>OU893335.1:16315016-17702557 GCA_918026875.4 Diatraea saccharalis
GTTAAAAGTCTTGTCTTTATCGTAAGTTGATCATGATAGCCTGGTTCCCAGAGAAGATCTTGGAAATAATGTCAATTTATAATCAATGAAGCCTTCTGCCGTCTACCTTTTATTGTTTCGTATAATGGAACGTGACGCTACCACTAGGAATAGGGCATTGTGTTTCGTTTGTTGTTGTAAACCAAATGTGCAGCAAATACTGTTTAGTTTCCAATCGTCTTTGCTTTTTTTTGTCATTAAACTTAAATATATTTGACTGAATCAATAAAATGATAAGTATCTGAGTCTAAATATTAACTAAATATCTACAACAGAATGTGGGCTTTATCAATTAAATTATAGATCAATTACACAAAAAGATATTTTTCCATCAAAAAATCTATTTCTCTCTCACTAAACTTATTTCCTTGTAAATATCTGAAACTGACCTCAAAAATTGTTGGTTTATCCACTTTTTGATTTTATTGAAGATATAAATTTATGGTATTTTTTCTCTCTTTTTAGTCGTTTCCCTTTATAAAGATTTATTGAAGGCGATTAATTTTTTTTTTTTTAATAATATAAGTTGTCACCGATCCTTATTAATTACTTCTAACTTGTAATAAATGGACACATTCGCCTATATTTAAACATATTTACCGGATAAACAATTTATGTGATGGTAGCGGTGCCAACCTAACTTAAAATAGTATTCTTGAAGCAATTCGTTTTTATTGGGGTTGCAGTTCTAACCTTACATAACCTTTTTTTTTGTACCGAGGGGAACTGACCTTAACATGCCATCGACCTGGACGAAAGGCCGACTGAACCCGGGCTCTCCTGCTGCGGAGGGTTAAAGAACCCCCTATCTACAGCAGGCCTACCGTGTAAACCCCCCCTACCACCCTCGCGCTTAGTCTGGTACACGGTATCGGTGAAGCCACTACCCGCGTAAATCCGGACCGTGGGGGCCACCATCGAATCTGTCCTAGGACATACCCGATGACCAGCCCGGCACCACGACGATGACGGCACCGGGGCCCGTAAACGGACCCCCACGCCGCCGCCGCCGCGGTGCGAGAACGGAGACGTCCCCTCTCTCCTTGGAGAGGTGCATCCCGGCACCGCTAATCCCACATCCCCTGCCCCTCGTCACAGTTCTCAGAAGGAGAACCATGCGCGTCCATTTCATACGGGGCGGCGCCGCCCGGTACCGCACGCGGTCGCCGTGACCAGGGGACCGGCACTGTCCTTTTGACTGGGGGACGACAGCTCTTGCTGCCCATCCAGTGTCCAGCCGATATTCCCGTCGCCGCGCACACCGCGCAGTTTGGGACCTTCTCACAGTTGGCGGCCTTATGGCCCGCACGTCCGCAACGAAAACACAGTCCCGTTCGATCCTTTTCGGCTGGACAGCTAGCCCTCACATGGCCCACTCCCATGCACCTAAAGCAGCGCAGATGGAGTGAGGGGAGGGCTCTCATCCTAACCCTACCCCATCCCACAGTCAATCGTTCCGCTTTCGCCAACTTCCTTGCTGCCTCTGCCGGAACCTTCAGTCCACCGAAGCCGGTCTGTATAGGGCCAACCAGTACTCGATTGGGAGGGCATCCTCCTTCCTCCGCGACCTCCACGCGCACCTCCTCCTCCCCAGTTGCATCACTCAGCCCCGTCATGCGCATGTCTATGCGTTTGGTGGGGCGGGTCACAACCACGTCGTTTCCCATGACCTCCTGGAATTTCACCGCTAGTTGGTCCGCCTTCGGTCCATTCTCGGAGCCTGCCACCTCAAAAATCCGCGCTCTGGTTGCTCCGTCTCTGTGTCCAAGGTCCTCAATCCCCAGATCTCGCTTGGGGTTGAACACACTTCTCGCCCGCTGGATGACTTCGGCGTAGGTGAGCCTTCTCTTCTCGGCCTCCGGTGTAATGGCTACACTTACGGCCTCTGACTTAGGGACTCGGATCCTCAACTCCCTCTTCCTTTTCCCTCTGTTCTTCTTGCCTTTTCTTTTCCTTTTTTTCTTCTTCCCTATCTCTTCCTTTTTATTTTCGGTTTCGCCATCTGAATTCAGTGCGGGCGTCTTCTCCTTATTGGGAGTCAGGGTAGAAGACGCCTTGTTCCTTTTCCCTCCTTTCACCTGTGTCCAGACCTCTTTCCCATCCTGTGTCTCCCCTCTTTCCAACTCCCTATTTCCTGCCTCCGCCAACGAGCCATGAGTTGCATTAGCAGCTCGCCTGTCCGCAGCAAGCGGTGGGCGGTACTTTATGGGTGGCAGCAGCCTGTCCTCAAGCCCCTCGATCCTGGCATTGACTAGTGTTCCGACCGACCTGATGACAGACTGCTGGTACTCCTCCATCAATTCGTCCAGTAGCCGTCACACGTCAGCACTGGAGACCTTGACTTTGATCCGACGTTGACAGGGTCCAGGGTGTTCTCACGGGATCTCAGTGTTTCCCTTACGTTTTTCACTTCCGCGCGCAGCCTCTCCATCACCTTGCCCATATCCTCTATCCTTCCTTCCTGTTCCTTCGACCTATCCTTGAGTTTACTGACCTGGCTCCTCAGTTTTCTGATCTCGTTTCTCATGTCGGCATTTTGTTTGGACAGCTTCTTCATTGCTTCCACCTGGACGAGGTTATAGACCAATCCCATCTTCGACTTCCTTCATGGCGTCCGCTAGCTCATTTTTAACTTGAGAGCTGAGCTCTCTGCGTTCCTTGATGCTTGACACCACATCCTGGACCGCATCCGACGCATCACGAAGGAGTCTCTTCCTGTCCTTCATCAGCGAGTCAGCATACTCGTTCCACCTTTTCCTTATTGCCTCGCTGTAGATGGACCCGTTAAACTAGTAATATAAAATTTGGCAAGAAGCAGCGGTTTAAAGTACAAGTTGAAGAAAATATGAAAAGGTTTGAAGTTATAACAATATAGTTTTACGATGAAATAATTACAGTTATACAGGAAAAATAGTAGGATTTTTCTAAATAAATGTATATTTTTTTAGAAATTGTGATATAAAATATAATAACTTGATATTGTTGTAGTTCTCCTTCACGGCTTCATCTGGTTTAAAAAATGTACCCGTAATTTTTTATTTAATATTGGTACGGCAACCTTAGAGTACGAGTTCGACTTGCTCGTGACCGGTTTTATAGTTTATCTTTTTTATTAATTTTACCCGTAAACATTAAGACGAAAAGTCATGTTTCATGTCAAGAAATAATAGAAATGTTTTAAATAGTGTAGCGCACTTTAGTGATATTTATTTCTAATAGTTTCTTTGTTTAAACTATGTTTTAGATACGTTAAAAGGTCTACCCAACCGTCATAAGATAAAATCATAACTATAGAAAAAAGCCATGGCACGTGACAAGCGTGATGACATTCAAAATCAATAGCCGTGAAGTCGAACCAATAAATTACACGCGAATGAACATAACGGCTGCCATAAATCAGTTTGTTAAAGAACGATTATGCAAAATAATTGTGTATTCTGGTCTAAATTATTAAATTTTGATTGCATTAAAAGGTAATTTATATAATACACCCGAAAGGTTCATTTGGCCGCGCTCGCCGGCCGGCGGATGTATTTATGACAAATGGTCTCGTTATCCGCTGGATATGGCTTTTCGGATGCTAATATGAGAGTTTAAATTTTGGACGAAATTTGTGCCTAAATTATAAACTGTCTAGTCGTTTCTCGAGGTTTTGTTTTATTATTAAAAGGTTTGTGTTAAATTTGACAGTAACTTTCACACTGACTTGAACATTCACTGCGGAAAGCGTTGCATTGTCCTATTTCTTGTATGATAAAACAATAACTTAAACCAGCAAGGCTAAGGTGGCTAGCATAGGCTAAAGTTAAGAATTAAAGTTATGACGCCATTTAATCTAACCATTGCCAAAAAGTGGAACTCATTATTTGCTTAACCGGTACTTTAATATGTTTTTATTTTTAAAGTAAGTTGGTGCAACCGAGCCTAAACCATCTATAATTTGGCATAATTTGAATGCAGCTAAATGAGAAATAGGTATTTTATATATTTAACTATTTTTTTAACTCAACTAGCTTAATTAGGGAGCCTAAAATACTATTGTGCTAAAAGTGGTCGGGGTAGACACACCTCAATTATAGCAAGCTGTTTATTACGACATACACCCCTTTTTAATTTGAAATACAAACCCTATTATCTAATGAACATATGTAAGTGCCCACAAAGCACTGCAACTTGCATACATAAGCGTAAGCTCGTATCTATAGCTGAATATTATCCAAGACTCCAAAGTTAGTGATGCGAGGCAAATACGTCTCAATATAGAGAAGCTATTTTGGCTTAACAGCTCGCAAGCCACCTCGCCATGTGTTGCATTTTTTAATGATCGCCACTGTAATTTCTTACTCTCACTATCGTATATTTATCATATCAATTTTTGAATGTAATTGTAATGGTATTCTCTAAAATTATAAAGTAGCATTCTGTTACTGTTTCGAGTTTTCCGAGTGTAAGACAAATATTAGGATATTAGATGAAAGACATGAGATGTTAAAAAAATCTTTTCCATATAGGTAACATAAAAAAGCTTCTCATCTCATATTATAGTATGAGTTATAACAGCAGTTGACATTTTTTTTTCGCTTTTAGACTGACATACCGGACGACGGTTAATGGTTAGGTTTGTCAACTAGATGAACCAACGATGTTATAAAGGTCTCAGGTCTCTCTGGATATGGGCAGCTGGGCAGCGCAGGACTGATCGTCGTAGTGATCAATGGTTGATCTCTGTGTTTATCAGTGGGCGTTGTACGGGTGATAGTTATAATGATAAGACCAACATAAATTATTGCAATATTAATTACCACTTAATATTATAACAATTTAGTGGAATATACGAATAAAAGAAATATCAATGGCAATGATAATTAATACAGTTCTGTATTTACAAGTTGACAACGGAACTTTGCAAGTGTTTTAATCGGCAAAATATGTAAATTTGATGAACGAAATTAATTTCATCACTCGAATAATGGGCTGTAATAGTACGCTTCGAACACCCTCCGTATTTTAATATTAATAATTTCATCAAGGACTGTTATAAAGTTTATGGGTCTTTCAATATATTAGTTAATTAATTTATATAGCTCCGCGAGATCGGAGTTATGAGTTCGGTCGTCTACCAAATTGGAGGTGTGAATGGGATCAAATCAGGTGTTTTAATCATGGTAAAGTTTATGCCAGGGCCAATTTCGTAGCGTTAAATCTTGCGCAAATTACAGTAGATAGAAAAACCCTATATATACCTTAGCTTCAATGTAAGAAAGCTTCGATATAAGATTATTGAATGTAAAATTATAAAGAAGTCTTAAGTCAAACTCTATAGTCGAATTTAAACAATTCTTAGATCAGTAGTTTAACAAATTGTAGTAAGAACAAAAGCAATGTCATGTTTGGGACTTTTCTTCTAAGAAAATACCGTAAAATATACAAGTCATTGCAAGAATTTCGCACAGTAGAATCCTAAAAATGTCACTGTGGGCGGGACGCGATCTAGTTTTCGGTAACAACAAGCTGAAATACTTTCACGTACTATTCACCAAGGCAGAATTAAAATAGAACTTATTTCGAAGGATCGATGCTCGCGGTTCCAATTGATGGATTCAGCGCGGAGTTTATGATATTTTGATGGACGAAATTCAATATTATAAGTGCAATGTCTTCTTTACAAACCAATGGAGGGATATATTTATTATTTTGTGATCTAGTAACAAGAAGCACCTATGTTATAAAGGGCTGTGGTTGAAGCGCTATTAAGTTTTCAAAATTACGCTTATATTAGGAGAATTGCCCTACAGTTTTGCCTGCATTCTTTTTACAATATTTCTGTTGATCCGAGTTTATGCGAGTGCAACATAGTTCATTAAAAATAACGTTTCTTTAAAAATTGGCTAGGTTTATTAAAGGAAACTGCCAAACATGATTTACATTATCAGCTCTCTGTTTATCTGAAGGTGTTTGGAAGGAGTTTTTTTATTTTAGTATGTCATTTTTGTCATTTATCACATTGGTATAAAAATGTAAAAAAACTTTGATTTCGAAAGCTTGATTTTTTGTATGTAGAAGTACTAATGGTATACAATGCTCAATAGCACTAAGTGCCCAGTATGGAACTCAGGCACTGGAACACCTGCTGGCGGCGGCATAATTGTATTCTTCTAGTAATAATGCAGATTGAAAGCCTAGTATTAATGCAGATATACCAAATTAAACCAAAATATATCGATAAACCATTATAATAATTATCCAACGAATTTTCCTTAAATTCTCACTAATAGCATGGACTAATAGTAATGGACTGATTTATTCATAAGGAAGGTTTAACATGTAAATTATTTTTTGTCGTGCTATATACATGTATATTATTGATACTGACTCTTTTACATATACTTTCGCTTTGTTTGTCACTTTTAATTGTAATTTGTATGCAAAATCTGCTATTATTCATTGTTTTGTATTTTCATATAATTGCTTAGGCAGCCTTATCGCTTATAAACATTCGTATAAAATATTTATGTACATCTTTGTCACTTTTCAATTATATCTTATACAAAAAGTTTATAATGACATCTAGAAATATAAAAATAATTAATTTTAAGGTAAGTCCTTTATCGTATATCTTGTTTCTTGTATATGTCAAACACGAAGTAGACTTGATAAAACGTGCGGTTCAGTTACGCAGAAAATAGCACCCTATAAATCGTTCTACGGCTCGAAGTGTAACTGAGCAAATAAAATCAATTGTATGTAAGAGTCCTAATCTTTTAAATAGGGATTAGGGAGGCTTTTGTTACCTTTTCCTAAAAAGAAAAAAATGTTTATTTTCAATTATTTTAATTCTTCAATTACTTACTCCAAATTAAATTTACGGTTTTGTTGTGACTTCACATTCTATTCTTTTTCCGTACAGGCTGTACGGTTACGGAACCCGCTATCGGAAACTGTTAGAAGGCTCGCACTTTGAGATCCCTCATCGCAGAAGTGAAGAACTATTTTCTATCCCAATTGTAATTCGTAAACCTATACTTTCTTTGTCAATATATCTATCTAATTTCATATTACTTAAGTTATAGCACATACTCATATATACTATCTATAGTTTTTTTCTATCGCCATTGATTGCCTGGAGGAGATTGCTGCATAGCAATAAGGCAATAAATATATAAATTGTTCTTAATAATTTTTGTCTTTCTAATGTGTCCAAGTTTTTGTGAAATAAAAACTTTAAAAGACACAAACGTTAATCATTGGTTAAAAATAGAGATTACTTATGGGTGTTTATATAAAATTTATATGACAAAGAAACATTTGATGTTTAAAAAAGGGAGATAGTGAATATTCACAAATTTCACTAAAATTATAAGTAAGACTACGAGTATTATACTCGTACTAACATTTTCATTTGATAACTATGTCACATGTTATATTTTATATTCCTTTTTGTATTTTACTTACGCCTTTGCGTAATTGATTAACATGTGTATTATATATCCACTTAATGCTATTACCTTCGATGTTAATTAGCTATAATTGTGATAGATAGAGAAACGGACAGAGAGACACGTGAGTCATCTTAAAGCGGTTTGCTTTCTTCCTTTTTAAGTACGAAACCCTAAAATATAACTACTCATGAAATACTAATGACTTAATCACTTAGTAGTCCAAGTTCTCCCCCACTAAAGTACCTAACTCAAAGTTTCCGTGATTCACTTTATTAACACAAGGAGGGATCATTATTCGGCAGGCAATCTGATTCAGGTTCTACAAATTACGACTCCTTAGCACTGTGATTACTTTCACCGTTTAAATTGAGAGCGAAACAATCATTGGGTAAAGCAGTTAAGTGATTAGTGGGGTTCGTTTAAAGATATAAAGTCGAAATTTAATTGCACTTATCATAAAATTAAAAATAACACTTTCTTATTAGTACAATATAATGTGTATGCTATGCTGTATCTTGAAATCACAAACAAGCTACAAATGCAGCTGTTATGGATTCAAGGAGTTGAATTATAGATGAATACAACCTTTTTAAATAGTTTTGTAAGCAATGTCTCGAAAGCATACAGTGTTCATTTAATGGTCCTTTATTATGGCCGGTTTTTGAATTGAGAATAGTAAAAAGTCTTAACTGATTATTCTCAATAACTTTTTTTAAGTTTCAAAATGCACAAAGTTATAGTTTTAAAAAGCTGCTCAACTGATCATTAAAAAAAAAAGAAAACCTGTTTAAGTGACGTTTAAATACTTTAACAATAGCAAACATTATTATATGTGATCAATTTTGAATTTCAATGCTATACTGAAAAATATTCATAAAAATATTTAAAAAATTATGGGATTCGAACCCACGACCTTACGCACTCCGGGCGATTGCTCTAATCAGTGAACCTGACATAAAAGAATGAGAAGGCGAGAACCATAATACATATTACATTCACGAGTTTCGGGTGTACTCGGGACTCCTCGGCTTGAATCTGTACTGCCTAATCAAGTCAGCGTGACTTTCAGCCGGTTTCACAAACGTCCATTAAATTTCTCATTAGTATAGTCATTTAATGGACGTGAGCGACAGTACCCATACAATTTTGACATTCATTAGAGCTTAAACGCGTTATCAAACCTTAATGGATGTTTGTGCAATAGATCATTTGACTATTATTTTGATCCATCCATATCCAGCCTTATAAATAGTGTTATTAAAAAACACTATTTATAAAATTAATCAGGCTCGAAATGCTAAATTTACTTTCCTCATAAAAATGTTAAACATAAAATTAATTTTAAGTGACACAAATTATATTTGAGCAAAAGTAAAATAATTCGGTAGACGTTTAACTCTGGTCCTTACAAATTACGACTCCTTGGCACTCCATTAGTTCTCCTATCTGTGTAATAGCATCCACAACGAATCGCTTTATGAATGGGGGAGGGAATTTTTCCTTCAGCATGTTCATTCATTAGCTTATTTTATTAGTGGGAGCGTTTATTGCGGGAATTCCTTTATGGAGAGACGGTCGTTGGAACGTTTTCCGGGTTCGTCACTTCTATAGTGCAAATGTGGTCACTTAAAGGAAACTCTGATGATGATATTACTATTCCTCTAATTCAATTCTTTTAGAGTATGTAGGGTTGAACAATTTTGTTCAAGTACATAATTGAGAATATCGTCGTGTTCAAATTTAATATGTCTTGGACAATTAAGTTGGGCTTAGGTGCTTGTATTAAAGTCGGTGCTTTCAAAACTCTAATATAAATAAATGCTTTTGAAAGTAAATCAAAATGAAAAAAGGTTTGCTACCTATATGATGTGTTATATCAAAACAAAAAGCTTACTGCAAGAATCTCAAATATTTTTTTTTATTTTTATTATAATTTTGTAGATAATTTTTTTATATTTTGATAAAAAAAAATCAAAATAACTAAGGTACTGTCGCCTAATAACGACCATTTTTTTTTGACCGCTAAAGCGCTAAAAACCATCTGGTATAGCTTCATTTCGTTATAGCGCCCTTAAAGATCTGTCAGTGTCAGACCGTTATTAAAATATATGATAGTTAGCTTTTTAGTGCTCCAGCGGTTGAAAATAGTGGGCGTTGTTAGGCGACAGTACCTTACAACATATACATATCATTTTGTGGTTATTTTTAAAATTGGTATTTGCCTATGAACACAATCTAAACTATTGATAAATTACAGAAACTTATTCTTGATTATTGAATACAAAAACACTAGCTCTACCTGCTCTTGGCTGATTTTTTTTTTCTTTATTGGATAGGTAGTAGTACAATGGAATTCATTCATAAATCTGCACTGAGCTTACGTGTTAAGCATATATGGCAGTAAAAACATAATCCACATGAAATAATAATAGTAATACTGTTCATAAAAGCACGCAATAGAACCACTATATGTGCTTCAGCAATGGAAACATTAATAAAATTATGATTTTGCAAGATTACTATTCAGAAAACTAATTTAAGCAATCTACCATAATAAGCTGACCCTGTGAACTTCATGTCTGCTTTATATTTCTGTGACCGAATTTTCAAACTCGAACCTCTAGCTTTTAAGTTTATAAATAACAATAAAAGAAAATCTTTACCGTTTACAATATTAGTTTAGGTCGGATAAATGATAAAATACAGCTGATTTTAGCTTTTATGCTACCCATAATTATATTCAGGCATTAAACTGTTTATAAGTAGCCATGCTTTTCGCGTGTACATATCATAATTATCAAGCGGATAACGCAACTCTGCGGTTAACAGCACATAAGGCTGAATAAGCCAGCGTTAATGTACGAACAATAACAAAATTTGCTAAATTCATGGTTCTAAGCCTTAGTTAGTGAATGCATGTCGTTTTCATTTAGGCGTTTAATTCATACATATTATCTTCTCGCATCTAATTCTTCAGTACAGTTTTAGGTGTAACTCTAACATACTCTTGATAAAGGTATATTAACATGAAAGTCATAAGGTTATATTGACGTTTATGTACATAATACAGTTAATACCTACTTAAAAAAAATATTATTTACCATTATTTGCACATCATAATATGAATTTGGACACATGAATTAGAATTCGGGCCTGGATTTTTTGTAGAATCATAGGACTGGTTTGACTTAAACGTATAGTGAAAGCCGACATTTTCTTTAGTTTACAATATATGAAATTTTACAACATTCGTTATTATACATAGTTTCCACATAAAATGTGTCGTTATAATATCGGTTTGTGATAATTTATCATTAAATAATAACATTCCATGACGTCATCACACCTTTGTACATTTTCTACATAGTTGTGACGTAGGGAGTCCCAACTCCTCATCTTTGATGCCTATTTTTTAAGTAATTTCTTGTGAAATTAAAGCAAAAATATACGTATCCATTTTTTTCCCATTATTTGACTGAGTACTAAATAGAATTTCTTTTCTTTTTACCCAGTCATCATCTCTATTGGCAAAGACCCACTACACGGTTCCAGTGCAGATTGCTGGCTGTTAATGATTATGCAGCCAGGATCAACTGCTTAACGTGTCTACTAAAGCACGGAGGTGACATTCTATGCTCAGCTTTTGTGCAGCTCGAACACGTTAACCGATGCGCCATCGAGATCCAATAATTAATCAAGAATCAGTATAAAAGACGTATATAAAAGTTATAAGTAATGAACAATTAACAGGAAACATTCGTGTCTCACCATAATATAGAATACCATATGTAATCATATAGATATTCTCACGCGTTGCTTGCCACGAATCAAACTGAACAGTATAGTGTAATAATTTCAATCTCCGCCCGTCCTGGTTATTTCCTACATTACGTACCGATGAATCCAGCTATTTCCTTCATTTGCTCTGTTTCGATTTCCGTTTAGTTATTTTTTTCAGCACGCGATTGAATTTAATCTGGTGACTTTTGCTGCTGTTCTGTTTATTTTGCTACCTTAATAATTGTAAAAATAAAGAGTAATTGGACGCTTTTCTTGCGTTATATTGATTAAAATTGTTATGGTTTGATAGGTCAAGGGGAAGTATTCTATTTATTTTGATCCCCTTGTGATTTATCGAAATAATTGTGTGTTTTTAGCGACGTATGTGACCGTATATATTTTTTATGGGTATTTAGATGTTTCTTTTTTTTACAGCGTTAAGAGACTACTATGCGAGCCAAACTAGAATAGGACTATCAAACAACCATCTTGGCGAAAGAGAAACGAAATTATATGGCAGCTATGCCATGAAGGTAATAAAACTGGATCCTATTCTTACTGGGCTCGCATAATATAAACCTGGGTAAATGGTTTTAATTTCAATTATATTCGTTTTACACTACAATTGATTATGAGATGAACACACCTATTATATGGATATACTTTTATAATGTTGTGGATTGGTGAATGTTAACAGATTATTAAAATTATCGGCATTAAAAAACACACTATTTTTCTATTCTAATACTAGGTTGATATTTGCCCATTATCTGACGTGATAGTAAGTAGGATATCCACCTATAAAGTGCCCATTCGCTCTGAGTTTGTCTTGTAATTTCTATTTATTACCGCTACCTGCATCAACAAAAGCAGCTAATATTACACTAGGATACTCGACTCTCGGAAGTTTACCATTACACAGCGATTATGAAGACTGTGAACTCTCTAGTCTCTTCAAACAAACAAAACCATTTAGCATTGACTCGGTTGATGTCTGATAACTTTCCGTCCGGTTAACTCTTGACAGCTTCACCGGTTTGCCTTTGAATTAATTGGATTCCAGTCTTGTTTTAATCAGGTGTACGTTTACTTAACTTTCAGTGAAATGGAAGCTAGCTTTGACAGGCGAGAATAGAATGTACTTTATTTATCAGCTTGAAATTTTTTCTAAGAAATTACGCTGAATGTTTGTAATTCAACGTTTATTGGAATTAAGGAACTGATTTAAATTACCAAGTTCATAAAAACGATGTTAAAATAAAAAAAAAACTACCGATTTTTGAACCACTTTTGAACGTATTTAATCAGTTGAGATTTATAGAAGTTTTAATATTTTAAATATTATGGATTCTTTCTAGTGTCAAATTAACGAATCTATATTAAAATCAAATTATCGATGTTGTTGACTTAATTAAATAATTAAGTAAATAAAAATGATAGTTAATTTCATTTAAAGTACTGAATGCGTTATTATAAAACTTGTACTATTTTATAGAATATTTCACTATCTGTATTTTTATATATCGTTGACGTGAAAAACAAATACTACTTAAGAAATACGTTATCCAATTACTTACATAATTAAGATCACTGCACATCTGAAGAAATATTCGTCAAGGAACGTCAGAATTAGAAGCAATCTACATATATATATATATATGTATATATAAAATTCTTGCGTTATTGAGTGTCTGTCAGATCTGACAGACAACGTACAGCTGAAACTATTGAGCGTAGAAAGTTGAAATTCAGGAATGAGGATTCCTTAGGGAGTGTAGAGGAGCACTAAGAGAGAATTTAAAAAAATAAAAGGATGAAAGTGTTATGAAACTTCGTTACTACAAGTGCTAGGAGTTCCAAATTTTGAGGTAAATTAGGTAATGGAATAAATGGAATTTTCTCATTTCTGGACTTAAAACTAGTAAAATATATAATAAGATATTCAACCTTGCATACGTACTATATGGAAAATCTGTGTGATCTTTGCGTAGAGTACTAATGCATTTTTCCGTTGATACGCATGGCTGGATCTTGTAACGATTCCCCCCCTTAAACACCTATATAAATATAATTAATTAAGAAACTCAAAGGAATTAAATAACTTTAATAGAATAAATATTAACTTACTATTGGCCATAATTGTAAAGTTGTGATCGTCTAGTGGTAGGACTCCTCGTTGTGTATTGAATTTGTAGCAACCTTAGATTCTTTGTATGAAGGTGATTGTGAGTGGTTAGAGTATATGTTATTGTGGGCATGTAAAAGACTAGTTTTTAAACTAATAAATGAAACAAACCTAAAAGATTATAAAACATGGTCATGCATAAAATAATAAATGTAAATTTTTTCTCTTTGGTAAGTAAATAAAATATAAGAAACTGTTTACTAAATAAGGCCTAAAATATTAAAAGAAAATTATAAAATCAGTATATTGGGTAGGAAAGGAAATAAGGTAAGTAAACACCAGCAATGCCAGGGAATATGTATATAAAAAAAAATGAGAAAATATATACAGCATTGCTAATGTTTAAAGTGCTTTCGAGCCCCAACCACGCTCAAAGCCCTGGGCCCACCACACGGCCCCTTAACCATTATTGACTCTAACCAGTCCAGCGAGGAATACTTTCCTAACCAGAAAATAAACTACACTACCGCTAAGAAAAGAATGCTCTGCAAAAGAGCAAAGAAAAGCCTATGTGATTCGATAATACACCCAAGACTGATGTCCTCCAGAAAGACAATGGAACATAGTTCGACATAGCATTAATTATCGTCCACCGGTACCAAGGGGAATGCGCTCTTTGGACCACTCCAGTACGGGATAAGGCGAGAACTAACACCATATCGAACAGGACCTCACCAAAATGGAACACACGTCTAGGAATATTAGCTACCACATCAGAAGGACAATAAAGCGAAGTCCCATAATTATTTGTCAATATAACAGGCTTATTTGCCCTCCACTGAGCTGATGGCACAGGTGATCAATCGAGCTATCTCACACGCTTCCGATACTGGCGGTGATCACCATCCTGACCCAGTATGGGATAGGGATCATTGATACTGATATTTCACCGAACCGTACATTTAATGGCGGACAACACCCACGATATTAACAAATAAATGGAACAACCCAATACTGCGACTTCTTATAAAACTATGAGAACCTAAGAATAATATTAGTATGAACAGACTCTAAAGAGTCCAAATAAGAAAAAAAAGGTCAAACATAAATATTTTCATTCCAATCTGGACCGATCGAAACAGGAGATAAAATTTTAGTAATAATTATGAAATTGAATAGATCACCCGACGTCTTGTTTCCTACGTATAATTAATAAATATTATAATAAAAATGTAGATTCAACGGTATAACATACACAAAGCCCATTACTTTGCGTGTACTAATTCACAGTCAGCAATTTCATTTATGTCGGGTTAGGAATGTGTTATTTGAACAGTGTATAATGTATTTGTGTCTAAAAATAGATAATCCCTACTAATATATGTAAATGCGAAAGTGACTATGTCTGTCTGTCTGTCTGTTACGCTTTCGCGTCTAAACCACTGAACAGATTGTAATGAATCCTGATACAGAGATAGAATTGATCCCGCATATGAACATAGGCGACTTGTTATCCTTACATACGGCTCCTCAAGGACCACACGGTCGAATCCGTCTGCGGAAAGCCAGGAGAATAAAAAAAGACCTCAAAATACATAATAATAGTATTTGCACGAATTGCTCAGAGAAACATTAGCCTAATCCTGCCTCCCTACTTTGAATAAGCCTACGTTCCCTAATGGCACTTACTTGTGGCCCAAAGCGGAAGCCCTGGACCCAAAACCTGCCTAAGAGCCAGCTCTGCCTATCCTCAGCCTTCTGTAGCCCACGACGTCCCGAGTTGCGTCTCCATTGATGTGCCTCTCCCAAAAGGTCTCGAATCCGATCCCACGTTCCCTTTTATACCTATCGGTCCCAGAATCCCTTCCCGCTGGCTTTAATTACCGATTACAAGTCTCCACCAATCACGAACGAGTTCATAAGATTTCGTTTTGGCGCCAAACCCCGAAACTGTAGTGAATTCCGCTACGAAATATTCTGATATTCTAATAAATTATAAAATAATCAACCGTTACTAGCATATACATATTATAAGTATTTCAATATATTTAATATTCCTTTATGATAGCATTTTCATCAATTAATCTATGTAACAAAACTTGATATTTCAATCATAACCTATCAATGCCCGTAATCATGACCTGGCAACAGGAATCTTGGTATACTATTTAAATACTAAGTAAAGTTTGTTGTTCATCTTATTAACATCTTACGTCTTTTATAATACATACAAGTAATATAAATGGGCCCAGAAATAAGTATATGACGATATCTTATTATTTAATAAGTATTTTATAAAGTTACAATTCGTTACAAATTCCAAGATTTGACCGGAGAGATCTTTTATGAAATGGACATTTTATGTAATTTAAGTTGTGTAAACCTATATAACAAGATTAATGATAGATTTCATTATGATATTGTTCAAGAGTAAAAATCTAAATTTAGACCCTGTTATAAACAAAATAACTTATTGTTAGATTCTATACAGATTAATATAATTTAGTCTAATATGTTCTATTACAGTGTTTATTAAGTTGAACAATAGTAGGGTTGGTATAAAACGATCCCCAAATTTATTCGATAAATGATATAATTGTATCCTGATGTTTGGCAGATCCATGAGAAGAATAATATGGGATTTCCATTACTTAAAGTGAAGCACAGTTTCGATTCAGGTACTTTCTTTGCTATTCTAATGATGATGTCAAGATATTTAGTTTCCTATAGCTAAGTATATTATTTATTTATTAAGGTAGTTGTTAGTTTTGCATGTTTCTCTTTTAAAGAACTGAAATTTATTTTCTAAGTATTCCCTATATACCTTTGTCAGACGTGGCGCCATCTAGTATCAATTACTGGAACTAGTTAGAGATTACCCTTTAGAATATCTACTTATCAGTCTTAATTGTGCGAATAGTATAGCATGGTCGATAGATGAAGTGTTACTTAATTACTGAATGTTCAGTCGTTCCAAAACCTAAAGTAAACTTTGTCTTTTCAAATTTGTTTTCTTTTTATTTATTTAAATTAATGGTGACATATTTATTATATACGTGTATATTGCGGTGTGTTCCGTTACAATCTTAAATGAGATTCGCCTGAAAGTTAACGTTAACAAGACGACTAAAGTAGTTACTTTAGAGGAAGAAAGCGAATAATATACCTTATTCATAATTAATAAAACCTTCAATAGTTACAGCCAAAGTAATATATACTGGATATTATGCATAATATTAAACTCATTAAGACAAAGTGATGAAGAATGTGATTAATTAACGATGTTGTATAATAATAATATATTTTTCTTTATTTTATCGCTTGATATTATGAATTATTACTAAACTGAGTGGTAAATGTGAAAAATTATCACATTATATTATATATATCATATTAATCACAATATATTATATCTTTACTGATATTATAAAGCGGAAGGTTTTATTGTTTATTTGTATGCTTATTTGTTTGCATCGAAAAGGCTCCGAAACTATTAGACCTATTTTAAAAAGTCCTGGGGTTAGCTACATCATACGGAGTTGCAATAGGCTATACCGGGTGGAAACTCCGGCGCTTCGGAGAGGGTGGAGGGAGGGGACGATCGAGACGGATATCGGCTCCGGGTATCGGGAAAACAGCTAGTATAATAGGTATATAGTGATTAATTAATCTATTATTAGCTTTAAAATCCATAAATTTAAACATAAAAACAGATTTATTAAGTTACACTCATTATTACCTCTTTCCTCTCATACCAAGTAGTTGTTAGCTCTTGTTTTGAAAGTTTAAGACAGTAATCTTTATAAGTGCAAACGGATTTTCTTCGTAAGCCAACACAAATCAACTGGGACTAATTGATTTCAAGTGATTGAGTATCGCGATTTCCATTAAAGGCAGCGTAAAATAAATTTTACGTTTATATTAAGACGCGAAGACAATTAAATTAAACTTGAAGGTGTTTGTCTCTCGGTCAGTTGAACAAACGTCCATAAAGGTTTAACGACTCCTTTAAGCTCTAATGAATGTCAAATTTGTATAGGTAATGTCGCTTTAAACTAATGAAAATCTTAATGAACGTTTGTGCAACTCGCTGTCTGTCCGTTAACAGTAAATGAGGTGTGAAAATATTGATAAGAACTATTCGCACGTCTAATAGAATTGATTGTCAGTACCATTAGCGCAAAACATTGACGAGTTCAGAATTCGTACCGAAATCAAATGTCATTTCTTGGATTTGAACAGCGCTACCAACATAATGGATACGTGCCTTCTGAATATTGGCCCTTTCTCTGTCATTTACATTGGTTGATGAGGTTACCGATCAAAGAAATGAGCCCGATAAAGTCCGAACTTTGACGATCAATGTAAATGAGTTATAATGTTTCCAAAAAATTGCCATTATTCGTTATTACGAGACAACTTTTGAACACATTTTTTTATTGAGTGTACTTTAAAAATTGTTACATTTTTTGCTCATTATTACTTATTGTATTGCCCTGTTCTTATTTCCATGCGAATGTATTATTAGATGAAACATTTTTTTGAACATTTAAAAACGTTTGCAGTCTCCTCGGTCGCTAAATTGAAATGTTGGTGGTTAGTTTAGTAATAATAAAAAGTATGAAAAATTAATTTATATGATCATACTGGAAATGAAAAAAAAATAGTGATTTAATAACCTAATTTCTTTATGAATTAGGTATTAACATAATTTTAGTCAATATATTTGCTTTACGGAAATAGTAAATGTACCAGGTCAACATAAATCTTCAGAGTTGGCTCGGAGACATGAGACAATCTGACAACTTGCCTCGCAACGCCGCAAAGCGAGCGGGTAAATGAACTTGTTTGTTTCACGGTTTAACGTTTCCTAGCACGTCTTCTTGTCCTGATAATTCTCTCTTTGTCACTAAAATGCCTATTTATCGTACAATTTTACTTAGTTAATTCTTTGCTTTGCTGTTGTACATTAGAAAATGTATTATTGGACTATACGGATAATCTTAGAAAAATACATGAAAAAAAAAAACTGTTTAGAAAAACATGCTGGCTGGATTAGAATTAACGACCTTTTACATACTGAACGTGTAATTTTGTATTTTCATCAATGTGTTAAGTACATATAGATGCAGGTTTTCACAATATGTCAGGATTATATAATGCCAGCTATATATAGTGCTAGCTTTCAATAGAAAAAGGCTTTTTTTTTCAAATAATAAGATGCAGTAGTAGAAAACGTATTCAATTTTCGCTAGAGAAGGTGAACCAACTTGCGTCAAGATAAACCAACGCATCGATGGTCGAATTTTCAGAGCCACACTATTGAACTTACAAAGTTTTGAGAGCATGAATCGGCATTATTAATGAAATGATAAGTTCTACGAATTCACCAGTTCACAAGACATAACTATACGAATAGTGATATAGCCATTTCTCAATTATGCACAGAGAGAAACTGGGGTACGCAGTATATAAACTTGTATGAGTATATAACATACCTCACAGGAATCCAATTATCAGAAGCGGAGACACTCATTCGAGCATACTTGATTTGGGCCAAAGCTGAGTGCATCACTTGTAATTATCAGTGGAGGTATCGGTATGCATGATTCGGACTAAATTTATTATGCCACATAACTTATTCAATAAGTTTGAATGCATTAACATATAGCTTGAATGTTTGAAGCATATAGAATCATTGTTTTAAATACATGTAATTTTAATTAATATTAATTGGACTTATTGGTATACGGTAAAAGTTATTTCTTAGAAGAGATACGTTCTGTAGTCGCACATTTTGTATAATGAGTCTTAAATAATATTCACTTTTCTGTTACTTGCCACAAGATAAAATATGAGGTAATAATATATATAAAAAACAAAGATTTGTTTAAGCATTTGATTATTAGAAATATTCTTGTGGGTTCTCTCAGTTTTAGAATTGGTATCGAATGATTATCTAGAATGTCGTCGTGATCAGAAGCGCAAAAAGTCGCGTACATTGGGCTGATTCGGTTCACGGAACTATGGAGACAGACATTCGTCCTAAAAAAGCCGTGGAGAATCCACGTACGCACTAACTTTAAATGAAATTACGTAATAGTGCGTACTACGTGCGGAACTAGTACAAGTAAGTTTAGGAAACTATGTTAATGAGGGAGAGTTTGATTGCCGCTGAAACTGACGAGCCCGATCCCGATGTTTGGGGTCAACTGTTTATTTTCGCAGGCAGTTTGAATTGAATAATTTCGTATAACGACCGGGCATTTGGCCCGTGTTTGGCATACGGGAATAGTTACCCGCTAGATTTGGCGGGGCTTTTTATCGGCCTGTTTTCATTTACAGTTATGATGTGCGACAGTAAAGTCTTTGAATATTTTACGGTCGATTGGATTATTTTCGAGAGCGTTTCCGATTTCTAAAAATCAATTTAAGTAACGAAACACTTTTTATTAATATAATAGTATAGCCCTATCGGCAAAATTAACAAGGTTTATTTTCTTAAATAAATATGTTTAACATTAAATTATACTTAATTCAAAATAATTGAAATTCATTAGATAAAAGCCCTACATTTGATTTTTAAATACTGATAAGATAATATATATTGCTTAGATTCAAAGTCAAGTAGAGCCTGTACTGTGGAATATCTGAAATAACAAAGTTATCATAACCCCTAAACCCGAGACAATACAGAAAAGTTAATTTTGTATATTCTTAAAATAGTTTATTGACCTAACCAGGAATTGAAACCTCAGAGATGGCACCGACTTGAAATTGGTTAAATACAGCATTGTTTGCTTTTTTTTATCTCTTTATTTATTCCTTAAAAGAGGCATAATAATAATTTAAATGGTATTGATTTTGTTTAGTTGTGATTGTGTTATGTAATGTTATGTTTAAAATATTCAACAAAATGTATATTATTCTGAATAAATGAATAGATTTGAATTGAATTGAACATTTAAAATTCATTTGACTTACACGATCGCTTTTCGGTTGTTTATTTACACATCTGTACCAAGCCATGAAGAAGAACTTTCGAGAACCGAGTGATCCTGTAAAAGTTAAATTTTCCTTTGGTTTACGGGACCCTAAAGATAATGAAAAATAAAACCATAACTGTCAAGTTTGAAGTAGAAAAAGGAAATACATAACGTATTATATTAAACGTAAATCTTTTAGGAAACATTCACTGGTAGTTTAAATATTCCTCGGCCGTATGGGTTATGAAAAGGTAATTAAAAAGGCATCTGAATAAAATATATTCAGGAATGCAAAAGCGCGGCAGCACATCGGGGACTAGGCAATCCATCAACACTCCGCGAAGCCTGTGAAGACCCTAAAAACTTCTATGCTTTTGGGCGAAGTTCGGTAGGTTTAAATAAGACAGTCAACTTCTCATGCACAATGAAATGGACCGATTTGAGCATCTAATTCATCATCATCACCAACATATTAATTAAAATTAAATAACAATTATAAAAGAATGAGATTAATAGTGACATATATACTGATTAATAAATAAATTTAAAATCGCCTACACACCAAAAACGACACATTATTATATTCCGTCATTGTCAGTGTGGTGTTCAAAAGGGCCCCGGGCACGTTTCATGGAGTCTGCTTTTACAGTTTTCTTTAAAAGAAAAGAAATCTTTACTGCAATACTATAACTATAAAACCTATAACTATAAAATTGAGAATGGCGATTCCTCAATGAGAGGGTGTATTCGATATATAGAGAACAATTTTCTGAAATACCCATGGGAGATAGCAACGCGGGGGAAATGGAGGACAAATATCTAAAGAATATCGACATATTATTTTGACAAAACAAACTCCTATAGTTTTTTAATTAAAACGAAGCAATGCTTGTATATGTTGAAACAGTAATATTATATAGTAATTTTTCAACATGACCTATTTTTGTAGTAATCAGTACCTAAATAAGGTAAGGTTATGTTTTTAAAAACCAACTTAAATTGTACTGCAATATTTCAGCCTAAAAAGAACCCGTGGAATAATATCGTCGACAATATTATGCATTATTTTCGTCTCATTTTCATTAGTTAATTCTCTCACGCGAGTCTATCGTGAGAGCTTTATTTTGCCATCGATCACTAGATTAGTCCTTAACCAATCTGTCAATCACGGTTTCTTACACGACCTACCACTTTTTGTTTGGAAATTGTTAATGATTATTTTTTGATACACTTTTGCTCGAGTTAGGATATAATATAATATATGTTTCTTTTTTTTATTTATTTATATGAGCAACCAACAAGGTCAAACACTGTACATGCAAATAACTTAATAATTAATAACAAAGACAATGTGCTGCCCTAATAAAAGGTTACCACGACATGCATATGAAAAATGTAACCTGGAAGCCCGTGACCCCAAACATAAACAAGCTTAAATGTAATTACAGCCTAACATACTTTTTAAATTAAAAGAAAAGAAACTTAATAGGTTAGATCTAATAGTGACTATGGTTAATAATATATTGCCATTGACATCAAGCTACACATTTAATTGAATATTTATTATTTTATGTAAGTTATTACAATGCCAATTTTAAGACAAACACAAATTACATGTTCCTATGAATATTAAAAAAGTTACTATTGCTAATATACAAAAGCAAAACAGTATCATGTAGAACTGACTATTTTTTTCATTTCGGGTATCTATAACGACAACACGAATTGAATAAGATGTTCAGAAATAAGTTAAAAATAATTTAAACGTGATAATTGAAGGGACCGTATTTTATACTCGCATTATGTATGCAATTTGCTTATAAATTACATAGATAATGCGACAAATAAATATAAATGCATGTACAATTGTATACTCAACTTATAAGCACTCTAGAGTTCTTTAAATAGGCTAGTTGACAACTTTTTTTTTATTTCATAAATAAATAGTCCATTAACATCTGAGAAATAATGTCGAAGTAACAGCATGTCTGCGATTAATAGTTTCGAAGATACGGTTCTGTGTTTGTAGAACTGCCGCTAGTTGGCCGAAAACGCTCCCTACAAATTCAAAGCACTCAGTGACGTCACATGGTGCTACAGTAGCGAAAAATGTATGGGCGTCTGGACATTTTTTGTAATATCTTTGTTATTTGTGTGTTTATGTTTATAGCTGTTATAATGAAAGTTGTAACATTTTTTATATTTAATTTAAAGCCTTATATATTTTAGCAGATTTTTGTAGTAGATTTTCTGTACTTTTTCAAGTTTCCAAAGCGTAATATTTTCCAAATCATTGACTTAAAATTTGTTTTGTTAAACATTTATAAGTTGAAATGGTTCATATTTTTCGAAGATATAACAAAAACCTGTATTTTCACTTGTTGGACACAAGCCTATTATCACTACATAGTATAAAACAAAGTCACTTTCTCTGTCCCTATATACCTATGTATGCTTAAATCTTTAAAACTACACAACGAATTTTGATACGGTTTTTTTTCATCTATCTATGTAAAAAACCGAATCAAAATTCGTTGGGATTCAAAAGGAAGGTTTTTTTGTATGATACAAACTCACGCGGGCGAAGCCGCTGGCGGAAAGCTAGTGTAGAATAAAAATAGACTTTCAATCACAACAATATTTTGCAAATACGTATCGTTTTAATCTCATGCTATTCTAATCAAATTATTTCTGCATAAACGTAAAGGAATCGATAGCGGTATATCGGCAAATTGCAGCTCACGTACGAGTATGTGGTGATTTAAGGCTTTACCTGCAGTCGGCAGTCGCACCCGAGCGCCACCGCCTTAATTAATAGACTGGTATTTACTTATCGTTTTGTGTTGAATATCGCCCATTTTAGGAGTTTATCCTATTTATACCTAAGAAAACTTCTTATAAACTCCATGGAAAATAAAAACAAACTATGGATGAAGTTCGGTATTGCTTCGAAGTATAAAAGTCTAGAATTTATACTCTCAAGTTGCTTGTAGTGTAGTTACCGATAAAAATATGTAATGTTTAAAGTAATAAAATAAGAGTAAAATATTCACCCTATTTGATTCCATCAGTAGGGAAGGCCTATTTGCATTGTATTGCAGACATTAATGAGTTGATTTAAAATAAGAATATGAAAAAAAAAATTGAGTTTGTTATCTTTGTGTAAAAATAGGAGAAAAGTACTATAGGAATATCCCCATTTTTGTGATATGCAAATAACCTTGTGCTATTATGTACTGTTCCAATCATAAAAATTATTTCGCATTTGCGTTTTTAAATTTCATATCGATGCTAGTTTATGGGTTTGCAGTAGCAACCTGTTAACCTATTAAGCCCTGTGCCAAGTTAAACGTTTGTGTTACGACCACTGGTTTATGAATGATTCCATGAGTAAGGCTTGTTATAAACATAAAAAAAATTGCTTAATTTTCATTTAGGTGGGCTAACGTTGCATTATAGATTGTAATTAATTTTAAAATTTAACAAGGAATTTAAAAGTATTTGAACGACCTGCTGAGCGCTATTACTCGAGTAACTTAACTTATGATGTTACTCTCTAATTGAGTGTCCTAGTTTGTTGATTTTTTATCAATAAAAATGTCCGCAATTATTTACTTTAATATCATTTTCCCTTATGGAAATATATTTACCTTTAATTTTCTTCTTGATAAATACGACGTTTATCTAAATTTGTAAACTAGCGCAATCTTCTGTCAGTTAAAAAGAATTTAACCGCTAATGCAGTTAAAATATAATTCTATATAATTGTTGGAATATACCACAAACATCAGCGGATTATCAGCATCTAAAAAATTTACGAATTTACGTTCTAACCGAGCTTCCATTTTTGAAATTAATGAACAATGTAGTTTATAATTGTATGTATATTTATATTAATAATTTTAATGAAAAACGCTTAAAAATCCACTTTGTACTTTTTTTATTTTTTTTTGACGCTGATAAATGCGTTACGCATACCCGCTACACCCAGCGCGGGCTTCACGGGTTATGTGGGACTCTTCCTGTGGATTTACCCCTGAAGGGGCTAGACAAGAAATAGGAGTTTACCCACTAAAACTAAGCGATGTCCCTCGCATGGAACGCGATGCACGGGATCGGCCCGGAGGCCATACACCGCGCGGATGCTACCCAGGACCTAGCAGGACTGACGAATTCTTCAAGCATTTGTTACTTTTTCGCTACTACAGAGAGTGTTTCCACCAATGTTCAGGCAATCCACCCAAACAACCCAAAGAACTATTTTTACAAATATTTTAATCTTTCAATAAAGCTGAAAATTTATTCTAATCATTATATTTGATCAATTTTGCATTCACAATGCTATACCAAATATAGATTTGCTTGTTTTCGTCTCAATTAGCATTTTATGTGACACCTTCCTCAATTACCATTATCATACTATTTTTTTTATTCAATCTTTATGCCTATAAAATAGCAAAAGGCGGAGCATTCAAAAGGCAGTAATTATTAAAGAAGAAATAAAGCTAAAAAAAATTATTTACATAAACATTCAATATTAATTATTCACATTCTTCTTAATTTTGTTATACTAGCTTTCGCCAGCGGCTTCGCCCGCGTGGACCCTAGGGAAATGTTTAGTGGGATAAAAAGTATCCTATTATCTATGTCAGCTAACACCCTATCTGTATACCAAATTTCATCAAAATCCGTTAGTAGTTTCGACTTGATTGACCGATAAACATCCAAACAAAGAAACTTTCACGTTTATAATATTAATAGGATTAGATAGATTGTGTAGCCTAATTATTTTTTCGTAGACTTACCATCTTTTATTCTTCCTTCCATTTGTACATCATATGCATATTATCACTTGTGTACATTATGTTCCAGTTTTAATTTAAAATTTTTCCTAATGTACTCATTCGTACCCTAGTTAGAATTATTCCATTCATCTTAATATACGATAAGAAAATGTGAAATTGACATATATCAAGTTTTATTAACCACTCTGTGTTTTCAGAGCTTCAATAAAAGCTTACAAACCACGGCAATTTGTAACTCGAGACAATATACTCCATGAAGTGGTCTCACGTAACCAAATAAAGAACGCTACGAATGTTATGTACGATACAATTTATAAAGTGGTGAAATTTATTTTTGGGAACTAAATAAAAATACCGATCTGTTTGGTCGATTTATTTCACTTAATATCGAGGTAAAGAGTAAGTGATGTTTCAAGAAATAATCTGGTAAAAATGTGAATGTAGGTAAATATTTATGTAAAAGAAGAAAATCGATTTCAAGAAAGTTTAATCAAACCGTAAAATAACTCACGAAACTATTACTCTAGGACGGATGTATAGTTATTAGTATTAACCGCCTGACTCCAATCGAATTGTTGGGAATAATTTTTCCCTTTACTTAGCTTTATTTATTTTTTATTTGCTTTTTTTTTTAAATCATCATCGATGCTTCCACTGCTAGGGCACAAACCTTTCCTATGGATGGAATGCAATGGAATGATGGAAATGGAAAAGATGGGTTACCATGCGGACCCGATACCGGTTAGTTGTTCCTAATGACTGCAGATGCACCTGGGACCAACGATCGAAGCACGGCCGAAGAGTTCGAAATAATACATTTTTGGTCGCTCCTCTTTTGACTGGTCATCGCAAAAGTCACTTAATTTTCGTATCACAGAACGCACGAGCTAATCACTGCACCATAGAGCTCGTTAAAATTTGTTTAACCTTTAAATAGTTAATATTTTCAAAGATCCTAAATAAAATAAATCCTATTTATAGTGTTATCCTTGTTGATAGCTAAACAATCTAAGATAAAAAGAACCATTGCAATCCGATGTCTAAGTTACGAGAAATACGTGGACAAACATATCGACATAATTACAATATACAATAACAACATTTTTCACACGTGCTTGGTGATTAAATTAATCAGAGTGGCGCATCTATATGTTAGTATATATGAATTTCTAAACACATGCTTTTTTTATTGAATTCTGTAAAAATAGATGTAATTTAATAACACTTACATTACTGAAAACGTTGCTTAATTATTATTCGTATTGTCCTTAGTTATTAAAACAGATCTTTGAAATGGAATTAAACATTTACGAGAAAATGAAGCGACATTAAAAACAAAATAAGAACTAAGGAGCATACGTGTAACTCTCGAATTTATTATGCATTGTTTTCTGTACATTACATCACCTTGTCATCTGAATATATATCCCTCGTACAAAAATTCTCAAAGATTCCCGTTAAAAAGAATTATCAGACCAAAGAATTGTGCCTTTTGCAAATTCCCAAATGTAGTATTGGACCGCGGGCGATTCTGGAAGATATTATTTATTTTTATTTTCATACTTTTCATTCGAAATCTCTCGAGGCCATTTTCCATTATAAGGTGTTAATGTTATGCATTAGTACTGTGATAAACGAGTAGCCGCTGGTGGCGGCATGATAAAATAAAAGTTCAGATTGCTTTATTTTTGCTATACCATTTTGAATTAAAAATTTTATGGCACGCGAGTGGTCGTCTGCTTGTTTATACGCTAAAAAAATGCTACTACAATATGACGTATTGCAGTAGTACTTCGTCGACTGTCGTCTTTGGTCTATCACAAATGTCCATAAAGGTTTAACGGCAACTTTAAGCTAGAATGAATGTTCTTAATTTCAAAATTGACATCAGTGATGTCACTTTAAACTAATAATATATTTTAATGGAGATTTGTGCAACTGGGTGATATTGATTTAAGTTGAATTTGCTCTAAGCGATCAATCAACGTTAAAGCTATTGTGTAAGATTATGTGTATGAAATTAAGCTAACCGTTGGTGAAAGAATTTTATAATCAAATCAGTAGAAAAAACAATAATTCGATGCAAACAAAAAAACAAACAATCAAATCTTTCCCCTTTATAATACTAGTATAGAAAAGCTTTATAAGGTAACTGATCTATAATTGCACAGCTCAAAAAACTGAATGGGTGGACCTAAATGGTACTAAATAATCTTTATTATTACGTGTCTAGAGGTTCGCTGAGAAAGAACTTTCACCAATCTTAGGAGTCGCTCAAATCTAGGAATCACCTAGCATAAAATGCATTTCACCAATGACTAGGAACTACCTCCAACCACCAAGGAGTTATGACACATTTTGTTATGTGGAGCCTTGCGCTAGGCATTTGTATAATATAACAAAAGGTCACAAAAGTGTCAAGGAGTGAAACAAAACATGTTTATTTGCCTTCTAGGTTAGTAAAAACGGTTATTAACCTCTAGAGATATAGTTATAGTTCGTTCAAAAAAGCAGTTTTCTTTTTAAATGAACTAATAACTAATCTTTATTTCAGATTTGATATCATACTTTTTCGGTAAAAGTCTCACACGCAAAGTGTACTATTGAACAGTTTTGGTGATTGTTTGATACTTTCTTATATTAAAAGGTTTTGGAGTCCAAAATATCTTAATTAGTAAAGATAGGTGTTTTAATTTTATGGATTTTTATGTAAAATAATAGTATGGCCAATCTTTGATATGAATTCAATGCACAGAAACCTTAGGTATACTATCCAATATAAGTAAGTGCATTACTCCATGTAAAATACGGAAGCTGTTTTCTCCAGAAGGCTTTTAAGGTATTAGGAAGACTTTACAAATTTTATTTTTGAATTTTAAAATGCAGAATACAACCTTAGGTAGGTATTTTATTGGTGTTAAAATTGCCGTTTATTAACTACTATGTTTTTCATATAATTTAATATCGTAATGATGAATAGAGTTATTATTGTTTTCATAAATTAATGTTTAAATAACTAAAATGCAAAAGACAAATAAATATACTATTAAAAATAAGCATTTTACTTTTCATTAAATGTTTATTATAATAACAATTTAAACCTGGAGTTGATTTCGCTCGACGCATGGTGGGTTGTCGAACGGTGAACCTTATTTTTGCTGCGACCTACATCTTGAAATATTAAACGATTTACTTTAATATTTCAAGATGTAGGTCGCAGCAAATTTTTTATAAATACATTGTAGTATTATATAAATAAAACACACCCTTTTAATGAAAACAGATATACCCTAATTTTTTTACTGAGACCTGGTTCACTGTTTACACCCGACGTATATAAACTTTGACCAGTATTGCAGCTTTTCGTCATCTTTATCTTAAAAATTATTTAGATTAGTAATCATCTCAGTTACTACATGACTTTACTCTAACCAATCGACTTCAAATAGTTAACAGGGGATGCAAACCAACCTTTGTGACTAGATCTAGGCATCTCAGTTACTACATTACTTTACTCTAACCAATCGACTTCAAATAGTTAACAGGGGATGCAAACCAACTTTTGTGACTAGATCTAGGCAAGAAGTTCTTGATGTGAACTTTACTACCAATAACTTAGCTAGGATGATAAACAACTGGCTAGTTAGTGATGAAATCTCAATATCCGACCATAAAATTATCACCTTCGAACTAAACACATCAAACATGTACGAAAATATCGACTTTAGGGATGTTAAAGCCACAGACTGGAGATTACATAAGCAAAATCTCCAGGATAAACTTAAGGACATACCTTAATCTATACGAACATATTAAGCGCTATAATACACTGTCGGTCAAATAACCGAAGCCATGAAAGCCTTCTATGAGAAAAGTTGCCACCTGAAGACCAAAAGGAACAACAAGATACTATGGTGGAATATCAAACTCAGTTAACTGAGGCAAGAAACGCGTAAGCTATTCAATAAGACAAAAGCGACCGGAAACTGGGATCGATATTCTAACGCGTACAACAAACAAATAATAAATGTAAAAAGACTATCGTAGAGAAAGTTCTGTGAGGAAATTAATATAATAACTCAAGGATCTAGAATCCATAATATTAATATTATATTAATACCTAAAGACACTATAAATATCATGCCTTATAAACGCATCTCCAGGCCTACAAATGAAGACTGGAAGAGTGCAGCAAAATACATCAGTTCAAATATCGTAAACCGGGCAATTGAGTCTTTTAAATCATATGAATCTGCTGGTGAGGATGACATATTTCCAGTATGAATATGACATATTTACGCTTGGGGATATATATCAGAAAAAAGGACAACGGTTAAAGTCTGGTTCATTCCCAAGGCTGGTAGAAAGGATTAAGCCCAACCAAATCCTTTAGGCCATTAAGTTTTCTACTGAAAAGTATGGAAAAAGTCATTAACATATGCATAAGAGATGGACCCCTAAAAATCGTCATCTGCATGCAAAACTATACGCATATCAAAAAGGCAAATCCATAGAAACTGCCTTACTTGAACTTATAGATAGGATCGAAAGGGCTATTGAAGACAAACAGATTGTTCTCTGTGCCTTCCTAGACATTGAAGGAGCATTCGATAACGTATCCATTGAAACCTTATCCAAAAGAATGAGGGACAGAGGGACGACAACACAACGACCAAATGGATTGAAGTAATGCTCCTAAACAGAACAGTTAACGTTAGCCTGCACGAAAAAACAAAGATTTCAAAACCACTAGAGGTTATTCCTCAAGGCGGCGTCCTATCGCCACTGTTATGATCCTTAGTGGTTGATCAATTGTTATTACAATCCTCTGAAAAAGGCCTAGATATACAAGGCTACGCAGACGAAGTGGTAGCTCTTAAGATGGCCTAGTTATACAAGGCTACGCAGACGAAGTGGTAGCTTGCGTCATTGGTCCATTTCAAAACATTGTATCATCTATAATTCGAAACTGGTAAAGGACTGTATTGACAGATTGAATGAACTGGGGCAAAATAATAAAATTATTCTTAAATGGGTACCAGGACGCTCGGCACATGGACTACAAATAGGACCAGAGCCCTTTTGTGGTATCTTAAAAAACCATGTGATGCAAATTCTAAAGAATGACCTGCCTTATCTGGACACTGCAAATTAAACAGACACCTATTTAACATGAAACTAAGTGACACTGATATTTGTAGATATTGCAAACAGGAACGTGAAACACCAAAACATCTCCTGTGCGAATGTAGACCACTAATCCACAAACGAAGCATATATCTGGGACGACATATAATAAGCCCAGAAGATATAAAATCTCTAAAAGCCGGGAATATTATAGATAGTCTACCGGATAGTCTTTTTGAAGTCTACCGGACTAAAAGAGTTACTTTAGCTTTGGCGGCAATAGTCACAATAGATCTTCAAGGTCGCAGCGACTACAATTCCTCAGGGAACTGCATAGCCCCTTACAACAATAAATAATAATAATAATCATCTCAGTAAATCCTATAATAAATATATGAAATCATAAATGCATCGTCTTCATCATCGTCGTCATTAATTTGTCTAGGGGCATACAGGTGATACAGGCTCACAATCATAACTACTCATAATTGTTTAAATCTACATTAAATTTAATATAACTTAAGTTAATACGCATTATTATTTAAACTGAACCTGTTACCAAAATTTCATGTTAATAGGTTGAAGATAAGTGTCTTTAAAATTCAGTCGTAAGTTTTGACGATCATAAATTCTTCATAAAACAAAATCTACTTGAGTTCTTTTACAGTAAGTAACTCGATGTTTTATTTAAAATCATATATTTTACACAAACATTTTTCATTCAAAGGCGTTTGTATTAGGCGTGAGATAACAACGTATAAACTATGGAGCATTAATCAACCCGGTCCGAGATAGTCTACGCCAATAAGGCTGTATATAACTCAACGAATCTAATTTGGACCGTCTGACCCGCGTGGAAGGGTAAAATATATTATATCTGCTGTTAATATTACAGGTATTTTCATTATTTGATTTATGTTTGTAATAATAATGTTGTATGTAAATATTGTTTCAGTGGTTATTAATTCGTATTGTGTTCAAAAAAAAGATACTTCATAAAATTATTAAAAGTATTTTTTGTATAATGCCCGAACAAGTTATAGGTAAGCAAACATATTTGCATGTATATTCATAATGTTCTTATGTACGATATAGGAAAATACTCTGATAAATGTAAATGGTAAATTTTCTTTTATACCATATATTTGAAGTTACTTTCAAAATGTATCAATTTAAAGATAAAATAAAAAATAATATTCAGATACTAATTTATTGGCAACAACAAAAGGGGAAAGAAATATTACGTATAAAAATTATTTTAGTAACCAAAGATCATAAACTGACGAGCGATGTTGAGGGTTTCGAGATCTGTGATTCTAGTAAACAAGTTGTCCGTTACATTAAATATAACGTAATGAACAGATGAACAAGGTAATAAATATTCTATTAGTGTATTAGAACTACAAACTCTCAAGCTAAAATAGTTGTCAAATATTTCGATGTCAGTTCGGTAACACGAAGAATTATTTAAGTTACTATAACATATGGAATAGCTAACCATTAGTCTTGGATGTTATTAATTTATAAGGTTCTACGTATGAATTCAACATAAAACATATTTAAAATGATAGCATGGCTGTTATGACACAAAAGAAGTGCATAAATCGATCGAGCCAGATGGCGTTCAGTTCTTTGTTAGCTACATTTTCTTAAAAGTAAGTCCTTGTAGGTATAGATAAGTTTTAATTCTTGTTTCGAGTACCGGCAAATCGCGTGCTAGGGCAAATCAACTTATGGTAACTGCAGTCTTACTTTTTATCTGATTTTTAGCTACACCTGTTAAGGTCTCCCAGGACAATCGATTCACAAATAACGTTAGTGAGATTAAATGCACATATACTTAAGTACTAGTTACAGTTTACAAACAAAGACTAAGTGGCGCAATGACTTTTTAATTGTCTTTTAACTTATGACTACATACTACTGGGTGAATTGCTGTGGATAGTTATGTAATCTGCATGATTTTTAGTGGGTAGGCGTCCGGTGGTCTATTAAGTAATCTTTAAAGTAGTCCGAGGAACGGGAGAGGTTTACAGAGGAATTCTACATAACTTAGCGGCCTCCAGGTGATTAAGTATACATAACACACTTTCATGCATAACTACAATAAAAAATTGGCATCTCTATGGAACGCAAATTTGAAAGGTGTTGAAACATCTGAATTTACACGGGGACAGTAATTGTCTTCGAAACGTAGTTATGTCAGTGCTGACCTAGTGTTAAATGAACTATAATAACGGCATCTCCACGGCGTAAACTTTGAGTACAAAATTCTTTACTGCATCTACCCCTAGTTTTTTACCACTACTACACCTTTATTCGTGGAGTGTAAATGTCATCTGTTATGTGAGATTTTCCAAATTAGTCGAGTCCAGTTGGGTTTCCTTACAAGCTTGCTAAGCAACGTAGAGAATGATTATTATTCTGCCTGATTAAGTATACGATCCCATAAGCCGTTACTGGCTATATCGACTTTGGAATTGTGCAATAAAGGAGATGATACTACCTCGATTCACAGATTTATTTATAGAATAGACTTGTGATAACAAGAGATGATTTGCGCATAAGTAACAAAAAGGGTTATGAGTATGAATGTGTAGGAAAAATATGACCGAAGAAAGAATTGATAGACTGTATGAAAGATGATATGCATAGAAAAAGAGTGAATGTTAAAATAACGTTTTCGCTTCATTTATGGATTATGTAAGTACGAATACGACCATATTTTCATTATTGCCAGCAACTCAAGTAGCTTCCTATTTGTGAGCGTGTTATTTTCAATCCTCTGTGTTCCTCTTATGACCATAATCTTCGCTGATATAACAGCCCTTTTCTGCAAATTCATGTCCACCATTTTGGTTTCGTTTTCTATTCGTTCCCTCTTACTGCCATATGACTCTGGAATGTCTTACCATTCGGAGACCATTCAATAAATTTGAGTTCAAGAGACCGAGAACGTTATCATAAACTTGTAAATCAGTCCTAAAGTATCTGATTATTTTTGCAAATATTGTAATTTCTTGTAAATATATGTTTATATACAAGAAATTAAAATATTATATTATGTAGTTATCGATTGATCATCAAAAAACTAAAATCGGAAACGAAAACTAAGTGATGTTTGTTTGAGACGTTTAACTTTAAATTCTCAATTCAGAAACCGAGTGTAAAATTTTCTAAATTATTGTAGAGAGATCAGTCTAACATTAACCTACGTTATTTTTAAAGAGCAGTTCTCCAAAAGAAATTGTTTGAATGGGGTAATACTCCTTTAACAACGGGATCGTTAATTAAACTCGATAAACTCACAAATCTTTCAGCGATTCATCAATCATCACTAACACAAATATACTTTGTTTTAAAAACATTGAGGAATTTGTTATTAAAATAGTATTTAAGTAATTGCATTTGAAAAGAACATTATAAAATGCATAATATCAAAAGACGAATTAAAAAAAGGTGAACCGAGTTCGACCCTTGACAAAAGCCCCACCCGCCCTACCACCGCCGCCCCGCTTCATTGTTCTGTCGGGGGTTCCCGTAACTCAGTCGCATAAAATAAATTACAACTCCTAACGGAGCTCAGTCGCCGCCGACCCTTAGCGCTGGAGTGTTGTTGCGCATCGCCGCCGACGCACCGCTGCAAAGCGCCTTTTTTGTCGATTTTTGTTTTGTTCTAGTGCACTTTTAATTGAATTTTTGTTAATAAGAATACTACAGTGTTCGTCTTGAGTGTTAAGTGTAGTTTAGTAAAGATTGTGTTTAGTTTTGTGTGAAATGTGATGTGTTTTGCGCATGCATGCACCGGCATGCAAAAAACGTGCTTAGCTCAGTCTTCAGAGAGGAAATTGACATTTTCAGCATCGACTATCATCAAGATATCGGTAAATAATTAAATTAAATTAATGTATTTCGCGGTCCATTGTTATCTGCGCACAATCGATATTGCGCATGCGCGTTATAGGGCTCTCAACACATAGAAATAAAAAAATTTTTACTCTATTTTTACTCCTTCTTTATTTTGAAATATTTGGTCAAATAAAATGATGTTTGCATGTAACCTGACTTGAAATTTTCGGCTGTGTCGGTCATTTTGTGGCTCCCGGTATGTTTATTACTGTTATAAATATTATTGTGTTATTTTATGTCACTTACGTTTATTTTGCTCCTGAAAATATCTTTGTTGCGTCATCTCCTGTGGTTTATTTGACACCCTTATTGATAGACTAGCAGAGAATGCCCTACGGTATGAAATCCGCCCTTTGCTGCTTTCAATAAAGATTAAATAAATAAAACAAATAGATAACGTTTAATCAGGAAACATAGAAGAAGACGATCCTGAATAAATCGTTGGAACAAGAGCAAGCAAATGATGATCATGAGACTGCCGTTATATCTACAAAGTCAAATAAATTCAAAGCTGTTTATAAAAAAACTGACTCAATTAGGTATCAAAGCCATCAACAAAAAAACTTGTATATTAGTTCAGATTAGCTATTTATTAATCTTCGATTCTGGTCCATAGTTGTTATTAATAAGTAATAATAGCAATTATTGCAAATCCAATGGATATTAATAATGCGTGGATAAAGCCAAAATAGTTTTTTCCTTGTTAGGTTATAAGACAATAATAACAATGCAAAAGTTGAGTAAGCAATATTGTAACCTTGCGGCAGCTGATGTCGCGCCGCTAATCTCGTGAGTTAATATGAACACGAGTATCAGCTTATTACGTATTATACGAAACTGGAATTTGCTATAACTTTTGTTTGGGGTAAATAAATAACAGTGTGTTTTTGTTCAGTGCCGTTGTCAAGGCACCTTTACGAGAAGACTTTTATATATAAAGCAATAAGCGGATCATTATTTGTTAGGTAATTCCAGTCTTTAAAATAAACTCGCAAATAGACTGATCTACGTATGAGTGATGAGTCTGAACGATATTTTTTGTAATTGAACTTTTTTTACTTTCAGAAGTACCTAGTACTTACCTTGATATGTAATATATGATTATACAAACAGCCTTTACAATTATAATATTTAAATTTTGATCATCTCAGTACTGCATCCGAGTATATTATGTCAAAAGAAACTACAATTAATTTTTCGGCAAAAATTCAAAGTTTTTTATAACATATGTTTAGTTTCTGGTATCTTTTAGTACTTATCTAGACTTCCAAGGTTATTTTTATTTTTGAATCACAAGTTTCAGTTGTGTTTTTAATTATTTTTTCGTCTAAAGAAACGAAAACCTCTTGACGTAAATGTTTCGAATATAGTAAAGCCTGAAATCTGGTGTTTATATTTCCTTTTTTTAATACTTCCTCAATACAGTAGGGAAACATCCCAAATTAAAGTTTATAAATATTTCGGTAGCATGAATGTTTGCATAAATGCATATTATTTATTTTGTATTAAATATTAAATTTACAACCGGACCAATCATGATATTGTTGCCAAGTGCATCGCTGATTAAAATGAACAAAAACTTACTATCGCACAATCAGTTCGTTCCGTGTGAAACATTAATATTTATGGTACTCGGAATTAAAATTTCTGCAACTGCAAAGTTGCTTCGCATTGGGGATATGTTGATCAATGTGAGTTATTGAAATATCACATTTGGGCTGTGATTTTATAGAAATCGTACTACTCTTAGTAGTTATGTTGAACAAACAATTTTCCTCTAGAAGAATGTTAATTGATCAGTAACAATAGATTTTCCATAACTGAGTCTAGTATTCATTTAGGAGCTCGATATCTCGATACGGACACCGATCTTTTATCTAATTCAAATTTCTATGTACCTTTTGCCTTACTTAACCGAATAACACGAATCCATCATCATTCTGTAGCAGTTCGCTGCTTTTTTATTTAAATCATACTCAATCTTACTGTTTAGTCGGTTTATTCAGTCATCGACACGGGAACCTGTGAGTTTTATCTGCGCGAAGATACAAATTTTATTTAATCTTAATCACATACGGATGGTTTGTGCAAGAAATATTTCTTATATTGTCCCTTATATTTGACAGAGTTCAAATACATGTGTTGTAAAAGAACCGCCACTTCCTCCAATACGGTCCATTTGGTTTTCTTTTGGGATAGTCTAATCTAATTTCTACCTTCGGTCTTACATCATCACTCCATCTTGCTAGAGGTCATTCTACACTACGTTAGTCAACTCGCGGTCTTTACTCTAGATTCTAGAGCGGTCTTTACTCTTAGATCTAAAGTAAAGACCGCGAGTTCCAAGCCGATAACTGCTCGAGTAGGCAAGTTCTAGAGTCTAGAACTTGCCTACTTCAGCAGTTATCGATTTGTCAACAGATATGGCTACACTTTACTTTTCTCATGGATAACCACATCGCGATTTTTATATTATACGAATTATATAATTTTGAGACGAATTCACTTCGCGATTTTGTGCCAATAACACAAAACACTACGGACGTCTGACGACGAGAAATAAAATATCCGTGATATAATCGTATAATTTTCAGTATTCACGTTCAAATTAGTAATAAGAATTTGCATTAGATATGGCGAATCAGCCATAGATATTTTACATATTTATTTATATCAATCTGCAGCTGCTAGTTACTCGTTCATTCATTTCGTATTCCGTCCGTTAATTGAGTCGGGTTTGCATTCGCGATGCAAGCGGTACGGCGTCTTGGGCCAACAACGAGCCGTGATTGGTTTAACTTCATTATCTAAACGCTGTCACATTTTGCAATTAAGCATGATTTTTCATTATAATCATCATTATTGTCAATACGACGTTATTATATGACACACCGAATCGATACCTGTTTTAAATCGACTACTTTTCAACTGGTACTAACGCGATAGATTTTGATAGATAGATTTTGACCCGTCTTATACAATCTAATATAATGAAACGCGAAAGTTTTAAAAGTTTATACTTTTGAACTGATTTAAAAAAGACGTTATCATTTTAACAAGTTTGTATATAATTTCGTTGTAATGGTGCAATATTCATTCTTAGCCTCAATAAACACGATTTCTAATTTTTGTAAGTGTAAGTACATAAAAACACTATCATTATCATTACTATTACTACGTTATTTTAGGGAATAGCATAAGTTTTATCAAAATGGGATAAGTAGTTTGAAGATAATACTTTTTAAATTCCATTAATAAAGAAACAAAATAAATTTTGAAAATTCAAACCGACTATTAAAGATGTCTTAAAGCGTTATATTACCCGTTTTTGAAAAAACTGGTCGTTTAGTTTTGACATCGCCATGTTTTGGTCTTCTGCCGTAGATGATAAAGTATTTCTAGTGACTGGTACATAGTATCCAATGAAAGATAGATATTATCTTTCAGATAGTACCACCTTAAGAGATGACTGAATTTCTTTCGGAATAATAGAACTTATCAATCGTTTAATAAAGGTTAGAACGGTGACTAAAATAAAAATCGAGCCGGGCAAACGAAGAAAACGTGCGTTAATAGTTCTATCATAAAGAGTGGATCCGCTTGATTCACATTGCATAGTTATTTAATAGTCTTAAACGAACAGTAGTTCCACCTATTGGCGTAATACATAAATGAAGCCGTTACGTTTCACCTTAAGGGCTAAAAGTGTAACAATATTATGGAATACCCTAGAGCTTGTAAAATTTCAGGCGCGTTAACACGTTGAGAAACTTGTTGTTTTCATACCACACAAAGTTGGGACTGTGTAAATTAAGAGTAATTAAATAATACAAGCTCAATTTAATTAGGGACGTTTTTCACCTTCACGAGATTACATACGAGTGCGGTCAGCTGGTGTTTTACTTTATTAACTGAAAGTAGCTTTGGACACGATTGTGTTTGTGTGCTTTATAATTATAAAAAAGGTACCTGTGTACACTTATGATATTTTAACTTTCATTGTTGTAAAACGAACCATGAAAGATCCACTTGTTTGCAGGCCTAGCCCAAGAAATCCAATTTACATCATTTTGACATGTGCCATATTTCTTAAACGTATAATTGGTGTTCCGTAATTGTATTGTGTAATGTTATATTTTTTTACATTTCTCATACAAATGTTGTTTTATAACTACGAAAATATTATGGAGTCTAATTTAAGTTGTTAATCCTGATGAAATGGCAGCTATACTGGATAATGAAGACGATACGATTGATTGACCCTGAAGTGGGAAATTGTTCTGGAGACGACATTTAAGACCCCATAGCAGACTACAACAGGAATCTGTCAAATAAAAGCAAAGAAAGGGAGGATCCTGAGAATTATGACTCTTTTACATAATCAAGTTAGAATCGAATATCATAGAATTCATTCAGAAATATTACTTTATTAGAGCATCCAGTTCGTAGAAAAAATAAGCAAATCCTTTTCTTGGTGTCTATAAAAGCAAATAGAATAGTTCATTAATAGTACTTCTTTTATAAATATTATGTGAATAAGTAGAGAAACTATTCAAATACGTACAGAAATATTGTCGAACCTTTCCTCTGCTTTTTCGACTTTTTATCAAAGAAAATAATATTTTGGAAATCTTTTGGTGTAATACCCAGTACCTAACAGGACTGATGAATTTTATTACGTTTTTACTTCTGCAGAGCGTATTTTCATCAACGTTCAGGCAATCCACCCAAACAGCTGAAAGAATTAATTTTACAAATATTAAACACACAAATTTTGTTTTATTTATAATATTTGATCACAATGTTATAATTCAAATAACGGCCTTTATAAACAAGTAAAGATATTATTTTATTTGCAGTCTGAAGTTTAATCGATATACATATATTATGGTTGATATTTTAAAAATAAAACATACCGTTTTATAGACCGAAATAAAACGAAAGATTTAAATTTTTATGGATATTATTTATTATTGGGAAGTGGTCAGAAATATTCATTTAAAAATATTTGTATTGATAAGTTTTGATAACATGTATTAAAATCCATAAAAAGATCAGGCTTTATTTCCTTTTGTGAGCTCAGTGTGAATATGTGAGTTTTAACCACTGCAGATATACCCAGAACCTTCAGCTTTTAAGAGGTTATAAAATTTTTGCTCACCCTTCGCCATGGCAAACCTTATTACTAGACATTTCTTCTATTTTCATGCGCAGTACCCATTTAATGTTTAAAACAACATAACTAAACTCTTCACAGTGAAGGCAACTTTTTATATGTCATTATTATAGGACGGGTAACCAACATTTTATTGTGTCTAGCTCCTCCGTGCTTCGGAAAGCGCGTTAAGGTGCTCGTCCTGGCTGTATCTGTAGTCGTTAACACCCACCAATCCTGAGCCCGTGTGGTGGGTTTTTATCCATTTTCCCTATTCGATTACTATTACATTTCTTCCATAGGGAAGGTGTGAGCACCAGCAATAGGCATTAATAGACAAGTGATGTGATGTATATATAACTCACATTAAACCTTTGGATCTGTCTCCATTATGTCCAGGGTCCAACAGCTCGGATGCGTCTGCCCACGATAAAAGGCATTATGACAGCTAAACTAATCAAGGCAAGTAAATTGAATTTAATATTGCAAGCGTCCGTCCCCGGAGAGAGCCACATAGATTATGATTCATGGCTAGCCGAATATGTAGCCTGTTCTAATTAAGCCGTATTTGGAAATTGTATTGTTGCGAGATTTTATCTGTGCGAATGAAATATGATCACAGTATATATTCATTGAAATGTATATATCTCGAACCAATTCAATTGCTTGAATGCGGGAAGTGAATTTGTCGTGAATATATATTTTTTAAATTTCCTGTTCGTTTGACTAATGTGCGGTAATAATGATGGATAGTAATTGAAAAAATGTTGTTATGAAAAATAGTATCAAAATTGGGATATCTGACAGCCTTATTTATCTTGTCTCATGAAGGGGATTATTTTTTGCTTTAAATATTCTCAAAATATTGAACAATCTATTTCTATTTCTTATTTTTATAGTGTATTGACTATAATATTAGAATATGAATTGAAGTTATACTTATGCAGCTTTATGATGCTGTGAAAATATTTGGAGTAAAACAGCTTTGGTTTTTATTGTCGGTTCTTTTCTGTATGTTTTATAGATGTCTAGGTTTCCGCCATCGGCTTCGCCCAATTGGTCCTGTTTTATACTATATAAACTTTCCATTTAACACCGCATTAAAAACTGTTATGCAGTTTAAAAGATCTAATCTAATTGGGATTTTCTAACAAATGACGTAGTTGTGTGTTTATTCACAAATTAGATTAGATAACAGCATTTAGTGCACAAATATGAGTAATCAAGGTCACGATTATGACTTACGAGTTAAGTGAATAATATTTCATACAAAAGATATACCTTAATCAAAAGGGCGATCGTTAATTAATTTTGCAACGATTACTACTTGCTTCGCTTTTGAACCCGCCAGTTAATTAACAGATATTGAGAAAAAAGGCAAAAGGAACGTTGCTCAAAAGAAACCATTAATCAGACACTTGTTCTTTACGTTATTTTATTTTACTATCTAAATTATGAAATATATTGTGAGAAAATTGGTGCTATCACTGAACACGTGAAAAGATTTAAAGAAATGTTTTATGAACTTCCTTTTTTTATATTATAAAAATATACGATGCAGTAAAAAATATTTCAAAGCCTTACAAAAAGAAGTATTTAAGTCTCTAAAGGATTGTAAAGTATTAAATGAGACATGTCCTGAATAGAAAAAGAAAACATAGGAAAAGAAAATGTAACTGCACCAGTATATCATTGTATATTTACGACCTCCTTTGGCAAATTAATTATAAATACCAGCTTATTAATGTCCCTACTGCTGGGGCTTAGGCCTTCCCTATGGATGGAATCGAATGAAATCGAATAGGAAGGATTAGTACCCAGCACGCGGGCCTAGTGCGGATTGTCAGCTTCAGAAAACAAAATTTTGACCACCCATCCTATGAACGACCATTGCGAAAGTTGCTTATGAACTACCCCATCGAGTTCTTTAGGCTTTAAAATATTTTTTTATATAATTAATAATTTATTTCAATTCCTCACATATACATTTAATAATTTTTTGGCTACCCATCCAATGAACGACCATTGCGAAAGTTGCTTGTCTCCCGCATCGTGGACTGGACGCGCTAACCTCCAATTAAATTAATTAAATAACGACGTCAATAGGCTGGCATCATATAACCTATTATTATCAAGTAAAGCTCCAACAACAACGTGTTGTAATCTTTCCACTCAGTTGACTGTCCAACGTTGTAATTTGATCAATTAGGTAGACATCTCCTTGACTGAACAATTCTATCTTGATTAATTCTGATTAAGCGGTCTGTTGTCTGAGGGTTTCCTAGTTCATAGTTCATAATATCAACAATCAATACATAAAATAAAGTCGCTTTCCGTTGTCTGTCCCTATGTACGCTTAGGTCTTTGAAACTACGTAATGGATTTGTATGCGGTTTTTTAATAGATAGGGTAATTCAAAAGCAAGTTTTTTATGGATAATATAAAACCAAGTAGACGAAGCCGCTGGAGAAATGCTAGTAATTTATATAAAAAAAAACTTAGGAACTGATAAAGTAAAATGAAGGAATAGGTGTAATAATTTTATATTGGTGTTTATGTACGAAGCATGATATAGAGGGCTTAACTACTGTAATATGTATTTGACAAAAATATTAAGACTACCCTAACGATCTATTTTCATTTTCAACCACAGATATTTATTTCTGTACTATAAGTTACCTCAAACCAGATCGCGCTGAGAAAACTGCATCACGCTTGCAAAGTTTTAATGGCAACATAATATTATACAAAATTTAGAACTTATGCTAGTGGCATATTAGTTATTCCGATCCCCATCTGTCGAGTCCAGGTTAATTTTATAACGGAGTCGAGACTCCCTCTAGTGGGGTCATAGCCTCCAGGACAATCGTTTTCTCGGTTTGAGGTCATAAGAACATTGCCATCACTTAAACACTGCTCTATGAAAAAACGAACGCAGTCTCTACTACGAATAGCAGTCCTCGGGCTAAAGTTACCCAACCTGAAGAGGTTCTTGCAGAAGGTATCAACAGTAGCTGAACGCAACCATATCTGAACAGCGGTCGCATATACTAACCTACTACTACTACTAGAGTTATCAATATCAACATACTATTTGTGTAGATACTGTGAGAAACTCAACACAATAATATCGAAACTAAGAGGTAAATTTTGTTCAACATTAGAGTGATTGGTTAGACATAAATTACATTGAAATCATCTTGACAAAAAAGGCATCGATAAACTTACTGAGGTGGCAAAAAATCATCACCAGCATAACCGAAAGTTAACATCGTAGACAAATATATTTTTTTCTTCGAGGAAATGAATTAGGCCTTTGCCGATGAGTGTGATATATAGGACTTTTCATGTAGCTTAACCTAAAACCACTACGGTATTCCCTCTCTTGGGGATGAGACTCATAAGGCCATGGCTAAGTCATCACGTCACTCACTCCCCCGCATATAAAGAATATAACAATTCTTCTAAGTAGATACGATTCATATTTACTATTGCTAAATAATCACTTTAGAGACTCAAGGATCAAAGTTATTATAAAAGAAGGAAAACGTCAAAATATATATTTATCATTCGTCTACTCGATATACGATGTCTTCAAAAAACATTGGGTTGAATACATTGCCCTGAGCACATTAATCGAGAAAGGTAATAATTTAATACTTCTATAAATACGGGATTCAATGTTCTGAGAAGGATTTGCTCCGTCGAACAGGAACAAATAGCTGAATTCGAAATGTTTAATCCGGAGTATTTCCAGTTTTGAAACCACCGGTGTGTTCGAAGATAATTCGACACAATTTCCGTATAAAATGCGCAGTTGTGCCGATTATCAATTTCATTACATTTAGGTTTTAATATACCTATGTTAAAATGAAATGTTATACGTAGTAAATAAGGGTTGGTGCATGTCTTGCGGAAGTCTCGTCACGTAATTGGCGGCCACGGAGACTGCCAAATATTATAAAACTAACTTCCTCAAGCCGGCTTGCATATTTTTAATCTTTTAAGCCTATTTTTTGCAATAGAAACTATCCTTTATCCTTTCCCAAGTGTACTGTATACAAAGTTCTGCGTACAAAGTTTCATTAAAATAGGTTCGGTAACTCAGGCGTGAAAACGTTACAGAGTTAGTTGTGTATTTATAATATTAATATACGTGACATTAAAACTTGCTCACATTCCGGAATATCCGTCGTGCCGTAATGCATACGTGCGTGAGACACTTGACGGATTTACATCGACATTCGCATCTGTAATCAAGAGAATTAATTACTTGAGAAAATGTCATAATTTAAGCAAATATTAATTTTAACGAAGTAAGCATTATTAATAGCTATTACTTTTCATAATTATTAACAGTTCTTATTTAAATCAAATTCTTGTTTATTTGATTAAAATTAATCTGTTTATATTATGACATAGGGTAGATGATCTGGTTTTGCCTCTTTTAATATCATGACCTGATTTTGGCCATTTTAAGAATTACGAGGAAATTAACTTAGACACACATCACAGATAATTTTGCCATAATGCAACAACAACAGGAACGCCTTGCAGTGCCAAATGGCCGAAAAGGGGGCTGTGGCCAAAATCGGATCAACTGCCCTACTTGTTCTCAAGTAATTACTTCTTTTGACTATGGATTTGAATGGAAGGCGAAGTTGTACTATCATTGTACTATCATGATGACATCATCAGCCCTTTTACGTCTCCACGGCAGGGGCTCAGGCCTTCCTTATTGATGGTTAAGGAGGATGGGCCATGACTCTCCACGCTGACTCAGTGTGGATTGAAATTGTACTATTATAGAAGTTAAAGTTAGGATTTATGTAAAATTTTATCACATCTATCACGCTGACTATAACATGACTGCATAATGCGTTGCACCATCCGCTTTCTTCATAAAGTAAAACAATAACTTTAACAAGCGTAGCTTGTTAACAGTTAAAGTTATGCGTCATCTAACCATGGCCAAAATGTGCTACTCATTATTTGCTTAGCCGTTAGTTTAACATGTTTATGTAAATTTGATGCAACCGACTCTAAGAATGAAGAAGGTACAGTCAGTACAGAGATAAATAATACAATACTTTTATTAATTTTGTAGCTGGTACCAATTTAAAAGTGAATATATGTATTCATATAGGTGTATTTTTAAAAGGGAGGACGTTATCGATTCGATTGCATGTTTTATGTATGTTGAACGATATCTTCGTTAATTAGTGGATCAATTTAATTGAGTCCATTTTTAATTTGAATAGGTATTGTATGATCATAATCATACATTTTGTACCTATAGCAAGCGTTTTTACCACAACTAAATTATTCAGGTCAATCAATTATTTTTATAATTACTAATCATGATCACAGTGTTCACACACTAACAAACATATTTGTTTATTATATTTGATCAATTTCGCATTTACAATAATATACTGAAATATATTTTTAACGGAAAATGCTTAAAAAAACGATTTGGTTCCTGGCACCCTGAGATGGGATTCAAACCCATGACATTTTCATAATTAATATTTTATCAAGTTTTTAAGCATTTAATGTACTGAGCTGGCAAGAGCTCGTACAGGTATTGAGTATTTATTCAAGTTTTTATGTGGTTTATAATAGTACATGTTTAGTAGATTAGTACCTACAAATATAATAATTAATATAATTTTATTAATATAATAATAATAAAAAATATATAAAGTAAAAAAATATATATATAATATATATAACGGCGGGTAGTCCGAATGGGCTATTACGAAGCCCAAATAGATAGTCCATATCGGAGGACTTTCTTTAAAATAACACTGCAGGCGTGTATACCAACGTGGATTTGTTCCATTTTATCACTTTTCTTACGAAAATATAACGAGATGAGCGTGATGTCATCTGATGTCTTTACGCCTCGGCGTTTGGAAACAGAATGTGTGCCAATGGCGCCAACTTGCTTTTTATTAACGAACTGTCAAAGTCAGTGTCACCATTCTAATAAAATTAAAAGTATCGATGATCACGCTCTCTTTACAATCGAGTTATTAAGTAAGCGAGTAACTAGCAATTAAAATAAAAGAAACTAATGCGACACGGCCATTCTGGGAGAAGGTGCGTGCTCTGCGCCAGTCGTTTCTGTAAGAAAATAGAAGAGCTTTTCTGAGCTAAGTTTCTGTAAACCTGGTCATTTGGGAATTTTGATTTGAACTAGATTTTGACCATCATTTTTTAAACATCAAATTTATTACCAACGGTTATTTTATCACAATTGTTATAAAAAAACGGAAGTTAAGTTGTTTAGGAAAGGTTTAGGAATTTTGGGAAATCGTTTAGGAAAATGAGCTGTTTTATCAAGTATATTTGGTCAATGCAAATGCTCCACGCATACTTACATTGATTATTGTACTCGTAGCAGATATGATGCTGTGGTCATAAGCGGTCCACAGTAGCTCAAAAGGAGATGGGGAAAGGTCGATGCTGGGGTCTGGGTCTTACATGAGACCGTGGTCCCCAGAGGCTCTAAAGGAAACAGGCAAGACGAAGCTGGGGTCTGGGCCTTATTTATGACCGTGGTCCCCAGAGGCTCTGTGAAACGACTTAAAAATTGGGAAGTTCATTGGATGGGATTTATACAGTCTTTTCATAAGAAATTATTGAATTTTGAATTGAACTTTTATGAAAATGTTTTAACTAGGCATCTAATTGATGTGCAGCGCGGTAGATTTTTTTTCTCGGTCAGTCCTGATTTCAACAAAAGCAAGATTTTGAAACCAATCGAATCTTTAATAATTAGAGACCGTTTTTACTTTAAGTTTCTTTAGTTATAAGAATTTAAGAGTTGATAAATCCTATCATCAAATCTTATTTACAATGAAAGTATGCATTAACAACAAACTGGTTTGAGAACCTCGATTGCACCACATAACCAGCAATGCAATCACACTTTTTTTTATTTTATTTTCACTTAACCAGTAATTTTAAGAGTGTTACTAATTCGAGTGCCATGAATTCTTCACGATATTAATTACTTTATAAGGGAACATTCGACTCCAGTATCATAATAAAATGAAAACGACTCACCAAAATACTGCAAAAGACTAGCAAGGGTAGCAATGATGCAGACGTCTACACGTCTCTCACTAGTAATGCCAGCAGACGAGCCATCAGGTTTGCCACCGTTGCATCTTCTTCGGCTATAGGCATCTTGAGAGTAGTGACTATCTGTTCCACAATTGAAGAACTTGACAGCAGCGTTCGGGTTACTGTTCTTCATATTAGGAACTCTTGGTTCTCCTTACGAAAGCTTCAAGTGTTTCTTCTTGTATCGACAGGCAGAAATATTATGTCCATACTCACTTTGCCAGGATTGAGTTCGGGCAGATGCACATATGATTCGACGACGGCACATGTGACTTACGTGGATGAGGACGAAAAAGATTTAATTTTGTTACCGCAACAAGATTCTCCATATCCATGACATCTGTGTATCCACTTGGTCGGTTACATCCCAACTTCTGATAACGGCGGGTAGTCCGAATGGGCTATTACGAAGCCCAAATAGATAGTCCATATCGGAGGACTTTCTTTAAAATAACACTGCAGGCGTGTATACCAACGTGGATTTGTTCCATTTTATCACTTTTCTTACGAAAATATAACGAGATGAGCGTGATGTCATCTGATGTCTTTACGCCTCGGCGTTTGGAAACAGAATGTGTGCCAAAATGGCGCCAACTTGCTTTTTATTAACGAACTGTCAAAGTCAGTGTCACCATTCTAATAAAATTAAAAGTATCGATGATCACGCTCTCTTTACAATCGAGTTATTAAGTAAGCGAGTAACTAGCAATTAAAATAAAAGAAACTAAATCAAACGATCTTCGTAAAGATGATGCGACATATATATATACATATATATATATATATATATATATATATATATAAATCTTATTAACTATAACAAGTGGCAAGAAGCAAAAAATCTTGCTTTTTAAAACAGATCAATAAATATATTCTAAGAAAATCCACTGTCTTGTTTTTTTTAATCATTGACGTTTTCGTAATTCGAACTGGGAAAATATTTTAAAAACCTATTCAAATATTTTTCATTTCTTTTCAATGAAACAGAAGTTGGCGTTTTTTCTTTTTTCGTTTAGCGTCTTGGTGAATTTTCTTTATATTAATTGCTCACTAATTACACTATACCGTAGTCAGTATAGTGCTACCTTTCCTACGGCGTAGCTAAATAACGAAATTACGTGAATTCGTAGCAGACTTGATACAATAGTTGTGGCAGTGAGCTATTCATTGTGGGGAAACCCCGGTCAACACGCTTTACTAGAGATATGTAAGCTTAGATGTTATAATGAAATTACATGACCACCAAGCGTTCCGAGCGTCGCTGCATAAACTTCAATTATGATAAAATACCGTGAAACGTCTACTATATTGTGTACAGTTTACACTAAAATTAAACTTATATAAAGGAGAAACAATATATTGTTAAGCTGTGAAACATCTACATCATCATGATGTCGTTGATGTTTCTCAGCTTCAAAAATGAACCAGGTCTTCTATTCTATCCAAAAACAGTCTAAAACTCGTCGTCGAGCGCAGTACTGTGTATATGACTACGCTGTCTTTTGGCATCGATATTGTAATATTGCTACCGCTATAAAATAAATTTCCTGTTTCCAACTTTTTAAAGCGTGATTTAGCTGTAGATGGGTTTTTAGTTTTTAGTAAAATTTTGACTTGTCGTTCACAGGTTAAAAAGCCCTAGTTTATCTACTTAGGTTATTGAGAATAATCAGTTGTGATTTTGTTTTTTCCTCAACTCAAAAACCGGCTGTAAATCTTTATACGGTGACATTGTAACAGTAAACGAGTTTTTTCTATGCTTCTTTACTCAGTTTTTTACTTTATATCAACAGTATGAGTTATTAAAATCTACATCAAAAATATGTGAGGTAAGCGTTATGCTAATTCAATTTCAATCTTGAAACTCGGCTGTGCTACAAAGCGTCGCTGACGAAGTTAGCAAGCTTCAACAGTAATCAAGCTATTGATCTTCTGATTATTAAAGTTTCCAAAAAGTTAGAAACTAAGCCCCTTTATATATTAGTCCAACTGCACTTCTATGCAACGTATGACATAACAAAAAGGCAGTGAAACGACGCAAAGTATATGAATAATGGTTTAATTTTTCTTATTAATTAATATAATAACACGCATGTCTATATAGCATTGAGTAATTATGTGTTCTGTTTTAATAAGTGTTACAACAAAATATAGTTTTCGGCCTTAAGGGCCTTAATTTAAATTCCTGATAATTATAATATGAGAGAGGATTTACAGGTGAAATAATTTAATACTCTATGTGGTGGTTATAATATTACTTATTTAACAAGATAGCAAAAAAGTGACACTTAAATAATAAAAAAGCACATGATATGAAATCCTCTTTCAATAGACACCTTGTCACCCTCTTGCTAAATTTATGCCAACGACTTAGTTATTGTTACTTTATGAATGAGTAAAAATTATAATAGTGTAGTTATATAAGTATAAAATAACAAAGTTACATTATGAAATGAACATAATAACTAGCTATAAGACAAAATTACATATAATCAACAGCACGTCAAATTTCTATTCTATTTAATTAGCGTAGAATGCAAAATCTATTGCGAAAACTTGACATATTGTGGGATCCTGACGCACAGCCTTGTGTCCATTGCACTGCTCTTAAACTAAATAGTTGAGAATTGAGCTTTTGTATGGAAGAACGAACTTACTACAACACAGAGACACATCTCTGCCATTCGGTCATTGAATCCAACCCTCGAAACCGGCGTGTGAGACACCCTGGCCAAGAGGATGCACTTCATAGTCGGTTCTGAAATTTTTTTTATGGGATAGGGGGCAGACGAGCAGACGGATCACCTGATGGTAAGTGATTACCGTCGCCCATTGACACCTGCAACACCAGAGGGGTTACAAGCGCGCTGCCGGCCTTGGAGGGAAGGGTTGAGGGGTAGAGGGAAGGGAATAGGGAGGTATTGGGCCTCCGATACCCTCACTCACACGACGAAACACAACGCAAGCGTTGCTTCACGTCCGTTTTCTGTGAGGCCGTGGTATCACTCCGGTCGAGCCGGCCTATTCATGCCGAAGCGTGACTCTCCCACAAATTTATTATATGGGAGTCGCTTGTACAACAATTATTATGACTCTATTAATTATTTACCATAAACAATATTAACGAAAGATAGCTTTTAACAAATCGCCATTCCGCCCCAATGAGATGGACAGGACAATTTTTACCTTCACGCGCAACCTTATGACTTCTAACTATTGATGTTATATAAATAAATATTTAATTTGATATACCTGAGGACATAATAAGTATGTCTTAGAAAATTGAATAGAGTTATGTAACCATTTCGAGAATCATTATTATTTTTTCCGGTTTCATTCGTATTAAAATGGAATAAAACCACAAAAAGAACATATTCTTTAAATGTTTTGTAATTGGATGGTTTATACAAGGCTTTATCGCTATAGGAATCCGTTCCGGTTGCAATTCTGAGGAAGTTATGTAAGGAATTCTAGATTAAAGAAAGTTCTGTTTCTTTTTGGATGTCTATTTTGGGCGTTTTCTAGAAGATAACACAAATCGTTTGCGTTATTTCTGATTTACAAAAAAATCATAAACTACTAATAGAACAACGTGTAATTTCAAAATATACATTTTTAATATAGGTAAAGAACAATGGCCATCTGCCTAACATGCTTGGACTAATAAAATCGAATAAAACGTAACTTGATGAAACATATGTTATTTTGTTTGCCTATGCAACTAGAACAAAGAAAGACATTAAATATATTTTTAAAAGCTGGCAGTATCGAGTAATTGTGTAATATGTTTTTGAGGTTATGTCGTATTATTTTAACTGTATAATTTTGAGTTAGAGGTATTACAGTTGAAATATGTAAAGAACACCTCAGATAATGCCTAATCGTAGTCCTAGAAGTTCATACTTTCACTTAATACTTCAAACTTGCTCCATATCTGATATATTATTTTTATTGACTGTAAGAAATAAAATCATTGTCAATAGTTAATAATCAATAGTTGATTTTTCTTTTCTTTATTACAACTCTAATGAATACCTCATCACAGAATGCTGCAGGAGCAGCTACATTCTGTTTGTGTCTGGCCCATCCAAGATACCAAACTATGGTCATTATATGTGCACAGCATCCCAGTGTACATCACCAATAAGACAATTACAGCAGTGTTCTCTATGCCATCTAATTCGGATGTGTCATTTTTTTAAATGTACACATAATATTGTTTCCGCCCAATGTCTCGACTTAATTCTACCCCTTATAATAAGGACTTTATTTATATTTAAGTCTAATTCTAATAAATCCAGAGAATCCGCTATTTCTCTCCAGACCTCAATTCTATACTGCCCATGGAACCTAGTATGCTCCCCATAATACAGAAGATAATACAAAATCACCGCCAAAGTTACAAAACGGTCTGCGTAGAAACACGTCTATACATACTTGTCTAAAAAAGGGAGGTCGCAATCGATTGAATACTGTAATATCGATTCTTTTAAATAATCATTTGTTTTTAATTTCATTATAAATAAACTATTTTCCTCTAATTATATTAGTAATCTAATCAAAGTTTTATAATTTTCACGGATTTATATGGTTAGGCAATAATATAAGATTTGTATCAAATTCGATTAGTCAGACATAAAATCGATCTTGTTCTTTGAAAAGAGAGGGACTTCTCTAGGAATTACATTATTAATAAGATGCGTTCAAAAATAACACAATTTAAAATGCGTTATAAAAAGTAAAGACATAATTTAGAGAGGATTATCTTTCTTTTCCCAGCTTTTAAAAATAAATTGTTGGTATATAATAATTACATTCAACTTATACTACATTTTGGTAAAAGTTCCATCTTGGTACAAGAACTTTTTTTTCGTAGTCCATTTTGACTATTGTTCTTTGTATAGGTATATGTACCTATGCTTCACACCCTCTCACACAAACTCACTTACAATCATCTTACACACAGAGAGAACAGCTTACTATACAACATTAAATACACTTTATTGATAATATTACATACTAATAACTAGTACAAGTTGATAATTTCTAATTGTTAGAAGTATTTAGTGTTGCTTAATTTTTTTTGCATATTTTCTGAGGACAGAGGCGCTGTATGCTGAAATACAGGTATCAACCAAGTTCAGAAACAGATGATAAATAGATACTCATAAAAAAATATAAGAATCACTAGTGTAAAAATTCATTGTATCTTTTATATAGCCAATAAAGAGAATTATTATTATAGTACAGATAACATTGAACATTATCGTTTAAACACTAGTATGAAACCGATAGATCGATTTGTTTTCGACTTTTTTATGTTCACAGCTGATATTATCTAAGCCCGATCCATCAAATGATATTAGTGTCAAATATAACTTAGGTAAATTTTCGATTTCAATCTATAAAGCAATTTACTTATCTACTTTTTGTTTTGGTAAAGTAATAGTCTAATTTTGTAATTAGAATTTTGTATTTGACTAGCTGCTACTATATGCATATATACTACACCTACTGTAGTTCGGTGGAGTAGTGAATAAGTGCCGCGGTCCTCGATTGTTGATATTAAGCAATTTTTGCAAGGGTCGGTCACGGGATGGAAAGGTCATGGCCCATCCTCCGTAACTAACAACCAGAAGGGCTTGAGCCCCTGCAGTGAGGACATAAAAGGGCGGAAGACGGTATCATCATCAACCCTTAAATATTTAAATATGAACAGCCCGAACGGTCTTGGAGATATTTGAAAGCAAACAATAACTTTTATTAGTAAATTTTAATTTCAGTTTCAAAGGTGAGATTTCAATGGTTTGCTGTGCTTTGGATAAACACTGACAGCTCAGTGTCTTTTTAAACTTTTCACAGTTCCATAGTCACGGTATCGTTATTTTACTATCGACAGGTAACGACAAACGGGAATGAATTGTAAACTTTACGACGTTAACATTTGAGTCCAGTTCAGCACAAAAAGATACGTCCTTTGACAAAGCGCCTTTGTGAATTCGAGAACAGGAAGTCGCACCGAAGTTAAAGCTTACGTAGTTTATTCGACTTTGTAATTATGTATTTGCCTTTAATGATAAACATTAACTAATTTCGTATCATCAATATGCAAACCAAAGTAAGTTGCAATTAGTAAATAAATATTATACGACCTGCCCCCTAATTGTCTAATTTTAAATCTATTGCAATCGCTTTCAGTTTGAAAGGTATTGCACATAGTAGCTACTTCATCATTTCTGATATTGACAAAATCAGAAATGATGAAGTAGCTACTATTAGTTTTCCAATGTTCTGTTCAGTTCGATCTGTGTCGTAGTTTGAGTTGTGAGTTGATATGCCAAGATTATATTTACTAACAATTTTATTAACTTTATTAAAATAATGTTTTAGAAAAGGGGTCGGCAAGTAATATTGTTAAGCTGTTCAGAGAAAATCTAACGCTCAACATATATATTTATTTTACGCTCAACATTTAGAAAATGAGAACTCAACTTGTTCTTTTTTAAAATAAAAATTTTGTTCACCCATCCCGAGACCGAAACTTGTGAAAGTTGCTCAACAACAACGATCGCAGCTCGTGGCGCTTACCCACAACGCCACCGAGCTACACATTACTTCGGTAAACTTAAATGTTCAGATATAATAATATTTGGCGGGTCACACTACTAATAAATTCAACCCTCGGCGGTCTACCTGTTTCCAATACCTATTTTAGAGGTTGATGAATTCTCTGCATCGTTTATTAATGTCACATATCAGTTGAAAATCTCCTCAATCAGTTGAAATGAAGTATGAATCACATATTAAAATCACAAAATACTCTCTAATGATTATTCGATCCAATTGTGAAAAAAAAATAAAACAACAAAATAATGAGTTTACCTTGTGATGACATAAGAGAACATAGAAATAAAGAAGACACGATGTATTAAACAAATGTTTGTAATAAATATTTAAGGACTCATTTTTATTCACTAACTAAAGGGAACGGTATGATCAAAAAGTAAAATTAAGATTTGTACTTCGCCAGTTTTTCCTTTTGAACTTTTTCAGTGTCTGATTATTATTTTCGTTCGTTATTCGTAATTGAGCCGGATTGTCTTTCATTTCTTTTTTCACCAATTCTTTATGAACAAAACTAAACGAAACGAGACAAAAATAAACATTATTTCACCAAAGGAAGTTTCCTTTAAAACATTGAAGTTTCTGCAATTGTTAGTATTATAACGTAGTAAAGTTTGGGGAAATGCTTTTGCAAGAATTGGTTTTTTAACGTCTGTTAACTTTTTAAATTGGGTTTGAAAAGAGAAATAATCTGAATACATACTGTATAGAGATTTTTTTACTGTGTTGTTCTTTTATTGAACTTCGTGACCTTCTACTATGCGATAGAATTCTGTACTATGATTATTTCTATTAAAAAATACCAAGTTAAAATTATTATTATCATGAACAAAATTTTGAAGTAAATTTTCTTGAGGATTCCCTCTGTAATAAAACGATAAGTTTCGTTTATCGTATTATTACAAAGGGAATCCTCAAGTGACAGAGAAATGTTAATACTACATATTTAATTAAGCTAATAATGTCAACTGATTATTAAAAAAACTAAAATCAGTTTAAGTACAGTTTGAGATATGCTTAACTTTAAATATTTAATCAGACACCGGGTGTAAGTATGTACATTGCCATTTATTTTAAATGGCTAGCAGCCTAATGTTCTTCAAAATTAAATACATATTAATAAGAGATGAGCTCGATGCGTATTGGTTAACGTGCCCTGCGATATGGTTGTTATAAATTTTCGCAAGGGTCAGTCATATGATGGGTGAGCGCTACTTTATTATCTCGCGCTCCTTCATGCTGTAGAAGACACATTAAGAAGTTGGGCCGCGCTGCATATGAAGTCGTTATAAGGGCCCACCTGGTGGGTCGTGATCCATTCTCCCTATTCGTTTTTTTTTTAAATGCCCAGCCAACCACTTTTGAGCAGGCCTTTTTATGACTATCGTATTTTCTCATGCATTCCAGTTCTCACTTTCTTTCTGATCCTTTTATGCCTCATTCCTAATCTTTCTTTTATTCCTTCATCTTTCTTACTTCGAGTGATTCTCCCTATTCGGTTCCATCCATAAAGAAGGCTAGAACACCAACAGGCATATTATTAACGAATAAATTGATTGACTATTAGATCTCAATGTGTTTTAAACGTTCATGGTCATTAACATCAGAATTATTGCTTAAAACGGGATTGCTACAATGCACCTTATTTTTACGACAATATAGTAACTCATTAATTATAAGATGAAATCGAGAACTCGTAAAATATAGGGTACATGGTAGCAATCCCGTTTTCAGCAATAATTTGATTATTATATTTGATAAATTTGATCAAATTAGAACAAATTTATTATAAAATTCGTCAGTCCTGTACCCAGGATCTACCTGGGTAGTTCAGTGGTTAGAGCAGTAGCCCGGATTGCGACAGGTAATGAGTGGTTTGATTGGTTTTGTCCATAGTTTGAGTCCTACTGTCTCAGAGTGCCAGGGACAAAGTGGAATTATAATTATTTTAAATTAAAAATAAAGAAATAAATTTAATAAACGGGTAGGGAGAGGAAGACATCTTTTCTATGTAATTTTAAACGACAATTTTAATGATACCACGAGAAATGTGTTTTTTTCATTTCTATAATATCTTATAATTCCTAACATTTATGAAGAATCTTAAAAAATCTAATACTGTTACTAATCTTGTATATAATACCACAAATTTATTAGGTCAAATCTTTAAATGTTATATATTGTGTTAGTCAAGAAGTTAATTTCATTAATATCCATTTCCTTGATTGGTTAAAAGCATTTCATTTAAAATATCATCTATGCGAAATAATTTACTGAAATGTTTATCTATAAAAACGATACATGAATTAAATATCCAATTAACAAAACGATAGAATTGAAGGACAAAATAGGTATTTAAATTAAGATAATTATATATATTTAAGATACATAGTTTTTATAATCAAACATATTTAAAAAGGTCACATATATTGTAAATTTTTATTTAAAGACTTTTGAAAAAAGGTTCAATATAGGTACTTAAATATCACTTTTGTTAAGATGCTAGTTCCTAACTGAAGACACGGTTAATTACCAAATGCGAGTTGTCTCTCTCTGCTAACACTCTAAACATCAAAAGGCTGAAACTTTTTAATAAACCCGCTAAAGGAATTTTAATCGTTGCACTTTAATTAAGCCACAACGTTGGGCGTCGTCGGCGTTTTTTTCCTGCCTTTATTTATTAATTAAAGTAGACTGACGGAACAACGAATTAATGGAGGAGCTATGACTTGTAACTTCTGATTTGACTACGCGATTTTATATTTAAGCTCTGATTAATGGTTTCTTCCGAATCTCTTAAGTAACGATCTTTATTCAGACCATCTTTGAAATGAGTTCTGCTACCTTGTACTAAAAGGTCGCAATTTAAAAACTGCCATCTATTTACATTATCGCGACTGACTTCTTGAAACCGTTCGTTATTGGATTTTATAGTCATCATTCATCAAGTCAGTTTGGAATTTTATCATAATACTAGTAGGATAATGGAACAAAAATATGAATGTTACTACGAATAATAGTGACCTAGTACTTGGCAGAATAAATTCATTTTATTTTGACATTTTTTTTTTTTGAGTTCACTCATATATTATTAATTGAATATAATACTTTAGACATTTCATTTTAGAAATTAGTCCATGTATGTAAGTTTAATTAATTTAATAAAAGAGTTGTTTTTTATGTTGCTTTAGTGCGACGAGTTATCATCGCCATCTTTATGACCTATGATGTCCGCATTTAATTGCATATGAACTGACATAGCAAGCACTGTAGACTGCACTGTAACTATTTGTCTTGGTTCACGTTATCACATCAGATTTTATTGTAAAAAATTATTGAACAAAATTGACGTCATTTACGTTAACGTAGTTTTAAAATATGGTGTACCTATTGTCATACAATTATTTAATGAACAGATATTCATTAAATTCGGTAAATAGTTTATTTTTTTCATAAATAGTTACTATTGAAAGGTAACAAATGTAAAGCTAACAAAATATCTATCTTTTCCGCAGCAGTGTAAACACGCCACTATGATTTATTTTAACATTAAATGGTCCCTAGGGAAATGTTAAGTGGGGTAAATAGTATCCTATTATCTAAGTCAGCTAATACCCTATCTGTTTACCAAATTTCATCAAAATCCGTTCAGTAGTTTCGGCGTGATTGACGGACAAACATCCAAACAAATAAACTTTCACATATATAATATTAATAGGATATGACATACGATTTAATAGTCACAAAATGACGAGTTAATTTCAGGTTTGGTGTTATACCTTTATGGTTTATGTCAACTGAAAGATAAAACAGAAGTCTCTACAATATACCTATTATTAAATTAATCACTCACACTTTTCAAATTCAGAATACTTTATTAATGTCAAAAAAAAAACGTTCCAATGCAATTGCATAAATTTTCTTTTTTTTTATTCAATAATTTAAAAAAAGGCATGTCCCGTTTCTTGCAGTTCATATATCCCAGGGTAAGTGGCAGCGGTCAACTTTATTGTACATAAGTCGACCGACGCAGATGTCGCAGGCTGTGTAATTGCCGCACCCCTGTCTGCAGTTCTAGACGTGCCAGATGTTTAAAACTACGCGAATTATGCTCTTTACTCAAAATTCTTTACTTCCTATATGAAAAATATAATCTTTACCTGTGGTGTAGTAAAATAAATTAATGGCCAAAACTGTTAAAGGACAGAAAAAAATATGGCATTTTGATAATACTATGCAATATGTCATAATTATATGCTTGATATCAAATTTTTCAAAAAGATAATGTTTTTAACAACAATATATTATGCAAAGCACCTAGAGCTCACAACAGCCTAAGACATTTTCAGTCAGTTGTAGAAAAGTCCATGACAACTATATGCTCTACATTTTAAAATTTCTATCGGTAATGTTGATTTAAACTAATGATTCTTTAATGGACGTTTACGCAGTTGAGTGTATGTGTTTGTAGTTATTAGATTTGAAATTTAAAATAAAATAATTCATTAATAATTTCCGGACCCTTGCTCGGCATTTTTTTGTTTTGATTGTAGTTCTTACTTAGGCTAACTAATCAATCGTATCTTGGTTTTTATTTTAAATAAATTATTTAATGTTTTTATCCATTATTGGTATTCGTCAAAAGAAACCAACTTGTTTTTTATACCAATTCAGTTTCGGAGCACCCATAACTTAAAACTACTTTCCATAATGAGTTTCGTAAGAAACCTGTAAACACAGGTCACTAATGCCCTCTTACAGATAGCCTTAACTCAACGTTCACTCTTGGAGAAAACATATTAATAGTATACATAATAATAATAACCAGTATTTGTAGACTAATCCAAAAAATATGGGAAGTAAAATACTAGTAATACGTATGTTATAGAATCTATGTAAGATGCTAGTCTCCCTCTCTCTCTCTCTCTCTCCCTCCCCCCCCCCCCCCTCTCTGTATGAGTGTGTTTGTAAAACCGATATTAGACTTTTTATTTCAGTAGTTACAGGAAGAAATAATTCTTTTTTTGTACTTAAAATATTTTCCTTGTGTTTTGGTTAGTTTTTTACTACAAAGCTACAAAGCCTACAAAGATATTTGGATTTTAACAGTAATTTCTCTTACTTCAACTAAAATTCTTCTTATTAGAAAACTTAAAACTTTGTTGTTATTAATGATTATTTTGCGATGTAATAGGTCTGTTTTTTTTAATAAAAATAATCATTTCATTTTTGGTGATAAACGATATGTAAATATAGAAAATTCCCGTCCAAAGAAGATATAGAAACGACTGATTTCTGTGATCTCATAGAAACTCCTTGGTCTTATATTCAATTCAAAATTGATTCACTACTCAAAAAATATCGTGTAGCAAAGAGTCAGACAATTATGTATATCCTCCTTTTTTTGAAGACGTGAAAACACCTCTAATTTGCTTATTTTTACAATAGTGACAGGAACTTCAACTCTTTAATTTAGTAAATAAGGCATTCCATAAATTTTGATAGTGCTTCGACATCGTGGCGCCGAGAACGTGTTTTAATTTATTTAAGCGTAAACTCCTCGTCGGTCGAAGTTTGATTATAATGAATGTTAGTCGAACATGGCGGCTGAATAATGAACACTTCTAATTATTTACAAGCAGAAATTGATGAAACAAACACTTCAGCCTGCGCGGATTGGTTTACTTTATTGTAATGTTTTGTCAGCTACAAATATTTAATGTTTTTATTACAACTTTTAGGGTAATTCCGGGATTACTGGCCGTAATTCTTTTAAAACTTTCTTTATAATAACAAAATATTTACTGCGACAAATTTTTATGCCTATGTCAACCTAGTATGATGTAGCTACCCATAGGTGAAAGAATTTTAAAAATTAGTCCAAATAATTTGGAACCTATTCAATGCAAACAAACAAACAATCAATCTTTTTATAACATTAGTATAGAAAACAAACTTATCAACGTAACTTTGCACCTTTAATTTGAAAATGAATAAAATTAGTATGTTTTAGTAAAACGAAAATAGGCTATTAGCTCAGTCATACTTAAATTTACAATTTTAACTACATTATATTAGGTTTTGAATTACATTATACACAGTAATAAAGTAGGCAGAATGGTTATCTATGAACAGTTTAAGTCTCCATTCTTACATAAATGTCTTTAACAAAGAGGTATTCAAAAGCACGCCCAGATCTTACTTTTGTAATGCCCTTTAAACTCTTTCCGTCTTGGAATAAAACGAAGACCAACTTTAGTACCAGGTTTAAACCATTATTCGACCAATTTAAGTCAACACGTCTCAGTCCGACGTTTTTCCTTCTGCTATTATTAATTTGCTTTAGGCGGCCAATGTTATAAGCCATGTATACAAACTTTCCTAATTCCATAATAAGAAGGTTTCTGTGCACACTCTTATGATATCTTTTTATGAAACGGTGATAAATGTTAAGTAAAAAATAAAAAAGTCTCAAATATAAAATAGAATCGCGGGTACTTAAATGAAATATGTTACATTTGACTTGTGAATGATTACAAGATAAAAATAAAAACAAAATGATTTCAGTTATTTAATAGATTCTAGTTAAAGGTGAACGAGATATGGAAAACGTCGTTTATTTAATGATAATCTAATTATCTTTGGAAATAATAAAATACCGCGTGTAACAGCGAATAAGCTAAAGATTAAATATTTTTATGACATTAATTTATTATATATTAGTCTAAATATAATTTTAGTATAAATTTATATATATAAAAAAAATTATTAATACTATTATGTGGAATATCGAAAATTATAGAAGGTAAGCAAATGTTTATTATTAAATCACCTCTTTATTATATACTTATTAAAGTTCTGAATATACTAATATAATATTAAATTTCGATTAACAGACCTATAAAAATAAAATATCTTGTCTCTTGATATTAAATGTTTTGGTTACAGTATTAAACTAGTAAAGTTTAATTTTTATATTCTTACATGCGATTTATTTAAAGGTATAAACTTATTGTAAAATATACTTAATCCAAAATGGTTATAATACCATTATATGAATGATTCAATTAAAAACAAACACGATGTGTTAATTTATCTTCTATTTTTAGAATACATTTAAATTCAATGTAAAGGGACGCAATCTGTGATTTATGCAAAGCGAGTATCTACCTAAGTATGTGACTAATACATACGTAAAAAATTTATGTTAGTAACATAAAATTTCACTTTTATGTGTATCGATAACATATTAAAGATAAGCTATTCTGTTAAAATATGACGTCGAATACATCGCTGTCGCAACGTCAGTTGTTTAAACAAATAATATCTTTTTTTATGAGTTGGGAATCGGGAAATGCTTAAAACACAGTCCCTGCCGACTGGCTGGCGAGCGACAGGGAAAGGGGAGGGAACTCTCCTCCGTCACCGGAGGTCTACCCAACAAAACTTCTACAGTGTACCCTTTGCTGAGGAATGAGAGAGAAAAAAATAAAACCTATTTTTTAAATAGCTCCATGTATGTAGTTTCGTAAGTTATTTAATGCAATCATTTTCCTGTTTATAGTTTTGGTATAGACACCTTTGAATACGGTATATATATGTCGCAGTAAGATAGATAAAGCCGTAATATAGTTATATCCCTAGGGATATAATTATATACCGTAACATAGTTATACGGAAGCGATTCATTACTATCTCACTAGGAATATAGTTATAAAGCGGTCCAAGTTTAGTGATATACTTATATTACTAGATTAAGTTCAGTGTTATAAATATATTACTTGATTAAGCTTCGTGAAATAGAAATCTTCCATATATAATTAAATAAAACAATATTATATTGGTTTTATCCTTAATTAAAAATCAACTTTATGTATCCTGCAGTTAGTTACAATACTTTGTGACATTAACGTGTATTAAAGTAATTTCAATTATAATTAAAACGATCATATACGAATTTAAACAACAATAACAATTCAATTAAAACTATGCAATCAAACATTAAATATTTTATAGCTAATGAACAGGTTTGAGATATCTTTATTTCTTATCAAATAAGTTGAGATCTTGGTTTCTTTATCATCATCATCATCACCAGCCCTTTTACGTCCCCACTGCAGGGGCTCAGGCCTTCCTTATGGATGGTAAAGGAGGATGGGCTACGACCCTCCACGCTGCAAATGCAGCCGGGACCAACGGCTTAACGTGCCTTCCGAAGCACGGAGTAGCTCGAGATAATAATTTGTAACGACGATCGCGGACCGCGGCACTTATCCACTACGCAATCAAAACCATATTTCTCTCAGTGACAAGTTTTCATTTGGTATAGGATCATTCAAAGTAATGTTTAAAAGCTGTATTGCATTTCTGGGTAACCGATCTTTCAGGATACCAACTGATGTTCCAATTTTATCACATTCATTTCGTTTTTCCAAAACTTTTCCTAATACATTTTATTGATCAAATAGTCCACGATCTATCTTTGGTATCTCTATAAGAACTGAAGATCCCACGTCAATGTCAGGAAATTTGTGTGATGAGTGGGTTTTCATTTTTTGTGCGGCTTTTCTTAAGTTTTCGGCAGCTATTTCACTAAACTTAATCTAGTAATATAAGTATATCACTAAACTTGGACCGCTTTATAACTATATTCCTAGTGAGATAGTAATGAATCGCTTCCGTATAACTATGTTACGGTATATAATTATATCCCTAGGGATATAACTATATTACGGCTTTATCTATCTTACTGCGACATATATATATCAATACACCATTTAAGTATGTAAATAGTATACAAGAATAATTTATTGACATATGGGGTAAGCATTTACCAGTAATTTCCCATTAAAAAATATTTGATTTTATTTTCTCGAATATATTCTTTTTGAATAATTAAATTAGTGAATAATTTAAAAATTAATTTTAAGGCAATCAACCATTTCTTGTTTTCGCATACTTAATGGGCCGTTCACTAATCACGTGATGTTTTTTTTTTTCAGAATTTTTTAACCCCCTTAGTGATACGAGGTCAGGTTTAAGACTAAACCCCCTTTCCCCTCCGCCCAAATCACGTGTAACTACAAAAATTCTTAAATTTAGATGCCGCTTTTCGGTTTATCGCGCGTTTAAGGAAAATTTGAATACACGATATATATTACTACACCCCCTCTCCCACCTTTGTCTTTTAACGGACTTTGAAAGTAAGCAGGAAATGAAATATATCACTTTAAAATATATAGAATTCTAATATAGGATTATGTTAGGTTTTTTTTTCTTTTTATTTTGTAGGCTTTACTGGACAGCAGGGTCAGTTTTACCCAAGCACTTATATAGATAGGTATAGACAGAACGAGACAGAGACAGCACAGGCAACTATCACAGATCCGAACCTAGTGTGCATTGTATAGCTATGCCCGCAGACGTAGCCGGCACTATTATTTAAGGTGTTTTCCGAATCATGAAAATTATTAGCAATGTTTTGTTCACCCATCAGATAGCCGACCTTTCCGATATTTACTTAACCTCCGCAATCGAACACTAAACGCGCTAACCATTCTCAACACTTGAGCTAAAGAAACTTATCATACTACGTAAGAAAATATTGAATAAAAGATTTATGTGACTCTCCCGCATAAACCGATCCATGTGTAGGATAATCATGTATTTATTATCTCATCAATGATAAAAGCGTGTAAGTAACGTTGTTAGTACGTCATTAGTTTTTTTTTTAATATACTTGTTTGGTCACAGGAAAACAATTACAGACTGTAAAGAATCCTATTGATAATAAGCATCAGGTATATATATACCAATGCTTGATATAACAACATTGCTAGCGTTGATTTATTGTTTTTTTATTATTATTATTTATGTATCAATCGTAGTTGTTCATTATAGATATTAAGGACGTTAAAATGAATGTCCTTGTATGATAATATTCTTGTATTTGAAATAAATAATTATTGATTCTTTTACATTTATTCACACGGAGGAACACGAAATAATAATTTTTAGATATCCATCTGATATAATCAATAACGAGATGCATTAATCACTGCATAATCGTAATATTACAAACATTATTGTTTGTAATACACGATTAATTCTATTCACAAATAACAAATTGAAGTTTACCGATTAGAAAGTGTCACAGCTAACTCGTGCCTTCACCTACAGCTATCAACCATCGATCTTTTACATTGCGCTTTATTTAGCCCCAAAAGAGACTAAATAATGGCAATGTATTATACAGTTTTCTCTTTTTATTAGAAGGGAGCAGATTAGGGCGGCAAAAACGTTATCCTGTTGTTTTTGTGCGAGTACAATGGTCGGATTTCCATTAACATTTTCTGTTCGCTGGGCCAGTATACGTTTCGGCCGGGACCTATCGTGACGTTTCCATTTTCAATATTGCTTCACGGTAATGTTTTTTTTTTTTCGAAACGATTCGTATGAGTCAGCGGTATGACAGGATATTTTGATTTTTTAAATATCTACAATTCATCTTAAACGTAAAATTCGATATGTTGCCGACATTTTTATATCAAAAGACTTTTAAATCATTTACTTTGTACGAGTATTAATATGAGTTAACCCATAATTTCTCTTCACATAAAATCTCACTCTAACACTACGTTATTGTTCAATATATGTCCAACAAGCTAATACCACATCATTTTACTAATTTTATTTAAGCACCACGATCCAACAAAATAGAAACAGAAAACAACCAACCAAACTACAATAAATATTAACCAACTAGCAATAAGTAGGTAGAAGATTGGCCGAACATTTGGCAGGTTCTGTGACTGTGTAGTGAGGCACCATGTATTTATTATTTTATAATTTATTATTATCTTACGATATTTCATTTATTTTCCATTCAATATACTATATTAGACGTATTATTTAAGAGCGTATTATACAAATAAACTTAATCTATCGCATTTTGACGTTCAGAAAACCCATATGTCACTGTCATAGTGGCTGATAGCTTCATAACGTTATTACTTAGTAGGGTCGACTGAGTACGCGTCAGGGTACGGTAGTGACAGTTGTCATATTAGCGAAAGTATATAGATTAGCGGGGAGTATGCAAGGGAGAAAAGGAGTTTTATTGTTTGAGATATAAGTACATGCATACGTAGACATCTTCAGGTAATGTAATGGAGTTTATGTGAAATAATATTCGCACTTTAGTTTTCTAAGAGTAGCAGTTACTGTAGTGATTAATTCTATAACACTTGCCGTTTTTATTCCAGTGAATTTATGTTTTATTTTCATATTAATGCGAGCGCTTGCCAAACATAGAAATTGGTGCCAAATTTAAAGCTCTTGGATAAAACTTTAAATTAACCTGATCGAATTAATTTACTACTGGAAGATTGAATGAATATATCGCTGTAACAAGATATTCAGCTTATTCGTTTGCTAACCTCTTTTCGAGATACTGAGCCGGTTCAGTGTTTGTTCGCGTTAAAGCACCTTTCTCAGAAAAACTAACATCAAACAAGAGCAACCCATACCCATATCTCTCGTCTTCTCTTCATTGAATTTATCGACTAACCGGTATAAGAGAATATCAATTTGTAATGTGGACATCCTAGAGACATATTAAAGGAAATATTTTGACAAGATAATACACTGGGCAGCTTTATAATTTTATGCGGTGATCCTAACAAAACATCTCAGGGAACGATTCGTGTTTTTACGTTATTATAAGTTAATTTTAAGATACAAAGACAGACACCTACTGCGAGTAAACGCGATAGTTAAAAAAGGTCGCATTTTATCCAGATAAATTGACATAGACGTTTTTATTAAATTCATATTCAATAAGAGCTTAACATCACTTTACATGCAACACAATGTTACCAAACCATATTTGGTACGTTTATGTATGTTTCCACAAAAAAATTGAGACAACATTAACGGGAATATCACTGTCAATAACAGAATTTGATCACTCAGGGTTGACTTGAAATATTAAAATACCACCTTTGATGCTGGTAAAGAAATAAATTTTCATTTAATAGACGAACTGGTGGATAATACACGCCGCAAATCCGATATTGCACTAGCAGGTAATCGGGGTAAATCTGTAAGCGGTAATCTGACCTGGTATTTTTAAGGCTTCACAGATAGTTGAAATGGTAATCCAACATATTAAAAAGTATGAGTGGTTTACTGTCAAGAGATTTCTTGCATTTAGACAAGAAATCTACTGGATGGATTTATGAAGTTAAGAGATCATTTTCAGTAAGTTTCTATCGAAATCACAAAATGGTACAGGGCTTGGTATCATTTAGCAAAGGGTTCCAGTCCTTTCTCAAGTATGTGTGACAGTAGAATTTTAAACATTTATTTTCTCATTATTCTATTACATTAACATTTTTATAATTATACAAACCACTAAACAAGTAGTAAACAAAATTTCATTTATAAATTAAGTTTTATTAAAATCGGTTTATGATCTATATAATTATATGGTCGAAGCAGGATAAACCTATACATTAGTAACGCTGGTTTACCTTGTAACTACATTCTTCTTCTTCTCCTATATTTCATTGGCTTTGATAATCATCGGATCAATCATAATGCACTCAATTTTCTATACATTATTGGACGTTAAGTGCACTTTGATTGAATCGGATGCAAACCAAATCTACGCAGCAGACCTGTTGGTCTCATCATCATTATCAACAGTGTCCCAACTCCTGGGGCTCTCCTATGGATAGAAACGAATCAAGTCGAATAGTATAACCCTTAAAGGTAACTTTCATTATTGTAAAAATAAGAACACTTTCTAAGAGTTGTTTATCCGAATAGAGCTGAACGTGAATTTCTGTACTTCGTGATTTTATTGCATCTCGATATAAGTTAAATTATGAAATTACCCCTAATATTCAACCTATTTTTTCTTCTCATACTTATGTATGAGAGGCTCCTTTTTATACAGAAAATTGATGAGTATTTAATAGCGAGTAATTAATAAAAAATAGTTTTATGCACAATTTGCCATCCTCTGTCTCTATTTAAAATATAAAAAAAAACATCAGCTACAAGTAACGAGATGAGATTCGAAGCTATAATGTTCCGCAATCCGGGCGATTACTCTAAGTATTAAGGTCAAACATAGTTATTTAAATCAATGGTCGGTAAAAGACTGGTATAATTTAGTGAGTATATTATTCATCTATTGTATGTATAATATTTACAATCAAATCAAGCTTGTAGATTATATCGTTCCAACGAAAGCGGCTTACGCCCAAGATAAATGGCCGAAAAACGGGCATAGCTAATCGCGTTTTATTGTTAACAAAGATACTGAAATACTGAAGGAAAACGTTGTTGAAATATCCGTTAAGTAATTTTATTGGCGTTTATCGTTTTATTGATATAAAGTAAATATTTATAAATATAACCTTTGATTTTGGTATATATTTCTTTTTAAATTACGATTTGTAGTTGTAGTAGGTCATTAGAGTTTTCCATATTACTTGACTATCAAATTAGGTGAGTAGTAGAGGTACCATACAGTTTTTAAGCCTTGATCACTCTGAGATTTTAAGTCGGGAGAAATATTCATTATTAGGAATTTCGCTGATTTTATTTACAATTAATAGTACGGAAACATCTGTTATGTAAAAACACAATGAGTTCAAAGTGTCATAGTGATTTAAAGCTGAATCTAAACAATGACAATCGAGCATTCATATTCCTTAGCATAGTAGAACGGGTGCCAACGTTTAGTTAAAACGTTAACCGGTTTCGAGGATGGTAGGTACGATGACTTAAATATTATTTGTTGAAAAAGTTAACGATATGATATGGCACAAAGGTTAGGTTGGATATGTATTATACGATACGTTTAGATCGTAAATTGGAAGTGTATGTATCTATTCAAATAAAACTACAGCAGTATATAAATATATTCTAAACAAAGACTTCTATGTATACTGCTAGACAATAGATTAACTTTGAAATTAGGGAGTAGAGCAAGTTTCATCAGAAGTTATGAGGATACAAAAAATTGTCGTTTTTAAAAATCAATTATAAAATAATGTTACAGACTTTATAAAGTCTTCATAAACGTGGTCGTCAACTGTGTCCGCACGTATGCACCGGTCACATAGATAGTTTTAGAAAAATAGGTTTTTTCACTAGAGGAACTTGTATTTATGTGAGAAACAGTTATATTTACAACTTTATAAGTCGACATTATTCTTTTGCTTTTTTCTCAAGACAATAAAAATCGATGGCATCACGATAATTTTTTTTTTCAGCGAAAAGATTTGCATGTGTCGGTCTTGTGAAATTTGTATAGGTAACGCTTTAAACTTAAGACCATTAGTCTAATGGGATGAGGAGTAATTTTTGTTTGTTAGTCCATCAGGCAGATTGTTGAAAAATATTAAATATGTATTTTATTTTTATTTTTGTCGTAATCATTAAATTACGGCGATACATTGTCATATACAATGTAAATTGTCACATGACGTCACGCTTTGGTCTATTTTCTACAAAACTGTGACGTAGCGACTTAAATGATTGTTTTCTAAGCTATTTTTTGTTAAATTGAAGTAAAAAATAGGAACCTAATATTTTTCATTACCTGACTGACATACTTAATAGAATTCCTTTTTTTTTGCTTAGTCGTCATCCCTATTGAATGCCTGTGTCCTAGTTAAGGGGACATTAACTAGACAAATGATAATTTGCTTTGATTAAAGTTTAAATAAAAGATTTTCTTACTGACTATCGGGATATTCCAACGCTGTCAAAATTACTATTAATATTTAAACGTATATTCAATGGGTACAGAGCGTTTATATTGGATGTCATGACATTTCGGACCCTTTACAGATTCCGTGTTCGCTTAAGACTAAGGTGTCGATTGTCTTCTCTTGATATTTATAGAATTAACTAACTAGCTGTAACGTTTTTTTTTTGCAGTATGTGAACGGGATTGAGATTTTATTTGACTAAATACTGTATCCCAAGCCGGTGGTATATTCCAATTGATCTTCATTTTCATTATAGTTTCGCGTATCATTCTACGAATGAATCGTTCAGTTGCAAGAATTTTTGAATTGTTAAACCTTATGCCTACCTTACGCCCGTTTAACCACTTTTATTTAATGAGTACTACGCGTGAAAATATAAGAAATCAGTATTATTATTAGTTCTGTCATAGATATTATTATATTGGGTATTATAAACACGAACTGAAATATTTTCAGTAATATACATAAGAGGAAAATTTAGATATAAAAACGTGTATTTCTTATTTTATCAAGATATAGTGTGGACAATAACTCAATTGAACTTCATACAGTAGCTTTAAATCGAATTTCGCCGTATCGCACCTCCGCTGCTCTTGTAGAGCGCCTAAAATAACATTCCCGTGTTGCTTTTTCACCTGACGCCAACGTTTTGTTGAAGTACAGCCAGAGGGAATTTTAAATTTGAATCCAACAGACATTAGGTTTGCTAATTTTAAACTTGTTTGTAATACTTGTTTAGGCGTTATTATTAGACCGATTTAATAAAACTTAGTGCCGCTGTAATTTGCTATTATACAGAATTAACTATATTTTATAAATGAAGGCGTTTATGTTTAGGCTTTACTTAAGTTTCAGTATAATAATTTATAGTCACTTATAGAACTAGCCTAATATAAATAAGTTGCCTTGAACTTTAACAAAAATACTTATTTTGAAGGCAGTTCATATGTTTGTAAAACCTCAAACGAATAAGGGCAAAAATTGCAGGCAGGTTGTCAAAGAAAACAACCCGTTTTCAGAAAACAAGAAACAAGCCAGAAAACAAGCCAGGTACATCTTCCCAAGAGTGTAAAAGCTTTCATTATCGATTAACCCCTAAAAAATTTACCTCAAAACTATCAAATATATTAATATCATATTTGTACTAAAATTATAGGTATAAATAATATCAATATAGTTTCGATGTTAACGTGTAAAATGCCATTTGTTGTTTTCTCTGACGGCCTATAATATGTCGTTACATATTTTTGTTATTTTTCAATTATTGTGTTATAAAAACAAAACTGTTAATCCGATATTGACACAAACTTTATAGGATCATCTGATTTCGAATAAATACTTTGTAAAATAAATAAAAAATATAACGTACACCGATTTTAAAAATTTTTCGTATACAAAGTATTTCTTCGTAATATGTTTTAAGATCTCATAACATGTATGCTAACACTGCAACACGACAGGTTACCACAATATGTCATATTTTGGCAGCTTATATTTAAACTTTACCCTCATCAAAGTTTAAAATTAAGCGACGATTGTCAGTTATGTATATCTAATGTGTGATTGACTGTTCCGAATTCCTCAGCACATGAAACAGATTTAAAACGAAGAGTCGTCTTTAAAATAAATAAGAAAGAAAATTTTATAAAACAACGAATTAATTTCTATTTGTGAATCAATGTTATTGATTATCAATGATATTATCGTTTGAGACTAAGGGTTTTATACTTTTCTGTGAAGTAAAACGAGTTATGTTATTTTAGGTTGCTAGGAGCAAAGAGTGGTGCGTTGAAAAATTGTATACCCTGTTCAGCTGAATTATTCTCTTCTCTTTTATAGGATAAACATAATTTATTTTTATTTATTTATTGAAAACAACAGAATACCATTCGCGCACCGTGCATCCCCAAATCGTGCGTTTTCACCACATGCAACAGCCACACAAAGATGTCAACACCCACTCGTTCAAGATTTAATTAAAAATAGGCAAACTGCCAAATCATTGAGCATATCGATATTGTGTCAGAACCCAATTGGAGAGGATAGCTGGGAAGTCGTTTTAAAGTACTATACATTACCAGTACTAAGTACCAAACTATTTTACGAGTATTTACAAATAGGAAGCGCACATTAAATCTTTCAGTATACTTCTTTGAAAAACGGCTTTACTTAACAAAAATATATCTTGTTCTATGAAAGAGCTGTTGTGAGTACGAGTGATTCGCGAAAGGACAGCATTTTTAGTGGACAAACATCTGTAAAACATCAATATTCTAAATTAATAAGCCGCTATATGCCTACAATAAGCTTTTGTAAATTTTGCAGAAGTATTATTTGATGAAAAGTTTCTTGATTTCGAAAATTATCCTTTTCGTAGATTTTGTTGAAAAAAATAATTCAACTAACGCTGCGGAAAATGTTGTACTTTGTCAATTAGCTAGTTGGTTATTTAAGTATGCGTTTCAGTTTTATGTTTTCAAATATACCATTCTAGTACGCTCTGTCAAGGATCCGAAATACCTAAAAGGTAGGATGAATTTTAGTATTTTTGTTTATGATTCTTCGAATTTTACAATAAAATATAAAAAAGGTTTATATAAAATAGAGTATCACAAAGCCTTATATCCACGCAAAATTAAAACCATCCAAGTATTTTAGATCTCCCAATAAATTAGGTATCCGAGTATACGCGTGATACAATTTGAATAATGTATGCATAATACCCTGTAGCATGTTAAGCCTTCCATATTTCAATTTTGCTGGTATCGCTACTACAGTGTAAGATTGACAGCTAATTAATCAGTGCTTGGGCACGGCAAAATTAACTAGCAAGAGAGTCCAAATATGATTTTTGTTATGAAAATGGAACATTATAATGTTGAGTAGCATTATGTAATAAAATAGAAATTGAAACGAAAAAAGACAAAAATACCTTGTAGCCTTTGAGTAGAAATCTGTACTGAGCACTAAATGGATTAAGGCGTAGTTCAAAAGAAAAACTTAACGTATCATGGAATTATATTTTCTTCATTTTTGCTAGAAAAATAGTTTTATTTGGGAATATTATTTTTGTGTCAAGTTCCTTACATTATTGTCAGATTATTACGCATTCCAACGTTTCTATATCACACAAACTGGACGTTTAGAATATTTGAATAATTAACGTACATTTTAATTGACTCTGGCCTTTTCATTTTCTGGATTGCTAAATCATTTTTTAAGGATCATGGATTCGATTGGCGTACTGGTTCATTACATTTTTCTTTCATATTCTCATTTACGATTGATTCTCATCGATTTTTAAAAGTTAGTCTGTTCTACCTTTTTTGAACATTTATTTAAGCTTAACAACTTTTATGTTTAGAATATCTTCCCTCAAAATATTGAAATATTGATGATTAAAAATGAAAATCATCGAGTATAAGTTCAATTCGTATCGAGCAATATTGACATGTGTGTGCATTTGACATTTGCGCAATTTCAATTTGATGCGAAAACGATGTTTTTTCATTCTATGCGTACAGGCTACTACAATATGTCAAATTTCCGCAATGTTGAGCATAAAATTCTTTACAGAAATTTGTCTATCTATGCATGGCTATTAGCGCATACCACCAATATAATTGTGCATCTATCTAAATTTCATTGATTATTAAATATAGCATCGGATATTTAGGGCATTTATTTTATTTTAATTGGTTATTAAATCATTCACATTTATCTTTACCGAGGGCGTGCTAGAATATATCTCATAATAAAATAAGCGTAAATCTTGTACAATTCTGCTGTCGTACTTACACCTTCTTATTGATTTATTTGTCCATTAATTCATTTCGCATATCTTTTTTATTTAAGACTGCGCCCACCATTTATGCTATTCCTAAGCAACTCATAAATAATCTTTAAACTCTATTTTTTAAATACTTTAGTTTGTACCTACCCTTATGATATTTCCAATTTCTAATCCACCAACTGATTATAAATATTTCAGCTGTGATGCCAATATCTGCGACATGTAAATTATATCTCTGCATTTATGCTAGTCCTTTTCTCACCTCGTGTACCCGGAGTCGATGAAGCGCAAACTTTTTTAATCTTTCACCGTTCCAAATCGTTCGAATTCTAATTTTAAAAAACCGTTCAACAGATAACAATACTTTTAGGAATCTTATTAGTTCGTTGACGCCAATATTAATCCCCCCGGCGGGACATCTTTTAAATCGCTAAAAGCTTTAACATCCATCCCCTTTTATCAGAACGATTGTACAAAACCACTCAACCCTTTTAAACCCCAATCCAAAGTGCGTCCGGTCGTTAGCAGACATTAATGGAATCCACCCGCTTACTCTCCCGTGAAAATAACAAGGAGCAAGGATTTCGGAGACTCAATCTGTTGTTCGCAACAAAAACATTATTGGTGACGCGCGAAACATTTAAGTCTTGGGCTACAAGGCAGTTGTTGAGGCCTTTTCATTGTATGTTAGCAACCTAGGTTAACAAAACCTGTATGAGACGCGGTAACAAGTTTGAAAATAAATAGAACAGAATCATCCATGGTGTTGGAAAATGCTTCTGAGGATAACAGTGTACTAATATTAGTTTTACCTTCGCAGTAAATAAATGAATACGTTTTATTTACTTCTTGTAAATTATAATCAAAGGTGAATTTACTTTGATAGTCGCAATATTGAATTGTAAAATATGTTATTTACGGTGTTTTAATAATTATTATTGTTATTGAACCGGAGTGGTGTTTAATTTTATTTAACGTCCGTTATTCCACTCCTCGTGGATATTTAAGCGAAGTGATAACTTTTTATTTGTCAGGGTTGGAGCAAATATTCTTGAGAGTCACGAAAATTTACACGCGATGTATTTTTTTTATGTGATACGAGGGTCAAACTGAAAGTTCTTAGAAAATCAAAAACTGATTACATTAGCCAGTTATTAGTTTTATTATATCTTTTCAAAATATTGTCCATTCACGTCAATACACCGCTGCATGCGATGGAACCACTGGGAAAAGCACTTTGCCCACTCGTCCTTAGGGGTCTCTTCAATGGCATCGCGATACGCAGCCACCGCTTCTTCAGCATTCATAAACCGCTTTCCTTTAAGTTTTTCTTTAATTTTTGGAAATAAATAAAAATCACAAGGCGCGAGGTCGGGGCTATACGGCGGGTGACCCAGTAATTCAACGTTTGATGTCGCCAAATAGTCGATCGTTCGCTTGGCGGTGTGCGACGAGGCGTTGTCGTGGTGAAGGAGGATCCTACTGCGAGGTCGTTTCTCTCGAACTTTTTCCAAGACAAGTGGCAAACAATTGGTAGTGTACCATTCTGCAGAAACTGTTTTTTGATCCTCTAACACAATTGTTGCAAAATGACCTATCCTTCCAAAGAACGAGGCCACCATTTTTTTTCCCGCACTTCGATCTCTCTTCACTTTAGTTGGCAACTCCTCGAAAGGAAACACCCACTGAGCAGATTGTCTTTTGGTTTTAGGATCATAACAGTAAATCCAGATTTCGTCACCTGTTAGTATGTCGAACACAGCATTTGAGTCACCTCCGTTAAATCTTTCAATCATTTTACGACACCAATCCACACGATGGAGTTTTTGAGCCTCAGTCAAATTATGAGGTATCCACCGGGCGCAAAGCTTCCTGACCGCTAAATGTTCGTGGAGGATTTTGTGCACCTGACTCATACCGATGCCTAAGCTTGTCCGAATCTGTTGATAGGTCACTCTTTTGTCAGTCTCTATCATACGCCGCACAACACAGATGTTATCTTCAGTCGTCGCCGTAGAAGGCCGTCCCTCACGTAAATCATCAGTGAGATTAGTGCGACCACGTTTAAACTCATTAAACCAGTTGTAAACAGTCGCACGAGATGGGGCTTCATCGTGAAAGGCCAATCGTAGTCTATCATAACTTTCTTGTTGACTTAAATGACATCGAAAGTCATAAAAAATCATTGCACGAAAATTTTCTCGTGTTAAATTCATGATGACGTGACACAGACAATTTTCAATTTGCCGCCAAATCGTAAAACAAATGACAAATGAATGAAATATATACTCAGTAATATTGGCAAAGAGTTATATTTTCAAATTTTAGAATTATTTTTTTATTATATTGTTTATAAGTGGCCAGTTCTAAGAACTTTCAGTTTGACCCTCGTAGGGGGCGGACGAACAGACGGATCACCTGATGGTAAGTGATTTCCGTCGCCCATGGACACCTGCAACACTAGAGGGGCTACAAGCGCGCTGCCGGCTTTTGAGGGACGAATATACTCTACGCTTGAAAGTTTGAAGGTCGTATCGGTCCGGTAATACCGCTGACGACAAACTGTTCCAGAGTTTGACTGTGCGACGCAGGAAACTTCTAAAAAAACGCTCAGTTGAGGACTTCCAACCATCCAAATGATGGGCGTGGATTTCTTGTCGCATGGAACCATGGCGGAAGGTAACGGCAGGTATGGAATTGGCATCGAGTGTGCAAGATCGAATGGCATATCATATAATTATTAAGTTCTGATATCTGTGATTGAGATGCGAGGCGACAGTTCGACGATCCGTCAGTTAATTGTACGCATCGAAACTTAAACCGTTTTACACTTAGGGACATTTAACAGTCATTAATTTAACTTTACTTAATAAAAATCGTTTGCGGATCGGCATTGTAGCATAACTTTTCCGCACAAAACAAGCACACTTTGCTTAAGTGCAATATCACATTAAATTTAGATTGCTGTAAAAAAAAATGTAAATAAAATAAATGATATAAATCTATCATTATGAAGAGCAATTGAGTTATTCGTATTATTATTATAATTCTTGTTTGTTTATTGCTCTTTTATTCGCTAATTGATTTTTGATTTGATTACTACATCTTTAACAATTAAAAAGAGTTGTCAAAACTGCATGAATATTCGTCATTGTACATTCACGTCAAAAGGGCTATTCTGTTAAAATCCAAACCTGGGGAGCTATTCCGTATAATTTGGAACCAGAATTCATTCATGTGTCCGAATTCAAGTCAATTAGTGTATAAATTCTATTGATTCCATTTTTTGTATGAAAATACAAAACAAAATTGATTGATTAAACGTTTAAACATTTCGAAACTCACTTTACTTATGCCACGAAACGTTATTACTAATTCAAGGTTGAGCGGATGCCGCTTTTGAACAAAAATTAGCCATTATCCCTAATAGCGATGATGACTAGTTTTTGTTTGTTTGTCCGTCAGGTAGAGTGTTAAAAAATATTAAACACGTATTTTTTTATTTTTTTCGTAATCATAAAATTACGGCGTTACATTGAGTTGAAATTTCGCATGACATCACGTTAGGGTACATTTTCTACTCAACTGTGAAGTAGCGCACCCCCACTCCTCAACTTTAATGCCTGTTATCTAAGCTATTTCTTGTTAAATTGAAGTAAAAAAAAATACGTATCTAATATTTTTCTATTATCTGACTGACGGACTAAATAGGATTGCATTTTCTTTACCCAGTCATCATCCCTATTCAGACATACGAGTAAATTCGAAGTCGGGTCTACATCGATTTTTACAGAATCGTAGGGTTGAATTCAAATTCACTCATATGTCCGAATTCACGTCATTTAGTGGAAAAATTCAATTGATTCCATTTTTTTTGTGTAAAAATACAAAATAAAATTGATTGATTGTACGTGTCTCAGATATTTTATTCTTATGTCATTTCGAAACTCCCTTCACTTGTACCACTTAACCTTATTACCAATTCAAGTTTGAGTGGATGCCGCTTTATGAAGTGAAGACACCTGAATTCGAATTCGGGTTCGGATTTAACAGAATCGCATGGCTGCAGATAAGGGAAGTAGGACTTTATTTTAGCATATGTGGATTAATAGTTATTACAGAGGAATATATCTTCTTAAATATCTTTTTAAAGCTTTAATCATATTAAAGTCATAGTACGCAAATAGACAAGCTACATCTTTGACATTATACTTTTAGGAAAATCAAGATATCAAAACTGTTTTAAGACGTATTCCAATTTGTGTCAAACTTGAGTATATCAGAAAGTTTCACCAATGTTAATATGAAAAATATAACTTTGAGTATTTATCAGAAGTTGAGTTAAACTTGAACTTGTTGTAGGAAAGTAGAGAAACATATTTCACCACGTTCGGCTTCGGCTGCGCTCTCTCGGGAAGCATACGTTAAACAAAACTAAAAACTAACTTATGAATATTCGCTTTCGAGGTGTTAGTACATAGTAGGTAGTGTCAATCGCAAACGCGCGTGCGCGGTGGCGCGGAGCGCGCGGGCTTGCATGCGAACTTTAGTAATTGGCCGCACGTCGACTGCTCTAAACCGGTTCCATCCGGTCGCGTTCAGAATTCACGGTCTTTTGATTCGCGCGCGATTCGGACCTGAGATAAAGCTGTCAGTGTGTCAAACTTAATACACAAAACGTTAATTAAGTGAGTGTGAAATAATGTAAAGCACTTCAATGCATATATTACCTTTGATGTACTCTATCAAGTTTTTTTGTTATAACTGCATTTGAAGTTAACTTTTTTAAGTAGTAGTAATGTGAGTTTCAGTGTTTCTTCATGTTTCTGTGGATTTTCAATTAAAGGTGAGTGCTTTTACTTTCAAAATGAAACCTTTACTGATGTCGAAATAAAATTTGAATGCGTAGATACTTTTAAAAATTTTATCTGTATTTAATTAAATATAAACAATTATTTAATTTTATAAAATGTGGAAAATTATACTTGAATGAAATAAATTATTTATTTTAATACAAATTAGAAATGTACTTTGATTTTAAAACAACATGGATTCAATATTAATAATAGTTTTATAAATTCTAAAGTTATTTATTTTGTCATTTTCAGTTTCAATTATTATAACAAATAAAAAAGTATATAATTATAACATTCAGATATTTATTAATTCCCAGAGTTTAAATGTGTTTTTATTAGCTCGTGTGATTAATTACATATACAATTGTTTAACCAAAAGATAAACATTTTCTTAATTTCAATAATGCTACCATTTTAAGAATTCCTTTTCAATAATTTATATTTGTTTTATAATTTTTATTTATTAATTACGACTGCGTAAAACCGTTTGCGTTTTTATTGTTCAATTAAATTTAACGAGTATATATACTAACATCCCGCATTTAAATATAAACGTAATTACTAAAAGTGATCTGTTGATTTTGACCGATCCAATTCAAATTAATCGAATAACCGTAGACAAAAAGTCTTTGCTTTCCTAAAAAAGATGTTAACGAGACGAATTTATCGGATGAAATTAAATTTTGGTAAAAGATTCTGTATTCGGACTAAATAAAGGCACTCGAAGGTCTCGCTCTATTTAATAAATGTTTCAGTTTGTCAAATTCGGCAAATAATATGTTTGCCTCGTTATTTTTTAATAAGCAAGTGTTTGCTTTGCCTCGCTTTTAGCAGTACTATTCTGTAATAAAAACAGCCTGTCATCGAATGCAGTACTACATAGCATAGACGTTAAGGAAATGAAACTTCATTAGAGATGGACAACTTTTTACAAAATTGTGATATTTATAATGCGAAGATGATATTTCAAGCAAGATATATTGTGCGGATTTTATGATGTCATACGTTCAGTGCACCCATATTTTTCATAGATGCTTCTGTGAAATATCCTTTTGTCAGTTTTGGCATCAGTATTATGTTGACAGTTTTGACATAAGGCTCTGAAGAAATGTGAAATAGGTCTATGGAAGTAATCCGTATTACGTCATCAGCATTTTCATTGCGTATATGTTGCGCTTCGGTAGTGCGGCCGGAGCGATCCGGCCGGAGCAATCCGATCCGGCCGCACTACCGAAGTGCTATATAAATTCATATAAAGATATGGAAAATCTGATGCTTGTCGTACTGACAATATGGACGTACCTTTAAGAAGCTCTTGCAAATTTTGTTCATAACTTTTGAAGTAGGTTTCATTTGATCGAACTTTTATGCTGTAATAGCACTACCCTTGACATCGAGTTTAAGATTTTTATTACAAAATAGCATTATAGAACAACGCGAAGAGCATAATTAGAAAGTTTAATCATTATATTTTATTTAAAAAAATATTCAAAGTTAACCTACTGAAATAAAAAAAATAGTTCAGTAAATTATTAGAATTACAAGATAAAATACAAAATACCAAAAGCACTAGCTCGTCATATGTGAAATCTGTTAAGCCGTTCACATATTCCGTACTCAGAGGGCATTTGCCATAAATATTTTTACGTCGGATTTCAATTTTTGTTTTTAGCTGAGCTCTGAAACTTGTGTAACACGTCCGTCACGTATCTCATAAATCGGCGAGAGTCACGTTTGAAATGTACGACGATAAATTATATAAGTGAAAACGGTGTGCATTAATTGTCATTCTATTTGTATTAACGTAAAACAAATGGAACTCTCCTGTTGCTGTGACAAGGCCGAAACAAAACGTGATTTGGCATTAAAAAATGAGACACAGAATAAAATGGCTAGTATATTTAAATTCATTAGCAAATTTTTTTAATTATAATTAAAAACCATCACCAACCTATTATTGTCCCCACTGATGGGACTCGGGTCTTCCCTATGGATAGAATTAAATCGAATCGAATAGCGAGAATGGACCATGACCCACCATGCGTGCCCAATGCGGTTTGCTGGGTATCAATGATTACAGATGCAGCCGGCTCGAGATAATAAAATTTTGGTCACCCATCCTATGGCAGGCCATTGCGAAAGTTGCTTAACAACCGTATCGCAGACCGAGCACGCTCACCACTGCCCCATCTAGTTCTAACACAGCAAAATAATGATATTTATTATATAATTAATAATTTATTTCAATTTCTCACATATGCATTTCAAATGACAACAGTAGGTATTGAAATATATTTATTAAGAGGATAATTAATAAACCAAATTTTTAATGTAAATCAATGCTTAAAAATTCTCTAGTTCCAGGTGCCCGAGATTGGAATCTAATGCCTGAGACAGGGGAATTTTTTCAAGCATTTTTATTTAATAAGAATGTGCGTGCATATTTAATAAATCACACCCTTTACACGTCAAATAAAATCGTTCAAATTGCGTTCATTATGATAATAGGACCGAGCCAGGTTATTTGTATGAAACGACGTCTACGGTCACGGGATGGGTGACCAAAAATTATTATCTCTAGCTACCCCGTGCTTCAAAGCACGTCAAGCCATTGATCTCGGCTGCATTTGCAGCAGTTAATACTCTATCCACATTAACTGCTGCAAATGTAGCCAAGATCAATGGCTACATTTGCAGCAGTTAATGTAATGGGCCAACGTGAAGACTCATAACTCGTCTTCTTTAACCATCCATAAGGAATGCTCGGCACGTTGTCGTCTTGCACTATTTCATACAAAAGATGTTGTGGTTAGTTACGGATGGGTTACATACGGACATAACATAATACATAACAAAATACCTGAAGATGAATAAACTTTGTTTTTGTTATTATTTAAGTACAAACTTTTAATTCGATCGCTAAATGTACTAATTGCGCGAGCTGCTGGTTTCTGGGAAAGAGTTATACAAATGGACCTCGCGCTCAGAAAAGAAATAAGAAAAGGAATCAGTTTTGTGGCAAGAAATCTTCAAAACAAAATTAGAAAGGGATTAGATGTAAAATGGGACGAAGAGGAGAGAAAAGGCTAATATTTTAGAAAATATAAAAAAAAAGAACCGTTAGCGATTTTAAGTTTAGAAAAGCAGTGAGCTGATAGACCAGTTTTTCTTTGACTGGTGGGTAAAATATTGCTACTGGTGGGTAACATATGGAACAGTATTCGAGAATAGATGAAGGTATAGATTTTTTGGAAGAAGAATAACATACGCATCCTTCTAAGATGTAGAAAAAAATCCATACGATTCTGAACTTGGCTATAATGGGAAACAGAATAATAAAACTAGAATTCATTAGCAGAATAGTCTTCTTAACATCACATTACAAAAATTGGTTTAGAACAATAATAAGTATCATGAATTGGGAGATTAGAAAGACAGCAGTTTTAACCTTATGATATTTATCAACAAGTATAGACAGCGGAAAGTAACTATTAAGTCGATCGATATTAAAATTAACAAGGAACACTATAATGTGATTTGCCAATACTAAGTGATAATTAAATATAAGCATCAATAACTTTTGATATAAAACGACAAAACAGAATATCTGTTCATGAAGCAATACAATCTTTATTGTTTCCGTTTTTTGTTTGATTTTTACTTTAAAAAGAAGTTATAATAGTTAGACATTTCCGGACAGTAATATTAGATAACTCGAGTCATTGTCAGTTTTTAGTTTTCTTAATATTTCTAAGTTTCATATAGTTATTAAATATTTTTTAATGTTTTTTTATTATTAATCAATAAAAAATAAATAACATTCCTTAGATCTTTTTTGGATTAAACCCTATTAATCTTTGGTATTAGCAAAACGGTTCAAACTCTGATTTGACAATGTAAATTTTATAACTGATTAGGCAAAAAATCTGCGAATATACGCGAGCACGTACGTAATCCAATAATTCTGCTTGTGCAAACATGATCTAAAACAGATAATCTGATGTATTGGGTCTTATTGCTTCCTCACCCTTTATTATTTCGTCCGCTTTTAGATATTGGAATTGAAGCAATATGGGTTAAGGACGTTTATTATAATACGATTATAGGAATGTTATCGTAAATTTTAAATATTGATCAAAGTCGTTGATATGTATCGAAACACATGAATCGTTTTCAAACTTGTTACCTGAAACCTATTTGTACGTTTTAATGTCTAGTCGTGCGTTGTTTGCAATTCTCAAATACTGTATATCTACTTCTATTAACCGTTACTAAATTAAATTAAAAGTTCGTAAAGAAAAAGTTTTTCTTATTTATACGATTTGACATGGGAAAGTGGGAAAGAAGTTTTTTTCTTTCCTACTTTTTTTTTATTTAAGATAAAAAGTCAAGTCAAAGAAACGTCAAGTCAAAATTTTTTTGTACAAATCGGTTTCAAAAGTATTAATTGCAACCATTTTTAAACCAATCATAAGTTTATATTTGACTACGTAATATAGTTCCGACCACGAGAAAATAGGCAAGCAAGGCATTGCGAGTACAGATGATGACGTATGGTTTCTAGCTGCAGCGCCTGTAGAGTTACAGTGGCTTCTCGTGAAGTGTGAGGTCTTGCATTATCATGGAACAATAACGGTCAAGATCATAAGTCAGAGCTGTTTAACTTCTTGTTTCGACATTTATTGTTCGAAGTTTGGTGCAGTAAACATCCGCTGTTACCATTTCCTTCTTATGGAAAGTTTTGCTTTGAGGCACTGTTGCGACGGCGGCGTTTGACTTGGGGTCAGTTATGCATTTTCGCTTTCCGTTGTCACATGTCAAAATTCGATCCATACAATCACGCACTGGCAGAAGAAATGACTACGCAAGATAAATTTTACCCTTCGTCAGTAAAAGATGTTTCAAAACGCCAAACATCCTCCCACTCATCTCACGAATATGAGGATCCCAAGATAAATTGCATTCAGGATGACATCAAGATACAGTGTCGGCTGTAGTGCCACATGGTCTGTTCTGGGTTATCACCCAATGAATTGTGTTTTGCAAGGGTTGACATCTGTAGAAGCTTGAGAATAAATTTGCAAATTGTCGGTACACATGTGATAAGAGGAACAGTAATAGAATGAATGAAAATTAAAGATTAGGGGAAGAGACAAAACGAAATACGGAATTTACGCTGCCGTCATCTGCACAAGTAACTAGGAAACCGATCAATCACCAATGGCTACACATTGAGAAAACAAACTGTATTGAAGGCATCATTAAAATATCGAGTCTCCATACTTATGCTATGTCTATTGTATTAAATTATTGGAGTTGTTTGTGATGCACAGTATGCAGTGTTCATTTATGATTGCCTAAAAAAAATCTATCATTACTCACATTTCATGTTTCAAAACAATGACAAATTGAAGACTGATTGGTACATCAAACATTCCATGAAAATAATAATATCAATTGTCACTCTTAATAAAAAAAATCATATGAATAAAAGGAAAATACCTTGAAGATGAGGTGTGTCACTTATTGTGCTATTAAGAAAATTCGGTATTTCTGCCTGTATGGGACGAAAATGATTTGCCTACGCTACGATACGACTCAATTGAATGATGCTTATGAATGCCTCTGATAAGCGATAGGCGATATTATTTCCTGTTTCTGAACTTGATGCGTGAGGCGAGCGTTTGTGAGCACGCAATCATACGTTTAGTGGTAAAGTTAGTTTAAAAAAAACAGACTTATAATATTATAAAACAACAATAAAATTGACTCAATCTATGACAGACAAATAATAAACTGTAGTTATCAACTAATGATAGAAAAACTGTTTATCAAAATTGCATAGTAGTCAATTGTATTTCTATTTTTAGTAAGCTTAATTTTTTTCAATTTAAGTAACGAACATGTTTACAAAATATACGTAGCAACCAAACTCTCATTGTCATTTGATGGGTTCCTCTTGTGAACATAATTCATTTAAAGAAAAAAAGGATTCATAAAGTTTGGCAAGCTATAATGTTTATATAGTTTATATATGCATATAAACAAAATAATTATTCTAGTTGATAACTTCCTCTTTTTACAAAGTTGGTACAAAATAGATAACTTTTAAATTTTCATGGAAGTTCACTTGCGGAATAGAAACAATCTTCACACACGTTTTTATTTTTTTAACATTCATAATCTTTTTCTTCCAATAAAATGCGATCGAACTGATCGTGAGAGGCGATTGTTGATATCCCCACATTTTACGTATGGTGTAGATTCCCGTAGGTGACAGAATTTATAAAATCTATCCAGTAGTTTTGAAGCCATGCGATGCAAACAAGCAACCAATCAATAGTTTCTTCTTTATGATATTAATATAGATAGTAAAAACACAACCACTTAGACCTGTGTATTCAATGTCATAAAATACAAGTATTACTAGATGAACGTAATTTAATGTTGCTGCTACTGTCTTGTTCTCATAAAGATTTTTTACCCATATCATATGTCGATAAAATGACATGAATTCTGTAGAACAGTAATATGTTGAGTTGACGCGGGTTGGATTTCAAAGTTACATATTGTCTTTTGTGTTATTTCTGATTTGTTATTTTTTATTAGTAGGTATTTAAATATTTTACTGAAATAATTGAGGTACTGTAATTGAAGAAACAAACAAAAAAGTAAAATAAAAAAAGTGTAACGCGACAAGAATAGCAATTTTGAAAACATCATAGTCTTTAAAACAATTTGCAAAGACGTCTTTAGCTTCATAAAAACTGGTTCTTAAGACCACCAGAAGCAAAAGTTATTTGTTATATATTTAGGGATAAAGTATCATATGGATTGCTTTTATAGTACAAGGGAGTCGCTGTAGTACTTTTAAATATACCAGAAAATATTTTAATAGTATGAAAACCGCTCAGAAATTAAACTGCTATGTTTATGTAAGCAACCCAAAATAAAGGCCCATGTCCTTGAGATTTTATAGATCAGTTCATTATAAAGCCGTTTATAATAGGTTGTAAGCATTAGTAATCAATTGGTGAGTGAACTTTATTTTACTTATATCAGAAAACGGTTCACAGAACACTTTTAAAGCTAGAACAGGCAAAGGCGGTCTTATCACAAAAAGAGCTAACTAGAGAGAGATATTTTCTCGACAAACTCAGTCTTAAAACATATTGACAAAGAGTGCGGATGCAGTGTGCAGTGTGTGGTAGTTTTAGCAGATATCACTATTGTATTAATATAGATTTTTAGTCACAAAAATAAGACTCAAATATGCTAATAATATTATAATTCAAACTACCGTTCGAAGTGATTCATCCTAAGCCCTAGCTGATTTTTCGGCGACTTCGCCCACGTAAATTATAGCCTATGTCACCTGCGTATAACCTAGCTTTGCTAAGAATTTTCATGATCTGATCAGTGTTTCCGAAAATTACTCCCTACAAAGTTAAAAACTTTACATCTTCAGAATATTATTTAAGTGATATTAGTGTAAATAAAAAACTTCTAGAGTTCATTGCAATTAATTATAAATGAACTTACACCCGGTTTCTGAATTGAGTATTTAAAGTTAAGAATATCTCAAACTGTACTAAAACATCATTTAAATTGGTCTTCGTTTCTGATTTTAGTTTTTAAAGATCAGTTGATAAAATTTTGATAAAAACTTTTTGCCTTGTTAAAAGTAAAAAAAATAAGTTATTAAGAACAATCAGTTGAGATATTGTAGTTTTCTCAATTCAGAAAGTTTTACTACCTGTGAGTGTAAAGACAATAGTAAGCTACAGGCATCGTGTCAACGAAGACGTCTTGTAGGTGCATATTCAAATCGCATAATGTCACCCATTTCGTGTTCGTAACAGTTTGCGCTCGGCTTAAGGGGTGTGTTCACAGAACATTACAGTACAATTTAAACGGCGGCCAACTCGGGCTGAAGCTGCCAACTGTAGATTCCCTGGTATGATTTAATAACTCAGCTGTGTTGGCGAGTAATTACGCGACTTTCGCATGACATGAATAGTATTTACAATGTTGTGTTTAAGTGTTAATTTTTAGTATCTCCTTTCTTAGAATTTTACTTATTTAATACGAAACTAGCCAACTTGCAAGATAGTCAAAGTCCATTTGATGTGATTAAAAATAGGTTTCATTGTATAATTATTTTGTATTCGAGATTGTTTGTCGATTTATTATTTGTTCACGCTGTAATTGCTTCGTGGATAAAATTGCTTTTATATCGCCAAAACGGTCGATCACGTGGGTGAGCTATGAGTTATATATTAAATAATCTTATGAAGATTGAAATAAATTAAAATGACACTGGAAAATTTTACTAGATCCTTCTAAAAAAAATTCCAAACAGAAAATCTTTACAGTCCCTATTTTTATAAATATAACTTTTTATTACTAGCTTCAACAACTAAGGCTTCGTGTGATGGAATTTTAATTTGAATTAGGAATTGTAATCACCTTTTTTTAATCTTAAAGAAGCATTGAATTTCTTTTATGATCCGAAATGGAATGAAATGACTTTATTTGTTTTAATTAGCGTTGTAACTAGGGACAACAACAAAGTTACAACAACTCTACGGTCATATTCCAAGAAGTAGTAGTTTTATAGGGTTCGGTATCCAAAGGGTAAAAACGGAACTACTAAGACTCCGCTATCAACCGGTCTGTCATCAGGCGATATCTTATAAACCGTGACAAATATACATTTGAAATTTTCATAGATGATGTATTTCTGACGCCGCTATAACAAAAAAATGTTAAGCATTTTTTTGTCTTATTATCAGAATCAGAATTAATTAAATAAATATGTATTAGTTGATAAAATAAACGTAATTTATTGGATTTTTTTTTTATAGATAATTCTTCGGAACCCTTCGTGTACAAGTTGAATTCCACACGTGGCGGTTTTATTTAATTACTTATAGTTGTAAAGTATTTGCGTGCTGATAATTATAATGTTTAGTACGAACTGCTGAATAATTACCACTGTATCTCTTTATCGTACATATAACATACATCTGCTATTAGTAGAGTCCATAATAGCGTTATTTAATAAATGTATATATATTTTTTTTATTTGAAAACGATGTATGTATCATCATTTTCAAATTTAAAAAAATGACAAAGATAATAATTTCATATCGTGTAATTTCGTATCGTTACGTTTCTACGATTGCGAGAATTAACCACCAACACATTTTTTTACTTTGTGTTACTGCTAAACTAACTAACTGTGTTTATTTATTTTTTATAGTATTCCATTATTTAGCTTTGTTTTTGTGTTATTCAGAAATATCAGTATATCGACATTAAAATTTATCTCTGTGTCTGTATCTCTGTATTATCAAAAATACAGCTTTCAAAATATATTCCTGAAACCAAAAGATTTGCTGCTGTGGTTTTTTAAACGTTTCTTAACAAAGTTTTGCGTCGTTTAATAAAAGAAATTCAGCTTATTCATTGTATTTTTCAAGTGACTGTTAACAGACTGAGGAGTACTATAACTGATTTTAAAAAGTAGGACAGTTTCAATTCAAATGAATGTTGTTTTGTATGTTCTGCAGGATCATCGTCGGAACCCAAGTTTCTAATCACTTTTATACGTGCTGCCTGAACAACACCTAACTAAACTACAATATACCGGTATACCTATGTTATATGTGTATTCGTTTTTCTTTTCTTATTATATCATTAATGATTGTTTAGTTTGTAGTCGCAAACGCATGAGTAAAATATACTGATATGTTATGCTATACATACATGACATAATTGTGTGTCCAATAAATCATTCATTATACTCGGCTTCGTCCTTCGAGATTAGCAAGAATCATGTTAACACTTGTAGTATCGCGCAGTGATCGCCGTTCTTGCACTATATTGAGAGTACACTTGGTTGTGGATTCCTTTGCTTTTTTTTTTTTTGTTTAGCTGTCAAACTGACATCCAGACTTACCGCGCATTTGCTGTCATTCGCGTTTTAGTGCTCCGCCGTCAGGTATACATTCTTTAAATTTATCAAAATGCCTAAACGAAAACACACAACACACAAAGATTATGATGAATTAAAAAGAAAATTGAAGAAGAATTACGAGGAAGAAATAGACGCATCAGACGTATTTCATCTTCATCAACATCATCGCAAGAGTCAAACACCAACGGTTAGTAAAAAACGATTTCTCATAAAATTATTGAGATTGGTATTGCGGGCAGCTTGAGGGGCTGTCTCGTGCCGTTGAGTATAAGTGTTGCGGATAGCTTTAGGGGCTATCTCTTCACTGAAACAATTCAATTACTTGTCATCATACAATAACAAGTTATTGTAATTGGTATTGCGGGAGGTCTGTGGAACTGTTTCGTAACTTTTGTTATAGTGTTGCGGGTAGCTTGAGGGGTTGCCTCTTCACTCTAAAAGTTTATTTCAAAATATAACAAGTAATTAATTGAAATTGGTATTGTGGACAATCTGTGGGGTTGTCTCGTGCCGTTTATTACAATTAATGGCTATTAATATTTATTTTTTGCCGCAAAGGCTTAATTAAGAGTTATTTAAACATAAAACATGTTTAGGACTACCTAATTGATTAATACTTAATGATTATTTAATCATTATTTGCATGATGCAATATCTTTAATCATAACATGTATTTCAGACTGTACATTGTTGAGTCCTGTACGTCATGAAACAGAAGCAGAAAAAATTACCACTCTACAAGTTGATATGCCAACATGCGAAATGCAACTAGGCATGTTGACACAAGAGCCAGGAGATGATTACAATGGTGTGCCTGAAGGGCCTGTTGATGAATCTGGTGAGTTAAACTCTGAGTTAATGCATATTCTGGGGATAGATCCCACAAAGATGGATAAATATGGAAAAGATATTCATAAAGATGTTGCTGTACGCTTTGAACATGTGGCAACAAGTGGTTTATCTAAAAATGATCGTAAGTAACTAACAGATAAATATTTGATACCTGGTAACTGCAAATTAATTGGTGCACCAACTCTGAACCCGGAAACAAAGGTTACCTTGTCTGAGATGGTTATAAAACGTGATAAAGTTATTGAATACAAGCAATCCTTAATGGCATCTGCTCTCTCAAGTCTAGGGGCAGCTATCAACCTTGTGCTTTCAAGTAGAGAAAAGAATACTGACTTGTTTCGTCTACTTGTTGACACTGGGCGTATAATATGTGACTGTCAGCACAATGATTCTATAACTAGGCGTAATTTCATTATTTATTCAGTTAAAAAAGAAATGAAGGAAACATTACAAAATTCAAAAATTGATAATTTTTTATTTGGACAGCAATTAGCCGATACATTAAAAACTGCTAAAGCCATTCATAAGACTGGAGCAGACCTAAAAGCAGCTATGGCACCGAAGCCAACTACAAATAAAAATTATCCTTCAAAAAACTGGAAAATTCCAAATCAAGTTCGCAAACAACCAATATCTTCGAAACCAAAGGAGACAGCTTCTTCGAGGTCAATGAAGAATCAGCACATCAGCTCCTCGAAACAGTCGCAAAATCAGCGGAATATGCGCGGTCGGCGCTAACACCGGCAACTACATCGACGTCATCTTCACCGGTAAATTATGCTGGTAGATTAGCCCTATTTTATGATCAATGGCGCATTATTACTAGTAACCCGACAATACTGTCCTTCATTCAAGGTTACGAAATTCCTTTTTCTCGCCCTGTTTTTCAAACAAAAACTCCTCTTGGTAGACACCTTTCTTCAGATGAGGAAGTCAAGTATAAAACTGCCATTAATGAATTGCTTTCAAATGGTATTATTTCAAAATGTGAACCATGTGAAGGACAGTACCTATCTAGCATTTTTTTAGTGCCCAAGCCAAATGGCAAAATGCGATTCATCCTTAATTTAAAAAAATTAAATAGATTTGTTGATGTAGAACATTTCAAAATTGAAGACTTTAGAACAGCTATAAAGTTAATATCTAAGAATTCTTATATGGCTAAACTTGATATAAAAGATTCATATTACTTTATAAAAATACATCCAAATTCTAAAAAGTATCTTCGCTTTCAGTGGGGTAAAGATATTTACGAATTTAACGTATTGCCATTCGGTCTTAGTACGGCGCCCTTCGTATTTACGAAAATAATGAAACCTGTGGCTAAGCTTCTTCGCTCTGCTGGTTACTTATCCACTGTGTATTTAGACGACTGGTTTCTTGTAGCACATTCTTATGAGCTATGTTTAAAAAACATTGAACAAACTCAAAGTCTGCTCACATCCTTAGGCTTCCTATTAAACAAGGAAAAAAGTATTTTTACTCCTAAAAACCATTGTTTGTTTTTAGGCTATATTATAGACTCAAAGAATCTTCATGTCACTTTACCACCTGAAAAGATTTGTCGTATCAAAAAAGAAATAGATAAATTTCTTACAATAAATAGATGTAAAATAAGAAAATTTGCAATTTTTGTGGGTTTACTTGTCTCAGCTTGCCCAGCTATAGAGTATGGTTGGTTATATACCAAATTATTTGAACGTATAAAATTTCTTAATTTAAAATCTGATGTTAATTATGATAAATACATGAATATTCCCACAGCTATATTACCAGATTTAAAATGGTGGCAACAAGCAATATCATGTTCCGTTAATAAAATTAAATCTGACTCTTATGACATGGAGATTTTTTCAGATGCCTCAAATACGGGATGGGGAGTGGCTTGTGGCAATAAAAGAGCTAGCGGTCAGTGGAATGAACAAGAACGTAGTTTGCACATTAATTATTTGGAAATATTAGCAGCATATTTCGGAGTAAAAATTTTTGCCAAAGAATTATGCAATCGTCAAATATTATTGCGTATTGACAACACGACCGCTGTCTCTTATATTAACCGGATGGGGGGCATAAAGTATCCACATTTGACAGAAGTAACTAAAACATTATGGCAGTGGTGCGAAAAACGAAACATATTTATTTATGCCTCTTATATAAGTTCTATCGATAATAAAGAAGCTGATATTGAATCAAGACGAATACATCCAGATGTTGAATGGGAGTTATCTACTAGAGCTTTCAGACAAATTGTTAAAAATTTTGGAACACCTCAAATAGACTTATTCGCAAGTAGAGTAAATACAAAGTGCGATAAGTATGTCTCCTGGCACAGAGACCCAGAGGCTCACACTGTCAACGCTTTTACTATCGATTGGAATGGTTTTTACTTTTACGCGTTCCCGCCATTTTCAATAATTCTTAAAGTCTTACGAAAAATAGTTACAGATAATGCTACAGGCGTCATGGTAGTGCCCCTATGGCCTACACAACCCTGGTTTCCCATTTATAAAAGCTTAGTATCATCAAAAATATTATTATTCAGACCAGAAGATAGCCCAATTGTTTCGCCTCATTTCAGCAGTCGAGAGGTGTTCACCAAAGTTACTCTGGCTGCCGCGATCTTATTCGGACAGCGTTCTTGAAAAGAAATACTCCTACATCAGCTTTGGATATTATGATTGCGTCACTATCACCAAACTCAATAAAACAATATGATGTGTATATGAAGAAATGGTATAACTTTTGTCTTAAGGAAAATGTTAGTTTATATGACGCTTCCGTCAAAGACGTTCTTAGTTTTCTTACTTATTTATATAACGAAGGAGCTCAGTACGGCACCTTAAATTCTTGCCGGTCTGCTCTCTCTTTGATTTTAGGAGATCATATTGGAACTGATCAATATGTTAAGCGATTCTTCAAGGGCATATTTCGTTTACGTCCCGCGGTTCCTAAGTACGATACAACGTGGGACCCGGCTATAGTATTAAATTATTTAGGAAAACTTTACCCGCACGATAATATATCACTCGAAAAACTTTCAAAGAAACTAATCACACTTTTGGCATTAATTACAGCACACAGAGTGCAAACTTTATCAAAAATAAAAATTGAAAATGTAACAGTCTCGTTTTCCCGTATTACTATTAAAATAACAGATATTTTAAAACACTCCCGAATCGGTACACCTTATCCTTTATTAGTCTTACCCTTTTATAATGAAAAACCAGAAATATGCCCTGGAAGAGCAATGCAAGATTACCTTAATCGAACCCAATCACTACGTGGTAACATAAATTCATTGTTTATAAGTTTTAGACGTGGTCATGGAGTTGTCTCCAGCCAGACGTTAAGCCGATGGATTCGCAGTACTTTGCAAGAGAGCGGAATACCCGCGGCGATATTTGGAGCGCACAGCGCTCGACATGCTGCTGTCTCACACGCTCATCGACTTGGTGTAAATTTAGATATCATTAGAAAAACGGCTGGCTGGAGTGCCTCCTCAAACGTTTTCTTTAAATTTTACAATAGGCCGTTGAATACATCTGATTTATCAAATGCGTTCTTTGCTAATGCAATAATAAATAACAATTGTATGGAAACATAAAAGTGTTTACTGATTGTTTAAAAAATTATATAATGTTGATCAATGGGAAGAGCTTTAATTAAACTTATTAAAAATATTACTGAAATAGGATTTTTCTTTATTTTTTCTTCTCAGCGACAAGAAACAAACATATTTCACGATCATCTCTAAAGGTCTACAAGTGTTAACATGATTCTTGCTAATCTCGAAGGACGAAGCCGAGTATAATTGATGATTAAACGAACTTACCTGTAAGTGAAGTTCTATCATAATTATACGAAGGCTTCGTCCGAAGAGATTAGCAACCCACCCACGAATACCCCCCCAGACGTGAAATATGTATGTAAATTGAACTCTAAACTAAATGACATCAAATGCGCGGTAAGTCTGGATGTCAGTTTGACAGCTAAACAAAAAAAAAAAAAAGCAAAGGAATCCACAACCAAGTGTACTCTCAATATAGTGCAAGAACGGCGATCACTGCGCGATACTACAAGTGTTAACATGATTCTTGCTAATCTCTTCGGACGAAGCCTTCGTATAATTATGATAGAACTTCACTTACAGGTAAGTTCGTTTAATCATCAATTAATTTACTTTTGCTGAAATGGCGCAATTGTATATTTGTATGTAACAGCACCTTTATGTGTAGAAGTAACTCAATATAGTAGTTATAAAACAATCGTAATGGATCGCCACAAGTTTATGACTCTATTATGTAACTATGTTTATTTTATTAAACCAACCCTAATAAGCCACAAAGAGCAACCTGTACCTACGCTAAAATATTAACCATTGAAATGACGGGGAACGCACACGGTTACTGCAGTCATTTTTCATTCGTAAATTATATACGTACAGTTATACACTCGACCGAATAATAAACTGGATGATGTGTTGTTTATGTTGCGAAAAAAGCATATTTTTTCTTAATAAAGAGTTGAAAGAATGGCTTCGCCTTATTTGTGTTTCTTTTCTTGTACGTAATGTCGTTAGTATTTTTTTAGCTAAGACAAAAATATATATATATGTTAAGGTTGCTGACGGATAAATTATTCATGGTTTGCGGTGGGGATTACCTGAAATGTTTGCCTTTCATGGTGTAACAGATCGACTTTTTGGATTATACAAAGTAGAGGATAGATGCCTACATACATACAGTGATAAAAATCTGTTCTCACAAGAAAGCAGGATATTTTTTATATATCATTTAATAGACTATAGAAATACACTTGAATTATTCATTTTTATACGTGAAGTAAAAACTTTGGAACCATTTTGTGAAAATTGCGTGAATAGAGACGTTCACACGCTTTTTCTCAAAGTAGAAGAGAAGACATTTTATTGTTAACGTGATTTCTTAGCAAATCCTTACATTTCATATCCGTACATGACAGTACACAAATAATAACTAGGTTACCATGTTTGCTTTGCTTTCCACCATATTAGGATTAAAATAAGATGACTTGTGATCACTACAACAATTTGCAATAATTGTCTTAATCGGTCGAGATTAATGGATTTCAAAATCTATTGCAATATTTGACAAACATACATATTCAGACTTATTCAGATAATAAAGTTACATCTGCATAACCTCCGCTATTCAAAAGATCGATTTGACGTTTTAATTATGTAAGTATGTTACTTTGGTGTTTACAGTTTTTTAAAATCTGTAGTTATTTTTTGGAACTTTAACCACTCTGCATTGGAATTGTGGATTATTGACCATTTTACCTATATTATAAGATTTCATCTGTAGGAAAGGCCTGTACTCCAGCAATGAGTGTATTCATAAGCTGATGAGGATAAAGATCCAATTTGTATAAATATTTAGGCATGAACAATTTACTCATATAAAATTAATTGCTTGTGTAGAAAAATCACTTCACATCGAAGACATTGATTATATAATATTTAAGATAGTAAAAACTAATTCGCTTTATGTAACGTGTAACCTACGTAACCTACATAAAGCGAATTGGTTATGTGTACATAACGTCAAGCGAGATAAAGCAATGAGCAGTATCATGGCCAAAAACTTAGGATAGTGTTAATTTTATTTATTTATAAACGTAATAATTACAACAAAATGGCTTCATTTGACTTCCTTTTCTCAGACTTGATTAATTTAGTGTCGATAATATATCTGTTCTATTTCCTGAGATGGTAGCTCTCTTATATAATTACTGAATGAAAACGTAGTTTCATAAAACATTCTTAGTACATTCACGTAGAAATATCCAGCAAATAAATTGCATTATTTTCTTTAGTAGCCTCATTCGTTTGGCCCTGGTAGTTCCGTCTCATATTAAAACCGTTATCGTATAATCTTAACTACCCTGTACTCGAAACTATGGCCTACGCTGAAAATGATATACTTACTTTTATTTTGCACACGAATATACCCTTTATCGACTAGAGTTAAGGTTTTTAATACACCGCATGCGTTATCAGGAAAGTTCTATTATTTCTCATTATTAATTTGATAAGAAAAATGCGATACACGTTTATTTTGTTTCTCCGCTTTATTTTGTGGGTTGTATGGTAGATAATTGAACGTAAGTGAGACTGCGAAAAGAAACTGACGATAGAACGCTTATAAATGGCTTCTTTTAAAGTTATTGATACAAAAAGACTCGTTGTTAGTAACAATGAATAATAAAGGTGAAATGTGCTTATACCAACGTAACCAGGGCTGTAAATTTGATTTAAGGTAATAAAAAGAATCAAAGTTGGGTGTGGTTCCCACCCTAATCCCATTCCCCTACAAGCAGACTACTTATAGTTAAAGTATTAGATAATTTGTAGGTTAGATGCAAAGTACCTATCTTACACAGGTCAGTTAATAATATTTTAAAAAGGCTTATTGGTGATTAAATTATTTGAAAAATAATCTGTTAATTATTCACCTGTTCAATATTTTTGTGTGATATTTGCTCATCGATATCTACTTGCATCGCATCGAGCTTTGAGTAAAGAGCCTGTTAAAATTAGTGAATCTAATGTAGAAATTCGATTCATTTTAATATAAAAAGGTAAAAATGCAAAGCAAGCCGAAAAAAAAATTTTCACATTTTTGGATCCGATGCAGTTTTTGTGAGAGTAGGGTTTAAGTGTTTTCAGTTCAGAATTTTGATATCAAAGATGCACTTCATTTCCGTCGTCCTGTTATGGATAATATGGATGCCATTTTTGAAAAAGTGGAGCAAGATCGACATATTTGTAGTTACGACATAGCTGAAAAACTGGGGATTGATCACAAACGGTTTTGGCACATTTGAGAGCAAGATCATCATATCTGTAGTTACGACATAGCTGAAAAACTCGGGATTGATCACAAAACAGTTTTGGCGCATTTAAAAAAAGCTGGGTACATAAAATTTGCATATTTGGGTACCGAGCTCACTTAAAGAAACCTAATGAACTGGTCATGAAAAGTGGATCACGAACGACAAGAACATGTGAAAAAGGTCGTTGTCTAAGGTCGGTCAGGCTTCACAGACTGTGGCGCAACAAGGTGATGCTGTATGTATGGTGGGATTGAAAAGACATTATTGATTACGAGCTATTACCCTCAGGCAGGGCTATTGATTGAGAAAAAGCAGGCAGAATTAATCAATACAAGGGATGTGCTTTTTCATCATGATAGAGTTAGACGTCATACGTTTTTTGCCACTCAACAAAAATTAAGAGAATTTGGCTGGGAGGTGTTAATGTATCCACCGAAGAGTCCTGTCCCTATTGCTTCAGATTTCCAACTGATTCGGTCTCTTTAGAATTCTTTAGGCAGTGTCAAGTTAAGATCATGCGGGGTCTGCCAAAACCATTTGTCGCGGTATTTTGATCAGAAACCCCAAAATTTCTCTAGCGATGGGATCATGTTCCTACTTACAAGATGGCAAAAGCTATCGAACAAAACGGTACCTAAACACTTTTGTTAAATATATATAAACTTTTATTAGATCAATTACGTATTCACAATGATATACTGAAAAATATTCTTAGTGAAAAATGCTTAAAAACCATTTTGTCCCTGGCACTCTGAGATGGGACTCGAACCCATAACCTTTCGCAATCCTGGCGATTACTCTAACCACTGAGCTACCCAGGACCTAACAGGAAAGCATTATTCATTTGTAAATAAACTTTATTAAATATGTTTTGAATTTTCATATAGAATGCGAAGAAACTTTTTCCCAAACCTATTTTTTTATTGTTATATATACTTGTGTAATTAAAACAGCAGAATAAATATTCCCTTTGTCATACTCATAATTACATAAGGAATATCTGAGTTTGTTATATTAAGAGGAGCTTTTAATTTTTGAGGTAACAACTCTGACATTTTGAATTACTCTGTGGTTTTCACCCTTTGTACAAAAAGGTTGTAATTTCGAATTTGCGTGTGAAGTTGTAAAGGGAATATTTCTGTTTAATTGATGGTACGAAAAATGGAGTAAAACTGGGCACTTAACGAGATAGCTTTGTTTTTTTCAGTATCGCTTTTGGCCCGTTAAAATTTTAATTATGTGGCTGACGTGTTTTCGAGAAGGAAATGACCTCAAATTTGTGGCCGAGTCTTTGTTTATTTTAGTTTCCTACTATTTTAATTTACGAGGTTACGATATTTAACTGTTCCCATTCGCGTTGGTGTTATCAGAAATGTTTGTTTTATTACCGGCAATAATTAATTTTTAACGACTTATTTCCTTGATGAGCGTCGGGGTGATTGTTTTGTGTTTGTTCTTTATTAAAATGTAATGAAATAACAGGGCATACAACCACAAACTAAATATCTAATAAATAAATACAAAATAAGTTTAAAAATTAATCAAAAATTAACGACAAACTACATGTAATATCGCAATTTTAATTCCATAGGTCGATTGATAATATTTTCACTGGTATTTGGCCCTGTAATAAATCATTATATTAGGTTAATGCTCTATACCACCCAAGGCTTCATCACCACTTACCATCAGGTGGGATCGTAGTCAAGCGTTAACCTATAAAGTATAAAAAAAGGTCCTTACATATGAAATTGGTGATTTGTATGGGAGGAACAAAAAGTCGAATATTTTTTAACATCATATAAATATATTATATTCAAAAATATTCGACTATTTGTTTGAATTTTTTGTCGAATATATTAAAAAATATTCGACATTTTGTTCCTCCCATACAAATCACCAATTTCATATGTTGTATTAATAAAGGAGTTGATTTTTTTCCCTTGCAAGAAGTTATCCAAATTTAAAAAAAAAATGTTAATCTGTTGGAATAAGGTCCGGGGAGTACGGTGGATGTCTTAGACATTCCAATTGAAGCTCCTCTAATTTTGTAGCCGTCTGTTGTGCAGTATGTAGTCTAGTGTTGTCTTGAAGTGGCAGTGGCATAGAGCGATTGACCAGCCTCCGTTGTTTAACAGCTAGTTTTCCAGCATAGTTTGTAATTGCTGACAACAGACGTCTGCCGTAATCGTCTGGCCAGATTTGAGAAAACTGTAATGAACGACACCGGCACTAGTTCACCAAACACTTACAAGTAACTTTTTTGGGGTCAATTTTCGCATGGGGCAGGATTTGGTTGACATGCCTGGGTTCAACCGTTGCGATGAACGCTTCCGATTATCGTAGAGAATCCACTTTTCATCACAGGTAATGATTCAATTCAAAAACCCTTCATTATTATGCCGGTTAAGTAATGTAACGCAGCAGTCTAAGCGCGTTTGCCGGTTTGCTTCATTCAATTCGTGAGGTATCCACCTTTCAAGCTTTTTAATCTTTCCAATTTGCTCCAAGTGGATTAAAAAAACAGTTTTATCACAAACACTGCAGCCTGCAGCTAACTCGAACGTGGTTTGTGATGGATCCGCTTCCACAACAGCCTTCAATTCTTTATTATCAACTTGGGTCTCCGGCCGTCCACGAGGCTTGCAACTTGTTCTGCAGATCGAAATTTCCAGAACGAAAACATTGGAACCGAAAATGCACCGTGTTTTCTTTTTCAACACAACCGCCATACATATCATTAAACCTTCGAGCCGTATCCGCAGCTCTGGTACCACGGTGGAACTCGTACTCATAAATAACATTTGTTATATGATATTTCAAGTTTTCCATTTTTTATACTGGGTGACGTAAATAGGACAAACAGAAGAAAAAAGACAAATACATGTATAAATTTGAATTTGGAATTCCCAACCTAGGAGGAGAAATTTATGATTAAAGTGGCCAGTACGACTAAACGCCAATTTCATATGTAAGGACCTAATATTTGTTTAAGAAAAATTAAATTGCATCCACAATGCTATACTGAAAAATATATAATAATAAGCACAAATTTTCATCTTCATCGAAAGTTTAAATATTTGTAAAAATATTTCTTTCGGCTGTTTTTGCGGATCGCCTGAACATTGATGAAAATACGCTCTGCAGTAGCGAAAAAGTAACAAGTGCTTAAAAAGTTCGTCAGTATTGATAGGTCCTGGGTAGCTCAGTGGTTAGAGCAGTTGCCTGTCGAGGGTTCGAGTCCCATCTCAGAGTGCCAGGAACAAAGTGGATTTTTAAGCATTTTTCTTTAAGAATATATTTCAGTATAGCGTTATTAATGCAAAATTGATCAAATATAATCCTTATTATTAGGTATCTGATTTTATAAAAAAAAATTATGCTTGGACTTAAGATGGTCCAGCAAGTGGATAGTTCATTTCTTATAAACTCATTATAACACTAAATTATTTTGTTGCCATTATTATGTTATCATTAGACGATCTAGTTTTTTTCCTTATTTATAATGTATTGAGATCAATACCAGATGGTAATGACATGGTTTTGTGAAAGTCGTTGCTCCCATTAGAGCTGGTGAGCTCCTTGTTCGTTCTTCTTATCAGCCAAAAGACGTCCTCCAATATTTTTTTCCCTACCACTCGGTAGGGGTAGGGAAAAAAATACTGGACGAGTAAAAAGTACTTTTAAGAAGACTATTTGAATAAAAAATATTTTGACTTTGATGCAGCCACGACTAACGGATTCTAACGTCATTGTTTTTGATAATACTTCGCAATATTAAATTATTGAAAAAGACGTCATAATTCATTATTTAATGACAGTCTTTAGTGTTGATTCCAGAGAATAGTCATGCAGATAAATTTTTGTTAATGTTTTAATGGTTGATAAAACAATTATATTGAATTTCATAAATCAATGAACGTGTAAACAAATCTAAATCTACTGAAATTCACAAAGTAACGGTGAGTAGGACACATATATTCTCATAAAGATAAGAACTAATAGATATATTTATAGTAATCTCTCTACATGCGTTTTTATTTCATTACTTTGTTACAGTTCCTCTTTTAATCACGTTGTAACCTATTTAAGCTTATTTCCAGATTAAATTTTAAACCACACCTGCTCTTTAACTGGTTTCGTCACAGGCTCTTGTTATACCTAATTGAAATATTAATATAGTTAGTGAAGGTTATTACTGAACGCCTCAATTTTGAAACCTTTGTCGTGGTTCCTTCGCCGGCTTTAAAATTGTTTAGGGGTAGTTAAAGTTTTAATGGAAAGCCCAGATTCACTAACAAACAAGTAACTTGTAAATATTAATAAAATACAATCTTTAATAAGAAAGTTTTTGAATTAATTTAATATTCAAAAACAATAATTTAATACCTATTAGAGAAATAACATATTTTACATCACTCAAAACAACATAGATCCATTGTATTTTCTGACAGATTAGTGTAATTTAGGTTATTCAAAAAGTTTTTTATTAATAAATGTATTTTCGAACAGGGTTAAAATACACTAATACATTTAACACATTATATGCTCCACACTGTTCCAATACGTTTTAGTATGATTAATTTAGATATTTTTGTTTTCTTCACAATTAATTTGCTAATTAGTTTGGTTTGCGCAAGCACTTTGTTTCGAATAGTAGACATTGATTTGATAAGAGATTTTCATTACTCATGTCTGAACACAGAAATTATAATATAAATATTAACAAAAAAAAAGTTTTCTAGCATTTAAGTCTTTTACGCGTATAAGGTTCGGTAAAATTTCGAAGAACTAAATAGGATGACTGGCATGGATGGATGGCATTATACTGAGAGTTAAATATAATTTGGTTTAATTTACTGGTCTTATGTTATTAACTCGATACACAACACTATTATCTCCTAATATGTACGTACGTACTTTATATAGCGCGCGAAAACAGCGTGTTATTTAGTCTTTACGAATAAAACAGACAACGACAATATCATCATCATTATCATATCAGCAGGGAGACGCACACTGTTGAGCATAAGCCTCCCCCAAAGATCTCCAACGTGATCGATCCTGCGCCTCACGCATGCAGCGGGTTCCCGCGACCTTTACCAGATCGTCGGTCCACCTTGTGGGGGGGCTTACCAACACTGCATCTCCCGGTACGCGGTCGCCACTCCAGGACCTTACTGCCCCAATGGCCGTCAGTCCTGCGAGCGATGTGGCAATTCTTTGGGCTATGTCGGTGACTTTCATTCTTTTGCGGATCTGCGGAACGACAATAAAACAGTATAAATTTCACGATAGTACAATAAAAATCAATGTTACCCAGAGAGAATTGAGTTATTTTCATCACAGTGGGTTGTACGCCGCTTTCAAGGCTCTGAGGTCTCGGGTTGTGAGGTCCTGGTGGGGTAAATATATTAAAAATACTTTTTTATATTATCTTGGGTCTCAGATACTCCATAACCTATTATTATAATACTGTTCATCTTTAGCTACTTATCATTGAGTCTGAGCAATCTATGTGAAGTACGTTGGAGGTCTAATAATTTTTAACACTCCTAGATCAAATGTTGTTGTTAATGATGTCAAATAACTTCCAAAACTGCTGGTGGTTTTTATATAACCCTGATATTGTTACTTTATTTCGTAGAAAAAATGTTGCTCTGTTGCTACGATTTGCTACGACCATATCCGTAGCGACTAGAATGTAGCAAATCGCTTCCAAAATATTTCTAAATGAAATTTAACTGAATAAGCTTTTCCTATTAATGAAATATTTAATAATACATTATTTATAGGAAATGTTTGATTTTTATTCCTTTGTTAAATATTTTATCCAGATGATTATGATGACTACTTTTTGTTTGTCTGGCCCTCGGTCACGACACGGCGATACGTTGACGTGTAACCTTTGAATTTTTTTTACATAGTTGTAACGTAACAAGCACTCATTCCTCAACTATAATCATCTAAGTCATTTCTTGTTCAATTGAGGCAAAAAAAATCTATTCTCAAACTGACGGACTAAATAGAATATTTTTTTACCCACCCATCATCCATATTGTTGCGAATATAGCGTTTAGCTACACATAACAGTGCAGTTGTTTTTTTTTTTAAATTTAAACATCGATATCTAAAAGTAAAAAATAATGAACATATTACCTACCTATTTATATTTTTATAATCTTTGGGACAGTTCAATCGTTTTGGATAAAAACAAATGAGTGGATGAAGTCATAGAAATCTTCATTTTCATTCTCAATCCCAAACAGAAAAGCAACATCTAGTGTATAACTGTTTAAAATTATCATGAAACATTGTTCCAGTAAGTTAGGATTCGTAATATTACTATTCATGTACATACGTACTGTTAGTAGCACGTCAGGTTATACAAATCTGTCAATTTGCTCCTCTTGATTTAAACCTTAAAGTTTGAAGGTTACAGTTCAAAATCAACTGGGGAAATATGACATATACAACGGTATGTTCATCGATGATCACATTACGTGATGTTCTAATAAATTCAATTTTGAATACATATTTGTGCCTAGGTATAACAAAAGTTATTCATAAGGCAAATTACGGAATAACAAACGTATCATTATACTACAACGACTTGAGTTTCTGCGAGAAAATGATATTTTCTTAATTGATAGATATACGTCTATTAGCTTTGCTAAAGCAGCGGTTCGGCGCCTTTACATTTTTTTTAATGATGATGTTTTTCCGATCTCGTAGACGCACCTCGATCAGTAACAGTCTGTGTTTTATATAACTGATTATATCAGTTGTTTTAACATATTCATATTGCTTATTTTTACTTTTTTCTTTATATACTTCCATATTTAAACAGCCGGGGACTTTTCACGATTATTACCATTATGACTTATTAGGACAACTCATTTTACCCACCATTTGACCCCCTCTATGCTATCGTAGTTTCTCAATGAAGGGTAGGACTCTTCTGATTTTTTTAGAAATAGTTGTAAGATTAAATATATTTGAGACATTCTTTAGAGTAGATTAAAATTAAATAGTTGTACGGTAGTTGTATGTTTTTTTCTGCATTTAAAATATTAAATATCTGTACAGAATCCTAGATGAGTGAGTTACTGAATTAAGATAACATAAATTAACTTATAATACTTTGTTATAAAATAATCTAAGACTTTATATAAACAATACAGTATTAAGTAATATTTTTATTGCATTTTCAACAAAAGAGAATATAAAAACGTTCTAAATATAAAAAAAGTATCACTCAGCTTTATATATTCTTCTACTTTTTCAAAACAACTAAGCTTTCGGACATGATTTAAAATCGAACTGATAAAATATTTGCTCAATTCTGATAGCTCTTCTCAAGTTAATCATTCGACGATATTACAAAAGTTAGCCAATATTAAAACTGAATCGTTTTACGGCTTTGTCCGTTAAGAACGATAATCCTTTTCATTCGTTTTTTGTATGCTTCGATTATTAATGCTGGCTTTTTATTATTCCATTTTTTCTTTATTATATTATCAAATTTAAATTTAATGTCTATTTATATTTAATATTATGAGTGAAGATTTAATTTTATTATTAAGCTTTTTAAAAACCTCGACCGATTCTCTCTAAGAGAATAAGAAGGCGCACTTACACCCTAAATCAGACACTTTTTGGTTTTAAATAAAGAAATAGCCGTAATGGAAATAGAGAAAACCCGTTATAATTATAAGGGTTATATCACAGCCAATAGATGAATTAAAAAAAATTGCGTTTTTGGGAAAATAATCACAAAGTCACCATAATTCACTCTATTTTCCATTTGTAGTTATAACCTTAATTTTTTTAACAATTATTTTCAATAGAAAAAAAAAACATAAGTAGGGGTGTTACTTTGACGCCAATCATAATAATAATAATAATACTTTATTGTCACACCATTTTACAGTTACAATTTTTAATATAAAATTTACAAATAAAATATAACACGATGATGTAGCAATTGGCGGTCTTATCGCTAACAGCGATTTCTACCAGACAACCTTTGGATGGAGAAGAATGAATAGCAGTTATGAAAAACGGAGGTGTAGATTAAAAGTACGTAAATTATATAAGATACATAAATTTTGAAAATACATACATAAATACAAATAATATATACATACATAAGATATATACTAATAATATACTTTAGTGAAACGAGGAAGGCAGTACTTTTACGATAATGTACATAGTTTGCTAGTAATTGATTAAAACGTTTTAATCAATCACCATCCACTGTCTGCCATTTTGTGCAACCGCTGCGCGCGATACTAACATCAAAAGAGGTTGTATACATTCGCAACCTCAATTCTGGGTGGCATAAAGTAGAAAATATATTGCGATCGCCACTGTTTTCTTCTCGCTTCTACTGAAAGCGTGTTTTCACATATATACGCTGTTAGTACACCGACGCAATTGCAAGTGAATGCAATTGCACATCAAATTGAAGGTGTCGCCATCCCTTTCCCGTATTTCCGATCAACCAACTCTTTAAAACCAAAAATATTATACAATCGATCCATTATTACCAAATAGTACTTACATTAGTTACAAAAAACTTTCTAAAAGAAATATGATAGGAAAATCACACTTGGAAATTGGTAAACCACAACACAATTTTAATCGTCATTTTCAAAAGCGTCTTTTCAAACTTCTTAAGGGTGTTTCATTATTGACCTATATGAACATAACTTTAAAAGTTCGTCCATTGATATTACTATCTTAATCTAATTTCGTAGTATGTATTTCTATAATTCATAATAAATATAATATAGGTACATTCATATTCATAGTTTCTCCACCTGTAAGTTATCATTTGGCTTTAGTAACACCATAACTTTAAATGGTGTCCCCCCTATCATTATAAAGTAGTTTATACTATCAAAGATAGCCGCTTCATATCATTTGTAATAATTTATTTCATCACCAATTATTTTTTAACTAACATAAATCATCACTTTATTTTAAATTGTATTTTTTTCACTTTTTGGTTGAACATTGGTGACGGCTTCGGTATTAGTCGTTGATTTAAAAAAGAAACGGCTAACTAGGCTTGATGAGTTGAAATATTTATAGATAAAAAACCATTTCTGGGTATATCTAAAAGATAAGAGGCAAATTTATACACATAAACTTCATAAATACAACTGGTAAATCAACTGGTACTTATCAAAAATATTTTATTAATTTTCAATGATGATCGTGTTGCTGCCGGAAGGATTTTCACGAATTGATATCCAGAAAGAGCATATCGAGCGAGGTACTCAAATTTTCAAATTACGAAAAATGAATAATAAAAAAGAAATGATATTAAAGATCAGACTTATAATATTGGTGAAAATTTCAACTGCCTAACTATTACGGCTCATCAGATACTAACTGGTGACAGACGGACAGACAGGTGGACAGCGCTGTCTTAGTAATAAGATTTTAACCTTTGGATACGAAACCCGGGCAACACCTGTTACTGTACGCAAGTAACCTTCAACATTACTTAAAAAATCAACATTGATTTCTTTAAATAATTACAGTAATTTAAGTGGCTTTGGTACACATATGTTCAAATCAACTTTGTGTTACCATCTGACTTTTGAAGACCATACTATTGATAATATTTGTAAGTTCAACTCAAGTCTCTATTTAAATATCAATACCTATTTACTTTAATTAATAGTGGATCAATTGTCGATTTGGAACATGAAATTAGGCTATTATTACGGAGGAGCTCGATGGTTAGTGCGCTTGCTCTGCGATATAGTTGTCAAGCAAATTTCGCAATGGCCAGTCATAGGATGGGTGACCAAAAATTTATTATCTCGAACTCCTCCGTGCTTTGAAAGGCACGTTGAGAGGTTGGTCCTGACAGCATCTGCAGTCGTTAATTCCTGTCCGCATTGGGCCTCGTGGTGGGTCGTGGCACAGTCACCCTTTTAATTCCATCCATAGGGAAGGCTTGAGCACCAGCATTGTGGATGTCCACAATTCAAATTTATGTAAATAGGCTGGTGATGATGAAGGAATTTACTAAGTTCATTGCTATTCAGTAAATATAGGTTGCCTGGAAGAGATTGCTGTTTAGCAATAAGGCCGCCTTTTGTGTACTCTGTATTGTTTTACTGTGTAATTTCGTTCTGTTTTGCTGTCTGTACGTGTGCAATAAAGATAATATTGTTATATTATTTTTATTATTAATAATGTCCAAATGCATGGCAGACTGTGTGTGCCAAACTATGCCAAATTTCATACTCCTTCCCATATTTTTTGTAAATATAGGTCAAAAGTTTTTATTTCACATATTAATAATGCGTAGTAGGTATACAATATATTTGCGATTTGATAATATTAATCAAATTTTTGCTATAATAATGAAATTGCAGATAATACATTTAAAGAGAACAATTTTAGGTAAAGTTCTAACGCATATTAAGATTCTTTAAACAAATTAATTTCACGAACGGAGTTTGCACTTAACTCTAATAGAAATAGTTCACAGAAATCTTGACACGTCGAAACGTATCAAAACACGTTTAGCAAGGGCTCGAGGAAATAAGGGCGAAGTAGTTACGGCGCTGCCGCACGCACGTGTGCCGATATGCGTGACAGTATTTTCAAACTAAACTTGGTGATGGTGGAAGCTTACATACCGTTTTGGGACGGCGATCAGCGAGCTTAGTTCGTTATCGTATAAAACTTTCCTAAGCTTTTTAAGCCACCTCTAGACAATTCAAACAATATTTTATGTACATTTAAGTACTTAAAAATGCTTCGAAAATCCATTTTGTCCCTGGCACTCTGAGATGGGACTCGAACCGATTACCTTTCGCAATCCGAACGTCTACACTAACCACTGAGCTACTATTATTTATTTAGCTTTTAGTTTGCCGACCCGTTCAAAACATAAAGGCTTATAAATGAAAGCTTTAAAAGCATCAATGCTTTTAGTTCTTCTACCGTTTTGTTTTATGTTAGAGTAGCGCGCAAGTTAGAAGGACGCATAACTTAATATTCAGCTGCAGGTAAAGATGTTTGAGATCTGGTGATGGCTATGATTGATTATGTTATTACTAGGTGTGATAACTGATTTATCATGATATAAGAATATTTCTGGGTGAAAAAAAAAAAAATTACAAAACTACTTATGAATATTTGATAGCGTTACATCCGGTTATAAGTAGTTTTATTTTAATGAGTAGTGCGCGTGAAGGAAATTTAAACATTCCAGTAAAAAATATGAGGCTATGATGAGATTGATATATTATTTTATTAAGTCCCTAAAGAAACTTGTGATTCGCATTTTGAAATATAATCAATCTATATATATATATATATATATATATATATATATATATATATTATATATATATATATATATATATATATATATATATATATATATATATATATATATATATATATATATACTTATATATATAGAGGTAGTGGTCTATCTTATATTTTTAAAATTTTTAGTCGCAATAATATTAATAATAAACATATGTGTCGAAAATACCATACAATCAAATACCTATAAAAAAGATGCGCGGTTGAAATACAAAATTTACTGCTTTTAACTTTTCATTTAATGTTAGAGTTCAAACGAATAGAAAGGTTTAATCTACTTTATTTTGGAATTGTATTGGTTGCGTTATGTGCTTATCGCGTATTTGTTAAGCGCTCACTGAAAATTCGAATGAATCCATCTAATTGCTTCTCGTTTCTCTTTACTGGCAAATCTTAAGTCTAATAATTAATCTTATGCCGTTAAAAGGGTTGTAAATACAATTTTGATTTGCATTCAATATTGATATTAGTAATTTTATAAACATTGATTAATCAATTGTTTAAATTTGAATTAATAAAAAGCATAAAAAACTTTTTAGTACCTGTCTTCACATCAGCATTCAAACTTTACGGGGCGTAAGTAATATCGAAGTTAAAACTCATTTATATTTTTGTAGGATTCATAAATATTTAATCAACAAATTGATTTTTGACGAACGAACGACGAACTTTATGGCGTGAATTCATTTTTACAAAGGATTTGTATTTGAATGTTAAAATATATTTTATTATATAATTTAATATTAATGTAAAAAATTATACCGTAATTTGCATTAATTTCCGAGTTATATCTATCTATCTTTTTTTGTTAAGGAAGGGAAGTGCTGTATTTATTAAATTAATAAATTAAGTCTTCAAATGTTATGTAGGATATGATATAAAAATCATCCTGGGATGCTATGTCCAGACTGCAAATAGCTGGTGTAGATAACAGAAAATTAATACATAAACACCCGTTTTCACTAAACTTAGGAGTTACCCAAATCTGTCGTCTAAATATTTAGGAATTGCCTAAGGTGAAAATTTTACCAATAATTAGGTACCACCTAACTACATTAAACTATGTCTAAAGTTAGGTGTTTGAAATTAGACATAACGCATGACATAAACTTTTTAATCAAAGTGTTAAAAAAAAATAAAAAAGTGTATTTGGAATTAATCTAATCTGCTTAAGCGATTTGTAAGATTACACGTTTCCTGATTAAACTTTGTCTTGTGCTAAGTTAGCGAAAACGGATGTAAGCAACACATCAGGTTACCATGAAATTTCAAAATTTCGCATTTGTGTTTGAACTTAATTTCAATTATATTCTTAATGAAAAATGCTTAAAATATACACCAGCCAGACCAGACTAATCCCGGATTGCGAAAGGTCGTGAGTTTGATTTCCATCACAGAGCACCTGGGGCTGTTCAATTAGTTATACATAGTTTGGATAGCAAATTTTTATTGCATGTGCATATATTCTATAGAATAATATGATGGTTCATGTGCCTCAAGTAACGTTAGCTAATATAAACACAATTGCAGTAGAATTACATTACATGCCACGTCAGTTATGTAGTAAATTTTACATTGATGCTTAAATTAAGTATTAAATGTAATAATATCTAAGTTTAACCATACCAACATGTCTGGAATTTCATCAATGTGAGTTTCGCTATCGTCAATGGTAAATTAACATCATGTACATACGCCTATGCCTTTAAATATGCAAGTTTATACCCAATTCTAAAGGGGTATTTTGTTATATAAGAGCTTTGTACATTAAGTATCATTAGAATTAATAACTTAATTGTTTCTAAGTAAATGTAGTTTATCTTATGTAAATATGTATATATATATATATTGAATTAATTTGTAAGTTTTAACTAATTTGTTACTTTATTTTTATCTAAATGAATAATTTACTTCACATTGATTAACTATTTATATGACAATCATAAAAAAAATATTTGACCACTGTAGAATGGATTATTGTTGAAACAATATTGAAAGAGAGTCAAGAAGGGTACCATTTTTTATTCGCTATGTCATCTATAGTCCCGATATAATTATTTCAAGTATGATAAGATGCAATTTAAGCGCTTTAAATAAGATAAAAGAATCGGTTATCAAATTGGTTTTGGTTTTTAATTTTGGGATTTGATGGAGCTTTGATATTTAACTTATGTCTAATTTCAAACACCTTTTAAAGAATATCATATTATTGGTAATCATTGGTATATTACGAGAGTCACTGAAATAAAAAAAAATCTGGTTATCTTTTCACAATCAACAATGAAATGAGACAAAACAGGCATAAATTAAAGCCGGCAAAAGTAAAGGCCGGCAGCAAGCTTGGAGCTCCTCTGGTGTTGTAGGTGCCCATGGGCGGCGGTAATCACTCACCATCAGGTGATCCATCTGCTCGTCTGCCCCCTATTCCATAAAAAAAAATGCTGATAATATGAAGTATTGCTTGCAAAGAGATTTATATATAAATGGAAAATTTTGTGGTCCAAACATAAATAAATAATAACAGTTAAACGTTATGAAAATTAAAAACAATTATGCTATAGTGGCTACCCTGAAACAGAATCAGATGCCGTAGATGTTAATTTCTAACGATAACTCGGGTGAAAATACTGATAGGATCTTAAATTATATTAGATTACATGAGAATATTTTTGATACATTAACTGTCTACGTAAAGACAGAAAGTATATTTTAAACAAAATATAATTACAAATCCACCAGATCATGACTATACCAGAAACGGGACTCGAATCGAGTTGTTTGATTTTTTTATTAATATTCATATAGTATTCGATTGTCATTTATTAGCGTAGCTTTCTACTTTATATAACATCTATCAAGTTTCATCTCTTTGTTTTCTGTAGTCAAGTTTGCAGTAAAGGCTAGATAAATCTTTATCGCTCCTTCAGATTAACTACCTCTGGTTCTGAAAAGTACATTTGATCGTTAAACTACGGACAGAATGAAAGGATTTTTGGATTAACTCATTCTTCGTTTCAGCAGTGGCTCTCAAGAATTTTCCGCTTGTACTTTTAAGTTTTCTACTTTTCTAAGATCACATTTGATAAAACCGATATCTTTATGTTACGAATCGCCGTTGTGGGTATCAACCTTATGTCGGAGATTATTTATATAAAAATTTAATTTATAAATTCACTTGACTGCGAATCAGATTGCTTATATTCCAATGGTACGGTAGTCAAAATCAAATCAGTTGCTACGCAAAATGAACAAAGAATATTATGATTAATTATATTTAGGTGATGGGAGAAATTTAATAATTGTTAAAAACGTACACATTATTTTACAAATTTAATAAAGTGTAATAAAATTTCCCGAATTTCGTAACGATAACTCCAATAAATCGTCAAATATGAAAAGGAATTTCTGTCAATTAATTAATGTTTCCTTTGCGCCCGGTGGAATTTCTAGAGAATAGAACGTAAAATTATATTCTGTTCATATTATATTGAATAATTCTGTCCGTTTGCGTTAGAAATATTAATGAATCTTTAAGATTAATTTCCTACCTACCTACGTAAGTTTTTCAGTGCTTAGTAACAATTTTGATAACATATTAAGTAATTCAAGTAAATCAAAATTCAAATATTAACCAAAACGGCAAATAAGTTTAACACCTATAATAAACTTAATATATTACAATAAACTTTACCTATTAAGTATACTTTTATAATAAACATTCTTATTACTAGTTATTTTGTGTATATTCAGTTAGTTTGCATGCTTTTCACAAGCACAATAGCGAAATAGAAAACTATGAAAAACTTAAAAAAATTCAAATATTTACTATCATGTGGTTGTTTGGATTTGCGTGTGAAAACTTGATAATTTTTTCCGGTGTCTCAAGCATCACATAAGAAATTTGCATTCTCAATGCTATACTTGAAGATATTCTTAATGAAAAATGTTTTAAAAGATTCCCATATCAGAGTATATAAAGTATTCTTGTAAATTGAAATAAGATTCTCATATCATTACGTTTATCCTTGACAAATAAAAAACCTGACAAGTTCAGGTAACAATGAATCGAGAATGATCCACATGATTATTTTTAATATTGTTTCAGACAAAAAATTCAGCAGAGAAAATCGTTGTAAAATTGACGCGTGTGAACAAAAAATGATGCTTGCAAATCGCAAGTGACAAAACGAAGGGAAAGGAATAATATTACAATATCAGGCCTGCGATCGCCCAATTTATTCTGAGTATGTGTTACAAGTATTGTATTCCCCACGTGTCGCTATACATATGTAAGACATTCGTCACGCGCCATGCAAATGTAATTTTACAATATATCTTTTTTATTTTACTGGGATATTTCATGATTCCGTATAATGATTACTTTCACGCCTAGTCAATTTAGAATCATCTAATGTGAAAGTATAATATTGAGCTTAAAGTATTTGTCATATTATTTGAAATCTGAAGTTCAAATAATGCAATCTCTTGAAATATAGGATGTATGTTGAGGTTTCTTTAAGTAATATAAATTAACCAGAAAAAAGTAACACAACAAAAAGTTAAAACTTAAAGTACAGAATATGATACTTACTGCTGTAAATAATGTATTTTAAAGCGGAAAGTTCATGTAACCGTTGTGTCTTGTTTGACCGCCACTGGGGCATAGTTGGGTTGCTCATTCTGTACATTTTTTATAAGTGAATGCTTACAAAAACTCTTTTCATCTAAACATTATTTATTTATGGAAAGAAGTGGAGGATTACATTGTCATACCGATTTATGCCCATAAAATCTTTTTACGAGTACTATTAGCTTTTTGAGACAGTTTATGATTTTAGTTAGATTAGAATTAAATTTAAATATATGTTTATTAAGGCATCCTGTATCTCTTCTTCTTCTTCATCCTACGGCCGACTATGCAATTCAATGGCGAAATTGCGTTTCTTTTGTGGGTGAGAAGGGTAGAATGTGTGTGTCAGCCCAGCTCTGTCAGAGATTCTCCCGGCGCTTTTCGTCTATGATGTCCTTCTGGAGATACACTAATGAGCCGACTTATTTTTCCCTTTAGTTAGCCGCTGCCTTGCATTTCAGCAATACGTTCCTGTTCCTGCTGCCTCTGTCAGTAATAACTGGATTAAAATACTGTATGTTAAGGATTTACGATTGAAAAAATCCAAAACTATGACAAATTCCGGCCATAGTTTTAGATTTTATTGTAAGAATTACTCCTTTAACATTACGAAACAAATATAATAAAACAATTTTTCTAGCTTCCCGATCTGTTTAACACGATATATTTATTGTGGGTTTTATGTAAAATTCCATTAGCGTGCAATGAACGTTAGGTTAGGTTCCCACAAGATGACGTGTAGAGGAAGGCGGCGGTTAAGGCGTGTGCGGCTGACGTGGAGTGTGACGCAGACCCAATTCCGCCGGAGAGCACGGCTTTGTGCCCGCTGCGTGAAATTATAACGAAATATGGAACGTTTACATGGTACTTAATACATTTTCTTTTGTATAAATGAGATTTAGGAGTTGTTTTTTGAAGAAAAAAAAAGAATATTGAAATTTGTCACGTGTAAAGTTCTCGAAGTTTGAATAGCCCCACGGGTATAAATTACTCATACGATACTCGTTGGATTTAATGTTTTTGGTATTAATATTTACCTTTGAACTTTTGGTAGTTGTGAAATAAGACTTATTATAAAATAAAACCAGCCAAGGGCGATGTGGATTCGCGCGCGAATGGTTCCGTATCATCATCTACAATAAAACGCATGTTTGTTGTAATAGCGGCAGTAATACATCTTCTATGATAATTTCAACAGTATAATTGTCACAGTTGCTGAGACCATTCTAGTGATATACAGTCTGATAATAGACATACAAAAGGAAATATAGACGGACAGACATACCGAGAATCACACAGATGGATAGACAGACGGACATACAGATGGACAGACAGACTGTAAGATAGACAGACATACAGGCAGACGGATAGAGATGGATAGATAAGCAGACTGACAGCGGAGTCTTAGTCACAATTGTCCTCTTTTTTATCCTGTCGGTAAAACGGGTTTCTTAAAACGGGAGCTTCAAGCTTCAAAATCAAGTTTTTTCGGCGGGTAGGTGTAAAAGAAGAAATCGCCTTAAAATCTGTCAGTTTAACTATCTGTATTTATATATATATATTTACTGAGAAGCTTAATTCTTTTTAGATTTTAAAGTATTGTTCACCTTACCTGCTGGCGAGCTGTCTACACTTAAATCCACATTATATTAACTTTACTCTTCGGGTATATCCCACCACTTTTTTGCTGCAAAATGGACGCTATCTAAAATATAATGAATCAGCTTCAAAAGATGTTCACGGATAGTATGGATAAGTATAAGCACCCACCATCTCTAATCTTAACGGAGAATTTCCCATATTTAGAAATTATGCGGGCAATGGATAGATCCTCTATCATCATCATATCGTCTTGTCTACAAATTTTGTAGTTGGCACACAATACAGGCCATTGTTGTTGTATGTCAGGGGCTGGGTATGGAGCACTCCCTGCTGAATCCCAGGTCCTTCCCCAAAAGTGATGGGTGCACGGAGGGCGTTTAGTGAGTCGTCCAGAGAGTTCCTGAAACTTCTAGTGAATAAAGCATTCCCTTACGACAAAAAAGTGTTGTTTGTATATAAAATTAAGTGTGGGGAAAATCATCGATATTACCTAACTCAAGGACACGACGGTATTTTGTAATTAACTCTAATTACGAGTACAAAGAAAATCTCATAGAGCTTTTCACGAATACATTTCCTGCTTTTGAAACGGCGTACCATAGACTGCAAAAACACTCACACTCTAATGTGGGAAATGTTTTTGCAGAGATAACAGCGAGTCGAGCGATACGGCCTTAGCAGCGCAACGTCGTTTCACGCGTTCCCGCAAAAAATCAGAGTATAGCACAAAAAAATTATATATACGTTCCATTCCTTTTTGCCCGTTGTCCTGCCCAGATTAAATTTCCTCAAGATAGCACATCGAAATGACGTGTAAAGTCAAGGAGACGTCGAGTGGCCCTCGAATCGGTCTCGGCTAGAGTTCTTCTAGCGCGAAATGTCATTACTTCATGTCAGCCGCATAGTATTGACCTCAGTTCGAGTGTCATTGTGTTTTATTAAGTCTGAACACCTTTAGGAGTGCAAACGCATTATATGACCGACTAGATAAATTGCGATTACTTTTTTTGGGGATCCGTACTTTAAATGTAAAAATAAGATCTACTATAATATTGCTCCGATTAAGTTGAAGTATACATATGTAAGTTTAACAAATGGAGCCCATTTTTAATCTATTTTTTAAATAATAAATATATAGGTATGATAACTAAGAATATTGTGTAATAATAAATGTGTTTTTTTAAATAAAATTCCCGCCCAAATTTAAATGAATTTTATGTTAACCGTCTTTTTTAGTTTTTGATAATTATTTTACGATTGTATATAAGTTAATTTAAGAATATGCAGTAGCAGCGGCATTTTTAAAGTAATTTAGACGGTGAAGTTCTTCCTTTTTTATGTGAAAACGAAACTACTGATCGGATTTTGATACAAAAAGGACTTATATCTCGAGAAAAAGGACTTATACACCCTTTCAAATAGATAATGAATCGGTCAACTATTGCCGAATGAATGATGACGAAGCTTCCGAATCCGAAAAAAAAACGAATGATGAAGCTTCCCGTTGATGAAAGAATTTTTAAAATCGGCGCAGCAGTTTCGCAGCCAATTCAACAATAAACAATTAAATATTTGCTCTATAAAATATTAATATAGAAAGTTGAGCGTTGATCATTCTCATCATTTGTATACGCATAAATTTTTTCAAAATCGATTTTTTTCTCTTTTAATACACATTTAGACTCGTTAGATCCTTTTATATATATTATTTCGCCGCTAACTACATATTTCGTCGTTTCTAGGGCACTCACATAATTAAAAATTCTATGCTACATATTTTATTTTCTTTTTCAAGAAACAAAAAATTAATTGCTTCTCGCTCCGAACAGTTTTTTTTAATTACTTTAATTGAATCTACCCGAGTCAGAACTTTTTGTCGAATATTGCTGACAAAACAGGTAAGGAAAAAGTAGATATGATTATATTATCTTTATATTTAGTGGACTTCTGACTACATTGGATCAGTTAGATTTTATTTTTATTTACATAATATGGATGATGTCTGAGTAAAAATAAAGGGAATCTATTTAGTCCGTTAGCTAGGTCTTATAACAACATCAGATACGTATGTTTGTTTCAATTTAACTAGAAATTACTAAGATGTCACAACTATGTAGAAAATGTACAAAGGACGTCACGGAAAATTACGCAAAAATTCACATGCAATATTGTTCGATAATTACCCGATGACGGATAGTTAACTAAAAATTAGTCGGCATCACTATTTAATATAGAAAAACAAATCGCATCGATATATTCTTGAAATGAAGACAAATATTACTATTTCACGCTACGAGGTACATGGAGATTTGAATAATATTATGTAATTAATATTCAACCCAAAGCATTGGAATGTTACATGTGTCATATAATCCTTACCTCCAAAATTACAAGATTATTAAAAATTTTAACGGAGTTAAAATGTTAATAAACACAAATACCTTATAAAGTCCCATTTTCACTTGTAATTTAACATAAAAAAATAAAATAAAAGAGACATTAGGGTATACTGATTTTTCAAATTGAAATTTATACCAGCAAGCCCTTGATAGGAAAAAAAAATACAGCAAGGCAGTCGGTATGTACGCACCTATTAAATAAAATTAAAATGTTTTTAAAATAAAACTTACATAATTGCACATACATAGGTAATATAAAAAAAATATATATCATCATTAATATTTGTAAATACATCCTCCAATATCAAGAAGAATAAAGGTAATGATCCTTCAATATTTTTCTGAAAGTAATTAATAGTGCTGCTGTCACGTATATCGGCAGGCAGAGAGTTCCAAAGTCTAGAGGCATGAATAATGAACGAGTATGAAATTATTTTATTTACAGAAGAGTTATATAATAAATTTCTTTTTGGATAAGGTTTATTATATTTATTGCATAGAGTTTCCTAAGTAGTATCCTGCGCTCAGTTCAATTTAGAGACTACTGTTTGAATTTAGCTTCGGGACTTTTCGGTATTTTGTTTGTCGACCTGTGCCCCAATTCCATGGCCTGTGCTAACGTGACCTCGGCGGTTAACAAACGATTCTTTCGTAGTTTAGGGTGTTCACTATCTTATTTTTAGACGACTTCAAAAAATAAGAAATTTCGTTTGAATGACGTAATTTTCATAGTTAGCAAAAAGGGGTTCTAAACTTATGTGTTAAATTTTGTCAGTCTGTCACAATTCATTCAAGTGTATATGTTTGTCCCCTTTTTTTTTAAAAATGAAGCATTGGACTGCAATTGTTTTTTGTGAGATTAAATATTTATCAACTCAGGGAAAATTGAAAGTTCCATCAAAATTGGTTCAGTAGTTTTTCGATTCACTCTTTAGACGAACGTTCATGAGGTCCATGAGTGTCTATTCTACCATTTAATACACGACCCTCCGCGAAAGCAATACTGGTTATTTGTGATTGCCTATAGAGGTTGTTTAAAACAGAAATCTTTATTTAAATAATAGTGGTAGAGAGTAATAAAAAAACTATATACCTATAAAAATATAGACGTCACTAATGTTAGTTTAATCAATTTACAACTCATTAAACTCCAACGAAACACCTGAGCAAAGGAACTTCTCATCGAGTTTGTCTAATATTTATTTATAAAAGTTCCCGAGCATCTTTTAGCTGATGCTCCACAAGATTATTAAGCTTCCGAAATTACCAAGAACGTTAGTACGTCTTAATATTATCATAAAATATGCCGAATCCATTTAAGAGCAGTTTTTCTTTCCAGCCTACTGGCCCGAAAATATTGTTATGGCTTCACGCTGGCTACGAGAATTTTAATAATGGATCCATACTTTCCAAGTATTGCTACATTTTATACATAATAAACTTTCACTGGACCTCCCAGTTTTAAGGCCTTGTGCAAACTGGTACGGTACTATCAGGAGTCAGATGGAGTTTTTTTTAATATTAACTCTACCCCTACCCCTACTTCCTATCCCTAAAGTCAAAATTTACTCTTCATTAAGTGAGTAACTAGCCTCTTTAGCAGGTTGACTTATAGCTGATGAAGTTTCACTATTAGTAGGTTATATACCTTAGGAAAATGCTCATAATGAAAAAATTTGCATGATAATAAGATAGCACTGTGATTACTAAATTAACAAAAAATAGATAATAACGGTATGTTCACGTTGTTTTATATAGCTTTTTTGTCAAATTATTTTGATTATTCTTGTAAAATAACAATAATCATTGTCTGGATAAAGTAAAAACGCGATAAAATTAAAATCCAAATAACGTGTCTTCAGATAAACATGTTTATAAATCGCGTATTAATATAGCTAAAATACCCAATCAAGTTACGAAGTTTGGAGTGCTGCCGCACAGTTCGGTCAAGCCTTGAATCTTACAAAACTTTGATGATAATTTAATAGTAAGGAGGCGAACTTGATTCAGAGTTTCCCTTTTGAATATTTTATGTTATATACATAAAATTTTCAAGTTAAATATTATTAATGTTAAAATGCTATTTTAAATAATTTCAAACTAATATTACTTTATTATAAGCTTATAATTTACTAATATGTTAAATATTATAGAAATGCCTAGATTCAGAAATAGACTGAAATATATTCTGCTTCAGAAATATGCAAATAAAAATTGACTAATTACGATGAGATTAATACAGGAATGTTTTGTTTAACAGAAAAAAATCTACCTTCCTCTACTAAGACATTGTCTAGTAATATTTACCAAAAAATACTGTCTGTCTGTAGCATTATGAAAACGTTTATTAAAAATAATAACTCTTCCTTGTTTCAATTAAGTACATGTTTATATTTAATAATAAAGAACCAAATGTAGATTTCAATTAATACAATAAAATAGTTTCATTAAATATGAATATAATACAATGCACTTAATTAACGTCGAGTAACAGAAGTAAGTGTCATCTGTGTAGCTTGTAAATTCTGAATTAGATTAATGAAAGCTGACTTAGATGGATGGTTTAAATATACCATAATATTAATACACAATATAAACTAGCATAGCAATTTTTAACAGTTATGTTTTGAGAATCGCAACTCTTTAAAATTATGCCTTGCAATTACTTTATATTTTATTGTATTTCTATTGTAAGTAATATAATCCGGTATACATTTTCCGAAAGTTCAATGGCAGCTTCAGGGAGACCGTTGCAGAATCCTGCTTATTAACCGTTAGGCAAAGAATGAATGCTTATTTGCGTAGGATTCCGGTTTGCCTAGCTAATATAAGGAAGCAAGGTATATTCAGTAGCGTTTAGCTCATCAATTTCTCTTACTTTTTTATTATTCTCCGGGGGGTAAATGTTTGAAGGCATTCCAGCGCCTACGTCTCTTATTCTTTTATTAATAAAAGTTTACGCGCGGGCGGTCGGCAATTTTCTCCTCATTTTTGAAGTCTCTCGTGATTTTTATTTGAAAATGCGGAGTTAATGAAACAGTTTTGCACCTTGAGCTTACGTCACGTTCCAAGCAAACGGCCAGTGGGGTTCATAATGTGTATAATTTATTTTGTATAGCATGTAAAGTTATCTTGTTATTTTTTGACCGTTTATAAGTCACAAGGTGTTTTCTTATGACTTCGTTTACAAAAATTATAACCTATATCACCCATACGACTTTGAAATCATTTTCATGATAAAATCAGTATTCCCAAAGATGATCCTGCTACAAACAAAGCAACTTATATTACAGTAGATTTTTAATGTTTTCTGTGTTTTTGTTGCTGCTTTACAGAATTATTCAAATTCGTTGACTCCAAAGCCTGGATAAATATTGTACGATAATGTAAGAAATGACGAAATCTAATTAAATAAATTTTAACTTTTTAACCGGATTAGTAATCATTAACGCGAGTAAAGTCTGCAGATTTTAGATTTTAATTGTATAATTACAATTAACATTTAAAATATAGAGAAATAATCTGGATAATATCCAAAACGGAGTACCTTTATATAACATATGTACTTCTTGTTATCAATCTTACGTAATATGGGCCAGATGACCTGTTAGTACAGATACCTATGGTATCTTCAACAGGTTCCAGTATCATAAATTAGGTCTAGATTTAAGTATGCATATTTAAAATATTAATTTAATAATAAAATATTGTGAAAAGAAAAATAAATAGATATTATTATTATTATGTTTTTTCTCTTAGCAAATGCTGGTAGTGAGAGTCCACTACTGGCTAGGCCAAGTTAGTCGGCTCCTTGTGTACTGTTGCGAGTGTTTGTGTGGTGGATGTGAAGAATCGTCTGACTATGGAGCAAGTGTCGATGATAATTGATCTCTGTAGTGAAACGTACATATTTTTGTGTAGGTCTGTTTCTGTTAGTGAAGTGAATTTGTGATGGTGCCTGCTGATGAAAGTACAATTGGAATTATTTTCACAGTATGTTGATGCCCCATTTGGCGTATTTCATCGCTATTTTTGAATTACTTCAGCATACTCTTTTTCTTATATTTTCGTTGTTAGGTACGGTAATGTCTAATAGATATGTAATTTTATTATTTTTTAAGGTTAGTATAACGTTCGGTCTATTTCTTATGGTGATTTTATCAGTTATGAAACTGCGATCCCAGTATAATTTAGTCTGTTCATTTCTGAGAACATTTTTAGGTTTATACTTCTAATATGGTTCTGCCTGTATTTATTTGGCTACATTGTTGTATCTTTCTGTATATTCTTTATTTGCTAAAATGGGCATCGTCTTGATATGGTCTATTGTTTCTTGATTAGAATTACATTACTGCATTTGTCTGATGCTACACTGGGATCTTTAATTACATATTTTTGATAATTATTTGTATTTATAATCTGATCCTCGATCGCTATCACAAAACCTTCTGTTTCTTTATACGGAGTTCCGCGGTAAAGTTATGCAAATGATGATTCTCTATCTATGTAATATTGCTGTAGTAGATGGGGATATTTTCCATGGAGTGATTTATGTTTCCAATTTTCTAGTCATCTGTGCCTACTTCACCTGTGCCTCTGTTAGTGTCATTTAACTTTAAAAGTTAGAGCTTTGTATATTGAATTATCGTTACTTTTATTTTTCATGTGTGTAAACATATTGTTTATTTGTTTATTATGAACATAGCGTATTTTAATCACTATGCAACTTTTGGTTTATTGGTAGAGAATGTTTAATTATTATTTTTTATTAAAACGAAAATTTTATTCCCTAATCAATTTTAATTTTAGGTATCTGTATCTAGTTGTTTTATAAAATATATAAGTCCCAAAGACGAAATAAAGCATTCATAGCAGCACTTCAATTAGTACTTGCTTTAAAAATGTAAAAGTTACAGCTCAGTTTATTCGGTTAGGTCTGTCTGTTACCGGTGACTTTTGTATGGAAATAGTTTCAAGACTAGTTCCCAAGGGCTTGAAAGCAGTGAGCAAGGATAAAACCTAGTGGTATTTTCATAAAATTTCAGAGTCTTATTAGAAAGGCAGAGTTCTTTGTTTCTGAATTTCTAACAAGAATCGCAAGCAATTCAGCATTATGTAGAACAAACTGTTGATTAAATAAACAACTTCCAACCCTTATCTAGTAAGTTTAAAGTAAACAGAACTTAAAGGTTATGATAACTTTACGGTGAAACAAGGGTGGTTGCGGGTTATACCAATATACGTTTCCCAGATTCAGCAGAACCGGGTTATATAATTTCGTAAACATAACTCAATATAAGGTATCTTCCTTATATTGATTGATTCATTACGTGACCGTTTGTGATGAAAAGATTTTTATGGAAATACTAGCTTTTCACCAGCGGCTTCGCCCACGCGATTCTGTATTATACATATAAATATTCCTCTTGACCCACTCTGTATATTGGTGAAAACCGCATTAAAATCCGTTGTGTAGTTAAACATCTCAGCGTTCAAACAGCGGGAGGCGACTTTATTTTATAATATGTAAAGCAGCCTATTAGAAACACTTTTGAATCTATGAAAATTTCACCATAAGAATGCAACTCTTAATATTAAAAACTTCATTTTCCCGCCAAATATCATTAGGTACACAATAGCAGCGCTTCTGATTAGATACCACTATATACTATATTTCTGCAATCGATTTGAACTTTACCTTCAATACATTAAGTTTCTAATCAAGTGGAGCAATTTGTCAGTCTTGTATGACTTGATGAGCTGTTGACTGTATTTCTTAAGCTGATAAGTTTCTTCAGCTTATCTCTCATGTTTCGTTGGAAAGCTCGGTAGCGCAGTAATTAGAAAAAGCAATGGTCCTAATATCAATCCCTGAGGGACGCCCATAGTAATGGGTGCCCCTGCAGATTTCGCTTCATTAATTACTATTTTTTGAATTATAGCATAAAGATATGATTTTATTAGATTAAGTGAATTCTGCGTCACACTATAATGCTCTAATTTCCCCAACAGTGTTTCATGACTAACGCAGTCGAATGCTTTTGACAGATCGCAAAAAATGCCGATAGCATCATTTAATTATAACCCTGTGAAATATACCCATCAATTCTTGGTTAATATAGAAAATTTGACTTCAACAACGATTAAGAGTCTTAGGAGTTTCCAAATACAATATATACGTAATTTCTAAAACCAGACACTTATAGGTATAAGCCTGTATATCATTTTTTCTGTAAATCGTAAATGCTCTACGAGTGTACAAAATAATATATAGCAAATTTATTTCAAAAGGTATGAGCTTATCCTTTTATATTCTTTTTTTGATGATGTATTAACTTGAATGACAAAGATCCTCCGAAAATTACAAATGAATATAATATAATTTTCGTTCATTAACTTATATTAAAATATAAATAAATAAAATAATTTAATAAAACTGATTTATTTCGGGCAGCAAGAATTACAACAATTTACTTATAAGCTATCTTAGTAGTAATATCGAATCTATAATTATTAATATAATGAGATAGCTTCGTGTCTTCGGTGAGATGGACGCGTGTCCAGTGCTGCATTATAGCACTGTCCACATCTACCGCGACCATTTTCAGTATACTGTTGGAGTTGCCTCTTACCCGACCGATCAGGGATGCTTTCTTATAACAGCCGAGAAGCTGTTAACCCGCGTCTCTGCTATCATTCCCGATACACTGCAGTGACGAGGCAGTCCCATCAGTCCCCTGACTGCATTGTGATATTTGATAGGACTGCGTAGGCACATTGGGTATAATCCATCCATAGGCTGCATTTATACAGTGAGTGGCAAAATGCTTTAAAAAGAGTTATTTTAACTTGCTTATTGTGCGAAACTGCGGGAAATCATATTCGCCCTAACACACAGCGCCATATGCTCCCGTTCTATATCTAAATCATCCTTGAGAGACTCAGAAACCCAATGGCCCAGGTACTTAAAGCTTTTCACTTGTCTTAATGGAATTCCATTAAGTGTCACCGGATGTATTTTATATGTCTTATTCATTGATTTATAAACCAATAGCTCAGTTTTTGTTGTATTGAATCTAAGACCGTGGGACCCCGCAAATCGCTAACAGATACCAATGAGCTATTGAGTGCACTGATCGATTGGCACACCAGCACCATATCGTCAGCTGAATTAATGTTATTGACAAACGTTCTAACTACTGCTAAGATCAAGGATCAGCTCGTTCATGTACAGATTGAAAAGGGTAGGTGAGCTTATTCTACCTTATCTCACCCCGCATTCCAACCTATACTCATAATGTCCTATACTCAGATTATCTAGTAAAAATAATGAACAATTCGTATTGTTATAGGTACATACATATAAGAAACCATTTGTCAGTTTTCGCAGCTGAACAAAATTCAAAAAAGTATTCATAAAGCAATGTAGCTTAACAAAACGTGAATAATTTTACTCTGAAATTACTTATAAATTTTGTCATAAAGGCTGTATCTAAATAAATTATATAATTTAATAACACAAGCATAGAGCCGCTATTTGCTAGAATATTTAATATGAAGAAATTTGTTACTCAAATGATCTATTCACTAACATAAATCAGGTAACATAACATAATACAAGCTTTTAGAGCTTGTATAGAAAAAAAAAGTTATAAACATAGATATTATATATTATCCTCCTGACTGTTTGAGGTACTCGTACTTTTTTTTAAATTTCACCATGTAACTTAGATATGTTACTATTATAGAGCCTAATATAGTGGCAAAAATATTTAAAAAAAATCTTAAGTCAGAGAATCTAGTTTTCCAGGTATCCTGCCTTCTCGCCGAAAATTGTTTAGCGGATTATCACTTGCCAACCAACGGTTCGCCTGATTTTCACTTTGACAAGTAATGATTGTCAAATTTTTGTATGACAACGTTTCATTTGGTAGAATTATTATTAAGCTCATTATTGTAATGACAGAACACGTTCCGGGCACTTATCATTTATCAAATCCTTCACTAGACCAGACAACTTTTAGACGAATAACGTTTCGTCTGTATAACAGTACCCTTTTCGTACATTTATATTATGATATAAAATAAACTAATTTCGATATGCAATTTTTATTAAAGAATTACAAAAAAAATTAACACTTCAAATTAGCAGCAATGCACATTAATAATTTTTCATGTGAATATGAAGATTTGTGTTCAAGAATTCTGTTGATTCTTTCGTCTTTGTCTAAGTTTTTTTTTTTCTTGGGTTCTGGTGGGGCACCTGTCAATATATTTTCTATTTCCCCCTCGTTGGCAACGGTTTCCTTTATTAATTGTTTTATCAATTCATAAACACCTGGGTGATTTTTATCAATAATATTGTTTATTTTGTTATGCCAGGCTTCGGCCGAGTTCTGTGTTCGTGGTATATTCATCTTGTTTGTTTCATAGCAGCTCCAAAATCTAGGCTGATATTAAGGTTGTGTGGTTGATGTTCCGTGTACATAATTGTTTTCGAACCAATGCGCTAATTGTTGCCAATCTGGATTTTTCAAACTTTTTAAGATACTTTCGAAATATACGTATATTTCAGATTCCTCAAGAAAACTGAGTGCTAACAAACACTTCACCTCTTTATTAAACTGAATGTCGCTTGCATATCTTTTGGCGAAACCCTGGTCTTGAACTTGCCTGAAATAAATAAAAACTTGTAATAAGTACATATAACAACAAAAATTTATATACCATTTGCAAAATTTCAAAGTGCGGAACGTAGTTGAGGTGAAATCGAAAGAAATCGGTTAGGTTAGGTTAGAACTGCGACCAACAACGCACGAGCCGAGCGAGTGAAGCGAGCGTGCTGCGGCAACAGCCGGCGAAGTGCCAGAACCGAATCGCTTTATTACACAGGGCACTTAAATATTAGCAACATTAGAAAAATAATTATAAATATTTAGATTTAGAAAATTATAACAGAAAAATGAATATTACTCTATCTGAAACGTTCGTTACTTGAAAGTTGGCCTTGTGAAAAGTGTCATTATAAAAGCCAGACCAAACGTACAGTTGGCAATAGTTAAGTTGGGAAATAAAACAAAACTAAGTGATATAGTTGGCAAATGATTATTCGGCGAAATAAAATTCTGCGAAACGTTGATTGGCAAATGATGATCTGCCAGACGATTTTCGCCGAAAAGGCAGAGAACCAGTTTTCCACTATGTCACTTTTATAGCACAAATAAAGAGTATGATGATGTACTATGCATAGGACATTGCCTTTTAGATATTAATAAACCTTATATCCATAGGTACTAAAATACTGAAACAATTTTGAATTTATGATAACATATTTGTTATTTTAAATACTTATTTAAAAATTAGTCTCATGAAGCGTAACAGAAATATGTTGGCCTAATTCTTGGCAACGACTTTCATTGGTACAAAATTAACTATGTATGATGTTAATATAAATCAACGTTGTAGTTATAGTTCCATTCTTATTTTGTACTTATAATTAAAATATACTTAAATAAAATTATCTTAACATTTTCTAATTTAAAAACACTTCAGTCGAAAAAACACACCTACAAATTTATATGTCCTTAGACAAAAAACTAAAAAACTGAGTCTTTTAATTTAAAAAAATCCACGAAACACTTCTTTTCCTACAAAACAAAGAAAAATGGTGGTGCTAAAAAGAAAGATGTATCTCGACACATTCTAGTGCGTTTTACTACAATGAAGCATCGCATGGCAGTGTGGAACAGGAAAACTTCACTGAAGGGTTCCAATGTAACACTGTCTGAGTTCCTGACTAAGGCAAGGCAAGATATATTTGTCGCGGCTCTACGTGGTCTACTGAAGGCACGATCGTTGTATTGCTGTCAGACGGCACTAGAAGGAAGATCTTCTGTAACAGTGAACTCCAACAGCTTATTCTGATATACCCGGTTCAGTCGGCAGAAGTGTCTGATAATAAAAGATGAACTTTTTGATTACATCATCCTTTTGTTTGTGCTCCGTTACTTTGCCGGGTTATCACTACAAATTTGGCGGTATGTTATTATTTTATTAAGTATTTTTGTATAACTTTCGACTGAATTTGCATCCGTCGATACCCTGTAATTTGTTTATCTATTCACAAACATTTAAATTGTCAAAGTCAAGTAGTGTCACTGTCATATCAAACAACGTTTCTTTACTATGGAAGGCAAAGAAATATTTGGACATACAGCCACGTTTAGAAAGTAGTATTAAACACTTTTGCTTTCCATACGAAACATTGCTTTTATATTTATTTTAATGTATTGTTGATCTTGCTTCGTTATTTTATAAATGTTATAATATGTTACCATGGTATTTGGAGTTGTCTTTTCTGGTCAAGTTGGGCACGTGTGAGATGATTATTTTAGTTTTGGTTTTATTTTTTTTTTCTGTAGGTATTAGTGTTATTTAGTATATTGTATTAACTATTGATTTTATTTATTGTATGTATATGGCTTTATATGATGATATTTGTTCTTGCTCGTCTCTTGAATACGAGAGTGCTAACAGTAGCGTTTCTTCCTTGACTGATTTCAAACCGCTAGACGTCAAGCTATCAGAGACGTTTGGTCAAAATTCAAAATTCCTCTCCTTCATGCTTATCAATGTGCAAAGTATTCTGGCATATCATACCGATCTTATTGCATCTTTTGGCAGCGGCGTAGTCGATTGTATACTTATCTCTGAAACCTGGTTAAAACCTTCGCTCTCTTCCTCATGTTGTTCTCTTCCAGGGTATAAGCTTTTTCGCAATGATCGCTCTGGCATGGGTGGTGGTGGCGTAGGTGTTTATCTGCGTGATCACATACCGGCCAAGGTAATCAATTGTTCACCGTCTAACTACACCAACTCCATTGAATATATTCGCTTTTAGATCTTATGATTGTATCGCGTCCTGATCTATTGGTTACTCATGGGCAAATGACTGCTCCTTTTTCCTACCTTGAGTTAATTTTTCTGTCGCTTAAAGTGCGCCATCCCAAAATTAAACCTAGAACCCGTCTTCTACGCAACTTTAAGCAAATGGTTCTGGAACGCTTGAGAAATGACTTAAGAAATATAGATTGGTCACCAGTGCCACTCAGTAATAATATCGATGCTATGGTAGGCTACTTTACTTCTACTCTCACGAATATTTATAATGTACATGCTCCGGTACGCCCTGTTCGTTTCAAACATGTGCCCGCTCCATGGTTAACTCCAGCTATCCAGAAAGTAATGGCTAGTCGAGACCGGGCCAAAAGTAGACGAAAAGAACACCATCTACTAAACATTTGCAAATCTACAAGAAGCTGCGCAATATTTGTAATCGAATGTGTAGGGATGCTAAGTGCAAATATATTCACGACCAAATTGAAAACTTAGACCAGAAGCACTTGTGGGGGTTTTTAAGATCGCTAGGCGTTGGTAAGACTGCGGATGTGAGCCAGATTATCGTTGACCTTAATGCACTCAATAAGCACTTCACTTCACTTCCCCTTACTCTAGATATGGCCACAAAGGCACACTCTCCTTATTGTCCAGCATTGATAACACCCATAACTTTTCTCCTTTTCTTTCAGTATAGTCTCTGAGGAAGATGTCACAAAGAGTATCAAATACATCTCCACTAAAGCGATTGGGAGTGACGGTCTTAGTCTTGACATAATACTTCCTGTTCTGGAGGACATTGCTCCAATTATCACACACATTGTAAATTTCTCTTTGGAAAACAATGTCTTTCCAGAATCATGGAAAAAAAATCCCATGTCATACCCCTTCCCAAAACTCCTAATCCATCACTTTCACAATTTCGTCCTATTTCTATTCTTTCAATACTATCTAAAGTCCTTGAATCCATCGTTCACCATCAACTTTACCATTTCCTTGTATCTAATACCTTATTATGTCCTTATCAATCTGGTTTCCGCCCTGCACACAGCACAGTTGGTGCGCTGCTGAACAACACGGAAGATATTCGTTGTGCTATGGATGATACCAAACTTACTACCATGGTTCTTTTGGATTTCAGCAGTGCATTTAACTAAGTTGACTTCGATATTCTGCTTGGTGTTCTCCGATCGCTTAACATTTCCACCCCTGTAATTGTTTGGTTCAGATCATATCTCTTCGATCATTTTCAGTGCGTAATTTTCAATGATGGTTCCTCTGAGTAGCTGAACTTATCGGCTGGTGTACCGCAACGAGGAGTCCTCTCACCTTTACTCTTCTCTATATTTACTAACAACATCTCTTCCGCTATTTCTTCTCCTTCCCATCTCTATGCAGATGACCTCCAAATTTACAAACACTTTTCCATCCCCGATACTCTGGACACCATCGCTTCCATAAATAGGGATCTTGTTTCTATACAGAAATGGGCTACGTCGTATGGTCTCTTAGTCAATCCAACAAAGTGTCAGGCCATGATTGTCGGTAGTAGCAGACTTAAAAGTAAACTTGAGTGGGATTGTACACCTCAGATTTTATACAACGATATACCAATTCCATTTGTTGATAAGATAAAAAACTTGGGTTTGACTATGGATAGTAATTTATCATGGTCTCCGCAAATTGCTGAGGTAAGTAAACGAATACACTACTCTTGCTACTCTCTCAAGCGACTCCAATCTTTTCTTCCCTTTAAAACCAAAATTATGCTGGCGCAATCTCTTCTGCTTCCCATTCTCGACTATGCTGATATTTGCTATCTAGATGTGAATGAAGATGAATTGAATAAGCTTGAGCGTCTTCAGAATCTCGCAATTTGGTTCATTTTTGGACTACGTAAATATGACCATGTCTCTGCTTTTCGTGCTCAACTGAACTGGCTTCCTATCCGCCTTCGCCGTGATATGCACATCCTTACATTCCTATTTAAAATTCTTAAAGATCCTAATTCACCCCAATACCTTAGTTCCCGTTTCCAGAAGCTTCCGCCTCCTTACTATCCCAGGCGTCCCTGCGTCACCAAATCTCTTGAGCTGCCTAAATGTAACACCAACTTCCTCCTCAAATCTTTTTCTGTTCGTGGTGTTCAACTATGGAACAGACTTCCCGTGAATATTCAGGATTGCCCTTCCATCATGTGTTTCAAATTAACACTTAAACACTATCTTCTAGAACAATGTTCGTATTCATGACACTGCTTTCATCGTATGTTATATATGTTTATATGTAGTATATATTTTATGTATTGTATATATCTATTATTTGTTTGCTATTTATTATATATATGTCGCATCATCATTACGAAGATCGTTTGATTTAGTTTCTTTTATTTTAATTGCTAGTTACTCGATTACTTAATTACTCGATTGTAAAGAGAGCGTGATCATCGATACTTTTGATTTTATTAGAATGGTGACACTGACTTTGACAGTTCGTTTATAAAAACCAAGTTGCCGCCATTTTGGCAGACATTCTGTTTCCGATCGCCGAGGAGTAAAGACATCTGATGACATCACGCTCATCTCGTTATATTTTCGTGTGAAAAATGATAAAATGGAACAAATCTACGTTGGTATACACGCCTGCAGTGTTATTTTAAAGATAGTCCCCTGATATGGACGATCTATTTGGGCTTCGTAATAGCACCTTCGGACTACCCGCCGTTATATATATATTTTTTCCAACCGTAATATCATTTAACTGCACTTTAATCACCCGCTTACATGTTACTCTCCCACGACTCCTAGGTTGGCTGGAAGAGATCTCTTCTAGAGATAAGCCCACCTTTGTAACAAATTTATTTACTTGTTTTTATGTAAAATGTTGAGTGCAATAAAGAGTATAATAAAAAATATTACCTTTACAGCAAAAACGGTAGTTTATTTTTCACAAGTTGGATTGAGGCAAACAAGTTTAGATCCACAATCGGATAGGTGGGATGCTTTTTTCTGTCTTCTTCTTTGCTGTTATGGAAGGTGACCTACTACACTACAGTGACCTTCCATTTTTATGCAGTGGCAGTAGTTCGTCAACCTCATTTGAGTCACTCTCTCCTTCATTGCTTTCATCATTATCCTCTCTCTATCCACTTGCATCCTTAATTTAGCTTACAATCTCTCAATTATAAAATTTCCGACAGTTTTCTCCTACTAGATAACTTTTCTTTCCGGAACTGTAAACAAGAATTACCGAAAGTCAAATTAAATAGAGGGAATATGTCTGTAATCAAAGATTATTAGATTACAGAAGGTAACCAAATCTATGCACTTCATTTTTCATAGTTACACTTGGCGGGATTTCTATAGCTTCGCATAAAGTTTTCTGCAATCCAACTGTTATGTCCATCGGCATTGCTCCACGCCTACCACCTCGTCTTCCACATGTACGAATTTCACCTGGCTTTTCTAAACCTTCTGACAATACTCATATAGAAATACAGGTGGTGAATCAAATGATTGGTCTTCGACGGACGAACTCTGTGAACATCTTTCTAAATAATTTTCGCGATAATCCCCTTGTGGAATAAAAGAAGAATCATCATCGGGTACTTCAGAACCACTCTCAAAATCAGAGTGGTTCAAGACTTCAGTGATTTTTAAATCCTAATAAAGTTAATCCTAAAAAAACAATAAAAAATCCTATTCCATTCTATGTACTTTACCTAGAACATTGGTAGTACATTAAAAAAAAACTTAGTAGACTGACGTCGTACTATGCAAAGGACATCTAAAAACCACATATTGTGCGATGACGAATAAACATCTATTTCGAAAAATTAATCAAAATATGACTCGGCTGACTGAAGAAATAAATTTTCATCAGTCAGCCGAGTCATTAGCATCTACTTCTTAAACAGAGATAAGCGATAATTATAATAATTAATCTAGATTTACTTACCGGCCTTTTGTCGTGAGCGCATCTCTCAACTCGTCGACGCCATTTTATTAAAAGTAACAGGTGACGGAACTGACTGAATGATTTTTTTGATGGGATTCAAATAATATATTTCACTACGTGCTATTAAAGAAAAAGAAATGAAATTTTTTACTAGTACGCCGTTAAAGAAATGAAAAGTCGCTGTTTTTTTTTTTAAATTAACGTTCTATATCTAGTACGAGAGCGGTCAGGGGGTTAAGACCATATGTAGTAAATGTGCGTTATATAAAGGTCATGGCACACCTAAACGACACGGCTCCAACCCAGAAATTAATTTATATTCTTATTTTATTCTTTACGATACCTAGGTAATGTATAGAATTACTGGGGAATTTATGAAATATTATGATCCATTAGGGGTAAGTGCTTTACCTTTGGACGATTTCCAAAATTTTGAATAAAATTCAATTTTGCAAAAAAGTCTTTTAATATTAACGAAAATCAAAAGCACTTTTATCTTAAGTAATAATCAGACTTTCAAAAATAATAATTATTTTTGCTTAATATACTACCATTTATGAACAATTATCACATTTTAAAAAAGTTCCAAAATGTCCAAAGGTACAGCCTAAGTTTGTACTTTGGGACACGACTATTCTATCTTTGGACGGCAATTGTACCTTAGGACAAAACATTTTAATAAACTTTAAACAATATAAACAAAACAAATTATTAGTAGGATTTCTTATTTCTAAAATATTCTTCGTATAACTGATCACTGTCAACATCTGACAATGTATCTGCAACATCATCATCATCTTCTAAAATATAGCAGTATTGGCAAATGAACTCTGCTTCATCATTAGATTCAAAATTATCTTTATGTGATTTGGATATGCATTTCTGATGACACCATGAGTTACATAAAGAGCGAGAGATCATATTTTTTGAGTTTTTCTCAGATTTTTTACAGGTTTTACACGCCACAAACGGTAAGTGGGTATCACTTAAAATTTTTAATGTTGGTATAGATTTCCGAGTTTTTTTTTTTTGTTTTTTACATGTTTTTATTTTTAGGTTATGTAGATTTTCTTTTTTTTTCAGCTTTTATATTTGCTTCAAATCGTAAAGCCAACTTTTCAGGCGTGTCCGTCAAAATTCGGGTTTTACCAGGCTTTCTACCTCTTTGTGTTAATTTTCTCGGTCCTGCTGTCTGGAAAGGACGTATAAGTTCTAATAAAGACAATAAAAAAATAAAAAAACAATAAAACAAATATTAAAGTTAGAAAAATATATTATGTCCATAGGTACAGCATAACAATAACATTGTACCTTTGGACAGTCCAAAGGTACAAACAACGCCATGTCCAAAGGTAGAAATTCAGTAAAAAAAAAATTAACGGCCGCGGCTTTGAAAACTATTTATATTAGACCTATGAAATCTAATGAAAATCAACGACATAGAACTAATTCCCAATTTGTGAACTTAGTAGCGCTTACAATTAATACTAAGTCATAGAAAATTTACTCAAAAAATGTAAAAAAAACTTACTTTTTATGTAGAAAACTTTTAATAACCCGTCAAACTGAAATCTTACGCCGAATGAAATGACAGTTACCTCAGTGTTGCCATTTTTTAAAAATGCTTTAAGGATGCGTTCAGTGCTTGAATAATCGATTTACAGAATTCGAAATATCGATGGTGTCCGAAGGTAAAGCCGTCCAATGGTACAACACTTACCCCTACATATTTTTCTTATATAATGTTACACTATCACTCTCCTTAAAATTTCATACCCTAACTTCGTGAATCATTATCGACCAATTTTAATTTTGCCTTTCCTCTCCAAGGTTCTCGATGCCGCTGTCCATAAAAAACTTTCATCCTTTGTTTTTCATCATCTCATCGTCAGCTCCTATTCGCTTACCAAGCAGGGTTCCGCCCGGGTCAAAGCACATCCACTGTCCTTATTAAGATCATTGACGACATTCGTGATGGTATGGAGAACTCTCGTTTAACTGTGTTAGTTTTACTTGATTTTTCTAACGCTTTTAACACAGTTGATTACCGCATCCTCCTTCTTGCTCTTCTCTCTTAGCTTGGCTGTTCTTCTTCTTTGCTCGCATAGTTCTTTTCTTATTTTCATGGACGCCAGCAGGCAATACGAGTGGGTAATTTAGTTTCTAACTGGTGTAACTTGTCTGCTGGGGTCCCTCAATGCGGTGTGCTCTCTCCTCTTCTCATCTCGATTTTTATTAATTCGCTCACCTCTGTTCTTACAACTTCTTATCACCTGTACGCCGATGACCTGCAGATGGTCAGGATGACATTCACAACCTGAATAGGGCTATATATATAAATTGAATCAAAATCTTTCGCGGATATTTGAATGGTCAAAAAACTTCGGTATTTCTGTCGATTGCAACAAATGTCAGGCCATTATTATCGGTAGTTCCCGACAAATATCGCAAACTATGTAACTTTAACACAATTTCAGCTATTGCCTATGCTGGCTCGGTGATTCCTTATACTGCCAAGGTAAAAAATCTTGGGCTAATTCTTGACAGTACTTTGCACTGGGACGATTAGATGGATAATGTCTGCAGCAAAATCCATCGCACCCTCGGCTCGCTTTATCGCCGTACTTCTGGAACGTAGGTTTTTTTTTTTTTTTTTTTATACTTTTTATTGCGATCTATCACTTAACGGACATTTAGCAATAGTTTAATATCGTTTCATTTACAATTCTTCATGTGGTATCAAGTCCAGTGACTTGGCCACTTCAATAGTGTACACAGATTTGTGAAAGTTATTTATGTGCACAAGTCCAGTGGAGACTTCCGTTTCAATCTGGAAAACACAATTCTTGGCCTAGAGAGCTCTGTTGCAAGTTCATTTTTATGATTTTGTAAGCGGTTTCTATATTTGGGCATTCTATCTCTAATTTCTTGCTTTACAGTTGAGATGTTTAAGTCTTTGTGTAGTCGCTCATTAGTTATGTACCAAGGTGCATCTACTATAGTTCGCAGAACCTTCGATTGAAATCTCTGTAGTATTTCTAAATTTGAGTTCGCAGATGTACCCCATAGTTGGATTCCGTATGTCCAAGTTGGCTTTATGATGCATTTATAAATAAGTAATTTATTTTCCAGTGATAGCTTTGATGTTCTGCATATCATGCAATAATATTTACGAAACTGTATGCTGAGTGCCTTGCGCTTTGCAAAAATGTGCTTCCTCCAGGTGAGTCTTCGATCCAGATGCAATCCAAGGTACCTAGCCTCTTGAGCTGGAGGTATAATGATACCGTTTAGAGTAACGGGTGGACAAGTACCTTTTCGAAGTGTATAAGTAACATGAACAGACTTTGCTTCATTCACCTTAATGCGCCATTTTTTTAGCCAAGATGAGACTCTATCAAGGCTTGTCTGGAGTAATCTAGAGGCTATATTGGCATCGTTGCTCACAGCAAGAAGTGCGGTATCGTCAGCGTATGTTCCTACTTTTACCCCGTTAGTGGTTGGTAAATCTGCAGTGAATAGAAGGTAAAGTGTTGGGCCTAGGACACTGCCCTGAGGAACTCCAGCATGCATTTCCTGGAGGCCAGAAATATCCTCGCCACATCTAACAAAGAACCGACGTTCATCCAAGTAAGACTTCAATAACAGAAAATAGTTTACAGGCAGCGTCTCCCGTATCTTGAAAAGAAGGCCGTCATGCCAGACCCGATCAAACGCTTGCGATATGTCCAAGAATGCTGCAGAACAGTATTCCTTTTTTTCGAAACAATCGTGTATATCACTAACGAGTCTGTGAATTTGCTCGATTGTACCGTGTCCATGTCTAAAACCGAACTGGTGATTTGGGATCAGCATGCCCTCCTTTATGATTGGGTTTAATCTACCCAAAAACAGGACCTCCAACAGTTTTGATGCAATTGGCAGAAGGCTTATGGGGCGATACGATTTTGGGTCTTCTGCACTTTTCCCTGGTTTTAGAATCATGATTATCTGGGCTACTTTCCATTGGGGCGGGAGATAACTTTTCCAGAGAATCGCATTGTAGATCTGTGTCAGTATTTTTATACCTTCTTCGGGAAGTTCCCTTAGAATTTTCGCCGTTATCAGGTCATAACCGGGAGCCTTATTTTGGTCCAGTTTCAATATCGCATTCCGTACTTCAGTTTTGGTGAATTTAGCTATGGGTGGGTCAAGCTGATAAGTAGCACTTAGAGCTGCGGAAACACAATTTAATACATCCGTGGGCACATCGCAGGGGTTGGGCTTAAAAACTTCTTTCAGGTGAGCAGCAAACGTATTTGCTTTCTCAAGATCATTTCTAGCCCATGAATTGTCCGGATTTCTAATCGGCGGTCGATAAATTTTAGGTTGCTTTAGTTTTTTTGTAGCCTTCCACAGAGAATAATCACTAGCAGCTGTAGCATCTAAGTTTATCAAATGATTTGCAACGTTTTCATTTTTTTCTTCAAGTAGCAACTTCTTTACTTTAGATATGAGGTGGTTTAGTTTTTTCTTATCTTCAGGGTGCCTAGTCCGCTGCCACTTCTTCCTGGCAGAACGTTTTTCAGAGATAATATCTCTAATAGTCTGTGTACAAGGGTTTGTTCCAGATTCCTTTTGAGCAGGTGTAGCCTCCCATGCTGATGTTTGGATGCAGTGATTGAAATGCTCAACTGCCAGCATTATATCATCGTCAGTTTTCAGTGGCAAGTTTATGTTGATTTTTGAAGACACAAGGCTTCGATAGAGAATCCAATTTGTCTTGTGACTATGCAGTCTGCATTGGCCAAGAGTCTTAGTCACTTCTGTTTTCAGGATAACAATAATTGGAGTGTGATCTGATGATAGTTCCAGACTCGATTTTGCAGTAATGTATTTGTTAGAAATGCCCTTCGTCACACAAAAATCCACAAGGTCAGGAAGACGCTTTCTGTCTGTGGGCCAATACGTAGGTTCCCCCGACGTTATAATATTCAATTTAAGTTTCTGACTGGTTGTCAGTAGCTGGCGTCCCTTTGGCGTAGTAACTCGCGATCCCCAATCGGTATGTTTAGCATTATAGTCGCCTCCTGCTATAAATCTATTTCCCAGTGATGTGAAATAATCAATATAATCATTCTCCTTCAAATTATGTTTTGGTGGACAATACAGTGCCGATATTGTCAGAGAGCCAGTGGCGTCCTCAACAATGATATTTGTAGCTTGGATCATATCCGTACAATATGGTTTGACTACATGATGTTTTATATTGGATTTTATGAGAATTCCTGATCCAGCATGAGCAGTACCATCAGGATGTTCTGTACTATAGAATTTATATTTGGGAATTGAAAAATGGTTTTTATTTGTGAATCTCGTTTCAGATATCATAAGAACATCCACATTGTTTGCAAGCAGAAATGTTTTAACTTCTAGAGTGTGTTGTAGCAGCCCATTGGCATTCCATATAAACATTTTTAAATTTGTGAATGTGGAAGCCTGCTCGTTAGAGTTATGAGTAGGTTATTCATAGTTGTTAGTTGAGACATCATTTGTTTTAACATATTCGCTATTATTTCATAAAAATTTTGGTTTTGTTCTTTATTTGATTCATCAAGAGTTTTGTTTTTGGTGCTTGAGTCCTGATTTTGCTTAGCTGCGATTTGTGCATAAGAAATTTTTGAACTTTCTGTATCTACTAGGCCAGTGGAAGTCTTTGAGATTCTCTGATCCTGTGGCTGTATATTCAATGTTCGTGCTCGTAAAGGTGGAAATTTGTTTTTTTGTAGTTCTCTATAGACATTGCAGCCCTTATAATTGGCTGGGTGATTACCATCGCACAAAACACATCTGACATCAGACAGCCTTCCTTTTTTTTCGCAATTGGAGGAGTGGTGGTCTCCAGCACATTTTATGCATTTTGGTTTTCTACGACAGTATTTCTTTGTATGACCGTATTGCTGACAGTTCGCACACTGTGGTATTTCACGCTTAGGTCGCAATGGTTCGAAATATATATTGCAACTAAGCAGTTTTTTTAAGTCATATATTGATTTATTGTTTGACTGCATCTTTAGTTCTACAATAAACATTGGCAGAGGTTTCTTTGTGATTCTTTGTTTGATGTTCCATATATTAGTAACGATATGGCCTAGCTGATTGAGTGCGTATTTGATATCATCTGGTTCCATGGATGAATGCATATTTTTAAGAACAACCTTGAAACTTCTTTCACTTTTGGGTTTATAAGTGAAAAATTCAGTATCTTTCTCCTCTAATAGTTTTACTATCCTAGGGTAAGTCTCAGATGTGTGGGGTTGAATTTTGACTCTATCATTTTGTATTACTTTAATGGTAAAATTGTCTTTTGCATATGTGTCTAACAGAGATATTAGTGGCTGAATGTTGCCAACTTTGTCAACAAAGATGGGAGGAGGTCTTGGCTCCTTACGGTTACTCTGTACTGTTGTATCTTGGTCAATATCCAGGTTTGAGAATCGGTTTGATGTATTTATTGGCTGGCCAAGCCAATATGTGTTAAGTTTTGATTGTTTACATCTATTTGTTGTTTCCGGGCTCGATATAGGTCGTTTTTTACTGGTTACTTGAGTCCAGTTGTTTTCTTGGGGAGTATCTTCGAGGTTATCTTCTTCCGATGATAAGTCTATTGTAGTTTTGTTTTTAGGGAACAGTTTGGAACGTAGGTACTTAAGGATTGTTTGCATACTTTTACAGATATTTTTCGATCCACGAGCACCTGAGTATTTGAAATCGCGGTTTGAAATCCTCGGTGCCTCTCACCAGAAAAATCTTCTTTCCAGTAGTAAACTGGTACTACTGTAACCACCATCATACTGTAACCATTCACTCTAACCACCATCCGTCTTTGGAATGTACTGCTTTTCAACATCCGAAGTGCTGTTAACAATTCAAGACAGCAGCTTGCAACTTCTACTATGCTTCATACAAGATTTCTTGACCTCACACCAGATTTTGTTTCGTATTTTGTGTTATATATATGTATTTATTTATGTATATGTATGTATATCTATTATTGTATATAGATATTTTTAATATACTTAGATATAGTTCTTATGTAGGGATATCAATAGCATAATGTACATATCAACATTCGTGTCTGTCGGCACTTTAATATTTTGTACTAAAATTACTGATTGACTGGTAGAGAATTCCTCTTTGGTATTAAGTCCGCCATTTGTCTATTTCACTAGGTAATTAAGATTAAATAAATGAATGTATACAATTCTTAGGGATTGTATGGAATACTAGTGGCAATCCTACACGACATAAAAACGCAAAATACGGCGTTTCGTGAACAAAAGATATCCTTTGGCAGGTTTGATCTGTAGGTCCAAAGGATTGATTTAAGAAGTGGAGCCACCTGAATTTCCCTTGCAGGTAAGGGGGGGAGGGGGGGGAAGTTTGCACCCGCCGCGCTTCGAATAAAAAATTATAACTGCTCCAGTTATGCATACAGTGGCGTGTTTGGTATCGTTTTCGCATAAGAAGAGTACGGGGAATCCGTTTTTAAGGTTAGTTAGAGATACTTTTGTACAAAAAGTCAATAATTTTCGAAAAAAAGTAAATTTTAAAGTTAGTTTTTTTTTCTTTTAAATATATTTACCTTAATAAATAGATCGATTTTGTGATGAAAAAAATAGTATTATCAAGCTCATACTATCTAGTTTTTAGAAATATATACATTACGTATACTTCTTTAACAGTATGTACCCCAAAAAAAATACCGCGCGAATCTAGAAAACTTAAGTTGTAAATCATTTTACTGTTTATCTTTTTTTAACTGCTCCAGTTATGAATACAATGGTATGTTTGGTATCGTTTTCGCTTAAGAAGAGTACAAGAAATCTATTTTTAAGGTTATTTTTAAACATTTTTATACAAAATGTTTATAGTTTTGATAAAAAAGTAAATTTAAAAGTTATGTTTTACACATTTTTGGTTATTTTTCGCAAATTAACTATTATCTTCTACGTTGGAATGTATAGTTTGTTAAAGACGGAGTAAATAAAATAATGATACAAAATAAGCAAATATATTTTATATTTATAAAATAAAAAATTGTTAAAAATCAAACACTTTCTCAAGTCTTCGAATTCCTCCGGAGGGCCTCGCGGACTACAAAACTGAAACAAAAAAGATAATATTATATGTAATAATGTATAATCTCTGTTTAGTTTTAATAAACTATGAATATAATAAACTCTAATGTTATCTAACAATTTAAATATACCTACCTACCGGGAATTAGCGGAGTATCTGTTACACTCTTATTCTTCGATGAGCGCCTCGAGGTCTATTGAACTGTAACAAAATAGAAATAATATTATACAATGTAAATAACAATACGAAATTCAGCAGGCAAAGTTATTTGACAACATAAATATACCTGGTATTATCGCAGTTTCCGTAGCAGCTCTTACACAGCAGTGTGCATGGCATACCCTCTCGTCTGCAAGAACATCGGCCTCTGCAGCTGTTCTTGCATCCACACTTCACCAGCTCTCGTGCCGCCTCCCAGATACTGGGCTGAGTTGTCCATAATGGCTGCCATTCTCCTTCGGTTTGAGTCCATTCCCAGTCAGCTGGGGAAGGGATAACGCCTGAGGGATCAAGAGCTTGTCCCCAGATGAAGCCTGCTTGATAGGCTGCCCTCAAAGTGTGCATCCTTAGAGCATCCCTCGTAGGGGGGATATTTTGCAATGACTTGTTTTTGGAGAATAAAATCTTGCGGGCTTCGTTAACTGAACGAATTTCAGTATCACCACAGTATAACATGATGACGTATTTTTCTATTTTTGTCATCAAATCATCTGTCACTTCTTCCAATGGATTTGAAAGTGCTCTAAAAGCTGATGTGGCCTCGAGATGTTGCTGCCACGCTTTCCAGGTCATCGGAATCTACGGTGTGTATAATAATTCTTGTCGCTCCATTGATAACCATATCCTTTGCGTGCAGAATAATGCGGCCATCAGCTTCCTCAGAATTCACACTAAGCCCTCCTATTAGCGTCTCCGTTGGTTTTGATGTTTTTATTGTAGGACCGATGTCGGTCACTATATGCACTCCAATGATCTCTTGATGATCATAATTGCCATATCATACTTCTTCGCCCTTAAGCAGTTAGGTCTCCATGAGCTCTGGATATCTTTCGGAACGGGCAAACACCACAGCTATATACCTGCACATGACTTGGCACAGGTTCTGGGAGAAGACAAAGCAGAAGCTATGAGAGGGTACCATGCCTTCACAGGCTGTGACACCGTTTCTACTTTCTATTCTAAAGGCAAAACACTGACCTGGAAAGCGTGGCAGCAACATCTCGAGGCCACATCAGCTTTTAGAGCACTTTCAAATCCATTGGAAGAAGTGACAGATGATTTGATGACAAAAATAGAAAAATACGTCATCATGTTATACTGTGGTGATACTGAAATTCAGCAACATCTCGAGGCCACATCAGCTTTTAGAGCACTTTCAAATCCATTGGAAGAAGTGACAGATGATTTGATGACAAAAATAGAAAAATACGTCATCATGTTATACTGTGGTGATACTGAAATTCGTTCAGTTAACGAAGCCCGCAAGATTTTATTCTCCAAAAACAAGTCATTGCAAAATATCCCCCCTACGAGGGATGCTCTAAGGATGCACACTTTGAGGGCAGCCTATCAAGCAGGCTTCATCTGGGGACAAGCTCTTGATCCCTCAGGGGTTATCCCTTCCCCAGCTGACTGTGGATGGACTCAAACCGAAGGAGAATGGCAGCCATTATGGACAACTCAGCCCAGTATCTGGGAGGCGGCACGAGAGCTGGTGAAGTGTGGATGCAAGAACAGCTGCAGAGGCCGATGTTCTTGCAGACGAGAGGGTATGCCATGCACACTGCTGTGTAAGAGCTGCTACGGAAACTGCGATAATACCAGGTATATTTATGTTGTCAAATAACTTTGCCTGCTGAATTTCGTATTGTTATTTACATTGTATAATATTATTTCTATTTTGTTACAGTGCAATAGACCTCGAGGCGCTCATCGAAGATTAAGAGTGTAACAGATACTCCGCTAATTCCCGGTAGGTAGGTATATTTAAATTGTTAGATAACATTAGAGTTTATTATATTTATAGTTTATTAAAACTAAACAGAGATTATACATTATTACATATAATATTATCTTTTTTGTTTCATTTTTGTAGTCCGCGAGGCCCTCCGGAGGAATTCGAAGACTTGAGAAAGTGTTTGATTTTTAACAATTTTTTATTTTATAAATATAAAATATATTTGCTTATTTTTTATCATTATTTTATTTACTCCGTCTTTAACAAACTATACATTCCAACGTAGAAGATAATAGTTAATTTGCGAAAAATAACCAAAAATGTGTAAAACATAACTTTTAAATTTACTTTTTTATCAAAACTATAAACATTTTGTATAAAAATGTTTAAAAATAACCTTAAAAATAGATTTCTTGTACTCTTCTTAAGCGAAAACGATACCAAACATACCATTGTATTCATAACTGGAGCAGTTAAAAAAAGATAAACAGTAAAATGATTTACAACTTAAGTTTTCTAGATTCGCGCGGTATTTTTTTTTGGGGTACATACTGTTAGAGAAGTATACGTAATGTATATCTTTCTAAAAACTAGATAGTATGAGCTTGATAATACTATTTTTTTATCACAAAATCGATCTATTTATTAAGGTAAATATATTTAAAAGAAAAAAAAAACTAACTTTAAAATTTAATTTTTTTCGAAAATTATTGACTTTTTGTACAAAAGTATCTCTAACTAACCTTAAAAACGGATTCCCCGTACTCTTCTTATGCGAAAACGATACCAAACACGCCTTTGTATGCATAACTGGAGCAGTTATAATTTTTTATTCGAAGCGCGGCGGGTGCAAACTTCCCCCCCCCTCCCCCTCTTACCTGCAAGGGAAATCCAGGTGGCTCCACTTCTTAAATCAATCCTTTGGACCTACAGATCAAACCTGCCAAAGGATATCTTTTGTTCACGAAACGCCGTATAATTTCTCGTAGACCGGCCACTATACCTGTTGTTTCATGGGCAACGAGTAAATAAATAGGTTTTGGTATATTTTTTATTAATGTGAACTGGACTACCATATTATTTTATAACTGTAGGTCACGTGATTTTGTATTATCTATATTATTATATAATTACAAAGTCAAAACACGTTTATTGCCTGCCTTCCTGCATGTCCTCATCTTCCTTGCTGTCGTCTTTTACAGACATTACCATCTGCGCATTTGATATTATATTAAATATCTCGGGAAAATATAAAATAAAAAATATTTCACAGATTAACTACACGTTTAACGGATTGTATACATTATCTAGGTATTGTATATTATACTGGATTATACAGATTACCGGTACCATTTAAAATACATTTCATAGTGTTAATTAAAAATTTGAAGTTAACAGCGGCCACTCATTTTATATAAGAATGGGAAGTAAATCATCAGGCAAGGCTCCAAGCCGTTTAAGTGCGTTTTGACCTTTCTTCTTTCTCTATCGGTTCTATACGGACAATTATACCCACCGAATCACCTTCACTAACCAATGACAGCACCTATATTCATAGACGGATCCGACTTTCGGATCCTACGGATTACTGGATCTGTTTGTAGGGTTACAGTATCAGTACCGACTTTCAGGTCCGTGTATGCTATGAAAAAAAATGACAATTATTAAATAAAATCAAATCAAAATCATTTATTCAATCTAGGCTGTTACAAAACACCTGAGAAAGTCGAAACTCTATGCCATCAGTTTGTATGTCTATAGCGGGAGACCTTGTACCGAGAAACTCTGCAAAGGCTGCTGTTTTTCCGTTTTATTACGCACACAATTGTTCAATAATGACTTCATTAAAATATGATGTAATTTTCCATCATTAACTCTACTAAACTATTTCCACCTAACCAACATGCTAGAACTCGTCGTCTCTCCCTGCAAGGGATCACTTTAATTTTGCATTAATCTTTATCTGTCTGAGGGAGCGTGGCCTTGTCAAACTTTAATTACTTAGTTATAAATTCAGATTAATGAATAAGTGGTTGAGAAGGGAAACATTTGTAAACAGAAATACTAATCAGTAGCCAAAGTTTACTAGGATGTTAACGATGATGTTTTATAACTTTACTCATTGATTTAAAAACATTTATAATTTGTTTGTGCACATAGTCAAAATACCAATTAGAATGATAATTGCAGTCATTCTGTTGCACAAGCTAGACTAAATTTAGTTCCAATTTCTTCAAAGTAAGGTAGCAGCAGTAATTTATGTTATACACGCGTATTTATTTGATTATATCTGACTACGGAATAAAGTTAAACCAAAACCACATTAAAATTAGATTTTATAATATAGTTTAGAGATTAATATAACAGAATCGGCATCATTTCATATAATACACATGTTGATGATTTGAATTACTTTTTGTTTAATTTGTAAATAAATACTTAATATGTTTTTACAAATACTGAACTTACACTAAGTAGTCAACCGATGAAACTGAATAATAAAAAAAATAGGAAATAATTTCTATACTTTTTTTCTCCAAAATTCAAACATAGAATAGCAATTCCAAATTTAATTTTCCATTTTCTCGGTAACGCCAATCACCATTAATTCTAATGGTTATACCGACTGGCTCTAATGTTGTGTGGTTATAATTTGGGCCAGTTGAAATCTGAAGTACCGTTAAGAAAATTAACTGAATTGAATATTCAGCAGGCTGAAACACAACGGCGATGTGGCCCGATAAACTCTATATTTACGTAACTGAACATTATTTTACGGTAAAAGTAGTAATAAAGACGTGTAAATGATTTTTTATGACTAATAAAACGAATAACAGGTCAGCGTTTAGTATTGGAAAGGCAAAATGATTTTTATCGGAATCAAATAATGATCACAGTTTGAGAATAAAGCCGTCTACCTAAACGAAACTAACAAGTGTTTGAGAAATTAGACACCAGCTCAATAAGAAAAGAGCCGAATATCAAAGGAACACATAATCAAAAACTCATTAAAATATTTATTTCTAAACTGAACTCTATATTCTAAATAACTGAATGAAATCCTCGTTGAGTTTGAATAAACTGAAACAAAAGAAATAATTGATATAAGCTTTAAATTTTAAATATCTTTAGTATAAATATAACTTTCCTTGGATATTTAGTAATTGTGATTTTATTCTTCCCCGATTGTCTTAAGTAACACTAGGTATATAATTAAAAAACGTAGCTGTTCAACTTCTGAGACCTGTTGAGTCGCCACGATTCGTGTATTGTAGTCTGAGCACTTTATTTAAGGAGGATGGTCCATGACCCTCCACGCTGACCTAATGCGGATTGGAGGTTATTAACGACTGCAAATGCAGCCGGGACCAACAGTTTAATGTGCCTTCCAAAGCACGGAGTAGCTCAAGATAATATTTTTTTGGTCACCCATCCCGTGACCGACCTGATTAACGACAACGATTGCTGGCCGCGGCGCTTATCCACTACGCCACCGAGCTACTCTACGCCACCGAGCTACTGCTCATTGTTTCTCGCTCATCTTTAGTTATTACAAAATACTTTTAGTGCATCATTGTTTACGTACTTCACATTGCCTCACCATTAGAACATTCTTGCACGTTTTGTCTAGATTTTGCAAAAGAATAAAGTGTTATTAGTATGTCAACTACATAGGGTAAAAGCCGGATAGTTGCCTCGGAAGGATACTTGCCTCAGTTTCGAATATACTATGTTAGGCTTGTTGCTCGTGTTTGGACTTGATTATAAACGGAAGTGCACGCCATGTAGGTCTCTGTGTCGCAAAAGCCGTTGAAATAGACGCGCGTGGTTTGTCTGTGTGAACAAAAAACTTCGGCGGCGATGCTTTGACGAGCGTCAGAATTATATTAGTAAGTAATCTCTGTTAAATATTTTTATTACTGATTATGATTTCAGCAATTTTTTGTGTCTTTGCATACATTTGTGTTTAAATTGCACTGTTTATTACTTTTTATTAATAAATGTATTTTATTTATTTCTTAAATAAATAGGGCAAGTACCCGTATCAAAAAAGATAGTAGCCCTATTGACTTTTGCGGATAGTTGCCTTAGGGCAAAAAAACTGTAACTATATTTTTTTTAACGAGCAAAGACAGATTCTTTTTCTTGGTGTTTTTGCATTTATTTTTACTAATAAAAGAAATATCAACTTAACAGCAAAATGCCTCGTAAGTATAAACTAAAGCCGGGCGTTGTACCGCGCCACATCAGCTGGACAGAACACACACAGTTTGGTACTTGCGTTCGAAAAACTAGATAAAAACCCTGGCTTCTGATGATAACAAATGCTACTTTCAAAATAGATTATTTTATTTCTTTATCTTTAAGTTTCATACTTACTAATTGATACTTTAATAATTTAATTAGTACCGAATAAAGGATCTCAGTAAATAATAAAGACTGAATAAGTATTAAGTTAAGTAACTTAATCGATGATAATGTCAAAATTAATTGTCATATTGTTCTTTCTTCAAAATAAGTAATTATATTTCATTAATATTTTGGATACCTAAATACCATTTTGGAGTCTATTTTTGTTCTAATTTTATAATCACAGTTTAACTTTAATTATTAATTAATAAAAGATTGCAGTAAATAATAAAAGCTGATTACTTTAATTAATATAAGTTCATTTTTATTGTAAAAATACATAGACAGGCTATCCTCACATAAGGCAAGTATCCCCCGAAACATTTTTAACGCTAGGCTACTATTCGCTATAGTAGGCAACTATCCCCTTTTTTAGAGGGGATAAAACAGGATTTACTCAAAACTTATAATATTTATATTTAAAAAATTGGCTACGATAATAGATTAATAAATGATGTTCAAGAATACGCCTTGAATGAATAATTAACTAGTATACATTTTGAAAAAAGAGAGCTTTTTTGAAAAGTGTGGCAACTATCCGGCTTTTACCCTTAGCTCAAAATATATGTCGGAGCCTGCTCTAGGACAACATCATAGGGGTTTCTTTTGTTTCCCTAACTATTTTAGTATTTTTGTGGGCAAATTGAAACGCAAGCGAATGCTAATAACTTTTATCAGTTATTATTGAAAACTTCCTCAATATTGAAATATTATAATTCACATGTTAAGAGTTATGAAATGATAATTAATAAATTCTAATAAAGGAACAAATAATGAAGTTATGGGCCACGCTCAGTATACACGACGTCTCTCAAACGAATGCCAATTTTGACATATGCACAATATAACTCTTGTTTCCTGAACTTAAATCATTTAGTTAAGTAGATACTTCAAGTTCAAGTTTAAATATAATTTATTACATCCTTTTCGATATTTCACAGCCATTTATAAAGTAAAACAATATTATCATAATATAATAAATAAATAATATCGGACAACACCACACGCATTGATCCGATTCCGAGGTAAGTAGCTTAGGCACTTTTGTGACGGATATCAGTAACAACGGAGGGAATACAAATACGATATATACAAAATATAAATAGAAAACAGCCAGACACAGAACAGACATAATTGTTAATCACAAAAATGTTTGTCCTGGGTGGGGATCGAACCCACGACTCTCGGCGCAATAGAAGAACGCTACCACCGCGCCATAAAGCGAAAAACTATTATCTATTTATTAATTTATAGGTAGAAGCTTCTAGATTTTCACCGAAATATATGTATTGATTTTATTGGAAGTTTAAATAGGGGTTCTGGTGGTGAATCCAATCCATGAATTGTGTATGTTAGGGTTCTATTACATGTAAAGTACAGACTATTGGTGGAATTTCAATTTAAAATAACCTGCAGCATTGTAAATGTTTGTTTTTTATTGAGTGCAAGTGGACTAATTATTTTAGTGCTGCATATTAATCGATATAGCTGTTAACTATTTTCCTAGTAGGCTACTATTCAAAGTAGGCACTAAATCCTTCTTTTAACCCTTCAGTGAAGCATAAAACTGGATCGCATGGCATGTTTTCATTAGCATGATTGGACTGACCTCGTTTACCAACACGAATGGTATCCAAGGTCCAAATGAATACAGGTTATCGTATACTTTTAAACTGGAGTGAAATCTAATTTACGAGATTATTGTTACGATCTTGACCACGTAGAATAAACAATATTTACGACGAAAACTGAATATAAGATCAGTTAGCTGATAACAATAAATCTACAAGCTACAAGGTATGGTGTTATGTTTCCTTTTCAAAGACGACAGGTTAATAACAATAGTTCCGGAGTTCTATTCTTAACTTAATGACTCTATGCGTAGCTTTGTATTGTTATATCTAAATAAACTCTTCCCAAGTCTTATGGGACAAAAATGTGGTAATTGTTGTGGTAGTTGTATTATTTATGTAAATAGGCTAAACTTTGCGTGTTTCAATATGTAGTGACATACATATTTCTTTGTCCAAGTTACTGGCTCGCAACAAAATTGATGTATCGCAAGGGACACGTTAGCTCTACCTTGGACACGACTTTTGCTCTCTATGGATGTATGATGTTAGCCTATCTTATCCTTTGAGAGTATTTCCGTAGAAACGAGTTTAGAATACAAAACATAATAACGAGGTTATAATATATATGTTTTCATAAATTTCACAACCACGTCATCGATTTGTTTCTAAACTAGCTTTCTGCCAGCAGCTTAACTCGCGTGGTTCTGTACATATATAATTATAATACATATATTAAACCTTCGTAATCACTCTGTGTATTTATGAAAATTGTATTAAAATCCGTTGTGTAGGTTAAAAGATCTCAGCATACACACAGCGGGAATAGTGTAGTATTCAAATATTATCACGTTGTTTAAGTGATTAACAATTACCTCCCTTGCCAGCAATATGTATCACATACTCTAGATTCTCCCCTTTACTTTATGTAGTATATAAGTTGATGATTTAGTTAGTTAATCTACAACTTGGAAGTTAGTATCATTTCTCCCTACCGCGCTGACGCTATTTCAAGCGGCTTTGTTTTATACTATGTATTAAAGTAAAGTAATGTATTAAAGTTAAACCAAAACCACATTAAAATTAGATTTTATAATATAGTTTAGAGATTAATATAACAGAATCGGCATCATTTCATATAATACACATGTTGATGATTTGAATTACTTTTTGTTTAATTTGTAAATAAATACTTAATATGTTTTTACAAATACTGAACTTACACTAAGTAGTCAACCGATGAAACTGAATAATAAAAAAAATAGGAAATAATTTCTATACTTTTTTTCTCCAAAATTCAAACATAGAATAGCAATTCCAAATTTAATTTTCCATTTTCTCGGTAACGCCAATCACCATTAATTCTAATGGTTATACCGACTGGCTCTAATGTTGTGTGGTTATAATTTGGGCCAGTTGAAATCTGAAGTACCGTTAAGAAAATTAACTGAATTGAATATTCAGCAGGCTGAAACACAACGGCGATGTGGCCCGATAAACTCTATATTTACGTAACTGAACATTATTTTACGGTAAAAGTAGTAATAAAGACGTGTAAATGATTTTTTATGACTAATAAAACGAATAACAGGTCAGCGTTTAGTATTGGAAAGGCAAAATGATTTTTATCGGAATCAAATAATGATCACAGTTTGAGAATAAAGCCGTCTACCTAAACGAAACTAACAAGTGTTTGAGAAATTAGACACCAGCTCAATAAGAAAAGAGCCGAATATCAAAGGAACACATAATCAAAAACTCATTAAAATATTTATTTCTAAACTGAACTCTATATTCTAAATAACTGAATGAAATCCTCGTTGAGTTTGAATAAACTGAAACAAAAGAAATAATTGATATAAGCTTTAAATTTTAAATATCTTTAGTATAAATATAACTTTCCTTGGATATTTAGTAATTGTGATTTTATTCTTCCCCGATTGTCTTAAGTAACACTAGGTATATAATTAAAAAACGTAGCTGTTCAACTTCTGAGACCTGTTGAGTCGCCACGATTCGTGTATTGTAGTCTGAGCACTTTATTTAAGGAGGATGGTCCATGACCCTCCACGCTGACCTAATGCGGATTGGAGGTTATTAACGACTGCAAATGCAGCCGGGACCAACAGTTTAATGTGCCTTCCAAAGCACGGAGTAGCTCAAGATAATATTTTTTTGGTCACCCATCCCGTGACCGACCTGATTAACGACAACGATTGCTGGCCGCGGCGCTTATCCACTACGCCACCGAGCTACTCTACGCCACCGAGCTACTGCTCATTGTTTCTCGCTCATCTTTAGTTATTACAAAATACTTTTAGTGCATCATTGTTTACGTACTTCACATTGCCTCACCATTAGAACATTCTTGCACGTTTTGTCTAGATTTTGCAAAAGAATAAAGTGTTATTAGTATGTCAACTACATAGGGTAAAAGCCGGATAGTTGCCTCGGAAGGATACTTGCCTCAGTTTCGAATACACTATGTTAGGCTTGTTGCTCGTGTTTGGACTTGATTATAAACGGAAGTGCCCCCCATGTAGGTCTCTGTGTCGCAAAAGCCGTTGAAATAGACGCGCGTGGTTTGTCTGTGTGAACAAAAAACTTCGGCGGCGATGCTTTGACGAGCGTCAGAATTATATTAGTAAGTAATCTCTGTTAAATATTTTTATTACTGATTATGATTTCAGCAATTTTTTTGTGTCTTTGCATACATTTGGTTTAAATTGCACTGTTTATTACTTTTTATTAATAAAGTATCTTTATTTATTTCTTAAATAAATAGGGCAAGTACCCGTATCAAAAAGGATAGTAGCCCTATTGACTTTTGCGGATAGTTGCCTTAGGGCAAAAAACTGTAACTATAATTTTTTTAACGAGCAAAGACAGATTCTTTTTCTTGGTGTTTTTGCATTTATTTTTACTAATAAAAGAAATATCAACTCAACAGCAAAATGCCTCGTAAGTATAAACTAAATCCGAGCGTTGTGCCGCGCCACATCAGCTGGACGGAACACACACAGTTTGGTACTTGCGTTCGAAAAACTAGATAAAAACCCTGGCTTCTGATGATAACAAATGCTACTTTCAAAATAGATTATTTTATTTCTTTATCTTTAAGTTTCATACTTACTAATTGATACTTTAATAATTTAATTAGTACCGAATAAAGGATCTCAGTAAATAATAAAGACTGAATAAGTATTAAGTTAAGTAACTTAATCGATGATAATGTCAAAATTAATTGTCATATTGTTCTTTCTTCAAAATAAGTAATTATATTTCATTAATATTTTGGATACCTAAATACCATTTTGGAGTCTATTTTTGTTCTAATTTTATAATCACAGTTTAACTTTAATTATTAATTAATAAAAGATTGCAGTAAATAATAAAAGCTGATTACTTTAATTAATATAAGTTCATTTTTATTGTAAAAATACATAGACAGGCTATCCTCACATAAGGCAAGTATCCCCCGAAACATTTTTAACGCTAGGCTACTATTCGCTATAGTAGGCAACTATCCCCTTTTTTAGAGGGGATAAAACAGGATTTACTCAAAACTTATAATATTTATATTTAAAAAATTGGCTACGATAATAGATTAATAAATGATGTTCAAGAATACGCCTTGAATGAATAATTAACTAGTATACATTTTGAAAAAAGAGAGCTTTTTTGAAAAGTGTGGCAACTATCCGGCTTTTACCCTTAGCTCAAAATATATGTCGGAGCCTGCTCTAGGACAACATCATAGGGGTTTCTTTTGTTTCCCTAACTATTTTAGTATTTTTGTGGGCAAATTGAAACGCAAGCGAATGCTAATAACTTTTATCAGTTATTATTGAAAACTTCCTCAATATTGAAATATTATAATTCACATGTTAAGAGTTATGAAATGATAATTAATAAATTCTAATAAAGGAACAAATAATGAAGTTATGGGCCACGCTCAGTATACACGACGTCTCTCAAACGAATGCCAATTTTGACATATGCACAATATAACTCTTGTTTCCTGAACTTAAATCATTTAGTTAAGTAGATACTTCAAGTTCAAGTTTAAATATAATTTATTACATCCTTTTCGATATTTCACAGCCATTTATAAAGTAAAACAATATTATCATAATATAATAAATAAATAATATCGGACAACACCACACGCATTGATCCGATTCCGAGGTAAGTAGCTTAGGCACTTTTGTGACGGATATCAGTAACAACGGAGGGAATACAAATACGATATATACAAAATATAAATAGAAAACAGCCAGACACAGAACAGACATAATTGTTAATCACAAAAATGTTTGTCCTGGGTGGGGATCGAACCCACGACTCTCGGCGCAATAGAAGAACGCTACCACCGCGCCATAAAGCGAAAAACTATTATCTATTTATTAATTTATAGGTAGAAGCTTCTAGATTTTCACCGAAATATATGTATTGATTTTATTGGAAGTTTAAATAGGGGTTCTGGTGGTGAATCCAATCCATGAATTGTGTATGTTAGGGTTCTATTACATGTAAAGTACAGACTATTGGTGGAATTTCAATTTAAAATAACCTGCAGCATTGTAAATGTTTGTTTTTTATTGAGTGCAAGTGGACTAATTATTTTAGTGCTGCATATTAATCGATATAGCTGTTAACTATTTTCCTAGTAGGCTACTATTCAAAGTAGGCACTAAATCCTTCTTTTAACCCTTCAGTGAAGCATAAAACTGGATCGCATGGCATGTTTTCATTAGCATGATTGGACTGACCTCGTTTACCAACACGAATGGTATCCAAGGTCCAAATGAATACAGGTTATTGTATACTTTTAAACTGGAGTGAAATCTAATTTACGAGATTATTGTTACGATCTTGACCACGTAGAATAAACAATATTTACGACGAAAACTGAATATAAGATCAGTTAGCTGATAACAATAAATCTACAAGCTACAAGGTATGGTGTTATGTTTCCTTTTCAAAGACGACAGGTTAATAACAATAGTTCCGGAGTTCTATTCTTAACTTAATGACTCTATGCGTAGCTTTGTATTGTTATATCTAAATAAACTCTTCCCAAGTCTTATGGGACAAAAATGTGGTAATTGTTGTGGTAGTTGTATTATTTATGTAAATAGGCTAAACTTTGCGTGTTTCAATATGTAGTGACATACATATTTCTTTGTCCAAGTTACTGGCTCGCAACAAAATTGATGTATCGCAAGGGACACGTTAGCTCTACCTTGGACACGACTTTTGCTCTCTATGGATGTATGATGTTAGCCTATCTTATCCTTTGAGAGTATTTCCGTAGAAACGAGTTTAGAATACAAAACATAATAACGAGGTTATAATATATATGTTTTCATAAATTTCACAACCACGTCATCGATTTGTTTCTAAACTAGCTTTCTGCCAGCAGCTTAACTCGCGTGGTTCTGTACATATATAATTATAATACATATATTAAACCTTCGTAATCACTCTGTGTATTTATGAAAATTGTATTAAAATCCGTTGTGTAGGTTAAAAGATCTCAGCATACACACAGCGGGAATAGTGTAGTATTCAAATATTATCACGTTGTTTAAGTGATTAACAATTACCTCCCTTGCCAGCAATATGTATCACATACTCTAGATTCTCCCCTTTACTTTATGTAGTATATAAGTTGATGATTTAGTTAGTTAATCTACAACTTGGAAGTTAGTATCATTTCTCCCTACCGCGCTGACGCTATTTCAAGCGGCTTTGTTTTATACTATGTATAGATGTGTGATCCTTTGGAAACTTGATCTGTTTTCTCAAATAAACATATGAATAATCTATAATATTATTTCCATCAACAAGTAAAAGCAATATATGATTTTTCTCATCGTCGTTTTTACTAGGCAATTCGAATATGTAAAAAAAAATACACAATGTGAAATAACTTGCTAGGATATATATCATGATTTTTGCTTAAAACTGCGTATGACAGTGTGACCCATAGGTGGTACACATACGCCTCATCTCAGCCTCGAATTGTCTCACATATGGATCACGCACAAGGAACATTTAACTGTTCATTAAATTGGGTTCACATCGGTAACTACTTTGTTACAAGCACCCAAAATGTTTATAGATGTCTTATATTATTTACGAAATTTAAGTTTTTTAAAGAAATGTATACCTAAAATTCAAACAGCTAGATGACCACATCTCAATGCTGTTATATTCATTAAAATGACTCAAATGTAAACCCAGCTTTAGTGCTGAAAACCGAACATTTAATAAGACTTTTAATTGGATTCATTGATGGGCTTTTGTTTCCACATACCCTCGCTGCTACATGTTTAGAGGAAAGCGAACGAACAATAGAACGACGATATTGTATCATAGATACGAACTATATAATCCTCCCCATTCATGGATACTTACGTTGGTATAAATTTGAAATTAGTATATAGTATTTTTGAAATATGTAGTTATGAATTTATTTTTAGATTTTACGGGTATAACTCAGAATAGATCATCTTAATAGGCATTTATTTACTGATCAACTTTTATTTTATGTAGAATAAAAACGTATTAACTTATAATTATTTTTAATCTAAATCTAAGATATTTTTTTAAATCACAAATCTTTGGAACTTTCTCTTAGATTCATATTAGTTTCGAAGTAATAATAGGAATACAAAATGAAGTTTATTGTGATCGATTTCTCAGTATATTCTTAGCTAATCGATAGATGCATACTAATTTGATATGCGTGAAGTTATACGGAAAAATAATTTCTCATAGTATATCTGTTACAATAGTAATCATTGTACCTATTTGAAAATTCACTACTCGAAGGTACACTCGACAACAGTTCTATTTATACAAAATTAATTTAATAAACCTTTATGCAAAAGTAATAAAATTCAAAATGGATTTCTAATTATCTAACGTATCGTTGAAGATGTAGACTATTTTGTGTTACGAATATATATGAATGAAACCGTCATATTTTTAAACTTTTTATTGCATATTCGAAAACAAAAATAACAATATACCTAAAACAAAAAGGCATTGTACTATACAGAGCTTCAGTTCTTATCTGTGATATCTTTCGGGCAAACTATGATTACTTTTTAATGGATCGTTTTATAGTAACATTAAGAGAATCAATAAACAACTTTCAACACGCTCTGTACGTAGATATTAAAATTCCAGTCAACTCAGTACGTTTTAATTAACACCTGAAAATTGCATAGTTATGAGCCGGTATAATAAAGGTTCGCATTATTAAGAATATAAGACTATACACATAATTGAAAAGTTAATTTTATTCAATAATCTGTTTACTAGTATTCATAACGAAATAACTCATTGTTTGCTAATTTTGCATATACATTGCTTTATTGTAATTTTTCTATAACATAGGTTAATAGTTTTTTTGCAAACATACTTATGTAAAATCTCATGTATGGTAAATTACTAGTAATTGTATATTCAATTTACACGAACTTACTCATTGATATGAAATACGTTAACATACGCATTTAATACTGGAATTAGTCTTTTAAAAACTAAATATAGTTCTTTACTATTTGAGATGATTTGAAATAAACAAACTTATGTTCTTATGAATTGTAGTAAATATCGCAAAGCTTAGATTTGACTTTTTATTCAATTGAATTATCGAGCTCCCTTTTAAACTTTAAAATTAACATCGATTTTCTTGACCTGGTTTGGATTCCTTTCGATAATGTCAAATGAAAAATATCATACGCTAGTACTGATTTCTTAGTATTTTGTAACCATAATGTATTCCACTATATATTAATATTTAAACCAACTCAAGTTAAGAAAAATCAATTCACTTGTAAAGCAATAGACACTGAAAAGGGAAAATTTATATTAATAATAATAATAATGTATATTAGACCACAACGAAACAAAATACATATTAAGAAAAGAAAAAGCAAAACTTAGGTACATTTTACAGGTTTTATGTAATTGAACATCTATGCTGTGACAGCTGTCAGAGACAGCGATTTCAAGGTTGATTCAAGTATTCGTTAACTGTGTTTATAAATTAGGTAATTTATAAAAACTCATGTGTTATGGTATGCTTTAAACATGGTTGTGGACTATCATTTTTATCGGCATTTAATTATTGAAGATTTAAGTGAAGATTTTTATTTATTTAGTCAGTATTCATATTGGTTATACTTAATAATTTATTCAAACATATTTTGAAACTTATAAATACAATGGTTAATCTGATATGACGCTTACAGTTGGCTAGATTATGACTTGCTATGTTTTTTTCTATCTCTGAGCTATATTTATTGAAAATGTTAATTAATGTTATTTGAACACGGCAATATGTATAGGGACGATTAAAAAACAGTCGATACTTTATGGAAGGGAAATTAACAAAGTTTATTATAATTAGATATAATTACTGTTACGATACGTTTGTCGTAATAACTGCTAAATTATTAATAATAATTTTAGTGTCTTTACTGTCGTCATTCAACGCAAAATAAATATTTATCATCACAGAATAGCGACGAAAGTATTAAAAGTCTTCATTTAGCTTGACATCAAATATAGTACCTAAAGGAGTTGTAAAAAAGAGGGTACTTCTTCCGCTTGATAGATATATCTGCAATTTGGTAACACACATTTAGTTCGGACCACAATATAATTAAGTGTAATCAGTACAAGATTACCCGTCGTGCCGTCACCCTAATGTTTGATAGCACATTTTTTTGGGTTGAAAAATAAGTTACAATAAGGTTTCAGCATTATTTATTATTGATGAAGTGATATGACAATGGAATTATTATTAGATGAAATATTGTAAGATCATCATGTTATTGATTAAAATAGATTTCGTTGCTATTTTGTTTTTTTTTTTTTCATTTTAAGAAAAGTGAAAACAAATAACTTTTATAAATAAATTAAAGAAACATAAACGGTTCCAAAAATTAAAGAAACTTAAAATTAATAACAGTTCATAAACTGACCTCGTTTTTATATAATATTTGAAATATACAATAGGCCATTTAGAGAAAGCTTAAGAAAATTTAGAGATTTTTTTTAAATTAATTTATCATAATATGTTCCCTTTCAGTGTTTACCCTTATTATGACAGTATTAAAAAAACATAGCTGGTTGCAATATTGAGAGGTCTGTCATATTGCATTAAAAATGATATAACTTAGTTAACCATACATTTTAGTTTAAACTAATCCTGTGTGTAAAGTCTTAGCTTAATCAGTTAAAGATAGAAATTCAGTTGCAAGACTTGGCGAACATACAAATGTAAAGATAGGTACAATGAAGGTTAAATAAAAGAAATTGAAGAATCCATAGGTCATCAAACATATTCATAGGCCTTTGTGGATTCAATGTTATATTTGGAATAAAATTTAGTAGAATCACAAAATCTACCAATATACGAATAGATAATAACATTTCGGATTTCAAAAGTACAAATTAAAAAATTATGTAAAGATTACAGGTAAGGTTTCAATATAACCTATTTTATCAATTGACAGCGAGCGATGACAAGCAAATTACTTCTAAAATGATTTTCTTTCAATGATACAGAATAAGAAAAAGAAAATATTTTGCATAAAATAACAGATACACAGCAATAACTTATCAATGTTTGCGTTTGCTTACATCGATCTCAGTAATAAGGTTGCTGAAACAATCGCTAGACCAATAACTTACGTGTGGTAAAACAATAAGTTTCGCGGGAAAAATCAGGTTCCGCGGCGGCTGCTAGCGACGGGCAATTTGTCGGAATTATCCGTCAACGGAAAAACCGAACATTTGACATAATGGCCCTTTGAAATGCGACGCCGTGATAGGTTCACGCTTTTTATCGTTTTTTTTTCGGGTCTTTTTTCTAAGTAACAAGCTGCGTTACTTTGCTAGTAATCGATACGATGTTGAGGGACGCCTCTGTGTCTATTGTTATCAAGAATCGGTAGCGCGGCATGGATTTATTTTGAATTCATTGTGATTAGATCCGTAACGGTATAATTTTGATTTGATTTGACTTTATACAGATTTCATTTGAACCGTCACCTTGATGTTATTAAGATTATAGGTAAAGATATTAGGAGACTCGCTAGAGCAATTAATGAAATATAAAACAGATGATAACATATTGTGAAGAAAAGACAGTTATAAAATATTTCAACTATCGGGCAGTGTTGTCACATACAATTACTTCCATAATATTCTAATTTTATCTCAATATCACGCATTATACCACATAGTGGGTCAAAACATAATTATTAAAAAATGCATTCAGAGATGACCTTAGGTTATGGGGTACTATAACAACAGTATATTTGAATTTTTAATGCACAATCAGTTTGAAACGATTGAGTGTTATTTTAATTATACTTTCACATTTATTAAAATAGCATCAAATGAGATTGAATAAAAAAGGATGAATAAATTCAAATATAGATTCTAAGAAACTATAAACAAAATTAAAACCTATACCTAGTTTTATGCTTCTGAAGCATGGAGGCGCTCGAGAAATTAAATATTCTGTTTATCCAATAACTTAAGAATGCACATAAAATTGACGAGAGACTGATAACTAAACGCAATATCTATATTAATATAATTCAGGAGAAAATTTTATTGTTTGTTTGTTTGCATTGAAAAGGCCTAATCCACATTGGGCTAGCGTGGAGGGTAATGGTCCATCCTTCTTAATCATCCATAAGGAAGGCCTGATCTAGGCAGTGGGGACGTAAAAATGCTGATGATGATTGAAAAGGCCCTAAAATACCTTGATCTATTTTTAAAATTTCACCTACTGTAGTAATAATGTAATAATACTTCTTACGCAGGTGATTTGATCTATAATTTCTAACAATTTCATATTAGAGATTCGCATTAGACACCTATTGAGCTTTTAAAGTAAAGAACGGACTAACCACTGCCCACTGCTCTATTAAATTTTTATGAGGGTAATTTTATGAGTAGTTAATATTGCGAAGTGAATGAACAGATAATAAAAATAAATTAAAATTCATAGTGCCAGTTAGTGTTTCTTGACTCGGTGTTTAGAATAATAAATGTTTTGCACATGCCTTATATCTTCTGGCAAAAAATTCCAGAAACAGGCGGTTTGAACTTGGAAAGATTTGTCTTCAATTATTTCAATGTAAAGCACTAAAAATCTTTTAAATTAAAATAATAAAAATTATTGGCTGCAGTTTTACCTGTAAATAAAATAAAATTTTATATACAGCAACTTTTATATACAGAACTTTATGGGAAAATAATTAAGGTTTAAAATTAATAAGAGATAGTTGACAGTTTTGTTAAATCTGACCTTCTGTTGGTTGTACATACACTATACTTTGCTTCTGTTACTGGTCGTAAAATATTTTATATGTATCATGAGCATCAATCATGATTTTAAAGCTAAAATGGTTAAGCTGGAATTTTTTCTATAATTTAATTAAAATTTTCTTTTAGACCATTTTAAATCGTATCATGTTGTTAGGGTAAATCAACAAACAAACAAAAAAAAAAGGGAAATTGCGTGATCGTTAAATTATTCAAATAAAAAAAGAATACTACGAGTAATGCTACTCGGCAAACTAAAGTCAGCAATAGCCTTAATAATTTTTATTCTATCTTTGTCTAGTTCCTTCGTGCTTCAGAAGGCACGTTAAGTTGTTTTCGCCTGCATTTATAATCGATAACACACACAAATCCGTACTGGGCCAGTGTGATGTTTTAATACTCATTATCAGCCAGTGGAAATAAAATGTGAGTAAGGATTAGAAAACAACGATGCATGACAGGGTCTATAGAAGTAGTTTAAGTTAAATAATGCATCAAAGACTTCTATAATGTATAAAAGTTTTAACGTGGACAGTACACTTAAGTATTTCAGTATAAAAGTTAGTAGAAGTTTGTTGGATCAAATGGGTTTCATTGAAGTTCTAACATTGATTATGGTTGAAGTTCCGCGTTGAACTTAAAACGATGCTGCTCAAGATAGTAACCACGCATTGTTGTGCAGTGACATGTTTCAATATCCGGGGCCATCTTCAGTTACAAATTAAAAAAAATCTTTATGTATGACGCAGGCTTATGACAAAATCAGGAACTTGAGAAGATTCAGTTTTTTATTATTATTGACGAAAATATTAGACTAGCTTAGGAATTTCAAATGATTATTTTATCATAAAATAAAATAGTTTGCAATTTAAGCGAATTGAAGACATTGGCTAATATACTAGAACATAATTCAATAATACGTTGTATTACAATGAATTGTTCGTGTTTTAAATACTACAATAACCTGTAATATCTAATGAGATCAATAAGAATATTAAATTACACATACATAGTAAAGTATTACAAAATGTAATATTATATAAAATATTAGGAATATCTCTGTTGCTTTTCACTAATATCATTAATTATCTTTAAAAATGAATGTTAAATTAAAATGAATAAATAAATGATTATATAAAATAATTAAAATGATGTGTTGTAATGTTGTTATTGTAAACAACTATTAATTCGTATATTGGCGACACATGGAATATATAACTTTTTATAATCGTATACTTTTGGAACAGCTCTTCTTATACATTAAATCTATACAATCTTTCACGAAATGTAAAATCTAGTCATTAAGTTCCTAGAAACTGTATGGTATTTACGTATACAACGTAAATACCAGTAATATATTCCTACGTTATATTGGTTTGAGACCAGTGCGTATCGGCCTAAACGTGTTAACTTCCAGCTTACGTCAAATGTACTTGGATTTAATACTCCAAAAATCTCTATAAGTTCCATTTGCTTTGCTATAATATTAACTTTGGTTAAAAAAAAGATGAAATGGTAATTTTAAACAATTTAGGCTAAGTAATTTACAACGTTAATATATATAAATATACTAGTTTTCTGCCAGTGGTTTTCTCTTCTTTTTGAATGAAAGCTGCTTTAAAATCAATTGTGTAACAGAGTTCAGCGTATAGACAAGAAGAAGCAGCAAGAAAATACTATGTGTGGATAAGAGTATTTTGATAAATATAAAATCAGTAGATTTTTGCATTACTTCGACATTAGTTAAATAAACTAATAATTTTAATCATCAAATCAGAAACTTAAAAATTTTACTTAAAATATGTATTTTTATATAAGCAATTTGGGAGAGTATAGTAAATTAATTACTAATTTGACGTAATAAATATTTGACATATTTACCTATTTGCGTAAACGTTCAATGAACATGACTTTTCCGCCCTCTTCATATCTGACTATCGCAGGTTAAATCCGGTTTTATCTCGTTTCTCCGATTTCTCATTTGGTACAATAGCTCAAACGTTCGACTGTTCATAGACAAATGGAAACGTCAGCCGCAGCCGCCCCTTGACGTGCAAGAATTGCTTTGATTTTCTAAGAACCTCCTAGGCTATTTTGATTTGTAAATTTAAATGATGGCTTTCTTTTTGCATATGTATTTTTGCTGTACTAATATAGAAAAACTGGATGAATATAGAAAATATTAGGTTGAGGGTAAAAACCACACCCCTTCTATTCATTAATTCTGGCTGTTTTCTCTTAACTTTATGCTTTAATTTTATCAGTTGTTCGCAGTATTTCAGAATCGATGGTCCTACCTGGCGGTAATAGCTCTTAATTAATAATACCCATTCCCATCATACATATGCCGTTCCAATTGCCTTTTTGGAAGTAAACCCAGGTTTTACCACAGTCTGTGAATGCTGACCGACTTTTGACCATGACCTTTTCCTCATGTTCTTGTCTTACGTGATCCACTTTTCATCACTCATATCATATATCAGTGTTAAATAAAAGTCGTTGTGTCGTAACGATCGTTTATTGAGAACTAAAGAATACAAGATATACACTATATAGGTAGGTGATAAATTCACCTACCTACATTATATTAATAATATACAACACCTCCGTCTTTATTTAATAACTTAAAACAAAATACACAAGTTATAAATCATAGCCTAACTTAGTAGGTACTAGTTATCGACACGATCAAGATCGTTCTTCTATTTATTTACGAGTACATATCATATAATAAATAGAAGAACCGTGTGATTTTATATAATTTTAATTTTCAATAATAAGTCGATACCTCATGATGACAATTACTTATTACTCAGTTTATTTGATAAATAGATTGAAAAATTACCTAAGCACTTAATTATTTTTATATCTGTTATCTATAAACAAGTAACAATCCAGAAAGATTTTATATTTTTATATCTTTTATATGTACACTATACAATTCCGTCTCCAAAAAAAAATTAAGTGCTTTTATGAGATATAAAGTAAAAAGTCCAATCCATATTTTTTCACAGGTATACGGTTTCTCAATGGAAATTTATGATGGTTGGGCGATCTGTGACTACTAATTTCTTCACTGTTGACAGTGACACTGGGACTTGATGTAGATTCTGCGGATGGTATTGGTGAGCCGGGTTGTTTGATGCTACCGTCAACCTTATCCTTAATTTCTTGGGGTGCAGAATTGGAACTATGATCCGCTTGCATTAATTCGGTTCCCGATTCTTTGTTTTTATTAGGGGATAAAGGAAATACTAATGAAGGTCGCAATCGCTTATGGGTGGTTACTGGTGTCGATATTGTTGAGTCTAGTAATACGGTATCTTTTGAATTTAACACTCGTAATTTTAATTGGTCGATGAGTCTATGTACCTCGGTTCCCTCCGTATCATTTATTACACGATAATTCGTACTACCTAATCTGCTAATAATTTTTCCTGGAAGTCATTTTTTTGTACCTCTGTAATTCCTATACCAAACTAGAGTTCCGGGTTCAAAATGTCTAATGACGCCTCCCGCTCCCGTCTCCACTTTCGCTTGATGTTGGATGACTCGGGCGGAGTGGTCTGGTTTTAAACAGTCGAGCCGCATACGTAGATTCCTACCTAATAGTATTCTAGCTGGGCTCTCGCCTGTTACATAATGTTCTGTATTCCTATAGGTTAATAAAAAATTACATAAAGCTGAGTGAACATCCAATTTTGATAATAAAGCTTTCTTAATAATTTTCTTACAAATCTTTACAGCACTTTCCGCGGCTCCGTTAGAAGCCGGGTGATAAGGGGCTGAAAAAATATGCTCAAAACCATTTTTTATCAAAAACTTACTAAACTCTTCGCTAACGAATTGTGGGCCATTGTCACTGACGAGTTGCTTTGGAAAACCAAACCTTGCAAACATTTCTATCAATTTAGTGATAACCATTTGTGACGAAATACCATTCATTCTAATTGCTTCTATCCATTTTGAACAAGAATCAACAACGATTAGATAGGTCATTCCTTCTGTAGGCCCAAGAAAATCAACATTTATTCTCGACCAGGGGCTGCTAGGCCAGGGCCACGAGCGTGGCGTGTGGTGGGGCGGCGCGTCGGCCTCCTTGGCGCAAACCTCGCACGCACGGCATGTCACCTCCACGGCTTCGTCTATCCTGGGCCACCACACATATGACCTGGCTAATGCTTTTGTTTTCACAATACCCATATGTGAGTCGTGCAACTCCGCGAGAACCTTATTCCTACACGAAGTAGGTATAACAACCCGCTGACCCCACATAATACAGCCTAACTCCATATATAGTTCTGTTTTTCTGTTGTAAAATGGCTTTAGCTCTTTTATATGAATCTCTGTGGGCCAACCGTCATTTATATAACTCGAAATTCTACTTAATAAAGGATCAGACCTAGTTTCCCTCTTTAAAATATTGTAATCTAATAATAATGACTCAATTGCAAAGTGTAAGTAAGTTTGTTCGGGTGTATCTTTTTCTTCCGCTGCTATTTCTAAATAGTGTTCTTTTATTAATCTAGATAAGGCATCCACTGTATTCTTGTCTGTACGGACGTATTCTATATTGAAGTCGTATGCAGAGAGCTTAATCGCCCAACGCTGTAAACGACTCGCAGCTGTACTTGGGATACCTACTTGAGGCCCAAAAATCGAAATTAAGGGCTTATGGTCAGTGCGTAAAGTGAAATTTCTTCCATATAAATATTGATGAAATTTAGCTATTGCAAAAATAATCGCTAGCGCTTCTTTGTGGATTTAACAATAGTGTTTCTCAGCTCGCGTAAGCGCGCGCGACGCGTAGGCAACGACGCGCTCCTCGCCGCTCACGCCGGGCGCGCGCTGCGCCAACACTGCGCCCAGCCCGCGCGCACTAGCGTCACACGTTACTATAGACTGCATGGACATGTCAAAGTGTGCGAGTACTTCTGTGCTACATAATTTATCTTTGACCTTTCTAAATACAGATTCGTGTAATTTATTCCATCTCCAACGGTTACCCTTTTTTAATAAGTCATACAATGGCGTTAAATAAGTACTTAAATTTTTAATAAACTTTCCGTAAAAATTAACCATTCCTAAGAATGATTTGAGTTCTGAAGCATTTTTAGGGTTTGGCATCTCTGTGATCGCTTTAATCTTATTGGTATTGACCCTCACTCCGTATTTATCTATAACGAAGCCCAAATAATGTACTTGTTTAACCAAAAAATTACATTTACTTTTCTTTATTTTTAATCCATTTTGTTTCAATACATTAAATACACGGTCTAAAGTCTTTATATGACTGCTAATACATTTACTTTTAATTAAAATATCATCGTAAAATACTACTACATCAGGGATATTTTTAAATAAATTCATCATGAATTTTTGGAATATTCCTGGGCTCGATGATAACCCATACACTAAACGATTGTATTTGAAAAGCCCTCTATGTGTATTAATCACTGTATACTTTTTTGATTGCTCATCAAGCTCTAATTGATTATAGGCTTGTGAGAGATCAAGTTTAGAGAAAAAAATATTTCCTGCCATCTCACTAAATAAATCATCTATTTTCGGAACCGGGTACCTATCGACCATTAAAACACGGTTGAGTGTTACCTTGTAGTCCGCGCATAAGCGAATACCACCGTCAGCCTTCCGTGCGATAACTAGCGGTGTGGCCCAGTCGGACCGGTCCACCGGCTCGACGACGCCGGCGCGCAGCATCGCGTCCAGCTCGGCATCCACGCGCGCGCGCAACGCATACGGCAAGGGGCGCGCCGCGCAGTACATGGGTTCTGCTCCTGGTCTGACCCCCAGGCTCACCGATCCACCCGTGTATTTTCCCAGTGTACCATCGAACAGTTCTTTATGTCTAGAAATAATATTTTCAATCGAGTCTATATTACTAATAACCGAATGTTCTTTAAGACTATTTACGCTACATTTAGGTATATCGATATCTAATTCAGATAACCATTGTCTGCCTAACAGGTTTGTCGATCCGTTATTGATGACATATAAATCTAATATTTTATTCACCCTGTTATATTGAACACTCGTCGATAAGTAGCCTAATGGCCGCACTACGGAACCATCATAAAACTTTAATTTTAATTTACAAGGATGCAATTCTAAATTATTATACAACTCATTGTAGGTCGATTCACTAATACAGGACAAAGCTGATCCCGTATCGACTTCCATTTGTAATTGTTTATTATGTACTAATAGTGACATACGAACCGGCTTATACTTTGTCAACGACATTTGATACATTGGTTCCTCGAGATTTTCTTCCTCGGTGTTGTCGTCATCGACATTCGGTTCGCGCACCCAGTACGTAGCACCGCTGCTGCTCGCTGCCGTCGCTGCCGAGCCACCCGTGCGGCGATCTCGGCCTCGGCTCGTTCCGTCGGCGCTCGGCCGCGTTCGTCCACGACGCGACTTCCAGGTGCCGCCAGCGTCGACGCCTCGCTGTGCGACCGTTGAGTTAGACATCGTACCTACCCGCATTTCGGTACACATTCTTCTGAGATGCCCTTTTTTATGACACCCACTGCATTGAAAATTCTTGTATCTACATGCTGATGATCAATGATTAAAATTCCCGCACACGAGACATTTGTTAATATTCGCCATATTCACTTCCGTTTCTGTAGTCATCAATTTGTTATATTTCACCGCGTTCGCTTCCCGTTCCGCTGCTTCCAGTGAGACCGCCAGATGGATAGCTCTCTTATAATCGAGTCCTTCCTCTGCAAATAACCTTTGCCTTATGATTTCACTTCGAAGTCCGCATACGAATTGATCCCGTATGTTTTCTTCGAGCTGCCCTCCGAAATCACAAAATCTCGTCAGTTTTTTTAATTCCGCTACATATTTGGCGATGGATTCGTCCGTATTTTGTCGCCTCTGCCGAAATATGTACCTTTCTGCTAATGTAGACGGTTTTGGCTGTAGATGTGCTTGCAATAAATCCACTGCCTCCTTGTTCGTGAGCGCGGACGTCTTTTTAGGGCTCGCGAGTGTCGCAAACAACTCGTATGCTGCTTCTCCCATTACTGCTATCAGTGTAGGCAATTTGGCCTCGTCTGTTATTTTATTCGCGAGGAAATACATTTCTACACGTTCGGTATACGCACTCCAGTTCCCAGTCGTTATATCGAAATCTCCGATTTTATCTTGCTTTCTATTAATACAAGTCCCCGACACAACCAGTTGTATTATGCACTACGTTACTATTCCGTATTTTCCTCGTCGCCAATGTTAAATAAAAGTCGTTGTGTCGTAACGATCGTTTATTGAGAACTGAAGAATACAAGATATACACTATATAGGTAGGTGATAAATTCACCTACCTACATTATATTAATAATATATAACAATCAGCTTCTTCAAAAATAGTTCGGTTTTATTACACCATAATAAAGAGTCACATGAGTAAACGGTTCATTAGGTTTCTTTCAGTGAGCTCGTGAGGTACTCAAATATCCAACTTTGATGTGTACTCAGTTTTTTCAAATGCGCCAAATCTATTTTGTGGTCAGTGCCCAGTTCTTCAGCAACTTCGTAACTTCTGACATGCCGGAATTGCTCCATTTTAAAAAAATGTGCTACTCTCACAGAAACTGTTCTAGGTTCATAAAAGGCACATTTTTTATCGCGTCTTGCATTGCATTTATATTTTTTTTTATTAAAATTTTAATTTGTATCGTTTTTTTTTTATTAGATTTACTCAATTTGACGGTAAGAAAAATAAATGAAAACCACATATTTTCCTAATTTGAAGTCGGAGTTATCACCGGTAAAATTTAAATTTTTTAATGATACTGAAAACAGCCAGGTACAGATGGTATATAACTAAAAATATTTTATTAAAAAATTATGCATACCTAATAATTGATATTAGTGTAACGGTGCATCATACCATTCCGTTTATTATACCTCGGTTCCCGCATCCAAACTTTTTCTCTTTGAATTTTAAGATCATTTCTTTTTCATTAATCGTTTTTCGTAATTTGATATTTTGGTTAACGCGCTATGCTCAGAATGACAGTTAGTGAAAATTATTCTAACAATACCTACATAACATTTTTTATTATAAAGTATTTAAATTATGTGTTTAAAATAAATTATGTTTAAAGAAAATATATCTTAAAGTATCTTAAAGAATAGGTACCCAGTAACGGGGCGTGTAATGATTTTATAAATAACGAACATAACGAACTTATTTTTATATTCTGTTGTTACAGTTTTTTGTTTATATCATAAATATACCAACTACTTATCAAGCCTACCCGTAAAACACCGAAGCACCGAACCCGTCACATCAGTTTTTTCATACATTTTTTTTCTACGGTTTACGTGAATACAAATACTGACATGGATACTTTTTAACTGATTTTTTAAAATTTTAATTGATGTGAATAAAATATAGGTATATGGAACAAAATGAGTTATCAACCAACCGGAGGAGTAAGTATATCATAAGTAACAATGATTTTGTAGACATCTTTTTCATTTTTATTTTCGATGTTAGCGAGTTAAAAAAGAATTTACGATTTACCGTAACGAATGCAATATGATATTTTCCTGTGTATACAAAACTTTTTGTAAATAGTATGTAAGAATAAATGTTTCTTAATAAAAAAGTGTTACCATAAGAAAATTTTATAACTATTATAAAATTCTATTGGATTAGGTCAATATGAATTTGCATGTTAGGGATTGTTTTACTTTGAACATGAATTGCACAAGCTTTAACCAACTGTGACGTTCTGAACAATTAACTGAATTCCAACTTTATTACAAGTACGTTAAAACAGAGATTTTAAAGTTATGTCGAAATTCAAGAAACATGAGCTTGCCGACTTTAACAGTAAACAAATGAGGCTGTCAACCGCAGGTGTGACGGAGAAGTACGTCCCTGTGCGTAACGAATATTCGAGTATTTCACTACGTATGAACGTTTTCAGGTCATATTGAAAGCGTTTTCACACAAAAAAAAATTCAATCAAATTGTTTGAAGTATTTTTAAAGCTCGGTGTTTATATTAAATACAAGAACTTAAATAGCTATTTTTTACTCAATTATATTTTTTTCTTCATTAACTCTTTTTCAAATTGGTAATATTAATAATATAAAATGATATGCAGCAAAATTATAGTATCGAATACTCTAATTTTTTGTATCATATTATTGTATTAATAAAAATATCCTTGTATAATGAAATACGAGTATGATGCGGTGCGATACTATTTATTTACTCCTTGGGATCGTACATTACGTGCCATTCACCACACTGTTTGCGCAGTGCGTCACTCAAAACAATATTTATATTTATCAGAGACCAAGTAAAAATAATATATATGCCATGTTTCATATATATAAGGTGTAATTTTATTATATGCCAGGACTTCATGGGGTAGATTAATTAAGTATACTGAACAACATTTACTATGGGAGCAACGCTGAAGTCACGAAAAAATGTTCACTATACTTAACCAATCCACTCCACAAAGTCCTGGCATATAATAATATTACACCCTATATAACTACCTAGATTCTACACGGACTATAGCGAATTGCCCAAGCTTTGTTGTGAGTCGACACAATAGGGATGGCGACTTATTTTTGTTTGTTTGTTCGTCAGGTTTCTTGAAGAATATTAAACACGTATTTTTTTACGTAATCAATAAATTACGGTGATACATTAACTTTGAATGTCGCATGACGTCGCACTTTTGTACATTTCCTACAAACCTATGACTCCTCAAATTTAATGTCTCTATCTTAGTATCACATTTATTATCTAAGCCATTTCTTGTTTAAATTGGAGCAAAACAAAACTTATTTAATATTTTTCTATTATCTGACTGATGGATTAAATGAATTTCTTTTTTTACCCATTCCTTTTTTGAAGTCAATCAAATATGGACACTGGCATTTAGCAGTTATATTAAAAAAGTAACGAGTGAATGAAAAATATTAATTTTATGACTTTTTTTAAATAAAAGACAAATAATGTAGGTAATAAATTATCTAATGCTGTTAATAATTTGTACTTGTTTTAATACCCGCTGAAATTAAAAAGCAAGACCCAAAATGTAAGCTGAAAATTGAATAAACAGCATCAGTGATTTCATAAAGAGTATTCAATCAAATAAGTTCAAGAAATAACTATTTAATTTATTCACAAGTTATAGATAACGTTCCGTTTTTACAAAATAAAGAAGATCACTTAACATATTTTTCGACCCCTAACGGTCCTAGCCGCTCCCTAATAAAAGGAGGAATGTCACATTATTTGTCAAGTATGACATACGAGTCCCGCTCAAAGTAGCACCGCACCTTTCCCTAATTGACAATGTCTTGACGCGGCACGGTAGAACCACTCTGCGTCAATGTTTGCGAGCAATTAATTATTCCAATAGTAAGTGTTGCGATTATTCTCGCAGTTTGTGCAAATAAACGCGCGGGCGCTTGTGCCGTACGACTTTATATTGTTACAGTAAATATAAACATTACAGTATTCAGCTGCTCTTACACTTGACTTCGTAAATACGCATTCATTTATTTCTATATTAAAGTGGTGTCTAGAGAAATATATTTGTTTGTATTATATCTAATATTTTGGTAACAGAGTCGATAATTAAATACGGATGACAATTTGATGTGTGATCATTAAATATGTTCAGTCTAGCATTAACTTCTTATTATAAATATGAGTATGTTGTGATATCTATTACACTTTCTCTTTCCAACGGATGGTATAAATAGGGATTGTTTGCAGCCCGGAGTAGTCACATAACCATCGACCCAATCGATCAACGTCTTTTCCAAAGCATGAAGATAACGCTCTGATTTCAGTTTTTAAATCTTTCTATTCTTTTCTATTTTAATAAATGAATACAATGGTAAAAAAGTTCTTTGTACAAAAGATAAGAATACATGACAGACGTTACATTTTTATTTTACCTTATGTCAGTCAGGCAAGATAATATATTTTTACGAGGGCACCGATAGAGGTGAAACAAAAAGAGGGACAGCAGAAAAAACTTCAATTACCCTAACCTCCATTGAATTTAATGAAATCTCCGCAATTGCGACTGACGACCGAACAGGTGTATTTTTGTTTAATAAACGTTAAGACAAAAGGCGACCCTGTTATCAAGGGTCGTAGACAAAAGGCACAAACCTTTTCTGTCCTTTTTCCTTGTCTCAAGATAAAAGAGAGAGTGGATTAAATGCATAGATAGCCGTCATCCATAAAAAGATTCTACTTTGAGATAATTTAAAGAGAGAGAACGATGCTTTACTATTTGAAAAAAAGAGAGATTTTGAGTACAATGTATTTTTATACAGGTGCCCATTGAGATAAATTTCATTGGAACAATATCCTTCTTGCTAACGATGTCTCCAAATTAAATGAGTGAAATTAATCGCCGCGGAGATTTGTTGGGTCTGTTTATTTGAATTTGTGTTTCGTTGTGATTTATTTCTGACCATTATTCAAATCATCGTCCTTAAAGTTTGTACAAGGAGAAAGTGGAAATCATTAATAGAATTTGTTTTCTATTTTGAGTCTTCTCATTTTGCAGGCAATATTTCATCTTGCTTTTGAAGCTTTACTTTTATATTTCAAAGTAATTTTCTATACGTAAAATGGAATATATGTTTCATGCCGAATTTGAACTCAATCATGTTTAGCTAGTATATCTAAACAGACGAAAAATCATACTGATATTGAACAAACATAAAACTGCTTGATTTTCAAATGGTATCACGGCCTTATCAATACAATTCCAATGTATTTACATTTTTCCGTATATCCATCCGTTACTTGAGTACTAGTACTTACATCTAATCTTAAGTCGTAATAAATTTTCATAGACCAGGTGTTATATCTGCAAATAAAAATTAACTAGTGTTTATCTTTTGCGGTCTTAAAAAAATACCACTTTTCTCTGTTTTCCATGTTCAAATTAGCAGTTGTCCGAAAACATTACGTAGAGGTAAATAGGGCAAAAAATCGATAAAGTTAAATGCAGCATTATCATATGCGATAGCTGGTATATAAACATTTATAAAATAATATTACTTTTTGTCGATCACAGATGTATGCACATGAATAAAAACTAAGAAGGTCCAGCGTTTGACATGTTAAGCTTGCATAAACTAGTCTAGTGAATATTTTATCAAAAGGGGAATCTTTAAGATAAGTTCACTTAGGTCCTGGCTACTTTATTATTCTCTTTCCAATGTTAAACTAATTAGGACTCCTTGACTTATAACAATTTCTTAAAGAGTATTTAACTATTATATTATAGCTTTTGTTTAATTGAATTCATCTGTATTTGCTTCTCAAAGAAGTCTCATACACTGCTTCTCAGACAATGCATATTTAAAGAGTGTCAGTTTATGGTAGTTTTTTTTTTGTATTTAATTTAGTATTCTGGAATTCATGAATAGATGAAAAGAGTATGTTTGGCAAATACCGCTAATGATAAGCTTTATATATACAGGAAAACATTGTAGTCAGTGCTTTGAAATTTAATATTGTGCAAGTGTAACCATATTCATATTTGATTTTTCTCTTTTTCGCCTGCTTACTCCAGAGATAAAACATGAATAATAATATCCACAAGAGATATACATTATTAAATAGTTTAGTGATACAAGCTTTAACTTAAACCTATAATTTGAGTGACTGGTGCCAATAAAAATACCATAAAATTGTTAACAATACGTATGATAACTATACAAACCCTGAAAGATGCTTCATTCTTTAGAAATGTCTGGATATTATCCAGGTTATTTGTATCTAAACTTGGTTTAAGCAGACTGTTTGGGTAATGAGTTTGAGAAATTTAACAATTTTGTGAATATATCAAATATAAACAATAACAAAATCAGATGATGATAAAATGAAAAAGTAATATATGTGAATATTTTGGTAAAACCATAGGAAAAATATTGTGCCTTGATTGCAATTTAACCCGTAACGATGTACTTTATTTTACAATAGCAATTTCATACAAAGAGTAAATAAATATTGAATTTTAAAATGAGAAAATAAATTATTTCTACATGTAAAAGTAAACTCATTGATATTATGTTTCAGGGAGATCACTGATCATCTTTCTGGATGACTAAAAGCTTGAGCATATGTTTCTAATAACTCATACAGTCAGCATGCTCACAGTCGGTAAATTACTATATGCTAATAGTTGAACAAAACTTAAATCAAGAATGCATAGTTTTTATAGCAAAACAAAGACCAAGTCGACTGGGCTGGACAAACAGATGAGGCACGGTCGGATAACCATAATGCTAAAATCTTGTGTAGAGACTCAAACCATCTGTTTAAAAATAATTCTATTTGTTCATTTGTTTTTATAGTAAAAGTGTACATACATACAATATTTACGTATATTGTGTAATATTTATGTTATTGTATTAAAGCGTTCACTTTAAATCTCGATGTCACATTCCATGTCGGTGAATAATAACCGTTTATTAAAAAAAAACATGCATTTCTCAGATTGTGAAGTAATTAAAAATTATACCCCGAGAACTCCTTTAAGAGCTTTAAGAGTTTGGGATGGGATTTGTCCTTTATGTTATGGTAAAACGTCAAAAGAAAACTACAAAATAATTACTTTTTACCACAATATATCCGATTACTACTTTTTTCATATTAAATATAAGGTCATCTAAATATTCTGTAAAGCTTTATAATGCGTGGCTCAGCTTTATTGAGGTTTTGAATTATGATCAAAAGGACTCCCGTGATTGTCAACGATTTCAAAATAGCGACGCTGAAAAAAATAATAATTACGCGTTAAGCGACAAAGAGATGAAATGAAACCTGAGATCACTCAGCACAAAATTCAAATTTAAACAGCGTTAAGTAAGAAACTTGGGAAAATTTAAAGCGTTCTCGCTCATGCCGGAGATTTATTTTCGAATTTGAATTGTTCGCCTCGGATGTTTTTGCGGAGCTCGTATAAAATTTCGCCCTTCAGAAATCTCGAAGCAATTATTTGTCTTGCGGATGCAGTTCCGTGCATATAACTGGGTGCACGCGATTTAATAATGCTTTGACGCAGCAAAATTTGGTGATTCTTAAGCTGTTTTTAATGAGACTTGGTTTGTGTTATCGTATTTTAAAATTACTATAGTAAGAATGTTGTAGTCATAATCGAATATTGAAATTTATCAAGGTGGAAAAGGGAGTGAGAGAATAAAGATGGGTTTAAAGTGACAAAACACAACTTTTAACAAGGTTAATAGAATTTCTATTTTATTCTTATACTAATAGCATCACCAGATAAATATTTTTTAATATAAAACTTAAACATGCAACGATCCGAACATGCATGAAAAAAAGATGAAATAAATCGCACTGAGTAACTTGTCAGTTTTCTCAGTATAAAGCACAGTATAAAGTTTTTTTCCTTAAATTATCAAGCGACGTCTTACGACCTTCATGGGTGTTTGAGAACATGTCTATAACAGTAAAATATTATTTAATATTGGATGAGAAATTCAAGGAATCCTTTAATATAGACACGAACCTTCCTAATATAAGCCAATATTACAAATTCTCAAATTTAATATCACACATTAATACATTATTTAACAAGTTATATAACTAGTATTATATAGCGTAACATCACTTCGATCTTTACCCTATGACACATTCTGCATAAATGAACACCTTCGCTTGTATCCGAGGGATGATCAAGGATTTGACCTTTATCCCTTGTCTCTCTAAGTAAGATGATACAGATACGTTTGCTTCATTTACGTCTATGTGTAGTTAAATGTAATGGGACTGTTATCAGTTTCGAGGCGTCTTCGTGTCAACGGAGAGTTTAGTGGCTTAGCATCCATATTGAGGAATAAAGCGTATGTATTATATGGATGAACGAGGAATATGTCGATGGCAAAGTTTACGGATATTTGGAAACTTTTGATTTGAATTGAACAGATGAGAAACTAAAAATGAATTATCTTAAGCTCCTTTGTGCTTCGGAAGTCACGTTATCCCGTTAATATAGGTTGCATAGGAAGTCATTGGCACTCGTCAATATAGTATTAGGTCTGCGTTGTGGGTAATGACTTACTTTTTCTGTGTTTCTTTCCGTGGAGAAAACTATGCCCTAGCAATGAGGATGAAATTGGTTGAAGATGATAACCCTTTTTAAACTAAACTCACGAATAAGTTCCAAGCAATTTAGAAAAACTTCGAATACTTCCAAAAGTGTGCGAGATATTTTTATGACAATGGCATAAACTCGAAATTCAAAACAAACATTTATTATATAAAGTAGCTTTTTAATCATTTTACACTTTAAATGTGATTATTCTAAATTATATTTGTATTGTTGTTGGTCTCTAAAGCACAATGGAAATAAAAATTCGGAGTCTTCGCGTGACTTATTGTAAATTCATAATATAAATACCGCCCTTATTTGTGTATTATTTAACTTATTTTACTGACAGCACAAAATTTGTAGAAGAAACTACTTACTATTTTTAACGAGTAGAATGAATCTAACTTAATGGTCTAAAATATTGAAATATAACGTTCATGGATTAAGAATGTAGGTATAATACTCGTATATAGGATCTCTAGAAATGATCAAAGGAAATGAAATACCATCCGTCTGAGATCAGATGCAACAGCTGGCCATGTACCTATATAGAGGACAAATTTGTGCTTCCATTTTGAATACAAATATGTGAGCAGATGCAACATATGACATCACACTGAACTACGTGCTACCACAGTCATAGCCACAGCAAGAAAACGAACGCAATGTAGGTTGTATAATAATATGTTAACGAATTAGTTCTGTGTACGACAAATAAATTGCCATCGCGTCTATTATTAGTTTTATAGCATTGTTTTATGACGTATGACTTTAATTGACATTCGTTCTTATTTCAAGATCAAGAAATTAACTTAGAATTTTGTAATATTTAACATAAAAAGTAAGTTTCTTAAAAAAACAGTTTTTAGTTTTCAGGTTGTCGTCGAGTTTTTAACTAATTTTAAGAACTAAATAATTATGCTTCATTTTTATGTTATTCCATTCAACACTTTCCGCAATTACTGGAACAATAAGCAATTATAAGATGACTACACAAAATCATTTTGCAATACAAATATATTAATTAAACAAAATATTTCGTAACTCTCATATAAAATTTAATGTAAACAATATCGCGAATTTTGTTTACTCTTTCCATAATATGCTATGCTATAAATAAAGATATTGTTTATTTAATATCGTAGTATTTAATAATATTTCGTTATAACGAAACTTGTTCGTTAAAGTCAGGCTTTCAAAGGTGTAAAGCAAGATTAAAGTTAACCGGGTCGTTTGAAGTCTAAATAACTAAAATAACGTTTGATATTTCAAGTAACTGGGCTTCAGTTTACTTATGGCTGAATATTAATATATTTATTTGGAAAACACAAAGCAACTTTGCTAAGTAAAGTTGCTTTGAATTTTATGGCAGGGGTCAGAGAAACGTTGATAAAACAAGACACTCCAACAAATTTTGAAGTTTATTTTAAACTGTTGTCAGTATTATTGATCTATAAGAAGTTTTGTATTCTAATCAAATCAAATCAAAATCATTTATTCGGTCTAAACTGTTACATAGCACTTGTGCCTATGGTTCGCAAAACTACGACAGGAGATCTTGTACTGAGAAGAAACGACAAGAAACTCAGCAAGGGCTGCTTTTTTCTCCCTGTTTTATACCACACAGAGAAGTCTTATTGGAAAGTGATTACATTAGACTAAAAGAAATGTAAGTTTCACCAAAGCAGATGATTAATATAAAAGGTAGAGTAAGTAGTGCAAGGTACAGACACAAACATTAAATTAATATAAATTACTTTAAATGTATTAGAAAGAACGATTAATTGCTGAATCCACAAATTTAATTAAGATTTATCTATCCTATATTATCATGATTTATAAATCATGATAATATAGGATAGATACCAAAAAAATAAAAGAATATATATTAAGGAATTTAATTTTACCAAAAATAAAACAATAATGGTACTACTTATTGTGCGTATATTGTAAACATATGAAAAACGATACTCTCAGATTTTCAGAAGTAGAAGTCCAAATATTTTTAATGTTAATAGTTTTGAACAGCAGGTTCAAAAACATGCAGTCTGAGTTTGCTGTAGTTTATTGCAATGATTATTCAACACATATGTAATATTGCAGTGAGGGATCACTACTATATATTAACTATGATATATATTCACTATTGTTATGAAAATTTAATAAAATTTTAATTTAAAAACACGGATATAAATATTTGACAAGTGAAGCGGCCAATGTTACCAGTTTAAGTCGCGCGTAAGTAAAAGAAATCAAATTCAAGTTTGCCTTTGAAGTGCTGGGGGCAAGCAGAAGTTTAATCGAAGGTATATTAATAATTTGTTAGTCATAGAACAATTAAAGTGCTATTAACGCTCTTTTGACTGAGTAAAATAACAATTTAACTGTCGGTGTTACCTTATTAAATTGGGTGGTTTCAAATATAAACTTTTTAAATTTTATGTTAGTGTCGCAATCTGTCGTAAGGTAATTATTTAATTTTATAGATAGCTTAGATGTTCTTGCTTTAAATATAAATATTCATTGGTTCAAATAAAAGTCGACATTTGTTATGAAACAAGAAATAAAAAGAACTAAAAGATGATAAATAAAATAAAATAATTTATTTACATTAAATTAAACAATAAAATAAAAGGGACGAGGTGACTGGTGAGGTGAGAAGTGAAGTAGTGAAAGTGAGAGTGTCAGTGTAGGTGATCTGGTGAAGGGGCGTGGGTCAGCGGTGAATTTCCGTTGATGATGTCGATGTGCTTCTCAGCCGACGACAGCTCATGGAAACAGCGATGTACTTCAGCAGTCTTGAGGGGCGTCTGGATCCGGAGCGTAAATACGGCGAGGCGTAGTCTCTCGATGCGTCGAACAGGGGATTCTTCGGCAGCAAAGAACTGCGAACTAAAGCGTATACTCGCAGACAGCCTCCAGGAGAGGCAATTTTGGTCTAAGATTGCAGGGGGTGAAGTAGCGAAAGAGGTTATAGTGGAGTATTGAATTGTTGTCGTCTAATTAAAGCCAGAAAGATGTCATGTGACTTTGAGACCGTAACTTTGAAGAGTTCCCGGGGCAGTCGGCCCCGGGAAATAGGCCTTTTAAGAATTTAGCTAGCTCTGTACGAGCTCCAAAAAGCTAACTTGGCAACTTTTGCCGTTGGAGTGATCACGAATTATTTGGGCGAGGCTTTATATACCTGAAGACGAACTCAAATTTGGAAATAAATGATTTCAAATTAGAACCCTAAAAATTCAAAAACTACAGAGTTTCAATGCCTAAAACTGACAAACAATGAGTCAATTTTCATGAAGAGTATCAAATATAACCATAGCAACGAAGGAAAACTTTGATATCAATTCTGTCAAAACAATTAAAATTAGCGATAATTTGTGTTATAATTTGTAAATAAGTGCTTTAATATGATTAGAATTGGTAAAATGTATAACGAAAAACTATGAAAACTACAGGTAAGGGTTCACATTAGTTTTAGTAGTAAAAACATAGGATGAAAGTTCGTAGAGGTTTGGATAAGTTTATATTACAGAATTTTAATGGTTACAGGTATAAAATTGAAGGTACACAGTTATATAATGGAGAAAGTAAAGAATATAAATGGAAAACACTTAGAAGTTTATCGATATGAGCAAAGTTAGTGATATGAATCTAAGAAATGAAAACGATACGAAAGGTTAGTTACGACACATTTAGATGTATTGATGTCAATTAAAAAAATAATAATTTCAGAATACTTTATTTCATTATATTTGACCGATTATGAAATAACTCCTGAGGATGATGATTCTCGTTGCATCGCAAAAAAAACTAATATGCTTTGATCTCCTTGTTTTAAGTATAAATTTTCCTTACTTTAAATAAAAGTCGTTTCATTTGGGATGTATTTATTTATAACTGGGGACAGTCCTACACAGCTCAATATAATTTAATTATTACAATGAAAGATTTACATTTTAATATAAATTTAATACTGCTTAGTTTCTACTTTTTTCAGTAATATAATATGTGATAATGCGCATATTAAATTACCTATATATGTCATACACCCATACATATATCATACACAAATACACACCTACACAATATGATCATCACCATTGTAACAATCAACAGGCTAGTTGACTACATAATTTTTTATTTTATTAATAAATAGTCCAATATTGTCTGAGAAATAACGGAGATGCAATAAAGTTTCGGAGATATGGTGCTATGCTTTGTTTGTGGAGCTGCAGACAATCCCAAAAACGCTCCTTACAAATTAAAGCCACGAAGTGACGTCAAACCGTTTTACAGTAGCAAAAAACGTATGGGCGACTGGACTCTGATGAAAAATATTATATTTTATGTAACTAATTTAATGCCATATATATTTAAATTTCTTTTTTGTATATATATACCATATACTTTACCTACCTTTTCTAAAGTTTTTAATGCGTAATATTTTTCAGATAAGAGTAATAGTTCATGTTTTCCAGACATATAACAGAAAACTGTATTTTCACTTGCAAGACACATATATAAGGACCAAATAGCTGTTCTAATTTTCGAATTTACAAATTTACAAGTGGCTGATATATTTCTACGAAATTGAGGTCTCGAATTAACAAAAACATCAATATTAGTAAATTTCTTATTCTAGGTCTTTGGTAATCTTGCGAATACTTCGTGTAATAATGTGGAACACTAAGCAGCTGTGTGTCTTGTTGGAACGTTATATAAGATAAGCTCGAAAGTTCAGGATAATCCAGACTTCCGCAAATTATGTCATGCAATAAACGCATCTCCAGTATCTATGTGAGTGGTCATTAGCATTTTGGTATCAAATTAGACACCAAGGGCGCGGACCACTTCAGCCCTTGCTATCGCGGCACCATTAAAATGATGTGTAATAGACAGGGCTCTTCTTTCGAGTAAAGCTTATACTTTGAAATTTTGTAATGCTTAGTGTTATTTTATTTTTAATGTAGTAATTGTTTACCTATTTAGATCACTTTGTAAAAGCTTACAGTCATCTTCAGTGCGTACCTTTATATAGACTTTTTTTACCGTCAGGGTGCAGTAAATGTTTTGAATGCATAAGTACTCGTAATAATCTATCACATATATAGGCGCTATAGAAGAGAGAAACGAGATGCAATCCCTAGGGGATTCCAGAGAGTATAGAAACAAAATCTGATCTGACCCAAAACGACAATCTGAGAGCGATTGATAAGGTATGAGCGAACCCAACGCAAAAGATCTCCATGTATTCCGGGGTATTGGATCTTCCTGAGCAGGATGTCATGGTCAACCCGGTCGAAAACTTTTTCAAAGTCCGTGTAGACCATGTTAACCTACCCACCTCTCTCCATTTCTTCAAGAATGTAATTGGAAAACAAAGCTATTTTAGATATAGTAGATCGCCCGCACAAAAATCCATGTTGCGTCTGCGGGATACCCTTTGTGATTGTTGGATATATTTATTTGTTCATATATTAATTTTTCAAAAAAACTTGCTTATAATATTTAAGATGGATTTGGGACGATTATTAATGACAAAGGACCTAGATCCCTTCTGATGAATCGGGACTATTTGGGTTTGCTTTCAGATATCAGGGACAACACATTTTTAGAGAGATCTTTTAAACAAAGTTAAAATGGGGGAAGGAAAGCTATCTGCGCAAGACGAAAGAAACAACCTTGCTTTTGTCAAGCGATCTTATTAGATTAAAACACTTTCTGTTAATCTAAGTAAATGAATACGTCTACTTTATTAACATGATTGTCTTCCATCAAAAATGACGAAGAATCTCCCGTCGGAGGTATAAGAAAGACACCCTCAAAGAAATGACTAAGTGCGTTACAAATATCCTTATCACTAGAATAGCTAAAACTGTTGAACGTAAATATAGATAGATAACTAGAGTGGCCTCTTTTACTTTTTACATATTTCCAGAAAAATTGGGTGAAGTTTTTATAAGTTTCTCTGATTTCGTGATAAAGTTTTTAAAACAAGTTTTTTTGTGAACGGTGCTGTTTTTTTATTTATAATTTACTCTTCGTCATAATCTCTAGGGTCACTATTTTTCCTTGTTAATTTTGATTCAAACTGAACTGTACCAAGATGGATACGAGTTTTTTCTTAGTTTTAATACAGGAATAGAGCGATGGCCGCAAAGGTCATAATGATATCTACAAAAATACGATTACAGGACAGCGATTTAAAGATTTCAATTGTAATAAGTTTCACTATAAACATGTATTATTTTCCAAATTTGGCTTACCTACTGCGCAGTTTGGCAGATGTAATAAAATAGTAACTTTCTAATAGAGATATATTTGAAACATTATTATTCTAATAATCGCGATTTTAAATAGGTAAATTAAATTGTTTCTCAGGAAATAATTTTAAGAAATATTATTCTTTACTGTCTGGCAAAGTAAATAGGTGCATTAACAAACGCCAAACAAACGCCAAATCGCTTATTGCATAAAAATATAGTTACAAACAACTTTAAGAATACACGATAAATAATAAATAACTTCAGAAAATAAAATACATCAACAATTACGTTTTTAAAGTATTGTAAAGCAAAATAAACGAAAAAGATTGTAAACAAAAAAAAATGTCTAATCAGATTTAAATTCAGAACTAATTTATCGATCAAAATAATGATCACAAAATAACATTGCACCAATTAAGTAATTTACTTTCATAATCAGTTTTCTAAATTGTAATATTCTTCCACGAAAAACTTACAGTTGAACAGCAACCGTTTGCGAACAAAATATTGATAAGAAAATATTCTTCGTCGGTAACTGCCCCTTTTTATATGTATATTTTAATCAAGGTTTGCTGGCAAAGACAACTTGATGAAGTTAGGTTCTACTTAGTCTTCGCTGGTCTTCATTTATATAATTTCTGTAATAAATTAATGAGTATCTCGGTGGCGTAGTGGATAAGCGCCGCGGCCCGCGATTGTTGTCGTTAAGCAACTTTCGCAAGGATAGGTCACGGGATTAGTGACCAAAAAAAAAAAATTGTCTCGAGCTACTCCGTGCTTCGGAAGGCATGTAAAGCCGTTGGTCCCGGCTGCATTTGCAGTCGTTAATACCCTCCAATCCGCATTGGGTCAGCGTGGAGGGTCATGGCCCATCCTCCTTAGCCATCCATAAGGAAGGCCTGAGCCCCTGCAGTGGGCACGTAAAAGGGCTGATGATGATGATGATGATGAATAAATTAAAAAGGATCAGGTAGATTTTATCTCTTGGATTTCATTCCATCTAACCTTCATCTTCTATAGAAACTTCTATTATTATGCAAGGTTCTCCTGTCACTTTCACCATCATACACAAAATTCATGAGCAATAGATTATAGCTATAGTTATTTTTAAATCTTATAATTAACGCATAGACACTATCAAGTTCTTGTTGCGTGTAACTTTTTAGTAAAAATCAATGGCAAATATGAACATTAAGATTCTAAGCAGCTTAAGATACATCTAGGTTTTTAAAAGCTTTAGAAAATGCTTTAGAATACTCTAATCGATCACGTATTTTTTTCATTGAATATTATTACTCTTCGAGATTTGCTCGCGTTCATCTATAGGTACGCTGTCTTTGTGAAATTGGTGTATAGTTATCTTTGGAACTAAAAACCAATTTCAAAAATCAACGATGACGAGACTATTTTTAAATAATAATAAGTGATTGATTTTTCTACGATATTTCAAAGAATAAATTATTTTGGAGCAAGACAATATTTTGTACGCCTACGCCAGGAAAAAGGGAATAAAAGTAAAAAAAAGAAATCCACGGCGACATGTACGTCATTGGCCACCCAGCAGGTCATTAAGTATTTCCATCACACCACTCCACCGACTCCGCTAAGTGTACCCCGGAGGGAAGCAGTTGGGACGACGCTTTTTCTTGAATTTTTAACGCCGTCTTCATCCATGGCCTAAGACGAAAGCGCAAGCGATAAGGGTGTAACGATGGGTCTTACTACTCCGTTTGTTTTGTCTTAGGTTCCTGCAAGCAAACTTTTTGACTCGGATATTTATGATCATTTCTTTTTTATTATTCTGTTTTCGTTATTTAAAATATTTAGAAACACGACACGCTCATTCTAAATGTCAGAAACATTAACAATCCGTCTTACCTCATCAAATAAAAGATATCATAAAAATAAATATATTAGATACTCAAAAATACTAAAAAGATGTATTGCTCAGGCACAAAAGCATACTAATCTGAAGTATATCTCAAAATCTAATAATGTCTGTAAAGCAATGTGGGATATTATTAAAAATACAAACCAATACAATAAATCTAATATCGACATAAGACATACTTCGCCCTTTATGTAAAAAATTTGTCCCTGGTGCAAGGTTGCTTCCCATCAAAGTTAAAGTACTCAATAATTAAGTCACTATATAAAAATGGATCGAAAGAGGAGATGAGTAACTATAGGCCTATTACTTTAATTCCTATACTATCAAAAGTATTTGAGAAAATCATCTCAGATAGATTATATAACTTTTTTAACACATACATGTTATTTAAGGATGAACAATTCGGTTTTAGGAAATCCAAATTTACACTGGCCTGCTTTGAACTTATAAAAAATGTTACTCAAGGTCTTGAAGGTGGAATGAATACTCTCGCTTTATTTCTAGACATGAGTAAGGCTTTCGATTACGTTTCTCATTCTCTCCTATTGAAAAAACTTGAAAGATATGGGATAAGAGGGATAGCTATGTCATGGATAGAAAGTTATTTGAAAGATAGGCAACAATGTGTACAGATTTCAAATATTGAAAAAAATAAAAAAGTGGTATATCAGTCCACTTACCACGTAAATAAGACAGGAGTGCCACAAGGAAGTGTGCTGGGCCCTTTACTCTTCCTTATCTAATAAATGACCTCCCAGATATGACGGAACATAAATGTATACTATTTGCCGATGATACAACACTTATTGTAAAATGTCGAAATATTAATGAGATGAGTGAAGTTACAAATAAATCCCTCTATAAGATAATGGAATGGTTAAACGTAAATAATTTAAAAGTAAATTTAGATAAGACTAAATATATATTATTTAAAACATGTAATATTAATAATCGTAACATTAACAACAATAGTATGGATATTAATTATAACTTGGAAAAAATCAATGAAGCAAATATGACAAAATTTCTGGGTATAACAATGTAACTGGAAAATACATATAGACTCAATGATGCTTAAACTTGACAGATTTGTATTTGTGCTAAGAAGAATAAGAAAAACTGTATCTAAAACTGCAGCTATAACAGACTATCATGGATATGTAGCATCATTGTTACGGTATGGCATTATTTTATGGGAAAACTCCGTTGATAGTGACAAGGTCTTTAAGTTACAAAAAAATTGTATAAGATCTAAATGTGGTGCTGGATTTTTGAACTCGTGTAAGCCTCTTTTTCTTCCTTTGCCTTGTCTATATATTTATGAAATAGCAAAATTTGTAAAGAGGTATATGGTTCTGTTTGAAGTGAATGGTAATAGCTTTAATTATAGGGGTAGATTTATAGATAAATTGTGTGTGCCACCACAAAGATTGACTCTTTATTCCAAAAATGCTTTTTGTATGGCTATACGTATTTATAATAAACTGCCAAAACACCTCACTGACATGACTTTGACGAAATTCCAAAAACATCTGCATGAATATTTAATAAATAAATTGTATTATAATATTAATAACTTCTTAATAGATAAAATTGGTAATTAAATTTAAATTTAATGACATTTAATTTGACATTTGTAATGATAATTGTAAATGGATTATTATGGTTGAATGGTTAATTATTAATTATTGACATCATCTTAACTGAAACATTATTCTCTGTTTTTATGTAATGACATTTTAAAATAAAAATATTTGCACACTGTTCATATACTGGTAGAATGTGAGAAACTATTGTTAATAACTGTGTAACATCATGTGTACCATATTCTCGCAAATAAACATTTATTATTATTATTATTACATTTGTATTTATTTTTTCTGGCAAGAACTCGATTATCATTTTAACAATGTATTTTTTAAAGTAACATATAAATAGTAATAAATCTACGTATACGTGTATAAGTCTATATCATACCTACTAAGGAAAACCCAGAAACCGGGTATATAATTAAGTGTTTTATTTAATTGTAACCTCATTTTCGGAAATCTTACAACGAACTGTTTTTATATTACCTAATTGATTTTGTTGTTACAGTTTTTCTTTTACGGTAAATATACTTGTTAAGCCTAGTCAGCCTTTTCATTTGACCACCATTCATCTTAACTAGCCCAGATCCATTGCAAGGGTACATTTTATTTTGTTTTAAAGGCCAATATCAGTGCACGGGATTGTATTACAACGTGCATCAACAGCATAAAACAATTTTCCTGCAGCCAAAATAATCAAAAATAAAACATATTATTTGGATTTGTAAATTCTTGTATCTACTTTTTGATTTGTCTAATATTATTTGCTTTAAAAAAGTATCATGTTATTTCAGCTGCCTGAAACATGAACTTTTCACATATCTCCTACACTTTGTACCACACGCCCAAGGTGGAGTAGCAGCACAATACATAGGATAAGTACTTCGTAGGTAAAATAATGGGCTCAGGCCGGAAGTTTATTATGATTTCTTGGGTGAAAATTGACTTAGAAAACAAACATTTACATGTATAGTTAGAAAGCGTGTCATAAAAATGAACACTTCCATATTTTCACATCAGATGTGGTGTATGAATAATAGAAGAGCTTCTTTTTATGATATTCACAACAACACTATTAAATTTCATCATAGGAGTTTAGTGGAGTGAAAAGTATATAGTTATCGGTGGAACAAGAAAACATAATAAACATTTTTATTCGGCTTTATAAAAGGTATAGTAGGTATTAAATTATATAGCTTGACATATCGATTGAATAAGTTTTAAATCAATTTGACACAGAGTTACCTTCGTATGATAGTAGAATCAATCATGGATATTATCGAGTATAGAATGCCATTACAGTTTGACCTCGACACTACGTTTACTTCCATGACAAAATAATATTATTCATGAATTATATAGTACTGTGGAATGTTTGCTATGTGATGAGATATTAATGAAACACTAAGCGAAATTCGCCTTGCTTTACTGTAGCTTATGTCTTATATATTGATGTGGATACTCTATATTACCGCAAAATAACGTGAATACTTTGGTCAATCCCCATAACACAATTTTATTTATTTCCATAACAATATTTACTAATTTTATCACGATAAAGTTTTATCCCAGTTTGGGCTCGAACTGTCAAAAAATATATTTGAATTATATTATATAGCTCGTTATCGTAACACTTAGATACGAGATATCAAGTTTTCCATTTAACGTTTGCCACTATTTTCAAGTATATATGTAATGTATATAATTTGAGATTGAAAACAAGATTTGTTATCAATCAAATCTGTAATTAATTATACTAAATGTTAAGATTAATCTGTCAGTAATCATAAAAACTCAATAACGATTTAATCTTTCAATTTAAGGGAATTATCGTCTTGTTTCGTTAAAGTAAAACAGCAGCATAATACATTTTCGGCGCTATAAGAACTTACAGATACCTCCTGCTGAGGTTTTGGCTTATTGCCAAGTTTTTAAACGACAAATTCTATACCACTATCTCATTTACGTTACCGTTTTCCGATTTTAGATAGGACATTTGATAATTCGATTTCAAATGTAATTTACTTTTGACAGGATTGTAAAGTTTGGGAAACAAATTGCTTTACAGGTACCTTTACCCGAGGATCTTATAATAGAATAGCGTTGTTTTTTTTTTATTACCTATATTATGGATATCGAAATCATTTGGGAATCCCCTTGAGAATGCCATTGATAAATCACTTTTGTCTTACTATCTTTGCAACATTATTCGTCAACGCTTTTTATAAATCACCTTTGACTTTTCTATAACTATAATCAAATTATATATTGTATACAATAATCTTGTAAATTTGATAATTGATTAGGCATAGTTGGTGCTATAAATGAAATAGACAGCATTCTTGAATGATTTATTTTTGGTTTAATTTAATATTTTATATTATGCGTGTGTCTAAATTATTTAATATCGATATTCAACCCGACTGACTGTGTTTCCTTTATGTATTTTTTTTACCATTCACCAGTCAATTAGTAATAACGCTCATACTTTATATTGCAATATCATTTGCATTACATGATTATGTTTTTAATATTCAGCAATCAGCTTAGAACACAAATTTATACGAACCGACATTCAAGTAAGAATTTTGTCATGTGAACCAATAATAATATGGTTTTCATCATCATGGAATACGTATCTTTGTATTAGCTAATAGCGTCACCGCATTTATCACGCCCATCGCCCTTACCCTACCACTAGGATTGGTATCTTCATTTTATTATAAAAATAGTCATCATCATCAGGTATCTATTGGAGGTTATCTGTGGGTCATGACCATATGGCCTTTGATATGTCAAACTACTTTTATATGGCCCGCTTTTCATATCATCATTTTTTCACTGGTCGGCCATTGTTTTATCGACCACTAAAAAAAGTACACAAAACAAATCTACTCTCCGCATGCGGGTCCTTAACTATATTACAGTTGTTGTATAAACAAGATCAAATGAACGAAGTATATCACGTCATAGCGCTCCGCAATGGACGTAATACGCATATTGGATCAAGTATTGATAGAGGCACTTTGTACCGATACTAAATCGGAACATTTGCTCATATTACTATGTTACTAATACCCTGCCCTTTGAGCGTCGTTAGATGTATTCAATGCACACTGCATTTCATTTGATCAAGAAAGCTATGGTATATTTATAATATAAGACTTGATATTTTCATGGCTTTTTTCACGCAATGTTAACTGAAGTCAAAATAATATAATAAACCTACATAAAATATAAATTGATCATATAAAATGACATAGTGGCTATGAAGTAATAAGACATATGTTCACATAAAGAAACAGTTTAAAGATTTTTATTAAGTAATCAGCTTATATTTAAATAAGATGCTACTTGCTTTGGTGAGAACACAGTGCTAGTAGAGAATTGATATATGATATTTGATATATGTATTGTATAACGCCGCGCAGTTTTGAAATCATGTTCGCTTTTAGTCATCTACGTCGGAAGCTGCCAAAATAATTAATTAATGCACCGTCCATCATTTCGTTATTCGAGCTTAAACAAAACTCGGCGGACTCTAAGTAATTAACGAAGAGAAAAAAATTAACAAATTCTCAATTCGACTTTTCCTTGTTTCCAGGGGGAGATGAATAAACAACAGTGCCGGTTAAAATGTAATCTTCGGGATTTGGTGGAGTGCGCGGAATGTTTTATTTGGTGATCGGTATTAAGTGCCCGGGCAAGATGGAGTGCTCGCTCCGGGTTAGTCCGACGAGAGTACTGTCATTGTGGACACTTCTGCTTGGCACGTTCCATATCGCTGGTGAGTTAAATCTTTTTAAGTTTGAAATGTAATAAATATGCAAAAGCTAATTATTTGTTGTTAGCGTCGCCTTAATAATATTTAATGTTCGGTAATTAATGATATGTGACGCATCGCGAAACGTCAGAACTGATTAATATACATATGGTATGACATTCAATCTTGCTAAGCGACGGACGGTTAGTAAGGTAACATTGATGCAAACTATGCATTAGTTTGCAATACGTTGTAGTAATTTTTCACTTGTCGTGTAATTGGCGGACACATCTTAGAATATTTTATCTTATGTATGTTTCAAACAAAGTGGCACAAACAACAGAATCAGGTAACCGTCAAGGCGGTTGACGCCAGACTGAGCCAGCTTGACGTTCATTTACCGTCCTGCCGCTCACACACCTCAGGCGGTGACTAGCACTTCGGCATACTATAATGCATATTTTCGTCAGATTGTTGTCGGATTTTATGTCAAATTTGCATCGAACTAAAGATCACAAGAGTATATAACAGAGAAATCATTTAACACCAAACACACATATCTTGTGTACATTTTGATGTACACACATATTACATCATTAAAGGTATTTTAAAATAGCCTCTGCTTTTTTGTAACCACCACCTAACCTGGTACTTACCATTTAAATTAGTAGCAGTAACCATTTCAATTTATAAATATTGAACAAAATAAATTTCCGATATATTGTTAATGGATTATTTATTTATAAAATAAAAAAAAGCCAACTAACCCATCTCAGTCAAGCGCCCACGGAGTGTGCAAATGAATCAAAATGAATAAAACTGTAAAAAACGTTACAAATAACACTCGTTAAAACGGTAAATATAAATGAAGTACAATAAACTTTCAGCGTATGCAATGGATGCATACGCTGAAAGTTTATTATCATCCGGTAATACACTCACATACGCTTTAAGCGTAGCTAAAGCGTATGTGAGTGTATTATTTTGTATGTAAAATTATAACAAACAATTCAATATTCGTCAACATCACACACTGATTTCAAATTAAGAAGATGAGGCACTTATATTATAGAAATCTTAAATAATAAAGATACCATAACACCAGACCCCGAGATAATATAAAAAAAAAACTATATTGAAACTCAGATATTCAGAGATGGTGACCGAGTTTAAAATCGGTGTATGAGCCACTCAGCCACAAAGGTCGTCAAATAAAAACGATGACACTTTCTGAATTAATTTCAACTTATCATAATTAAATTCATCTTTTTCACTATACATTCTGTTTCTTGCCTCCAATTTCACATAAAAGGTTAATATTTCTACGAATAACTCAAAAAACGCTTACTTGGTTATTTAATTGATATTTCCTCTGTAATAACTTACATAAAAGTTAGTTATAACACATCCAAGTATTTGAGCTATTATATCGAATGTTTTAAACGCTCATATTTAACTGAATAAATTCGAGCTATTTATTTCATTAACTTTGAGACTCTGGGAGGTTTCAGAGACGGAAGCTTTCTCTGTTAATTCTAGGAATTTAAAACATGTATTATGATCGGTTGAAATTATAACGTGAATCCTCTGTAATAACTTACATAAAGGTTAGTTACAATACATCCAAGTATTTGAGCTGTTATATCGAATGTTTTAAACGCTCATATTTAACTGAATAAACTCGAGCTACTTACTTCATTAACTTTGAGAGGTTTCAGCGACAGAAGCTTTCTCTGTTAATTCTAGGAATTTAAAACATGTATTGTGATCGGATGAAATTATAACGTGAATGTAACATTATAGTTTTAGGCTATTACTATTAAGTACTTAAAAAGTATTTTCATAGTTTAATTAGTTAGAGACATATACTATTTTAAAGTTTGAGATAAACCTCTCTGCAGTCCATGTTTTATTTACATTTACTAAAGCATTTCTGCTGTTATAATACCTTCAAAATATTGCTGAAATATTTGTGTATATTTGTGTATATAAAGTGACATATTATTAACAGTTTTAGCATTTATTTGTTTCCATTCTGCATAGAAAATTCTCTTTGGATCCCGCACGCTAATGTTTTTCACCACCGGCGTTCATATCAGTACGAGTGTTACCACCACCACCTCCATAATTTACAGCTTTTATACGTGATTTGTAATGAGAATAGTGTTAAGTGCGTGTTGTTATAAACAAAATAAATATAAATTTAGATTCAATAATACATTTGATATAAAATAAAGGAAATTATAAAGCTCAAAGCACGACTCCGGCATATCTCAGAGCATAAATAACCAAACATCTGTATTTTATCAGTACACAACTTCGCTCAACGGTAATAAACCAATTTCGCGGCGGAGTAAAATAAAGATCTTATCAGTGAAAAGGGTATGTGGTTTAAAACACGAGAAATAACAGAAAACTAAATACATATACGTAGTTTTGTTAATAATGTTGTAGTTGGAGATATTAAACATGAAGAACTCAGTAGTCGTGTACGTAAAATATGCGTATAGGTAAGTGTCAGCATATCTAGTGATTTCAAAATTTTTTAAAAGACTAGAACATCAACCCAGAAAAAATACCTGGATAAAGGACGCGACGTCTGATTCCCTAAAATTGATCAAACATGTCTCATGTTTATTTTGTTTTATTTTCTATTTCTCCAGAGGGTTTTATAGAAGGTGTGCAATCTGGCTTCAAATTTCTCTGTATTCAAAATTTCTGTATACTCAATTGCGAAACAGCCAATTGTGTTGCAATCTAGTCAGTTTTTAAATACTACTGAAATCGATGGCTTTAAAGTGATGTTCCATCTATGGTATCGATACTCTTGAAGATTGCAGATAGTTATCGACGACTGAATGACAACAATACTGTTACAAAACTAAATAAGTTAGGAATAAAAACAGTTATATGTGATAATGTATTCATAATTCTGTTGGTATGTAAGTAAGTAGCTCGGTGGCGTAGAGGATAAACGCCTCGGCCAGCGATCGTTGTTTTTAAATAACTTTCGCAAGGGTCAGTCACGGGATGGGTGATCAAAAAATTGTTATCTCGAGCTACTTCGTGCTTCGGAAGGCATGTTAAGCCGTTGGTACCAGCTGTATTTGCAGTCGTAAATACCCTCCCATCCGCATTGGGCTAGCGTGGAGGGTCATGGCCCTTCCTCTTTAACCATCCATAAGGAAGGCCTGAGCCCCTGCAGTGGTGACGCCAAAGAGCTGATGATGATGATGATGATGAATCCTGTTGGTAAATTTCTGACAATGTTTATATTAATTTTAATACAAATATAATCATTTTAATATTTTTTTACGTCCATAGAAATAAAATTCTGTTCAATAATAATGTGTTCGTCTGTCATGTTATTAAGAACAAAATATCTATAATAAATTACTTAACTTTAGATATAATTTGCAAATAATTTTAATTCATTAATAATATAGACGCTTATAACTTGAACCAAATAACAGAACTGAGCTTGGACAGGAAAATTCCTTTTTAACAATAAATCTTCCCTCGTAACTTGGTAGTTTCATGCTTCCACTCATTAGGGAATATTTCTATGAATACGACAAAGGAATACATCATCTTTTATAAAAACATCCGATTCTCTTTTCTTATTATTCAAACTACCCAAATATTGTTTTGTTACTGTGTGAAATGTAGTGAATATTTAGAAGGAACGAAAGCATTTACTTTATGAATTACTGTAGGTATATAGTAATAATGCAAAGAGGAAGGTTTCTAACTTAGTTTGTATGTTTGAAAGTTCTTTCACCTAAGAAGTTATATCATACGCGGATATCATAGGCTATATTTTACGTAGGACGCGGGCAGCTAGTATTTTATAAATTTTATACTCTGTACATCAGAGCCAATTGGTCAGATGTCCGTTTTTTATACTTTATAGGATGAGGAATTTAAACATTCAAACGTTGAAAACTTAAAATATTAAATTTACGAATCATCTTAAGCTGTGTAAAAATCTCAACATACATAACTATTTCATTGTGATTGTTTGATGCTATTCTATTTCTTACGTACTCCAACAACACCAACGAAATTAAATCTTAATTCTAAAAAAGGAGTAACATCTGACCTAAATAATGAATGGATTTTCTTATAACATGGTCGGATAATAATATCCGCTGTTGGTTCCGAAAAAATATAAAGTTAAGTTCTAGGCCTTACATTACTAAATGGTTCGAAAATAAACGATTTTTATCAAAACATAGGTCCAAACGAAAGTTATTTCTCAAAAATGGTTTTTATTAAAGTCGTAATTTCAAAGGTTTTTGAGGTAAACCTACTTTGAAGGTGTTATTTCAAGATTAAAAGTAAACATCAGTTGTTTTTGTTCTAAATTCATGTGGACTTCAATGAAATGAAATGACGTGGACAACTATTTTTGTGTACAATTTGTAAATAAAAAACAGTGAAGTAATGATTAGAGAGACCAAAAGAGGACGAAAAATTGAATGATAAAATTGTACATCCGACCAGTTGGTTCTGATGAACAAAATTGGATAGCAATAATGTTTGATTGTGAAAATTGTAACTTAAATTATAAATGTTAATAATATAAATCAAAAGATTTCTTTCACCTTTTTATCTATTAAGTACATAATTAGAAAATAGATAAGGTAACAAGATAATAATAAATCCGTTTATTATCTATATACAGTTTACAGTTTTGAGGTAAAAAGAAAAGAATACAAGGGTACAAAGCCCACCATGAGAGGGACTGATGCCTGATAGAGATTCTTATATAGGACCCGTAGTACAGATCACCAATTCCCTTTAATCATAGGTGAGAACATTAGTTTTAACATTTTAAGTTACAAAGTATATGTGCATTAACAGCGTGTTTGCGAGTGTAAGGCGCTGTATGATGAATAGTTGTCTGCGTGCTAGTGTGTATGTGTTAATGTGTGCATAAGTTGTGATAAAGATCGAATGAATGACTAATACAGCATCTAGAAGATGTCATGTCAGAGCAATAAAGAAGATTGTGTATGTTATGCACAGGCATGGACTAGGAACTAGGATCATTTAAGTGATTGTAAAAGATTTCCGTCCCCTGGTAGTCAAGGTTTTGTAGCCACTCGGATAATACCAACTTACATTCGTGAATATTTAGAGATTATGTTTTCAGGATATCATTCAATTTGAAATATGTCAAAATGTTCTAAAAACAGAGTGATGTATACATAAGAAAAAATAATTATTTACTTATATTTTATAATTCATCATCATCTTCAGCCTATTACTGTCGCTATTTTTGGGGCACAGGCCTTCTCCATGGATGGAATCAAATTAAATAGAGAGAATGGGCTATGACGCGCCACGCGGTTCCAATGCCGATTAGTGTGTGTTAACGACTAGCTGGAATCAAAGGCTTAAAAGCGTTCAAAAAGCGTAAATAAACTACTGGTCATCCATCCTATGACCGACTCTTGCGAAAGTTGCTTGACAACCGTGTCGCAGACCAAGCGCGCTAAACATTGCGCCATCAAGCTCCTCTTATATTATAATTAGTCGCATTTAATTTAATATTTTCACAATTATTTTTTGTCATAATATGGGTTTAATAATGTTAAATTTATAGGCGTTGGTGAAATTCATACTCTGTAAAGCACGGATATTTATTATTAAATTTTGCAAGCTTTAACATTTCGCAATGGTTTTCTTTAATTTATCTGCTAACGTTATGATATGAGTAAAGCACTATACGTTTTATCATACGTATTTCATTTGAATTCAAATACACCGTCTTCTGTTCAGCTTAATTAACGTAATTTATGTATGCGTTAAAACTAAACTAACATAATAAAAGGGAAAGATTTATTGACTTACATTAAAAAATAACAAACATGTTAAAGTACCGGTTAAGAAAATAATAACGAGTTATCATTTGACAATGGTTGGATAACGTCATAGTTTTAAATGTAAGCTATGACCACCTAAGTTTTGCTGGTTAAATTTATTGTATTACTATGCCAAGAAAGAAAATGTGCAAGGCACAGTCAATGTTTAAGTCAGGGTGGCAGATATTTTCAAATTTGACATAAATAAGGACTTAACTGTGATTATGTTGCGACGGAGACTTAATTTTCTTTATATTTTTTTCTTCGAGAAGGCTCCGAATTGCTGAACCGATTGTGAAAATTCTTTTACCTACGGGAAATTCTTATGTGACATAGGCTATAATTTACGTGGGCAAAGTCACAAGAAAGAAGCTAGTAATTAATAAATAAAATGAGGTTAGACAGTCATTGTTTGCAAAGTATTAAAATTCGTATAACTCAGTAAAGTTATGTTAAAATATTCAAACTTAATATTAGAATTATTAATTAAGGCCAGCCTAACTTTAGTACTTTGACTAAGAAACATTACATTACAAAAATATTTGTGTAAAGTTCCATAGCTATAGATTTTATATAAAATAATATGAATGCTTTCAGAACACAAATCACAGCTCTTCAGCTCTTAGATTATAACAGAAGGTCAAATTACTTAAATTAAAGAAAGCAATATTAAAGTTCAAAATTTGGTTGCAATGGTCTTTTGTAACAACGTGATATGCTGTTGTGTGTATATAATTTGTTTTAGAAAATGGTACATGCATATATCAACAAGTGTTTTGATCTTAGTGTTGGACAAATGATTCTTTCCCCAAAAGTATATATATTGAATAATATATTTATATAGTATAATATTTAGTTACTGTGCAATGAATATATCTATTAATAAATATACGTGAACAATCTTTTTATTTTTTACTTAATTTGTCCCATTCCAATTGTAGTTTAATTGACAATGAAACTACCAGTATTATTGTCATTATATTATCCTAAATATGTTATAATAATACAAACGCAAGTTCAAGGGTTCAAACACGACTAAATGCATCGAAAATAGGTAGGTAGTATAGGAGTGTGGCCCCAGATAAACTACATGTTATTATATTTGATAAATTTTGCATTTACAATAATCTGATACTGGCACTCTGAGAAGGGGCTCGAACCAAATGACCTTTCGCAATCCAGGTGACTGCTCTCAGAGTGTCAGGACCAATTGGAATGTTTAAGCATTTTTCATCTAAATATATATAACTCAAAGGTGACTGACTGACATAGTGATCTATCAACGCACAGCCCAAACCACTCGACGGATCGGGCTGAAATTTGGCATGCAGGTAGATGTTATGACGTAGGCATCCGCTAAGAAAGGATTTTGATCAATTCTATCCCCAAGGGGATAAAATAGGGGATGACAGTTTGTAAAAAATTTTGTTAATTTTAAACCGATCGGGCTGAGACTGCATGCACAAAGCTACTATGATGTAGGCATCCCCTAAGAAAGGATTTTGATAAATTCCACCCCTAAGGGGATAAGATAGGGGACAAAACTTTATTTCAGGTATTTTACACGATATAATGAATAAATATTCGTTAGAGTTGCCACTCAAAATAACTTTACCAGGCGGACGAAGTCGCGGGCAAAAGCTAGTTAGGAATAAACCACATGTTTCAATGTCTAATTCTATACATATTATATTCCTTATAAAAATCTCGGTTCTACTGATTGGTCACAGATTTTACTAAATAAATTCCAGAGATGTATTATAGTCCTAAAGCTGTATAGGGATGGGAGTGTCTTCCTAAATTACAATATTTACAAACCTATTTTTAACCTCTTCATGGATGAAATTTTACAAATCCTTTTTAGCATTCCTATAAATTTTAATTATTATAAATGTGTTAAAAATTTAGCTTAATCTGTCCGGTTAGTTAGTCATCTTTGCTTTTTAATTACACACTAGATTTCTACCGGCGGCTTCGCCCGTGTGATTTTTTTTATACATTTAAATCTTCCTCTTAAGTCACTCTGCATATCGATGAAAACCGCCTTAATATCCATTGTTCACTTTAAAGATTACAGAATCTCAGCGTACAGACAGCGGGGGGTGACTTTGTTTTATACTATGTATATATATGTAAGATTTCTCATGCACTTAATATTCATTGCTGGGCCTCAAGAAATATGTTTCCGTGCTTATGATCCGCCTGAGCCATTGTTCAAAAATCTTTGAAGGTATTATTCTTTCAATGAAATTCCTTGTGAGCACACTTCATATTGTTCATAGAGCCTTTCATCGTGTCAAAGCTTTAGTTAAGTTTGGGAATCTTTATTGAAAACTTTCTAACTTATTCCTCCGCTTTGAAAATGTAGTAACTTGGAAGCAGTCAATTAGAATTTGTTACATTTGAGACGATACCTTTGTACTATAGAAGTAGATACTGTGAATGTTATATGTTTTTTGCTGAGGCGTAGCTTAGATGTTGCATAAATATTAAAAAGTATATCGTCGAATATGCAATAATATATGGATATAATTAGTCAATAAATAAAAACTTAAAAACATAAATGTTCATATGTTATTGCAGATAGATTTAGTTAGATAGGTGCCAATACTTCGTATTTTTAGCGATTATAATATAACTGTCAGTGATAGTAATGTGGAGTCATATCTACTAGCGACACATGTTTTTAATATAGCTAGTTTGCAAAGAAATACCAAAAGATGTATAGACGGAATTCATGCCAACCTGAGCATTGCATGCCTGGGGCTTCGAATTCATCCGCGTACTTCACAGATGAGTAAATATGAAATGCACGCGTCTATTTCGAAAAGATAGATTTAAATATTGAATGTCTAATTTTTTTACGATTAAACTATGAAATATTTTAATATTTTTTTTTGAGGCGGAGGCAGGTCTGTTTTAAAAAATATATTGGTATTTTTATACAATAAGTGAATCTAAAAATATTAAATACTAGCTTTCCGCCAGCAGCTTCGCCCGCTTGGTTCTTAGAGAACTGTTTATTTGGATATCGATTCATATAACAATCGTTACTATGGCAAAGTTTTCAATTCCTATACAAACTTCCACTCCCATTTTCATCCCTTTATTTTATACTCATTCTAGCTTTTGTCCGCGACTTCGTCCGAGTATTTCCAAAAACGGTAAAACAAATATTTATTAACTTTATCATGTATAATGTCTGATTATAAAGTTTTCGGATTTTTAGCACAACAAAAAGTACTCTATGTCCTATCTCAAGTGAATTGGGCTTAGTTGTTTAGACGTGAGAGCATAACAGACTTACTTTTGCATGTATATTATTAGTATGGAATAATGAAATCATTCTCTTTGTAGGCTCATTATGTAAGAGTTTATCAGACATTTACTCAAAATATAAATCACAATTTACGATTTTATACTCACAGCTGTTTTTTACGAGTTTAATTGAAATTGAAAGAAAATTGAAAGAAAAAATATAAAGTGTAATTTGTATGTAAATGTCGTAAGCAACTGAATAAAACATCCGACAAATTTACCCCCTTTTTTGTACCGAAGGGACCTAACCTTAACATTTTATAAACCTGGACAAAGGCCGACTAAATCGGGACTAAAACTCCAAATACATGGGACGGTGGTCCAGTATAGTTGGCCTACCCGATAACCCTCTGTATTAGCCTCTCGCGTGGTCTAGGTGGCTAGCCCTATAAAAGACTAGCGCCATTCATTTGCATGAAAAATGTCATTCAGCTGAGTAATTATCATACCGTCCTTCTTCAGTGCAACTGTAGAAAGCTCAGAGAATTACGATACAATTATAGTTCAATCCAAAACAACGTTTAAAGTTTTTATCGTTCATACATGACCAGACTTCTTTCATCAGACAGTCTTCGCCTCTCGGTTCCTCAAAACCGTTAAAAATTCTACAGTCAATCGTCACTCAACTCATTTAAATCTAGAGTAAAACCGCATTCTAGCTGGTGGGCATAATTCTTAAAATGTGAATCCTATATATATTAATTGTCATTTCAAATATTTATTTGATATTTCCCTAACTTTGTGCACGACCCACAATCACCTGCCACCAGTATCGATCACAGATTGTCTGAAAGAAATCGCTGTTCAACGATAAGGCCACCTATTGCACAACTGTAGTTAATTTTATGTTTTGTACCTTACTGTATATATATATTTTTTTGTACAATAAAGCGTCAAAATAAATAAATTAATTATGAATTTTTATTAATAGCCAAATATCCGCGATATTAAAATAAACTTGAACTTGATGTTCGACTTCCAAGACACAACAAACAAAAAGCTATATTTATTTATGCTTCAGCAACAGCTATATATATACGAGTAGGTAATTACATTTTTTAATATAGGAATAATTGTCATCTGCCAATGCTGTTATTGCCGTGGAAGTGAATACTAGTTAACTTTGGATTTTAGTATTAAGATAAAATGATAATTCCACTACACACTCTCTCTCACACACTCACTCACGTCCACTTTTTACACACCGAGAGGTACTCAAACTATTTTGATTGTAACTTTTATTATTACTATTTGATTAACATTTATTAATTGATAATTTATATTTATTGAAACAAAAATGGATTAATTGTGGATTTAAATGTTTATTATTTTTACTAAGATCGTATAATGCGGGAGTGAGCACTGGAGCCTGAGATTCAGGTTTAGAATATAAACCTCATTCAGGCACAGAAGATACTCAATTGTAACATTGAGTTTAAACCTATGTATAAATTTTTTTGAAAAATAAATAAATATTATTATTATTATTATTAATTGTACAGGTAGCCTTACAGGATAGCCAATAACACATATTTTTTTTTAAATTATGTTAAGTTATTTTAAAAATAAAAATCATTTTTTAAATATAAATTTAGACAGAGCAGGAAAATAATAAAACGTTATTAGCAATACGCTTACTTCTCAGGAGAAATGAAAATAATACATGTCTTTAGATCACGCGTATCAGTTTCTTTAAAAAAAAGTATTTTACTTTAAAGAAACTGATATCTCCCCAAAATGCTTTAAACCAAACGATAGCGTAGTTTAGTTGAAAATAAACGCCATCTAGTATAGCTAAGCCTAAAGTACTTATTAGCACATTTTATTTTAAAACTAATCTTCGACCAAACCAATGCGATTTAGAAGAACTTCAGTATTTAACGCCAACTAGTAGAGCACAAAATTGTAGCTTGTGTTTTCTTTCGTATTGAAAATTATTTGTACATGATTTCATATTTTCAAAAATATTTATCTTTATCAATTATGTAGTAAAATATTATCAAAATAAAGAAATCTTAATAAATAATATTGTGTTATACCTAGTGACAAATCAAATTGTATGAAATGGTTGCTATGGTAACAATTTGATTCCCCATAAAAACTTCACTCTCATTTTCCGCCCTTTTTGAAACCTTTCGGGGTGGGATTTCCAAAAATCCGTTCTTACACCTCTACATAATAAGACGAATGTACCCTCCAAATTTCAAGTCTCTATGACCAGCGATTTAGGCTGTGTATTGTCTGTCATTCAGTATGTCAGGACATCTCCTATTATATATGTATAGAGCATAAAGGGGAAAGATTTGATTGCTTGTTTGTTTGCATTGGATAGGTTCCGAAACTATTGGACCGATCTATAAAAGTCTTTCATCTACGGGAAGCTACATAATACGAGGACATAGGCTATAATTTGCGCAAGCGAAGTCGCGGGGTAATAGCTAGTTTTCTAGAAGGTAATTCACAATTCAAGAAAAAATCGAAAGAGTATACATATATATATATATATATATTTATTTTTTCATAAAAAAAAATATATAGTCCTTGGACTTATAAAATCCTCCTTTCCGATTTTGAATGAATTCAAAATAGGCATTATTTAGTTTTTTAGGTGAGATACATGAAAATAGTATTCATCTGAATATTTTAGTGATACATGGTGAAAAGCGATTTTTAATTTTTTATAAAAGGAAAAGTACAGGAAGCCTACTCTAATTCACCGAAAAACGAAATATCGTTCGAAATTTCGAACGTTTCCTACCACAATTACGTTCGTTCCGAATATTCAACGAACGAAAATTTTTGACATATTTATTTTCTAAACCTACTCTATTTCACGAAATGACGAAACGAACATTTGAGTTTGACATCTAATTGTTCGGAATTCTTACCTCAAATTGACGAAGTAAAAAATGATACATTTTCATTTTCGTTAGCAATTTTTTATTTTTGAAATGGGGTCTATATTACTATTAATCGAGTCAGCTCTCAGTAAAGAGCGATTAAACCGTAGAATAAATCGGCGGCGGCTTCGAAATAGCCTTAATATAAGAAATATTCTCGACACTGAGTTTGTAAGTAATTACAGACTCAGTTGTGAATTATTTCAAGAACTATGCCAGGAGATTATACCTTTACTGCGTCCACAGGCAAAATCTCATGCCATCGAGTCCACAATTAAAGTTGGAAGATATTTTATCGTAGTTCTTGATAAAAAAAAAATTGCATGCCTACCATTATGTATTTCATATTTTTATGATTCTTACAGCGTTGAATTTTTAAGCCCGCGGTAGTTACCAAGGATTCGCATCTCAAAACATGGATGGGCCTATGGCCCAACAAACAGTTTCATGGTGTTAGGAGGTTAGGACTGTACTCAATTCACCAGATAGGTATTATAAGAAATTATATTATTCCCTCAAAATCAAAATTAAAGGAATCTTATTAAGAGACAGAGCACCTAATAGTTTATTGTTTATTTTAGCTTTATGTATGAATTGTGAATTAATACCTATAGAATTATGTCATTAATATTACAGATTTTACGAGGCATATAGGCTATACCATTATACCTGAAAAATATTACTGATAAAAAGTAAATTTATTACTAAAAACCTTTTTTGTGCCGAAAAACTAAATATTAGTTTCATACTTACTTATAAAGTATTTTACTGAATTGTCAAGATAAATTTCGGAACTCACAATAATTAAATATTAGTAAACACTGAAGAGTTTGGTAAAAACTTGTAAAACTTTTGCGGGATGAGAATCGTTTGTATTATACGGATATTTAAGATTGCCATACGTTGATTATAGCCATCGTATAAATGAAAGGTTGTTTTTAAATATGTCGGTTAATACTGTGGATAAAAGAGTTCTTTATAGTGTCTTGATCAGTTGTAACGAAAAATAAAGTTTTTCGTTATATGTTTAAACAATGTTTAGCCACTAAAATTTTATTTAAAAGTAATATATGTAATTTTTAATATTATATATTTCAAGTTACGGTAAAAACCGGAATTTGACATTATAAGAAATCCAATAACGCCATTCACTCCAATCGATCACGAAAATTGTCTTTGGAATCGAACATTCGTTGGTGTATACGAAAATGATAAAGAGTAGCGTTACACGCGAAATTTCGTTTTAATTTAGTTCGTAAACGAAATTTCGTTTTCGAGAAAGCGAGTAGACCTCCTGGTTTTATTTCGATAAAATTTAAATGGGAATATCTCATTAAGCTGTCAAACAAAAAATAATTTTGCATATCGGTCAAAAATTGGCGGAAATATCAGTGAACATACATAAAAAAACATACATCGCCGTCAATCATATAACCTCTCCTTTTGGATTTTGAAGACGATTAAAAATATTGTGTTTTGGAGAGTGAAAGTGTGTTGAGAGTAAAGTTAACTACATTGAAGGAATAAGTTATAAAGGGAATATCGAATTCATAATGATTAATTTTAAATTGCCGTTTGTATTAAGACTTAGAACTAGTTGTAGAATAAAATTGAAGACGCTTTGAAGTTTATAGATCTAAAGATAGCATATAATTTAATGTCTTAATAATAATGATGCTATTAGATTGTGCAAACAACTAATCAAATTACCATCCCCTTTTAAAGCTTATTAAGATTTTAATTCAGCTTGAATAACATGAATTGTACACTTCAAATCCATGTTGGTCAAACATTTTGGTTATTAAGATCATGAAGTTTACAATACCAAGAAAATACTGTCGAGTATTCATATTATAAATTACCCTCAAAATAGAGGTTAACGCATTGTTATTTAACTAATGTTCCATGCAAATGGTGCAGTTAAAGTAAATCATCGCGATTAAACTAGCGCCATCCCAACCCGATGACAACAACCAAATAAAATGTAATTATAAACAAGAAATCAACGTCGTATTTTTAGGTGAATGTTGTAAGGTAGATGCGAAATAAAAATAAAGTCAGTAATCATGAGAGAAAAAATTTAAATAGGTTGCATAATATATAAGTCATTTAACATATGAGAAAACTTTGTTACGTGCTACAGAATTAGCGGATATATTAGGTTCTTACATATGAAATTGGTGTTTGGTATGGGAGGAATAAAAAGTCGAATATTTTTTAACACAATATATTTATTTAATAAAAGTATAAACCATTGTTATCTAAGCACTTTTGCCATCTCATGGGTAGTTCATTGATCCTCTTACTAAAAAAACCATTCGGACGGGAATCAATAAAATCTTTTAAGGCGATTTGTATTGCTCCGTTGAATTTTGTCTTTTGCAAGAAGTTATCCAAATTTCGAAAAAAATGGTAATCTGTTGGAGCAAGGTCCGGGGAGTACGGTGGATGTCTTAGACATTCTAATTGCAGCTTTTCTAATTTTTTGCCGTCCGTTGTGCAGCGTGTGGTCTAGCGTTGTCGTGAAGTAGCAATGGCGTTGAACGATTGACCAGCCTCGGTTGTTTAACAGCTAGTTTTCCAGCATAATTTGCAATTGCTGACAACAGACGTCTGCGTTATCTTCTGGCCAGACTGTAATGAACGACGCCGGCACTAGTCCACCAAATGCTTACAAGTGACTTTTTAGGGTCAATTGACACTTGGAGCAATTTGGCTGGCATGCCAGAGTCCAACCATTGCGATGAGCGCTTCCGATTATCGTAGAGAATCCACTTTTCATCACGGGTCAAATCAAATCATTCGATTTAAAAACCCTTCATTATTGTGCCGGTTGAGTAATGTAACGCAGCAGTCGAAGCGCGTTTGCCGATTTGCTTCACTCAATTCGTGAGGTACCCATCTATCAAGCTTTTTAATCTTTCCAATTTGCTTCAAGTGGATTAAAACAGTTTTATCACTAACACCGTAGCTTGCAGATAACTCGGACGTGGTTTGCGACGGATCCGCTTTCATAATAGCCTTCAATTCTTCATTATTAACTTGATATTGAACTTACACTAATTTATTGTTAAAATTAATAAGTATATATTTATAAATATAACTGCAAAAGATGTAAATAAACATAACTAAAATAATATGAATAAATGACAGAAAAATAAACTTTGTATTTGTATATAATAATTATTACATTAATAATCTAAGTATGTACTTAATTTTTATTTATTGTTTTTACCGGATCGAGATTAAAACTATATAATTGAATAGTGAATGTTATTTAATTTGTATTATTGCATAAATGTTTTGTTCGATATATAAAATGCTTACGAATATTTTTTTTTGCCTGATCACTATATTCCATAAATAAATGTATCAAATCACAGATTATTTATTATTGTTATTGTAAAATTTGAGTGCATTATTCGTTTGCATACTGAAATCATAATAGTCAAATTTGTAATTTTTTTTTTTAAGAAGGCATATACAATGTAGTTACCAAATAAAAAAAAAAATCAACTATCAAGAGACCTTGGTGCTTTATTAACGTTCCACATAACAAACGTCACTTTTACTAAAATGTGAAATTATAAGCTTTCATCAACAACAAACAATTAAAATGTCACATCTAAAATTAAACGATATCATCTTTTTTGTTAATTACAAAGAGAGACAAAGAACATTAGGTTGTTTGTTTTCATGGAGTAGGTCTGAAACTACTGGACTGATATAACTTACGCGGGTGAAGTCGCTGGAAAACAGCCAGTACCAATTATATATATTGAAATATTTTTTATTAAATTATTTGTAGCCCTGTATGCTGCTTAGTGTGTTATTGTTTACTTCTATCTGCTTAATTGACATATCTCTCGATTGCACTTTCGATACTACTTAGCTTTAGAAATACCCTTGAAGAGCTAAGTAGGCCAACATGAAAACAAAAAAGGCATAAGATCCATAAAAAGATATGAATATAAAATGATACCGCGGAGACTTAAAAAGATCTATTACGTTTCTCGTATTCATAAATATGCATAAAGGAGTGAGATATCGCTTAATAAACCATGAAGGTTTGACATATTTTATAAGGTTCATTCTACAACATATTGCTACTTTCTAAAACGAGTTTGTGAAATTTAACATGTCATACATGCTGCGGGGCTGGATTCAAACGAAATTACATGGATACATTATTAACTAGGCCCCATCTTGGGTTCATAACTGTGACACGCATCAGGAGGCAGACCTCTGGGGTGCGATAAATAAACATTATGTTAGTAAAGCGTTGCGTTTTATTAAACATTTTACATTCCTGTTCACCATACGGTCTTATGAGAAAATTTCCTTAGTTTCTTTTTTATATTACTAGTTCAGAATAAACTTTACTTATTATATATTTATATATAATAGAATTAGAAAAATGAGTTATTTATTAGGTATATAAAAGAATAATAAAAGCCAGTCATAAAAGCGTCTCAAAATTAAGCCAAAATAGCATTTCCCCGGGAGAAAAGGTTTTTTTAATTTGGTGCCTGTGACCAAGAAGCCTACAGATTTAGATTTTAAAGTCTATGCCTACAGAAAAGTAGTTATTCATAGGTCATAAGTTCACAATACACAATACTACATATTATATATATTTGATACCTAAAAAAATAGTATTGTATACGAACTTAAAAACAATTTGTGTTTGAAAATTGAACTACAATAAAAGCGGCAAAGTCGGCGATTGACAGAATGCAAATATCGCAGCCAAGTGGTATCAACCGACCAGTAGGGCGGCTAGGCCTTTTATTGAATGTTGTATTCGATTAAAGGTATGTCTGAATGTCGAATCAGCAAACTAATTAACTGTCAATTTTCGGGAATACTGAAATTTATAGGTCAGATTAGAAGGTAATAAAATAAATATTGTTGCGATATAATATCACTTTTTATATAAAACTCTAAAAACATTTGGTGCTACAATAGTTAATAATAATAATTTATTTCAGTGCTTTTTTGCAGATAACAAAACTAAATGAACATTTCGGCAGCTTTTAAATCAGCCATCTGGTTGAACGGACCAAATGTCACTTGAATGTTATTCGACTAGAAAGCTAGGCGTGCAATTGAATGGCGCCATTCAATTGGGTGGTTAATCAGTTGGCTGCGACAAATAGATTACATTATATCTATTAATTATCATTGGTAGTGTTCACAGAACTTTCGTATTGAACTAATAGTAAATATTGAAACCGATATATCGCACTATTTTCTGATCAAAATCAGAAACAGAAATCATATAAAATTTTCGGTAGAAAATTCAACGTGTACTGTTTACTAATAAAAAAAGAAGAGCCAAGATCGAGTCGGACTCGCGCACCGAGAGTTCCGTATAATTCTGTAGGTATTTATTAATAATATTTTTAATAAATGATTTAACTAAAAATTTACGGTTTTCGAAATTTTTTATTTATCTGTGCTATAAGACGTTGCTTTGTACCAAATTTCAAGATTCTGGGTTCACAGGAAGTACCCTGTAGGTCGTAGGTGTTCCTTACATTACGAGTTTCGAAAACTTGGGGCACAAACGGCTGTTTCTTTACATTGCGTTGACTTAGAAGTTAATTTTTTTCACAGTTCCAAAGAACAGTAGATCTGAGTAATTGATATAAATTTCAGATATATATCTACACGCGTTCCTGAGAAAAATCTTAATAAACGGACGGAAAGTGATCCTGTAATGTCCATATTATACACTGAGCATAAGTGTCAAATAACAAGAGTGCTTTACGAATATTCTGTGATCAGTCGACACATCATAATATATTGGACTATTTTGCTTGATATATTGCGAAGAAACTCTCATGTAAAGTGTCTTGTCGCCCGTTTCGTATCCCGTAGCGAATCGAAGAGATACGAGTGTAATTTTTGAAGAATATTTTATGCGTTTGTGATGTGACGTGAAAGAAATAAGAATCATGTTTTTTTTTGCAAAAAAATAAAATTGGGAGTGCTTAAACCTGTTACTGACGTGGGCGATACTACAGCTTGTTGTTATAATTTTTTTGATGTCTTAATTACTGTTCAGATTTTTTTTAATTTCATCAATGCTATGCTAATCTGAGAGCAAAATAAAATAGTAACTATAGTGTGTGCTGCTTGCTGTACAAGAGGCTTCCATTTATATGAGTTACAAGATAAACTACTTACTCCATTTCATAAATATTATGTCCATATTAGTGCTTTAGTGATTCGAATATGTTATTCACACATCTCAGCATTTAATTCAATTTCTTACTCATGGCTCTTCTACGATTAAGCGTGTCAAAGTAGGCAGACAGTTAAGTTTGATTTATTTTTTCCCAGTTTTTGAATACTGTTATCTATAATTATGAGATAATCATGTCCGCTTACTCGAATAATGAAGGCGTTGCACAGACGCAAAATACTAAATGAAACGAACAATGAAGAGAAAAAGTAACAAAAGCGAGGATTGTTTCTTGTCAAATCCTTATTGACGTTAAGGTTTCTTGATTAATACCAAAGTTTCTTGTTAGGATCTAAGTTAACCATATTAATACTCTACGTAACGTGATAACGATGATAATAACGATTGCCTATATTTTTTTTTACACTGTAGAACTAATCGCGGAGGTTTTAATAGCTAGAAAATTTAAAATTGACACCAACGTAGATATGACTTAATGATGCAAAAAATAACATTTCGAGCAAATGAGAATCATTATAGTTTATCACTTTAGTTCAAAAGTGAGCAATGGATAAAAATATGCAAGTTCAATACAATATTATATTTTAACCATTTTAACTCATCATTCATTTTAAAAGCGAAGAAAAAATATAATGAAGAAGTGTCTGGAAACCCTGTCATGATCCCAAGCAAAGAACCACTGAACAAACATCATTTAAAAGTAACATAATCGTCTAAGTTAGGGTAATCGAAAAATTACCATTTCACTCCTTGAATGCGAGCTTCACAAAAGTTTACATTGAATCGTGTGGTGTAAAATAAGGCTTTTAATACACACGTGCCCATAGAATGAAAACCGATTTTTTTATATTCGATAAATTTCTGGAATTTTGAAGAGGGCTACTTGTCTCAATCGTTTACGGAATTTAATAAAATCTGAATCTTACTTTTAAGTCAAAAGAAAATATTAAAAAAAATATATTTCATATTCAATGAATACCTCAATACCTCAGGTGATCATTCAAAATCGTCTAAAATCATTACCTGAAAAATAGTGCCGATTTGAATGAAGTAAAAACTAAAGAAGCATACTCCGTAGGTTTGACCGTGTGGAGACAATTCCGGATGAACGTATTTCAAAAACTGATACACTGATAAAGAGGCATGATGAGAAGCCTATGAAGGCAACAAACCCTTCAAAATCAAAGACATCGAATGATGTCAGAAGCTATGCCTAAAAATCGAAAAGCATGGGTTATGGGTTAAAAGATTAATTAAAGTTAAGAAAGTGAACGATGCACGTAATTATTATTACAGCAAATAATTAGGCGTGAAGAAGAAGATAAATCATGTAAATGTTCTTTTTCATATTAATTGATTTGGTTGAATACGTAAATAAGCTGCCTACTTAAAAACTCATAGATCAGTGTGTCACTACCCGCTGAATATTTACAAGACGGCAGCGTGGCTTGTTTTCATTAGTACGATTGCTTCAACCCATTTTGCAGTAAGTGTTGAATGTAAGTAGGTGCCCGTTTTGTAGTTGCTAAGCTAAATTATACTTTATTTTCCTCAACTACCACGATATTTCGTTTTGTGCGCCAATTATTGTCAGACTTGCACTGAACTGTAGTTTAATTCAAATTCCCTTTTACTGTTTTGTTAAAACGAATCTCAAATATTTTTTAGTAAAGAGGGGCCTTGTATAAGCTTCAACAGATCTTTATAATTCATCATTTTTCTTCTTTAAAAGTTGTGAAAGAAGAGATAAAAATGTATCGTGGTTTATTTTATAATCTTTTTTGCTTAAGAAATGTCTCTTGGGAACTTTATTTCAATCACAAATTCTTATCTCTTATCTTTTTAGAAAACGGTTGAGCGAATACAAAGACGCAAACAGTAGGATAAAAGGATCTTAATACTTGAATAAAAATTATAGTTGTATTTGGTCGTATTAGAACTTTTTTAAACTCTCGAAAATTTGGGCTAAATATGTGATTAATTATGCGAGTTTGTAATATTAGCTCATAAATTATGCACATACTTAAATACTTTGTGGGTTCACAAATAAAATGTACTATATAATATACTAGCTTTCAGCCAGCGGCTTCGCTCGCGTGGTCCGCTGGTATCTTATTTGGTGACGACCACTTTGCAACGGGCCGTGCAGCAGAAATCATAATATTTTAATTTCGCCATAACTTCAAAAGCAAACGTCCAATTTTCATTATTCAAAGACCCAATATTATCTACATAAAATGTACTTAGTAATGAATTTATGTCGATAAGGAATAATAGCATGAGTAAAATAAACGCATTTAAGCGTTGTCCAAAAAAAAAATCAAGATTTTTAAATAAAAATATGGTTGTTGTGCCTCACTCGACATAGATAGGTATAGTGTGTCACGGACTTTTTTGTAGATATTTATAAGATCTTCAATTAATTAGAACATTTTATGGTTCTATCTTTTATAGTTTAGGCAGCGTACGCAAAATAAGTAACTTTTCTGGTTGATTTTTTACACCTTTTCTTTTTTTCTTGTGTCTTTTACGGAACCCTATTTTTTCCAAAATAAAATATTGCTTATCTTACTCGTGGATATTGTAACTTTCGAATGGTGAAAGAATTTTTAAAATCTGTTCAGTAGTTTTTGAACCTATTCATTACAAACAAAAAAAGTTTTCCTCTTTATAATATCAGTGTAGATGTGGAACTAATGGACTATTAACAAGCATAAGTTAATGAGGAATAATTAAAATAAAATTCAAATTGTCAATGGGGAAAAACTGTAAACTCTAAACCCTATATTATTTTGTCGCTCTTCTCTGAACTTTTAATATATGTAAGTAGGTTACAGCTTCTTAACTTCTGTACTTTATAATCTACCTGAGCCACTGCACTTTTATGAAATTCGTCCCCATCACCAGGTTTACGGCCAAATACAAGTTTAATAGCTCCTTCAGCTAGTGCGCCAGCGAAAACTTTATCAACAAAATTATGTTTAAACATAAAAGTTACAAAGTAAAAACTCTTGGATGACACTGCAAAAGATATGTACATTTCGCGTTGGTGTCATTTTGATAATGTGAAATCGTAAACTCTCGTATCCCTCCATAATAATACTAAACTCTTGGAAATATCCGTGACACCCGAACAACGATCATGCTTATGACTTTACAAACAACAGATCTGTCGTCAGATGGGAACGTAATATGCTGTTGTATCATTAAATCTGTATATTGTGTTCCCAGCTATCTCAGTTAAGTTATAAAGTGAATTTGGTGCAATGTAAAGCTAAAATATAGGATACTTAAATCTCGACTGGAATGTCATTACCTCACATCCCAGTTCCTTCTTAACATTCGCTACCTCCATTGAGTATTTACTATCCGCTGCGGTTGATATACACGTAAAATTTATATGTTTCACCTACGTGAAGATTCGACATATTATCAAATACTGATATCTAAATCTTTGCAAAAATGTCTGAAAAATCATAACTTTTGTTCAGTAAATATAATTATTCTGCATGTAATATAAAAGTCAATTAATAGAACCCAACAAATAGCCTAAAACAAAGGTCTGCTGTGTGTACCATACTAAATGTCTTCTACTCGTCATAAGCTTAATCGATGTAAATCTAAGTAAATGAAATAGACGTTCGATTAGTAAGTAGTATAAGGTTATTATCCATTAAGTCTATTATTTGGTCCTGTTTTGTAAATTGTTAATTTCATTTTACAGAGTAGCAAAGAAATAACGTGTATAAACAAGATATAAAAACTTTTCTTGGTCAGTTAGACTTCTCTGTATAAAATAAAACAAGGGGAAAATCGACCCTTAACCAACTCTGCTTTTTCGCGATACAAGGTCTCTCGCTGTAAATTTACGAGCCGATCGTAAAGCTTTAGGATTTAATGATAATAATTTAGGATTTAATACAAATACTGTTCTTTATTAAAAAAACAAAATCTGTTAAAACAAAAATATAACTGCAATTAATTTTATTGTTAATTAATTTTTACAAACAATCGAAACTGAGTAAACGTTTCTTTAATTGTCCCGACCCTTCCTTCAACCCGTATTTCTATCGGAACATTAATTATATTATAAGAACACAAAGTTAAAAATGTATACATATTTATATTTTTTATTCTAAATCTATGCGCAGTTGTTACTTATTGAAAAATAATTTAAATTATACACAACCAAAACACAAAAATAAAATTAAGGATAATTTTTTTTTTTATAATTATCTTAATTATATGTTTGTTTGCATTACATAGGCTTTCAAACTACTGGACCGGTTTTAATAATTGTTTCATCTATCCGTCATACGCGGGATAGGCTATAAATTGCGGGAAGACAGTCAGTATTAAATAAATTTTTAAATATAGTATGAATTTATATTTTACAAACAAATATAAACACCAGAGGTGATTTTTCGGAAGATTACAAAAAGAGATCCTTTTGTTTTTAAACGAGTACATGTAGATTTTGTTGCTCGCGACAGTCTATTATATATAACGGCGGGTAGTCCGAAGGGGCTATTACGAAGCCCAAATAGATCGTCCATATCGGAGCACCATCTTTAAAATAACACTGCAGTCGTGTATACCAACGTGAATTTATTCCATTTTATCACTTTTCGTACGAAAATATAACGAGATGAGCGTGATGTCGTCAGATGTCTTTACTCCTCGGCGATCGGGAACAGAATGTGTGTCAAAATGGCGGCAACTTGGTTTTTATAAACGAACTGTTAAAGTCAGTGTCACCATTCTAATAAAATTAAAAGTATCGATGATCACGCTCTCTTTACAATCGAGTAATTAAGTAATCGAGTAACTAGCAATTAAAATAAAAGAAACTAAATCAAACGATCTTCGTAATGATGATGCGACATATATAAGTATAAATTTTTATAGTTTTGACACGCAGATAACAAAAAAAAGTTTCAAGTCTTTTAATGGATGTGTCGATTTTAATTATTTTATAACGTAAAAACCGGCCACGTGCCATGAGCTAATGCGAGTGGCAAACGCAACCATTGAGGCTCCATGTTTTGAAGCGATAGTGAAGTTGATGGGTCATGAGTTGAGACATGGTCTGTTATTACTGATACGATGTTACAACGAGTCCTAGATGAACTAGCGGATGATTTAACTTCCTCCTAGAGAGACGACGTTCTGGAGGCTGGTTCAGCTGGCCATTCATTGGTGAGAAGAAAGTGTTGTCCAGTTACCCACCGGTAATCTAGCGTTAACACATTACACTTTAGGCGTGTAGCATCGTCCGCGACATTCAAATCAGTGGGAACCCACCGCCACTCCTCAACATTCGTTAAGTCCTATTAAAATTTCCCCTACTCGATGAGCCACGAAAGGCTTATATGACCGTGCATCGCTGCGTAACCAGTCCAGAACGTTAAGGGAGTCGCTCCAGAAGTAAAGTCTTGATGGTATGTAACTATGATTTTCAGTGATAGATGAGGCGAGACGAGCAGCCAGTAACGCATCTTGAAGCTCTAAGCGCGGAATAGAAATTGGCTTCAACGTTGCTAATCTCACTTTGCTGCAAATAAGTGACAGCTTCACATTTTCGTTGTGATATAAAAAACGCCAATATGCAACTGCAATATAAGCTGTTTCGCTAGCGTCTGCAAATACGTGAAGCTTGCACTCAATAAATGCGCTAATACCGAAATAATAAAGACAAGGAACTCTAAGGTTAGAAACCGTGGTTAAAACGTCAATACACGACTTCCAAGCTTTCTGTTCTGATTCTGGAAGTTTCTCATCCCAATCATATCCTTTACGCCATACACGCTGAAACATGATACGTCCAGTAACTATGACCGGCGCAAGGATCCCAAGTGAATCGTAAACTCTCATGATGTATGATAGCACTATGTGTTTTGTTAAGTTTTCAAGTTTGGTAATAAGTGGAGTACAAAAAAGTACCTATGTCTTTCTAGTTATTGTGACCACCAATGAGCAGTAGTTCAACGAGTGTAAGAAATAAAAAGTGGAGAAAAGAAAATAGTCACTCGGTTACCTCGTCGACGGTCAAACAAAAGCTATGATATTCTTTTGAAAAAGAGCCTCAATCTTGACGTCGGGCACAGCATTGTCACAGCACAGAGCTTCAATGAAAGATGAAATGATCAATGATATAGCAGCGTTTCGCTCAACGTTAAATTTTTGGTCAAGTTTATATAACAGAATAGCACTGCAGTATTTGACAAATAAATATTTTATCAACTTAATATCAGTTAACTATGAAACCGTGACCGTTCAAAACAATGTATTACTTGCGTGACTAGTTCAATTGATATATTACTTATATAGTATATGGCAATGGCAACATGATAGAAACAATTTCACACAAAGCTAATTCCAGTGCGTAAGTATTTATTATTTTAATGAATTTTGCATTAATTATACTAACTTGGTATTTATCTTATTAACAGTTGAAAAAATATACACTTCGTTGGACTGGATCTAACGACCATTCGCTAGAAGATTAGAGCTCTTCCAATCAAACTCAGCTATTCTTGGAGACTTAACAATATAAGTATTTTTCGAATATTTGTAAGATACATTGATGACATTTACTTTCCATAGAAGGCGATAAAATATAGTAAATTAACTATTCTATACTAACGGTCGGTTGCACAATTTCCATTAGGGATTAATGATGCCTTTAAGCTCTAAAAATAACAAATTTCTATGGGTAATGTCGCTTTAAACCAATGTTAATTTTAATGGAATATCTTGGTGAGGGGTAGTTGTTTCAGTTTTTTCGTTATACAATTAAAAAGTGCTTTCAAAACTTATTTAAATTAGATCTTTCATTACCAAACTCTGATGTAGTGAGTCTATATAAAAATACTCTCAAAAACTCATGTACAGTCAAGAGCAATTCGGAATAAAAAGTAAAATTTATAGATTTTTAAGCGTTTTTATAAAATAGAATTGTTCTTTAAAATATCTTATATTTTTATATTTGATAAATTTCGCACACCATACTCACAAATATTTTTAATACAAAAAGCTTAAAAAATCTACTTGGTCCCTGGCACCCTGATATAGGATTCGAACCCACGACCGCCAAGTGGATTTTTTAAACATTTTGTATTAAGAATATCTAATATTTAGTTGTACACTCAAATAATTAATAGTTTTTCATTTGTTACTTGAACTGTGTCGTTAATTATTTATATGTTTTTAATAAATCTGAGTTCAACGATATGTAAAAAGCATTCACAGAGGGACTTACAAAAACGTAAAAACTATTCAAAACGTTTTCATCTAGGAAAATAAAAGAAGTTTGGCCGAAAACGCCGTATCGCCGGAAGGGCCATTCCAATATAAAACTTGAGCGGTCGGTAAAAGGTTCAAACGAGTCGTATTGCCGTTGACTCGTTTTTTTATTGTTTCGCATCGTACCTTTTGAAATAAAATCGGAGTAAGGAGGTTGCGTGCGCCGTGTATGTATTTACCATGAGAAAGCCGAGCAAAAAGGTGCGTGATCTTTGTCGGATATACACGAGGAAATTTATGGTTCTAGTGTGCAATAAGTTTTATTAGATAACGCTGTTCGGGCAGCCGACCTTGGGGAGTTTAAGTCATAACAACAAGCCATTATTACTGTCGTCGAATATTTCATTACTTAATTAAAAACAATTGAAACTTTTTATTCTCTCTCACTCGAGGAAAACGCAATAAGGTCAAATTTATTAGGCAAGTATTGTTAATCAGCTTTCAATAATTTCTCACAATATTATAACAATATTTAAGTATATACCTATGAAATCATTAGGTAGGTACAGTGCATTAAAAATCCCGGGCAAATCACAAATTCAAGCAGTTCTTAGGCAGAAGTTTAGCTATTACTCTGGCACTTGTGTAAATACTTATAGTATGTTTAAAGATTTTTTAATTATATAATTAAGTCATTGTGCAGTCATTGCTGCTGAACGGCTTTATCATTTGTCATACGGCTTTTACCTTGGACTTGGCTGAAAATATCATGGTGAGCGTTGAAAACGATATTATCATAGTGTTTTTCTCACTTTATCGTTTTCTAAGGTTTTTTATATACTCAATGAAAATTACTTAAAAAATCCTCATTGTCCCTGGTACTCTGAAATGGGACTCAAACCAATGACCTTTCTCAATCCGGGCGACTGCTCTAACCAAAGAAGTCTAACTCTAAGAAGCGCATGTTACTTTTTCGCTATTACAGAGCGTATTTTCATTAATGTTCAGAAAATCCACCCAAACAGCCAAAAGAAATATTTTTACAAATATTTAAACTTTTGATAAAGATGAAAATTAGTTCTAATTATTATATTTGATTAATTTTATATTCACAATGCCGTACTGAAAAATATTCTTAATTAAAAATAAATATTTTTAAGAATACACTAAACTATATATTATTTAAGAATATTAAAAGAAGAAAAGTCAAAGAAAGCAAATAAAAAAAATCCGATCCTGTAGAATTAAAATGCTTTCGCACAACTTCATTGCTATTTATCAAATTTATTTATTTATTTTATGCCTTGATTAGAATATAAACATATATTTTAAGGCCTATACATATAAATATATGGTTACGTAAGGTTATATTCCAATAACGCATTTTACTACCAGTCATATTTTTTGTTGTAAAAGCTACATTTACTAGAATACATTCGGGATTCGGTTTGTAGACTATCTTTACTTTACTGTTGGGGCTTGCTTCACTTATCTGATGAAAGTAGTCTTTATTTAATTTACTTATAGAAAATATTTCTACTTGTTATTCTCTCAGTTTAGTTATTAGTATTCAGATTGTATATCTAGCACATAGGTAGATAGATTTATCTTATTATAAAAAAAAAATAATTCAAAGCGTAATATCCTTACATAAAATTTTGATGTATATTTATGATTTGCATCACTCAAAAACCCGCAAACGTTATATTGTACGTTATCAGTGACGCTATTTCGCTACCGTTTTAGAGTCTATTCAAAAGCCTTCAGTTTTTGTAAACATAATATTTCTATATAATCGCATCGTATTACCTCACGTTAACAACGCGCTTGTATCGAATTATGTCTATAAATGTGCATTTAATGTTATGCCTGTTTTCATTAAACTTAAAGTTAAATAAACTTTAAATTAAAGTCACCCAAACCTGTCGCCTAAATATTTAGGAATAGCCAACGGTGAAAATGCATTTTACTAATGACTAGGAACCACCAAATGACATCAGACAATGTATTAAGTTATGATTTGTGAGCGGGGCTGTGTGTTAGGCATTTGCGTAACTTATTATACTTTTTTATACTCTCCTAATATGACAGGTCGAATAGTGTGAAGGAATAAAAAAAAAACACTTTCTTTTAAAATAAAACTAATCTGCTTAGGCGGTTCGTAAGATTAGGCGTTTCCTAGTTATGTTCTAGGTTAGTGAAAATGGATGTAAAAGTTCACTGGCCGTATTAGAACCTTGTTCGAAACATGTTGACGCCCGGTAGCAAGTTATATAAAGCTGTCTAATTTCTCCATTCATAGAGATGAAATACATTACAAATCATAATTACTTTATATGTTTCTTTACCAAGCGAGCACAAGTAGATTGAGATATGCGTTGAATGTACATGATATCATATCATCTACCTTCAATCCATAACTCCAAATATGCATACACAAGTTTCACCAAGTTGTTATTGTGAATACATTAAAATTAAACTCTTCCTATACAAGTCAAGTAGTATAGTATTAGGTAATGTATTTGGTTTCCCAAATACACTGGTGCACTACCGCAAAATGTAGTTGTGGATCGCAATAAATTATTTAAAAAATTAGATGGTTATCTGCGCACAACATTGAAAACAAAAAAGCAAGGCAATTACCTGAGTTTCGCTTCAGTCAAATTCAACAAGCATTTTGGTTAATGTCGTTTTCGCTCGTAATTTTCTGTAAAAAGTGAAAGAAAAAATGCCTTTCTGCTTGTTTTAAAAAGGCACAAATTACACATTGAAAATAAAAAAAAAAACAAAATATGATATTATTTCATGCGTAAGTATTCTATTAACTCTTTTTTATTTTAATAAAACGTCATTGAACGCAGCCATTTTTTCGTGCATCGTATACTATGAGGATGCAGCAGTTGACACGTAAAGCTATGCAAATATGTTTATCTCATTCTTACAAGAGGTATGCTGAAATTTCTGAGATAACTATTTTTGTTTATTTTGTGACAATTTTTTTTTTCGCTGTTTTAAAACGGGCATGACGTGCCTAATAAGAAAACGTTATTGGTGGACCGATAATATGCAATACGATAAAACAGATACATGATTTAACTTTCTTAGACATTTGACATGTTACAGTTTGCTGAATGTTACCCAGTACATTCATACCGCTGATAGTACAAATTAAAAAAGAGTAACTTTCAATTCAACTTTTTCACTTAAACACAGAAAGAATACAAATATCAAGAATATGAATAGTTCCTATAAGGTCACGCCATAGAACATTGATATACAATCAAAATTACTTACCGAATTATAGTCAATACCTTACCTATGCCAGATGACACTTTTCACAATTTAGATAACGATTCATGTAGGTACCTAATGAAAATATGAAAATATTTAGAATGAAAACGGCAAAATAAACAAACACGACTGAAATGTTTTTTCTTCATAAAGCCGTCATTGGTTCACGGAGGTTTAAAGTTGTGAATGAATGTATGCAACCTCTTTTCATGTTCGCACGAATGGAGCTACGTCCACTGATGCCTTTAGTATGACTGTTTAGCCATAGTAAAAGTTATTATGGAGGATAGGCATCTTTTACTAAATTAATAATTTTGAGTTTTGCCATATTTCGGAAACCATGTTCGTTCATTAATAACTTGATGACGATGAATAAATTTACTTTAACATAAAAAATGAATTAGTTCTATGAATAATAGCATATTTATATATTTTAACAAAGAAAAGCACCAACTGAAAATGTCATTTTCAACAGACAATTAAGATTTTGATGATATCCCTGAAAATCATTGCTATGGACAAACGATTTCCAATTGCTTTGAGCAATTTTAAAGCCTACAGTTTATTGCAAACATCAACGGCCGTATAATATCACGATTGGCGAAATTCATCCGAAATTGCTTTCGAGAATTGGGAGTTTTACATAGTAAATTTGAATGTAACCACTCAGAAAATGATTTAAGTGCGGTCTCGTGTGAAATTAACGAAGCCTTGTTGTTACCCTCTGAGGAGGATAATGAATTGTCCTAATTTAAGGAAGTTAATGTACCTCGTGTTTGATTTACCTGTACGTTTGAAGTAAAAATTGTTCTATTATTATATGTTTTTTTTTTTGTTTTCTCTGTTACAAAAAGGAAAAGGGTTTTTTTTTTTGGTCTGATAATAATCACTATTCAATAACTAAGGTACTGGTGATTATTTAAAATAAGAATCTTTTTTAGAAAACATTTTCGATTAGTTCGATTTATATGATAAGTGTATTATTAAAACGCGAAAAAACCTATTCCGTCATATTATAAAACGAAGAATAAATTATTACTTGATTTAAACTAATAGCCGCCTAAAGAAAATTGACAATGTTTTTAGTGTTGATTAATTTTGGTCGGATAATAGTTTAAACCTTGTTATAAAGTTAGTTTTCGTTTAATAATAAAACTGTAATAGTCTATTTGTTAACACGATCCAAAAACAACTCACTTATATATGAAAATATGAAATTGGTTCATCTTTCTTTAGTGTCGCAACAGAGTGTCGTTCTGGTATGATTTTGCTTGGGTTGAAGGCTTATTTAGTTGTTTTCTCTTTGAACTTGAGAATTAAGCCGTAGTAGCAGCTATTTTGAAATTTGGGCCTCGTATTATTTTTAGAAGAATTTTAATATACTTCAAATATGAAATATGTGTAATATTAGTAATTTAAACTTTGCTGTAGCTCAAAATAATAATTATTTCGTCACACACCCCGTGACAGACCACTGCAAAAGTCACTCAACAAAAACGAAAGACCCGCGGCGCTTATTTACTATTCCGCCAAGCTTTAACCTTTGGGTTAAACCAAAGTATTTAAAGAATGATCGCTGATGTGTGTACTTCATTCACAATTTTATCGTCAACAATCATACTTTAGCACCACAAATTCGGTATAATCAAAACGTTATGACAAAATATGGAAGCATGAAAGTCTTAAAAGGTCAGAATTGCGCCCTAAAATTAACGTGTTGGGTAATTCACACGCGATAGCTCCACGTGAGGGTGGGATGCCGCTTATGTCACGGAACCCAAACGCCCAAGGTTGGCGCCGCCCATGGACGATGACGCGTTTCATCACGCGATTATACACTTAAGTAGTTTAATTGGAACAGTTCGAGTTGACACTCAACGACAAGTTTTGTTAAGGTTTTGTTACATATCCTGCTTTAAACTGAATAAATGATTATGTGTTTTACAAATACTCGAAGACTTGAATGAATGACTGTGTAGGTGAAGTAGAATTGATAGAGATCATTAGTATAGGTATACATTTGTTTTGTTGTTATTAAGTTAAATATCGCCATCAGTAGAATGGTCATTTTTTATATTACAGGCCAGGCTGTTACAAACACTAATGAAAATCGACTATGCCACAAATCCATCGCGGGAGACCTTTTACTGAGAAGAAAGGCAAGAAATTCACCAATGGCTGATTTTTTCGATAGATGATGGGCTTTTATATCACAAAACAACAAATGACGAGATCTAAATCTATATTTTTCCGTAAAAAATACACCGTAAATTATAATTTTCGATAGAACTGCGAAGCTAGTGTTAAAATTATATGTATAACATTACAATAATGGCCCCATTAGTTTAAATGATTTTCGCTTTTTAAAAATAGAGCAACTATGTTTCTTCACGTTTCTAACATACTCGTACATAACAGTATTAAGCAAAAAGATTTCTGAAAAGAAAATAATATTTATTGATTTATTTTCCTGGTTATTAACACAATTACAAAGTTAATTGAACTTTGTAACTGTGTTAATGTATGGATTATGATTGCTTAGAATTATTATTAGTAATAAAAAAAATTAAACCATTCAGCACAATGAAACACAAAGGAACAATTATAAAATCTTACATGTTATTATTCTTTACTTGAAAGTGGTAGAGAAAATATGATACGATTCAAATTGAGTTGATTATATTGTACTTTTTATTCACTCGTAGCAGTTTCACACTCAAGTAATAAAACTTCACATACAACATTCACTAATAAATATAAACCAAGTAGCACAATCTTTAAAAAGTGCACGATTTCCATAATCGGCGGTTTTGTAGCGGCTCGGCTTTTTCTCCTCGTTACTGTCCCAGTCTGATAGGATTATACCTGTTAAAACTGGATTTTGGTACGTTCCGTTTTACGCAAATATCGGGGTATTCGATCGCCAAATAATTTCCAACAAACAATAGATACGGATTATTAATTCCGGATTTGAGTTTATTCTTCTTATTGAGATCTAATGAGATTTTTATATAAATTGTGAAATTGACTAACAAGTGCATTTGTTTTTGATTTATTTCGCTGTAAGGCTTATTTTCTCTTTTCTGTCTTTTGGTTTAGGAGTTTAGATTCAACTGCAACATTAAGCTGGTTTTGGTATTGAGTTTTAGACTGCTTCAACTAGAAGGTTTTGGTTGTATTCTTGATCCGAGAATTCCTTCTATTATTTTAGACTAATAAGTTATACCTATGTTTATCAGATATTTAGTTCACATCAATAAAACAAAAGTTATAAGAATATAGATATTTAAAGAGTTACGTTTCAGAGAGTTGTATAATGTTGACTAGAAACTCTACATATTAGATAGATAAACACTTTATTGCACACATCATAATAACAATTTACAGAGAATTTTATGGTTTTAAGTGGACGAATGCGGCAAAGGGTATTTTGACAACTTTATACAATTTCACAAATTAGATTTTCTTAAAAAAATATCCTATTTTGAAATAAAATCAGAATGAATAAAATATTTTTTAAATTGAAAAGCCCTGTTCGATTTCGCATAAAAATATAAAATTGCCTGCTAAAGCTATTTAGATGATAGTAGATACCCGAGAAAATCGGAAAATATTTGCCCTCTACGTGATATGAATTACAAAGTATTCACCTTATTGACTGACCATACCATTTGAGTCTCCAATTTTTTTTTCGGTCGTCATTTATTGAAAAGGGTATTTGATAAAGTACTGTTAGGTAAATGGATTCGTGAAATAGGATGTATACATTCATTTTTAACTGAATAGCGATGAGGTTCGAATGCGTGAAATTAAATGGTAATTCATTTTGAATTTTATGTGGAATTTTTATTAAGTTGTAATTATTAACATGTTCACGTAGAAGTAGGAAATATAAAGCAGGAAAAAACACACACAAAAAAGATACAGACTCAGAAAACCTGAAGAATATACAGAATAAAGTTAACCTGAAAAAGACAAGACCGTCAACATCTGGATCAGCTAAAAGGCAGAAGATATCTACAAACCAGTGTAAAATAAGTGAAAAAGAATGTTATTGTTTAGTATGTAAGGAATTGTATGTGGACACTCCGGCAGAGGATTGGATTATGTGTTCACAATGTAAGGAATGGGCACACGAAGCTTGCACTACATATTGTGGTCACGGATCCTTCTTTTGTGAACTTTGTTTTGATTAAAGTCTGATGTTCTTTTTGCCCGCAGCGGTACTCTATTTGCCCGCCTAGGGTAACCTATTTACCCGCCCCCTGTGGGCAAAATGGATATTTTATAGATTTAAAAAAAAAAGTTATTACTCAGAAGTTTAGATTTTTTGTTTCGTTTTTTTGTACCAGTTGATTGCCAAAGAAGTAAAGTTAATTTAGGTTCAGTTTAATTATTAAAAATGTTACAATTCGTATGTTTTTTGTTTGATTTGCCTTAACATGCCCTTTATGCCCGACCGTCTCCTATACACTTTAATATTGCAGCCACATTTAGTAATTTTTCAATATAAAATACATAGCTTATTCATTAAAAATTACCCATTATTTTCCTCTGAGCTCCTCTGGTTCGATTCATAGTGTTTTCTTTTTTTTTGTATTGTCTCGGGTATTGGTGTTGTAGTAGTTATCTTTGTTGATTCCGATTTTCATAATATATGCTAAAAGCTGCCTAATTTGTGATTTGAGCAATGTACTGATATAACAACGAGAGAGAATTGCCAAAATATTTCTGTAGCTAAATTATTAGCACAACTGTCCTTTAAACTCACTTATTTAGTTCCAAATGAAACTTTTCGCAAATTTTAAAACTGATAAAAATATCGAACAGTAATTTATTTTAAATTGTACATTGCAAATATAATTTTGTGTATACCAGTGGTAAAATATCACATAATAATTCTGGTGAACTGATGAATCGATTGATGGTCCAGTGCAAGTAATTTTTTATACAAATTAAATGTAAATATTTAGCTTTGTTACACAAGATGGCATTAAGTTCTTCTTGGTTGCGTTTATATAAAGATAAAAAATTCTATATGAAATAATTTAGTTTATATTTGCTGTAGTAGATGCCGTTTAGTTTTTTAAAATGCGCTATCGTTCATTATGTTAGCAATGATTAACCTAGACTTAAATTATATTTCACATAAGAAATTGATAATATTTATAATATTTTTATGTACAAGTAAGTGACCATTGTCTTGATGAGAAATATATTTTTTCACACTCAAGTCTAGGTGAAAAGTTTTCGAATAGCCTAGTGCTTTTCCACGGGATTTCAAAACGAGTATTTTATTTCCAAAAATGTACAAAAAATATTTTAATTTGCAATTTCTGAAAATAAAAGTATTCTTGGTCTGATCTATTTAATCTCAATCTCTAGAAGTTCTTCAATTAACTAAAGTAGAAAATTGTAGATAAGAAATTGTAGCTATATTCTAAATAGTATCATAAAGGTAAATGAAATTATTCTACCCTTTCCGGGATAATTTAATAAATTAGAAGTGGATATTAATTTAGGTTGTTTTGCTCAAGTTAATAAAGCCAAAAGGCTTATTGTATCTGTGCTTCGATTTAATATTAGTTATGGTATTATTCCAGGCATTTCATGTGTAATTTTAATATAGAATTTTAATAATAAAATTAAAAATGCAATAAAATATTGTTAAAATAAATATAAATACTACTATACATTATTAACAATTTCATGAGCTTAGAGTGGATTTTCAGTTCTTTTGATTCTTTGAGATAACAGAAGTTTACTAGTATTATGGTCAAATTATTTAAAACGGTTATGTTTCTATGAATATTTTACATACATCTATTCTTATTTGAGGCACGTTCAGCCTGTGATGCAAAAGCCAAGTAACTTTAGCAAGAGCCGATCATAGGATGGGTGACCAACAATTTACTATATCAAACTCCTCCGTTCTTCGGAAGGTACATTAAGTCATTGGTAAATCTGCAGTCATTAATACCTACCAATCCACACTGGGTCTGCGTGGTGGGGACACTTATATATATATATATATATAATATATATATATATTGATGGTGGTGATGATTTTTTCGTGTACTATATTTATTAATTTTATTGTCATTAATTAGCGTGTACTAAATTTTAAAATTTGTTCCCAGTCCATTTCTTTTATTTTGGATATAACTAGTTACAATTATTGGTATTTTTATATAAAAAAAGCAGCAGCTTGATCTTCTACGTAAGAATTAATAGTAAATGTATAGGAAAACATCTATGGTATCGCAGTCGATTCCCATGTAGATAATATGATTATTCGAGTCGGATACAGTTCCTATTGTTCACATGTAATCGATTCTCGTCAACACAGTATTCCGATACCAGCTTGAGCATGTCCAAACGTACAAATGAGAAAGCACACCGAGTTCGTCGTTTAAATGATATTAAAATCATCAGACATTCCTACCTCAATACCCCTTTCAAATGTGAAGAGGATTCGAGTTACAAAGACAGGAAACTTTACAGACAGTGTTGGCAAAGCTATTTACCTTCTCAACGTACACTCGGCTTTAGTATAATCTCACTTTATGTGTAGCAAAATTAGAGAGATAATACCGCCTTTTTGGTGGAGACATATTAGAATTTCGCAATGGTGTAATTACATTTTTGTTTAAAGTAATAATTATTTTTATTTTGCGTATCCAAGCGATTCAACATCACTTCCATATTCAAAACAATTATACTAAAATCAAAAAGTATTGACTTAAAATATGAATATATATATTTTTTATATTACGTTATATTAAGACACAACAACAACGTACAAAACGTTTTACACTGATAAATATTCATAATAAAAAATGCTTAAAAATCCACCTTGTACCTGGCACTCTGAGATGGGACTCGAACCTGCCTGGACATTGATAATATGCTCTGTAGTGGTGAAAAAGTAACAAGTGCTTAAAAAATTCGTCTGTCCAGTTAGGTTCTGGGTAGCTCATTGGTTAGAGCAGTCGCTCGATAAACTTTAGGAGTCTGGGTTTAGCAATTCACTATGATTTCGGTGCCCCCTTAGAAACAATCATTATGGAGTGTTTTGTCTTAGGCCTGGGCGAAAGTCATGAACGTGAAAAATTATTTGAGCCCGATGCTTCTAAATTGTCTCTTTCACGGGCGCTGGAGATAGCAGAGCAGGCGGAGAGTTCGAGGGAGCCAAAAATTTTTTTAAAAGAGCAAGAGCAAGAATGGCCACTGTCGTGCGGTAAATATGCCGCGCTCGTCAACGTATAGAAGAACTTTCCAAAACGAAACGTTCCTTTGCAATGTACGCGATATGAAGAATAATTTTAGTAAACAGTGTCGTTTTAAAAATCACTGTTGTCAAAATGTGATGATAAAGAACACTTTAAAAAAGGGTGCGGTGTGAAAAATATGTTTACGTGTGTTAACAACTTATACAAAGTTAACGAACGAGTGAACGCTGTACGGAGTATCGTAATTTTAATTTAAGGTACGTTACTAATGAGCCAAATAAATTTACTGTTAAATTAGGTAACGCATCTGTAATGGATCTGGATCTGTATCAAGAGTAGTCAAACCATTACTTAGAAATTTCAAAAACTTAAAAACTATAGTTTTGGTTTAAGCCTAAACGGGGCACTTAGGCGAAGAGAAATATTTATTTAAACTATGTAATAATGTATCATAAACAGGTGATAACCGGTTGATAGTTTCTGAATCTAGATACCAATTCACGCAACTTCTTAGATATACCAATTCCGAAAGAAAAGCACACAGACTCACGGAAAGAAGTTATTAATTAATTACGTAACATAATTTTCAACTCGCACGCAATTCAAGCTTAATAAAGGAAATTAATGTATCAATTTAATCCATTTGATAAGAACCGAAGTAGCAAACAAACATTATGTCGTATTTTACGAAGTTTTCACGACAAATCTTGTCATTTCACGCAGGTGACTATTTTCTTGTATTCATTTGCATCTGATTTGTTTGTTGAGTGACAGTGAAATGCTCGTGACATGTGCACCGTTGAGAGAGAGTTCATACTTGTGAGTAACTTTATTAAGGATATTTATTATTTAAACGTTTTGATCGGTTGCTGACTTTAATTAATTTTACATTTTTCTTTTATTATGTTTAATATAAGTTAATAAAGTAATTGTTCTTTGGTAGAGAATTTTACTATTGATATTATTAACATCAAATATCTCATATAAATTAATAACATTCTTGAGTAATGATTTCTAAGAGAATCCGAAAGTTGTATTCCTTAAAGTTTGTCGAATGTACAAACCCGAGTTGTATTTTGTTATTCACATCTCTTACCCCGTGTTCATTTAAGCCCTTTAAAGTCCCTTTTACCTGAAATTGAAGTCAAGGCCGAATCCATATTGAGGTCATACTGATAAGATCGGCGATTAAGCGTATTATTTTTTTAAAAGTCCTTTTCAGGTGAAATAAATTACAACCCAGTAAAAGTACACGCTAACGCGTCATTAAAAGTGACTACGTAGATGAATTTCTGAGACCTCATTTCATTATTAGATTGGAGATGTTGATAATTGACGTGGTTTAAAAAGTTTCATTGTTTTTAATTGAATTCTTATATTAGCTTAAGGTTTATGGAATAGTTTGGCGGATCACGGATCGCTCCCTCGATGGTATACCGCAGCAGGTTTTTCCAGGTAGGCTAACCACGCACGCCTCTCATTGTCAGAAAACGATGGTTGAAAAGCCCCGGTTTAATGCTTTAAGTGCATTCCCTCTATGTTACCAAATATAAGGTCAATGGATTTATTTCATTATAAAATACAACACTTTATGGGTAGGTATTACATTTTTTGATAATCGTAAGTAGTTTTTTTAGGATTTTTTATACCACCATATCCATATCACATTTGGAATAAAGTAAGATCACTTCATTTCAAATTTTTTATTTTATTTAATTAAGTGTAATTTTTTACACATCAGCATCATTAAAATTGTAAAGTACTTCAGACATTTATTTTATAGTAATTATGTTAACTACGTTTTATTTCAAGTAATATAATCGCACCTGAAAATACCACTCCACACGTCGATAGTCACGTTAAATCAGTGTTTGTCCAATTCGAGGGTAGCAACAGAATCCATTATTCAAAAGCAACATTCGACAAATTCTGTCGAATAAACAGCGTTCTCAATTATAAAGACGCTACGTTTCTGATGCTAATTCCTCGGTCCCTTGAATAAATTAAACAGTTTTGGCACTCGTCGCCATCTGTCGCCTGTCAATGATTTGGACCTTTTGATATATTTTCATTTCGATTTGTACCAAATTGTTTATGATACTCAGTAATTAAGGCGTTATTAAAATTGTTAATTTCAGAATACGTAAATTATGATATTAATTTTGGAGTTTGTTTACTGAATATTACAATAAGAAAAGGTTATGCGTTTTTGTTCCTTTGTAATTGGTGAAACTACTGAAACTGTTTATCTTTTGCTAATTTTCTTTTTTTTACTGATTTTCTAAGAGTACACAACGAAAGGAATATCTGATGTGCTTACAAGCGTTTGCTGTTCTGTGTCGCCGCCGCGGATGCTACGAAACTGGAAGCCTACTCTAATTCACCGAAAAACCAAATATCGTTCGAAATTTCGGACGTTTTCCACCACAATTACGTTCGTTCCGAATATTCAACGAACGAAAATGTTTGACATACGAGGGTCAAACTGAAAGTTCTTAGAACTGGCCACTTATAAACAATATAATAAAAAAATAATTCTAAAATTTGAAAATATAACTCTTTGCCAATATTACTGAGTATATATTTCATTCATTTGTCATTTGTTTTACGATTTGGCGGCAAATTGAAAATTGTCTGTGTCACGTCATCATGAATTTAACACGAGAAAATTTTCGTGCAATGATTTTTTATGACTTTCGATGTCATTTAAGTCAACAAGAAAGTTATGATAGACTACGATTGGCCTTTCACGATGAAGCCCCATCTCGTGCGACTGTTTACAACTGGTTTAATGAGTTTAAACGTGGTCGCACTAATCTCACTGATGATTTACGTGAGGGACGGCCTTCTACGGCGACGACTGAAGATAACATCTGTGTTGTGCGGCGTATGATAGAGACTGACAAAAGAGTGACCTATCAACAGATTCGGACAAGCTTAGGCATCGGTATGAGTCAAGTGCACAAAATCCTCCACGAACATTTAGCGGTCAGGAAGCTTTGCGCCCGGTGGATACCTCATAATTTGACTGAGGCTCAAAAACTCCATCGTGTGGATTGGTGTCGTAAAATGATTGAAAGATTTAACGGAGGTGACTCAAATGCTGTGTTCGACATACTAACAGGTGACGAAAGCTGGATTTACTGTTATGATCCTAAAACCAAAAGACAATCTGCTCAGTGGGTGTTTCCTTTCGAGGAGTTGCCAACTAAAGTGAAGAGAGATCGAAGTGCGGGAAAAAAAATGGTGGCCTCGTTCTTTGGAAGGATAGGTCATTTTGCAACAATTGTGTTAGAGGATCAAAAAACAGTTTCTGCAGAATGGTACACTACCAATTGTTTGCCACTTGTCTTGGAAAAAGTTCGAGAGAAACGACCTCGCAGTAGGATCCTCCTTCACCACGACAACGCCTCGTCGCACACCGCCAAGCGAACGATCGACTATTTGGCGACATCAAACGTTGAATTACTGGGTCACCCGCCGTATAGCCCCGACCTCGCGCCTTGTGATTTTTATTTATTTCCAAAAATTAAAGAAAAACTTAAAGGAAAGCGGTTTATGAATGCTGAAGAAGCGGTGGCTGCGTATCGCGATGCCATTGAAGAGACCCCTAAGGACGAGTGGGCAAAGTGCTTTTCCCAGTGGTTCCATCGCATGCAGCGGTGTATTGACGTGAATGGACAATATTTTGAAAAGATATAATAAAACTAATAACTGGCTAATGTAATCAGTTTTTGATTTTCTAAGAACTTTCAGTTTGACCCTCGTACGATATTTATTTTCTAAACCTACTCTACTTCACGAAATAACAAAACGAACATTTGAGTTTGACATCTAATTGTTCGGAATTCTTACCTCAAATTGACGAAGTAAAAAATGTTACCTTTTCATTTTCGTTAGCAATTTTTTATTTTCGAAATGGGGTCTATATTACTATTAATCGAGTCAGCTCTCAGTAAAGAACGATTAGACCGTAGAAGAAATCGGCGGCGGCTTCGAAATAGCCTTAATATAAGAAATATTCTCGACACTGAGAAATATTCTCAGTTGTGAATTATTTCAAGACCGATGCCAGGAGATCTTACCTTTACTGCGTCCACAGGCAAGATCTCATGCCATCGAGTCCACAATTAAAGTTGGAAGATATTTTATTGTAGTTCTTGATAAAAAACATTGCATGCCTACCATTATGCATTTCATAGTTTTATGATTCTTACAGCATTGAATTTTTATGCCCGAGGTAGTTACCAAGGATTCGTATCTCAAAACATGGATGGGCCTATGGCCCAACAAACAGTTTCACGGTGTTAGGAGGTTAGGACTGTCCTCAATTCACCAGATAGGTATTATAAGAAAATATATTATTCCCTCAAAACCAAAATGAAAGGAATCTTATTAAGAGACAGTGAGTACCTAATAGTTTATTGTTTATTTTGGCTTTATGTATGAATTGTGAATAAATACCTTTAGAATTATGTCATTAATATTACAGATTTTACGAGGCATATAGGCTATGCCATTATACCTGAAAAATATTACTGATAAAAAGTAAATTTATTACTAAAAACCTTTTGTGCCGAAAAACGAAATATTAGTTTCATACTTACTTATAAAGTATTTTACTGAATTGTCAAGATAAATTTCGGAACTCACAATAATTAAATAAAATATTAGTAAACACTGAACAGTTTGGTGAAAACTTGTAAAACTTTTGGCGGGATGAGAATCGTTTGTATTATACGGATATTTAAGATTGCCATACGTTGATTATAGCCATCGTATAAATGAAAGGTTGTTTTTAAATATGTCGGTTAATACTGTGGATAAAAGAGTGCTTTATAGTGTCTTGATCAGTTGTAACGAAAAATAAAATTCATTAATATACTAAGTTTTTCGTTATATTATTATAATATTTTATGTTTAAACAATGTTTAGCCACTAAAATTTTATTTAAAAGAAATATATGTATTGTTTAATATTATATATTTCAAGTTACGGTAAAAACTGGAATTTGACATTATAAGAAATCTAATAACGCCATTCACTCCAATCGATCACGAAAATTGTCTTTGGAATCGAACATTCGTTGGTGTATACGAAAATGATAAAGAGTAGCGTTACATGCGAAATTTCGTTTTAATTTCGTTCGTAAACGAAATTTCGTTTTCGAGAAAGCGAGTAGGCCTCCTGTACCGAACGCAAAAAAGAGGTTGCTTACTAAACGCCGTGGCATTATGAAGGAAAAAATTCCCATCCACCCCGCTTCTCTCACCTTCAAATGACAGTTATTTGATGAAATACGACACAGTTTTTTTTTTTTATTTGGATTATTCGATTGGAAAATATTTAACATTATCGTGACACAAATTTCAGGGGTTTAATAATTTAATAATCACACATATGTAATTATATAAAATGTTATTGCTTGAATCTAGTTTACGGTCTAAGTACTTCAACTAATAGTATACAGTGTTACAGATGAATCATAACTAGCCGCGCAGAGCCATTTGCGGCGGTATCAACAGAGAACTGTAGGGCAATTTTGCTAATGTCAGCGTAATTATGGAAAGTCCATAATTACGCTGACATTATCCATATGTCCAGTGAGGGTAGTTGGTCAAATAACTGTAAAACTAGATAGCTCTTCATAGAATATTTAATTTATTTAATAAAAATAAATTACTTACAGTTTTATGATTAAAATTAGATCCTGACACTATAATTTACCCGCTCAAGCGTTATCTCCAATTTCTGTGACTATAGAAAATTTGAGTTAAGGATGGAACAAATTCAGCACACAATGACACATCTGACGGAAATGTTTCAAGATAGGATGGCTAATTTTGAAGCACAGTTGCAGAAGACTCCTAATGCAACCACTGCCAGCACAGCAGACCTGGTTTCTGAGTTTGCCTCGTTCAAGTCATTCATGCTGGGAACGCTGAACACCCTTCAGTCGCAGATTCATGTCCTTGCAAAGTCAGTTGATAGGCTCGAGATGCAGGGCCGCAGAAAGATGCTTTTATTGCATGGTGTTCAGGAGCAGGCTAATGAAGACCTGTCACAGCTGATGGTAAGGTTTGTTGTGGATAAATTGGGAGTCAACGAGTTCACACTGAAGGACATTAAGCGGTGTCACAGAATGGGACAATCAAGAAACAACAGCGACAAGCCTCGACCTATCATCATTAAGTTCGAGCATGCAGCCATCCGTGACCAGGTTTGGTTTAGTAAAGCCAAGCTTAAGGGTTCTGGTGCAACTGTCTCGGAGTTCTTGACTCAATCTCGCCGAAGTACTTTTATTGCTGCTCGTGAGAAATTTGGAGTGAACCGGTGCTGGACACAGGAAGGTATTATTCACGTACTCAGTCCTGATAATACTAGGCACCGCTTAACCACTATCGCTGAGCTTCGATCGTTACAACTCGAGACCGCAAAGCCTGTGGCAACTTCGAAGGCGATTCCAAAAGCTAGGAGGGCTGCGGGCGTCAAGAAATAGTTCTAATTGCTGACTTCGTTCGTAAATATGAAGCAAATATTCAACATGTAAGCGAATTGATATCATCATCCCAGCATGCTTCAAGTGATTTTCGCAATTGTTTCTTGTTTCCTTACAATTGAATTTTATTTTACAATAGTTGAACTCATAATTCACTTTGCTTCACAAGTTAACTTATTTTTTTAATAAATGATAAAAAATCTAGACATTACAAACAAATACTTGTCACTGTCACTCAATGTCATTGTCAAGTTATCATCTAAGATTGTCATAGTTTGTTTCGCTGAATTATTGTGAATCCATATCATACAGCCATATACAAATTTGTTCTTAATGTTATCTTAACTTATTATTTTATTTCTGTTGTACTATTATATAGTACATTGATATTTGTTTTTATTATTATTGTCTTTTCTGGTGAGCATGAGCGGGTGGTTATGGTGTCTTAATGGGTTTTATTGTAATTATTGTAATAGTGATATCTGAAGCATATTGTGATATATATTTGTTATTTATTTAAATATTATTTATTTATTACTATAAAAATGTCATTTTTAATTAGTGATGGTGATTCCAGCAGTTTTGTATCTGCTGATAGTAGCGATAACGATAGTTTTATAAGCATTCCTTCACTGGCTGATTCTCTTAACTCCTGTTTCTCTGATGTTCCTAGAAACTTCAATGTGGTTCATATAAATGCCCAGAGCATTCCGGCCCATTTCTCAGATATGCTGACAACCTTTGACTGTAAGAACATCCATGCCATCCTTGTCTCTGAATCATGGCTCAAACCATGTCTCCCTTCCCTTTCTTATTCATTACCTGATTTTAACCTCATAAGGAATGATCGTTGCGTCGGTGGTGGTGGTGGTGTCGCCATATATCTCCGTAAATACATTCCTTTCTCTGTGATTGATATGTCGTCTCAGCCACCTCCAGCTAATGCTGGCGAGCATCTCTTCCTTGAGATTGGACTGAGACATGCAAAAATTCTTCTGGGGGTGTACTATAGCCCATCATCTCATATTAATTTCTTTTCTTCATTTGAAAATAAGCTTGAGCTTCTGTGCCCTTCTTACAGTCATACTATAATAATGGGTGATTTTAATACATGTCTTCTCAAGAATGACATGCGTTCTGCAAATTTTCGAACTATCCTGCAATCAAGTAATTTACATATACCAACACTCAATGCTACCCATCATTTTCCAAATTGTTCTCCTTCTCTCTTAGATCTCCTCATTGTCTCTTCTCTTCATCATGTTGCTAAACATGGACAATTCTCAGCTGATGCCTTCTCATATCATGATCTGATTTTCCTATCATATAAAACGCGTCCACCGAAAGCTAAGCCCTCAATTCTGTTGCAGCGCAATTTTAGTGGTGTCAATCTTGATAAGCTCCGCGATGATGCAGCTAATACGGATTGGTCGCAACTTCTTAATTGTGACTCTGTAGATGGCAAACTTCAATTTCTTGTGTCGAACCTTACTGCGCTTTATGATGTACATGCGCCAATTCGTCCAGTCAAGATGAAGCACCGCCCGTCACCTTGGATTACTCAAGATATTAAACTGCTATCAGAACGTAAAGCAGCCGCCAAAACGAGATATAAATGTCGTCCCACTCCTTCTAATTGGGAAAAATATGTCTATATCCGCAATCAATGCAATAAGATGTGTAGGAATGCACAGCGCCAATTTATTCACAACTCGATTGAAAAAGCTGATCCAGCAAAAATCTGGAAATTCCTTAGATCTATGGGCATTGGTAAACAACATCATACATCTTCTAATACGAATTTTGATATGAACCTGCTCAACAAACAGTTCTGTTCCTCTTATACTTTTGATTCGACAAGAAAGTTGGATACTTTGAGTTTTCTTTCTTCTATTCCAAGCCCTAAATATCCATCATTTTCTCTTCGTCAATTTTCCGACTGTGATGTTAAGGGGAGCATTATGTCAATATCATCAGTGGCCGTAGGTAGTGACTGTATTAGCCGAAAAATGATACTCCTTATCTTAGATGAAGTTCTTCCACTCCTTACACACATCTTTAATTACTCTATAAGGGCTGGGGTCTTTCCATCTGCATGGAAAGATGCTCAAGTCATCCCATTACCCAAAAAATCCAAACCATCATCCTCTTCCGACTACAGACCCATAGCAATCCTACCCTTTTTATCTAAAGTATTAGAGCGCCTCGTCCATAACCAATTATCGACTTTCCTTCTCAAGAATCGCCTCCTTAATCCATACCAGTCAGGGTTCCGTGCTGGGCACAGTACTACAACGGCATTGGTCAAAGTCACAGACGACATAAGGTCGGGAATGGAAAATGGAAAGGTTACGATCCTATCATTGCTTGACTTCGGCAATGCATTCAACACTGTAGATTATGATATTTTGCTTGGCATACTGCGCTCTATTAACATATCTCCAGCGGTAATTGACTGGTTTCATAGTTACCTGTTTGGTCGCCGACAGCGAATTCGCATCGACAATTCTTTTTCAGCTTGGTGCGATATATCTGCTGGGGTGCCACAGGGTGGCGTTTTATCTCCATTACTTTTCGCTATTTTTATCAATTCTATTTCCAGTTAACTTATTTCGTCCTACCACCTTTATGCAGATGATTTGCAAATTTACTCCCAAGCACGACTAAACGAACTTCATCAACTAATTACTAATGTGAATGATGATCTGAACCGAATTTCTAATTGGAGTAAATCATATGGTTTAATAATAAATCCATCCAAGACTCAACTCATTATTGTTGGCAACTCTACGATGATTAATAAAATCGACTGGACTCAACTACCATTGATCACATTTGACGATATCACATTAACTCCTAGTGATTGTGTTAGGAATTTGGGTGTGCTAATTGACAAAAATTTTACTTGGGGTCCCCAAATCCAGGAAGTGAGCCGTAAGATGTTTGCTGCGGCTGGGTCCATAAGAAGACTGCGCAATTTCCTCCCTCTCGCCACTAAAACTACGCTGGCACAAGCTCTCCTTCTCCCCATTTTGGATTACGCAGACGTTAGCTATCTTGACCTTACTGAGGAGCAACTTAACAAACTTGAGCGGTTACAAAACTTCTGTATCAGATTCATATTTGGTTTACGCAAATATGATCATATATCCGATTTCCGTGCAAAACTCAAGTGGCTCCCGATTCGTCTTCGCCGGAATGCGCATATAGTTTCCCTTCTTTACAGTATTTTGTTTAATCCACTTTCGCCATCTTATCTTAAGGAACGTTTTAATTTCCTTCATAATACCCACACTCGAGTTTTGAGATCATCAGAGAACTTAAAATTGGAGACACCGATGCATTTCACGAAATTTCTTAACAAATCTTTTATAGTTCAGGCTGCACGTCTCTGGAATGCATTGCCCGAAAATATAAGACGTGCGCAAACGGTAAATAGATTCAAAAATCTAGTAAAGGAGCACTATCTGTCATTATGACCTTTTACACTATATACCTATATATATTTTATTGTTATAGTATGTTTGATAATTATCTATGTATGTTTATATCATGTACATTTAAGACACCATAGACTACCTAATTATTGATTTAAATTAAAATTTTCCAAAGTAACGGTTGCCTGGAAGAAATTGCTTCTTAGCGATAAGGCCGCCGATTGTACTATTTGTCCTATATTATTGTTACCTATTTTATTTATTGGTGTTTTTGTACAATAAAGAATTATTCTATTCTATTCTATTCTATAACCTTAGTTTAGCGCTGCAACTACAACCCTCTATACCACATTTCTTGTTACTATATTGCAAAATAATAAATGTGTCACTATTGATTTCTGAGGAAGACACTGCAATAATAATATTGGACTTCAGGTAGATAGATAGTAGGTAGATATTACAATGATAAAATGCAAGTTGTTGAGATTCTGTTGAGATACGTTTATAACGTAAAAATTTGCGGAATTTAGGCCAACGTTCTTTTTGATCAATGCAATATTGTCTCCATATTCGATGTTCATTATCATGATAGTCTGTGCTTCGGCGGCGATTTTTTGTCATTGATTCTATTCAAAATTTACTTTAAGATTGATTCGATTAAAATATCAATAAATGAAACAACGTAATAAGATTTCTCTTTGTATGTATATTATAATAAAAACTGATAAGTTTCTATCGTAAGTATACGGTGTCGATTTTGATAAGGGACACGATACAGTGGATCTATTTCTGTTGAATAGATTCGTATTAGCGAACAAAGTTTCGTATTATGTTTTGACGAGATTATTCGTGTGAAAGACGAGATTATTCGTTCGAACGGGTGATGCTTCGACAGTCCTCTGCATTTTACTTTTGGCTCTTTTAGAAAATTGATTCTCACAAGACTTTTATTTTCTATCTTTAAAGTTGCAAATATGCTCCGTATGTATTTGATACTGTTAGTAAAACATAAGTAATAAATATTTAAACTCATTAGCTATATTACCTTTTTGGCCTATATTTAGTCGATTAATGAAGAAAATCATATTTTCTATATCTATCGGGTCAGATGATTTATAATTACCATGGTTCTGTGTTGTTTTCTTAAATATATTTTACTAGCTGTAACACGTGGCTTCGCCCACGTGGTCCAAGGATACTGTGCATGAGGTACTGCCATTATTATCTTATCAACGTCCCCGCTGCTGGGGCATAGGCCTGTCCAATAGATGGAACTAATAATGTAAATCTACCGGTGTTTCTGTGTATAATGTGCGTGTCTTCATAGAATAGTCCAGTTGCTCTACTTTTGCAAAAAAAAAAACAAATGTTTTCCTTCAAAATTGAATTTTATAGAATTTTTACCTTTTAAATAATTACTCAGTCAATTTGCTTGGATCTAGATATTTGACTACTATTATAAAGGTTTAAAACATCCTCATAGCAATTTGACTGTCAGCTTGTTCTTTCTTTCTCAATTCAGCATATTCAGTGATTTTAGTGTGTGCCACCAAATTAAATTTTAGCAACGGATGTTCTGATATCTCTTCAATTTGTAGGTCTCAAACGAATCTAGTTTAGTCCACTAAGTATTTTTGTCGCCAAATTTATTATACCTATAATTCTGATACTTTGTATTTAAATTTCTATTTTAGATAAAATTTTTAAGTATTTTAGTCGTTCTTAATTATCGGCAGTTTAGTACATTTTATCGCAAACATACTCGTAATTTAATAAAGTATTATATTAATAGTCACCCATTTATTATTTTGTCTTCTGATAATAATTCTCCATTAAAATTATATTATTAAAAAAAAATCGGGCAAGCACAAGTCGAGCTCGTGCACGAACGGTCCCGTATTGTTTTATAAAAATAAAAACGTAAAAGCACGTTTGTTGTTTGCGAGTTAAATACATTCGGCCGACTTTCACTCGTAAACTTGTAAACTAAGTGTGATAGTTATTCTATTAAATTCCTTATTCGATTTTATGTTACTGCTTTCTCGGCGTGATTAACGTTTATACTTATGCTCAAATACGCCTTTATAATACCAATCGGTTATGTGCTAAACCGCGAATCGACGAACAGACAGACGGACATGACGAAACTGTGAGGTTCCTAGTTGAATATGGAACCTTAAAAACTACAAAACTGAAAATGATAGCGACTTTGTTTGATAAAAACCGGAAAATAAACAAAGATGTCAAACATAAAAAAATTAATATCCAGTTTTAAAAGTACAGTATCGTCATCTAGTGATCAATAGCGTCAACATTTTCGTGCACTTAATTGCTTTAGGCTTAATAAATGTACAATAAACCCCCAAATACTAGACTACTTATATTACTGAGTTAGTTTATGAAGATATTTAGCATTTATAATATTATCAACGGTTTAAAGACTACAAGCAATATTTTTTGGCTTATTGGCATACTCATGTATTTTTCTTTAAGCCAATTTTTCTTTGTTTAAGCTTTATTATTAGGGTGAGATCCCCCCATAAAGGGAGTGACAGTCTCGGCTACTACGCTCGGGTTCAGTTACTGAATTCCTAACTAAATACTAAATGAACTGTCAGGCTGAAAAATCGAATAAGATTGATAAAAAACATTTTTAATTAAAAATATTTACCGAAAGAAACTGACCTACATGTCAATCTTAGAGGTAATTATTAAGCAAATATTTTACACAAAAAACCTCAGACACAGAACTTAGTTTTTTTTTTTTACTTTTTGATTAAATTTTATTTGGATCTTATTTCTTTGTTCTAAATCAATTTAAATCCAGTGGTTTTTGATGTAGACCTAGTTTTTCCTTAGCTTTGTTAACTATACATCTTTTAGAGATCAGACATTTGAATTAAATCGAGGTATTTATTATTATTCAAAAGTGGAATTCATATTCTGATGTTAAATACTTTAATGTGTCATATAGTAGATTATTACGTTCAAAATCTAGTTACATTAAATCGCTTTGTTTCAGAATTCTTGTTAATCCAATCAAATTGAACTTTGTTTTTGTCGTTGGTTGGCGTTTCACCAATCTCTCCTCTGATTATAATCGACTTCTTACCTAGACGATTCGGGTAGCTGCAGTATTTTAAATACGAGAATATACATTATTTTCCTCATATCTAAAGTTTTCTTTTCCCATTAAAGAATTTTTTTACATAATTTATTTGTCTGATTGATAAATTTATATAATCTATTAATTTATCTCTGACGTTAAAGCAGGCTTAAGAGAAAAGAGAGAGATAGATTCACCACAATGGACATAATGTATTTTTTTTTGTATACTGAATATTTTAATTTTTTTACTATTTTACTGTTTTGGCAATAAAAACTTTTTTGTATTATAATTGATTTTATATTTTAAACAAATTAAACTTCCAGTGTTGTTAATAAACAAGGATTAGCGTCAGAGTAAATTTACGCTAAAATTACTATTTTAGTATTACTCCAAATTCATATTATGCGGAGAATAAGCAACCTACTACCTTCTAGGAGTAAATATTACTCCCGAAGTACCTCGTACTAGGTTAACTTTTAATAAGTCTCTGTTTAATAATATGAATTTTGATTAATACTAAGTGCAGTCTCAGCGTAAATTTATTTCAACGTTAAACCTTATTTATTATTAACACTGCTTGACTATAACATTGAAACTAATCTTTCTCGTATTTTGACTATATTTTAGCAAATGTACTCGACTATTTTTAGTTGGTATTTCCCGACTAGAATTTGATAGAAAGGACCTCTAATCCTTTGAAGACGCTCTCGAGTGTGTCATCACATCGTCATGAATCCAATATTTTTCCCTCTTCGAACGTAAATCTTATTTTCTGCGGAGATATGTTTGTGACATTTATAAATTATTGAAAAAAGACATGTTTGTTTCTAGACATGGAACTAAGATTTGCTTGTCAATGTCGTATTTCCATTTTTATTTTGCTGACATAGTTCATTTATCTTCGCAACGTAATCGCAAAGTGGGGTTTGTTTTCTATTGCCTCTAAGATGCCTTTTCTATTAACAGAATTGATAGTCTAATGATGTCAATCAATATTTAACATACTTGAGTTATAACTGACCGATGATTAGAAAGTTCTAGTAGCTCAGTATAATTTGATATTTGAGCTAACCAAATCCGGAATCCTTGTTAATGTGCGCTATCGGATCACAACAGAGGCTAATGTACCCGCAAAGCATTTCATTGTTTGTAATTAGTATATGGGTACAAGTCTTAATTCTATCTGCTCAGTAAAACAGCCGGCGTTGCATTGCATGTATTCCACATACACGGTGTTTTACTCCGCCCTCGTTACCTTTAAACGTAATATATGAACTTTTGCGATATAAATTAAAAATAATATTTGATTGAAAATAAATATCTATTTTTATAATTTTGAAAATAATACGTATAAAGTTCTATTGAATTCGAAATAAAATAGAAAATTAATAATAATAATAAAAACTTGTATTGATTTCGGGCAGGGGTTTTATAATCGACTTATAACTAAATAGTTTTTTGGCGTATCGATGTAACCAAATTTTAATTTAAGCGAGAAATTGTAGTTTTAAGCCATCTCTGTCACGATTGCGGTGCTTTTGAAATTATATATGGCTGATAAGACGCTTCAACTCTCACTCATATTCTGTTCATGTTGGAAAAGATGAAAAATATAGATACATTTTGTCGTGGAACTAGTAAACCGTGGCCGTATTTGACTAGAGCCAAATTGGTTTCTACATCTATAGAGTTACGATTTCGATCCTAATTGGATCCAATTATTAAGGATTTAATAATAGTAACCTCTGACCAGCATGTATTGCGATTCTTGAGAAATAACAGAAAATAAAATAACATTTACAATCAATCAATAGTGGGTTGGAATACGAGGGTAGTTACAATTGATGATTAAACGAACTTACCTGAAGTGAAGTTCTATCATAATTATGCGAAGGCTTTGTCCGAAGAGATTAGAAATAATTACAATGTAGTATCACATACGGTGATGCCAGTTTACACACTGTTAGTTGAGTGTAATAACATTTTTTTTTTTTTTTGTGCGGGTATCCCTATCCAACCTCCTGCCGCGATTAGTACCCGTCGTCAGTTAGTTTAGAGTACCATTATAATATGTATGTTTTTATTAAATATTTCACAAGCCGGGGTCTATTTTATTATTTCATACTTTATGATATCAATCTGCGAACAAGCGGGTGGGAGGGTTTCTAATCTCTTCGGACAAAGCCTTCGCATAATTATGATAGAACTTCACTTCAGGTAAGTTCGTTTAATCATCAATTATGCTTAAGCTTTGTCCTCGAGATTAGAAATAATTACAATGTAGATTTTGAGAAACTTATGTGAAATATTAATAAACGCATTCAAAAAAAAAAATTGTATTTAAAAATCCCACAGGAGAGATATATACAATTAATAGTAACTAGTATAATCATTTATTTTGTAACAGACCTTACAAAACAACTTTTAAGGTATTCATATAAAAAATACAGTTTTTGTTTAGACATTATTCAACAATAATGTGAGACATTAACATTAAGAAAGAAAAAACTAATCATCAATAATGCTTCTTGCAAATAGACTTTGATTAAGATCATCATTACACAAAATGGTTCTATGATAGAATTTTCCAAATGTATTTGAGCTGCCGCTCCATCCCGCGGTCTTTCTTATTAAATCCAGATTGATGCCTAATCTATAAGCTCTGGATGAGGCTGCATGCCTCGTGCTATGAGCTGAGAATGTTGAGGTATCAATACCACAAGTTTGGAGTGTTGACTTTATCCATCGACTCAGTGTCTGCGCACACACTGATTTATGAGGTTTCTTCAGACCAATAAACAGGGAGGTGCAATTACTTCGAAGATCACGTGTGACCCTCAAATAAGAGCATAGTGTGTTCACAGGACATATCTCTGGTTTTTGTCTAAAAGAAGGTAACACCAGTATTGGTTGAAGGGAACCGGGGCGAGAAGTTTTGATTATATCGGGAATTTTGATGTGAATTTCGTTTGTTTTTAATTCAATATTTCTAATGTCAATTTTCGAAATAGTTTGTACTCTATGAGCTGTAACTAGTGCAAGCGAAGTTGCTAATTTTTTTGATAATTGGTCTAAAGGTAACTCTTCATTCGGGAACCAGGTAGACAGGTGGTCCAGAACCAGTGATGTGTCCCATGTTATGTTATATTTCGGGTGAGGTGGTCTGAGTCGAAAGAAACCCTTGAAAAGTCTCTTAAGTCTGTCATCGTTCCCTATTTGACGACCCAATATGAGCGATAGGGCTGACCTAAAGCAATTAAGAGTCCCATATTGAGACCCACCACGGTAAAGTTCAGTTAAAAAATACATGACTTGTGGTACTGATGCCTCAAATACATCGATCTTATTTACATGGCAAAAATTAAACCACTTTTTAAGGCAAGTATCGTACTGTTTGATGCTATTATCGGACAGTGATGATAACATAACGTCCATAGATGTGGGTGGGACGCGTCTCCTCAGCAACAATTCCCGGATAATATTCCTGCCACCAGGGTAATCTGGTGGTGCAGGGTGCGAACGCTAGAATGGAAAATAATCAATTTTTGAGATGGTTTGAATAAAATGTGTTTAGACACGAGCAGTCTTTTATACTGAGGGAACCAAGGTTGACTGGGCCATAAAGGTACGACTAGTATACCTGTAGCTCTGTCATGTATAATTTTTCGCAATGTTTTAAGAATGATGGCAAAAGGTGGAAACCCGAAAAAAAATATATTTGCCCATGAAATGGTGAATGCGTTGATTGCATAAGCATCTGGATCTCTATTCCAGGAGATAAATCTCGGGCATTTTGTATTAAAACGGCTAGCAAAAATGTCAACATCGGGTTCACCAAAATTGTGTACAATTTTTCGAAAAGCCGCATCTGATAATTCCCCTTCTATATCGGGATGCACGCGCCGAGACTCGGCGTCTGCAATTTTATTATCTATAGACCTTATGTACTCAGCAAAAACTATAATTTGTCGTGCTTCACACCATTGCCACAATTCTTTGGTAACTCGTGTTAAATGGGGAAACTGTACGCCACCCATGCGGTTAATGTAAGATGTAAGAATTTGACAATTCTGGTGGTCTTTAGCAAAACCCCTAAGGCCAAGGAAAGCCGCAAGAATTTCCAAGTAATTAATATGATTTTCTCGCTCTTCGCTTGACCATGGGCCGTGATCAGTTTCCTCATTACAGGCTGCCCCCCACCCCGTAGTTGAGGCATCTGAATATATTTCAAGGCAGTAGCTGTCATTTTTTATTTTGCTGACTGAGTGTCGTATAGAATATGACCACCACTCAAAGTCAGGTTGAAGTTCATTAGGAAGCGTCATGAACTTATCATAATTGTCATTGTTTTCTTGCAGACATAGATATTTGACTCTCTCAAAATTTTTCGTATATAACCAGCCATATTCGATGGCTGGACAGGCTGAAGTTAGTAAACCTACGAACTGCGCAAAATCTCTTATTTTACATCGGTTTAATTTTTTAAACTTGTCTAACGTGGTTTGGATTTTATTAATTTTATCCGAAGGTAGACTGACTTGAAATAACTCCGAATCCAATAAAAACCCCAAGAATTTGCATTGGGTTTTAGGGAAGAGATCACTCTTTTCTTTATTTATTATAAACCCTAAAGAGGTTAATAATTTCGACGTATCTCTAATATTTTGTAAACATGATTCGTAAGAATCCCCTATTAGGAATGTATCGTCTAAATAAATAGTTGAAAGATGACCCACTGAACGCAATAATTTAAACACAGGTTTCATTATCTTTGTAAATACAAATGGTGCTGTGTTTAAACCAAATGGAAGTACATTAAACTCATACAAATCATTGTAATAAAAACGTAAGTATTTTTAAGAATTCTCGTGGATTTTTATAAGGAGGTAGGCATCTTTTAAATCAAGGGTAGCCATGTAGGAACCTTTTGATATAAGTTTTACGGCGGTGCGAAGATCTTCTAATTTGAAATGACAGGTATCGATAAATTTGTTAAGATTTTTTAGGTTTAAAATAAATCTAAGTTTATTGTTTTGTTTAGGAATAACAAAAAATGAGGATAAAAACTGTCCTTTACAAGGGCTACATTTTGAAATAGCACCAATGTTTAGCAATTCTTGAATGGCTTGTTCTATTTGCAATCCCTCAGTATTAGAATAAGATCTCGCGTTAGGTGGGTTATCTTGATATACAGGGCAAGATATAGGTATCTCGTAACCCCGTATCCAATTAAGTATAACAGGATCATTCGTAATGAGTGACCACTGACCATAGAAATTAGAAAGCCTACCGGCATATTTTACCAGGTCTAACGCCTGTTGCGGCTCGGCGCTGGCGGTGGCTGCGACGTTCTCGAGGATGGCGTGCGATGATTCTTCCGAGAGGCAGGCTGCTGAGTCCTCGGTGCCCCCGACGGCCTGCCCTTCGAAGGAGGACCCTTCCAGTTTAAATTTGTGGAAGGGAATGGCTTGGTTTTTGGTTTAGCGGCCGGTACGACAACAGGATTAGACTTCAATTCCGCCCCCGACTTAGAAATCGCCTTGGGTGTTTTGATAGTTTCGGCAAAGTTTGTTCCAAACAGCATTGAGTCAATCTTTGTGGACTGCAATTGGTCTTTCATGTCCTTTTTTAGAGTGGCGAGTATAAAGTTACGCCTAGTGACGGTATCTAGATATTGACAATCACATAAAATCCGGTTGGCATCCATCAAAAGCTTTAGGAGGGTAGGATTTTTCTCGGTCTGAGAAAGTAAATATGTGGTGGCCTGACCAACGCAAGATATTGCATTAGCCACTTGTTTTTGCTTAATCTCTATTCCTTTGTCCCTCTTAGCAATAGCCTCCGAGACCGCAGCTTTAATTTCCGGATTTAAAACCGGAGCATCTATCAAGGTGGAATTAGCTGGTGGTAGGTACTTACTGTTAAGTTCTTTGCGTGTCTCTTTTGTCAAGCCTGTGGTGGCAATATGCTGTAACCGGACAGCTAAGTCTTTATGTATGTCCTCGCCGTAGGATTTTTGAGTGGATGGGTCATCACCAAGTATGGCGAGTGTTTCGTCATCTAGAACTGGAGCTAATTCAAACGATACCGTATTCTGGGCATCCGATTTCAATTGCTTTTCAGGTTGAGCGTCGGCAGAAACGGCCTGAATGGCCGCGAGAGCAGCCGCATCCGCAGCGGCGCTAGTTGATGGCCCCGATTCCTCGATGCAAGGGTGCAACGGTTCCTCGATAAGTATGTCGCCTTCGTCTGTTATTGGTTCGATGTTTATTAATTCGCCGTCTGTAAATACGGTGCATAGTTGTACTATAACAGTTACGAAACAGCCCTTATGACTGCCTGCCAAACTGTATGATGGGTAGGTTACAACTCAAACGTTGTCCCGCATGCCCAGTACAATAGAATAATAACATACTAACGTATTGATACGAGTACATTCTATTTTTTCTTAATATGACGAAAATACGCCAAATATTGTGCGGTTGCAAGAAAAAAACAATCTAGGCGGTAGGTAAAGTAACAACCCGGTGTGGTTGCTCGCAGTACCTGACATAGCGTAATATTGTTTACTAAATGTACATTGGTAAGGTAGGGAATAACTCACAATTGTTAATCCCGCAAACCTTTAAAAAACGCTACACTAAAACATAATTATATTTTATTGTAATATACATAATTGTAGGTATGTACCTTGCGAGTTATTCAGCGGTTCGTTATCATCGCTCCGAGTAGACGAAGATGAATCACTTAAATGGCGAGTTGCACGTAAAATCTTTCGTTCCATTTTCTTCATCTTTTTTAACAAATGCTCGTAATCCTCCTTGGATTTCTTCCGTTTCGGCATTTTAGCGTTTAATTACGAGGTTTTTCAACACTGGACGCGTAAACTTTATGAGAAGTGCGAACTGGCAGAGCACTGAAATTGTGACTGACGACGGGTACTAATCGCGGCAGGAGGTTGGATAGGGATACCCGCACAAAAAAAAAAAAAAAAAAAATGTTATTACACTCAACTAACAGTGTGTAAACTGGCATCACCGTATGTGATACTACATTGTAATTATTTCTAATCTCGAGGACAAAGCTTAAGCATAATTATACTTCGCCCTCATTTAGCCCCCAATGTATAAGTAGGGAGTCTGTGAAACTTTGCCCTGATAATGGACCTTCTATTTATTATTCGTATCAATCTTGATAAGTATTTGTGATCGTCAATCAGAAACAATTTGAGTGACAAATTCTATTAAATAACGCTCACAGCATAACCTAATTGGGTTACGCTGTAAAATACACTTGTAGTTGTAGCTATCCACTTATGCACTCGTGAGAAAAATATGAAATAAGGTATTATAAGATAAGGTACGATTTCCTCAGTTCAATGTTACTCATGTATTATTATACTCTCAATTGAAAATTTATTACCAAAGTTTTATTTAAATATAATTTCATCTGAATCACTTGTAAACAGTTTTGATATTTACGATTTCTACATAAAACAATACGCTGTCATTCAAAACTTACACCCGTCGCTAACTTAACACCGCTCTGTTAACATGCAACGAAGCACTGTCTTCTGAGTTTCGCGTCATGAATATTTATACAAATACCTTATCAGCCTTTCAACCGTTGTAACAACCCCTCAAAATGTTCAACGTATTTGTGCCGCAAATTCTTTAAACTTGGCCCACAAGTGAAGCGGTTAAGCCGCCACGCCAACATGCCGCAGTGGTGCGTTTCTCTCCTCTACTACCTATGAATATTTATAATCAGTATCACATCAATATACTGTTATTTACCGCGCTTCTAACCGAGAAACAGTTTATTTTTAATTGTTGCTGAGTTATCTCGTTTACAATCTTCTGTGGTTTAAAATATCTTGAAGTTGCTAAGCAAAATAAAACTGTATACCTCAAATAATAAGAGCTATTAAGTTACTTAGTCATATTATTTACGTACCACTTTGTATGGTGATGGAATTGGTTTTAGTGTGCTCGATCACTTGAGGCACTCCCCTCCGTACAATTGCGGAGGCCATTTTCGCGAGTCATTGTTTCGTGCTTGCTTGTATTACTGTACATATGTAGATACTCGTTTCATTTTTACACCTACTAGCTCCTAATAATACACGCCCTTATCCTTATATTTGAGATTTTAAACATTATTCCGGAGATTTGTTTGTATTGAATTGGTGTTGTATTACCTAATAGACACATTATATAATTCTGGAGCATTTCGCATATTTAGTCTCGGTTATACCAACTTACTCTAACAATAACAAACATGTTAAAGTACCGTTTAAGCAATTAAATCAGCTACACCGTTTGGTAATGGTTAAATGACGTCATAATTTTAACTGTTAATTATACCCGCCCAAGATTGGCCGTTGCAAGCTATTGTTTTATTATCAGCCAATTGCACAAATGCCCATTAAGATTTTCATTAGTTTAAAGCGAAATTACCCGTCATTAAACTTTAATGGTCGTTTATACAACTGACTGTTTGACAAGAGAGGAATGGTGCAACGCATTGCGTAGTCAATGTTATAGTCAGTGTGACAGTTAATGTCAAATTTGACATAAAATTTAACTTCGACTGCTATTAGGGTGCAAACCAGCCTTAATTTCAAATCGGTCAAGCTTAGTGTTATATGTCACAAAACAATGCTTTTTATGGTGATTTTTATTTTTTATATCAAGAAAATTTATGTTTTGAAATATGATGTAGTTATCTGGTTTAAACCAAGTTTTGACTTCTAAACTAGCGATTTTGTTCATAAACGTCTACTCCACTTATAATTTACTTTTAAACAAAGTGTATATTTATGGATACTTATAATTATGTCCTTCTACACGAATTTTAATTACAGATAAAAGTTTTTTATTTTATCTTCAAACATATGGCGCAGTGATTAAAGTGGTCTCTGATTAGCATGTTAAGCAACTTTAGCAAAATCTGCTTAAGGGTTGGATGACTAAACAAAATACTAAAGCATATTTAATATGATATTAATATACACAGGATGGGTTGGTGGGTTGTAATTAACAATGGGCAATTGCCTGTTATCCTCTTGGATTTCTGTATTTAACGTCTGGCAAGTCTCAGAAATCCTTTAAATAAATGATTGAGTGAATAAAACAGTTAAAATACTATTAATGTTTATAGTGGATGTAAAAAGCAGCAACATCTCTTCTTGATTTTTAGAGCGTGGACAATGTAACAAATATTTACATTCTACGTTCAATTAAACAATTGTAATCTTACTATCCTAAATTATTTCACCTGTATAGTTTTCAGTTTCGATACAAAACATGCAAGTATTAAACAACGTATGCAATCAATTCTAAATACTCGTATATCCAATTTAGCGTCTGGCGTAGGTGAAATTAGGGCGAAGTAAAATGGGACACTGCCAAATCCGTGCATCGACGACATTGTGCCGCCTTTCTGCCTTTAAAAACCGAACAAAAACAGTCACAGTGTTCAACAGATGGAAAATCCCTGGCCAGGATGACCGAGCAAAAAACACAAGCGATTCTAGCCTCTAAGGAGATGAGAGAAGTTAATAGATTTCATTAATTAACCCGTTCACTGGACCGGGTGATTGCAGCACAGTCCCAAGATAAAAAGTGACAATTCGTTGGCGTTGGGATTTCGAGTTACACCTTTTTACGTATGGGATGCTACTATGTTAAGCCGCTTTAGGGTTCCTTTCGTTGTTGGATCAAAAAGTCGTGTTCAGAAAAGCGAATAAGAAAACGGAAAAGGGTAAAAAAGTTACATTAAAACCGATTACTAGCGAGCATCAATATTTTATTACTATAACTTTCTATGTCAATTTAATCGGAAACACTTAGCGACATTACGAGATTAGACTTAATCTGTGATTTATCTTAATTGCCTTGTAAATCGGATTAGATTGTAACTAGAGTTACGACTAGTTAATCAAATTTATTGATTTCTTTTCACACGATTGAAGAATTACTACTTACTGTAATAAAAATATTAAAAACTACAAAAATATTTTTCTTTGATCTACATATTTATATGTATGTGACATTAATTTTGAAAGTTATAAAAATAGTTAAATACATAATAAACATAAGTTAATCAAATTAATTGAAACAAAAGCCGATTACAGTGGTAGTTTTAATAAATGGAAACCCCCTTTATAACATCTGTCTTTCAATTATTGCATTAATCATAGCATTACACAATCGTTATGCATCAAGTCACAGATTATTTTCAAATTTACAATATATGCTTTTGATAGAATTTTGTGAAATACATTTGTAAGATTTTAAGCAAGCGTTATACAATTAGAGCAAACAAAAAATCTAAAATTTCCTACTCGTCATATTAGTAAAGAAAATAGGGTTACGCTTGACCAAAACAAAAGTTGTTCTATTTTATCTTTTGTCGTCTATTCAGAACGAACCCGACTGGACGGTTGTTGGTAAGTTTTGTTTTTTTTACCTGCAATTTATGGAACTGAATTAAGTTTTATAAGCACTACTAGTAACAGAAATGTGTTTCCACGGAGCGTAAAATTTGTGGTCTGTTGGGAAATTTAAGCTTTTATATCAGAATTTCAATTTAGCGAAAGTAAAATTTCAATTAAATATTATAGCGATATTAATATTTGTCATGGTAAAAAATTAATTGTTTTAAACGATTGTGAGAAAAATAAATGAATCAATTTAATAAAAAGGAAACAAAATATTATTGAAATGTGAAATCTTCTACTATGACCAATAAGAATATTACCAATCAAAATATTGTGCATTTTTTTGGATTGGTGCCACCACATAATTTCCTTTTATAGCTTTACTAGACTATGATGTTTCTAAAAAAATATTTGCTCCTTTATTGCAAAGCTGTTTAGATATCGAGTTAGTAATAAAATAGGTGGGTATTCAACAAATTAAATTAAATTAAAAATAATCTTCTCCATTTAACTTGAGGTGTCAAAATAAAATTCTAATGTAGATTCGATTAAACATTAACCGAGATCCTATTACTCAGTTGCGCAATCGTCCATAAGGGTCGCCTTTAAACGCTAATGAATGTCAAATTTATGTGGGTATTGTTACTTTAAACTTAAGACAATTTTTATGGATGTTTGTGTTAAAAGGTATTTTTACATGAATCAACAGTTTAATGGTTAAATTGAATTTAGAAAACATGTTTTGGCAACTGGCTGGAAAGACATTATACTTCTTGATGAATTTATTTGTCATATTTTTATATTTGTTCTTTTTGCTTTTACTCTTTACTCTATTATTGTGATTGTTATTTCCCGTACTTTCGCTGTAATTTATAATTATGTAATTCATTAATTTTCCATTAGTTTTTAGGGTTCCATACCCAAAGGGCGAAATACGGAACCCTATTACTAAGACTTCGCTGTCTGTCTGTCTGTTATTACAGACAGACAGACAGCGAAGTCTTTTTTATGCTGTTTTTCATGAACTGTGAAAGTTAGAGAGTTGAAGTTTTCACAGATGTTATATTTCTGGTGTCGCTTCAACAACAAACACTAAAAAATAGAACAAAATAAATAAAAGTGTTTTTTTTTTGTTTGTTTCCGGTACTGAACCTTACGTGCGCGAGTCCGACTCGCGCTTGGCCGGTTTTTATTATTATACACTCCTCATTTCCACTTCAAGATAAAAATTGCTTTTCTTTGTAACAACACTGACTGTGTCGTCGATTAAATCGGAGAGTTCTCGAAACAACGGAATATCGGATGATAAATGTTTAAAGTTTTAATACAATAAATCAAACGAAAACAGCAATCAGACCGAATAAGGATCTAATTAACTTGCCACTCCCTTTTTTATTTGTTGACAACCGCACGAACAAAAGTCTTACACGATATGAAAACAAAAAGGCTCGGGCACGTTCCTCCGTAAAAGTGTTCAACAATAAAAAAATGTTGTGACTCAGCTCGTTTGAAATTGTCTCCATGTGACCGGTTTGCGCTCCAAACGTCCCTTCAAATTATATTTGTCGCTACAAAAAAAAGTGCTACAGTAGCCATTTTTTTTAATGCCACTTTATACCTACATAGTACATATCCGATACAGTAATAGTTTGAAAGCATTTTTGTGTTATGATTTATAAAATATTAAAATATTTCCATTAAGTTTAATGGAATGCTACAGGCAACGTAGAATTATTTATTTCTTTTTCTCAAAACAATAAAACGATTTAAAAATGAAAACAGTTTTAGAAAACAGTTAAAAGTTTTTATTATTAACTATCCATATGGCCTATTTCTGATGAAAGAAACAGGTTATCAATAATAATTTTCATGTACAAAATAGTTTTATGAAATAGTAAAAAGATTTTTAATATTATTGCCAATCAATAATACTTAATTTTGTTGGCAGGAACAGGTCTTCAATATTTTTTTACACTGTATTACTTAGAGTTGTCTTTGAGAAGTAATTAAGTAGCATTAAGTTTTGATTTGGACCTTATTATATAGATATATAATTTTAATTACATTTTACGTGATATTGAAAAAAGCATGGAGCAGTGAATTTTTCGCTAGAATGGGAGCAGCTGCTTGGGGAGTATCATCCACCTTATAGATAAGACTGCAGCCAAATAACGTTATTCTGTAGTGTGATGTTCCCGCAGTAGGGTTGCTGGATCTCAACACGGCAATGCAAGTAGATTAGGGCTGCCACTTCACTTAAAATATAAGGTTGAACTAATCAAAATGTTATACATTTTCAAATTATTAAACATATCGAGTCGGTGATTACACTTTAGTTTATTTTAACACTGTAACCGCATAGTTCATATAAACAAATCAACCATTATAACAAATATAATGAAAGTGGAGGCTATGTAGGACCACCGTGAAACAGAAATTCTTAGTCTGATTACTGACAAACTTTAAAAAATAAATAAAAGATAGATATTTTTTAATATTTTATTAGAAAACATAGACATTATGAAGGTACGAAATCTCGCTACGTAATATGAATAGCCAACTTTCCTTTGTTTTTATACAATCAAATATAGTTAACAATCATAGTTAAATTACCCTGGCTATTTAAGAGAAACGCAAGATCAACATTAATCCTGAACATGAAAAAGCCATTGAATACAAACAAAGAATAAAAGTAGGTTCACAAAAGCAAGTTATTGAAACGGCGTGAACGTCAGCTAATATCGCGTGCCAACTAAACTAGCCTTTTTCTTACGATACGTGACGCCAGAGGGCGTACTTGCTCGATCACGTAACTCTCAAGTTTCAGGCTCGCTATCGATGTAAGGGGTGAAAATTGGATATGAATAACCCATATTTATTACTTATGAAGATATGTTTGCTCCAAGATCTGCGAGTTATAACATTGTTTTTGTATAAAAGATTGTGCCTAAAAACCTGAAAAAAAAGGTAAAAATATATAAAGTTTTGAAAGCGGGTTTGCTTTCCTATTTCAAGTAAACATATACATATTTGTCATGATTGGGAGTTTGTATATAACGTCCTCCTTTTTACGTGAAAGCTGTTCTGTGAATTCATAATTTACATCCATAATTCACAACATGTGGTATACTTTTTATCTATTAGTAAGTTTCCATAACAATATCCAGATCCATGTGGATTTTATAACTGGATAGTCAGATATAAATACGTTAAAATAAATATATGTAATGACGTTGATTTGGGTGAAAATTCTCATAATCAGAAGCAAATGTTGCGGTAATGAAAGCCCTGACCCTCAGTCTGTAGTGACGAACATTCACTGTTAGACTTAATAGTAGTATTACTCTGATTACCTAGTATCACGACCAAGGTAAGCTTTATTTAAACGGCGTTATTTCGGCAACAATACGATTGTGACGTCATTACTGTTCTTAAACTATATCAGGTTATTATTTTGCTACATTCAAAACGACGACGGTGATTAATAGGATATTACAATATATTAAACTCATAGTTTGGGAAGCTATAAGAATTATTTTGATGTCTGTATGCTCGTTAAAACTTGGTACATAGATACATTTGATACATAGATTTAGAAGTAAACGCATTACCAAGATGATGGCTTATATATTTTTTGAGTACTGTCATGATATGGGTATTAAATTAAAGGGTTAATAGAGAAGATAATAAATTATACCTAAACATCGTATACTTAGTATAATTAAATCAATTTTAATGATAATAATTAGTTTTACTTTACGGTATACTTGCAGTTAACTAATGAGAAAATTCAACTTCCCCCCACTGCATAGAATCAACTTACCAGGTTTCGTGTTGATTGAATTTGTTCAACAGGCTGTCAATTAGTCAGCTCTGTCGCCAAGCCACGGTCTTGAAATTCCAAACCGATTTCGGAACATGAAAATTTTAATTTAAAAGCAATGGTGCCGCAATCTGTATTGGCTGAGTGAACGTTAGGCATTTTATAATATTAGTCAATTGCAAACTTTCATTGGCTACTTTATCCAATTCCATTTTGTTTAAATAACAACTGAATTTTGCAATGGAAGTTTGGAAAATTCAATATATCATTATGTTTATCTATCTTTCATCCATACTTCAAATAATTCATAACTTCCATTCATCCATAATCTATCCAATTTTTTACACATTTATGAATTATATATTACGAATCCGTTTTTATTTTTTACGAAAGCGAAAATTTAAAAAGCAAAATATTGATGAAGTGATTCTGTTATTTGGCAGAACGCTTCTGATTGTATTGATATAAAAACAAGACTACTAATTCTAGTTTTGGATACATTATTTATAATAAAATAAAAAAATGCGAATTTGTCTACAAATCGTGAAGAAATCGGCAAAAATATACGCACGAACACAGTACCTTCATATGATTAATTTGAATTGATTTAAAATGCTTTTTAACCATATGGTAAGCTTGCTCTTAGGTTGCTATATGCGGTGCCATAACCTAATCTTATATTTATTACTTTATGTTAAATCATTCTTATAAAGGCAAACAGAAAAAAAATAAATCAACGGTTTATTTAATTAGTTAACAAGGGACAAGGAGTATATAATTAAAATTAATTATTTTAAAATTACTCAATCCCATTCCTCTACTACAAAATGTCTCACATTCATCAATTTCCCATAAAAGAAAATGCCTTTAATTACAACAACATGAATAAATGGCTCATTTTGTCTTTCTATTTTTTCCTAATAAGATGATTACACAAATGACGTTTTAACCCTAATATGATATACAAAATCATTTTTAGTTACACTAATTTGGACTTTATTTCTCAGTTCACAATCAATTTGAATTTATTTATTGTAGGACGTAAGTTAGTTATGTTAAATAAGTAAGTACTGGATATTAGCTAAGACTTGCTCAAATACTTATCATTTCAAAATTAATTTTAACCTAAAATAATAATAAAAGTTTTCCTAAAGTTTTTTAATAATTAATATCGACATTTATTATATGTCATGTGAATAACATATGTCTTTACACATATTACTAACTGTTCCCCGCTTTATAGATAGTGCGTAAGGGTTACCTATCTATCTCCTCTCGTCACGTTCCGAAACAGTTGTTCCTGATGTTCCCTCGTAAAACTTGTTCAAACGCGTGAACCATTCAGGAATTTTTAAGCTCACCCCGAAGAAAAGTTTTGGGTAACGCTATAAATTATACTTTGAACAATTTTTTCCCCGCAATTTCATATCGTAAATTCCAATTTTATGGTGAAACACTGTATCGAAGTATACACAGGTATCAAACATTTTATGGCTTGATATATTTTCTTATGTAAGAAATATATACTTGTATATATTAAAAGCTTTTTCGTGATATTTATCATAAATGACTGAAGATAATTATTTCAAACAACGTATATTTATAGACGAAGGTTTAATTCATTGACTGATAATTGGGTGTAAATTGAATACGCTCCAGTTAAAATAAGATATACAAACTCTAAAGGTGAAACAATTTTCTGTCAAATGACAATTATTTTAAAATTGTGACTGAACTTGATAAACAAAATACTATATCTTAGCTATAAATACATCGCAGCTTTCCGCAAGAAAAAATCATTAATGTTTATATGTAGACTAATTAAAATAGCGAATGAAAATGTTAGTCGAGAATATAGTACTATTAATTTTTAAAACATGTAGCGTATTAGTACTGTATACGAAATTTTCCTTTTTACTACGCGCCGGGGAGAAACGGGGTTAAGCCCCTCGAGGCTATATTTTTCGAAGTAGGTTTTATTGCGACAAACATTACCGAAAAGGGGCAATTATAGTAATTGACACTTCAATTTGTGAAACCTGCCAATTTGACCTTAATTAACAAATTTTCCACTGAGAATAATTATAAAATAATAAATTATAATCACCTATATTAGGCATATATGTACTTTGAACGACAACACATACGTAATTATATTTAAAATCTCCTATGCTCGCACAACGTTTCAATCGAAGTGATTAGACGACGTAAATGGAAACTGTCATCAGTCTCCCAAGACATATGGCTGTTCTCTTTATCGATTCCAGTGGAAAATAGATGCTTCTATACACAAAAGCGATCACCATTTACAAATTAATGACTCTTCATATTTATTGTTAATTGATTTTAACCATAAAGGATTTAATACAATCACAATTCGTCTTTCTTGTCGCCTTTTTTTTCAAAATAGCCTATACTATTCGTCAATATACGAGGTTTATTTGTACAGGAGTAGTTTAAAATTTAAACTCAAATCTTATCCGTTCATAATATGAATAATTGGGTACAGATATTTCTACATCAATTCATCAGATATTATTCGATATTCTGTGGCATTTTCTATAACTAGTCTCATGATTAATATGTGGTTCTGAATACGGCTTGTTCAACAAAGGATAAAAGTCAAGTTAATTTGATTAAGCGAATGGTCATAATTTGCGTAAACACTTTATATAGCTAACACAGCAAACTGATGGGGTTTTATTAAGATTCCTCTCCTCAAACACTTTTCCTTTTTCGGGTATTTTCCTCTAGGCATCCATTACACTGTTTCACAAGAATTTTCACCACCTCGTCATCACCTTCCTTGACCATTTAAATGATAAGGGTTTCTTCCCCTGGGACATTATCATTGGACATTATTTCTCGGTTTTTGTTATTTCTGGTACGTCTTCGGATTCTACATGTACACCACCATCTTCCAAGTTTTTACAATTCATTCAACTAACTATGACGAATTACATTTATCATATTAAATGTGCGATTTTGATAGAGCTTATTGTAATAGTATATTCTAAGTGAAGTCACACTAAGAGATACAATATCAATATCATTGATCATTATTAAGGTAAGTGATTCTTATCAACGTGGCAGATAGACGATAACTGTTATTGATACTCGTAATATTGAAAATTATATGATTGATATCAAGTTCGGGTTTGATATTACTCGTTATTAAAATAAAGTTTCTTCACTAAAGCCATTGGTTTGAATGTAATAGACTAAGCAACTTTAAAGATTTTAAACGATGGACGGAGTAATAATACATCTTAATGTATTAGGGTTTTGTGTTTAAAGTACCACGACGATATCTGAAAATATCAGAAACGACTAGGCTGACTGTTATAAAATTTTATCGCATGCGTCTTTGTTAAAGTTTATTTACTTTTAGTTTTACTTTTTGTGTAATCAAATCTTGTAAGTTAAATTTGATACACTTTCTTCATATTTTCCAGCTGAAATTTTGCATGCATCTAGACAATTTTCGATGACAATGCGATATAATATGAATTAGAGCCGAGACGCAGACGGAAGGTAGACATGGTAATACATTGTAACTTAAAGATTTATCAATTCCATCGAGTTTAGGCTCGTTTGCAATATCTCGACAAGAAGTTTAGTTCGTGATAATATTTAGTGAATGAAAATGCTTGTGGCAGTTGCTAGATATCATAGTTTCACGGTTATAGTCATTGACATCCGCAAAATAAAGACTGATTCTATTAAATTAAAAGTCCAAGATAATATTAAACCATATATTATTAAAAATAACAATTATGGTTTTTAAAATGGCCATCAGTGTAAGAAATACCGTTTACACACAACTTAAATAAGAAAGCACATATTCAACTGTATTCAACGCAATGGGAGAGAAGACAAGCCCCGCAACAAACCAATTGCGAACGTCGAGTGAGACAAATGGTGTGATTAGCATCCACACTCCTCCTTTTAAGTGACGTTAAAATACGCTTCAGTAAGGAAATAGTTTGGATTATATATTGCTGCTATACTGTTATTGGTTAATCCATTTGTCTGGTCCATTGTTAATAACAGCTTAAGTGATCTGTGCTGGCGACATACACTGATTTATTAAGTTATTCCTTTATTACCTCAATTTAAAACACAGTGAAAAGTTATAAGAATATTTCACAATCGTGTTTTTTAGTTTTAAATTACATATTAATATATTATTTATAAACTATTTTATGTAATTATATAAACTATTTTTTATCCAGTATAGTTTTAGATATAGCTTAGATAAACAGTTCACATAAAATGAAAAATGCAGGATAAATATAGTATTAGAAATGGTGGTAGGTAGACCTAAAAGTTTCCTTTTTTTCAAAACGTCATCTGCTCAAAGATCTATTCTGAAAGAATATCTGTTCCTGAAGGAACTCTTAAAATAAAAAAACTTCAAAAAAATAGATCCGTCTTCAAACTTAAAAAAAGTGAAAATAATAATTATCTCAAAAGCAATTTATTTAAGATAATGCTATTTAGTTTTGTATTTTATTAAGCTTTAAGTTTTTTTTTATTCATGCTTTTTAGTGATATTGGTATTTAATTAATAGGATCGGTTCACCCTGTAGAAAGTTTTGAGGTAACAAACATCACGCATACTTATTACAAATTTAAGACATATGGTTTTCTCACAGATGCCATTGCCATATCTGGAGCAAATTGAAATGCGACCACACAACAAGCATTAATTTTCAAATTAAAAACAGAAAAAAAATACAGTCATGTTACATAATTGGTTGCTTTTTTTGATATAGTTGATTTGGAAAAATTGTGTATAAGTATTGTGCCCGCAAATTTAAAGTTATTATTTTATATTTGTATTATATTAGGTACATAAGTCTAATGGGGAAAAAAACCTTCCAAAAATTTGATTTTCTATCTTAATCAAATACTAATACTGTGAACACAAAATATTGTGAACACAAACTTTAATACTATTACATTTTGATGTCTTAATGGTTTAAATAGCAATCATTTCCATTTCAAAGCAATACCTATAATAAACTATATTGTATACTGTAGACATAATTTGTACTCCTTTGTGTTTTTATGTTAATTTCAAATAAAAGTCCAAATTTCAAAAATTCAGAAAGAAAACAACTTGCCAGAATATTAGCGAAGAAGATTAAAAAAAATACTCGTGCAAAGGAAGTTGATATGAATCAACGAAGTGAAAAGGAAAAGATGTGAGTCACGTCACGTTAATACCCAATATTATTTTGATTATATTTGTTTGTTTCACAGTAAATATAATAAAGCTTTATGTCTTTAATATAATAACAAAGTTATTGAACCATTTAATTTGACGGAAAGGTACAATAAAAATGACAACAATTTATAAACACGCGGAATTGATATATTCGAATTTCATACATCTATATTCGTGATCCAATAATCTATTATTAAACTAAAATATAACTATATTTTTTTCTGTCATGACGAAAATCTTTTTCATTCATTCTTTAATAATATTATATTTTTGATAGATTCTTTTAAAATTAGTTAATATTCTTGCGTTATCTAAGTGATTACACATCCAACTGACCAAACTAGAAATTATAACGAAACTGTCGAGTAGTGCAGATGATCTAGTTTTAGCCGTTTTAAGAGTTACGTGGAAGTGAACTTTAACATATCATAGCTGTAATTAGCATTAGTTTTATATTTTACCGTGAATGGTTATTAATATTTTAATAACCATTCACGGTAAAATAATAAACGAATGCCTTGCCTTACGATGCTATTATCTTTTATGTAAAGAAATATTTGTAGTTCCCTGAAACAGTTTATTTTCTAAAATAAATATGACATGATATAAGTATTGTGTATGCATAAACGATTTTAATAAACTACTCGTATGTTTCGATATCTTCTTTCCTTCCAGATGTCACAAGGGGAGTTTGGTGCTAATAGGCATCCTTTTTGTTTAATAAGCAAATGACTTCAAAGAGTATTCACAGAGCTAAGGAAATCCTTTGATATATTGCATCGTTAGACGGACCATCTCCTCCGTCGCCGATTCTGGTTGTTAATCGCACCATTTGTCACCATCGCGCATCGTATTCACTAAGGCAAGGGAACGAATACGAATTTCTCGAACGATTTCGAGAGGAAATCGAGACGGGCGAGATGTGGCGAAAATGTTTTCTTTTGAGAAATGTGAAATGCATTTTAACACATCCTTTTCCTTTGATGCTCGATTATTGGTCATAGTTCACCAGTGTTTTGATTTATTGGATTCTATTTTCTATTACACGAATAGAAAATAAAATGTTATTTTTCGTTATTCAAATCTTATTATATGTTTGAATTTACATGTTAACAACTTTGTAGAATAACCAGCTGTTTCACCATAAGGGATTTAAATTAATTAAACTAAGTCAGCATTATCATGTGAACTAAAACTTAATGCAATATTTCAGTTTAAGTGGTTAAAGGTAACTAAAATTCATATCAAGATATCAAATTTGGAATGACGATTCGTTAGGAAGTGTAGAGGAGCATAAGAGAGGAATTTTGAAAATTCCACCTCAAAGGGGCTAAGTGAAACTTCGTTACTACAAGTACTACACTGGACCGCAAAGAAAACGGGTCGGTTAGAAAATCTTCAATAACTTGAAAACTACCTCACCTAGCTTTATGAAATAAAAACTCCATTAAAGAATATTTAATGTTATTTAACATAGTATATAAAACCTTTTTATTTACTTTAGATAATTGTGTAAGAAAACTGGCAATGAAGATAATGGTTGTTTTTCAATTTAGTTCTAAAAAAATCAAAGCATTTGTTTCGCATTTGTTTTAGTTTTGACATAAAAACTACAATAAATATCGTGTGTTTGTCATACAAAAATTATATTCTGAAGTCATCATGTCGTTAACCCCTGAAGAATGCACCAGGATCCAACAATGCTTGAAGATGGGCGCAGTCAGCGCAATACAGCGAGAACTGTTGGTGTGAGTCTTTCCACAGTTCAGCGGGTACTCCAGCGTTTCCATGAAACTGGATCCAACCTAAAAAGACCAGGAACAGGCCGAACGAGGTGCACGACTGCGCGGGAGGATCGCTATATGGTGTCAACAATTTTGAGAAATCGATTTCTTACGGCCGTTGAGGTAAAAAATCACCATTTACGAGCTGGAGGAAACTATCTGAGTACAGATACAGTAAGGCGACGTCTGGCTGAAGCAAATTTGAGACCATTAAGGCCTGCAAATGGCCCAAAATTAGAAAGACACCACTTAAACTCAAGGCTGAGTTATAGCAGAGAACACGAAACTTGGACTCTGGATGACCGGTCAAGAGTTATGTTTTCAGACGAGTCTAGATTCTGTTTATACAAGCACGATGGGAGGAAAAGAGTGTACCGAAGACCGGGAGAGCGCTATAACCAAGCTTGTATAGAAGAAAAAGTACCATATGGCGGTGGCTCTATACACGTGTGGGCTGGGATTTCTTCCGAAAGCCGTACTGAGCTAGTAGTGATAGAAAATGGTAGTTTTACAGCAGAACGATATGTGAATGAAATTCTTAATGACTATGTTGGTCCATTTTTAGTAGATATGGGCGAAAATGCTGTTTATGCAAGACAACGCCCGCCCGCATACAGCTCAGATAGTGTTCGACTATTTTCACGAAGTAGGTATCACATGCATGGAGTGGCCAGCACGAAGCCCCGACTTAAACCCCATCGAACATGCATGGGACGAACTGGGACGACGTGTACGTCAACGGAATCCACCGCCAATCACGCTGCGTGAATTGAAAGGAGCTTTGATCGAGGAATGGCAGAACATTCCGCAGCATCGCCTTAAAAACCTTGTGGAAGGTATGCCGAATCGCATAGCCGCAGTTTTGCAAGCTCGTGGAGGCAACACGAAATACTAACATGCGTAAAAACGTCATATCTTTATACAATTCATATTTACGAATATGTCAGAAAAACTACCTTTTTCATTCGTTTGACATTTATTGAAAATAGACAACTTTTAATTTGTATTTTTTTATATTCAATAAATTACAATTAAATAATCTTTAATTTAGTTTTTATTTCATAAAAATAAGTTAAGTAGTTTTCAAGATATTGACTATTTTCTAACCGACCCGTTTTCTTTGCGGTCCAGTGTAGTAACGAAGTTTCAAATTCTGAGTACCTTATTTACTCTCTTAGGGATAAATTAGGTATTCAAAATTTTTTATTAGGGGATGAATGTTTGTATGAAACTTCGTTACTACAAGTGCTAGTAATGTCAAATTTTGCATGTGGATTCTTTTAAGGACGTAGGTGCTCATTAAGACGGGATTTTACGAAATTCCACCCCTAAATTAGATTAAGGGATGAAAGTTTTTTATGGGATTCTCATTTCTGGACTTAAAACTAGACCACGCGGCCGAGGTCGCGGGCTTAAGCTAGTATATTTAATATTAATTTTTTGTTATAAATAAGTAAAATACTAAAACTCTTTCTTTTTACAGAAAAAATAAATAATTCCAAAACATTTTAAGTATCTCTTTTTCTTCTTTTGAAATATATTTTTCTATATAACTAATATCCCCAAAAGGTAAAAGAGAAACTAATCACAAATTTCGGATAATTATTTTCATGCAGGCTTTTAGGTATGAGTTAAAAAAAAAATATAATTGGTATTAACGTTAAGAAAATTTTATAAAAGTTGTAAATTTTAATATTTGGTAGTTAGCGCTGTATACTGATGCTTCACTAAAATCTAAGCTGTTCGATATCAAGACTCGACGTCATAACTCGTACTAAGTCCGTTGTTTTGTTTTCTTGTATCAAAATTTATTAATAAACTAAATGAAATGAAAAATCAAACAAAAATAACTTTTACAAGGGACGGTCAAAGGATGGTTGACCAAAAAAGTATTATTTCGAACTCCTCTGTGCTTCAAAAGGCACGTTAAGCCGTTGATCTCGCTTGCGTCTGCAGTCGTTAACACCCACCAACCCGCTCTGGGCCCGCGTGGTGGATCATAGCCTTCGTATTCGATACATACTTAGTAATTAAAATTTTAAAAAAATGTAACTATTTTATATTTTAAGTCTTTTGTCAATACTTTCTGATAAGGAGGAGCGAGATCCCCTAGAACAAGCGCCTACTTTGGCAACCTTCATAGGTCTCAACCTATCTACTGAGAATGTAAATGTTTTAGACAAAAAATATTATTATTATTATTCGATCCATATAATGGGAAGGCCTGAGCCTTAGCAGTGAAGATATTAATAGGCTGGTGATGAATGATGAATTATTGTTAAAGAAGGAATATCTAACGTTTGACTTTTTGTTACTGGCAGGCTTGCGTCCTGGAGCAAGTGTCAGAGCGGAGTCTCTAGACGCCATCAAAATCTCTGCGGTGTCTGGTGGCGAGGCGACACTCCCTTGTGACACTCGCTCGCCTCAAGCTGCGGACGTGCTGCTGCTAGTTGTATGGTATAAGAACGACATACCAATTTACAGGTAAGAAAGCTAAATTGAGAAATTAGAGGGAAGTAACCAGTAATTCAGGCTCCAACATTTTTTTCAGGTAGTGGTAGAGAATGCTTTGACATTAAGTCCGCCATTTGTATTTTGAAATGCAATAAAGAACTTATAAATTTGGAATATTGTAATTTTTTCTTAAATTATTCCTAATAGGAGAAGTATTGTCATTTGTCCATAAGTTTAGGAATTTTGCTTATTTTCAAATGCATTAAATTATGTTCAAAGTATACCTAATTTAGAAAATAATTTCAGTATTCCTTTTTAGGTGTATTATTCCATATTTGGTTACTTCCCTCTATGTAATAAAATTACTATTAGAGATAAGTAATTACCTATAATGAAATTCTAAAAAAAGATCTGAAGTTTATTACAATAACCTAATTATCAGCTTTCCAAATCAGTTTATAATAATCAGAAAATACTGAAAATGATATTAACCATTAATCATAAGCATTTATGTGTGATTTTCATTATTATATTTTTTGAATCTTTATTAAGTTAATTACTTTATTATTATGTTTGATAACAAATTCCGAAGTATAAACATTAATCAAGATTATTTTGACGCTTAAAAGTTTAAACGCTTTGAAGTTACAGCTGGTGGTGGCGTGTTTTATTCTTTTCTGTATTACTTTTATAAGGTAAAATTTTTCGTCGGCACATATACTATAGGAGCAGTACTCGTATATAGTATCGTTGAAGTTTTTTAGGTATGAACTCGACTTTGCTAGAAGTTTCACTATTCATATGATCTTTCACTATTTGTTTAACTTTAGATTTAGTTTACCTATAATTTTACATTAAGTATATTGAATTAAGCTTAACTTTTTATCTTGTCTTTGCAATCAACTTAAGGACAATTACTGTTCCAATTTATCAATTAATTAATTATTGTTTGTTCATTTCGTATTGTAGGGCAGAAGATCCAATTTTGAAAACCGTCCTCTTTTTGGACATTTGACACTGGAGGCATACCAACACACGTATAGGCAAATATATTAGTTTACCGTGAACAGTAAAATGTTAAACTAATACCATTAACAGCTGTTATGTGTCAAAGTTAATCTTCTAATAAATCTTAAAATTATTAAATCCAGATCATCTGCCCTAGATGACAATGATAATAATAATGATGATGAAAATCTAAAACAAAGAACACAACACCTAGAACTGAAGGAGAAGGAAGTTCATTTTCTATACTGACCCGGCAAATTGAAACTTGTTTATTATTTCTGTGCGCTTGACATCTATCACCTGTGTTTGACAAACAGTTGTACTCTGCTTATTTTTTTATTATGTATGTAAAAGGCTTCTTTACTTCAATGCACGTTAACCTAAAAAAAAATCTGGTGTGAATATGATAATTCAATAATATAAATTTTAAATATGTATAAATAAAATAATAATTAAGTTATAATAATTTAAATTAGATACATGTGAATCTAAAAGTATAAGTATGGAAAATAAAGGATTATTATATTATTATTACCCTCAAATAAATTAAATTTTCAAGCTTAGTCAAACTTTTATTCATTTGACTTAGCATCGAACTCGTTACAAAATCTGCTACGATGCTTCCGTCGAAGCCACGATCCGCAGCACCGAGGGATCGACTTAAGGAAAGAGAAAGCTATATATAAAATTTTTCGAAACATTGTAAAAATCCGGACGAATAAAAATCCAAAATAATATTTCTAAGAATAGAATAGAAAAAATAATGAAAATGAGGTCAATTAAATAGTAAATTTACTACATGAAAACCACTTTTTACTTACATCTTATTGGAAAGTGGCTATTTCCCATACTTTGGAAGATATCAAAGTTTTTGTAAATGATCCGTAACTTGCTCATTGAACTATTTTTGACTTGATTACCCGCGACTTCGCCCGCGTTAATTATAGCGATTTGCCCGGGTGAAAGGGAGTTCATGATTGGATCAGCATTTCCGAAAATTACCCCTAACAAACAAAAAAAATACAAAGTTAGAAACTACCTCTTTAAGACAATAGAATAAAATACACACTATTTATATGTCAATATTATTTTCAATTCTCTTATAGTCGGGCAAAATATAATCCTTTTAAATAACATTAGGGTCCATTTTGATTCGAATATGATGTAAGCATTGTAATTGTCAATTCAAAATGAATCTTTAGTCAGGATCACTGTTACCAGTCCTACGCTTTACTTTGTACACAATTTGCTTTGTTTTCACCAATAATAAACATTTACTTTACAATAAATTTACCACTAAGTTTTTTAAAGATATTGAATGAACCACATCGTTAAATTGATGTTAATTATAGACGTAAAAATCTTTGAAAGTGCCATTAAACTAAACCAATTTTTATTATATTTCTTGAACAATAAAATTATCTTTCGTTCAAAAAGTGATTGCAACTTTTAAAGTTAAGTAATTCCTTAAATCACTCTCACAAATTTCAGTTCTGAAAACTACCTATTTACACTTTATTATACAATATTATGTAGTCATTTTGTATATGATAAATATATCCTTTCTAAGCTAAAGATTAATCCAATAAGTTAATGAAACAATAATCCGTTTGTTTACTCTAAATATTGAATCGTTAACAGAGCCGCAAACACTGCCATTGATTTAATATATTTTTCTTTTCTCCGGAAAATTTAAATTGCTTTCTGCATTGAAACACGTACTAAGGGGCTTGTATTTTTCCACAATTTTCCTGTGTAATAAGCTTTAGTCGCGTGCGATGCTCGAAGGTAATACCCATACCAAGAGTTTTCGTTGGCGATAATAACACAGATATAGCATTTTTATATGAAATTGTAGGTGATATGATATATATTTTTTTATTACAACACATAACTGGTTACAGTCACATGTTCAATTAAAGAAATTATATTATTAAAATAAAACAGACTATAACCCAATAAAGTAACGGTTGCCAATATATAATCTAAGCGGCTAAATATTATATCACATGAAATACATAATATTGGCTTAATTTAATTATTAAAAATACAATAAATAAATAAAAATCATTGAACAATAAAAGTAAGTCAATTTACATAATACAAGCGAAGTGCTATTTTCTGTAGATTCAAAGGTGAGTTCAAAACCCCATACTGTGGAGTATCTGAGAAAACGAAGGTACCACAACACCCAAACCTGATACAATATATAAATGTCCAATTTCTACATTGACCAGATCGATAATCGGGATCTCAGCAATAGCGACGGAGCGAGCTACGGAGGCTATACTGTTAAAATATAAATATAATCACTAATTTAATGTACATGTACCTAAATGTAAAAGTAATACTTGTGTTCCAATTTTTCAATTCGTTCATTATCGTTATTATACAAATGGTTATTTCAATGTTATATAATTTACTCTATAGTTAACATTAAAATAAACTGATATAAATTTAAAAAATTAAATATATATTTTTTATTAAATGAATATATATTGCGTTGACCTCAAAAATGGCGACGCCGTGGAAACGAGCATATAAACTATTCCACATATGTGGTAATACTTATAAAACGTTAAGTAGCCAGTAGTTGGGTTCAATGTTAGCATATTATCCGACCCGGGCTACTTGTATATAGATAATTGCAATCCGGCAATGTGTGCATATTTTATATACCGCTCAAGCGCACATTTGTTATGCATGGACGTGCCGCTTGCTGAATTAGTTGGAGTGGACTTTCAAAATGTTTGATCAGATATAAAACCATTTAGGCATGTTGCGATATGACTTAGTTTGACATAATTTATTTTTTTAAACAACCATTTACATATTATATTACAGGGCCTCTTGCTTGGTTGTATTTATGAACAATATTATATAATTTGTTCATTCTTTTTCGGTAACTGCTTATGTTAGGTATTATAAAATAAATTGTTCCCTCCATCTGCATGCCGAGATCTTTTAAACTACAACTGAGGTTAATGTGTTTTTATAAATATACAGAGTTATTTAAGAGGAGGGTTTATATGTATGGTAGAGAACCACTCGGGCGAAATGTGTAAGAATTCCATAGTAGTCTATATATACGTAGTTTAATCACCTACCTTACACAGCTAATAATTTCACCCGAGTCAATTATGATGCCCTTTTATTTTGTCTAAAATATATTTCTTTACAAATATAAAATGGTTGTAAACTTCGCTGCTTGTATTTTACATTGTATTTTTTAATAATGTCATTGACACTTTTTCCGTGTCGTGTAAAAAACCTAAATTATTGCTAAAAATAACGTTTATAGTAAAATTTATTTATATTCTATCTAAACGCCGGAAATAATACTATCTAGACACATGCCGGGTGTAAGAGAAAGCGAAATTGATATGATTTTCGTGTATTATGAACTAAGTACTTATCTAAATATTACTGTATTTAAATTGAATATCATTTCCAACATTTTAGTAAAACAGTGAGCACGTTAAAAATCTAATTTTTACTTGAAAATTCTTTTCTGGGGACGTCAAAAAGGATTTTGTAACTCCACAAAAGGGTTAAAAAAAATTCACAAAGGCCATTTGTTTTGTTCTCTCGTTTTTAGTTCATAAAGAATTACTGTACTTTTATTCAATGAAATGGTTATTGAAATAAATCATGTACTACGCTTTACATTTATTAGAACAAAGTAAAATTTTATTAAATATTTAAAAATATCTGCGTGCGAAAGAGGATAGACGTTGAAAACCATGAAGGTTTACTTAACACACTCGATTGTCATTGCTTCATCAGTTTTTAAATAATGTTATTTTATTCAATGATAAGATTTTATTTAATAAGATATTTTATTAAAACAATAATTGCTAATTAGTTTCATTTCCTATTCAACAATTGCTGGGGGTATAGCAAATATATATATAGACGCTCTTTTGCAACTCAATAATAAAACTAGTGGAAGCCTAGCGTGTGATTGTCGTCCATAAAATTTGTACAATAACAAGGTTTTATTGAAGAGTTTACTTCTCAATTATTGTTTTACATTCAGGTAACTAAAGTGTCAATGCCTTCTTCATTAATTCAATGTATTTTTGAGTATCATTAGAAACTATGCAAAATACGCTCATTTTTTATAAAATATGGTTCAAAAATGTTCGTAGTATAATGGTTTAGTGCTTTCTGTCTTTGATTTTGAAAATTTAGCATCTTTTGCTAAGTAAAGTCATCGAATAAATAACCAATTTATTACATTTATCGTTTCCTTACTTGCTATCATAATAAAAATCCAGCAATCTGCATTCAGTACACGTGCTATATGTAAGGATTCACCAGTATCTTAATAATAAAAACAAGATTATTCTAATGTTTGTGATGTTATCATTGACATTTTGGTAAAGCAGTAAAGCATTAGTACTCTTACTCGATTTCTTCAATAAAAGTTAAAAATACTATCACAGGTATTTTGAAATGAAATCAAAATGAAGAAAAAATACATCTGAGAAATTCTCTTCTAACAATAATAGCAATAAATTTGGAGGTGCGCTATCGGCAAACCCAGGGCGTTTATACAAAATTAACATTTTACAATAACAAATCAATTCTCAAACAAAATTATCGGTTATACCGAGGCAGCGTTTGTGCAACAAACAATATTATGTTAATTGGAAAGATACTTTAGCTATCATAGACGTCAGCAAAATGGTCGTTATAAAAATAAAAATCTAATAAATGCTTCGAGAATGTCTAATTTCATGAAATCATTGTATTTTTAACTAACTTTCTGCCAGCGTCTTCTCGTGCGGCTCCGTATGATTACATACAATTCAAGACAAATCGGCATTTATATAAACTTCTGTAGAGAGTTATTTTTGCAATAAATAAGTACAGAACTGAATGACATTATAACTACGTTACACTGTACATATGAGCTGCAAAAAAATTCAATAAAAAATGCCAGAAAAAGCATCAGTCACTCTTATATAAAGTTGCCGTCCATAAAAATGGTGACATTTTCTAGCGTCACGGCCCTTGTTAGAGGGTGAAAACACCCCAATCTATTGGAAAATTGGTTGAATGATCCGTGTATGACTTTGCGGAATACGAAACACGAAAGAATATATGTGATTTTTTTTCCGTTATATTTCTCCCCTTAATATTGTTACAAACTATAAAAAATTATGTAGTTTGGCAGTTTGTAGTGTGCAGAGTCATTCAAATTTTATCCCACTTTCACTCATACTATAGAGAATCAATAAAATTTAGCGTTTAGTGGTAAACGCTCAAAAACGCATTCATTCAATGCTTCTTTGATTACGTATCAAACAGCTAATGTTCTCCTACATTTTCAAATATTAACGAAATACATACATACAAATGTACAAACGTCGCCGTCGGGTGATAGGAATCGTTCTGCATCTATTGATTCTCCAAATAGTGAGTTAGTACGATACAAATGAAGCCTGTTCTGGTGGAAAATTGATTGATTGTCCATTATGTAGCACAATGCAGATTACAAATCGTCATCCTTCTCTTGTGCTCTATATTTACCCTTCGTTACAATTTAAGACTTAGGGATGATTTTTATAAATTGATAGTTAAATATAATAATTATAACAAGCCACCTTCAGAACTGAATAAAAATGTTGAAAGCAACGCTTTTGATCTTATATTAACGAACACAAATTAAATATTGAATTATCGCACTTTAAGGTGTTATTAGAATATATATAGCTACAAAAGGAAGCTGCAAGAGTTTGTCATAGATATTATTTTATTAATATAATGCTGACATTATTAAAAACTCAACAGAACACGATTCAATATTTAATACATTTGCCAAAATATTCCATTTCCTCACTCCAATTGAGTGTAAATAAAGTTCTAAATTTAATTTCGAGGCAGGCAGGAGAGTTTGCCATGGTAACATATGTGATGGTATTTTAAATTTCATGTTTAAGTCTACCATTTTAATGTAGGTACGGCTTCTCGGCAATAATAATGATATATATTAATAATGGATTAGATAAATACAGAATCCGAGTTTTATACTAAAAAGTATCCGAGCATTCATTCGTTACAAAAACATTTAGCTTAGCATGAGGAGTTAACTGGAATATCAATGATGTTCGTGTTCTGCATAATAATTGAATAAATATTAGATAACATCACCAATATTGACTCTGATCCCAAACAAAGTTGCTAAAATACTTGCAGTAAGGATAATATCGGTAACAAGCGGGTAACACGATTGCCTAGACTAAAAATATAGAAGTGTGTACTAGTTGGGGACCAAAAAGTACAAATTCATGGTGAAAGCCGTGGTAATTATTTAAAATAAATATGGACTTTTATACATCGTTGTCTAAGTAATCGTATAGAATAATAAGATATCATAAAATAAGTAGATATTACTCTCTAAACCAAACTGAGCCAAATACATACGAAAAAAGTATTAGTTACTAATGCATGTTATAAGTCTATATTCTTGGTAGGGGAAATACGAAAACAGATAATGTTCAAACAAAAGAAAATAAGCTGTTTATCTTAATAATGTCTGTGATATCAGTAATCAATTTAGGATCTCAACACAAAATTTTACCTCTTTTCTGTGAACACTGTAATCATTATTGCGTTCTAAAATATCTATTATAGCTAAAGTAAAAAATATTTTTGGGCATAAGATTTAAGAATTTTATTTTATCTAGGCTAGATTGTCCAAAATATTAAATAATATTAAATTTTGGGGTTTAAGACGAATTTCACACACAGATACAGCTGTTTCATTTAATAAAATTGTAGAATAGAAGAATACTTGTAGAGACAAACATCAATGTTATTAAATTTGAATATATGGTTAGATAAGTTGCATCATTTACAAATGGTAAACTGCACTAGTATTTTTACTACTGTCATATACACAAAGGAAAAGGAAAATACGAAAATAATAAAATTAGTTAATTCTTAATACGATATGGTAGACTAGTTATCTTTAAGTACCCTCATAATATGAATCTTATAAATCATATGAAAGGGTTCGCTAAAAAGGTTACAAATAAATTATAAAGGCAAAATATATATATATATAGATATACACTTACTTCTTATATTTTAATGCACACTACTTATTATGCATTACGCGCATCACATATTTCTATATCTTTAATACACGCGATAAAACCGTTTTAAAATAGTATTAAAAAAGTTATTGCTCAAATTTCATAAAAAGTGAAAATAAACTTTGAAAGAAATCAAAAAGCACTAATTAAAAAAACACGTTTGTTGTATGGCAGGTCCTCTTAAATATTTTTTTATTATTATTTGGTGCTAAAGCGCTGACAGAAATACATCATCTGTGAATATTTTAACTATCTATCACTGTTTCATGAGATACAACAGTCTGGTGTCAGACAGACAGCGGAATCTTAGTAAAAAGGTTCCGTTTTTACCCTTTGGGTACGGAATCCTTAAACCTTATTTAATATTAGGGTGCTTGGCATGTGAATCGCGATAAAAAACAACATTATTTTTGTTATTTATTTAAATAAAATGTCATTCAATATTTTGGGAATCTATCTTCGTCTTCTTATTTATTGTATAAATAATCGTAGACACCATCTGTGTTTCCCAAGGCAAATGAAATTTTCTTTTGAATAAAATCAATTTGCCAACATTTTTTTTCTAATGGTAGTTGTAGGTAGTTCTACATTTCAATCAAAAACATGACTTATGCCGCTAAAACTAAAAACGTTTCAATAGTAACGTTAACTGACGTTATACATACGAATACTATAAATTTTCTCGCCGGGCCCTGTCTCACGTCACTATGACGGATTATGACGAATATCATACACTTTGTATAGCTCTTCGAGTCCTGTCGAAGTTGATTGATGATCCCAAGAACGGGTTAAGGCGTCGAAGAATGAAAATGCTTTATTGCACATTTGGGTTTCATTTTTGTTGCCCAAAAAGACATCGCTATTTAGTTTTACATTTGGATTAACCTATAGTTTTAAGGTTATAACATTGTCTAGTGATTTTCAGTATATCCTAGCTAAAATAGACTCCAAAATTATGTACATAGGGTACGCTCACTCATTACGGGGATGTTTAACACGTCGAGCTTTTAGCGTTTATATTTGCATTTGTTTATTGAAAAGAACATTGGAATAATTAAAAAGACTAACAATATCTTACGAGAATGGTTTGAAATGTTCTCGGCCTGACCAAGATTTGAGAGTATTCTTATCATTCGACAGCTCGATTCTTTATTTAATCATATGTCAAGTGCCATTGTATTGAGACAAGGGGAGAATATGTAGAAAAATAAAATATGTTATTATTTTTATTTTCTTTGTTTTTTTAGACTTTTTTTCAAACCACCCTCATATGTGAAATTGACAATAAAGCTTGCCTATCTGCTTGCCTTTAATTATGTAGCCAAAATGGAGGTATTATGGAAATTTGACAAGGATCCGAAACCTGGAATCAAACCCGGGTCTCCAGAGTACGCGATGGCTTGAAAGCGTTTTACAATTAAATTATTAAAATGATACGTAGTTGTAGTTGGTTTTTTAATTATGTTATTATTATTATTACTATTCATAATGTCATTGTTTTGTGTTAGGGTAAATTTTGGAGATGAGAAACTTCTTGAATGGCGGCAGAAGAGCGTTATTAGTTGTAAATAAAAAAATATTATCAGTAGAAGTAGAGGGGCGCGGCTCAGGGCAAAACTTCTTCGTTTGTGGCTCCAAATTTATTGCCTGAGTTATTTTGGCACTTATATTTGCTTTGTTTTGGATGGAATCTTCTACATAAGATTCTGCTACTGCGTTAGAACGCCACCCACCATGCCGCTTTAATGTCAATATATCAGCTCCCGAATCAGCAAGTAATGTAGCTGACGTTCTTCTGAAACTGTGCCCTGTATAACAATCAGCATCCAGCAATCCTAAAAACTTGGCGACTTCCTTTGGCATGGCACCGAATTTATTTATGCCAATAGGTTGTGCAGTACATTTACCCTTTTGGTAATTCTGAAAGAAATGATTATTTTTTGCCTTAGTCGTACACAGAGCTTCATATATTTTGACCACGTCATAAAATGGGCCGTCGATAATAAAAGATCGGGGTATTTTGTTTTTAGTGTTTGGGATTTTTACTAAAAGAATTTTGCCTTGATTTTCAATGTCATTTGTGATAATATTGTGAAGCTCTTGCCATCTACATGCACCATTAATAGCAAATAATAACGCAACCTGAAATGAAATAAAAATGTGTTAGATAAGGTATAGGTACTTAGCTTACAGACGGTCGTTAAAAAATATGTAAAAGAGTATGTATAGTAGGTAGATCAATACATAAAATATGGAGGCAAACTGACCTTTGTAGCCAGGTATTGGCTATCTGGAGCATCTCTTAGAAACTTTTTGACGTCATTTGATGACAGTACCTTAAATTTTTTCTTTATAAAACCATCAGAGCGTCTCATAAAAATGCAATGAGATTAGAATATAAATTAATATCGACACCATTTTACATCTTGAGGGTACTTTTCAGCATAGAATCCACAACGAGCTAGGCTTATACGAGGGTCAAACTGAAAGTTCTTAGAACTGGCCACTTATAAACAATATAATAAAAAAATAATTCTAAAATTTGAAAATATAACTCTTTGCCAATATTACTGAGTATATATTTCATTCATTTGTCATTTGTTTTACGATTTGGCGGCAAATTGAAAATTGTCTGTGTCACGTCATCATGAATTTAACACGAGAAAATTTTCGTGCAATGATTTTTTATGACTTTCGATGTAATTTAAGTCAACAAGAAAGTTATGATAGACTACGATTGGCCTTTTACGATGAAGCCCCATCTCGTGCGACTGTTTACAACTGGTTTAATGAGTTTAAACGTGGTCGCACTAATCTCACTGATGATTTACGTGAGGGACGGCCTTCTACGGCGACGACTGAAGATAACATCTGTGTTGTGCGGCGTATGATAGAGACTGACAAAAGAGTGACCTATCAACAGATTCGGACAAGCTTAGGCATCGGTATGAGTCAAGTGCACAAAATCCTCCACGAACATTTAGCGGTCAGGAAGCTTTGCGCCCGGTGGATACCTCATAATTTGACTGAGGCTCAAAAACTCCATCGTGTGGATTGGTGTCGTAAAATGATTGAAAGATTTAACGGAGGTGACTCAAATGCTGTGTTCGACATACTAACAGGTGACGAAAGCTGGATTTACTGTTATGATCCTAAAACCAAAAGACAATCTGCTCAGTGGGTGTTTCCTTTCGAGGAGTTGCCAACTAAAGTGAAGAGAGATCGAAGTGCGGGAAAAAAAATGGTGGCCTCGTTCTTTGGAAGGATAGGTCATTTTGCAACAATTGTGTTAGAGGATCAAAAAACAGTTTCTGCAGAATGGTACACTACCAATTGTTTGCCACTTGTCTTGGAAAAAGTTCGAGAGAAACGACCTCGCAGTAGGATCCTCCTTCACCACGACAACGCCTCGTCGCACACCGCCAAGCGAACGATCGACTATTTGGCGACATCAAACGTTGAATTACTGGGTCACCCGTCGTATAGCCCCGACCTCGCGCCTTGTGATTTTTATTTATTTCCAAAAATTAAAGAAAAACTTAAAGGAAAGCGGTTTATGAATGCTGAAGAAGCGGTGGCTGCGTATCGCGATGCCATTGAAGAGACCCCTAAGGACGAGTGGGCAAAGTGCTTTTCCCAGTGGTTCCATCGCATGCAGCGGTGTATTGACGTGAATGGACAATATTTTGAAAAGATATAATAAAACTAATAACTGGCTAATGTAATCAGTTTTTGATTTTCTAAGAACTTTCAGTTTGACCCTCGTATATACTAGCTAGTTCATTAAAATACGCCAAAACTACATTTTCGGAAAATGACCTGGCATTTTTCATGTTTTTCCACTTCAATAAATTTTCATACGTGGTTATGTATCTGTCTTTGGATATTGACGGCAGCAAGCTGTCGCATGCGGTTCGCACTTATATCCGGTAGAGTTGAAGTATTATATCACTCTTCTTCATTATTGAAAGTTGTCATTTTTAGATATGCACAATACAGGTACAAAGAAAGAAAATTTGAGAAAAATGGCGCGAGGATTATTTTCTGCCGTAGGTGCGTGAAAATGTTGGCAAAGACGTTAGAGCATGCAGCCAAGTTTTTAAATTACCGAATAAACTATTTTTTTTATTTTAAATAAACTCAATCTGTGAATGTACACTGTTGCTTTCCCGCCATTTTAACAGCGCGCTAGCGCTGTCCGCTGCCCACTGGCGCCGCGTGGCGATTAGTTCGAAATTTGAATAGCAACAGCGCGCGAAATGGCAAATAATACTGTTATGGAATTTGTATGGACTATAACTTAACTATTTGCTTTGGTAACACACGCGTTTTTTATGACCCGCTTTACATATTTAAAACCGGTGGAATTACATCAGCTTTACGAGCAAAGGTGTTAAATAGTAAATTACGGTATTAGTGCGTTATAACCAATACGCACGTATATCGTACGAAGTGTTTTAACACATTTGCGAGGAAACAGAAAAAAAAAACAATAAATAAACTCAATCTGTGAATGTACACTGTTGCTTTCCCGCCATTTTAACAGCGCGCTAGCGCTGCCTACTGACTGGCATCGCGCGGCGATTAGTTCGAAATTTGAATAGCAACAGCGCGCGAAATAGCAAATAATACTGTTATGGAATTTGTATGGACTATAACTTAACTATTTGCTTTGGTAACACACGCGTTTTTTATGACCCGCTTTACATATTTATAACCGGTGGAATTACATCAGCTTTACGAGCAAAGATGTTAAAAAAACAATTTTCGATATATTCTCAACTTTGTTGTGCTCTGTTCTACTCTATTACATTACAAACATAAGTTAAAGGAGGACAGATTATGAAACAGTCCATTATTATATCGAATGTCAATTTTAAGACTAAAGAGTCCGCATATTTAATTTTTCCTAATTATATCAATCTTAAGTTTATTATTCAACCCTTAATAATGCCTCGTTAACGAGAAGCTACATAGAATTTTTTCGGCCACAGATCCGACCTTTGCGAAAGTTTCTGAACTTTCACATCGCAAATTGAACTCTCTATAGACGTCCTTAAATATACAATATATATTACTGTTTCCTTCCTAATAAAGTTAGTATAGATTTGTTTCGAATAAATGATTCATTCTTATTTATTTCTACACAGTTACGATGGCCGAATCAAACCCAATTCAGCTCACTGGGCAGACAACACGTTAGCCGGTCGAGCCAAGTGGCATTCCGTGCAGCCGTCAGCGCTACGAATACACGATGTTGTAGCCACAGACCGGGCGTTGTACCGCTGTCGAGTGGATTTCAAGATATCTCCGACGAGGAATCATAAGATTTTGCTCGACGTTATCGGTGAGTTAAAGTAGTTTTGTTTAATTTATTTGAAAAATTTTGTGATAGTGACAATTGCTCTTCAATTTGCAACACATGACGAAACACAAGGTGTCATAAACAAATCAAACAGTCACTATCAGGAAATTAACCATTTTTGGCTGGTTAATTACGTCAATTATCAACCAATGAGATTAGTCCGAAGAGATAGCTGGCACTCCACTCTGGACCCTGTAAGGGAGCTTAAAAGCTTAAATAGTTACAGCATTTTATTGAATTTTGAGAATGTAGTATTTCAAAACTCAAACAAAGACCGCAACTTTCTTCTATGTGGAATAGTTACTTTGAGCAGCATTTCCAAAAACAAATGTTTGTAAAATGTAAGTACTTTCTTCTTATATGGGAATAATTGTACAGGTCTTACATGATAGCCAATAACTGGTTCATAAAACATTGTTTAAAATTATTATAAGATAATTGAAAATAAAAAAATACCTACTATCAAATAAATTAAGAAAGAACAGGAAAATAATTCCTTTTCTGGAGATATAAAAATAAAACGTATCAGTCAGTAATATGTCGGAAAGTGTATCACTTATGTATATATTTTAAGTAATGTATCGATTATTATTATATTTAAAGGGTTTTGTTTATTAATAAGATTAGAATATATTGGCGTTATAAAAAAAACTGTACAGTGGTATAGTTACGTTGGGCAGCATTTCCGAAAACGGTAAAACAAACATCTATTAATTATATCACGTAAAATACCTGAATAATTTTCATCTTTTTATCTTACACAATGATGAACTCCCATAATAACTATAATTCTCTTTTTCAAGTCTTTTACCATAAAAAAGTTACTTATGTCCTATCTCAAGACAACTCGGTTTTGCGGTTTAGATGTGAGAGCGTAACGGATATACTCGCTGGGTGCGAAGTAATAGGTGAGGGTAACGTTATCTATCGCAGCGCTCGCGGTGGCCAAAAGTAAAAACATTGCGAGCTTTGTCATCTTTCTTTGTTCTCTTTCCTCTAAATTAATCTCTAAATTAACTGGTAATTAAAATAAATGTTTTTTTATTCTTTATATGTATCTGTATAGGAATCGATAAATCAATAAATAAGCTGTGCTGAAATATATTTGTAAATTTTCTTAATGATAATTTTTTTTTATTAAACCAACATTAAATAACATAAATTTAAAGTAAAACAGCATTCTGATTGATTACTTTTGTTATTATTATTTTTATTTGTACAAGTATTTTCTAAATACAATGACTAAAAGTAATGTTTATGATTGCTTTTACCACTTAAGTACTTCAGGCGTTCTGTATTCAGCTGCAATCGAATAAGTGTTAAAATAAAAACTCAGTCGCGATTATGAGTTCCAACGGAGATTAATTACATACTTTAAAAAACAAAGTATGAACATTTTAATTTTATATCGTGAGCGTTACATACAAACCCTCAGAATAACAGAAAAATATATATATAATTTTGACTTATTGAATACTACAGAATAACTCTTTCCATAGTTCGTAGTGGACTCAAATTTAGAAATTTTGCTTATCTTTTTAATTAACCCCAAAATAGCAGAGAAAGAATTTCTTAAAATGCGCGAAGACACTTTTTTGAGCTCCTGATTTTAGTTACTATTACTAAACAAATGAAATAAAAAAAAATAGAATATCTCTTATATAGTTGTTTAGTTCATAGCGGTCTCAAAATTTTGATATAGCTAAATAATATATACTGGCTAAATATAGAAAAATAATAATCATTATAAATCAAAATGTTCGTAGCTAACTGTGAATTTCTCTTATTTACGATAATGTTGTTAAACAAAATATATACCAGAATAATAATTATTTCATAAAGAATACATATTTTATAATTTAAAGTATACATTTACTATCTTATTTCAACAAAAACCATAAACATAAACTCAAAATCACTACAAAATGCGATGCACCGGCCATCCGAGCTCAGTACCGCGCGAGCGCTCCTCAACGAGTGGAAAGTAAAAAACTTAAAATAATGAAAATAATCTTTTGAAATTTATCACGTCAGCTGCTATACAAAGATTATGAAGCTACTTATAGTGATATTATTTTGATCTAAGCAGCGTGTGTGCTAGCTATATAATCTATCTCTTAATTAAGTTCCTAATTCGATTCACGATACACTAAAAACAAGACAAAATGGAACTAAAATAAAAGAAATAAGTTGTATTATAGCTTGAATAAACAAATTCTCAAAGATTAGAATATTCTCTTAGATTTTAAATGTTCCACAGAACTGTTTTGGCTTAACTTGTCTCTTTTGTTATTAGTTCGGTCTTAGCAGTCGTGTTCTTTTTTTTAATTATTTATCTATATTTATTCCTTTAAGTGAAAAATTTGTTATGAATAGATATTATATATTTTAATGCACTGATCAAGATCTTTAATTTGATACCCATATTGCTATAATAAAACAAAAATACTTTTCACTGGGGATGATGTAACGTTTCTAATGATAAATAATCTATACATTCATATCCGTTATGTCTTACAATAGTTATGGTGGAATAAAAAAAATTAACTCTTAACACAATAGACTCCTTTTCTTGGGCAGTCGTGTCAAAATAACTCGGTTGTAGTTTCAACACATTTTTGTGGACCTTGAACATGTTGTGGAGAATTCGGGACGCTTAAAAATACCTACATAAATATCTTACAGGGTGCAAATTTGTAATAGGGCTCTTAAGTCTTAAATTATAACAGTCATCCAACCAGCTCACTCTGTAAAGCTAGCTGTCATAGTGCAAGCAGGCACTTGGAACGATCCATTTAAAATTTACAGCAGCCTATTTCGAATTCGCATCGGAAACTGCAGTTTTGCTGCACCAGTCCTGTCCTCTTAAAGATTCAGCAGACAGTTTCCTTTTATTTTCAACTAACTGTAACAGTGCAAGATTTTTGACATATTGGAGAGTCAATATAGGTATTGAGCTTGATAAGTTATTTTACTGCTAACAAAATTTGTTTCTGATTGAAATCTTAACACAAAATGTAATATTAAAACATTTGATCAAATTTGCATTCACAATGCTATGTTGAAGTCGACCAAGCAATTGTGGTTTAAAATGTTCTTAGTCTATTTATTGTGGTAACTCTCCGGTAATATTTTATTATATGATAAGCGACAAAGAATCGTTTAATTATGTCATACTACTAATATATAGCGACAGTAGATCTGTACGCACTAAGAATAAATTAACTTGAGATAGGAGATAGGTTGGTTTATATTGTGATAAAAAGGTTGAAATAGGGATTTAAATTTTGTATGGAAGATCGTCATTTTCAAATATAAAACATGAAACCTGATATTCAGTTATGAATTATATTTGTTTAAGAGTTTTTAGAAATGCTACCCAAAGTAATATTATACTACGCGGACGAAGTCGCAGGGGTAAAAGCTAGTGTTGAATAAAAGTACAGTTAAATCAAATTAAATGTTCAAAGTACAAAATTTTTCTTTCATGATGATTTGAGAAGTAAGTAAAATAGAATGACAATAAATGACGAATGTTTTATATTACTAAGTGTTTAGTTACCAATACAAAAAGGTTCCTGTATTTATTTTATGTTATATTATGTAATTACAGATATTCCTTTTATTACTGAAAATATTCAAAGTTATTATATCTGTTTCGATTTTAAAATTTGCAAGTTATTTTGTTGGTGTCTGCAATATGTAAGTACGCGCTATATAAATTACGGAGGCATAAATAACCGTATTCTAAACTTTATACGTCGTCAGCGCGTTTACATTAAACATTAAATAATTGTTGTTAGAAGTTTCGATTATTTAGGTGAATCGATTTATTGGCAATTTTCTTTTCATGTCTTCAAATAAAAAATGTATCTTGGACCGATGATGTAATTTCCTATACATTATATAAAAGATATTATATTTTGATCAATTTTGCATTCAGAATTTAGAGATGCTATACTGGAAAATAATCTTAATGCGTTTTAGTGAGAGTACCTGGGGTTGGTGGATTTTTTAAACATTTTTTCATTGAGATCATTTAAAAGTCATTGAAACTCTATGTAGCGGGCATTATGTCTGCATCTTTACCTCCGGGACTAACAACAATCTAATCTCTTTCTATATTCATAGAGTTGCTTTTGTGGGGTCCATAGAATGATGCAAATGGAATTTAATAAGGCTCTATTGTCTGTCTATCGGTATTTTTCACAGGACTATATATTTAACTCGCAATAGATCTTTGAAAATTATTGTAGTATTATTATCTTAGTACCACCACGTCATGTCATGTTTCATGTACAACGAAGAAGTAATAAATAAGTCAAACTTCTTTGATGCAGTACTTTACAATAGTACTGTGCCGTAGTCTATAAAAAGACCATTTTTCTCAGGTTGTTTTCCTTATAGGGTAAAAGCCGGATAGTTGCCTCAGACGGATACATGCCTCAGTTTCAAATGCTTTAAGTTAGATGTATAGACAGTGTTTTATTCATCATAATCAAAAGCGTCCCCAGCGAAGCCCTTAGTGCCGCATAAGCCGTTGAAGTAGACACACGTGTTTTGTCCGTGTGAATAAAAATCTTCCGCGGCGATACTTTGACGAACGTCAGAATTATATTGGTATGTAACCTCTGTTAAATATTTTTATAACTAATTGCGATTTCAGTAAAAAAATATATATCTTTGAATGCATTAGAGTTTAAATTGTACTGTTTATTACGTTTTATTGTTAAACATTTTTTATTTATTTCGTAAATAAATAGGGCAAGTATCCGTATCAAAATAGGGCAAGTATCCGTATTGTTTGTTGCCCTAGGGCAACTATCCGTAACTATACATTTAAACGAATAAAAGACAGATTTTTTCTTAGTTATTTTTTTTATTTGAATTTACTATTTTTTCTTGTTGATTTTTTTATTTGGTTTTTACTATAGTTTATCTTAAATAATATAAATACTCAACAGCAAAATGCCTCGCAAGTATAAATGAAAGCAAGGTTTTGTGCCGCGCCACATCAATTGGACAGAAGATAGTTTAGCACTTGCGTTCGAAGAGCTAAATAAAAAACAAAAAATATCAAAGAAATATCCCGGATTTATGGCATATCCTCTAGAACTTTAAGAAGACGGTATGAAAAGAGAAACCAGCTACTGGTAACAAAAGGTAAATCAAGGTTTTAAAATTGTATATTTAGCTTATGAATAAAATAATCTATTTACATACTACTTCCTACTCAACTAATTATATTTTTAACACTTCTAGGAAAATACCCTGTCCTTGGCTTTGATAATGAAAAAAGATTAGTATCTCATATACTAAAGCTCGGAGACGCAGGATTTCCACCTAAAAGGAGTAAAATACGCCAATTAGCCGAAAACCTAGGACTGAAGCACAATTTTTATAATGAAACTAAAATATCTGAACCGCAATGGTTGAAAAGCTTCCTTGAAAGAAATCCCGAAATGGTTATGACGCAAGCTCAAGGCAAAGAGCGAAGGGTCTAAGCAGGGCCAAAGTAGTCATTTTTTTAATCTGCTCATAGCCGTGATAATACTCAATAAAAGATTGTATACAATAATAAAAACTGGTTACTTAAATTAACATAAGTTTGTTTCTATTTGAATAAAAACAGACAAGAATATATCCTTACATTTTTAACGTTAGGCTATAATCCGCCATAGTAGGCAACTATCCCCTTTTTAGAGGTCACGTAAAACAGGATTTATTCAAACCTAAAAATATTTATATTTGAAAAAAGAGGACTAAGAAGATTAATAAACTTGGTTTAAGAAGATGAATACACTTTGATAAAAAAATGATTTGGTACCCATTTTTAATAAAAAAGCTTTTTTAAATAGTGTGGCAGCTATCCGGCTTTTACCCTACTATATTTGGCTTATCGCCAATTCTTGTTTTATTGTCACGGTAATTCTTTGATTTAATTATACTTTGATAAAAATAAAACAAAAATTAATTAGAACAAGTGTTTTTAATCATTAACGAAATTTGTTATACTTGTATTTTGTACCTATTATAAAAATATTATAATATATATTGTAATGTTTAATCCCTCAATATAAAAAAAAGGACACTGGTTGAAAAAAGCCTAAGGCTATTAATATTGTGTAGTGACTTATAAAGTTTTATTACCATGACTATTTTTTTTGTATGCTGATAAACAATAAGCTGGCATTGTTTCTATGTTATGAAAACGCTCTTAGATTGCTATAAACACGAATGACGACATCTTATAATAAGTCTCCAAGTAATATTATATTTTGGATGGCAACGAAACGAAAACCAATATCCATTGTTTCTGATTCAATAACATCAACTGTCGAATATAAAACGCCTCATCTTAAAAACTGGCCAAGGGAAAGAAAGTTTTCACGACATTATTGTTCCGTATATTTCAACAGCAGCAAAGAAATCTAAGTAATTAATTAATTGTTGCTTTGGCAATTCAAAATCATTTCGGAATTGATTATTAAACAAAAGTAATAACATATATCTATCTTTGAATTATGTAGGTCGAGTGTACGCAGCTGGTAACATTTGTATCAATAATCGAGCCATAATAATTACTTGAGTAAAAATTATAACCAAAGAAAATATTTTAACACATAAACAAGACTTTGAATGAATTAAAAACTCTAAAAAGATAAAATACTATTATTATTTGATTTTAGAATTTCTCGTCTACTGATTAAGACCCAAGATTTGGCTGTATGGCTTAGTTCCTTCGCCTGTCCCATGGACGAATTATAATACTACTACTACTACTGATTAAGATTTTCTTAAATTATTTTTTTGCTTAAATGATTGCATCTACGCGTATATCATCCGGATTCTGAATTGAGAATTTAAAGTCAAGAACGTCTCAATCCGTACTTAAACCATCTACGTCACTTAAACTAATATCCGTTTTTTATTTTAATTATTTTTAATGTTGAGTTAATAGTAGTTTGATAAAACAAGGAATTTTTGCCATATGAAACGTAAACAACTTAAGTTATTGAGGATAATTAGTTGGGATTTTGAACTTTACTCAATTCAGAAACTGGCCGTATAGACACGAGGCTAGTGTCCGCATAAGTAGTAATTACTTATATTTTGTAGACACGGGAGCGACGTCCCCATAAATACGGACATAGGATGAGAAACTCGATTTCTTTTGTCATTCTCTTATTTTGTTTGAAGATTGAACGTTGAACCTCAATTAAGTATTTGATTTATACATAAACAATAAAATAATGCAATTTTTGTAAACAAACTATTGCACAGATAATAAATAACTTTATGGAGTTATTTATATATTTTATTTCAAATAATATGTAAGAGTTATATGATAGTTCTTTTTTAGATAAATATGCATAGCTAAAACCTGTCACATTGATCATGGCTTAGGTTACAGATATTAATAAATATTATACCCCATATATAAAATATATTCAATACACGCTATTGCGATTGAAATTTCACTTTATCTCACCTTCCCGTGTATAAAGTTAATAGTCAATAGAATAGAATTTGATCAAAATTTTAGACGAAGGACTGAAGGACAAACCTACCAACCATCGTTTTGCCAATTCCATTATGAAACCCTGAAAATCACAATGTCAACGATAAGATTGCTTCGGGTCCAAAGTAATTTTGTATCCGGGACGTCTTTGGAAGCCTTTTATTTTAGCAATATACGGTCCAGGGAAAAAGTTTAATGTAGGGTAACTCAATTATGGTAAGTCCCCACCGTGCGTGCCCCAAATTTATCACGGGACTCATTTCGAGTGGAAGTTCAATTTCACTCGAACATCTTTTGGCTTCACCTGGCATTTTGTTCACTTGGTATCCTTAAGTTGTGTCACATAAACTTAATGGAATCAATGAAACAAAATAGTTATATCATAAGTATGTTACAAATATTTTGAGGTATATTCCTATTTTGCTATTTCTCATACATCGACAACTCACTCACTCTGCCGCTATGATCTATGATCGGGCACGTTCATTTAGCTTCTAAATGAGCGTTAGTTGCATAACAAATAAATTTTATTATTACTAATGTAATTCTACATAGTAATGTTTGATTCTATTGAACTGTTAATATTAAACAGTTTATGGAATCACACGTTAAAACATTTACTGAAATATTCTTAGCTCAATCTTTTTTTTGTAAGAGAATATATTTTTTCCATCTTTTCATATTGATATGAAATGAAAATATATTTATTCAAGTAGTAATTTTTTTTCCCCTGCCACCTGTTCAGGATGTCTTTTAGCTGACAAGAAGAACAAGTAAAAGAAACTTACCAGCTCTTTATCATAAGTAATGACATTTACATAAATCATGTCATTACCAAAATAATATGTATAATAATATGTAATAATATTGTGATAACAATAATAAATACAACTTTCAAAGGCTGTAGATCATAGGTTGTACATATAATTAGTCGTTATAGAACAAAGCGAAGGCTATTAATTCCATGCATTGCGATCCTTAAAATAATCATCAACTTTATAATAGCCTTTACTCATAAGCATATTTTTGACATGAATTTTAAATATATTTATGGGTAGGTCAATTACATTTTGTGGAACTTTATTGAACTTAGCAATGCATTGACCCAGAAATGATCCTCTGGTTTTCTGAAGTCTGAAGCTTGGAACGGCAAGTTTAGTTTTAACGGCAAGTTTAAGATTATGAACACTATTTTTTTGTTAAGGAATCGTAATCTTTTCTTGCGTACTTTCATATATGTATTGAGAGGCAACAGTCAAAGTATTTATTTCTTTAAATATTTCTCTGAGAGATTCTCTAAACCGTAAATTATATATAGTGCGGAGCTCTCTTTTATAGTATACAAAAATATCTTGAATGCTAGCCGCAGAATCCCACAACAATAAACCATACGTCATTCATTTCACTATGAAAATAACTAAAATATACCAATGTTGCCCAACATTTGTCAATTAAGTGAATTTTTCCTCACACCATAATGCTCTAATTTCCCAAACAATGTTTCATGACTAACGCAGCCGAATGTTTTTGACAGATCGCAAAAAATGCCGATAGCATCTTGTTTACTCTCCCAAACATCGTAGATATGTCTCAGAAGTGCAATTTCAGCGTCTGTGGTACATTTAAGTATGCAAAAACCAAACTGATTTTTGTGAAGTAATTTATTTAACGAAAAGTGTGCAAGCAGTTGATTATAAATTATTTTCTCAAATACTTTACTTGCGCGTTAGTAGTATAGATATTCTGGGATTAGACTTGTCGCCTGCCTTGAAAAGTGGGATTATTTTACCATATTTCATTAAATCAGGAAAAGTTCCTTCATCAATGCATTTATTAAAAATAAACGTTACTTGAGGCGCTATAGATGGATGGATATTATATATAATAGATTTGATAACATAAGTTGAAACGCCCCAAAAGTCTTCGGTTTTTTTGACATTAATAGAATTGAATGTTTTAATAATACAATAATAGATGTCGTTAACATGTCTTAAAAAAAATCAGTACACTTATCAACAACTAACTCTAGATCAGTAACTGCAAGCCTAAAACCTGAACTAAGATTTCTAGTGATTTCTATTGGTGTCTTAGAAAAAAAAATTCTCAAATGCCCGATACATTTAATACAACCGCTTCATCTGTTTTAATAACTTTATTGTCAGCCTCTAATGAGTATGTGCGCATATTACATTTATTTTTCCCCATTTCTTGATTTATGATAGTCCAGGTTGTTTTTATTTTATTTTCTGAATTGTAAATTTTTTCAGACATATAATTTGCTTTTGCTATAACACATACCTTCCTAAAATTTTTTGAATAATTTCTGACATATTCAATTTACTTTGGATCAGTTGAGGTACACTTTAGCCCATACAAATCAAACTGCCTATTTCGACTTTTGTAGATGCCAGGTGTAGCACAATCACTAAATTTCTTCTTTTGATTACTTAAGTTTATTGTTTAGAGTTTAAATGTTTTGTCAAATTCTTCCTTTATAAAGTTAAAAAAAATATTATAGACATCAATTTATTATAGAAATATTATTAAATTATTATAGACATATTGCCATGCCTATCGAGGTGTATGTGGATATAATTAATTGAAATTTGTGTATGTAGTTTCTAACGGCCGGTTTTTAATTGAGAAAAGCACAAAAAGTTTTTTACATTTCATGTGGCAAAAAGTCCTAGTTTTATCAAACTGTTATCAACTGATCATTAAAAAATTATAAATCAGTAATGAAAACTTGTTTAATTGACGTTTAAATGGCTTAAGCACGGTTTGAGACATACTCACCTTCAAATTCTTAATTCAGAAACCGGGTGTTAGTCACAATTTCATGAATAAATAAATAAATATTTTGGTATACAGGAATTTCATAATTTGCCGTTAAGCATACTTTTAATACTTTTTTTTTAAGTTTTCTTTCCTTTGAGTATTTTAAGAATGTATACTCTATCTATATTTACAATAAGTAAACCGATCGGGCTTATTTATCTAAAACCTTCCGCTTAATTAATGAGTTAAATTATGTTTGCAATGTTTCAACTCTGGAGGAAGTTAATTTAGTCGGGTAGTTTCATGGACTGTTCATAACTTAATTAGTTACATGCTTAATCACTTTGGAAAATTTATATTCCGCTAACTTGGGCTATGTTCTTTTGATGTATTAACGTCCTAAAATACTACCTCGTAATTGAAAATATTAAAGGTTTAATATTAATCAAAAGTTATGGTCGATGTTATAAGATTGTATTCATTACACAACTTATAATTATAAAGTTAACTAAAAAGTTTGTTTGTTTGAAGGCGTTGTGAAACTACTAACGCACGGCTTCAATTATACTCGTACATATTTTACAGATATTCTATTTTAGCTCTTTAATAAGGAACCGTGTTATCGGTATTCTCATAAGATATCATTCTCAGAGATACGAGTAGCAAGATCTCTTGAAATACCATCATCTTCTTAAACTCACATTGAGAACTTTATTACCATGAAGATATACGTAATAAACCATTTTTATTTTCTTATCATCGTCATGCGCCATCAAAAGATAGATTTAAAATACAAATTATTTAGAAAATGGAATTTATAATATTGTAGATTTACGTGGGTATGATTAATATTGATAGATAATAGACGCCCACTTTCATAGTCACAAGTCTAAAATTACCTACACCATACCTACAGCAGCAGTTATTTCTCTACTTTTCATATTTTAGAATCCATTATTATCATGAAAAATTAAATTTCTCAATAGCCAGCAAATTAGTTAAAGAATTTAAGAAACTTATTCAATTTTAACTTAACATTGTAAAGAAGAAGAAGATGGGAAAATATTGTTCACCTTTCCCAAACAATAAAAAATCTAAGATTATTAGTAACTGGAATAAAACTGACTATCTTAGATTTTAGCAGTTTAAAAGATAGTAGTTAAAAGATCTTAGCTTACCGACAGAGAGAAGCGACATTGTTTAAAACTATGGATAGATATTCATGAAACTAATACGTACTAGTTTCTTATATTTTCACGTGCACTACTTATTAAATAACTAGCTGAAACCAAGTGGTCCGGGGGTATTGTGTGCACACTGGCCTGCTATACAAGAGTCTTAATCAATGAAGTCAATCTAAAAAACAAATCCAACCAGTAGAGATTAGCGAGTTCAAACATAAAAATAAAAACTCTTCAGCTTTATTACTAGTATATAAAATACTTTTAAACCGTTTCATTGCATGTATTTTTGAAGAATCATTAGGTACATAATTAGGCTCCATTTAAATATTTCGGTTTTTTACAAGTTAACTAGACAAAAATTTTATGTAGTATTTATTCCAAAATAAACAAAATAACACCGTTAAAAGAAGTTTTATTTAAACTAATATATTTTGGTGGGCATGAATATTCAATAACACCTCGAAAACCCTTTTTGTCAAACTAATCATCACACAATATCAGGCCCACATAAAACATAAATTTAACTTTCCAAACATATAAAACAATTTCATCATATAAAATTCCCTACGCGGTACAGTTCTCATCAAAATTAATTAACTTCATGAATCTAGTACCAGACGACCGTCGAAACTAAGCCCGAAATGACCTTCTAAAACATTATCAACTGAATTAAAGTTGGGATTTGTGAAGTAGAAAGGGCTCGGTTATAACTTTGTGTACCAGTACAATTGCTTTGAGCACTATTAAAATTTATAGTAAAATGTAAGTTTGAATGAATTATTAATAGTACACCAAAACGACACTTATAAAATAAAGTTCTTTAACGATGAAAGTTCTATGAAAATATGTTTGGTATTTTTTTTATTCATTGCATCTTTACACACAGACATGTAACGCGGCGAGAGATTTTTGTTTAATTTTTAAGCAATAATTTTAAATTTGCAGTTTGGATTAAACAATGAAATTATTTTCCATTAATTATGATAAGTAATGGAAAGTAATTTCATCGTTTTATAAAATTGTTTTTCAAGGTAATCTATCTGTATGCAATAAAACAGCTGTGCCAGTTCTTCTCAGTATAAACTCTTCCATTGTAGATAACCTAAATTGACCAAATGATACTTTAAGAGTTTGACTTTCAATATTCGTGTTTATGGCTATAGATTTTAAAGACAAGATTCCTAACGAATTAATTACTGGACCACCATTCCTCAAGTTAGTAACAAATACTATCAGTAAAACTTTATTCGTATTAAATTCAAAAAAGCTTCATCTGAAATTTCATTAAATATGACAGCAATAGTATGGTATATACATTGAATCTTTAATGCATTGCTGGGTTTTGTGTAAGTACGTTGCACGCTACGTCAATCCTATGGCGGCAATTTTCTAGCAATTCAGATAAACGAATTTTGTTTACCGTCGATGTTTGCAACATTCTATTCCATTAAAGTTAGTAAAATTACTGGAAAAAAAATATTTCATTGAATAATGGAATGTTTCACGATAGAATCGTTTAAAAATTACTTTAAAATAACGAATATACGTAAGATTGATGTATGTGTCGTGGCCATATTGTAAAATGATCATTTCATGACCCGGCCGGTTATTTCATGAAATGGCCACCTAAAATTGATCATATTCGTTTAATCATCAACGGTTAATGATATGACAACTTTTGGTCATATCATTAATGTTGTTTATCCAAAAATGAAAATTAATTATTTGCTGAAATAGCTTGTAAGCGTTATGATTTTGCGATCAGAAAGAATAACCTCGAAATTTAATACGATCTTTCTATCCTATCACGTGACCTACAGTAGTGTCATATTGGATTTAGTTATCCAATATAATTTTATATTCTCCAATATATTTTTATCATCTGTTGGAGCTAGAGCAAAATAGTGTCTTTATCATAATCTTGCGACAAATCCATAAAACTATAGAATATCCTTTGCCACCGCACCTTCGCACTACACTCCTATCATAATCTCACAAAACTTAATTAAGTAATTGGTTTCCATTGCTTGGTCACCCTACTTTCTTTAATTTGTTATATAGCCTAAAAATGAAAATACATCATGTACCAGAAAAACAATGCGACATCAATGTCTCTTACAGAGACTATGTAACTATTTAATGATATGATTACTTATGTTTGGCCACATCATGAAAGCCACATCAAGTCATACGATCAGCTGCCTATATCATTAATCTGGCCATAATTATTCATTCATAATTATTCATTAATCTGGCCGGGCCACAACATGATGAGGGCAGAAAGTTTTTTTCATTTCATGCAATGGCCGACCGCATCATGAATTGGTCAATTCTACAATCTGGCCAAGACATATGCAAACAATAATCTTGTTCAATAATTTGACAATGCTATTAACAAATTGCGATATGCGTCTTAAGGAGAAGGAAAATCCTGATGTGCTGGAAAATATAATAAACAACAAAAAACCTGATAAAAATGTATTGTTTTATTCCATTAATTTAAAAGTATTTAAATGATTCTGAATATCATTAATACTGATATCACGTAATTCTCTCGAAATAAATTATCTGAAATTGGTGTTCTATTTTAATTATAATTAAGGGTGATTATATGAAATTTGGTTAAATTCTAACGTTATTTTAATTCAAAATCATAACCGTATATATTCTATGCTGTGGGTATAACATCTGCTTTGCTACATCTAAAAGGGCCAGTCACTTTGTTTAATATTTTTAGAGAAATTTATGATATTTTTAAATCAGTGTTCTAGGGACTGACGGGACGTGATAGGGACTGACGTTAAACACGTTTATTGTGTCAAATCGATATTTCATTGCAAAATCAACTATAACAACAGATTATCCCTTGAGTGCACAAATATTATGGACTATAATCACTGGATTTGTTTTAATAATTATGCACATGAATATAATATATCAATATTTCTTAAAAGTCAAATTATACTTTGAGTTTAATACTTAAAAACTAATAGTCTCTAAGTTATTAACAATTACTTTAAATAATCAGCCTTCTAAAGTCCTAAGTGACTAAATTATAATTTGAACACAATATTCAGATATTCATTAATACTCGAATTATAAGATCACAAGTGTTTTAAAGTAAAACAACCTAGTACCTCGTATTTATTTTTATCACTATATGTTTCAGTTCTCGTAAATACTTACGGGTTTTTTAAGTTTGTATAATATTGTATTTCTCTTGACGATTAAGTTATGAACTGGCAATTTTTCTATACCAACTACGTAAGGCACGTCGACGATATCATTATCAATAATTTTAAATTCTGTGCCATCTTCAATGCAAAATTTAAGGAATGTAATTGTTAGTTCTTAATCTTCATCATCATATTTTGAGCAAAATGTGGCGTATCGGTATTATTTTCCCCTCATTTTAACTTAAATAGAACATAATCTCCACTGCCTTAGCACGTTTTGGACTTTTCTGGCGTAATGTAGCCCATACTTACTAAAAGTATATTATCGTAGATGTGCTAGTCACTAATACGACTAGGGCCTGACAGTCTAAGAGCTGACGAAATGAAAATCAAAACAAAATAATAAGGCAGACCAAACTCAAATTTGCAAGAAATAATGAGATCAATTGGTAATTAATTATTTTTAAAACGACTAAACAAGAGCCTGAGAGTTTGACTGGCATAGCACGTGTTTCCGCAGCTAAGTCGGCGACCGCACTGATGACGAAATGATTTGGGTTGTGTTTGTAACTAACTTCACACTGATGATATCGTATGGCATATGCTTGGATGCCGCGTATTTTCGAATGTTGTAAATGACTAAGGCCTGATATTTTTTCTGCTTACACTTTTCGACTGCAAATAATGTGATAAAACAATTTTTTATTACAAAATACGAATTTAAATAGAGTTTCATCAAATTATTCTTATAGATTTATTACAGTGAAATAAAGACTAAATTCGGGAGATTGCCATATAAAATTGTAATTTTTTTTAAATAAAACATATTATGACGTATATCTAAATGAGTGACCATCGCTTAGTAGATTCAAATATTGGATAAAAAATTAATAAGATTGTGAAAATTGATGCTAACACCTAGTTTTAGATAATCACGTTTACATCAATTATATAAAAACTATATATACGTACCAAATCGCAATTTGGCTAGTCAGCATACAGTGAGATTTGAATTCAAAAGCACTACGCGGTTGTCAAATTGCGGTTGGAGGTAATGGCTTTTAAAATTACATTAATTTAATGCAACTAACAAAAGCGTGGTTGTTTCATAGAAGTAGCAATGAGTGGTAAATTTTATAGCTCATCTGGATTTAACTAGGGCGTGGAATATTGTGTTTTTGTTTTTTTTTTACTAACAACTTTATTACTTTTTATATATAAGAGAACATATTAAATTTAAAATTTTCTCGAACCGATAGATTGTTTTTATGAAATAAATAGCTGTGAGAGTGTTAATTAGAGTCCCCCCTTTATGGCAGTAGTTTTTCTGTCATATTAGTACGCAGAACAGTGAATGGCATAAATTTAATTTCGCATACACTTTATAGCCGATTGATCATTATGTTAAAAAATAATTGTTGTAGATTATGCCAAATAGCTTTTTTAATTTTATCAGATAGAAGGTAATTATGCTCATTTACATTGGCCGACTGTGCCCGAATGGTGAGTGTGGGCTATTTCATTGGGATCTTTTCATTGGTTGATAAAGTAGTAATTGACATGCGGAAAAATAAACTAACTGATTACTAGACGTTCAAGACACAATTTAGGGTGGGTGCAAACCTGACGAATTATCCGTCGAGTTTATGAATAGATATCTGCGTTAGTAAAGCTCGATTAACTGACGGATCATCCGTCGAGTGTGCCAGGTTGAATGAGTGGTTTAATGTATCTTAATATGTATCAGTTCTGACGTTCCGCGATGGATTATATGTGACAAACCTTCTGTGAGATATGCACCGACCTTTAGCAATAGAATTAATGAATTTGTCTTGGAAAATTATTTAATCAGAAAATTAACTAAATTACTTTTTTCAGAATTACCAGAAAAACCAAAAATATTCGATGAGCTTGATAAAGAAGTTGTAGGCGTCGCTGGACCCTACGTTGAAGATAGAAGTTTGAAACTAACCTGCGTTGTAAGTGGAGGTAAAACTAGTTAACTACATACTTTAGTATCTTCCTATTTTAGTACTAACCTACTTTAGTATCAACCTTTTTAGTACTTCATGTCTAGGACCAAATCTTGAACAAACATGTCTAGAACAAACTTGTTCTTAGGTTTAGTAGTATTCGTGAAGCGTAATGTTAATGTAACGTTTGAAATATTAACATACAATTCTTTAATGTAGGCCTTTTATTTAATGGGCAATTTATGTGCTGAAAGTTTGGGTCCGCATGTGGTGTGCGAGTAACCTCAACTGCTGTGAAATTCTATTAAAAATACAGCCTTTACAACATGTTTTTAAAGTATTAGAGGTTCGATCAAATAAATGGGTGATTCTCGAAAACTTGTCCGTAATAATTAACGTTGACTAATATTTTTTTTAATTTTAAAATCTGTATGGAATCTGATAGTGCCATGATAATGGTAATGATAATGATATCCCGATACTCAACAGAGTAGACAGACCTATTCCTAACTACTATAAAAATTTAAATCTATTTATATATTTTAGTCAATAATGAATGTCAATTTCCAAGCTATGTTACTTTTTATTTGACAAACCCAAAAAAAGACACTCAAAAGCTTTGATATCCTACTTTGATTATATACTTGTCATATAAGTAAAGGAGATCCTGTTATACATGATTAAGAAAATATACCATTTTGAGGTTCTATAAAAAGTTTAATAGTATTTTTCGGTAAGAAATATTTCATATACACTTTCGGTATTTGCTTTTCGTTTCTATAAAAAGTGGAGTTCTCATTACTGGAGGAAAGTCATATATTATGTATTTCCATTTTGTCGTCGGCATGTTCCGAAAATAATATTTTGCGGTCGTATGATAACTGTTTTAATTATTTTGTGTTATCGTGAGCTAAATTTTAGTACTGGTTAGGTCCGATTTTATTTAGAAATATTTAATGACCTACTTTACCGAACACACTAAGATTATAATAGCACATTTCAATTAGATTTTGGCTCATTTTATTTGTTGGTTATTATTTATCGACCAATGAAAACTATCCCAAAGAAATCGATTATTTAAAACGAGCCGTTAATTACGATATTGTCATAGATCTTAAGCAATACTTCATAAGCTATCTTCTTCTTTGACTTTTTACTTTCTTCTTATTCTTGCGTTTATTGTTTTTAACCACAGGAAACCCCTTACCAAGATTAAGATGGTGGCGAGACGACAGAGTGATCGAAACTCAAATGCCAATTGATGACGGGTCGGGAATAAGTTCGCTCGCACTCCGAATAATGAAGCTTAGTAGAGACTACTTCGAGGCCGTTTACACGTGCACAGCTGACAACACATTGCTAGTACCTCCTTTGAGAGTCAACGTACAGATTCAACTGTATCGTAAGTATAATTTACATTAATCAAAAGAATAACGTATATGTAACAATAAATTTAATTAAAAGATAATTTTTGGTAATTACCTAAGTTGTGTAAAAGGTACTTAATCATATATTAATCTTAAAACACTTGAAAAAAAATTGTGTGTGACTGCACTAAACGCTAAGTTACCGAACACCGACAAATTTCTTAAGCACTTAATAAAAACGAGATACTTGGTAGTAGTCCCATAAAAATTGTAACTGAGATTCTTAAGCACGTGACTATTAGTATATTATTACCAGAAGTCGGAATTAGGTAGAGTTATTTATGTACTTGCATCGAAATGTTGATATTAATGTGGACCTTCCCGGGATTTCTATTGGACAATCTTGGACATCTTTGGACATCCGATGTCATTGATGTAAGTATGGCAACGTCGTGCGTGCAGTAGTTTAAATCGTGTAAAAGTAAATAACTTTTTATTTAAAAAATCAAGGGATTTTTTTTCTGCTCTTTAAAATTAATCTCGGGATTTGAGGCATATCCACTTTATTCTTTCGCTGTATGAAATCAGTGTAAGTACATGAATAACTATACCTAATTCCGACCACTGATTATTACAAACAACAGGTTAGCAGTAGCTCACCTTTCTATCGACTCAAAACACAGTTAAATAGGCAAACAACTTGGGAAAATCATTACGCGATATAATCGTATATTTTTCTGAAGTAATATTTTGTTACAGCTGATAAGTAGAAAGAGCAGAGCTACGAAACTTTCTCTTAACTCCCATGTACACGTAGGTCCTGAATGAAACCATGTACCGTTAAAACAAATAACACGTAAACCATGATGATTAACAGCAGTAAAATAATTATATTAAATAGGATATTCTTAAAGAAAAAATCTTAAAAATTCAATGCTTAAAATGCCTCTGATTATCTGGATTGCTTGAAGATTGTTAAAAATACGCTCTACAAAGCGTATTTTTTAGCGAAAAACTAACGGGTGCTTGAAAAATTCGACAGTCCTGTTGGGTGTGGGATACTTCAGCGGTTAGAACAGTCGGTTAGAATTGCGGTTTGAGTCCCATCTCAGAGTGCCAGGGACAAAGTGGGTTTTTCAAGCAATTCTTTAAGAATATTTTTCAACATATCAAATATGATAATTAAATAGGATACTTTTTATTTTGATGTATTCTACATATATCCACTCTGTACGGGTCAACGTACATTATTTGCCTCGAAAGCAATATATAACATCGCGACCCACTTTGGGCGCTTGCACATATTATTATAATTTTCAGTTCAATAAAGTAACTCCGTGGTATTGGTTGAGAGTATCATTTTTATTGCATTCTTTTTGACACCTTCTGACATTATCTTATCAATACTACCTGACATCTGAAATCATTTACTGGACGAGAGTAACAACTCGTACATGTTGGTCCTTCGATAATTTAATCCTTTTGTGAATTTTGTATCTCAAAGTGCGATTAGCGCATCGGCTTAGCTGGCCTCCCACAAGCGGGTCTCACCGGTTAAGTTGAGACGAGCGGATCATATCTTGCAAGGAGTGCAGAACCACTGAAGGAAATCAGCATATGGAATTTTGACAGTTTTCTATGAAGCTTTTGTGAGCGAAATTTGAAGTGAATTCAAGTGTTACGTGACATTTTGGTGCATTTAATTGACATAGTTATATCAGCGAAAAACGGCACCACTTTGTGTGAAGATCAAAATTACTTACAAAGTCTGTTATACAATTTAATAATATTATTCCGTTTAAATCATTTCCGTGCAAAATGGAAAACCTTCTCGTTCGTCAAAGTGAGATAATCGAATCTATAAAGTCGATTCATAAGAATTTTAATAAGGATTCTGCAACAAGAAAGACGGAAGAGTACTTACAAAAGAGAGTACTCGCACTTGACAGTTTGTGGACAGAATTTGACAATAATCATACCCAACTTACATGTTCTGAATATGAGAAAACGAATGATTATTTTATAAAAAATATTTATGTGGATACAAAACATTTCTATGATACTGTTCGCAACGTGCTTATGAATTATTTTCCTGCTATGGGGGAACGTGCAGTAGCTCCGACTCCAGGGTTTAGCAAGGAAGTGGCACCGACAAATTCAGCAAGACATAATTTGTATGAATGGACAAATGAACAAAGGTCTAACTTCCGAGCATTATTGCGACAGATATACAATATTGATGCTGACAAAATAATAGAAAAGTGGGAATTGGAAGACGAACTAAGAAGTTTACAGACACGTTGGCAAAATATTGACAGATTACATTTAAAAATTGACAGCATCTCTAATGGTGAAGATAAAAAATATGAAGATGAGTATTCTGCTCATGAGAAGCGTTACCGTGACATTAAACGCCTTTTAAATAAAAAGATTTTGTCAACGGTGCATCAGTTCGAATCCACCCCAAAATTAGAAGTTCCGCCGTTCTATGGAGATTATACACAGTGGCCTACGTTTCTCGATTTATATAAAAGTGGTATTCATGACAACCCCACATTGACAAATGCTCAGAAAATGCAGCATCTAAAAGGCAAATTAAGAGGCGAAGCACAACGTCTCATTCAGCATTTAAATGTATCCGCAGATAATTACATTACAGCCTGGGAATTATTATACCATCGTTATAATAATATCCAACTGTTGTTTACGAAGCATATCGAAGTGTTTCTTAACCAACGCAGTGTCGACAAACAATCAGCATCCGAGCTCAAACGCCTTCATGACACGACAGTGGAGAGTATCCATGCTATTCACAATTTGGGTGTGGATACAGCCTCCTGGGATCCTCTTATTGTTCATCTGTTACTCAAAAAATTAGATCCTGTAACGAGAAGTGACTACAAAGAGTCACGAAAAACGCCACGTGAGCTGCCAGATTTTGAGGAATTTATTTCATTTTTGGAAACCAAATTTATAGCACTTGAGCCTATACAAAAAAAGGAAAGAGAGGACTATTCGTCGACGAAACAATCAACGTCATATAACAGCAAAGAAAAACCTATATACAATGGTAGAAAAATAACTTATGTGAAAACTATGAATGCTACAACCACTAAGCCACGATGTGTATTATGCAATCACAGTGATCATTATTTGTATCAATGCCGAAAAATCAATGACGCCAAACTGAAAGTAATAACCAGTAATAACATCTGTAAAAATTGTCTATATTTCCACGAGAGAAATATATGTCGATCAAATAAACGATGCAAGAATTGCAATGGATTGCACAATACATTATTGCATGACGCAGTAAATGACACAAAAATGATCGACCGCAATTCGAGTTTGAATCTGCAGCGTCAACATATTTCAAATAACGTGACAAATAAAGATGATGAAATTTTATTAGCTACAGTGCAAATTCAAGTACGTGCTCGAGATAATACCTACATAAAATTGAGAGCACTTTTAGATCAGGGTTCTCAAGTCACCCTTATAACCGAAAACGCAGCACAACGCCTCGGATTACCTCGTCAACATGTGAATGCGTCGGTGACAGGAGTCGGAGATTCGACGAAAAAGGGCAAAGGAAAAATTATATTAGATTGCAAGTCGATTTATGACAATTATAGTTTTACAGCGGAAGCTCTAATATTGACAAAACTGATTAATAATTTACCGCATACAAATTAAAAGAATTATTCCCATATAGAAAATATACAGCTCGCCGATCCGTGCTACAATATATCAAAAGAAATTGACATTTTGTTGAGTGCAAAAATTTATACCAATATAAAAATGAATGGATTAATTAAAGGATCTAATAACCAACCAATAGCTCAACAAACAAAATTAGGATGGATTTTGTCTGGACCAGTACAGACTCCGCTCCAATGCAATGTCGTGATCAATGATATAAGAGATATCACAGCATACTGGGAGATGGAAGAAATATCAAAAGATTCCATCACTATGACCAAAGCGGAGCAATTTTGTGAGGACTTATATGTCAACACCACGAGGCGTTTACCAGATGGAAGATACGAAATTCGTCTGCCATTAAAAAGTGACTTTGAACAGGAGCTCGGTCATTCAAAAGCTCGTGCTGCTGCTCAATTCAAGCAGTTAGAATCTCGTCTCAGCAGAAATCCAACTTTACGTGACAGTTATCACAAATTTATTCATGAGTATGAAGATTTGGGACACATGACAGAATGCATAGAATATAAACAACCTATGTGTTATCTGCCCCATCACGGAGTACATCGTGAGGAGTCTACAACTACAGCTCTTCGCGTGGTTTTTAACGCTTCATCACCAACATCTACAGGAAAGAGTCTTAATGATTTAATGGAGTGCGGTTCCAAACTGCAAAAGGACATACAAGACCTGTTACTCAGATGGCGTACTTACCAATATGTATACACCGCTGACTGTGAAAAGATGTATAGATGCATACTTCTACATCAAGATCAGCAGCATCTGCAAAAAATATTATGGAGAGATAACCCACAGGATAGACTTAAAGAATATCAACTATGCACCATTACGTATGGTATGAAAGCTGCACCATACTTAGCCATGCGCACAATGCAACAGTTAGCAAATGATGACAAAGATAAATATCCATTGGCGGCTGACATATTACAAAATCAATTTTACGTAGACGATTTACTAGGAGGACATCATACGATCTCTGAAGCAAAAGAAGTTCAACAGCAACTAATAAAAATGCTTCAAGGAGCAAAAATCAACTTAAGAAAATGGTCAAGTAATTGTACAGAGCTATTATCAACACTATCAGCTGATCAAATCAATCCGACAACAATGGACTTCAAAAATACAAACTCGACAAAGGCGCTCGGATTACGTTGGAGCCCCGCCACTGACATGTTTACTTTTCGTTCGATTGACAATGATAAAAACAAAAGTATGAAATGTACCAAGCGTCAACTTTGTCACAAATTTCAAAAATATTCGACCCCCTAGGCTGGTTATCACCACTTACAATAATAGCCAAATTATTATTCCAAAAAATTTGGTTAGTGACAATGGAGTGGGATGACGAAGTTCCAAATGACATTTTAAATGATTGGAATAGACTTCGTGAGGATTTAAAAAATATTGATCAATTCCAAATACCCAGATGGATTGGCAATGTGCAACAATCAATAGAAATACACGGATTTTGTGACGCATCTGAACGAGTTTACGCAGCGGCCGTCTACTTTAAATCCACAGATTATAATAATAAAACTACAGCGAGGTTGATGTGTTGTAAAACAAAACTTGCACCGCGAAAAGATACTATTACACTACCTCGATTAGAACTCTGCGGCGCATATTTACTATCAAAGTTAATGCATAAATTATTAAATGCATTACAACGGACTGATGTTCCCGTATATGGATGGACAGATTCCTTAGTCGTTCTTGGTTGGCTCCAAGGACACCCGTCACGTTGGAAAGCATTTGTGGCCAACCGTACGAAAGAAATCCTTAACATTATGCCGATTTCACACTGGGGACACGTGAGTTCAAATGACAACGCCGCTGACTGTGCAACACGAGGGTTAACTACAACACAATTAATGGAACATTCCCTTTGGTGGGAAGGACCTGCATTTATCAAGCATCCGATTATCAAAAATGACATTTACAAGGTTGACATGCCTCTGTCAAACGACCTCCGTACAAGTTAAACGTGTCAGTGTCAATACCCTTAATTAAAAGTAAAATAATTAAATACAGTTATAATCAACAACTATATAGTGCCGTATTAACCTTCAGAGATCATCGGGAACTTGTGCTCGTGAGTATTTCTGTGCTTTGTTGCTTGAAATTTCAAAATAAGAAATACTCAATCGAAGAAAGTAATACTACGGTTCGCCCCAACATCAACGAATATTGCGACTATTGAGGGTGCTTGTATTGTTGTTTTAACATATATTGCTGCTTTTGATGTGCTCTGCTGTTTGACTTACATTGCTGCTTTGGCGTAAATTGCAAATTTAATTTACATTGCTGCTTTGTCGTACATTACTGTTTTAAAGTACATTGCTGCTTTGACGTACATTGCTGCTTAAATATATATTGAGTACTATATATCCCCTGTACTTATAGTGTCCTAATAAAATGGAAAGTACATTGGACAAATCTTACTCTGACCCAAACATAAATTTGATGGGTGGAACTAAATCCAATACTACTCCTCCTAATTTTGTATCTCACCGAATATTTAAAAGAAAAAGAGAAGGAGAATTTGGGGAAGAAATGGAATTATTCAAGGAGGAACTGAAATCAATGATTCAATCTTTAATAATGACACAAGATAATGAGTTGAAGAAAATTTATCCTACGTTAACGGAAATTCAACAAACAAATAGAAGTATAGAAAGTTCCGTAGCTTTTCTTACCAGTCAAAATGCCGAACTGCATAAGAAAATTGAACAATTTGAAATACAGGCTAGGAAGGATAAGGAACTTATCACAATGTTGGAAGATAAAGTAGAAGATTTACAAAGAAATAGTAGGAAAGCTTCTTTAGAAATCAAAAATGTACCGAAAGAAAAAGAAGAATCTAAAGATAGCCTAATAAAAATGGTTTTGACACTTTCAAAAAACATTGGATGTAATGTAACCAATAATGACATAAAAGACATATATAGAACAAGGAGCACGAAGGAGGGTAACGGGAGCTCACCAATAGTTGTTGAAACTTCTTCAACGCTCTTGAAGAATAGTTTCTTAAAACTGTGTAAGTCACATAATGCAAGGCACAGGGATAACAAATTATGTGCCAAACACATAGGACTCACCAAAAATGAAGATACACCAATATTTGTTACAGAACAGCTCACTGCTAAGGGAACTCGCTTGTTCTTCCTGGCTAGAGACTTGGCTAAGTCGAAATCTTATAAGTTCTGCTGGACTAGTTTTGGCAAGGTGTATGTGAGAAAAGAAGAGAACACACCAATAATTCTTATCAAAAATGAGGCGCAAGTTCAACATCTTCTGCAGGGATCCTGACTAGTTCATTCTTCTTACATAATTAATTCTATTATTTTTTGCTACTTTGTATACTTAAGTTATGTTATAAATATACACATACATTCAGAACACACTCACACATGCTCAATTAAAATAAATCATGCCAATAAAAATTCATACGCTATATGGAAATGTTACATAAATAGGATATTGCCTAAAACTACCATTAAAACTAAATACATTACTTGTATCACAAATGTTACTTGTACCATATGTAATACTAGTTTACCTAACACGAGTCAATTAAGACTTAAGACCACTACTTATTTGATCTACTATGGATATATTTTCACAAAATTATAAAGAAATAGATAGTGTTGAAATTGCACAAGCTGTTGATTGTGATATAAGTGAAGTGCCAAATTACGTTAAGAGAAATTGTGATCTATCTATCATTACACAAAATATACGAAGCATCTATTGCAATATAGACGACTTTCGGGTTACTTCAACACTGCTTACTTTTGATGGCGATATAATAATCTTAACCGAATGTAGATTAGACCCTAATAAAAACATTCCTCATATCACAAACTACAACGCTTTTGTCTCGACAAACCATATTAATCAAAATGATGGAGTAGTAGTCTATATAAAAAATTGTCATGACGCTGATGTGAAGGAAATCAACTTACAACATGCTTCATGCCTACAGATTACTATATATAATTTTGTTATCTTGGGTATATATCGCTCTCCATCAGTCAAAAATGCCGATGTATTTATTAATTTACTTAACGACCATCTATTTGCCATGCACACTTATCAAAACATAATTGTGACTGGTGATATAAATATAAACTTGATACCAAAATATAATGAAAGTTGCCAGGAAAGAGATAACCGCTTCAATTACCTCAACATGTCAGCCATGCATGGTATCTTACCTGGTCACTTATTACCCACCAGAGAAAAAAGCTGTCTTGACCATGTTATGTTGAAAATGGATACTAATAGAAAAGCAGCCTTTATAGCTATTATAGATGCTTCTGTTACAGATCACGCAATGGTACTCACAATTATTTCTGATGTAATAAACACTAAAAAGTCATTTATGAAAACTAAGACAACAACTGACTATGACCAGGCTCTAAATACTCTAAAAGCATCTCATATCAATTCTTTGTTAGAATGCAGTGATCCAAATTACTTAACTGACAGAATAATATCGTTAATAAAAGAGTCTTTGGCAACGAGTACTAAAACAACTAATATAAGTAGCAGTAAACGTATTAGTAAGCCATGGATCTCGACCGGAATTCTAAGGTGCATTAAAAATAGAAATAAACTACAAAAAAATCTACGTTATGACCCAACAAATGAAATTCTTAAAATAACCTATAGAAGATACCGCAATTACCTAAACAATTTAATAAAAAAACTAAAACGAAGATATGAGAGAGAGCAACTTGAAAAATCAAAAAAGGACTCGAAAACTTTGTGGTTACGTATAAATAATATAACTAATCATAAACAAAAAAGAATTCCTAATACTAATTTACTAAAAATAATGCCAACAGCTCACGAGTCAATTAATAAAGTCAATAATTACTTTTGCAATATAGGGAAAGATTTGGCGGAAAAAATTATGGCAACCATCAATATTTGTTGTTTTGATAACGAAGATGCAAACTTATTTAGAGATGAAAGCCTTTCTAATGGTAAACCAAATGCAATTATACCGCCAAATGGACTCATTTCTTCATCACAACTAACATCATTCGTTTTACTAGAAACAAATCACAATGAAGTATATAATGTACTTATGAGTCTCCGATCCGATAGCTCCTCAGGGTGGGATAATATTCCCTCTAGATTTTTAAAACTAGCGCACAAGTTACTTGTACCAATCATTTGCCATTTAGCTAATCAGTGCTTCAAAACAGGTATTTTCCCTACAAGTCTAAAACAAGCAACTATAACACCTGTTTACAAGAGTGGTGATAAAGATAATGTCAGTAACTACCGACCAATATCAGTTTTGACGACCCTATCTAAAATTATAGAAAAACTAATCAATACTCGACTGGTTTGCTACCTTGACAAATTGAATATCTTGAGTGCTTCGCAATATGGGTTTAGACAGGGTTTATCGACTGAGGATGCAGTTACAGCTATAACATCTTTGATAGTTAAACATGTAGATGACGGTAAGAAATGTCTTACAGTATTTTTAGACCTTAAAAAGGCCTTTGACACGGTCTCGGTTCCTACTCTTATACGCAGGCTAAGCCAATATGGAATCAGAGGCACTCCTCTTGAACTTATGACAAGTTATATGCTGGGTAGGAAACACCAGGTTAAGTTGGGAAACTACACTAGTGAATTAGTCAACATTACTTATGGTGTCCCACAGGGAAGTGTCTTAGGCCCAACATTGTTTTTGGTTTACATAAATGAACTCTGTAACCTGAAATTTCATAACGCAAACATTTTTTCTTATGCAGATGACACAGCTATAGTATTTTTTGGAGAATCATGGGATGAAGTAAGAGAAACAGCAGAAATGGGATTATGTACAATTGCACACTGGTTAAATCTAAATCTTCTCACATTAAATGTTGATAAAACCAATTATATATGTTTTACAAAAAATAAAAGAACTCAACCTAGAGATAATTTTCATATTAAAATACATAACTGTGGAAACCCACAAAATATGGAATGCTCATGTAACTATATTAAAAAGGTGAGTTCAACTAAGTATTTAGGAGTCGTAGTAGACCAGAATCTGTCATGGCACTTACATTTGGAACTGATTATAGGAAGAATAAGAAAACTTATGTGGATTTTCAAAAAGCTCAGACACATCGCAAACAGAGAACTTTTAAATAAAATATATGTTGCTTTGGCACAGTCCATATTAATATATTGTATTCCAGTTTGGGGCGGAGCGACAAAAACAAAATTTTTGGAAATAGAAAGATCACAAAGGGCATTGCTCAAGGTTATGTATTTTCTGCCATACAGATTCCCTACTGAACAACTATACATTTATGCCGATCTCCTGTCTGTTAGAAAACTCTATATTCTTTATTCTTTACTTAAGCGGCATAAATCTGTAGCTTATGACTCGAGTATCATGAATAGAAGGAGAAAAGATAAAGTTATTGCCAATAAATTAGTAAAAACAGCATTTGCTGCTAAACAATATGAAACACAAACCGGCTATATATATAATATTGTCAATAAAAAACTTAATATCTACCCCCTTAATTATTGTGATTGCAAAAAAACTGTTATGTCTTGGATTAAATCACTAAGTTATATAGATACTGAAAATCTATTAAAATGTATTACATAAATAACAAAATATTTAGCTTCTTAAACCTCATTAAATAATAATTATTAAATCGACTACAATACTGGGCATGTATCATTTTCTCGACGTTAAACACTCACACTCACGCACACTAACACACACACACACACACACACACACACACACACACACACACACACACACACACACACACACACACACACACACACACACACACACACACACTCATACAAATTATTATGAATTATTTGTCTTTATCTGTGCTAATTTTTATTTTCATTTACAACGAAGACACTGAATGGAGGAGCGGTGATTTCCCAATACAGGTTTATTATAAACTTACCGGGAATCTCACCACAATATTGTAAGCTAATATTTTTTGTTAATGAAATAAAACATTTTTCATTTTTTTTTCATTTTTTCACATGCCACAAATTGAGATGAAAAACAACCAACAAATATACACGACACTCGTGGAAGCAAGCATCATCGAAGATTTACTTAATAGACATCCCACGTTATTACATACAATTAGAGTACTCGCCTATGTAATACGATTTATAAACAACGTTCGACATCGTGTGACGTCACGAGTGCCATCAGCTGGGTTGAAACATGATACTCCGGGCAGTGGCCGCGGTGCATTGAATGACTCAAGTTACGTCACAGCGAACGAAATAAACAATGCATTAATTATTATAATTCGCACAATACAAACTAAAGACTTTCGATCGGAGATTTCTGAATTAAAAAGTAAAGGTGTAGTCATGAAGAAAAGTAATTTATTACAGTTACAACCTTTCTTAGATAAAAAGAATATATTACGTGTTGGTGGACGCTTACGTCATTCAAAACTAAATGAAAACTCGAAGCACCCTATTATTATACCTCAAGACTCTCGATTGACAAAGTTACTTATCGAACAAGCTCACCAAAGAACATTACATGGTGGTCCTGCACTTACTTTGACATATTTGAGACAAAATTATTGGGTGATTGGAGGAAGCCGCACAGTAAAAAAGCACTTGAGAAAATGTGTCCGTTGCATTCGATTTAAGCATTCAACTCAAAATCAACAAATGGCTGACTTACCAGAATCAAGAGTAACCCCCTCTAGGCCATTTACTCACACCGGAGTCGACTTTACCGGACAATTGGAGTTAAAAGCCAACAAAGGGCGAGGAATAAAGACAACTCGCGGCTATATAGCAGTTTTTGTATGTTTTTCGACAAAGGCGATACATTTAGAGTTAGTATCTGATCTTAGTACACCAACCTTTCTTGCAGCCTTCAAGCGCATGTGTGCTAGAAGAGGCACGCCACAACATGTATATAGTGACAATAGGACAAATTTCGTTGGTGCTTCACGAGTTCTGAAGATAGAGTATAAAGAAAACCTCCAAGCCATCAATAAAGAATTTCTCGCTGACATATCTACAATGGGTGTTACTTGGCATCTGAACGCTCCAGTGTGGCCTAGTGCTGGTGGACTCTGGGAAGCGGAAGTCAAGAGCACCAAACATCATCTAAAACGAGTATTAGGTGAACAAAAACTGACATACGAGGAGTTTTCAACATTACTGACTCAGATCGAAGCTTGTCTCAATTCCAGACCTCTCTACGCGTTAACAGAGAACATAGAAGATGATTACTTGACCCCAGGACATTTCCTGGTTGGAGGTCCACTGATTTCACCTCCAATGACAGACATCAATGAAAAATGCATCAAAACAAGATGGCAACTAATAGAAAAAACGCACCGTGATTTTTGGAAGAAATGGTCATTAGATTACCTGCAGCATCTTCAAAGAAGACACAAGTGGAATCAACCAAAGTCAAATTTGAAGATAGACGACGTGGTCATAATAAAGGAAGATAATATGCCACCAACAAAGTGGGCCTTGGGAAAAGTTACAGAGGTTCACCCAGGCGAAGACGGGCGAGTTAGAGTTGTCACTATGAAAACAAAAAGTGGTCACCTCAAACGGCCTATTATTAAAGTTATACCGCTACCGGTTCACGCAGAACCTGACACTGACAAATCAGACTCTTCAAGATGCCCAGCTAAGAAAAAGAGTCTATGCAATTTACTTTTGATGGCAATGGTTCTTTTAATGACAATTTTTAGTCCTATTCAAGGAATGACAAAAATAAAAATTATTGACAGCAATAACACGTTGTACTTTGACAAGATTTCGGATACACGCATTATCCAAGATCATTGGAAAATGATCGTGTACTATAATATGAGTACTTACTGGGAGAGTATGGCAGCAGTAAAAACCTACATCAAAACAGTGTCCGAAACCTGCAACAACGACAAATCATGTTCTTCTGTTATTGCACAATTTAACCACGAACTAAATGAATTACGCCACTACAATGAATTATTGACTAACTATCAACATATGTCACACAACACACACAGAAAGAAAAGAGGATTTTTCAACGGGATCGGAAACGTCGCCAACGCATTTTTTGGATTATTGGACGACTCTTTTGCACAGAAATATCAAAAGGACATCGAAACAGTACGTCACAAGGAAGATCATTTAATGAGTTTAGTCAAGAATCAAACGTCGATCGTAGAAGCTCAAAATAATATATTACGACGTAATGAATTAGTCATGAATATCCAATTCAATCACATTTATAAACACTTCAAAGCAATGTCATATGAAATGCAAGGACTGCAAAAAGCTGATCAACGTGCAATACAAATATTTTATCTTTTGTCATCGTTGATCTCAGTCAACGTTATTCTCACTAATATTCGCCGAATTCAAGATTCACTACTGGAAATGGTGACTGACATATATCACAGCCGTTTAAATATCCACATGTTAGAACCAGAACAACTGCAACAAGAATTGAACATCATATCGGCTGGATTGCAAAATGATCTCGTTTTGCCAACGGACAATATACGAGAATTGTATGCTCTTATTCACGTGAAAGCTAGAGTAACTTCGAAGCTGCTGATCATTGAAATAAATATACCTCTCCTCAATCGAGACTCATTTGAGCTAAATAAAATCATTGACATTCCCCAAAGAAAACAGGGAAAAGTCGTTTATACGACACCATCTACAAAATATTTAGCTGTAAATGTGAAAAAAGATACAGTTATACCAATGACAGACAGTGACGTACAACATTGCATACGTCACACAGATCAAGAAATGTTTTGCACATTAAATCAGCCAATTTATACATTGAATATGGGAAAATCGCTATGTGATTTACAACTACAAATAAATAATGAAAATGTTAAATATTGTACGGCGACTATAAAGAAATGTGCTGACAGGTGGATCAAGTTGCATGCACGCGATACCTGGCTCTACTCATGTTGCGACGCGTGCTCAATACGAATCATATGTTCCACAGAAATAATAACAAAACAATTACGAGACAATGGATTAATCAGCTTGGAACCTGGATGCGTTATCAAAGGGGAGTCATTTTTAATTTATGCTCAACATGATTACACGAATCAACTGTCTATCCAGCCTTCCATTGATCTTGACATGCCAGAAGATCACTCATCTCTTAACGAAGTTATAAACGTATCGTTACCTGAAAATTTTACAGCTGAAAATCATGACAGAACATATCAAGATATTCAACAAAACATAGACATTATGAAACAACAAGAATTGGAACAGTTTACTTCCAGTAATACGACACATTACACAATTATCTATACCATTATTATTGGAATGGTCTTAGCATCAATTGTGGTATTAGTATTTTACATAAAATCCAAGAGACGACGATGCCAACAACAAGAAACGTCCATGGAACAAAATGTTTCTTATCAGTCTGCGAAGAAAGTAGATGAAACGTCAATCAGTGACGTCATCGCTACTACGTCACACACTTTGTTGCCGTCTGCAAGGATGACTAGCGCATCAACGAGCTCCATAGATATCGGGACTTCGCCAACGATGCCTAAGAAAATTCATTTTCACTTAAGCAGCTCTCCTAATGTACATAATACATAAGTAAATTCATTGTCTCATTTATTAAGATTATTCTTTAGTATTACGTTATAAACTAATTTTTTTTTTTTATGATGTTTTGTTTACTGACATGTAAAATTAAATATTTTGTAATTATGTTATAACTATTTTAAGTTGAAATATTTAAGTTTTAACATTTTCTTTTGAAATGTAATTACCTTCTTTACTTTTTATTTTTTTGACATTTACATTTTACATTATATATGACACAATCACTAATTTAATTTCCTATTCTTAGGGGTTGGGAGTATGTACGGGTCAACGTACATTATTTGCCTCGAAAGCAATATATAACATCGCGACCCACTTTGGGCGCTTGCACATATTATTATAATTTTCAGTTCAATAAAGTAACTCCGTGGTATTGGTTGAGAGTATCATTTTTATTGCATTCTTTTTGACACCTTCTGACATTATCTTATCAATACTACCTGACATCTGAAATCATTTACTGGACGAGAGTAACAACTCGTACACACTCCACAAAATATATTATAACTTCTCACAGTCCCACCTAAACGTGCGCCAGTTTCGGTCGATCTCCTTTTAGTAGCCACTTTATAATTCAAGAATCAATTATAATCCATGACCATAATTCGGTAGTCAAACATTCAGTAAACACAACTTCATTAAATCAGAATTCTACTTTAGCTTACAACAACATTATTGCCACAGTTTATATTGTATATTACCTCTAGTGACTAGTTTATTGTACAATAACTTACATTGTAGGCCGAAGGTGAAAGTTCGTGTCATAATAAACCTACATGATCCTTAACCTCATTTATCAGATTGTAATGTAATAGTAAATTCCTGAATGATACAAAGCCTTTCCATGATATCCATAATAACCAATTACGTTTGTCATTGTTTAATTTCAATTTGTAACAATATAAGGAAATTGTTAACCAGTTATTACCGGTGTAGTTCAGTTATTCGTTATTACGAAGAAATTGCTCCAAAGCAAACCCAACAGAATAAGGCTATGGAGTTAATGAATAATACACGCATTGAAACATTTGAATAGAAAATGAATTCCTGAAACTTTGTTGTTACATGGCTTTGTTTGTTTTATTTTATTTGAATACGACAACCAAAAACACGCATTATTTACTGTCACAGAGTGGAGGCAATAAGCACGGTTCACTCTTATTGTTTAATGTAATACGGTTTCTACTAATATGTCGACGTGTAATTCAGGATCATACGATAACTACCTGTTTTCCCTCGACTTAGCCCGCGTAAATTATAGCCGTGTAATGAAGCTTTCCGTAGGTTTGTTTTTCTTTATTTTTAAAGAAAAACAAAATACCCGACTGCGTAAAAACGAATTTAAGAAAATACATGAAAAAATTAACTTGTCGATGAATAAAAGTTATTTTTTTTTTACCAAAATTATATGTTCTTCATGCTTTTTCACTGTTTTTCTTTTATTTGTATATTGTTTATACTTTAAATAAAAACTTAAATCAACAAGTAGGGAAATTAGCGAGAATGATTGTTTTATTAAACAACTTTAAATCGTTATATATCAAACTACTATTTAAAATGAAAAATGATAAAAGGAAACTAAAGATGATTTTAAAATACCTATTCAAAGATACCCCACTTTATATAGTTATGCGATATTTTTTTTTCATTTTGACAATATGGCGTATGGTTGTCCCTGTGGTGAATTTTCACCACTCGCAAGTTTAAGACGAATCGATTGACGTAAGAAACATCAAAATCTGCCTACGAATTTGGTCTCTAGAACGCCACATAGAAACAAACATACATACATATATAGACTGATAAGCACATTACCCTCCTTTGCGTCGTGTAGTCGGGTAAAAAAAATGTTATATTCAGTCCAATAATTTCCGAGTTTATTCGATGCAAACAAGCCAACAATGAAATCTTTCCTCTTTATAAAATTATTATAAATAGTACCTCTGATCAAAGGGAAAAGGTTAATGAGGACGTTTCAAAATTATTTATTTAAAACAGTCGTCTGTATATACAGTAAACTATATAGTTGATGTGTATCTATGTCTATATTTAGATATATTTTGAATTTGCACATTACTTATGCTTGTTGACATTACAACCTATTTATGTGTGAAGTCCTTTCACTTAGTTACTTGCGTATGTTGTGTAAAAAAATAAGTGCTTACTTTGAGAGAGGACACGCTTAGCCCTCACAAATATTAGCACTAGTATATATGTAAGACATAAGCAACTAAGCTCCACAAAATGAAATTGAGAACAAACTCATTTAATTCTCAGTTTAGCCTAAAACATAATATTTTTCAATATTTTTTTTTTTGACTATTTCTTCAACTTAAGTAGTAAGTATATCATATATTATTATGTTTTTAAATTATATGAATTATCCAAGTCGTGTTTTGCAACAAATCGTAATAAAAAGGCTATAACTCCTTGCTTTGTTAAAGTCAATAAAAATACGAGGAATTCTCAGTATTTGTTTCAAAATAAGTCTTTCATATACAACACCTATATAATATCACAAAGTAGCTTCTATGGAGTTTTAGTCACCATAATATTGTAACTCGTCAGACCCGGCATTATGTTCACTAATTGTAATTTCACGTGACAGTTAACTTGAACATTAGTTCAAGCAACCTTGAAAGCTATATTATAAACAGTGACAGACATTATGTCATTTGAGAAACTACGTAGTATAAAATCATTTTATGGTAGATACTATTGATATATTGTTACAGAAGCTAACACTACATTATTATTTTATTTTAACAATTTTGCATTCACAATGGTATACTGAAAAATATTGTTAATGAAAAATACCTAACAAATCGACTTAGTCCTTGGCACTCTGACATGGGATTCGAACCCATGACCTTTCGCAATCCGGGCGCTTGTTATAACCACTGAGCCAAGGACTTAATGAATGACTGACGAATAACAAATAAAGGACTGGCAAATTTTTCAAGCACTTGTAACTTTTTCGCTACTACAGAGAGTATTTTCATCAATGTTCAGGCAATCAACCCAATTAGCCGAAAGAAATATTTTTACAAATATTTAAACTTTCGATAAAAATGTAAATTTGTTCTAATTATTATATTTTATCAATGTTCGCGATACTGAACTAACAACACGTGATAGCATCAAATTTTATTAACTTAATTTTATTTAAAAAAAAGATAAAAAGCGAAGTGTAATATTATTTTATTATAAGAGAATGAACCGTAAGTTATAAAACTTTCTTTTTTCAAGTAATTTCTTAAGTATCTCTGTTTTAATTTTTTTTAAACGATCAATGTACTAACAAATGCAAGATGTATTATGCGTCGAGCGTAGAAATCCAAAACCAAAACAAGTAATAAGTTTTGTAATAACATAGAATTGCAACTCTTTTGACGGTGGTCTAACAGTGTAATATAAACAGAACATTATTTTAGAATACTGGGTGGGGTATTGGTAGTATGCAGTCTCTACAGTCATCGCAACTTAATAGGACTCGCCACCAATATATGTTTTTAGTATCATCTAAAATATAGCTGAATATATATTATACTTTAGCGCTATTGCAAAATGAAAGCCAAGTAAATCTCAATGATTAACCTAGATCAAGACGCGTCTGGCCCGTGGATTATCTCAAATATGACGAGCTGCGCAGTAGTATTCTTTTGTACACCTTGCGCCTCACCGACCATTAGTTTTTATTTGCGCTTCATTGTTCGGGGGACACAGCTACGCCGGCAGGAAATTATTCTCCATTATAACATAACTTGTGATGTCATTCAACGGTAATGCACGCTAAGCTCGCGCTTTCAGAAATCCGTTAGTTGTTAGAGTAATAGCAGGGTGCTATATAATTTGAGACCGCTTTTTGTTCGTTTATTATAATATGAGATATTTGTTGTTTTAATACAAATATAGCGTTCAAGGCTCAGATTATATACAGCAAAAGTTATATTTAAAGGATCTTATTGTATTTTGTCTGTCGTTTATTAGAAACAAAGATGAGAGGGAGTTATTTATGAAAGAATTTAAATTCATTGTTTTAGATATTGGATTGATTCGAACTATTGTAGCTGTGCCTAAGTCTATCATTACACAAAAATATGTTATTTACTTACAGTTGTAAGATAATACTTAGTACATGTTGTTAAAAATGATTTAGTGAAATATCTTCATAGGATTAGGTAATTAAGTTTTAATAATTAAGTATGATATGATGGGGTTGCCATGTTCAAAAGGTTAAAAACTCTTCTTTTGATAATTCGCTGCATTTTGCTTTTATACAAAATTTCAATTCAAATTACCGCTCACGCGTTAAAACCGTATGTAGAGTTAGCTAGTACTTAGTTTTTTCCTACCTGTAGATTACTAACCAATAATTTTGAGAATTCATACGCGTATTTATACATCAAAATTAATATTTTAATTTTTATTTCATCAATATTTCCATGTCAAATCAGTTATTTCCCAGTTACGTCTTAAGTTAATAAAAGTCACAGACCTCAAAAATGCCGTATCTTAACATAACTTTTGTACTAAATCAGAAAGAAATAACCAATTGACTGTCCTCAAACGGACGTAATTGCTTTTTCGTTTTATTATATCGTAAATAACGGAACAAACTTACACGTTCACGTTACATACAGTGTCTTGAAGTTCGGGCGTAACTCTTGGAATTTAACGGTGTTAATAAGAGGTCCTAACTTTTCTCAACATATATTTAAATAGCACACTATCTTTTTCATCAGTGTTTTCGACAACCTTATTATTAAATTTCATAAGAGATGGCCTTTTAATATGAAAAACCCACAAAAGACTTCATAAAAATGGCAAAATATAGCCATAACGCATTATTAACGCGACTCAAGCCGAGTTTTAGAAAACGACTAATAAAAATACTAAAATAATTTTCTCAAAAGAACGGAACCCAGACTAGCGTAATTTTTAAAACAAAAAACAGTGTAGTCACTTAATAAGACCATAATGAAAAAAACATAGCACTAATTTACATTTTAAACACAGACAATAGAAAATTCCTATCTTTAAAACTCACTAAGCGATAAATAATACTATTAATGAAGGTACATAATCAATTTTCTACAAACAATAACGTAGAATAGGTATTGCAATGACAATATGTAGGATGATAATAATACCATTATTAAGATTATTAGTATATACTCGTATATTTTTTTATTTTACCAATCTCAAAGCGTATACAAAGAATTTGCTGTTTTAATTACCTTAAAGTTTTTATTTTGTTTTTATAGAGCTTTTCTTCGTTAAAGTAATGTTTTTTTTTTGCAACATTGTGAACATGAAAGTGAGAAACTATTTATTCACTGAAATAATATGGTTTGTAAGCAACAAACAAAAAAATATTCTGTGAATTTAGATTGTCAGTACAAAAAAGTTACTGCGTCTATTTTATTTCATTTTACATGCATCCATCAATCAGTTCAAAAACCCCAAAATCGGTTAGGATATCGAACATAAACTTTTTAATAACAACATAAGATAAATATGACGACAAAGATTATACTGTTACTGTATTTAAATAGTAGAGATAGGTAAGTACCTTCTATCTTATACGTTTTCTGGAAAATTTTTGAAGAAAACTAAAACATATGTTATACAGGAATATTACAGGAAAATATTATGACAAAATAGTGCAACATTACAATGGTTTAAACTTTTAAACCTTACTTGTTACAACAACAAATTTGATTCTGAGATAAAAACTTTTACTTGTGTGGCAAATTGTGAATGGATCATATTCTTTAAATATTCTACTATTGGGATGTAAACTTATTGAGTATTTTATCTGTTTGTTTATTAGTTTGAGAATTTGTCGTAAGCATCTAGTTTACAAAATATAACTAAGGTATTATATATCATAACATGGTTAAGTTTGATTTTAGTTACTCCCGAACCGTGGTGTATCTGATACAATTTATTTATTCAGTTACCGTGTAACTTTTGTTTTTTTTTAAACACAGAGTATTCACTGCACAGGCGCATTACACTAAAACGTGATATATTAAAAATAAAGCAATATTTTATTAAAGTTTACTCACCCATGTACAGTTTTCATTGTGTATATTACCTTTGAACACGTCATGGAATTATTTTCAACGATGCAAGCTTTTAGTGAAAGTATATTTTTGTTAAACATTACCTTTCCGAACAACAGGTAATGCCGTTAATGGAAAGGCATTAGCTGCTTTCTGATCTAATGTTAATGTTGCTTATGAGGCGTTCTCACGATCTGATTTTGGTTGAACGGACAGTAAATCAATTGCGATTCTCATAATCTGAAAGATTTGTTAGGAAATTGATGTAATAAAGTAAATTTATAATATTTGTGAGTACCGAAAAAAAAATCGAGCAAGAAGAGAAATTCTCATTAGTATATTTTCTTAAATAAACAGTTTCAGCTAGACTGTAATTGTGTTTGTTAATTCTATTTTCAAGGTTTTATTTTTTAATGGTTATTAACTGAAGTTTCAGGAATAATTGAATATGATTTTTGTAATTTCAATTTAAACCAGATTGATAAATTATTATATATTTAAAATTAAAATGTAGTATTAAATTCTATTTAACATATGATTTCTTAATAATTCGTAAACGTGCCAAAATAATTTGAAAACAAAAATTGCCGTTTTCTGAGAATTCTAAAATGGTTCACTATTTTATTGTTAGGAATTTAGCTAAAAAATAATTAAGGTTTACAATGATAACTCCGGTTATTAACACAGAAAGTAGAACATCGTGTTTGGAAATATTACTCAGGGGAATGTGCTACGAATATCACATATTATGTCACGTCATATACCTAAACAGAAGCCGTAATACACGGTATGCAATTTATGAATAATGGTGGTATAGGTATATTCATCGTATATTATCGTACGTACGTATTTTTGGTTATGAGATAGGATATTTCGTTACAACTTTTTCTATACCATAACCCTATTTTTCTGCCATTAATAAAAAGAATTATAGTGGAAATATTTATCTGAGATATTTGTTTTGTGCAGTACGTCCTCTCCTGGTGGAGATACTTGCCAGAGAGCAACCTTTGTCAGTTGGACAACAAGCAGAGATCTCTTGCAGAGCGGTTGGCTCAAGACCACCCGCCGTTATATCATGGTGGTTGGATGATAAACCTCTCACCTCTCACACACAAAAGGTAAAGATTACTAAAATGGGACCTATATTGTATCCTTATGGTATGCCAAAAAGTGGCCACTAAATTCAGCATAACACAAACAAATGTATTTCTGTTTGAAAAGGTATGAAAACATGTCAGCCGATTTATACGCAATTTTATTTTGTAATAATTGTTTTGATACTATTTTCGCATTTCCAATAAGAAGTTGAACATTTTATGGGAGTAGAGAAAGATTTCAGAATTACTTTCGACTTGAAATGGACACTGATACTTGAACAAGAAAGTTCTTGTTAACTCGTCAAAGCTGTCCTCTGTATTTTCTTGTTAAATCTACAGATCAAATTGTATGGTATCTACAGAAAAAATCTCTCAAAGGAATATTCAAAAAGACTATTATACTGTCAGTACTTAAAACAGCCTTCTTTAATATTTTTACATTCTCGCCAGATTCCTCAAAAAAAAAAAAACAGGTACTACAACAGATCGAGAATCTTTATTTTAAAAGTCTTTTACTTTTGACTTCAAACGGAAGTTAGTTCCCCAATAAAACATTCAAGACACGACTCTTTTAATTAATAAATTTAACGATCATTTTTAAAGAAATAATACTAACAAAACTACTATCTTAGAATTGTTTCCAGTTCGTAACCGATGGCTATGAACTGGAGAATATATTGTTACTATCTATATAATCATATTTATTTCGCCTGAAATTATTCGAATAAAATATTTCTACTGAAATTTTAAACTTAAGAGATAAAACAATATGTCTTACAATTATTAAAGTAACGTTTGTGTTCTTGTTGTCTTCAGAATTCTGACGATCGGAACGAAACGGTATCGCTTCTTCGTTGGACTCCTCAAATGGAGCACGATGGTCGTATTCTGACCTGCAAAGCTACACACGTCAAATTGGAACATTCGACGTTAGAGTCCACACTGTCACTCAATTTGCACTGTGAGTAACTTCATACTTTATAATTTGTAAAACAATAAACTAATAATTATGTATTAGTTAAATAATCTTGCCAATATTTCTAGACATGTTAAATATTTGGAATAAATTATTACACATCACATACGAATCCCAAAGAAGTAGTTAATAGCACTTGTATGTTATCGAACGGACGTTTCAGAGAAACATACCCAAAACAATAAGCAAAACTTATTTTGCGGGACATCATATATACTTATTGAATAAGTTTTCATCTGAAATCTATTTTTTTAAGAAATATTAACATTATAATTACAAGTGATTAGTAGTTATCGTTAAATCAAGTATTTATTTAAGGCGCACAATCACAGCGCTTTTAATATTTACCATTATCTTTCATATAAAAATAGAAAAGAAAAATGTTATTCTAACAAATAACAAAAAACTATTCTTGTTTCTTCAAACAGATGTGCCAATAGTGGCCCTTGAACTGGGCTCTAAGTTGAATCCGAATGACATAGAAGAGGGAGACGACGTCTACTTTGAATGCGTGGTGCGTGCCAACCCACCCGCCTACAAAGTCGTTTGGGAGCACAACGTGAGTTTCTTGGAATATTACTTTTATTTATAGAGTAAACTCTTTTGCCTCATTTGACGATAATCCTTGCTTTATACATTTGGAAAATTTACGAGTTCATCTAAAATAAAATTTTATTTTATTATTTCTATTAATAAATAAAAAATAATGCTTTAATTTACTTAATGTTTTTTATGGAATTAGAATTATGGAATCTTTTGTAATGAAATATTTATAAAATGACGTTAATCTACAAAACAGTTGCTAGTTTCAAAAATCGAACTTACGGATATGAACTCCTTGATATTTCTTTTAAAGTAACGTTGAAGTTTATAGGATAATATAAAGTACTTATATTTAGACAGAAATAGTCGTTGTTTTTCTACATTTACATTTCTCTCAGACTCATTATTTCAAACAACGTGGTAATTTACACAATTTTCTGATTAAATTTGTGTTTACAGGGCCAAATAATGACTCACAATCAGCGAGCTGGTGTAATCGCTGGATCAGCGCATCTTGCACTGCAAGGGGTGTCGCGAGAGCAGGCAGGAAAATATGTCTGCACCGCTTCTAACGTTGAAGGAGACGGAAAATCCCCACCGGTTAATTTGCAGGTTATATGTAAGTATAGTTAAGAATACGTAATTTTAATACCTACATTACAACACAAGCTTTAATATGCCATTTTTAGGGGATTGTTCCGTATTCACCTTATGACGTCTCATCCTATTTCTTCACTCATCCCAAACTCTGTATTTCTAACTCAACCTATAAATATTTTTGTTAATTCATCCCCAGCGCGTATTTCTAAAAAGTATGGAAAGCAAAACAACGTTTAATATTTTTAATGAAATATTATTATGTATACGATATAAAGTATTTTTTTTTTTATAAAATATGTACTTACTTAATCATTATCAGTCTCTTAATGTCCCCACAACTAGGGCACAGATCTTCCCGATGGATGGAAAATAATCAATGAATAAGAATAATGGTGCCGTACAGATTGGTACTCAGGGGAAATCTGGAGACAGGCAGTAGGAGATGTTCCTAATGTTAGGTCCTTACATATGAAATTGGTGTTTATTTAGTATGGGAGGAACAAAAAGACGAATATTTTTTTGATATAATATATTTATTTAATCAAATTATAAACCATTGTTGTCTATGCACTTTTGCCGTTTTATAGGTAGTTCATTGATTCCTTTACAAAAAAAACCATTCGGACGGGAATAATAAAATCTTTGAAGGCGATTTGCACTGCCCCATCGGAGTTGATCTTTTTCCCTTGCAAGAAGTTATCCAAATTTGGAAAAAAAATCTGTTGGATTGATTGAAAATGGTAATCTGTTGGAGCAAGGTCCGGGGAGTACGGTAGATTTTATAGACATTCCAATTGAAGCTCTTTTAATTTGGTAGCCGTCTGTTGTGCAGTGTGCCGCCTGTCGTGAAGTAGCAGTGGCGTAAAGCGATTGACCAGCCACGGTTGTTTAACAGCTAGTTTTTCCAGCATGGTTTGCAATTGGTGACAGGTCTGCCGTAATCGTCTGGCCAGATTTGAGAAAAGCGTAATGACCGACACTGGCACTAGTTCACCAAACGCTTACAAGTAACTTTTTGAAGTCAATTTTCAGGATTTAGCTGGCATGCCAGGCTCCAACCATTGCGATGAGTGCTTCCGATTATCGTAGAGAATCCACTTTTCATCACAGGTAATGATTCGATTTAAAAACCCTTCAATATTGTGCCGGTTAAGTAATGTAACACAGCAGTCAAAGTGCGTTTGCCGGTTTATCTTACGAATCAAATACATGTGTAAATGGCTGCATAAATTTGAATTAGGAATTCCCAACCAAGGAGGAGAAATTTGTGATAAAAGTGGCCAGTACGAAAAACGACAATTTCATATATAAGGACCTAATAAATAAATTAGTGCGCTAAGTGTCTTCTTTTGCTGAATTTTAAGACATGATATATATCTTTCGCATTATTTTTTGTCTTTTGTTTTATTTTCCTCTTCTAATATATATGGTATGATATATAATATTTATGGTTTTTTGTTGCGTATATATATATATATATTGTCTCCTACCATAAATAAGAAAAAAATTGTTATCACGGCATAATTTTTTTCATATAATTTATTGGTATAAATATTTTTAATGTGTTTTGGTAAACACATTAAAAATATTTTTTTAGTAAAGCTAAATAATTTTATCTTAAAGTTTGTTAACATTTATATGTTTATTTTTGTAGGTATATCGACACCGGTCATCGGTCTCTTTAAGATATCCGTAAAAATTATGACGCCGCTATGAATTGTCATATTATAACTACCATGTTAATAACATTCTTCTTAGTCGTGCACACTTGACAGAGTGGTCTTGTTATATCGAGGTTGAGTCCTGCGTTACGTCACCTTGTGGCGAGATGAGCGCAATAATTTAGCTGGAGAGCATTATAGACTTTATGAGGTTTGTCCAACATGTTAGTGAGCGCCCGCGGAGTCTTTTACCCTCAACTCTTCCCTATACCGTCTGTCGATCTATATAGTTCTCCTTGCGGGTGATATGCAGGAAGATCTTAATAATAATAACATAAAAACTACCGAATCTTTAAATCAGTAGGTAAATTTATATATCTCACCTTTAAAATTAGTTATTAATTTATGGCCCCGAAAACAGAGGAAATGCTAATTTCAATGCAGAGCGGTTATACTAATCATAAAAAAAAAAATTGACCCGTAAAAAGGTAAATGTTCAATTTTGATAAATTTGAAAACAAAAAGAGAACATTTCAGCTAACATCCAAGACGAAATTACACGTACAAAAATTAACCGAATTTCGCATACATTACATGTTTCGTATTAACATAAACGAGCCATAATGTATTTTTGTAGGGCGCCACTTTGAAGCTAAAATTACAGGTCGAATGGTTAAATTTAACGGAACAAGCTGCCGCTCTTGATAACGGCCGGAGGTTAATTTCGGGTTATACATCACGAGATTATCCCATATGTTATCGTCAATATTGATGGTGGGGCCATTGTGAACGTAATTCACTATTTAGCTTTTCCTTTCATTCTTAGGTTGTAATATAACAAAAATATTTTATTATATTCATTGTTGTTACCTTTTTACAGCTAAAATGCTGGGTCTATTTTAGTATTAATTTTCCCTGAAATATCAATAAAATGACCCTAGTTAACGTAAACAATTTCTCAAATAAATGAAATAATAATTATAATTATTCGTATTTGAGGTTCAGTTTAATTAGAGTTTAGAAATTCGTGCGTAAACAACTAGTATGATTTGAACAATATCGTATACATAGAATTGCTTTAAATAATTGTTTTGTCAAATTGAGTAATAATTTAAACATATCATTGTCATTATCTTTAAACATACAGTTATATATGATATTCTATTCTATCTGTAATGGAACGAAAATTAAAACAATGAATATTACCACACATATCATTTAACTATAAACTATTGATAAATGTATTTTATTGTTTTTCATTTCAATTACGACACCGAATCGGAGTCTTTAGTATCTTATTTTACTTTCACACCAATGAATTTTTAATATTTACATTAATTATTAAAAAACTTTAAAATTTAAAAAAAGCGTTAAATTGACACATCTCGTAAATATCTCATTTAGCACAGAAAATCATGAATTGTATTATTAGTATTGAAAGCACAAGCTATAGGTATCTCCTTGAATTAACTCTGCTGTTTATCGTCTGTATTATTGAATACAATGTGAATTAATCAATGTAATAGCAGTTTGTGTGCATTAATGTGCTATGACAATAGCTTGAGTAAACTACTCAACAATAAGGACGACGAATTCAATCATCATAATAAACAATAATTCTAATTGACTTTCTTCTGATATATTTAGCGCTCATTATAAATCAAGGTTAAATTTTGTTATTGAAAAATGCTTAGAAACCCACTTTGTCCCTGGCACTCTGAGATGGGACTCGAAGCCGTGAACTTTCGCAATTCAGGCGCCTGCTCTAATTACTGAGCTACCGAGGACCTAATAGGACTGACAAATTTTTCAAGCACTTGTTACTTTTAATACTACTGAACGTATTTTCATAAATGTTCAGACAATTCACCCAAATAGACGAAAGAAGTATTTTTACAAATATTTATACATTAAAAGTGGATTTATAAGCATTTTTTTCAATATAGTATTGTGAATTTCAAATTGATAAAATATTGATTTAATATAAAATGCGTCGTGCGTGTTTGATATATATTTAAAAAAAATGTGCAATTGTCAACCCAAGAACGGGTTGTCCGATTTTAATTTTGAAGTGGTCATCGTAGTCCAGGGAAGGTTTATACATGTGAGGACATTAGGTCATTTAGTTTTAAATAATTTAGATTTTTTTAACACTGACCAATGATGTTTCCCAGGCTGTTTTTGAATATTTTTTTACATAGAAGTTGGAGAGGATAATCTGGCAAAATCGTCTTACTTGTCTGGAAAAATAAATGAGACGCCTTATTACAAACTAATAGGTGTACCGAGACAAAGTACGAAACTTGTGAATGCCCTGCCTGTTGAAAAAGTTTTTACAAATATTATATAATTCTATAAATACATGTTGTGTTAAATCGGTACATGTACATGTGAATTACGGCTTCTGATCTAACCTTCCAATAGAATACGATCAATTTAATAGTCCTTTCACTTTTGCATTTTAATATCACACCGCCTTTTTTTCATCTGGAATTTTGGCCACATATACGAACTAATGGGAAACGCTGAATTGACTGAACTCTTTTTTTTTGCCCGATGTAGTCTACTTATTTATTTAGTACACCAACGCTTGTTAGATTAATGTGATATTACAGGTGTACATCAAATAAAAACAGAAACAATAATTTACTTAGCATGCAGTTCATACAATTTCACTATAACAAAAACAATTAGGCAACGGTTACAAATAAATAACGTTTGAAAAACAAGGAGAACAATATAAAAGACTCACGGCTGGTTTCTGAATTGAGAAAAGCACAAAACCTTAACTGATTATTCTCAATAACTTGAGTTTTTGACGTTTCATATGGCAAAAAGTCCTAGTTTTATCAAACTGCTATCAACTGATCATTAAAAAATATAAATCAGTAATGAATACCTGTTTAAAATGGCTTAAGCATGGTTTGAGACGTGCTCAACTTGAAATTCTCAATTCAGAAACCGGGTGTCAGACGTTGACTATTTTGCCTATGTTGAATATTATCAAGTGGACTTTCTGGTCTAGGGTAGTGACGCTGGCAAAATAATTTCTCATTAAAAGGAGTGAGCTCTCTGTAATAATAAACAACTTATTTTCAAAACAGTTTTGTAACCCGTAGCGGTCTTTAAAAGGTTTTACTACAGTTTCAAATATTTCAAAGCGTATTATTACTAGTATTTAGACAAAGGAATGAAGCAGTTACTAGCAAAAAGAATTTCAGCTCGCTTTTCGGAAAGGCAAAATGTTTCTGCATTCTTGTAGTATTTAAGTGTTTTCGAAACGTTTTTATTCTTTCAATACAACCACAGTTTACTTAATTTTCCAAAATGATCTAATAAAATAATGTCGTTCTGTCATACATATGTTCAATATTTTATAGTTTTTTCGTCAGATGAATTGAAGATTATATCTTCGTTATGCTAAACAAACTTCCTTTTACTTCCTTTTTCCATATTTAACTTCTTTTTCGTATTGAAATTAGCATAACGTTATGTATAGCAAGCTGCACTTTCTAGATCAAGAATTTGCTTACAAGAAGATTTCTTAATACTCTATTCACACTACATCCACTCTTCTTCCTAATTCAATGACGTATCTTCTTTAACCAACTTAAAATCAAATAAAAGGATGTTATATATTCGACGGCGTTGTATTTTATTTTGACCTATATTCATCTTACTGTATTAATAACGAACATGAATAAATTTATATGACATTGATTTTTCACAATTGCTTTGCAAAACGTCAGTAACTTGCTTGATTGTATGAAACTATAACAGATAGTGCACGCAATAGTCCGTTCGCTTTTAAGCTTTGTGCATAGAATCAAAGTCGATCCCACTGTATTGCATACATTTGCACGTAACTTAACACGTTCCGTCGCAACCCAGTGCTATTCAATTTGTGTTTCCAGCGATCCGAAAACTGACGGTTTACAATTGTTTAACGTAGCCATTCTATTCGATATTCACTATCTAAACTTGAATTTAATTACAGGTTAAAGCTTTTGCTTTAAATATTGGAGGAATAACGGGGTGTCAAAAAGCAAATACTTGAAAATGTATTGAAATTTCGACCTACATAAAATTGAAAGAATACTTCTTTTCGTAACACTAGCCGTTTTTCCGCGACTTTGCCTGGGTAAATTATAACCTTTGCTACTAGTGTATGATGTAGCTTTCCGTTTGCAAAAAAATATAGTCCTGTAGTTTTGGAGCCTATTCAATGCAAGCAATCAAGTTTTTCTCTCTTCATAATATCAGTGTAGATAAATAATAATATTTATTTTTAATGAATTTTAAATACGGGGCCCCTTTTGAGGGGTAAATTAGAAAAATAATACCAAACTTATAAAACTTGTTTATAAAATATATATAGTCTGCAATGCCTAAGTTTCTTACCGTCTCTTCTCAGTACCAAATCTCCCGCCGTAATTTTGTGGTGGCGTAGTTTTTGACTTCCACAAGTGCTATGTATAAACCTAGACTGAATAAACGATTTCGATTTGATTTAATTTGCTGGGAAAAAATATGCTGGACCGTACCAATTTTGCGGCTGGATTCTGAATTTAAAAATTATAACAATCACTTAAGTTTTTTACATTTTACAAAGCAAAAAAAAAACTCAAGTTTAACCAAACTGCTATTAACTGATAATTAAAATAACTAAAATCAGAAACGAAAATCTGTATAAGTGAAGCTTTAGTACAGTTTGAGACATGTTTAACTTTCAATTCGAATTCAGAAACTGGGTGACACTCAAGTTAAATTAAACGTTGTGCTACAAAACATTTTTCTATTACCTCTGTGTAGATGAGTATTTTTTTTAAACTAATTTTCAATTAAACCATTGTCCTAGGTGCAATACCAATCAAGATAGAGCAGGTTTCCCTAATTTATATGGTTTGCAGAAAGTTTAAATTTGTAAGTTTTTTTCTCATTTTGTAAATATTTTCTCAAGCTTATATTGAAACCATTTTGAACTAGATAAACCTGTATGTACGAGCACTGTAACAGCTGTGGTGGGTGCTGCCATCAACGAGCCAGCAAAAGTAACGTGTGAAGTAGATGCATTCCCTCCACCCAAGAATTTCCAATGGACACTTAATAATTCCATGGGAACTGTGGAATTAGACGCGGTGAGTTTGCTTAATGTTTGAAATAATGTTAGTGTTTTGTTTCTAATATTTACATTTAAGTAGCTTGTAGGTACGCCATGCCGGTATTGATATTTGGTACCTCTGAGGCCCTAAATCAAAATTTTCTATTCTTTTGTATATTATCTCAGAACCGAAATAATTATTGTCACGTGCACGAAAATATTCTAGGTGAACCATTGGACTAATGATTTTAATCAAAATAAGTCTGTGACTTCTTCTTTTACGATTTTCACAATAAAAACTTCAGTTACTTATCTTTAATGAAAAATACTTCAGAAATAATGCTTCATAAATTCAAAAGGACTGAAGAATTTTTCAAGCACTTGTTACATTTCGTTAATAATATTCTCATCAATGTATTCTATTGGCATTGTAAATTCAAAATTAATCAAATGTAATAACTCAGTTACTCATAAAGAAAAATTCTTTATACTCTTATTTATTTATATTATTTATACTATTATTTATACTATTACACATATCAATTCAATGTTTATTTTGTTAACAGAGTAAATTCACCATCGATAGTGCAGGCCGTTCAATCCTCACATTTTTACCAAGTTCTGAAGCAGACTACGGCTCGCTATATTGTTGGGCTACCAACTTAGCTGGAAAGCAGATTGAACCCTGCAAGTATAGCCTATTACCAGCAGTCCGACCGGACCCACCGTTCAATTGCTCAACCGTGAATTTAACAGATGATGCTGCAGAATTGAGATGTGTCGCCGGTGAGTTAAATCAATTTATTGTGTTATTATACTGTAAAATTCGTCAGTCCTGTTAGGTCGTGGTTTGCTTAGTGGTTAGAGCAGTCGCCCGGATTGCAAAAGTTCATGGGTTCGAGTCCCATCTCAGAGTGCAGTGCCCAAGCATTTTTCAATAAGAATATTTTTCAGTATAGCATTGTCAAATGCAAAATTGATCTAATATAATAATCTTAAATGAGTCTTATAAGATTTGCTAAGATAAAAATATAAAAAAAAATTGCTCTATTATCATAAGCAAATGATGGCAACAAAATTTATCTCTGAATAAATACTTTATTGGATTTCTATAAGTACCTCGTTTTATCGTATAATGTTCTATATCACCCCAATAATCAGTTAACACTATTGATTAGGTTATGATGGCGGCCTTCTCACCATATACTTCGTAGAGGCATGGGAGTTGGGCACATTGATTGCCAACGTCTCTACACCTCACCCGGTATGGAAGCTAAGAGGACTAGGTTCAGGGAAAGCCTTAAAACTGGTGTTCTACGCTTTTAACGCCAGAGGCCGTTCTGACTCCACCACATTAAGAGTTCATACACTATCACGACTGGCTTTGCATACAGGTTTGTATTTTCAGGTGCATATTTTGTTTCATTTGCTTATGTCTTGGACTAGATGCGACGTTAAAAGCAGATATTTTATGGAAGTAATTGAATGATAAACAATAAAAATAGCTCTTGACAATAGTATCATATTGTACGCAAAGTTTTATCAACTTATTGTGGACGATAGTGTTTTTAGCTATTTGCGTATAATTGACGAGAATAAGATTAATTTACTATTACTGTCTGCCAATATTAACATGTTTTTTTCAAACGCTATTGATCAGTTTGTCACGTTACCAATACACTAAACTTAAGCCATTGAATATAAAGTCGTAGATTTGTTGAGCTTTGGCCTAAGTGTCAAATGAGATTATATATGATGATTATTTTATATATGATGAGTTTTTCATACTGTTTGTGTGTATATATATATAACGGTGGGTAGTCCGAAGGGGGCTATTACGAAGCCCAAATAGATCGTCCATATCGGAGGACTATCTTTAAAATAACACTGCAGGCGTGTATACCAACGTGGATTTGTTCCATTTTATCACTTTTCATACGAAAATATAACGAGATGAGCGTGATGTCATCAGATGTCTTTACTCCTCGGCGATCGGAAACAGAATGTGTGCCAAAATGGCGGCAACTTAGTTTTTATTAACGAACTGTCAAAGTCAGTGTCACCATTCTAATAAAATTAAGAGTATCGATGATCACGCTCTCTTTACAATCGAGTAATTAAGTAATCGAGTAACTAGCAATTAAAATAAAAGAAACTAAATCAAACGATCTTCGTAATGATGATGCGACACGGCCATTCTGGGAGACGGTGCGTGCTCTGCGCCAGTCGCGTTTCTGTAACAAAATACAAGAGCTTTTCTGAGCTAGGTATCTGTAAACCTAGTTATTTGGGAATTTTGATTTGAACAAGATTTCGGCCATCATTTTTTTTAAACATCAAATTCATTACCAACGGGTATTTTATCACAATTGTTATAAAAACTGTAGTTAAGTTAGCACATGTAACTTTCTAACGAATAGATTGTATAGGGAAATGAGCTGTTTTATTAAGTTTATTTGGTCAATGCAACTGCTCCACGCATACTTGCATGATTATTGTACTCGTAGCAAGGATGATGCTGTGGTCATGAGCGGTCCTGTACGCCGTGGTCCACAGAGGCTCTAAAGGAGATGGGGAAAAGGTCGATGCTGGGGTCTGGGTCTTACATATGACCGTGGTCTCCAGAGGCTCTAAAAGTTTTTTTTTTTATTATTTTTTTTTGTTATGTTTTTTTTTTGTTTGTTTTCCATTTTTGTTTTTTTTTTGCTCATTAGGTATTTGAGGCTGTGGTCATGAGCGGTCCTGTACGCCGTGGTCCACAGAGGCTCTAAAGGAAATGGGAAGGACGATCCTGGGGTCTGGGCCTTATTTATGACCGTAGTCCCCAGAGGCTCTGTGAAACGACTTAAAAGTTGGGAAGTTCATAGGATGGGATTTATACAGTCTTTTCATAAGAAATTTTTGATTGTTGAATTGAACTTTCATGAAAATGTTATCTCTCTATCAAACAGCCAGGAATATAGAGTGCCTAACAATACCACTAACCATTTACTAGGTATCTAATTGATGTGCAGCGCGGTAGATTCTTTTTTCGGTCAGTCCTGACTTTAACTAAAGTAAGAATTTGAAACCAATCGAAATTTTATTAATTAGAGACCGTTTTTACTGTAAGTTTCTTTAGTAATAAGAATTTAAGAGTTGATAAATCCTATCATCAAATCTTATTTACAATGAAATTATTCATAAACAACAAACTGGTTTGAGAACCTCGATTGCATCACTTAACCAGCAATGCAATCACACTTTTTCAATTTTATTTTCACTTAACAAGTGATTTTAAGAGTTACTAATTCGATTGCCATGAACTCTTCACGATTTTAATTACTTTATAAGGGAGTACTCGACTCCAGTATCATAACAAAATGAAAACGACTCACCAAAATACTGCAAAATACTAGCAAGGGTAGCAATGATGTAGACGTCTACACGTCGCTCACTAACAATGCCAGCAGACGAGCCATCAGTTTTGCCACCGTTGCATCTTCTTCGGCTAGAGGTATCTTGAGAGTAGTGACCATCTGTTCCGCAACTGTTCTTCATATCAGGAACGCTTGGTTCTCCCTACAAAGGCTTCAAGTGTTTCTTCTTATCGACCAACAGAAATATTGCCGAGTATATCGAGTTCGGGCAGATGCACATGTGACTCGACGACGGTAGATGTGATTAACGTGGATGAGGGCGAAAAAGTTTTAATTTTGTTACCGCAACAAGATTCTTCATATCCATGACATCTGTGTGTCCACTTGGTCGGTTACATCCCACTTCTGATAACGGCGGGTAGTCCGAAGGGGCTATTACGAAGCCCAAATAGATCGTCCATATCGGAGGACTATCTTTAAAATAACACTGCAGGCGTGTATACCAACGTGGATTTGTTCCATTTTATCACTTTTCATACGAAAATATAACGAGATGAGCGTGATATCGTCAGATGTCTTTACTCCTCGGCGATCGGAAACAGAATGTCTGCCAAAATGGCGGCAATTTGGTTTTTATTAACGAACTGTCAAAGTCAGTGTCACCATTCTAATAAAATTAAGAGTATCGATGATCACGCTCTCTTTACAATCGAGTAATTAAGTAATCGAGTAACTAGCAATTAAAATAAAAGAAACTAAATCAAACGATCTTCGTAATGATGATGCGACATATATATATTCTAATTGATTCTTATAGAAATAGATCGGATATATGAAAAAACTAATACGGGTAAGGTTCATTCACTAACTGGTTTGTGGGTGTGACAACACTACGGGCAATATAAAAATAGCTAGGGAGTGCCAGTGATGAGTATATTGTTCTGTTTTCTCTGTCAGAGCTCAGAGTCTATAAATCTATAACTGGATACTCTCATAATCTGATTTACGAAATATTTGTACGCGAAAATAAATAGCTAAAAAAATGATATTTTATTAATATTGCAAGGGAAATCTTGAGAATTCATCTGCGCGAAATTTAAGAAATTGTTATTTTGAGAGACTTTTTTAGCAAATTATTCTTGTATTAATGTAATATTTTAAATTCAGAGCGTAAACACTTTCCCAGTGTGATATTTTAAACAAAACCGTCATTTCAATGTTACTGTACCGATTTGGTAATTTATTTGATGATTAAACGCTCGCTGGGGCTATGAGGCATCAGAAGAGTGAAATCGAATGAAACAGAAATTCCCTTATAATATATGTTTTGTTTGAGCGGTGCTTTTAAATGAATACTGATAAATGAAAAAGCTTTAAGAGTTTTTCCTACCCTAACCTTTAGGTAAAAATGTAAAAGGAATTTACGATATTAAATCATTAGTAATTTATATTTACAAAAAAACAATCACTGCACTGTAAATTTATGTTTGAAATTTGTTGATATTCGACATACATAGTCGAAATTTATTCGTGTATCACAAAAATGTATCGCACATGCGAGCACATATGGGGAAGGACGCATAAGTTGTTACAGCTCTATATTCTACATTAGAAATTGTAGTTGTACGATATTAAGCAAGGTTTGGCGACTCACCGCAAGCGATCCTTTACCACCACGGGTTCCTAGGGCTAGGCCTGGAAAGGGGTGCGTCGACGCGGCTGCCAGCGAAGATATCCTAAACGGTCTTTAGTCCATCGGCACTGATCCACCGTGCTTCTGAAATGTCCTTATTCTCAATAACAAACAATTCACCAAGCTCAATCAAAAATTAGGTGCGCGCCGTTAGGAATTTGAACTCTCAGTAAAAAACATCCCAAGGATTAGGGGTGGGGATTTGGAACGAAGACAGCTAATCGCCACACCAGTGCATAATAAAAAAAATACCGACAGTTAACATTAACTACTGTTATATTGTCTTTTATAATTAACAAATCACCCGTTTCGTTACGAAACAGTACTGATAAGAGCGTTTTTTATACAGAAGCAAACACGACAAGCAACAATACAATAGACGCTAGCTGGATGCTCGGGATCATTGCTGGGATCATAGGAACCCTTGCCGCTGTTGTCATCATAGCCCTACTGGCGAGGCGGAGGCACCATGGACCCAGGCAATATGAAGGTAATATAATTCAGATAGATAATTACATTGAGTTGACTCCTTGACTTCGGAGGGAGGAACTTACAAGAGATCTTAGTCTTTGCTGTTGTTTTAATGATAATAGTACTAGAATTAAATAATCCGGCACTAATATGATTAAATATGTACTAAATAATAATAAAAATAAAGTAGCTTATACTTAAAAAGCCTAATAGAGCACATATTAAGTTACAAGTCAATGAAAACGACATTTAAAAAGTTACAGGTATGACCTGATTGATAAAACTAATTAACTCTAGTGGACCATTATAGTCGACCTAAACATGTATTTATTCATGGATTTCTTTTTTATTACGATTCATGATATTACCTAATACCTACAGATACATAAAAACAAAGATATGTATATATTATTCTTGCAAAATAAGAAAATTGATAAAATCGTATGTAATTAAAATAATGTTAAGATTTGATATACAAATACATTTGCACATTTGATTCAAATGAAAAAATCCGCCGGTGCCACAATCGAAACATGGATAAAACTATTTACTTTGTACCATAAAAGTTTTCAGCGTTTATAATTTACATAATCACAATACATTTTAAAGAAACTAAGCGTGTTTCACAACACTAGAATACAACGAAATCGCTCAAGTCTTAAATTTAACGGCGAAATTTGCGTCTTTCGCTAAAGGAAGAGTTTATTGTGAACAATTTAAAACCAGTGATTTAACAAATTATCTACCCGGTACGAAAATGAAAATTTAAATAGACTTTATATTACTGAAAATGAAAAGCTGAATATTGAAACGTTGTTTAATTTTAGCTTATGTATTACGGAAAGCCAGTTTATGCAGACATCTTTTGAGACGTGAAATGCTCCTTAATTCTTCGCCCTAGGAGAAAACGCAAAATTGATTTTAGAAAAAGAATGTATACTGTGTTATATTAGATAACCGTGTAGTTCATAAGATATTAATAATTATTATTGTTGAAGTTTCTATTGTTATATTTATAAATACAGCTAAGAATAGAATTGAATAGATTTAAGAATGAAATATATTTAAGCATTATTAAAATTTATTTGTAAACACATTATTTCGTTACATAATTAGGTAAACTGTATAAACATAATTAGGTGATCTAGGTAATCATTACTAAAAAAAATACATCAAATTAAACAACATTAAAACCTAAAATATTATATTAAAATTAAAGAAATTTAATCGTAGTTTAAGTGAATAGAAAAAAAATAAGAACGCAAAACAGTTTATGTACGTACTCTGTTAGTCCTAGCCAACTAGTTAGTTTTCGATTTCGAATTCCTATGCCGTGGAATTCCTAACAATGACTGAACGTTGGTGGTGGAACGTAGAATGCATTAGTAAGTAAATTGTTTCGGTTCGATATAAAGGACTTCGCCAGAACACAAATAAATCGGAATTGCTTCGGCCAGGAAGTTTAGTGGTGAATAGCGGCAGATCTGTTCGCGTGACTGGAATTTCCAACCTCCGCTTTATGTGGAAACCTGAAATAGTGTAACAATAAAGGACTGTAACTGGCCTTTTTAAACTATTCTATAGCTAATAAAGAATTTAGAACCATTCTTCATGATGTATTTAAATGCGAATAAGTGACAAAGAAGTAAAATGAAATAGCCTGGCTTATTATGGACATGGAATGCAGAGTTATAGAGGAGACAAGCGATAAAAGAATAAAGTGTTGAAAAAATCTACAAAGAATTATATTAATATTAACGTTAGGAATATATAAGTAACGATTTACATTTAATAGTACAACTGTCTTAAAGTCGTTAAATTAATATTATCTGTGCACATATATTGACAAAACTTTAATCGAAAGTTTGAGGCCATCATTTATGTTGAGGTACATAGATTTGATTTAAGAAACGTCCAATTTTTTGAGGATTACTTTCGCCACCATTTTTTCTAAACATGCTTTTACCAAAAAACTATGAAAGTTGTCTTTCCGGACAAAAAATGTTTTCTTTTTCTCCAAATGTTTTACTTAGAATATAAAAATTACTTAGAATATAAAAATTGCATTTTTAAAACGAAAAACTCGAACAAAACAAAACGCTTGGATCTGCGATAGTTCCTGTTCCAATACATTTCAAATATAGTTGATTTTCTGCATTTTTCCTGATATTGCAGATACGAGGGTCAAACTGAAAGTTCTTAGAAAATCAAAAACTGATTACATTAGCCAGTTATTAGTTTTATTATATCTTTTCAAAATATTATCCATTCACGTCAATACACCGCTGCATGCGATGGAACCACTGGGAAAAGCACTTTGCCCACTCGTCCTTAGGGGTCTCTTCAATGGCATCGCGATACGCAGCCACCGCTTCTTCAGCATTCATAAACCGCTTTCCTTTAAGTTTTTCTTTAATTTTTGGAAATAAATAAAAATCACAAGGCGCGAGGTCGGGGCTATACGGCGGGTGACCCAGTAATTCAACGTTTGATGTCGCCAAATAGTCGATCGTTCGCTTGGCGGTGTGCGACGAGGCGTTGTCGTGGTGAAGGAGGATCCTACTGCGAGGTCGTTTCTCTCGAACTTTTTCCAAGACAAGTGGCAAACAATTGGTAGTGTACCATTCTGCAGAAACTGTTTTTTGATCCTCTAACACAATTGTTGCAAAATGACCTATCCTTCCAAAGAACGAGGCCACCATTTTTTTTCCCGCACTTCGATCTCTCTTCACTTTAGTTGGCAACTCCTCGAAAGGAAACACCCACTGAGCAGATTGTCTTTTGGTTTTAGGATCATAACAGTAAATCCAGCTTTCGTCACCTGTTAGTATGTCGAACACAGCATTTGAGTCACCTCCGTTAAATCTTTCAATCATTTTACGACACCAATCCACACGATGGAGTTTTTGAGCCTCAGTCAAATTATGAGGTATCCACCGGGCGCAAAGCTTCCTGACCGCTAAATGTTCGTGGAGGATTTTGTGCACTTGACTCATACCGATGCCTAAGCTTGTCCGAATCTGTTGATAGGTCACTCTTTTGTCAGTCTCTATCATACGCCGCACAACACAGATGTTATCTTCAGTCGTCGCCGTAGAAGGCCGTCCCTCACGTAAATCATCAGTGAGATTAGTGCGACCACGTTTAAACTCATTAAACCAGTTGTAAACAGTCGCACGAGATGGGGCTTCATTGTGAAAGGCCAATCGTAGTCTATCATAACTTTCTTGTTGACTTAAATGACATCGAAAGTCATAAAAAATCATTGCACGAAAATTTTCTCGTGTTAAATTCATGATGACGTGACACAGACAATTTTCAATTTGCCGCCAAATCGTAAAACAAATGACAAATGAATGAAATATATACTCAGTAATATTGGCAAAGAGTTATATTTTCAAATTTTAGAATGATTTTTTTATTATATTGTTTATAAGTGGCCAGTTCTAAGAACTTTCAGTTTGACCCTCGTATTTCGTCACTCTCTTACGACATTTTTATTAAGTTTTCTTCCACAGACAGCAAGGGTGGCCAGCGTTTTGTATTTATTAAAATTCTGAATTCGTGGGAGACCGTACATTTTCAGAAATGTTCAGTGAAACTTCAAAGTGTCGCATGCTTGAATAAAAATTCAGCGAATTCACTCCCAACATCAGTATTGCTAAAATTTGATATTACGGATGAATATGTAACAAGTTTGAAGTTTCATAAGAATTTAGTTGACGTTAAAGAGAATGTCCAATAAAAATTACTAACTTTCAGTTTAATTTGTACAAATAAATAATGTCCAATAAGCCGTAAAAAAATAACAACACTACTGTTTAAAATTTTGATATATATAGAAAAAAATTGTGAAGTTACCTCTAAAATTCGCTGCACATACGCTGTTACTCGTGACGGCTTAGTTAAAATATTTTTGAAGAACAACACGTCAGTCATCTTCTGTCCCTTTCTAACTCAATGAGGCACAATTAGATAGATATTGACAGTGTTTTGTCTTTCTTTTCAGCCTATACACGTTTGTAGAGTTCACCATCAACGATTAACCATCAGTTTTGGTTAAGGACTCTAAGTTATATTACAGTAGTATAATAAGACATTTTTGCTTATGGTGTTACACACAAAAATATTAATAGTGCCAGGCTAGTGCCAGGTACATTTTTGAACCTATAGCCTATGGATGCCGTGCTAAATGGTCATTTCAATATCGACAAACTATCTATAACTCCTTTTCACTACTATTCACATTTGTAGAATCCATTACTGGGAAAGCGGTGAATCACTGATGTGTCAGCTCTTTTATCTAGAATTATACCGGCTTTGAGTTTATTAAAATAAAAAGTCTCAAATATTACGCTAAAATAAAACAAAGAACTTTAACTTTTATATGAACAATGAGTTTTAAACTAACAATTTTACTGTAACTGATGTTTCGTAATAAAAAGAAGAGTAAACAATATTAATTAATAAATGTAAGTAAACATGCAGACTTTTTGTTAAGATTACTTGATGTCGTAAGATGTACAAAAAATGTTTGTACCTGTGCGCTCTAATAACAAACATAATCAATCCGTGATAGCGGGTATCATAATGTCACAGTGATTTTTTTAAATTGATTATTCCAGAATTAAATTATGATTCTAAATATAACGTTTTATTTCGAAGTCAGCCTAAACGGTGATTTCATTGTTGAGTCTCACGTAAATTTGTTATTTGTATCACAAAATGAATAAAACGGTATAAAGTTCAATAAATAGACTAAAAAACAAAATGGTAAATAATATATTAACATGAGCTAGTTTTATCATATCAAATTACATATTTTACATATTCATAAGTAACTATTATTAATGTTTTCTGAGATATTGAATTTTGTCGGGCGGATTAAATACCAATTGTCTTTAAAATATTTTTGGTTATAAATGTACGTGTTTACGGTGATTATAATTTTTCATTTTTGTTTCTCTCTAGCTCCGATGCAAACTGTAAAAGGATATAAGACAACAATACATAACACTAATCATTCTCCGATGCAACCTGACGACAAGAATCCTGACGTAGTACCTCTAGGAAAAGGTTAGTATTTTTATTATAAATAAGTATTGTTATGTTACGAAATATTAACGGAAAATAGCATTACCATTATAGTCTTCTAAAAGTCTGAAATAAGTCATTAATAATATTGTTTCCAGTCCAAAGAATGGTTACTTACTATATATCGACCAAAGTCGTTTAGCGTTTATATATTTACTACCGAATATTATAATAACAGCTATTTGAACTTATCGTTAAAGTCACGATACATTTTAATAACATATTGGCTTATACGAAATAATAAAAAGGATTAATATAGATAGTATAGATTATAGGAAAGATAAAGATAGTCTTGTATCCTATAATTCAGTGGTTTTTCTTGGGTTTTTTCGGTTATTTTGCAATCGGGTTTGACAATATTATAACATTTTGACCGGTTTGTTCAACAGAATGATTGCTTCTTTACCGTAATTGAAGACAACGAGTAATAATTAACGCACATCCTGAAAGTAATTTGTTTAAAATCAGATACTGATTTAATTTCAAAAACTTCTAATAGAGGCTTTATTTTTCAGCTGTAATCATTACAGCTGTCACAATATCTGCGATTGGGTTATTATCATTATGTTCTGGTGGTTGAACTTAATTGTATGACTTCAGGTTGACATCAATAGGAGTTTTTGTATCTAAACCACTATTATGGTTTTTTAATAGTGAAAGCACAGAAGCTATCTCCTGCGCTATTTTTGTCAATGCTTCTCTTAGAGTATTAAAATGTCGCCTTTCATACCACTCTTTACAAAATTTCGCGAATGTTATCTGTCCCTGAGATTCTAAAGCCCCTATTTTACTGACATTTTGGGATGGTATAGCGCAACTTCCGCACTATCGTTGCAGTTAAGACACGAGAACGATTTTCAAGGCACTAAAATATTAAAGTAAGATAAGGTGGGTTTAAAAGTAGGTATAAAAATATATTTATTTTTTTGTGTTGTTAGATAATATTATTATTTCCTTTAATTTGCAAGCTACATTGGAATTAACACTAAAGTTTTAATTCCAGTGTAGCTTTAACCGACCTATATTGAATTTTTCACCATAATAGAATATTAACAATGAAGAATAATTATTAACCGACTTCAAAAAAGGAGGTTCTCAATTCGCCTGTATCTTTTTGTTTTTTACTGGGTGGACTGATTTTGATGATTTTTTATTTGAAAGCTAGTGCTTTCCGTGTGGTCCCATTTCAATTTTCAGCATAGTATTTGTCAAACTTAGGAGAAGATTTTAGGTATATTAACAGACTAAAAAAATGTAGGTTCGCACTTCATCACGGTTTTGACGCGGTTTTCAGAAAAGTATTTTTAGAGTTACGCATTATATAAAAATTACTAAAAGGCAATAAATGAAATAATAGAAAATAATTTATTTCAAAAGCGACTTATTCAAGAAAATGCTGTTAAAATCGGGCGGAGGTTTCTGTTAATAACCTACATTAATTTATAAACGCCCGACTTCGATAGCATTTTCTTGAATAAGTCGCTTTTGAAATAAGTATTATTTTTCACTTGTTTAAGTTTGAATTCTACCATATAAAATTACAGAAAATTGCGATAGTTTTTAAAAACAAAAGTGAAACCTAACAGATTTCAACTGCTCGCGAGATATTGAGAGACCACCGGAGCCGCCGCCTTACGGAGCGGTCGTGTCTCCACCCGTTGGTTCTTCAAGGAGTGTCCACAGTCTCAACCAGCATGAAGCCCGATCAACCACGCCACACACGCCTAACACTCCGGCTTCTGATGCCCAGGTATATATTCTTTATTTCCGCGAATAAACACTTCGATCTATTAAAATATTAATTAATTTTAAACATTATCAGCGCTACTTATAAACGTGGTATAAAATGTTATACCGAGAATTAGTGCAGAATACGCAAAATGTCAACTTATAAACTCGGTGTAACTTATGCTTAGCATAACCTGGATGTAACGTTCTAACAAATCTTATTCCACCGATATTCCGCCCGTCACCGTAGTATAACTTTGGTGTAGCAACGGATTTGTCAAATGACATTTTGATATTGTTGATGCTTTATTGATATTTACCAAATATTTACCGTATTAGATAATTTTTAATAATATTGAAACGTGTATTTATTGAAATATGGCGTTTAGACAATACAAAAAGTGGAAGAAATTAATAATTTGATCAATCGATCGCAAATGTTTAGGGCAAGAAGAAAATCTAAAATATTTAGAACTAGAAACGATACCTTCCTTTTATACAATGACGACGAATTTCGTATAAAATATCGTTTTTCCAAAGACGGCGTCTTATTGTTAGTACGTTTATTTGGAAGTGAGCTATATTGCAGATACTGATAACGCTGAGATACTACTTTTACTTGCCATTTTGATATTAAATTCAAATTCAAATTATTTATATTAGTTTATAATTGAATAAATAATTTACAATAACTTGCACAAAATCACCCGCGTCTTGTTCAAGGAATAACCACATGTAACATCTATCAACCAAACGTTAAACTTGCGTTAAACTCAGTGATATTTGACACTTCAACAGACAAAATACTTTCTTTTTTTCGTTTTTGTCTATAAAATGCGGCGTTGCCGCTACGTGCATCGAACATAAGGGTGGAATACTTACGCCGAAGATATACCAAGTTTATAAGTCAAAAGATATTCTTCCGTTATTATGAGCATATACCGAGTATAACTATTCTTGGTATAACGATTGAATAACCATAGTTTAATGAATTTTTATAAGTAAGGCTGTATAAGTATAAATAAATATAATTTACTGTTATATTTTAATTCAGCGGAAAAAATATACTTTGAGATTGACTAACCTTATTTATTCAACAAGTCTAGGTGTCTACGAGACTTCCTTTTTTGGCTTCAACATGTTTCCCAATTGACACTTTATCTGTAAAGAAGTGACGCTTAATGAAAAAATTGGAAGTCACAAGAAATTCTAATACACACGTCATAATATAAAAAAACCCAACCCACAACCAAGAAGTCACGTTGCTCGTCAACTGATGTATTTATTTTATTTTCACAGAGCATCGGCACGCTTGCGGACGATCGTCGTAGCGTAACAAGCGGTACTCTGTCAAGACGGAGAGAGGTGGTCACGACTAGAACACCTCTTTTAGCCAACGCTAGGGAAAGCTGTGTTTAGAAAATTTTTCTATTCAACTAACTTTGTGTTAAGGGAAACATTACGAATGAATTATTGCCATTCATTCATGATCATCTCTTTAAACGATATCCAGCAATCGTTGGCCTATTTTATTATACGATATATATGTCGCTTATCAGTAATTCCATGTCAGTTGACACATTATTTCTATGTTAAACATGTAAGTAATGTGGAATAATCGACTTAATTGTGTGGTTGTTTATATAACGTGTATTTCATATTTATACCTTTATTTCAATTTATTTTATATTTTAAATACATAAGTGAATTTTACATTGCTAGAAACTCCTTTGACATTACTTTTACCTCACATCAAATTAAAGTATCAACATTATGATTTAGCATTAACACATCGAATTAAATAAAAAAGACTGTTTCAATTGTTTCCTTTAATGTAAAGTTATAAACGAAGTATGTGTATGTATAGATCACTTTGATAGATAAAATTATATATTTTAAAATAGGATACCGATTCACAAAGAGAAATATTAGCAAACTAAGGAGTAGTTAGATAAATAAAAATGTGGTTAACGAGCCGTTTGTGAATTTAACTCGTAATAAAAGAGAAACCTCTTATAAATAACTTATTAATAAAAAAATACTTTGTGCGCTTTTATTTAAATAACTTAAATTGATTTTTCTAACTCGGGTGATAGAGGTAAAATATAGACATTTATCTTTGTCGAGCGGGCTTCCTCGGCCCACCCATAGTGCTAAATCTATTCATCTGTCAGTTTGCGCTCCATGCATTTAACCGTTCGATAGCATACCACACCAGTTGGCCAAAGGGGAATTCCCAAGTTTCTCTTGTACTATCAACTTATGCATTTAAATATTACAATGACAAGAAATACGTTGCTATCGGTGTAATGTATTTAAAAATATCAATAGATGATTCGTATGTAGACCTGATCAATTATATATATAATTAAGTTTTTTTGGGAGTTTTGAGTGTTCATTTTGACCGTATAAATATTCTCCAAAGATATATACAGAGAGATATACAGTTTTTAAACAACATCTAAATCTAATCAGTGTATTGAATTTGAGAAAATGTGAGCGTACTCTGACAGAATATCAACAACGTGTTTTGTTAAGCAAATCCTTATTTTTGTATATTTAATAAGAAAACTAAAAATCATCAAAACCATATCAGATCATAAAGATTTTTTCTTTTTGTTGTAAGGCTATAATAAGTGTGACGATGTTATAATTTTCTGTAAGCTGGTATTTGATTACTTAAATAAATATAAATCTATGAATAGATCAAGATTTTCTATACGATATTAGCTTTTCATACATGAATATTGACTGTCATTGTTATGATTTTTATCAACACTGCAATGTATACTGTGTCGTAATAGGTATGTGAAAAAAAAAAAGATTATTGTTACTGTTGTATAATTCACTTGGTTAATAATTCCATTCCATTAATAATTCCACTTGGTGGAATTATTACAAAAAAAATAAAAACCATAATTTAATGATATAAATGTTATAACTAAAATTTCGTATTTAAAATTCTTCTGTGTTTGAAGTTATATATACGAGTATAATATTCATTTCTAAATTTAAGTTTCCTTTTCGCAAACTAAAATCAAAGTGTGTTTAATGAAGTTTCTTATTGTAGTGAATGCAAATGAATATTTACTTATTAATTTAAAATATGAATATTATTACTTTAAACACTTATACTTGAAACATAATTATTAAAAAAAATGTGTAAATAATTCGTTTCAAACAGATAAGGGACAATAAAATATTACTTGGAGAAAATAAAAATAATTTTATAATTATCTGTTTACAACACTACTATAATGCACTGCACTACTAAAATTTTACACTTCAGTAAATGTAAAAAATGTACCCTTAAAAACTTGACATTGAATGAATGTGTAATGTAAATATAATATTAATAAAAAAAACTTTTTAAAATCGTATGAATAACTGTCGTAAAGTTTTAATTATTTTAAAAGTTAATGAATTCACTGTGATGCTATAAAAATATTGATAAATTGTACTATTGTCTTGCTAGTACGTTTATAAAATGTAAATATTCTTATTAATATATACATAGGTAATATAAAAAAAAAACTATTTATGTTAAGATGACACTGATCTTTTTTATTATTTGGGTTACTAAGTAAAAATGTTAATAATATAAATTATAATTATTATGAACAATAACAATGTTGAAGGTTAATTTGCAATTTATTATTCATTTTATTTGAAAAGAAAAAAATAGTTTATTAGTCAATCTGTAAATATAAAACTTATCAATTACTATGATTGATGTTAAGTTTAGTGTTACTTTATCGTAAATTGATTTATGTCATTATTTCAAAGACTTCTTCGACATATCGTTAAAATAAGAGATATGTGTAAAATTTCTTGAAGTAAATAAACTTGCCTGTCTGCAAACTGGAATATCGTATTTTTTATCATATTGATTTATCTTTATCACACAAGCGTGTTATACTCCATTACGAATTATAAGAGGGATTATTCAGATTCAGTAGGATAAACTTTTGATATATTTTATCCTTTATCACTTTTATCCTTTTGAGGACAAACTTTTGATCCGAATATGATCAAAGGAAATTTCGTATACGCTCAAAGTGCGCCAAAAATAAAAATATAATAAAATAAAATATAACAGCAAAACTTACAGTATCATCGGGAAGTGAGCAGGAAGACACAACAAAAAGAACAAAAGCAACATGACATATATCAAAAACTCAAAAGAAATAAAAATAAATTAAACCTTTTTACACAGTCCCATTTGATAGCCAGTTCGTAACACATTTTCACAAAAAAAAATCGAGTAACTTTTTTTTCACTAATTCGCCAGAAAAATTCTGACTGTATTAATTGAGCAAAGGAAACATTTCGCGTAGATATCAATTTTAATACTCTAGATAGGAAGATCAAAGATTCTTATGTGAAATACGATGTTCGTAAACTCACAAAGAAAATACATTCAATCAAGCCGGAAACTAAGAGGGTGTTGAAATCAATCGACTAATTTCTTGTGAGAGGCACGTAACCTATCTCACATTGTCGCATTGAAGAAGGAGGCTGTCTGTGATGCGTGATAAGAATTTTTATCTCTTTCTCTATCAGTTTATATGAGCGGAAAAGAAAATGTACACTACGGAATAAGAGGCGACACTTTTGCATGTGCATTTTATATTGATTTCTCCATCCATTAAGACGATACCATTAACACATAACCCTTACATACAAATACAAAAATAGTTATCTTCCTTATCATGACTATAAATTAAACAAAAACCTAAGAAGTCTATGGTGTTTAAACTTCAATATTTGTACAAACTTGCGGTTCTTGTGGTGTAGTTACATCCAGAGTCCAACTAGTTCGTGTCCATTTTTTCATAATATAGTTAAATACGGCTTAAACTTTTCTGAAAAAAAAAATTATTACTTTTTTGCAACGTGAATTACATTTAACACAGTTTATTCCCCAATCTCGGAAAGGAATAAACTAATTTATCGATTATCAAAATTATACCATCAACAGCACGTCAGATGAAATGAAACTGACAAACCCCTTTTGAATTTTAACCTAAATCAATTGAGGGTAGAGTTAAAAATTAACTGCTAAAGTTCAATATACTGTGGTATTCTGGTATCATAATACAAATTAAATCGTAATGAAATGCTGTTTTCAATACATAATATTTTTCTGTGGTTTAATATTGTTAAACAATAGGAAAAATATTGTCTCAATATTAACGGAATAGTTTTTTAAACGATTATAATACCTTTAAAGATAACTTTTTTAATTATTAGATCTATTCAATTACTGAGTACATAATATGTTTGGTAAGTATTCATCAATTTGTGACAAAGTGGTTAGATAGCTGCTATGTACTGATATAACAGACTTGGATTACATTCGATTTCACAACTCTTTACGGGAGAAGGACTGCATTTCTTGTACTTTTTTTGCATGCATGTCTTGTACTTTTTTGCACATGTTGTTTGTCATGGATATGTTTTGCTCTTGTCACACAATGTAATTAATGTACACACTTTTACTTACTATGATGTGGTTTATTCGCTGAATAAATATATAGAATTATTATATTCAACATATAGATTTCTAGTTATAATATAGTTTAAAGAAGGAAGTAATAAACATAATGGCGTCTTTATTTATTGTATGCAATAATAACTAACCAATTCTATACATATCGGTTCTGCTATACCGGCAACATTTGTCGTGACGTTTTGCATAAAAAATTGTGGTGCAAGATTAAGCCGAATTCGGCCAAATTTATCATTTCATCGGTAAGTTACCTATGTGTCTGTGTTTAACTGTTGACAATAGCCTTTTGAATTTGCAGATAGTGGTAAAAAAGTAATTAAAATGATTAAAAGTAAAGTTTACCGCGGGAAGAACATACACAGTGAAACTATTTTTATAATATAGGTTTTTAATAATTTAGAAATACAAATTGCTCGAAATGGATTAGTTAACAAACATCACCATACCCATGCCATGTGAAGTGTAGTAAAATAGGAACTTTCAGAAAATGGAAGTTGATTTAAGATTTATTGATAATATGAGTACATTTTTATGTTTTCACACTGTCCCAAAATAAACACAAAAAAAATTGGTTAGAGGTCATTGGCAAAGAAAATATAAGATTAGATCTACGAGTTAAATAAATTGACGTGTAAATTAATACTCAAATTAATGCGAGTAAATAAATACAATATATACAAATGAATTTTCTTTTTATTTTAGCAATACATATCCCAAATCATATCCCTTTCAATATCCCCATTGCACATGATACTGGTGATATTTAAATATATAAACTGTTTTTGCCCTGGAAGGAAACTGCTTTAAAACTTAAACAGAAAATAAATTGTCATTAATTAAAATGTAAATAATATTTTTTGTTTGAGCAAAAATATTTAAGGTAGTTTCCCTCCAGGGAGACTACTTTAAATATTAAAACCTTTCACTGTGATTAAGGTAATATGAAAGTAAATTTCTTTATGAAATTGATAAAATTCATCGACAGTTTAATCGACAGATAAATGACAAAATCGATAACTATAAAACACTAAGCCATGCTATGTTTAGATGCCTAAATACCTACTAGGTATACACATTTTTAGTAAGTATGCCGTATTCATTATATTCACTCATCAAAGGGTTTCTTTATTTTTTTAAATTGCCTTCAATTGCTTAATCAAGAAAAATATTCGCCCTTATTGTTTTTAATTTAATTATACAAATAGTACACAAACCAGAATAGAATAGTACCTACATTTGTGTATACAACATGTAATTTTGTCAGTATCAACAATAGAGTACCTGGGTATATGCTTATACAAAGCTTTTAGAAATAACTTTCAGGAAATTGTTTTCAGCGTATGTCAAATACAAAAGAAATTATATCTAAGATATAGTTATGATGTTACGAATAAATAGAGTAACAAGACTGCTCAAATTAATATTTATGATACGAGTAAAAATATTGTTACTAAGAAAGAAAAAATGTATTTTTATAATCGAATTTGCTTTTGAAGTAGTTGAGATAGTTATTCATAAAAACAAACTATTCTTAAAATAGTTAAAAAGGCACAACTAACTTCATCAACTCGTGATATATTGACTATAATAATAACATTTGACCTCATTCCTATACAATTTTGTATTAAGCCTAGATTAGATATTTACTACCACTTTTTACTCCATGATCGGTATTGTTTAAATTATTATTTTTTTAAAAAGAAAATATATAACCAAAAATTTTTTGGTTAAATAACATTTTTACCACTATTTCATATAATTTTTTTTTCACACAATTTTTTTTGTGTCATATTGCGTTGTGGTGGCGCAACAGAAGCATCGAAGCTCTTGTCATATAATTGCAGATTTACAAGGCAATTTGTTCAGTAATAATCAATTATCAATTATATTGATTGATATGCTACAATTAAAGAATTACATAAGTAATTTGCGATATTAAGTGTCCCACTTTTCTTTTATCTGTATTTTATTATATATATATAAATAATCAAAATGGAATCTTTGAGTATAAAGAAAAAAAAAATTTATGAGCCTAAAACTGGCATGGCCTATACACTATACACGTTATCATAACAGTTATGTTGCTATATTTGATTTTGTGATTCAACTTTAAATATTATTGTATTTTAAATCGTTTTCATAACCACACAACACTGATGTAAAATTAATACTTATTATGTCGAGCGATTCATATTTACGGAAAATTGAATAAGAGATTCCATCAAAATATTTTTCGAATATAACCCAATTGCTAAATTCTTGAAAATTCAACCATCGGCTTCTGAACCGGTTTGATCCGGTAATAACTAGTGCAATCCAGTTACGACTAATACCATCACTTGAACCAGTTACGTTCGTATTAGCTGGTCGATCTAACTTACAGGGTATTGCGTGCGTACTGCCTCGGGGTCTAGTGTGCATGTAATTGATGTGTCTTCCGTACGATTTAGCGTATCAAGTAAACGTCGAACGTAATTCATTAACATTCAGGTGCGTGTTTCAATTGAAAGACATGTTTACTCTTAATTATCAGTAGGCTCATTATATTGGTTAAAACCAATGACCGAACAATACGGAACATGCACCCACGTAGATCCTGTCGAATAATGTAAGGTCATTTACATATTTGTTGTTATCTCGCCTTTCGTAAAGTCCCTACATACTGTAGGAATAACAACTAATTTATTGATCATTAAATAATATTTTGTATTAGACTTTCATAATACATATTATGAACGTAATACGTAGTGCTTTGATACCAAAAACACAGTCTTCCGTTTTATTGCAGGTACATGATCTCTTATCAATGTGGATTCCAATTTAAAAAGTCATCTATTTTATTATTTACAAAATTGTTGTACCAACCCATATCGTAATATAATTACCTGTTTTAATCACTCGACGACTGTCATCGACCAGAGATTTTCTGTATTAGATATAATAAGAGGTTATTTATTATGTTATGAATATTACAAGGCCTTATAATCATCACAGTGTGCTCTTTGATATATGATCTGAACTTATTATAGATGAATATATTATATTAATATATTTTTAATTTATTACATTACCGTAGGATATATTTATTTGAATTCACAATTTCATTCAGTAAATATACGAAAAATTATATTTTTATTATTTACCCGCTTTGAGATAACCATACCTATATTCTTAGCACACATCTGTCTTCGAGCATTTGGGTACACCCATTCGTTTTGTAGCCACCGTATCCCTGAGGGATGGTAAGATTCGCTCTGGTAATTGATACGTACGACTAGACCAATTTAACGGCAATTTGTTACCAAAGAAGGAATCCGACTAAAAAAATAGGTTCTACATTGTAATTAATGGATTATAAAATCCATACTCTCCGTTTAGTAACCGAGTAGTTTGATATTTATTCAATAGATATTATTATAATTATTACACAAAGCTCTGGTCAACTACAATCATCATGAGTCTATTGTAACGTGATCATTTAGGAATCGTAACTACTATGGCTTTATAGATTATTTTTATTATATAAACATGTTTATTAACAGATACCTGAACTCATTGATAGATTCCTAGCAGTATTATTAATAAACAAGGTTTAGTGTTAAAGTAAATTTACGCTGAGACTGCACTTAGTATTAGACAAAATTCATATTATTAAACAAGATTTAGCAATGATTAATCTAGTACGAGGTTCTACGCGAGTAATATTTACTCCTAGAAGGTAGTAGGTTTGTTTATTCTCCGTATAATATGATTTTGGACTAAAACTAAAATTGCAATTTTAGCGTTAATTTACTCTGACGAAAGAAATTTACCTTCTTTATTAAGAGCACTGTAAATAAATAATGTAACAGAAAAATGTTATTAATCTATTATTACATTAAAATTATCAGAAACTACACTTTGGCAGCGTAGCCTATGAAGTGTATACGGGAAAATGCCTCTTCAACTTAGTTGCCATATCTGAATGTAAATGAAAGAAAGAAAGGAAATTATTTCATATTGTCAGCCAAAAGACATCCTGAACGAGTTGTAATGAAAAAAAATGGATGCATCTAAAGTGCTTGTAAATAAGCTTTCTTGAAAAAAAAATACATTGCCAATTATAAAAATGATGCCCTCATTATTTGTAATCGCATCAATATTTCTGAGTTACTATATTTATTTATAGTCAAGAATTAACGATTTAGGTTGTGTTTATGTTACATTACTATCCAAAGACAATTTATTCACTACAGTAAACTGAATATAATATCTATTATGCATAATGTATCAAATATATATCCAGCTACAGAATGCAAAACAAACTCACGTAATTGTGTTAGGCTACAAGTAACTTATCTGATACTATCAATTATAATTAATTATGAAGTTATTGTTAGAATCTACTCATATATCATGCAAGGTGTATCTGAAAAATTCAATGAATTCGCGAATGTCATTGTACTTTTCTTTTCGCCCTTTGTTTGAATGAAACAAAAGATCCTCTTGTTTTGTTTTCTGTAGGCTATTGTGATACCTTATCGATAGTTGGAACCTCAATATTGGTGAGAAGAGAAATAACAAGGTATCCTGCGTTCTAACAATAAATAGAGGAGAATTATTTTTTGTTCTTTCGTCATATATGTGAATCAAATTTCATTAGAATTGGTTTAATATAATTTAGTCATAAAGACGTAACAGTCACAATTACAGAGATAATTTGGATAATTTTGCATGACATTTGAATTTCGCTGTTCACATAAATGGTTTTGATCAGTTTACATACTTTTCCGTGTTCATAAGATGGTAGTTGTAACATAAATAATTCTTTGTCTATGTCACCCAGTAGAAAAGCAGCATTGTTTTCATTTGTACAAATAATAAATTGTCTGGCCTTTGGCAAACAAACTTGTTTCATAGCCTTGCCAACAGCATCAGTTTTAATTTTACGTAGGATGGAAAATAAGAGTGTTTTTCCGTATAGATGCTAATGTCCAGTGTCTTTATATCATTTTGAAGGAGTAACTCATAATCGTCTTTCATAGCTGCATTAATTTCATTCTTTAAGAAATGTCTTCTCTTTTTCGACTGTTTAAACATATAGATTATCTAAAAATTTACGGAAATAAACTTGCTTATAGCGAAAGGTAAATTTGCTGGTAACTTGTTGGCGTAGTTGATAAGCCCGCGATCGTTGTTGCTAAGCATCTTTTACAACGGTCGGTCATGGGATGGGTGACCAAAAAATAATTAACTTTAGCTACTCCATGCTTCGGAAGGCACGTTAAGCCGTTGGTCCAGGACACATTTACAGTCGTCAATACTCTCCAATCCGTTTTGGGCTTACGCGGAGGGTCATGGCCCATCTTCCTTAACCATCCATGAAGAAGGCCTGAGTCCCTGCAATGGGGACATAAAAGGGCTGCAACGGTTGCATGAAAAATCGGCTAGTCTGTTTAGATCTTTGGTAGCTCAGTTGGAAGAGCTGAGCTCGGATAGCAAGGGGTTCGAGCCTTTCCTAGGCGGCGAGCCGGTCGACCTGGAAGGTTTTTTAAAGCAGTAAAAACTATAAAAACTGTAACGGAAGACGACACAGGAGATTCATCACTATCGTGGGAGTTACTTCTGACGATCCGTTTGCAAATATTCGTGGAAAACCATTAATCCTGAGCACAGTTGCACTCGTAGTCAGTCAACATTCGTTCGCTAGGGATCGCTTAACGATCCACAGTGTGCTTTACTAATAGCCACTTAAATTAGTTCGACATTCGGGATTTCGAAGTGGAGTTAAATCGTTTTCGGAATTATCTTAATGTGTGTGTAAATATTTTGGGTGCTAGTTTGGGGCGAGAAATTAGACAGGTTTCGTGATTATGTTGCAGTCAATTTAATTCACTTACATTAGAGATTAAAATTGAATTGCTGTTTTTCTTAAATAATTTATATTTTCTGTACAAATGAATATTATATCATTATAATTACAATAAAAAAATTAAACTTAATGTTATCAAATACAATATTATAACAGAATATAAATCTCTAGGCAATGAAATAAAATATTTTAAATAAACCATTTTGGGTGGATTTTTATCGTAAGATTCACTGAGTAGACTGTATGTAATAATCGATGTATTCTCTTTGGTAAAAAATTTACTCTTATATGATTGCGACAATGATTATATGTTAGTAATAACAATAATAATAATAATGATTTATTGAAATTCTATTAGCTTAGATACACAAAAATGTTAAACACACTTACCGTGAGTTGCACAAACGTCCATTAAAATTGACATTAGTTTAAAGCGACATTACCCATATAAATTTGACATTCATTAGAGCTTAAAGGCGCCGTTAAACCTTAATGAACGTTTGTGCAACTGGCCGTTAAAGAGATAATATTTTTATGTGCCTGAATTAGGTTAACACAGTGATTCTCAACCTTTTTTTTGTTGCGACACATATTGAACGATTTCAAAATTTGACGGCACACAAAGAAAAAGATAAAAATTATTTACTTACTACAACACACTGCATAAATAGTTTATGACAAAAATTTTAAATATACGAAATAAACTAATATATACTACAATAATAACTAAACGTTTATTAAGGGATGAATTACAAGCTAATAATAAAAATATTTAAATGCGAAATTTGAGCTTGATGTTTTTTGATAATTTAATTTATATTTGGTCGTAAAAATGACAATGCTACTCTCATATCGTCTTCTACATTTAACAATCTTGATCTTTTTTTAGTTTTAGATGTGGAAAATTGTAATAATATGTTTAAAGTTTTTTTGTTTACAAATTTATAAATTGACACTACATGCAAATAAATTAATATTAAACCGAATCACATACATTTGCCAATTTTAACGAAAGAAAAGGCGCAGTAACTACTATGCAACACCTTGTGAATCCAAAATATCACTAAAACAACACGTTTTGTACGCAGAAGTGGTAAGTGTGCGCCGCTTCATCATAATTTGGCACTAAGAAAAACCGCACTGCAAATTTTTTTGTGGATTTAAATACATATTCATGTTAAAAATATTTTTCTTTTTAAATGATATAATTTAATAATATAAATATTATTATATATTTGCAAAACTTGGCGGCACACTTTTGAAATTTGGCGGCACACAAAAGTGCCGCGGGACAGTGGTTGAGAATCACTGGGTTAACATGTGTGTCAGGAAAAACAAAAGACATTAATTAATTAACGACATAGTATCACTATGCATAAAGTATTATATCAAGTATAATATATTAATTAATTAAAGGTATTATAAAATCTGTTCCTTCAGTAGAAATAGAACACACCTTATTCAAGCACTATTCAATGTGGGCACCATTTCTGGAGGTTGGCGCGGCGTGAGCAGAGGGCTGCGGTGCATTTATGCGCTACGCTTGAAGAGACCCCTATCCATTTCTTTTTATCCAAAATTAAAGCATATCAAATGAATAATATATATTATTTTATATTTTACTTAATGCGACAACTAAATACATATTTATTTACGCTTGATTGCATAAACTTAAATGGCGAATTGAATGCATTAGGCATTGTCTATCAGTCAACCGGAGTTGTAGTAGAGAGCTTTAGAAAAAGGTTCTCTTTTAATATAATTTGGATGTTATTCAAAACAGAACTTTTTTAGTAAATGGTATTTGTATGAAAGTTTATGATAGGTATAAACAAAATTTTTCACACCATTTAATGATATTTATAAAACGAAGAACGGGATTTTTTTTAATAAGCTACTATTTCGTTACATCGTTGCTACTTTCCAAATAAATTATATAATGATTAGCTAAAAAAATATGAATTACATAAAACTGAGAATTCCGTTTATAATAGAATACGGTAGAGATAAATAAACATTATATCCCTAATACAACAATGGCTATGACAACGGAATTCACTCAAAATAATAACGTTGAACAAATATAGAAGCCTTTCTGAAGAACTAAGATAACAACTCGACTTAAGTACTTACCTAGCCGTCGACGGGCTAACTTGCCATTTTAATTGAGTGTTCCTCCTTATCTGAGAAATATTAATATTTATTTTAGTGGATACCAACATATGTAGTACTTTATTACTTAGGAAATTTATGAAAAAAGAAATTAACAATCATTTGTGGGAATTCGATAATTTGCCTTTATGGTTGCCGTGGCTTTGTATTATGACGAGTAAGTATTTATGTATACTGTCGCATTTGGAGTAAAAATAAATCAGTTCGAATATTGTAACCATTCGACTCCGTTGTATCATTTTCGTCTCCTTATACTATTTCCTCAGAACATCCTTGTTATCATTCTATCAGCTATCAATCCAATCAATTTTCATTGTTATCAGTTATCAATTAAATGTGTAGAGCAACCCCCTACATATTTTGGTCCTTCGTTCCTTTATAACCTGTATATCTTTCCTTGTTCACGATCTCTCGTCATACAATAACGCGATTATCGAGTGCATAGCGAAATTATCAGTATCATTGCAACTTTTTATCATATATCAATAATGCATCAAATGACTATAAGGATCAGTTAATCAGTATTAAACTATAGAACTAAGTTAAACAAAATAGTGATACAAAGGAACGGTGCAGTGAACCTTGGTTTGCACTTGGATATTAATCTTTGCCAGTGTGCCCCAAGGTTGTACGGCAGGGATACCACCTCTTACGTAAAAGCATCAGTCAGTTTGACTGTGAGCAGAACAGACGTAACTGAATATTTTAATCAGTTATCAGCACCAGCGGTTATCAGTAAGCTTGTTCCTTTTTATTTTTTAACTCATTACTAAGATGGAAACCATAATCATTCGTCAAGTAGAAATCTCTGAAGCCATTAAGCATATAAAAATTAATTTTAGCAAAGATTAGGCGAGCACGAACACGTCAGAATATTTACAGAAACGCATCGATATGCTTCAAAATTGTTGGGCAGAGTTTGAGCATAATAATATTCAACTATTAGAGAGTGAAACGAAAGATGTGCAATATTTTAAGGATAAAATTAATGAGGGAGTGAACCTAATGTTACAGCAGCTAGAGACAATCATTTAGATAATTTACTAAATAAACAAAAAACCAATTTTCGGGCACTTAAACAACTATTAAATGGAGTACGCCTTGACCTTCTATTTGAAAGATGGGAGATCGAGGACGAGATACGATTTTGCATTTGGATATTGATAACATTACTCAAGTTGCCCTTGACAGTATGATGTCGTATTTAACGAGCATGAAACTTTAATCAAGGACATAAAGAGCAAATTAAACCAAAAATTATCATCTGTAAATCATCTTCAACATTCAACCCCTCGAATATTCACCGGAAATTACACTCATTGGTTTACGTTTTTTGATTTATATTGTGCCGCCATCCATGATAATAATATGTTAACAAAGGCGCAAAAAATGTAGCATCTGAAGAGAAAAGTTAAGGGAGAAGCGGAAAGAGTTATTCATCAATTACATATTTCGGAAGTTAACTACGATGCTGCTTGGGAAATCCTAGTTCATCGTTATAATAACAATAACATTTTTTTCCAAACATATAGAAATTCTACTTCATCAGCCAAACCTGCAGCGACAGATAGCATCAGAGATTAAACATCTGCATGATGTCAAAGCCGAGTGCATTCATGCCATCCTCAATAAGGGATGGACACGAATATGTGGGATCCCCTCGTCGTCCATTTGGTTTCAAAAAGTTGGAACCTGGAACGTTAGTGAATTCAAAGAAGCTCGTGCGACACCAAGGGAATTACCTACATTAACCGAATTTATGAATTTTATTGCGGGAAAGTTCATACATAGCTCTTGAAACTGTCCATAGAAAAGAAATACCAAATCTATTCGAATAGGCAAAAATTATATCCAAATCAAGACAATAATTTTAAAAGATCAAGTTTCTGTCCATACAATCAGAGACAATTCATATCATATCCAAGGAAGGTAAAAAGGTAGGTTAAATTATCAAAGTAATGCAGTATACATCCGCCGTTGTCCACTTTGTCACCAGGGCCACGACGTATTTCAGTGTTAAAACTTTGATTCCTTGACCTCAGATCAACCAATTTAAAATACCGCGACAAGTCGGTAATACTGAAAATTCTATTACCTTATATACTATTTCCTCAGAATATACTCCTTATCATTCTATCAGCTATCAATCCTATCTATTATCATTGTTATCAGTTATCAATTTAATGTGTAGGGCTACCCCCTACATTATTATATTTTTTTTAATAATCCACTTACATACATTTCACAAGTCTTTTTTTTTATAAAAATACCGTTGTCTTTTTATATAGGTACTAAACTAAATAAATGTTTTATATATTCGGGAGGCTTGGTGATACAGGTCTCCCGGTATTTTAAATTGGTTGATATTGTTTAAATCTCGTCTGATCTGATCCTATTTTTTTATATACTCGTAATTATCTGATAACTGGCTGTCCCATGATATGTCATCCTTCCATAGACATTGAAAGAATAATTTCGCTCTGAAAGTAATTGGTGACAACCAACCTATCGGGTCAAATATTTGAGAGATTTTACCTAAAACTTGACGTTTATTTTGCTTACTTGTTAGTGTGACACCGAATTTATTTTGATTCGTAAACACAACGTCTACTGGGTTCCATTGTAAACCGAGTGTTTTTCTCGACTCCTTGCATTTAAATTCAAACGCAGGGTTTAATTTCTCATATGATAAGTCTGATAAAATTTCGGAGTGATTACTTGACCATTTTCTGAGATCCATGCTAGCACCTTTTAGAATATCAATTATTTGTTTTATTAATAATTTTGTTGTAATTTTACTATTATAGCCCGATAATAGATCGTCCATATAAAATGATTTTTGTAACTCTAAAGCGGCTAACGGGTATTTATCGCCGTCGCCGCTAGTTTATTAAGTTTAGTAATTATCAAGTATGGAGTGGCCTTAGTTCCGTAAGTAACGGTGGTGAGGCAATAATCTTGAATTAGTAAATTTGACGATCGTCGCCAAAGAATCCGTTGTAAATTTTGATGTGATTCATTTATAAATTTATTGTGAAATGCTTTTTCTATGTCCGCTGTAAATACATAGTTATATTGTCTCCATTTTAATATTAAAGTTAATAGATCTTGTTGAAGATTCGGGCCACAATGCTTATGATTATTAAGACTTTTTCCCGTGCTGGTATTGGATGATGCATTGAACACAACGCGGAGCTTCGTTGTGGTGGAGTCTGGTTTTCTAACGCCATGATGAGCAAGATAGTAGGTTGTTTCTTTAGTATCCGTTGCTGGACACATGTGGCCAATTCTTATATTCCACCATGAATGAATTATATACGGATAGCTATATCCGCAAAGGCGGGTTTACTGACCATTTTACGCTCTAGTTGCTTAAACTGGGCGTAAGCTTTTGATTTTGTGGTACCCAGTTTATTTTCATAACCAAGCTTCATTGGCAAACTAACTTGATATCTACCGTCATCAATATGAACCGCAGTTGATTTATAAAAGTCTTCACAGAACTGATATCTTTTGTTAAATTTGATGTACCACTGGTGATGTCCTCCCAGTATTTATATAAAACTGCTAACTCTCTAATAACTACATTACAATGAAAAGTACGAATGTTGCCCGATAGCAACCAACCTAATCTTGTCGCCCAATATTCGGTACAAATAGGCATACTCTACAGAATAGCATCAACACAAACCTTAGTAAAGAGAACCTAGAAATAATAATAGCAGACAATGAAGATAGAGACAACTTTATGAAATACGCTTGTATAATAATAGAAAAAGTGGCTAAGAGAAATAAGGATTGAATGAGACTGTAAATTGGAATGTAAACAACAAAAGATAGTAATATTAGAAATTAGTAAGTAAGCAATCTGTAATAGTATATACCTTAATAGATAAGAACTGTAAGAATACCAAAAATGTAAGATAATACATACGAAATATGTAACATATATATAAAAAGAAAATTGTAGATAAATAAAAACAAAAATATGTAAATAGTAAATAAGACAAAGAAAATGTAATAGAAATAAGACAAGAAATAAAAGAGGGAAAAAGAGCGATCCCCAAATGACAACAGGTCATAAAACCTGTAAAAAAGAAAAAAAGATATATACAAGCAAAAAATACAAAGTAAAAAAGACAGCCTGCTATAAAGTGGGGGAACCTGCTAATAACAAAAAAAAAACACCTAATCTTGTCTGCTGTGCGATGGGAGCATGTGGCGGACCTTTGATGACGCCACACATGATTATTTCTGAATATACACTCGCATCTAATACAAGATCATTTGGCTTAGAGATGTTGTAATCTTGATCTGCCAAATTTAAATGTTGAAGGTGTTGCCATGACTGTCTTTTAAATGATTCATTAGATAGGTTGTTGATAAGAGATGAAATAACCAATGCTTGTGTAGAGAGGTCGTACTCATTATACATTGATTTGCACTGAGTAAAACGGCTCCTTTGTTTTGCTTTGAATCTTTTCCGATCCCCGCAATTGAAGCATTATATTTATTTCTAGGTAACTGTAACATTTGTGCTGCTCTTTCAGTAATTGCAATCCCTGATCTAATAAAGCACGCGTTGAAACATATGAACCATCGTAGTATTTTCTTTATATTAAAGTTGTGGTGAGTAGAATTTCTTCATTATTTTGTGCTACATGATATGTATTAAATTGATGTTGTAATGTGTATGCTGATATTGACGGTTTTGTTGTCGATTTAATGATGGACTTGTAACTCGATGTAGTTTCCGGTGATAATTGCGCAAATGCGTCATGGAGTTTCGTATTATGCTCGCCGTTGCAATGTTTGCACCGTTTTTGTGAAATGCATGCGTTGTTAAAATGATGATATAAACAATTTTTACACACTTTGATTTTCGTAATTTCGAAATTCGAAAATTCTATTACCTTATATACTATTTCCTCAGAATATACTCCTTATCATTCTATCAGCTATCAATCCTATCTATTATCATTGTTATCAGTTATCAATTTAATGTGTAGGGCTACCCCCTACATTATTATATTTTTTTTAATAATCCACTTACATACATTTCACAAGTCTTTTTTTTATAAAAATACCGTTGTCTTTTTATATAGGTACTAAACTAAATAAATGTTTTATATATTCGGGAGGCTTGGTGATACAGGTCTAAAATCCTTAACAGGCACTAGTCCTATGAACGACATAATTTCTGAAATGTACTACACGAGTTATTTAATTACAATTATTATATTTATCTATTTAAGCTTAATTGCACAATCAAAAATGTTCAAACGGCGGACTCAATGACATAAGGTATTCTCTACCGGTCAAACAGAAAAAAACAAATGAAAAACAAAAAAAAAGAAGCGTTTTGTAATTTGTGACGACAAATCAATTATTTTATTGTACTTAATGTCCAAACATAGTTTTAATTTGATCTGGTCACATTTTTCCTATGCCATTAATTGTTTCCTATAACAAAAACTCATTTTAACAGTAAAAACCGCACGTGATCAAATACTGGTATCAACTGGATGTGATACTATGATACCAGTAAGTAATCACTGCGAACATCAAGCTTTATTTTTAAATGTCGCTGCAATATGAAATGCTTCTATTTCTCTAACAATATAAAATGATCTCTCCCTATCAGGGGAAATCCCGTTAACTTACGGCTCACCTCATGTGTTACAAGAAGAAATGGCGATATTCCACCATCGTTATACAAGTGCGTTTAAATTGGTGGTAATCGTAGGTCATTCATAATGTGCTATTTTAAACAAATTGTTTTATTTACCGAGTTCCATTTTGTTTGAGTTCAATCGGGTCGACGTTGAAAATTAACTTTTCTAAATTGGCTTTAGGTGTTGTAGTACCTTTGTTATTTTAGATTTCCGTAATACAAGTGCTTTACCTACTTAACTTCGGATTTGAGCTATATATGTGATTTTGTTTAATATTTATTTATTTAGTTTATATTCGGTTAATAAGCTTTCTCTAATATTGATACCAGTTACAATGGCAAAATAATTAGATCAAATATTTCATCACAATTCCCAAAAAATAAAAAATGAGGTTTTCTTTGGATAGTTGTTTATTGGCTTAACCTAGTCGTATCGTGAGATATAAATGCCTTAAAGAGTAAAAAATAGCTATGTCAGTGGCAGTACGTGCAGCGTCCTACAGTCTATCCAGAGTTTGAAATTTAAATCTGCATGCCTTTGATATTTGTGTGATGCATCGAATAATCCTTTACACACTAAAAATAATATGAACTCCTTGAACGAATTTATATTCTATTCTTGTATTTTTTTTTCTAATAACGCATGTTTGTAAAGTAGAATGAGTATTGTAATAAAAGATCCCATAAGGCGATTTAAAATTTTAAAAATGGTGTCTACTTACTTCAGGATCGCTCCGATGTTTTTGCCATTCTTGTAACAGTGGCATGAACAATGTACTCGTATTTATGATTTCTTCATAATTTTAGAGAATATTTCCCTTTGTTTCTTATACTACCCACTAGTATCTTATTTACCAAAGCTAAACTAAATGGCTCACATACATTGCTCAGATACCAAGTTACGTATTACGAAAATCGAAAATAACGAAGATTTCACAATAGCCATACGATATAGAAAAGTTCATTATTTACATTGAGCCGAACAGGAATCGAATCTCTGAGATAGTGACACTATTTTAGTTCTGAACAACTATATTTATAGTCATCACAGAAATATTTCAATATATATATAACGCTTTTAACACTGTTGACCACGATCTCCTTCTCTCTCTTCTTTCCCGAATTGGATGTTCAGCCTCAGTGCTTACTTGGTTCTCCTCTTATCTTCGAGGTTGCCAGCAAGCAGTACGAATAGGTCATACCGTCTCAAACTGGCGTACTCTGTTTGCTGGGGTTCCTCAAGGCGGTGTGCTCTCTCCTCTTCTCTTCTCAATTTTTATTAACTCCCTAACCACCATTATTACTACTTCTTATCACTTATACGCTGATGACCTTCAGTTGTACGCGCAGGACGACGCTCTTAACTTGAATGGAGCTGTTGAACTACTCAATAGGAATCTCTCACGGATAGCCGAATGGTCACATAGTTTTGGAATTTCTGTAAACCCCGACAAATGTCAGGCCATTATCATCAGGAACCCACGTCAAATTACAAAGCTCAACAGATTTTCAATTCCTGCTGTTGTTTATGGTGGCACGGTAATACCATATACCAATACTGAGAAAAACCTTGGGCTTGTCCTTGATAGTTCCTTGCACTGGGATGGGCAGATGGAAAATATCCGTCGCAAAATACACGCAGTCTTGGTTCTCTATATCGGCTGAAGAATTTTCTTCCTTCCTGCATTAAAAGGGGATGTACAATCCCTTGTACATCCCCTTTTTGATTATGCTGATATTTGTACTTCAGATATCAATCAGATTTTCCTCAACAGACTGGATCGTCTTCTCAACAACACCATTCGCTTCGTTTTCGGGTTACGTAAATATGATCACATTTCTCACTTCCGTCAACAACTTAAGTGGCTGCCCATTCATGAGCGCAGAAACCTAAGGATTGTATGCACCCTCTTCAACATTCTTTTCGATCCACATACTCCTGAGTATTTGAAATCTAGGTTTCACTTCCTCGGGGCCTCCCACCAGAAAAATCTTCGCTCCAGTGGTATTCTGATCCTTCAAACACCTACTCACCATTCCAGCTACGTATCCAGCTCTTTCACTCTGACTGCCATCCGACTATGGAATGCATTACCATTTGACGTTCGTAACGCCCCAAACAATCTCGCATTTAAATCTGCAGCTCGTAACCACTATTTCCTGTCCACTTCCATTTCATAATCAGACACCACCATTTCAGCACTCGTTATATCTTATAATGTATATGTATATATTATAATGTATGTATATTAATATTATGTATATCAGCGTATATGTATTGTATGTATATGTGCTAATGCTTATAGCTACGATTTTATGTACGGTTTTTAATCTTTACCGCCTACTACTGTTCTGTACAATCTAACTGGTTGACTGGGAGAGTATGCCTCTATGGCATTAAGTCCACCATTTGTCCTTAGTTAGGCAAAGAATAAAATAAATAAATATATTTAAAAAAGTCATCTTGATATGTACTGTTCTGAATGGGGTTCATCATGAAAGCTTTTTCACGCAAATGATTACTAAATGACCGGAATAAACTAAAATCTGTTGGTACTAAGTCCGGTGAATACGGAAGATATGGGACTATTTCCCAGTTTAGCTCCAACGTTCTCGACCCTACTCAAAGTTTCTAGAAAATAAAAATTGCTAATAAGCCAACCCGATATTTTGTGAGCAGTATACATTGGATATATAATTATAAAAAAAAACATGGATACTGTAAACCGAAAAAAACTGCAATGTGTATGCAATAAACAGCTGTTTTAAAACCATATTTAAAACCTGTGTCATTTTGACAACTCGATAACTCTCTGGCAAAGAATAATTTTGTGCAAATCTGGCACACGATAACTCATGCCATTACCTTCATACCCGCAATACCCTTGCGCTTTCCTTCCTTTCTTTAAATTTCTCTACTTCCTTCACGCCTTTATTGTCTTTATTTATAAGTCGTGCTCTCGTTCTTTCTCTTTCCGGTCTACGATCTCGATATCTGTTTCTTCAAATCGACGTTGGCAGGTGCGGGATATTGAGCCTCACACATTGAAAGACTGTTTCTCTCCATTCGAGTTGCATCTTGAAGTATTCAGTGGAGGGTCCCGTCTCTTAAATACATAATACAGTAGGATCAATCCGTCTCACTAAAAAAGTTTTGGTGACAAAATACGATCAGATCGCTTATTTTTACTTGGTTTCATAAATTACCACAGTTTATAAGTTTTCTGTTTAATATTTTAGGCCACATACAGGTACACATACAGCATTACAAATATTACACTATAATAAAAATAACTCCTTTGAAAAGTCTGAATTCAACATATAAAGTGCGATAAAATTTAACAAGAGATAATTGGGGTAACTGATATTTCAGCTTGATTAATAACATTATAAATCAAGAAGAAATCCCTGGCTTAATGTTAAAATAAAAATGCCTATTTAGATTTAAAACAAGACGTATTTGCCTTTTATAAATTACGTAACGAAATGGTTTAACGTGCCCGTAATTACGCCGCTTATATTATTATTATGGGCTTAGCGAAATGTGTGTAATAAAGCTCATTATAATATACTTATTATCTGGTATTTGAACTTTGAAATAAGAAATGTGTCAATCAGATTATAAGTTTTCGTAGAGTATGCAGTTCATAATATGTATGCAGTTCATATATTTTAATTTGATATTTTTTTACCCAGATCATTCTAATTTACAGTGGTCTACGGAATTCACACGTGGAGTGCTAGCAACATCTGCAGCCATCTACCCAACAAAAATGAGTCACTGAAAGCACCCATACCCCGTGTGTGCAAACTATCGACAAATGTAAAAAACCATAACTAATAAAAGAATGGCGAATTTTAGAGATTAATGAAGGAGATTGAATTCCATTTGAAAGTTCAAATTGATGGTTCGATTATTTATTTTCTTATCAATATTTTGTCATAAAATCTCTCGTTCATACCTTTAGTTCATATCAACCAAAAATATAATTTATGATTTTCGTGATATCGACACATCCATTTTTAAAGAAAATTACAGGAGAAAATATTTTCATATAAAACTATCATTGGCACAACACATCCGTACGTTGCCCACTGTTAGGCATAGGCCTCCCACAAAGATCTCTCCTATGCTACCCGCATCCAACGGTTTCCCGCGACCTTTATTAGATCGTCGCTCTACCCTGTGAGAGCTTACCCTCTTTGCGACGTGCAGAACGTCCAAACTGCCATCAGTTTTTCTCGCTATGTATTCCGCTCACTGCCATTTCAACTGAGCAATGCTTCGATCAATGTCAGTTCTACGGACATCCTCGTCTCTTATTCGATCGCGTAGTATTGCTCTCTCTTGAAAAACTAAAACTTTCACAAATATCATAATAGTGGCAGAAACGTGAAACTACTTCGCGAGATAATTATGGATCCTGTGTTTCTTTGGTTTTGTACGGGTCTCCGCTACATCTTCTTCACGTGCTTTGGTGTATTAATTAATTTGTACATTTTGTGGTTGAAATCCAATTTTACGTTTAATACTATACCACATAATTAATAACTTGGCTTATTATATCGTTTCTGTATAATAGGGTGGTTGTATCGTAAATATAAATCCAATTAGGTCTTTGTTTCACATTATATTTTTCATATAATGTGTTTTTAAATAGTTTAAATTAGTTGTTTTTTGTTACATGGTTTTAAAAAATAACTAATATAAGGTATTTTCAAAATACTTTCTAAGTAAACCTTAATGTTATAATACTTATTGGTGTGCAATTTCCACTCGATCTGTTCAGTAGGTTGAGTTGTGCGTTAATAAATTAATTAGTCAGCCATCTTTATTTTTTATATATTTCATGACCTATTTTCAAAGTTAGATTCGTAGATATCTAGTTTGAGATATCTTTGGTTGGATTTAATGTTATTAAAATCATCAAATTTCGTTGGTGTTATAAGTTATAAGGGTTCAGTGAAAGTGATAGTCTGATAGTGTCATATTGTATGTAAAATGCTTTGAGAGTACCACTCCACTTCGCAAGTAACGAGCTTATGTGATGCTGTCTCCGTAGTTCCCGATCGTCAGACCTGTTCTTCTAACTCCTGAAGTCCATCTTTTTTAAAACCTCGGAAAAATACATCTCTAATATTATTATCACTATTACCTGAGGCCTACACTCTAAAAAATGGAGGCCAACAAAGAGCGATTTTCTCTTGGTTGACATAATATTGAATAAAACAACTACTTATTTACATAAATCAACCAAAGCTGAAACATTGAACCAACTAGTTAAAGTATGGTTAAATTAAAAATTTGGTAACCCTGATTAATTCTATGAAATATATTTATCGTATCTATCATTACTGGATTTTTTTGTGTGAATCGATTATTTTTAATAGTTAAATTTAACAACTAAGTATGTTGGAAGCAATTTATACAAATTAATCAAAATAAATAGGTAAAGTATTAGATTAGACGATTTTTATTGTTGCAGTAATAAGTTCTCGTATTTGGTTTAACAAAGAACGTTAGTAGAACCAAAAAAACCCTTTGTTTTTCAAACAACAAAAACTATTTAGTCAATTCAGAAACATGAATGATTAATGGTAACTACTTGACATTATTGGACTAACTAAAATTAAGCTGTTCATGCTACTAACAATGTATTTGCTAAAATAATTATCAAATTCTGATTGATTTAAATACTGTCTTATATGAATCAACTAAGAAAAGCGAGTGCCAACAAAGAGTGACTTTGTTAACTCCACACAAACTTATCAAATTCACTTTTCTATTGCGAGAATATTGTTTGAATATTGTTATGAAAAAGATTAATTCAACCAACATGTTGGTCGATATTAATATGAAACACGCCCATCATCTTCATAGGTGCCCGAATAGTTTTAAGTCTGCAAACTAGATGGCGTTGTTCATTTAATGCATCGCGGTATCAGTTTATATCGTTAGATTGTATAAGTAATATGCCGTTTAAAGTTAACTTAATATGGGATTGGAAACCAACCATTCCAGTTATTTACTTTAGCTCTTTGGTTAGGCTCTGAGTTGTGGTCCGAGTTTAAAATCTGACTCGCTTTGGACCAAAAGTTCAGAATTATCAAACGGCTAAAGTGGTTGGTTGTCTTGGTTGAATTACCATTGGTAAATCGATTAATATAATCATATCTTATGCTTAAATTGACCAATCTTTTGGCAGAATTAACTTCGGTAAATTGTTTGAAACAACCAAGTTTCATATTAATATCGACCAACATGTTGGTTGAATTAACTTCGGTAAATTGGTTAGTACAACGATGTTTCATGCTTATGTTGACTAACCTATCGGTTGAAAGAACTACGGTAAATTGGCAAGTACATATTTCATGGTTAAATTGACCAACTCTTTGGTCAAATTAACTTTCGTAAATTGATTAGTTTAGCCACGTTTCATGTTAATTTTTACCAACCTCTTGGTTGAATCAACTGTGGTAAATTGTTCATACAGTCACATATCATAGACATATCGACTACGATCTTATTTAAATTGAAGACTAGGAGGTAGTTGCTATAGTTATTTATAATGATCAAATTGAATGAAATCTTAACTATCTTAACAAAGTAACTATAGTAAAAATAATAAAAACCATCTTATTTAATGTATCTAACATCTTGTCAGGCTCATATGGAAACAAGATGCTTGGTCACATATATCACAATATTGTTTGATTTAACAATTTTTTTTTTAGAGTGTACCTACTCAAAACCTAACAGTGGCCCCTCATATGAGGGCTGAGAAATTCCAGGACATTTATGCTTCACCTATGAAACCTAATGAATCCTAACTATATCTCTCTTATAATAGGTTGTTGTCTTATAAAAGATAGCTTTAGTATATAAAACATGATGAATTAATTTGTTTCTTATCAACATGAACATTACACTCCATGAAAAGTTGATATGACTCGCCAATAGAAAAAAAATAGATATTAATAAAAGATAGACGGTCTGTCTTCGATTCAAACTAAAATATTAGACAAGTGGAGACTTCAATATATAGATTATCTTCTAATCATTGAAAACTTATTGAAAGTTCTCTCAAAACTTATTTATTTATACATCACCGTCGTCATAAACACAGTATTATTTGACGTCTTTTAGTGGAATATGTGCGTAATAAATAACAAATTCGACGCAAAATTTTAGCTAAATATATTAATAAATCTTGTAATCTTGATTTGAGGATCAATTTAAAATATATCTAAAAACATCACTATAACAAATTAAATAATGCAGTGGTATTAAAATAAAACGTCGCACAAACGTATCAAAAGCTTTACAGACCGATCATCAAAGAGTACATTTTATTTATACGGAGCTAACGAAATAAAATTAATTGTGGATATTTTGAATTTCGAATCTCATTAAATCTTTGTCGTTTGCCATACTGTCTCTCAAATATTGGGCCTTTGTCATGGATAGCTAATAATATCATTTGAATCATATGTACGTCGACGTTATTTGCCCTCGGAAAAACGCTTTGTATCGTAAAAAAGGTTTACCGATTCATCTTCTATCATAATCGAAATTAACGGTCCGTCTATATTTGAGCAATATTTTCATTAGATCCTCATCAAACAAGAAATTGAAATTGAAAATGTCCGTTTTGAACGAACGATCTAACGAAAATTTTGTTTCGTGTCCTTCCGATTGTGGTTCTTTGATTTATTCTAGGTATGTCCATTGTTTAGGATCTATTTTTACAAGAATGTCACGTAGTTCTTGTGAAAATAGATCCTATTGGAGATATGTGAAAAACGTCTGCTGTATTCACAAAATAAACTATTATATTTGATATTTTTTCATATCATCATTAACAAGTTAAAGACAAATATTGCCAATAAAATTTGTCCCACCTTAGACTCAGACGGTCAAAGTAAGGTAAAAAAAAATGTTTTATGATAAGAATTGAGTCGAAATGGAATTCAAGACACCCTATTGGATTTTTCATAATAATAGTCCATGTTGTTACTCTCATAATTTTTACGCTGTATAGCAAACCGACATATTGGTGCATTAGACTTCGATGTAGATCAGGGGTGGCAATATTTGGGATTTGTAAAATTTATTCGCACGTCCCAACCTGCGTCCACACTTCAATAGATTCTAAGTCTACTAGATGTGACCTTGCGGAATCTTTTATAGACACCAAAGATTTTTCTTATCATTTCTCAATTGAATCAGACAGCTTATTCTACTTATGCTTGTTGTTTCTATTTTCTTTTCTTTCAGCCTTTATTTCATGATTCACTTCATATCGTTTCTCATTTATTTTATTTCTTATACATTGCACTTCTTTCACGTTATTTATTAAGAATAACAACAATCAAGGTTATTGTTATCGAGATAACTGTAGAGACTTTAAATTTACTTTTTGTTTATATTTTCGTTTTTTTTTCATTGTTTAGCTATTAGTCTACCAATAAAAAATAAATAAGTAGGCTGTATACGTAATTAAATCTTCGAGGTTAGGCAAAAAAATATTTATTTATAAGTTATTAAAATTTTTGCAATGCATGTTGAGATAATTTAATGGGAAAAATAATAACTTAATACTACAACTATATTTTCTATAAGATAAATATTACTGAGAAATTTAACAATTTAAAGTTGGTGCTCAGTAAACTCATTCACAGTATAACGTATTACACGACTGAGTAATATTGGAATGTGGTGCTTGCCTACTTATCAATAGTATTATTTTAATCCCTTCTCAATATCATCTTGGAAAAATCCATGCTGTAGTTTAATATTTTAGGAACTATAATATTTATGATGGAAAATGCTCTGGAAATAGGTATAGGTAATAGACGCACAAATAATCGTTACTCGTTTCTGATTGCACATACTATCTACTTATTTTGTACGGAGGTTTCAGAAACAGCGTATTGTTTCTCGACTGTTATGTTGCTATTTGCGAATTGCTATTTATATACCTATATTCAAAATTTGTGTCTTTTATTTCTTCCATATAAATGATATCCGCGTGACTGTCCCCCGACGGCCATTCGCCCCTCCACGTACCGATTTCGATTACATTGACGTCACGGTCCCGAGGCAAAAAGATAAGTATTGGCTCTTAATGCCCGTTTACGAGGCGCGTGAGACAGTACCCCGGGCACACATGCTGCTTTTCAGTTTTAAGTCTAGTGCTTTTTGTTTTCTGACAGCAAAGTAATATTTTACGTACAGGCTTTAGCAGTAAAATTGAAATAGATAGTGTTGTTGGTATTGTTATTGTTATCACACGACGATTTCAACGTGACAACAGGAAGTGAAACTCTTGATGAAATCAATAATAAGCTGCCTGGGAGAGATTATGTTTTGTATCTATTATGAAGATTATGAAATATCACCCCACGCTGTAGCGATCCTTAAATGGGTTGATTACACATAGCGAGTACAAAAGCATAACTACTATAGAACAATTTGATAGTTTGATTACAGTGGCGAGACAGTGCTCCCTGCCAGGTACTGAATAATTTTGACGAACTCTCGGCTTGTTCGGCAGATCAGTGAAGCGAAACAGTTCACAAACTACGATTTATTATTACACTTATTTGTATCACTTTACTTGTGAAAAATAATAACTATAAAGCCGCAGCCTTAAGCATTGACAAGAGTTTTAAAATTGTTGTACATTATGGACTGATGTCCAAATTTTTAAACAAAAAACAGCGTTCTCGTTTTTTGAACTCTACTTATTGTGTTTAAAAACAATTTATATTTGTGATTTTAAGGATATAATAATTAGTTGCGAAGTCTTCGAGTGCTCTTATACATCTAGGATGATACTTAAATTTCAGAAGCTGCACTTTAAAAGAAAATAAAAATTAGCAACGAAGCTGAAAAGCAAACTGTTGTTCTTTCTTTCGCTAAAGTTGGACTCAATTCCCAGTTCGTATCTAACAAGGTACAGTTAAGAAGTGCTTCAAATTGTTATTGCATTAAAAATGTAAATACATAGTACTTTCTGAAACAATGAAGTTGAGATCTGGGAACCTTATCGTAAATATGTTTTTGGTAGTATCGTCACACTAAAACAAAGTTGGTAGCAGCCATAAAGCATGAACTAATTTGTCAAAGTTCTCAGCAGAAATGTTGGGACCGGGGGAAAATTCGATTGAACGACGTTGTATTCGATACTTCGAAAAAACGTGTATGAAAAAATAAACCCAGAGCTATGATATTTGTGTAAAGGGTTACTATGACTCAGATTGTATATTACTGCAACTATGATCTAACTATATTCGAGCTTCATTTTTATTAATAGCGAAATAATATTACGTTAAGTATATGCAATCATTTTATAAATTATTTATCAAGAAAACTACTAGTGTATTTAGATTATTTAAACGCAAGGAATAAGAAAATATAAATTAATATTGACAGGTATTTTATATTACTTGATATTGACTTATATGGTATCTGGTCAGAAAGAGATCCGTAAAAAATCATCATGAAAACTGGTATTAAATCTGAGTGTGTTGATAATAATAATAATAATGGCTTTATTTCAAATAAATAATGTTCACGTAATTAAAATTCAGATATATAGTGGAAAATAATAAAACGCTACCTGCTTTTAAATTATAAAGATCCGTCACCATAGCAAAAGAGTAAACAACGAAATTTCAGTAGGCCTTAATCCTCAGTCATGAACGCGAGTGCTGCTGCGGCGCCGCGATAGTGCGAAGCGGCAAATTGTACAAACTTGTGCAATTGAAACTCCAATATTATAATCTCGGTTGCACTACGGGCTGTTTTTGCCGCAGAATGCCCATTAAGCGTTTGTATCTGCGCCGAACACTCGGCAGATGTTGGAAAGCTCACAATTGCGTTTAGCGGTTTTCGCGACTGCGTTACTGGAATGTTCATTTAATATACAGCGAGATTTATAATTTGGCACAGAGCTTAATAAATATTACATTTGTGAATGTGTGTGTAACTAAAACTGAAATAGATAAATGTAAACGATAAAGTTAGATCACTTTAAAAGCAGTAATTAGGCTTTGAAAAGAGGTAGAATGTCGCTAATAATAACAATACCCTGATACTGTTACGTTGAGTCTAAATTGGCATTCACAAATTAAAACTTCAACTATGTTATCATATTACTTACCTAACTAACGTCACTATATAAACAAACTGAATCCATTAGAAGCTAACTCACACGACAGAAAAGTCACATGTACTCGTATGTTTAAAATTTCAGTTAATTATGCCGCCAGTAAAATTTTGAAATAAAATATATTATTCGTTTGATTTAAAATAAATCATCACTTATTGATTTCCTCAAACTTTCGCGGCTAGTATCGTATACAATAATCTTATTAAGCTTTTTGTTGCAATGAATATATTTTAATTAATTTTTTAATTGACTTTATATTAGAAAAATTATTTTAATAATATATTGTATGTTAAACAGTATCCAATTCATATGTCCATCAACATCATTATCCCTTTTACGTCCTACGAGCAAATGCTGAGGCCTTCCTCATAGATGAGTAAGGAGGATGGACCATAACCTCCCACGCAGGCCCAACGCCTATTGGAGGGTATTAAAGACTAGAAGTGCATCCGAAATCAAACGTTTAACATGCCTTCTGAAGCATGGAGTAGCTCGAGATCGTAAGTTTTTGCTCACCCATCCCGTGACCGACTCTTGGGAAAGTTTCTTAACAATCAAAAAGAATATTCATTATTAAAACAAACCAAAGCTCATATAAAATCCAAATGGCACTCCCAATAATAACTCTTCGAGAACGAGGAACTAACAGCGAATATAATGGGCAAGTATTAAAACTATATATTATTATTCTCGACCTTTTACACGGGCTGATAAACTACAAAAAAAAAGGGAAAAATAGCAAAAGAATCTGCCAGTATTGCGGTTCAGCGAAATCGTGACCAACACACATGGTGATCGTAAAAAAATCTAGTGGTGTATTGAAATATTTCGAGCGACCCTTATGCCGTCAATTTTCTTCGGCGAACTGTATTTATAACGGCATATGACCCGTACTCGACAAAATTTGTTGTAAATCAGTGAAGCCATTTACGTTAAACTTATTTATAAGAAGATTTTTGTACGTTTTATGATCTTTTAGTTTGAAAGTGGTGGGGGTTTCAAGTGGTTAATTTATTTTAAATGCCCAGGAACGATGTAGAAAATCTAATTATGATGATCACAAATTAATGATAGATGTATTTTTGTGAAGATAATTGCAATTTGATAGAAAAAAGCAGCTTCAACTCATAAACTCATTAGTTGTAGCTTAAGGTTATAAAAAGAGCGGAACTCAGTTGTGAAAATATATTTTTTGTTATTTTAACTATACCTAAAGACGTTGACTGCGAGAACAGGGATATAAAATATAAATTAAATAATAATAATTTCCACTATAAAACTTAAATGTTTTAGGTAGGTCTAGATACTACTTATTTATTTTATTAAAATAGCGATAAGAATTGTTTTACAGTTAAAATCTTAAATCGTTTAGTTCGGTTAGTGTATTAAAACTAAATTCAACATTGAGCTCTAACAAAATCTTAGCACTCCGCGTAAACGAGTAAAATGCAAAGTGAGGTTGTTTTAAAAAGAAAATGGGGTAATTTCGGCAACGCAATCTCATAAAATTATTTAAACGTCCTGTAATAAAAAAGGCCATACGACGGGCTATAAAAGGCTTCTTAATTGCATACGGCTGAGGACTGGAAATCTCTACTTTCTAAACAATATGTGTGCTATGGAAATGGTTTAACAATAACGAACATCTGTTTTCTTCTTTAATTTATTTAAGAATCTCTTACTGTAATCTTAAGGCTTATTTTCATTGGTCGATAAAAGTAGTATGCATGGTGCGGGTAGGACCCAAATACTGGCAATAATTTTATTACATGAGCCGCGTGTGTCTACGTCTGAGTGCCTTAGATGGAGGAGACTCAAATTGGGCATTTCCCCGAAATGGGGGAACATCCACACTAATTAGTGAATAATCTGGTAAGTTAAAAAAATTGTTGTATTAGACTTCTAGATACACTGTCATACTTTATTTTAACTCCTAATAGAAATTGAAAAATAAATTTCCAAGATTCAGGAGTTCAAATAGATCAATAATGTGTAAGGTTTAGTTTTACAAATAACGTATTAGATAAAAAGAAATTACACAGGATAATGATTTTTATTATAATTTTAAATGGAGTAATTATGGGTAATTATATTGTAAATTTTATATAAATTATTTTTGTATAATAATTATTATTGTATAATTATTATTGTAATTAATTACCTCCATTACAGTTGTATCGAAATTCTATTATGAGCTACTAACAGCCGGTTTCTGAATTGAGAAAAATAGAAAATCTCAACTGACTATTCTCAATCACTTAATATTTTAACGCTATATACGGCAAAAAATACTAGTTTTAACAAACTGATATCAAGTGAATTTAAAAAAAAACAGAAACTAAAACCTGTTTATGTGACGTTTAAAATGGTTTAAGTACGATTTGAGACATGCTTAACTTTAACTTCTCAATTCAGAATAACAAATTTCAGACGTATATATGGCATAGTAGATTTTTTTTCACAATATAATTTAATTTAAACCCTTTGCTACATTCAAAATAAGAAAAAAAAGTTAAAGTTTTTGAACAGTTAACATATCTCTCAAAAAATAAAAAACCCATTAACAATTAAAAAAAAAAGAAACGATCGGCAAAATAAATTGACAGTCATTTGTTCGTATATTCCATATTCAAATTATAATTGTGGACTGCAATTTTGATGGTGCAATGCGCGAGGGCGACACGAACTCCATTAGAATTTACGATACATCGAGGGCCATGCCGTAATTAAAAGAGCCCACCGAGAGGTATAACGCACTGAAATGTTGCTAAGTTACTGTGTTACAGAGTAGTGAGCTACTTTGGTAACTACAGTAAATTTGTTTAATGGGTCAACACTCCACGAGTTTTAACTTTGAACGGGCAAAAAGGTGACGGCCATTGTTATTATCGTCATCCTCAATAAGTTAGAGTCAGCGGTCTATTCATTAAGTTTTGTGATTGTTTTGCATTCTCACAACAGTCCCGCGTTGTCACCGAAATTATTTGTAAAACATGGTGCGTTTTTAAATGAATGGAACCTCTTTTCAAACGACTTCAAAAAAGGAGAAGGTTCTCAATTCGACTGTATGTTTTTTGTTTTGTTTTTGTATGTGTGTAGCGCGATTACAAAATCGAATCATTATTATTCTATTTATAACAAAACATAAAATGCTTTTCATATTTTATATAAATATTCAATATTTAGATATATCTATACAAAATATTTATATATAGTGCCTTTATAAGCATCACTAAAGATAAAACATTTACACATAAAATGAAAAAAACTTTTTCGAATAGTAGAACACACTTCAAACTTTAAAAAAGAATACTTATTTTGAAAGCGATAAAATTAGTCAAGAAACATTGAAGTCGGGTGGTTATCATATAATAAAGTAAAGGAGACCTAAGCCCGACTTCAATGTTTCTTGAAAAATGTAACCGCTTTTAAGATAAGTATTATTTTTCACTCCTTTTTAGGTTTGAAATCGGTTCTATTTTTTGAAAAAAATTTTTTTTCGTATTTCTTATTATTTTTATTGTCCCTTTTCCACCTTTTTTTAACTTATAAACTAATACAAAACTATGAAAAAGAAAGTCAAATTGATAATTAGAGGTCTTTATCCATGAAATTGCCGTTCTGCCGTACTAGCCATTCCAAATCAAAATATTTTTTTTTGACTAATGAATTTATTTTCAAATTATTATTTTTTTAAACATGGATTCTTTAATTCTTTTTCCAAAATCATCATTTGTTTATTAACAGTGAGTGTTTTGTTTTCAACGTATTTCTTATTATTTTTATTGTTCCTTTTCCACCTTTTTTTAACTTATAAACTAATACAAAACTATGAAAACGAAAGTCAAATTGATAATTAGAGGTCTTTATCCATGAAATTGCCGTTCTGCCGTACTAGCCATTCCAAATCAAAATATTTTTTTTGACTAATGAATTTATTTTCAAATTATTATTTTTTTAAACATGGATTCTTTAATTCTTTTTCCTAAATCATCATTTGTTTATTAACAGTGAGTGTTTTGTTTTCAACGTATTCGACCATTTTTCGTCTCCAAGGATAAGTTGAAAATTCGAGTATTTATGGAGTGCGAGTACCGTCGTGGCAGCAAAGCGGCACGCAAAATCAACGACGTTTACCGAGCGAACACTACAAACGAACGCATCACCCATTATTGGTTTGCCTGCTTCCGTTCTGGAAACTTCGACCTGAAAAATTAACCTAGTGGTCGTTTGAACTTTGGTCAACAATGACGGATAATTCGGCGATTGTGGAAACTCCTGAAACTCAATCTACGGCTGAATTTGCAGCAGCTTCCAACGTAAGCATCAAAGCAATACAGGTCCATCGGCGTCAAATTGGCAAGATAAAAAAGCATGACAAATGTGTACCCCACTAACTCAATAATCGCCAGCGCTAAATACGCGTCGGGACATGCCTTGCACTGCTCAATAGGCATACAAATGAAGGAATTCTGTACCGCATTGTTACTTGTTCAAATCCAGATACCACACTTGCGAATGCGACAGTGTTTAACTAGGTGCAATCGTTATAATATACATCATGCCAGTTCAATTTTCAAAACTCTGTTTTTGGACTTCAACTCTTCGGTTTAAAGTGATACTTTCATAACGGCGTGCATATTTCACAAATTCATAGTTACATTAAATGAAGTAAAAACAAGTATGATGACTGTAAAAAAAAAACAAAATTATATTAGTCCGTGTATTAAAAAATAGAAAAATATTACGTATTTTTTGCTTCAATTTAACAAGGAATGGCTTAGATAATAAGCATTGAAGTTGAGGAGTTGGGAGTGGGGAGTTACTACGTCACAACTACGCAGAAAATGTACAACGATTTACACCAACATTTCAACACAATGTAACGTAATTTATTGATTACCCGAATAATAATACGTATTTAATATTCTTTAATGACCTACCTGACGGACACTCAAACAAATATCAGTCATTCCTATTCTAATTTACTGGTCCCATTTTTCATACTGCTATTTATGTTCTACTTATTATTAGTTATTTTAATTAACGATGGTCAAACAAAAAGAAGACAATAACTCCTTTATCTTTTGGCTTAAGCCTATGTAAACACAAAAAATACTTCAAGAACCCGATGTTCTTTTTATTTGACTCACTGTAAATATAGCCAATTCCATTAAACTTTGCTTTTTAACTCCTTAACTAATTAAATGAACACGGAAATTGCTCTCAGAATTAATTAATAATTAAGTTAATATATATTTAATTTCAATAATGAAAGGGTGTTGATTTCTGTTCTTCTTATCATATTTACTCAAAGTATTTGTATAAAAAAAACCCGATTAATTACGATTTTAACGCATGCACCGCGAGTTTCGTACAAATGTTAAAAACCAGAGGCTTCTAACAAGTTTTCCTGTGATGTGAATAAAATCTATGTTTTTTAAGTTTCGGGCTTAGTCATTTCGTATATTGGCTTTGATATTTCATAAAAATACTAGATCGAACAAAACATCAAATACACCGATGTGGTAACATAAGAGATCCAATTAAAATGAACTTTTGTATTATGAATTTGGTTTGATTTGATTGAATCTATAATGAGGAAGAGGAGGAGGAAGGATGACGGAGGAGTTCGAGGTGCAATGGTTAGCGCGTTCATTATGCGATACGGTTGTTAAGGATGGGTGACCAAATATTTATTATCTCGAGCTTCTTCGGAAGGCACGTTAAGCCGTTGGTCCCGGCTGCATTTGAAGTCGTCAATACCCACCTATAGGCACTGAACTCGCGTGGTGGCTCATTTCCATATTTTATTTGATTCGATTCCATCCATAAGGAAGGCCTTAGCTCTGGCGGTGGGGACATTAAGAGACTGCTAATGATCATGAACCTCAAATGTTGTGACAGTGATGTATTTAAAATATTTTTAATATTTTTAGTCAAAATTCTCATAATAATTTTCTTTCATTTGGAGTTTCACAAAATTCAGTTTGCAATTCTTTTTACTTTTTTAATAAACCCCCAAAAGCAGCCTGCCGAATATTAAAAAATCAAATCAGCTAAACTTGATATTTATAATTTTCAGTGATTCAATTGTTTTATGTTGAAGAAAAAAACACGTCGACACGTTTTTTAAACCAGTGGGCTACTAGGAGCACATAAAATTACATCCCAAACGTGTAATATAAAACAAGCTAATAAGCGTCGTGGATTCATATGGTGTATGTTGTTTGTATATGTAGCAACAGTCCGATTGCGCGTTATCATCATGGGCATCGCCGGGACCGTAATAAATACGGCTCTAATTCGACGAAGCGACCGGTGTTACGGTTAGGGGCCGGTGCGACCGTCGATACGTTACAATATACATACGTTTTCGTAATGTTTGAAGCCACATGTTACCACATAAATAATCGTTTGGTTTTTTGTAAATGTGTAAGTACGTTTCTAGCTCTAATTCTTTTTATAATTAGGAAACGGAAACAGGCAAAATCTAATAACGATTAACTGTTACATTGTGATTTACCAAGAATTGAATGATCGATTGTATTGATCAAATTTTATCAGATGTTTTAATCGATGTTTTTCATCATCAGTGTAGGAATTAAGTAGTGCCATAAACATGACACGGAGACTTACTTAGGACTATATTTATCCGGGACTATATCTTTTGAATTTTTTTTAATAAATTTTTCTTGTAAAAAATTTTAATGCATCTCAGTAAAATTTTTTACAAGAATATAATTATTATATAATATATAATTTATTTATTTCCTTTCACACAAGGTTATACAGTATGTTTTATTATATATGTGCTATGATTAGGACTATACATTTCTCCAGTGTGAAAAGCAGGTGCCTGCTATAGGTTTTCGAAAAAACCGGTTACACGGGTCACCAGGGCCACCCCACATAAGCAAGCAATGCCCAATGAAAAATGTCCTTTGTGATCAAATTGTAGTGTGCGAATCCACTAGAAAGTACTCACGAATATAGGATATATTAGTACGCGTGAATCCCCGTAAGAGCTATAAAGTCCCTTTGTAGCATTATGCGCGTATGCTCATTTATTTAGTGGAATGCTTTGTAGTGAAAATGCGTTGCAATACAGCGGTTGGTTGTGCACTTAATAATATTTGAGTTCGAATTGTAGGTACTCGACTGTAAGCAGTAAACTGTTGCTGAATTTGTGTTCTGTTTATATTATGTTTAAAAACTTCTATTGTTAAACGATTTTGAGGATCAGTTAATATTTTTAGAATTCTAGTATTTATGTATTGCAAAACTAATTTTGTATCTGATCTTTTAAAGATCCTATCCTCTGGCGGTAAGTCGCATAGTGAGTTAGAACTAGAGCATTACGTACATGAAACTAATATTTGATGTATGTTAAAAAATATATGTATCATTCGGTCATCTATTTTTAAGCATATTTTTAATTAAATCTTTATTTTATTCCCCACCCAACTCAAGTTTATCCGAATAAACTTCATAATCATTTCGCACGTGTGATTTACACGTATTATGTTTGGCCAGTAATTGGCTGAAGGTTCAATATACATAAAATCTTACTTTGTTTAGATATCTTTTGGTAGTGTATCTAAATGGAAAGCCACAAATCAAACTGCAATCCACCGAGAAGAGAAACATTTGCAAAAAAGAAAAGGATAGCTTTGAATTGTAGGCTAAATTTACGCAGTACTCAGTGTTTTATCGTTTTTCACGTGACCAGAAACGCGCGTTCGACCATACGAATTGTAAAATAGAGTCGCGCCATATACGAATAGGGTACTAATGTTTTTTTTTTATTATTGCACTATTGACTGAAATAACTGAGATTTCAAAATAAAACTGAATACAGTTTTATAAAGTATTTTCAGTAAGCATAATTGAAAAGAGATTTGACGTGTGACGTGACGTGACACGACACATTTATCTTCGAATGTCTATTTTCTGACTCTAGGGATGCTTTATATATATAAGATTAATAAATTATAATATCAATTAGGGACTCAGTTTGATTAATACCAAACCGATGAGACTGCTCATCAATTTTTAGTTTTTGGATACAGGAACAAAATTTTACATATTTGCCATCTAACAGTTTTTGTGTTATTTTAGTTGTCAAAAATACACTTACACAATATACTTTTGATATAAATTTGTAATCAAGAATTGTTATCGGCAATTGATTCACTAACGTACGAGTATATAGCAGTACTAAGTTCGCCGAGTCAGTTAGCTAGATAATTTGAATAACCTGTTATATTTTTAATGTTGTTTTAATTAATGCTTGTCCATGTTCGGCAATAAACGCCTTAACATTTTTTTTTTCAATTACCAACTCTAATTGTATACAACTATGTAAGCCTTAGTAGTTGTGTGTGTTACTATGTCCTGTATTTAAGAGGCCCTGTAATTGGCTGTCTGCTTCTTGATTTCATTGTTATTTTTTATGTTAGCTGTGGGTCTTCCCAAGATATAAAAATAAAGAAAATTTAAACATGCTTTACCTCCTGATTTTTATTATTTGATTGTATGAGTTGCTATTTCACATTTACAGTAATTGTATATTTTGGTTTTGACTCTATACTTGAAATAAAAGGTTCATTTCTAACGTGGTGCTATCCCCAAGGTTGTGCTTCTATCTCTTGTACAAATTCAATTCGGTCCATTGTCGTCTTTACTCAGTCCTTTTTGGTATTGGCTGATATGTTCAAAGATACAAACGAAGTAGATTTCGTCTTGTGTCACGTGAAATGTATGTTAGAGATAAAAACCTTATCGGTTTTGCTTATAAATGATATGTGATCTCTTGAAGTATCTATTTTTCAGTTTTTCAATCGCTAATTGTATAACAGTCTGTAATTAAATCATATAACGTGGCCAAAGTTAAATATATAGCGTTGATTATCATGTAACTCACCTACATAAGGGTGTTACTCCATTGAGCGGATGCGAAGTTTTAATTAACCAATAAAAATATATAGCGATTAACCAATAAAAATATATAAGTTAAATATATAGCGATGATTATCATGTCACTCACCTACATAAGGGTGTTACTCCATTGAGCGGATGCGAAGTTTTAATTAACCAATAAAATTATATTATTTTCAAATCTCCTATGTTTTGGCAACGAGTTATGTTTAAATCGAATTTTTACTAAAATTACTTTTTTGGAGAATATTTACTCTATAAATATGGTAATATTTGTACGAAATAAAACATTTTAAAAGAATTATTTTTTTTGTGAAACATACAAATTAATAGAAATTATATTAAATTAATTTTAGAAACTATTTATGAATAGTCATAAATAGTTTCCATACCGAATTATTTAGATTATAGAATCTAAATAATTCGGTAGCTTTTTCGTATGAAAAAATATTATGAAATACGCTATGTATGTACATACATTGATGCAGATTAATAATTTCTATTGCTTTATAAAATACGAGATCACCAACCTTTCACCTTAGTATTTTATTTGACACAGATGTGACGCCTGAGTGTGCCAACCAATTTTCTAATCCGTCTCACATTTTTTGATGAATATTTAGATTTCTATTTTACAAAGATTTAAACAGAAATTATACTCTCTTGCCCCACATGACTTTAATTTATACATAAATAATTCTACCATACTACAGCGCTCTTCGTTGTTATTTTTTTTATAAAGCAAATTTGGCGGTGACGCGGAGCTGTGATAATATTTCGCAATTATAGTGCGATTTAAATCAAAATATGTCTTATTATACGAAAAAACAACGAGCCATTTAAAAACAACCCTTACGACCTTTAAATTGAGAAATGAAATTTCATTTTAATTCACTTTAAATAATTTTTTGAGAGTAGTATTTTTTTATTAGTAAATTAACCTGCGATCCCACAATGCTTTAGCCATAACAATGTATCACCTAAACACTACTTTATACCATTCAGAACCGGTTATTTTTTTCCAGAGAAGGAATGCTCTATTTTAATGTAAATAGCGTTGAGCATAATTCCAGCGTCCGCTTTGCGCTGGCATTAAAAAAAAAAGAAAAGAATCTGTCGACATCTGCAAATAAGGAAATTATGAAACCGCTGCAAAAAACCTCGCATTCAGGCCTTTGTCTGTTCAACACCTTTGTTTTACCCTTTGAGATTTTAATTGAAAAATCAAATGGGGTTAGGTTTGCGTGACATTTTAATCTTTTTCATTTCGTATAATTGCGGTTTACTGGGCGAAAGCGTAATATAATAATTGACGAATAGGTGGTATGCTTTGTTAAACTCCTTTTTTCAAGCTTAGTAACGAAACAATTTTGTATCCTTAGATTTGGCTTCGTTATACTTTTAATACTTAAGATTATAAAAAGTATTTGAATAAAGCAGTGGGATTTTAAAACAAAGGCTAAAAAGCTAAACTATACGAATAATTTAAATAAAATCATGCGTAATAAAAACAATATCTAAGCCGTACGTACATGAAAATTATTCAATCCAAAACAAATCGTTTCAAGTTTTGTTTACTGAAAATCATTGTTGCTTGATATCGATGCTGTATAAACATGAACGCGAATAGCTATCGAGTTCAATTCAATATACACACACTGCAGTGAACTTTGTGCGATTATGTGTATATTATGCCAATATGAATGGACAGGCGTGCAAAAAAGTGGTTAGCTCTTTTCAAAAAAATATGGTTATTTTTAACAGAACTTTGAAAGGATATGAGTGCGTAACGTGCGACCTTGGTTCCTAGAGTAAAATGTGGCTGCCTTAAAATTATTTAAAACAGAATGAAAGATTTAGACACGTTTATAAAAAGGGCTGGAAGTCACAAATAAAGTTTACCAAAACTTAATCTTAAAACCAAGATCATTCCTTCCCGAGTCTCAAACGCCCCTAAAAAGTAGAAACAGGCAAGCCCAATTTGCAGTCTTTCCTTTGAATGGAATCGAAGCTCCAGAAAAGTGGGTTATGATCCACCGCGTGGGCTCATTGCGGATTGGTGGATAACTACTGCAAATGCAGCCGGGACCGATTGCGCAACTTGCCTTCTGAAGCACGGATGTTGAGCTCGAGATAATATTTACTATTGGTCACCCATCCTATAACCGGCCCTTACGAACGTTGCTTAGCGCATTGCATATGGGACTCGTCATCGAGCCTCAATCAAAATTAATAATTAGCTTTATTTTATTTGACGCTATTTAACACAGAGCTCACCTAATAAATTAAGATAACCGGAGAAGCACTTATTGGAAGTGTCACAAACTTTAAAGTGTAAATCAATATAGTGGCCTAAAAAAATATATGAGTAAAAATCAACTCATCTATGTTCGATTTCACGCGTGTGTTTAATGGTTCTACATAGCTGAGCTTTGAGTGCTTGCAATGCCATTGAAACTCCTAATGCCTCTATAGTTTTATTTCAATTGGCTAAAGTAGAACGATGATTTATTGAAGACGTCGGAGAAAATTCTGACTGGGAGCTTACTGGTAAATTGGATCTACGCGAAGGGCTCGTTAGAACAATAATAAAATATGTAATAATATCCAATATTGTTTTCATTAAATCGAATTTGAAAAAGAAAAAATAACTATATAATTACTTTAATGAATTATTTAAATTGATACCAATCGAATTAGTATTTATACGAATGTAAAGAATTGCATTGATCATATTAGAGTTTTCTAAACCGTTGTTATGAGGGTAAAATAGTATAACATGGTACGACTTCATAAATATAAATCATTGAATCTAATCAGTTAGTGAATAACTTTGTATAAAATTTATTAAATTAAATATATAAACATATCATAGCCTGTCGCTATTTTTTTTTCTTTAAAATAAATAAAACATGTCTAGAATTTCTCGGGCATTTCTGCATGGAAAATATATACAATTTACAAAAAAAAAATCCTGAGCTCGAAGTGGAAGATCGACGAAACTCATTCACAATTGTGTCAATATGTGATTGAACATTTCGCGAAAAGGGTGAATACTTGCCAACAAAGCCAAGGCGTGATTGGACATTTTGTTCCACGTGTAAGTATCAATATTTCAATTCTGTCCGTCTCAATATTTTTATCATAAAATTAAAACATAAGTTTATTTAAAATAGCCTTGCTTACAAAAAAAAATTATATAACACCTATGGGTTTACATGTTTATTTAAAAAATAGAACTGACTTCAAACTTTAAAAATATGATAAATAATACTTATCTCAAAAGCTAATTATTCGAGAGAATTCTATTGAATTCGGGCGCCTGCCAACAAAGCCAAGGCGTGATTGGACATTTTGTTCCACGTGTAAGTATCAATATTTCAATTCTGTCCGTCTCAATATTTTTATCATAAAATTAAAACATAAGTTTATTTAAAATAGCCTTGCTTACAAAAAAAGTTATATAACACCTATGGATTTACATGTTTATTTAAAAAATAGAACCGACTTCAAACTTTAAAAATATGATAAATAATACTTATCTCAAAAGCTAATTATTCGAGAGAATTCTATTGAATTCGGGCGCTTACCATTTACTTATTAACTTACAGAAGATCTCCGCCCGCCTCCAAGTTTAAAGAAGGTTCTATTTTTTAAAAAGCTTTTTAGTGATGTTGATTTTTTTTATATAATAGGTAACACTAAATCTATTAAATATCTATATCTATGTAAATAAAAATATTTAATATACTTTATGTCTTATAAAAGAAGAATACCTAATTTATTCCAATAAATTGTATACTCATATTTTGAAAAGAGGAGAGGTTAGATTGCTTTTTTCCTTCATCTATGGAAAATAACTTTAATGCGCGTTGGATTTAGGCTTTAATATATGCAGGCGAAGTCGCAGGGGATTTTATTTATTATATATAAAAAATAATACTATATATATCAAAAAATACACCGCCTTCAAACAAAGAACCTCCACCTTTTGGATTTTGAAGTCTCTTAAAAACAAATAGAAACGTTTAAAAACCTTAAGCATTCTCAGGACGACAGCGTATGCGTATATAAGATGCACACGTAGTACCAAGAATGTGCAATAGTAGGCTCGTAATTGTAATAGTGGTCAAGTTGTTAATTACATCGTAGGCAGTGACGGACAGTGTAATCTTGCTACTGTAATTATAACTGACGTAGTTAATCAAACTACTAATACACTTAGGATTAAACCTGCAGTTATTGCATTACACAATTTACGCTTAGGTTAAATAAACATAATTGACAAATAAGGGAGAATTTAGACTGTACTGGCGATCACAATAGTTGCAAAAAAAACGAGATAGCTGTCAATGTACCTTATGTTCAATATTAAATGTGTGGTGGGTTCGATGTTTAGACAAATGAATAAAAGGCTGCCTAAGCTTGAGAAACAAAAAAAACCTTTTTTCGGGTTTGGTGAGTAATTTAGCTTTATATAGTACATACATTTTTCTTAAATTCAAACTCGTGAGCATAACGGAAACAGCTAAGTATAAATAGATTTTTACACTTTTTTAAAACAAATTGCTATTTATTGAAATTAAATATGTATAATGTTTCCAATTCGACGAATTTTCACGAACCGACATTCATAAAGAGCATATTGGATTAGTCAAATTTGAAATTACGAAAAGTGAACAATAAATATAAATGATGTTGAAGATCAATGACAAAAAGTTTGCATGCGGAAACCTAGGACGAAATAAACGGTGGTGTGACGCAACGTTACAAATGAATTGGTCAGTGAATAGGAAGAAATATAAAATATTTCTCAGAAAGTGATGAACACTCCAAAAATAAATCCATAAACACAATGCTCGGAAATTTTATTTACTCGATAAAATGCTTTACCAAATTCCAGTAAATCTCAAACGCTGGTCTTCGTTCCGTACTCCTGTTATAATTTATTTTGCAAGCCGAGTCAGCCCCACGGGCTTTGCAAAAATAATTACTTGTGCACTATGAACCCGTAAAGTGCATTGAATAACTGAATTAAGATTCGAATCGGGAAGTAAAATATCTGAAATCAAATTTTATAAAATAATCTTTATTTATAAACAAATAAAAATGTTATGGCTAAATATTAATTACTTTTTCGGTATTTCACTTATTTGAAAAGTTTGGAAAGATTTTTTTCGCGCTAAGATCGGCTTCCTTACTTTCAAGTAGATTTCAGATTTAGGGGACATATTTTATTTGGAGTATTGGTTTATTTATTTTATTTATTTATTTTGGGAAGACCAACAGCTATAACAAATACATAGCGATTAAATAGACTATAGGAAGCCATTTACAGGTCCACACAGATGGTTTACAAACTGGTAAACAAACAATCGAATCACAATAAGACGAAAAACTCTAAGACTTCACAAACATTTACCATATAATGTCAATATGATGAACAATTGGAGAAAAGAGAAGGTCGCTTATGTAAAAAAAATTAGAACAGCGTTTGCTAAACGTCAATTCATAATACAGTCCGCATATATGTACAATAAATTAAATAAGCATTTAAAAATTCATGACTTAAAGTTAAAACAATGTAAAGAGTTAATAGTGCAATGGCTAATTTCAAAATCATATGACGAAATTGAAAGATTTTGTAATAGCGTGTATTAGTTTCAACACATATACAACGTGTCCCAAAATTCAACGATAAGCGGGCGCCAAGAGGTAGACCTGCTCATGTGTACTTATGGAAAAATAAGAAAAAAATTATATCTTATTAATCTTTTTTATTATAAAATAAAATTCGAAAATTTTCGAAAGAGTTGTAGCGAATAGTAGTGCTACTTAGGTATCTGATACCAAAAAAGGATTGAACATAATTGAGAAGTTGTGGTCGTGGTAGTTGAAAATATCATAAAAGGTGTAAATTTTTGAAGATTTTCGAATTTAATTTTATAATAAAAAAGATAAGATATAATTTTTTTCTTATTTTTCCATAAGTACACATGAGCAAGGGTACCTCTTGGCGCCCGCTTATCGTTGAATTTTGGGACACGTTGTATATGTATATATGTGATTTATGTGTGCTGTTGCAGGATCTTTATATTAAAAACCAAAAAACACACACACACACACACACACACACATAAACACACATACACACACACACACACACACACACACACACACACACACACACACACACATTCATGCACTCACATAATAATAATAACAAGAATTGTTAACTACACATTTTTAATGTAATCTACTATATTATCTCATTATATGTAAAAATTGTGTTTATATCTCAAGCCTCTTGTTATTTTCTGCTAAGGGCGAGCGAGACCTCCTGTAACAGGTATTCATGAATACCTACTAGGATGGTTTCAGCCACAATTGTAATCATGAGAAATCGTATATGAAATAAATATTTTTTTCATTTTTTTTTTCATTTTTCACAATATATACTCATACTTAATAAATTTGTTCCAAATTAAGGATCACACTTAATTAATCCTTCCATCGATCATTATCGATGTAAAAAAAAACCATCCACCAATGCACGCCTTGCTTTCTCAAAACCAGTATTAAATAGGTCGAAATCGAATTCGACACATATTTTATTAAAGTTGTTACATGCACGCCATATAAAGGAATTTTGCCTATAATTAGTATTAACTTGTGGAAGATAAATAAGCGCATTTGATCTTAAGATTTTACGAGGCGGTATAATGGAAATCGAACCTAACAATTGAGGACAATCGACGACATTGGATGTGATCTTAAGCAGGAAGCAGAGGTCAGCAATTAAACGTCTTTGCTCTAGTGGTATGAGATGATGCTTCTTGCAATGGAGCAGGTAATCAGAGGAGGAAAATGGCTCGGACAGTCGGAAACATAGATAACTTAAAAATTTAATCTGAATATTTTCCAATCTAGAAATGTAGGTCGAGTATCTAGGGTTCTAAACCTGCGATGCGTATTCTAGATGACTGCGTACATATGAGCAATAAAGGATTTTCAAAGTCTTAGCCTGCTTAAAATCACGAGATACGCGTTTGATAAAGCCTAATGCCTTGTATGCTTTAGTGATAATACTGTTGATATGGACATCGAATATCATTCGCGAGTCATGAAATACACCAAGATCGCGTATGCTAGTCTCTCTTCCGAGCTCTTCGCCTCTTATGGCATAGTTGAAGATTATAGGGTTTCGTTTCCTACTATAGCTTACGATTGCTACGCTTGGTTTGATAAATTCATAAGTTATAAATGGCAAGAGTATCGTGCAAGTTCGATTCGATTGAAGATTCCTCAAGATTGATGCAATCAAGGCGGCAAGAAGCGGTAAAAAAACTTGAAAAAACCTTTGAAAGATGTTTGATATCAGCTGCAACCATTTTGAATATTCCGCATAGTTATTTTAGCCTGTCTTAGGTATAAGCAAGTTTTCTGCCAAAAATGCTAGTACAAGCAGGTTTTTATCTTTCTAACACTTTACCCTGGAAATAAGACACCAATTCGTTATTAGAAACTTCGAGAAGAATATTATCCACGTATGAAGAAAGAAAGTGATCCATTTGGGCTTATTTTGACAACAATTAGTTTTTTTTTATATATTGAGACATAAAAATATTTTGGAGCTGCTGACCCTTTGCACCTTTTCTGTGAAACTTTCTCCTTCCTATTATGTATGAGTGTACTTACGGCCTATGATGAATCATTGTAGTTCTTTGGGTCATTGCATTTGCCAGTTCTCATTTGGAATAGCAAATACTCCCTGTTAAAGCTAACAGCAAATACGACGAACTTAATTTCTACGGATTTGCGGGGGGCGGGCACGAGAGTAATGTGTGAACTGTGATGGTTTCGAATTTACTCATAGTTTTCGAACTATTCATTTTTTATATAAAAATAGCCATAATATCAGTTTGACTACAGATATACTTAAACGATATGACTCCATCCTCTTTGTTCACATTGCATTATTGCGATTTCTTATTAATTAAAAAAAATGGCTGCCAGTGTATATATTTTTTTGTTAGTAACTGTTATAACAATATGTTGTTATTAACATGAATATTACGACATTTATTTTTATAAAACAGCGCGATAGCCTTCTAGCAATAACTTCAATATATTTTTATAAAGAATATATATAAACATAATAGAATATGTAGTAAAGTACATTTTTATATTTTTACGTGATCGAAACTTTTCTATATTTTTTGTATATGTTTCTTTATAGTACCCATAATAAAAAAAATATAGAAGATAGTTTTAATCTCCACCTTAAGGTTATTCCTTATATTTTATAATATCTGTTATTCATGAAATCGAATTTTGTGCGCAATATTGTTTATTTGTAATAAAAAAAATATTTAGATAGCTTTTTATATTAAATCTCTCGGTCTCCACGCTTACAAATTAGTTCAGCTAATAAAAAAACTAAACCAATAGTAAGGGACAATCCTTTGTTCTGCACCAAGCAATGTTTGAGATCCACCGCGCGCATATTTGCGCCGTTGCAGTTCTATGTAGGTAGACATGTTTGGAATTTGGTATTTTGAGCGAATGTGCGAGCACGGCGTGGTAGCACTTTATACTCGTACAACGAAATACAATCGTTACCATGCGAAATGAATCTGAGCATTATTTTTTTTATTTTTATCTAAATGCTAATCAGAAAGTTGAAAGGATGATATAAAACACCACTCCGGCAACATACGATTGTACCTGTACCTGTAGGAAAATTCTGCTAATATAAGCGTAATTATGGAAAGTAATTAGCGCTTCAAATAGCGCTTCTTGTTACCTGATCACAAAATTATTAATATATCTTTCACCACTGATTTGCGAGGAAGACAGCACAAGTGATATTCTACTTTAGGTAGGTAGTACATTAAGACTATTTTGGATGCTATTATTACGTTAAAATTTGCAAAATTGAGGCATCATATACATACACAAAAGAGGTTGTTATTAATTATTTTGATAATGTTGAAATATTCCAATATTGGTCTTTAAGATGCATATAATCATAAAATATTGTACTCGCTTTTTTTGCGAATGACCAACGTTGTATATTTCATTCCATTAATTACAAAGAGAACTTTAATACTACTGGTGAACTACATTGGTATGAATAATTTAAATATCTTTACTAAAATACAAAAGCAAATGAATTTTGTAGAATATACACACTTCTATGTTTCATAGAAGACTATGCGAAATGCTTTGCGAATAATATTAAAACAAATTCAAATAAATAACGTCTACTTCTTTTTATTATGTAAGTATACTTTACAGTTTCTCACGAATGGTCCTAAGGAAATTACATCTCGCATTTTTGTATAGTGCTGACGGCCAACAGGGGTCTTTCGTGACTTCTTCATTTCCTGCTACGTTATCACGATGATCCTTTGAATATTCAAGGAAATTTTAGGGAAGAAAAGATTCTTAATGAAATATACTTAAAAAATCAACTTTGCTCCTGGCATTCTGAGATAGGACTCGAAATCATGACCTTTCTCAATCCAGGCGAATGCTCTAATCACTGACCTACTCAGAATCTAACAGACCTGAATAATTTTTCAAGTACATGTTACTTTTCACTACTACAGCGCTCTGTAGTAGTGAAAAGTAACATGTATTTTCATTAATGTTCAGGTCATCGACCCAACCTGCCTAAAGAAATATTTTTACGATTAATAAACTTTCGATAAAGATGATTTTTTTTTCTTATTATTAAATTTTGCGCAATGCTATACTGAAAAATATTCTAACTAAAAATGTTTAAAAAACCATTTTGTCCCTGGCACTCTGAGATGGGACTCGAACTCATGCTCTTTCGCATTCTAGGCGACTGCGGGCTGGCGAAGAAAAGATTAATACGAGTATCATAACAAACAAAATCAACATCTACGATATCAAAAATATATAAATGTCTTTTAAATACTGCGCCTGCGTAAATAATAGCATATGTCACCCGCAACTTATGTAGTTTCTCATTTTTAAAAAAAGATCCCGAATTTAAGGATTTAATTAATCCAATCAAATATTTGTTATTAGTGTAGATTTATGACAAGTATATATATATATAATGGAGAAAAATTAAATGAATTTTAATAACAAAATTTTAATCTAAATATTGAACAAATAATTTAATATTTAAACATTGGCTTGTAATTATATTATTTTTTCTTCCTCTTATCTGTACTCTATTTCAAGTGGGCCAGGTCTCCTAATCAAGCGGCGTCATTACAGTCTGTCCTGTGTTTTCGTGTTGGTTAATTTTTTTAGTTTATTAAAACTGGTCATGCTGCTTCACCAAGCCAGAGGAGGATGCCCGGGTCTTACTTCTCTCTCAGGTATATTTAAGGTGAATATCATTATGTCAGCACAAGCGCCCTGGGCCGGGCGCACGACACGCACTTCGAAAAAGAAACAAAAAGAATACATAATTGTGAGAGGGCTTATATGTTAAATTATAGGATATGCCTTCATCTAATATTCAAAAAAAACAGGGAAAAAAGAAAGGATAGAAGGATTTGACAATGCGCTCATCATTTGCTATAAAAAGATCTCTTTTATGTTTTATGAATATTTTTATTTTATATTTATATTTTTATGAATAATTTGTCATTGCCTTGAGTAATTATTTCCTTTTATAGGAAATTGTGGTAAACACAATTTAAATATTTTCATTGTCTTCCTTTAAGTGATAGTATGCTTAACGAGGAAGGACGCGAAGGTAAATGGATTGAGTAGTGGTTAATTTGAAATCCGTGGGAAAGAATCAGCTGTCCTATGAAAAATTAACCTACCTGTATAACATTATTGGACAGTAAATGTAGAATGTCTTTTTTACATACTTTTATTTTTCTTACAATATACGTTTTTTAAATCTTACATCTTCATATACAATGGAATTTAATGCATCTTTAACTGATTAATGTGAACTTGTGCATACAGGTTTTGTTTAGATGGCAATGCATGGTTAGCTAAGCAGCATAATTTGAAACAGAGTTTTAAAATATTTTTACAAGATTAAAATTGAATATATTAAAATAACCAAAATCCTATTTTAATAATAAGATCTGTAAATATAAATAAAATTGGATAGTCCGTTTGTAACATTAAATTAACCGCTTTTTACCAAATGCATATGTTGTTTTTACTATTTTTTGTATGTCTGTTTGTTCTGCCTATATTTACGGGTAGACTGACTTTGACGGGACTGTCACTGTCAGATAGCTTATGTAATGAAAAATAACTTAACCTACTTTCCTTCCACGCGGACGAAGTTGCGGGCACAGCTATCGCACATATAATTATTGATTTAGACTTATGTCTTAAAGCATATAACCTTGTTATATAGGTATAATATTTCCTCATGCTCACATACATAGTTTATAATTGATGTTAATAAAATAATATAGAAAAATTTTATACTCAATCGAAAACCGGGAAGTGGGTCCACAAATTCAGTATGCAAGATTTGACCGTCACTATCTTCGTTTAAACAATAGTTTACATATACACAAACTAACATAAAGCATTATCCACATTGGAAGTCTAGTAAAACTAAAATGTCTACAAACATATAACTATCATCTACAAACGTTGTAATTGATAATAATAATTTAAAAGTAAACATAATTTAATTATCCCTGTGAACAAGGAGGGTTTTGAGGTATAATATTATTAAATTTAACATAATATTTGATAAATATTGATCGGTTAAAAAGCATACTAATGTTTTCATCATGATGAAAGTAATGAAGATCTTTTAAAAATAATTAAATTTTCAGTGCATTGAAGTAAATGAAAATCGAGAGCTGAATAGAAAATGTTGACATTTTTATAATAATTAGCGAAGAAATCAATGAGTAGATGAAGATCAAGAAATATCATCTCTTGTCTACAAGTTATATCAATTTACCGAGTATAGTTTTAGTTGGGCTAGTTCTCTAGTAGATCGCGACCATAGACTTATCTACTCTTTTAAATTACATTCAGATTATAGATTAGATGAGTATGTTTGAACATTTGACCACCTATTAAATCATGGTAAGTCGCGACTCGCGGACTCGCGGACGAAGGATTCCGTACTGGAAACGAGCAAAAAAAATCATTGTATGGTATTTATTGTATGATAGCCCCCCTTAATATATATTTTTTTTAATTCATAATTTTTAAATATTTCGAAGTTACCTTAAAAATAAATTTTCCGTAAATATTTCAAGCATCTACCTGTTGTCGTTATCAATATCGAGCAAAAACAAGCAATAAATCACGTTTGTTGTTTGGGAGCCCCCTTAATTATTTATTTGATTCTGTCTGGTTTTAAGTATTTGTTATTGAAGAGGCAACAGAAATACATCATCTGTGACAGGGAGCAAAGTTTTAGTTTTTGGGTTCCTAATTTACCCTTTTGGGTAACGAACTCCAAAAAGGATTGCTACTATCTCTTTTTTTGTTTCACCAGTAAAAAACACAAATTTCATCAAAATCAGTTTTGTTGTTTTGCAAATCTGTGTAGTTTAGGTTTGAACAAAACAACAAAACTGATTTCAGCCGAATTTTAAAATGGTTAAACCTTTTAAAAATAAGAACGGCTATTAAATGACAATTTTTACATCATAAATATCGTTGCAGTAGTCAAAAATGAGTAGTTTTTATTAGAGATTGCTGTAAGAACGTCATCTGAGTTTTCATTATTGATTTGTTTTTAAATATTGTATGTCACTTGAAACATCTTGAAAATAGACAAGAAAAAAAATGAATTAAGAGAACAAAAAATAATGAAATGCAGAAGTGATATCAAATATAACACTAATCAGAAGCCGTTTTATTTCAAAAGTACCTATTGTTCTGTCGGCGTGAATTTTACAGAAAGAAAATTATAAAATAGCTCTAATCAACGACTTTTTGATTCACAAAGACATAATCAGTTTCCTTTTGACTGAACAACAAAAGTTAAAATGAAGAGCGCAGCTGTACTCAAAATATATTGGAAAATAAATAAAACATGAAAGAAGAAAGTGATTTAATTTGGAAATTAGTAAAAAACAAACATTTCAGCAAATCAGTCCCATTTAATTGTAATTAATTGAAACTTCAAACATTCATCTTAATACAAAATGCTTAAAAAATCAACTTGGTCCCTGGCACCCTGAGATGGGATACGAACCCACGACCTTTTCGCAATCCGGGCGACTGCTCTAACCTCTGAGCTACCCAGGACCTAACAGGACTGACGAATCTTTCAAGCACTTGTTACTTTTCGCTACAACAGAGCGTAATCTCATCAATGTTCATCAAATTCAAACATTCAATCCAATTGATATTTGAACATCATCATCATCATCATCAGCCGGAAGACGTCCACTGCTGAACATAGGCATAACATATTCTTATTATTTGAACATATGGGTATTTAAAAGATTTTCAACAATAATCCTGCTGGATATTATCTTAACAGTTGAGTGATGAGTCTATTCCACTAACAAAACGATTTAATTTTACAGGTAGTCATTTGCACATAGGAAGTGCTCATTTTATAGTACACAAACTAATTGGGAAAAATATCTTTTATTTTTTTTATTCCTATAAAAGTTATGTCAGTCCAGTTAAAAGAGGCGTCTTTTATGTTGTACTTTTACGACAAAATATGAAATAATAATGTTACTGATTTTTAACGAATACTAAATAAGGTATACCTAGGTTTATTCAAATAGAATTCTTTTACAGCAATCTGAAAATCTGCCAATGAAAATAACGATAATATCTCACCTTCCTCTTCTAACTCGCACTCAGGTGAACTTATCCAGAAGTTTGAGCTAACTTACTCAGCCTTTGAGCAAACAACGGTTACGGTAAAACTTAGTAAAGAGCTCACCCACGTATGCTCTTCAAGCAGTCTGAGTTTACTTATGTTTGAGAATATACGTCCATATTGTATTAAGGAGAAGATAATCGTTAGTGATCTAGCTCGGGTGGAAACCCAACTAACCTTTTATAGATTCATGTGCAAGCTCTGATACGAATTGGAAAACTATTTATTTATATCACAACGTTAAAAATGAAATATTATATCGCCTATTAAAAATGAAATATTATTATATAACTTTGCACTTCTTTCTTTAAAATGCTTTAAAGAAAGAAGTGCAAAGTTTTACATATAAATTAGGGAATAATAGAGTAGGAAACTGGGTGGAGAGGCAAGTAAAATGAGATATATAGGTAATGGGTTTATTTTAGTAGTTAGTTGTGTAACAGTGCTACATACACAACGTCGTACCACATCGTTTTATTCTAGGTTCCCGTATCCAAACTTTTTGTCTTTGATCTTGAACATCACTTCTGTTTTATTATTTGCTTTTCGCAACACTATATACTTTTTCTGAATAACAGTTCGTGAATTTTTTTTTAAAAATACGTACATTACATGAGAGTTAATGATAAAATATTTAAATTATCTGTTAAAATTACAATATGAGTATTGTATAAAATCAGTAATGTATTAAATTAGTGGTATATTTAAAAAGAAACACAGAAACAGTGTATTTAATTGCTTTATTTAAATACCTACTTATACCATCATAATTTAAGAAATTCATACGAACTGTTTTATATTATTTATTTCTTGTTACACTTTTTTATTTATACCATAAACCAACTCCGAATCCGTTACAGTTGTTTTGCTTTCTAACAGCTTTTATTTAACTTGCAATGTATGCAAAAGAATCACGATAGTGTAGTGATAAGCGTTCGCTACTCAAATTTATTATCTCGATCTTCTATCTTTCAGCACCGTAAGTCTTTCACTCATCACTCACTACTGGACCTTACCTATGGATTAAATGGACCTTACCTACGGATTAAATCGAAACGTTATCGAGCTCCTCAAGCTATCTTTACAGGGTCTCATTTTTTGGAATCATAAATAACATAATATATGATATTGTTAAAAGAAAAATTTAATAAAAAAATTAACACTCATTAGCTAAGCCCATCATGCTCAGATTTTTATTTGAAAAAAGCTAGTTGTAATCAATCTATCTATAGAAAAGAGTTGCACTTTACTGAGAAACAATATCTCATGGTTATTATAGCTTTTCTTATTCATCCCTAAAAGCCCTTGAACTGAGGGTCTCTCGTCTCCGTTCAGATGGCTCTCCAAGCTTCGTAGCTCGAAAATTATGGGGGTTCATTGTTAAGGGAATTGGTATTTACTTAACCCATTTATTTCATCTATTTCATTGTTATTGTTTACCGATATTGTTACTTTTCCAAATTGTTGATTGCTTTCTTAATTTTTTTTTCATTACATTGGTTCTATTATCTCAGAATTGGATTGTATTAATATAATTCAAATGATACTACGTTTTTGGGATTAAAATAGAATTATTTCTAAAAATGGGTTATCAGCGATCAATCTGATAGTATAATTTATTTTAATAAAAGGAAATGTACGGCTCTGTAGTACAACTAGAATGTTTGGAGCCCTCTTCAAATAATGTATTAAATTTAACTCTTACAGTGTTATTAATAAACAAGGTTTAGCGTTGGAATAAATTTGAGCTGAGACTAGTCAGTAGTCAAAATTCATATTATTAAACGGAGACTTAGCAAAAGTTTAACCTAGTATGAGGTTCTTGGGGAATAATATTTACTCCTAGAAGGTAGTAGGTTTGTCGATTTTCTGTATAAAGTAATACTAAAACTGCAATAGGGATGACGACTGGATAAAATTTTTTTTTTTGCTTCAATTTAACAAACAATGTCTTAGATAATAGACAATAAAGTTGACTCATTACGTCACAGTGTTTAATATTCTTTAATAATCTACCAGGCGGAATAAAAACAAAAATTAGTCTTCATCCCTATTTTAGGGGAAATTTACTCTGACTCTAATTTTTGTTTATTAATAGCACTAATAATGTGTAAAAGGATAAGTTGAAAAATGAAGTTAGTAATTTAACACTTTGCATAATTGATTTTTAGTGACTTACTGACGAAGACGCCTGAAAATAAAGAAGTCATTACGAAAATAGAAAACGTATATATCCCAATACCTTTTGAGATTTTAAAATACTGATTACTTTTTCAACGAAACACCCAAACAGATAAAGATCTCTTTTGATTGAATGAGTTCAATAAACACGATTCTCTTTGGATACCATTACGGTAGGCGGAATAAGGAAATAAAATGTTTTCCTTGGAATTTAATCCTTCGATGGACACTGATAATGGGTGTCCTATTATGCCGAGAGGCTATCAAGAGGCAAAAGCTCTTGGAGGGTTGGACGTATAGTCGATTGCGTACTTATTTTTATTGTTATATATTTCCCAGTTTTCCAGTGATGACGAAGTTTGTTGAAGTATATAAAGCTTTAAATGATCATAGTAAGATGATAATAATATACATATTCGTTAATGATTTTAATGATATTAATTATAGTACCTAAATTTAATAAACTTGGAAGTTTCTTCGTGGCTATAAGCTACTACTAATACTATTATTATTTTACAGTAATTGTAATGATATAAATGTAGTTAAATAAAAATATAGTTTGTTTCTCTATAATTTTGTGTTACTGACATGTAATTTGATGGTCACGAGAAGTAACATTCTTATTTTCTAATATTAGATACAATGATTCCAACAAAAGTGTAGTGCCCAAACCAATATAGCACGTTTAATTATACTATTACAATAAATGAAATATAAACATAAACAAAATGCTAAAAATACTATTAAATACTTATAAATACTATTTCTTCCACAGAATTGTTACATTTTTCTTCTATAATCGTAAATATAGCATTTCTTGCCAAACTATATAATAACATCGCATTAAATCTCCAGTGCGTTAAAATAGAAAAATTATAAGTTACAAAAACTATGTAGTTCCAATAGGAAGTATACTGGGTCCAACATTATTCCTAATTTGATGAACTGGCTACATTATACAACTCTCGTGGTTGATATTTTTTACTTATTCATGGGATGAGATCATCAAACTAACTTCACAGTAGTGTTACAGAAATACATATCTACAGCAAATATACCATTTAAATCAAATACTATATATGAAACTTATTTCATTTTTTTTGCTGATAACCATTCACGAGCGTTAATAAAAGAGATCTTATTTTGTATACCGTCATAAAAAAGCTGCTTAACGTGACCCAACTAAAGTTCACAAAACGAAAAATTGCACAGCAAAATAGGCACGGGTGTCTGGACACTATATCGTAAAATTGTACGACGAAAACTTATTGGTGGAGCAACTTTATTGGCAGTATCATGACATTGCTGATCCCTCATAAAAATATGTATCGGGATTGCAAGAAAAATATGACGAAAACTTATGTTAACGCCGGACCCGGTCTCTATGTTGCATACATGTGAATATGGACTTTAAAAAGATGTGTGTTGGGAGCATTATCGATTGCTTATTTGGCGGTCTTGAAACTCTTGAACTGTGTGAAGTGTGAACTGGTGTGTCCGTGAGCGCCATAATTTTGTTTGCCAGGTTGTTACTGCGTGTCAGTATCTGAGCTAGCGACCTGTAATATATAACCCTGCGAAGGGTGAAATTGAATTCGGTTAACTTAGGTACTTAATAAAATTTGTTGTGTGTATTAAAAATAGTATGTAATTGCATAAAGGAAAATAAAAAAAATCTGTGAGTTTGATTTTTCCTCAATATTTTTTACTACTGAAATTGCACGGAACTTTTAATTCACTCATTTAGCCAGTTTTTAATGAGGTCGTTTTTGATTTCCTAGATTTTATGATTAATAAGCAGGAGAATTCGGAATTCAAAAATACTGAACTGTCTCAATCTAAAAATCACATTAAAATCTATAAAGCTTGTTGGCGTAGTAGATAAGCACCGCGGCGCGCGATAGTTATTATTAAGTAATTTTCGCAAAGGTTGGTCACGGGATAGGTGACCAAAAATGATTATCTCGAGCTACACCGAGTTTCGGAAGGCATGTTAAACCATTGGTCCCAGATGTATTTACAGTCGCTAATACCCCCCAAACTGCATTGGGTTAGTTTGGAGGATCATGAGCCATCCTCCTTAGCCATCCATAAGAAGCCCCTGCAGTGGGTACGTAAAATTTCTGAACGACGATGTTGGTGATAGTACAATTGCATCGGTGAGACCTGTTAGATCTGTGAAATTTACTGTCTGAGATAGCTTTTTAAAAGTTGTTTATAAAAAAGCTGTAAAGGTAATAAAGCTTTTATTGTATTCAAGCTCTATGCTGTCACATTCGTCCACGAGATTGATACTGTTTTTAAGAGAGTATGAAAAAAATTGTAGTGCTGTTGTTTGTATATCAAAAAAAGTACTGGAGAAACTACATAGCTTAAATAATCTTTACAGCGTCGTTTTCGCCAGATATTGTTTAACATAATAAAAAAATATTTTTCTAAAGAAACTAAAATAGATTTCAAAAAACCTAATTACGGTGTGGTTAATTAAGGTCTGTTTCTAGACGGTTCGTATTAAGACCACAGGCTGTTTTTTTTTTTTGTAATTCATGATTGATTCTGAGAAAAATAATTCTAAGCAACAAAACGGGCGTCGATAAATTCTAATTAGGTACCGAGTATTGGAATATTAAATCCAACTTCTGACGAGAAAGTTTGGCAACCACACAATATAGCGAGTAGGTACTAAGTTGTGCTTTATTTAAATATGATATGATTGATCGAATAATGACTTAATTCTGACATCCCAGGCCTCAGCTATTTTATTTTGGCTTAAGGCCACGTTAAGGGACGGCAAGATGATGACTCTTAAGTTGTTTTATGGAACCTGCATTGCTCTTAAAATGTTCTTAGGATAACATAATATGTAAGGTACCTACTGCAATTAAGGCCCGCGCTGTAATAAAGCCCACTGTTATAATGTCGTGCTAATACACTTCTATTTCTATTTAAACTACACATTCACATGCATAATAACGATAGATACGTCATGTTATGCATATTGAATATAAGCACGAAATTTCAAAGAAGGGCCTTATTACAACACTGGCCTTAATGCCTGCAGTTACCTTACAATGCTCATCCTATATGTCTATCAGTTGAACCGCGGTTCTCGACATAACGACATTCAGTCCGGAAGTTGACAATTTCCCTTTAGTTTCCCTTACAGTTGCTATCACCAGTAGAATCACACTCACCCTAGGTTCAACGTACGGTAATGTCTGAATAAATAGAAAAATCAAATAACAAAAATAATAACGTTTATTACATGGGAGTCCTGTTCTGGACATCAATGAGTATAAGAAATTAAACTACATAAATTTAACGGATTCTTTAGTCAATAAAATATGGTCTTCAAACTTTCAAATCTTTCAAACACTTTTCGCTACCATGGCACATGCCTAATTAGGTGTACTAACGAACTATTGAATCATTAGTGCATTAAACAAGTCTCAAATGTATAAAGTTTTATATCACCTAAAGTTAGGCTAATAAAAAATAAAAGTGTTACTATAAATGTACGAGTATATTTCAAATCAAATGATCGAAATTCGAACTCTATGAAGACTTTGTACGGGTTCTCTAGGAGTCAATAAAACAAGTTTCCCAAACCCAATTGAATCCCTCGCTACCTTACAGAGTCCCTAACTACAGTATCATCATTTAAGAGACATAGTGATTTATGTAAGGTGTCGACGATTACCATCGAAGAGGCTACTCGTAGCGGGACCGTGCATTTCAATTACTAAGCCCGAGGGTTCCCAACTGAATAATGCATGCGGTACCTTGATTGAATCGTTTCATACCTATGTTGCTTTTAATTTCTGGATGTTTGATCAATTATGTGCATATAAATTTTTGATGCATAACTATTGCTGACTCTATCGGTTAGTTCACACCTTTCATCGTAGAAATTATAGAACAATAAAAGTTCATATTGATTATTATAAAAAAAATACGTAATATAAGATATTTTCTTATGGTGAAAAATATGAGTTATGTTATTTTTTAATAGACTTTTAATACTGTTAATTAGGGATTTTGGGTGTTCGTATTATAACAAAAATAAATATGAATAGAATATAAAAGTGTATTTTGGACTAATTTCTAAAAACTAAAATTAAACAAAATCTATAAATAATAATTTCATCAATATTTTAGAATGATTAAAAATAATAAACAACCTACACCATTATGTAAACTCAAACATAACGCAACTACAAATTTTTAACTTTTGAAAAACATTTCAGGTAAGAAATATGAATAAGGAAAATATAATCGAAAATTGAAACACCATTGTTAGGTACGTTAGCGTTAAAAGAATAACGTTGTATTTTGATTTCACCTTTAGTTAGTTAGCCCACAAAATTTAACGGCGAACGTTGAACCGGTAGATACATCTTACTCATTGTATCTGTCTGAAACCGCGCATAGTTTGCAGCCAACTTATACGAAGACAAACATTCCCCAACTACAGAATACTCAAACAGTCAAGATTCACTTAAAACAAGAGATATACTACGCTGGCGCTGATTCGGGATAAAATATGAATTAGCTCAACAAATTTAAGGGACGAATCGGGAGTTCCGATAAAATACGATACCATTTACGAGCCATTATAAAAAAGCTCTCAACCTTTAATTTCTTTGAACTGCCTTCTAAAGTTTCTAATGTAGCGTAAGATTGGATATTTTTCATTCCATAAATATTTAAGTGCGTAACGTGTGCGTTACATCAAGATAACTGGAAAACAGTAGAAAAATATGTTTCATTTTTTTCTTGACAAAAAGCATTTCAGGGTTATTTTGTATTTTAATAGCCCAGACTGTCTCAGTACAATTTGAGAAAGAGATTTGCATTTTTAATTAGCAATAGTATTCCTATTTGATGGCGATGTAGAGGTACTTACATCTCAAATCCAGTTATGAATGAGGGGTTTAAAACACAGTGCCGCCTAACAAATAAAAACGAAATTATTGAATACATTCCTCTTCTTAGAGATAGTAATACTCACACAAACATGTAACGTTAATATCAAAGATTATCCCTAAATTATATCCTTTAAAAAGTTTATAAACTTTTAATTGGTTTATGCTGTAGGGCTTGAGTAACATATGACCAATGTTATTACATACTGAACTAATAATTAACAACCCTTTACATGTGCCAGTAAGACGAAGACAATCTTTGGTATACTAAATGTAACGTAACCACAAATACTAACCTAGCAATGTGGTGTTATCTAAACCATTATTTTAAAGAGGAAAGTTTTGATTGTTTACATTGATTAGGTTCTGAAACTACTGGAGGTAGACTAAAAACACGCGCGGGTGAAGTCGCAGCAAAACAGTTAGTAACTATTATAAAGCATTTATCACTATATTATTTAAAAGCATTAGCGTTACTTAAGTCCCACCGTAATGCTGTTCTAATTTGATCATTCTTAGACTAGCTCAAATATGGAGGCGTAACTATCAGATTGTAATAAAAAAATTTAATCCTGAAAAATCAAGTGAAAGTTTGCGTAAAATTATTGGTTTCACTGAACGAATTTATGGACACCACCTTTCTCTTTGATATATTTATTGGCACGAACACTGTTGGATACTTGTGGCCGATTCATCTTTCGCGAGTATAGAATTCCATTAGGAATGCTGACTTGTGTTGGCGCTTTTAATAAATACGTTCGAATAAAAAAAAAATAGTTTTATACCAACTATTTCTTTGATAATTTAATAATATATTATCTAATCAAATATTTATAATTGAGATAAACAAGGAACCCAAAAAACTGAATCTTAAGACGGTGAATTTTTATTGAAATTGACTCTATATAACAAGTTTCGATACCGGCAGCAACCATAAAAACAAATTAACGCACCTAAAGGAGTTGAAGGTTGCATATAATAAGATAGTTGTCATTTCGAAATTCTACTAAAATAAATTAAAGACATTGCAATTTCTTAATTTTATACATCATGTTTCTTAATCAAGGTAGCAGACACACCAAGACACAAAGTTTGAGGGAGGTATGTCAATAAATTGTGTGTAAATAGTGACAAATTATGATTCATAGCATATAATTAGTGTCACTGTAAACTAAGAGATATCGAAAGATTTTAGTGTGCCTGCTAAGTGGAGGACTATGTAGCAGGCACACTAGAAATATGAATCGTATTAGTTTGATGTATTATTTATTAGCTTTAAATTCTCACCCGTTTGTTTGTAATTGCCGTTGTTTTAAGAGTCAATTTAACAGGCACATCGATAATCAGAAATATTTAGAATTCTATTGAATTCAGTCAAATGAAAGTTCATAGTATCATCAGTCCTAACACACTTAAATATCCTAGTATCTATTAATTTACAGTATTACTAATTATATGCTATGGATCACTGTTTAACTCACAATTTATTGACATACATAAAACTTTGAAACTCGTTGGTGTGCCTGCTACCTTGACGTTCACCATTCGTTGCTATATGATCAGAATACGAGTAGAAATAAAGTAAGTATCATTTTTCAAAAGCTTTAGCTTCGATTCTCGAATTAAAAACTATAATTTTTTTTGTGTTCCTGAATTCGATGACTTATCGATGTTTTATAAGAACAGATTTTCGTATGTCACATAGTTTCAAACGCTTCTATTTTTAACACACTGTATAGTGATCAATTCTGCTAATGTTTATGTAATAATTGCATCTCATCGCATCTCAAAATCACACCTACTTACATTTTTTCATTTTATTGTCTACCTAAAGTTCCATACTATATTAATATTATATCTGTGACTATTGATGTGTGCGAAAGACATTGCACTAAATATTGAGTTTAAGGTAGATAGTACAATGGTAAAATTCAAGCCGTTAAGATTCTATTGAGATCTGCTAGGGCGGGGATACATTTTCATTTCATTTGTTCTTAATTACTATCAATTTTTATATGCTTGAACTAAATAAATTTGCTATTATAAAAGCAGTGAATAAATCACACTGCTCACTGCACCGCATCGAAACTACTGCTAATTGGGGTCACGTCAAACCTCTGTGTTCATTTTGAAATGTACAGTTAAGTGATATTAATTTTGCCCGAATCGGCTGGATGATTTGAAATAACAATGTGGCTAACATATGTTAAGAGTGGTTTTGGAATGATTTTCCATTAATTCCTATTTGTAATTCATGAGTAACAATTATACCTTTAAATACTATTAAATAATAAATGGTTAATAACCTTACATACTTCCTCGGATACTAAATTAAGGAGCTTGTATTAAGAATATGTAAAACAACGAAGGTAACGCAATACCAGAGACAATAAACAGTCCATTTTTTGAAATAAATAGTAAACAAACAACTGTCAATCGCAAATCACGATTAATAATAAAAGATTCGCCCAATTTAAGCTGTTATATCCGCTTATGTTCACTAGTTTATTCATTAACACATTAATTTTCACTGAAAATAACTTGAAACCATTTTAAATAATAATTTTTTAGTTGTTTTTTTCTGGCAATGTCAAAAATCAGACTATTTAGATGACGCGTAAGTTTGACTTTTCTTAATAGGGAAGAGATTGAATGCATAATTCTTTTAATGATATTTATTTGAGTTCCAAAGGAGAGATTTTTTAATTATGGAACTTGGTTCTTGATTCAAATTAACTCAGATTATTAAAAGTGTCTAAGGAAATATAAATCAATACAGGGAAAATAAAACTTTAATGTGATTATTTAAACTAGTGGTCGCCCAGTGGTCGAAATTCGATCATAATAAATTTCAATTAGAAGTCATTTAACATAATTTATCCCTCAAAATCACTTGTTCATTCTGTATAATGTTCACAGTATTTGAATTATTAACTGTATTTGAATTATCCTTCTTCTTTGTCTCTCACTCCGACCCGATAATGTTCTACGTCGAGGCATAATGAAAATTCTTTCATGAAATTACTGAAATCAAGAAAAGAAAAAGACCGGATATGTAGTCGAAATCAAAGCTTTATTTTGTCTTCCGTAGTTTACAGAATCCCAGCATAGTAACATTTTTGACAACCTATCTGATAACCGGCTATTTTGGCTCCGATTCATTCACTTGGTTCAATCCTTCCAGTCAGTATTGGACATGATGACTAGCTCTTAAAAGAAATTGTGACAAGGACATTGATTCACAGAACGCCCTCATTGAAGGAAGACGAAAGAACCTGTAGACGAAAGTCCTAGTTCACTCTTTATTGAAAAGTATTTATAAAAATTAAAGGATTTTTAAATAAGTATTTTACAACATTATTTTACTTGAAATCGATTTTAGTTTTAAATAATAAATATTAGAGAGTACGTATGAAACTTATGAAAATCTGAAACAACAAAGCTACTGCAACAACTTATTTAACCAGAGACTATGCAAAATTGAAAATTAACTATTAAATACTTAACATAATAAATAAAGGTCTTGAATTTTTTTTATTAAATAAATATGAAATTTTGTAGTTTTAAAAACGACATTTCACCCTTTTAAATCCTTTCATAATAAAATTCTTCATAAATTTTCCCTGGTTACTTTCAACGTAGTTCCATAATGGAATACATTTTCTCGGAAAAGTTTCCTTTAACAAAATTCGAAGAACAGCGCCATCTTCAATGAAAGTATTGAACTACAACCAATTCGTGCGTATGGCTTGTATGTAGGCTGTTTCAAGGCTCTGGCATTCATTGGAGTTGTACAAAAGTACAGATAGATGTATCACTTAGTAATTTAAGTACCTACCACCGGAATAAATAACGTGGCGTCGCTGCTGCTGTTTTGAAATGTTAATTGTGCGCAAACTTATGGGAGAAATAGGATGGCAAGAAAATGAGGACATTTCGAAATTTACCTTATTGAATGAACTTTATGTATTTAATGTATACATAAGAGGACAGAATATAAGAGATGTAATTATGATTTTTAATAATTGTGCTATCGAGTAAGCAATCTAGCTTATGAAATCAATCATTATAACATTAATATAGTATCTACCTAAATGACAGGAATTATTTAATTTAAAAACATAAAACTTTCAATGAATGTTCATTCGTAAATGTTTAGTTTCGTAATTTCAAATTTAATTATACGTATATTAGAGTTGATAAGATATATTTCTGAAAATTATTTATAACTTGGTGTTAGTCACGAAATCCATAATATTAATAACCTACTAACAATCTACTAATATAAAAATGGCCCGTACGTCGTTTCATAGTAAAAAGGTATATAAATGGTTTGCATAATTATTACTTGATTAACCAATCCATAGAATTGACATGTATTTTAAAGAAAATTAACTCATGGATTTTTTACAGATCAATTTTAATGTTTCGATATACATACCATCCAAAAAAAAATATTCTTTATCCTAATATGGTAGAGTTGTTATGAAACTTATAACCAAGAATTTTTATTTACAAATGACAATTTCTAAACGTGAATCATATCTTTTACGAAACTTTCTGTTGAGATCGCAGTTCTACTAAACTTACTATTCTGATATTTTTTTTTATTTTATTTGACATATAATACCATGATAAAGTACACTGAACTAATAATATACTAATTTATAAAAATAAGATTATAATATTTATTTGTATTTCTATGAAATATATGGTAATCACGTAAATAATTGTTGAAATATCAAAATATTACATGGAACGTAGACACCGAAACAAAATTTTATGAAATGTATATGTGCAAAACAAGAAGAGAACATAAAAATTCAACATAGATTATTAATAAGCATTCAACCGTAGATTCCACCGTTATACATTTACAAGAAAATAAGTATTTGATGAGTTACAGTACAATTATTTCTACGAATTAATATAAGTATTTTCATATATATTCTCATATGTATTTTTACACATTAAAATGTATTTAAATTATATAGGTACTTGTTTGTAATGATATTACATGTTTATGTTGGTACGTTATCTATTTATTATACCCGACTACGGCGTAGCGAAAGGGAGGGTTATGATTTTGACCGGTATCTATGTATGAATCTATGTAAGAATGTTCACCTGTTCTCTTATACTTACAACTTTGAAACTACACATCGTAACTGAACAAATGAGGTATCATTAGAAACGTCTTAGTTGTCCGCGTGCTATAGGCTATGTGACGTTACATTAAATTGGCAACAGCCCCCTCTAAAGAGCATAAAGTAAGAAACTAAAAAAGTAATATATTATTCAATCATTCCGTGTGCTCCACACGTGTACCTTATCAAATGAAAGGACTTAATTACCACAACAATTTCTGTTATGATCGGTGCTATACGACTTCGCTCTCTTTTGGTTATCGCTATTATAATATAGCTATCGCTATAAAATTAATTACTTGTTTCACACTTTTTAGAGCGTTATTTAGCTGATGTCGAGTTTTAGTTCATGAACTTATTTTAATAAACAAATAAATAGTGTGATTTCGAGTATGGCAACATATTCCGACGTTTCAGACTCTTTGCAGGATGTAGGTAAGTCGTCTTAAAATAATTAAAAGCATAGCTTCGCACGTACGGAATACTAAAATTATTATAATTATGTGAAGTGTGAATTAATATTATCATATTCAATTTTAAATAAACAATGCTATACTGAAAGAAATGCTTAAACAATCCAGTTTGTCCTGGCACTCTGAGATGGGACAAAGTGGTTTTTTTAGCATTTTTGAGTTAATATTTACACGTTTCATAAAACGAGGCTTAAAGTTCAATCGACAATAACAACGACCTTTTTTCAAATGTATTTCCATATATCATAAAAAATAATATAACTCGTTACATAACAACACTACAAATTCACCAATTAATAATATACTTATGAAAAATTTATAATTATATAAAGCAAAGTTAAACTCTAACACTACGAGTATAATATTAGTAGAAATTCTTTTTATAATCAAAATATTGATAATATTCCATTTCTCTCGTCGTTTGTAATTATAATTTCCAACCTTAGATTATGTTAATAATTATATAATATTCTAACCTTTTGTTCCCATCCCCTTCAACACATACGCACTTAATTAAGTTTGAGATCGGGGGCCAATTCTACTAAATAAATTTTGTTTAAATCGAATCGAAAACTGATCGAAACCGAACGAAACTACAGTTTTTAATGGTTATTCTATTCTACTAAGTGACATACGATACAATTGCAGTTCTATTTTAGCTGGAGTTGAAAACTGTAGTTTCGTTCGGTTTCGATCCGTTTTCGATTCGATTTAAACAAAATTTATTTAGTAGAATTGGCCCCCAGGTCCCGTACTACAAGCTCTTAAGAGATCGTGAACACCAAATATCACTTACTTTCAACTGCACGAAGTATTCCATGTCGATAACGAGCAAATTCATCCCCCCCTTCAATATTCAGTTTATTGTCTTTTTAAGATTTTTTTGTTATTTCTATAAATTATGTGTGAAAATTTAAATTGTCTCTCTGCCACGGACACATTATGGTGGCAGATGGTTGGACGGACAGTAGAGTCAAAATAATAGGATGTCATTTTATACCCATTGACTACGAAACCCTGTCTATTTACATCAATTATGTAAGGGCCACAAAGTGAATTTAAAAAATTTTCGTGCTAGAAAATAATATAATATCACGAAATTAATCCAAAAATTCACAGCTTTTCCATTTGTTCTCGTAATTATACCTTTTTTAAAGAAGGAAAATAAGCAGTAAAAATCATAATAATGAATAATAATAAAACGGTTTTTGACATGATATTTGCCATAATATATTTCTATCTATCAAGATAGTCTCTCTTAAATGCGTATGCAAACTGTTACAATAAGATACCGCTACACTCATATATAGCCAAAATCCGTTTCAACAACCAAAAATGTATTGAGTTAACGAGCTTATGGTATATCCTCTAGTAATTGTAGGTACCTGGTTAATTCGTTGCGTGTTTCTAATGTCTACCCGAATTCGATACGATCCACTCTAGAGAAGAGCCCTCTACACCGCGGAGTGTACTAGAAGCTAGAATTAATTCGGGAAACGAGAGGGCTTGTATTTGGAAAAGTGTGCATTGTCAGTTGTCACCATCGACTATTAATCCGGAGTGTTTGAGTTATATCTTATTCTAGGTATCAGCTCCTACTTCGCGTAGATATAATTGGGAATTCTGTTTAAATTTTTCGATTGCGTCATTAAGAAGTGATTGATTAATTTTAATAATTAAAAGAAAAGATTATTTCAATTTCTAATCAAAAAAATTTTCATTGATTTTATCAACACATCATTTTTAATCTATATAAATTAAAATGAATTTCCGTTCGTTAGTCTCGCTAACACTCGAGAACGGCTGAACCGATTTGACAAATTTTAGTCTTGAAATATTCGTGGAAGTCCTGGGAAGGTTTAAACGATAAGAAAATATTACAAAATTGGGAGTATAATACTAAAAACGACAAATTGATTTTCCCATACAAACTGTTCTTGTTGTCAAACGTTCAGTCGGTGATCAATATTTATGGTCGTATAGTGGTCAGTTTACGCAATATTTTTCAATATTAATATGGTGTTTATTAATAGGTAAGTGATACGAAGTTCACCGGGTCAGCTAGTGAACAATATAACTCTATTTACTTACATGTAGTAAATATGATTAATGTAATGAAAATTGATTAACTAATATATGTATGTATACCGAAACTATTTACAAGAATTATCTCTTCAATCATAATGACAATTACATTGAAATCAGTTCGGCTATTTGAATTTACCATTTTCAAATAGCAGCCGCCATGAGTTGGGACACTTTTTAAAAATAGAATTAAATAAATAAATAATAAATTTCGTCATATATAATATTTAGATGTAAAATCATAACGACTCCTATGTTTAGAGAAAACGGTTAATAGATTCTTATAATAAATAATCCCTCTAAGCCACACTCTGAATTCTCAAGGCTTTGTTAATAAACGATGTATCAGCATTTCGTAGTTATATAGTGTTTTGTTGTTTCTTCTTGCGAGTTGCTGAGCTTTGTATAAATTAATAACGCTTATAAATTATTTATTACTTGGGGTATTTATATAAAATAAGAAGTCTCGCCGAGCCTTCTTGGCGAGACTGCGAGAGGATTGAATCTTGAGTGTTCTCAGGGCTTCGAGGCGTGAGTCTCCCCGGCCTATTAGGGACTGTCCGCATCGCGATTTTTAATCGCGCGGATTTCATTTCACAATTAAATAAAACCTTGTCTTGTTTTGTAAGTTTTATCTAGCTGTCGGTCGATTTAAAAACCGGCCGAGTGGGAATCGGAATCGCGTTGGTTCCGTACCGGAAACGAACAAAAAAGTCACGTTTGTTGTATAGAAGCCCCTTTAAATATTTATTTTATTCTAGTTTTTAGTATATGTCGTTAAAGCGACAACAGAACTACATCATCTGTGAAAATTTAAATTGTCTAACTTTCACTATTCATGAGATACCTACAGATAGACAGCGAAGTCTTAATAATAGGGTTCCCGTTGTGCCGGGTTCGATGCTTGGGCATATAATAAAAGGCTGACTAGCTTGAGAATGGATTTATTTTGTGGTATAAATGGTAAAGAAAATAAACAGTAACAAACAAAAAATTAATACAAAAACAGTTCGTATGTTAAACTTAATATAAAATTACCAAATAAAACGAATACATCCCCTTTTTGGGTTTCTTGATAAACACTTGGATCGTCCAAGTTTCAGGATATACTTTTATTTTATTTATAATTATATTTTAATAACATATCTTCATAAATAAAATTTTCATATTTAAATTTATACGATTTACAATATTCACAACAGTAGAATTTTTTAAGATTTTTTACCATAAAGAGTATATTTGATTAGTCAAAATTTCAAATTACGAAAGGTGAATAATAAAAAGAAATGATATTGAATATCAAAGACAAAAAGTTTGCATGTTAAAATCTAGGACAAATTAAACGGTCGTATGGCACACCGTTACCCTAAAAATGAACTATAGAACAATTTTATTTTTTATTTTGATTCAATTCAATTCAATTTCATCCGTATCCTATCATGGTGGTTTACCTGAAATTTATCCCATAGAGGAGGTCAATTTGAATTAGCATTATAAGCATATCAGTATCATAGTTTCGTCATTTTAGTGGACGCGGGACGAACCGGGTGACATCTTTCCACCGCTGGTGAAGCTCGCAAGCACGACTCAGCGATCACGAAAATCTAGATTAGTAAACACGACTTTTTTGCTCTGCGTTTTTTTTTCTGCAAGTGCGGTTATTCCCATGTGATTCAATGTGTTACAGAATTGCGATAATACATTCACAAGAAATAAAATTACAGTATGGACAGTCCCTAAGAAGTATTCATAAGTATTTAGAATTCAAAGTCGATGAAAAATAATCAACGCTTATTTAAATGATGCCATTGTCAACAATAAATGTGCTATCGGCATTTGATTGTATAACATATAATTTTCGTGCAAGTTTAAATAAAATTTATTAGTTAACTTACAATACATAATCATTAAAAGTTTAATATTTGATGAAACTACTGGTACTTTTGGCAATATTATTTATTAAATTTAATTCGATGAATTTTGGTTTAACCACTACAGAAACATAACATTATAGTACATATCTAACCGTAACTAAGAACTAATATTGGTAAGTATTTTGACTGAACATTAATTGAAGTAGTATTGCATAGTAAATTATTAAAGTTAATTTCTTTCTATTTAAATCTCATAGCATTTGAAAATAAAGGCTATTCACGAAAAAAATTGTCAACATAAATACATGAGTGAAGCAATTTCAAACACTACTACTGTGGATACAAAATCATTTAAATTTTCCTACTTTCCTAAGGGAAACATGTCAAATGCAAAGCTTGTGGTGTACTACTGCTACAGATTCGGATGCGACGGTCACTCACTTAATTTTCGCTTTTGAACTCTCTATTTTAAAAGCTACGAAAGATAAAAGGGCTTGATTATTTCCATGGTGCCGCTTTACTGAGAATGAAAACGAAAAAGAGAAAATATACAGCTTCTTATAAATAATTAAAAGGTTTTTTTTTAATATATAAACTGAATCGTTGAAATATGGTTATGCCCATAACATAGTAATTTTCAATAAATCGGTGACCTGAAGTCTCTTATATAGGGGAAAGCCTCCTTTCGCGAAGATGGAAGGGCTTACTTTGTATAATAATAAATAGAAATGTACTTGGTTTAAGTCTCTTATTTAAATTGTTTTGAAAAGTAATTAAATAATGAAAATGAATTCTAATTAACAACTCGTAAAGTAAAAATTAGAGAAATTCCATTTTGCCCTCTAGAAGAGGGCAAAAAATGAAAAGCAATTTAGCATATATAACACAAGTTTAAGTTTTGCAATTAATACTTAAAATATCTACTAACTATTTTCTAGCTTATGTATTTATTTTCAATACGAAAGACATCGTAAGCATCTTCTATATCTGAATTTTTGGATTTTTCTTCTGGAACCCGAGAAATAACTATTTTTAACCTTTGTTTTTTTCTGTTCTTCCCTTACTTAATGATGTCCCTTTTTTACAGCAATATTTTTGTTTATTGCTATAACTTTAACTTTTTTACTTCTTCCATTTTGCCATCAACTTCAAATTTTCATCTTTTCCGTACGCTGGTATTATAAGTACATTAACATATATATGTGTAACTTCACGAATATTTTACTTTGGTTAATGTATCAATTTGTTGTACATTTTAAATATTGAAGCATAATAGTCTTATTTCTTACTTATCTTAAGCAATTATGAAAGAAAAAAAAACCTCAAGCCATCGTGAACAAGTAACATAATGATGTTATTATTAATATTAAAAAATATAAAAACTTATTCAAACCCATCGAACATTGCTAGCTCATTAAATCGTTATCATAACTCCTTATAATGATAATAAAAAGATAGTGATTAGAATACACTCATACATATTTTGGATGGTCGTCGTCTTTAGTCACTTAATAAAAATATACATTTGCTTTATATACAAACGAATCAATGCTATGTACATGAATATTACTTGGAAAATAATAAAGCTTCAGAATCCATCTCAACTTTCTGCTTAGATAATCATAATGAATAATTATACTCTGTGTAGACAGAGAACAATGTCTGAAACAGAAGGGTTTGTAATATTAAACGGGGTTGATTTTTAGACTTCATTTTACGGTAAACCTTTTGAACTGAGACAAAAGATCACAGGCGACAATGGGGTCACTACCTATAGTCCTAAAGCGTTGGTGTGACTATTATTACACGGAAAATTTAAAATAAATCGAGTTATTGATATACCGGTTTGATGTTATTCGGAGTTTGTGGCATACCACAATTGTAAATATTTATAACAATATTATTAATTAACATTATTTTTGTATAAATGTTAGGGTAAACCTGTATTTTACTTATTTTTTTAACTTAGAATAATTTTCTACTTAAGTTAATTTCCGATAGATGTCACTTTACATTATATGAATCGCGGCGTTAAGAAATTTATAAGTCATTATCAGTGTTATTAATAAACAGAGTTAAGCGCTGGAGTAACGCTGAGACTGCACTTACTATTAGTCAAAATCCATATTATTAAACAGAGACTTAGTAAAAGTAAACCTAGTACGAGTTTTTACGGGAATAATATTTAGGTTTGCTTAATCGCGATGTTAAGAAATTTCCTAAATGTTATAACTTAATAGTTTTGCAATGATGTTAATATCCGATGTACACATCCGGTAGATGACGTTGTACCTCATTCTGAACGGCAATGTTAAGACGTTTATTGTAGCGGTGGGTAATATGTGACTTTCACAATATCGACTTTAAACTATATATCGAAACTCAACATCAGTTTCTGAAACTATATATGTATGAATCGATCTGTATTCGGTAACCTCAAGCCATCGTGAACAAGTAACAAAACAAATCAAGCAGCATGTCACGTTAAAATTTGCTAATTTAGCACTAGGAAAATAAACGGACGTGTGATAACCTAACATGCTTATTCATAAGAGCATGCTGTATGCTTCGTATTCTTCACAAAATTAAGTCTATTAAAAAACGTGCCAAAGTACACAGAAAGGTATGTAATATGTTCGGAATAATAAATAATATACGTAATTTGAATCACACAAGTTTATTTGGCTAGGTAGCCAGTCTAGAAGTGACAATGCAAAGATACCCTCCACTTAATTAACATTATTGATTATAATATTGTAAAAAGTACCTACATCAAAATCAATACAATACTGATATAATATGACAGTATGGAAATAACATTTAATTCGCATTATGTTTTAAAAAATATATAGGTTCAGCAATATATGTTTTTAAAAATATAAAAGTTTTGTGCGCATCCATGTCGGATATTACGATTTTGATACAATATACGTTTCAATATATATACGACCTGTATCGCCCACTCCTAGTTTATATAAGATTTCTGTGTTGCAACGTTAAAATTATATTCTTCCAACGAGTAATGGTAAAGTACTCCTTTTTATCACTTATCACTACATATTTTTTTTCTATATATTTCAATATATGTGCATGTAAAACTGTGTACTTATAATGTGTGTGTAAATACGACAAGTGAATTATGTTGTTTTTAACTGAGCAGTTACTCAAGTCATTTCGTTATACTCACTGATAGACTCTACGCTTTAGTTTATCCTAAACCATTCTTTATAATTTTACATATACGCCGAACAATTTGTCAGTTTTTATATAATGCGACAGTAAATATGCTTTAAAACGTAGATTATTCAACAGCCCATCAATCTCAAAATCAACACCTGACCACAAGGTTTATTGAATTTTAAAGTAATTTTCTAAGTATCATTAACGAAGTTGTGTGTATGTCATAAGATAGATTTTTGCTTCAGGTGCCGTCACACATAAGACTAAAGGTGTCCCTATTCTTTTTAAAAGTCAATAAGTTAGACAATCGCGAAACATTTGCGTTTAAGGGTTCTCTAGTCAAAGGGTAAAACTGTCTGTCTGCCTGTCACCAGGCTGTATCTCATGATCCGTGAAACAATAGACAATTAAAATTTTCACAGATGATGTATTTCTGTTGCCGCTTCAACAACAAATACTAAAAACCAGAATAAAATAAATATTTAAGGGGGCCCCATAAAACAAACGTGATGTTTTGCTCGTTCGAGTCGGAACATTTTGTGCGGGTGTCCGACTCGCACATGTCCGTTTATTTTTTATCTTCGGATTAACTGACTCGGCCTAAAAGACGATCAATACATGTAGATGGAAAACTTAACTATTCGCCTAATCACGTGTGATATCCTTACAATTTGTTGCAATGTTACGCGAGTTTAAAATTCTATTATTGAACCTGACAATAACTCTAACATAAAATATGTACCATATGTAACTATGTTACAAGAATATACTTATGTAAGCTATACTTATTTTCTCATTACATTGTTATCAGCTTATTCACCTTAGTTACTGATGAAAAATATACTAACGTTATATTTAGATTCCTGTGTATTTCATAAATAAAAATAAAAAAAACTATATCCATAAACGATAATCTTTTGACAAATTTGTTTGCAATTCATCCCAGAGTTGGTTGCTTATTAAATACTATTTCGAAGTATTTAGTGCAATTGCCTATTATCTGTCCGTCGTAGTAATTTTTTTTATAATCTTTAATGATTTGTATTTCGTTTTTCGAAGATATAGGATTCACCGTAATAAAATAAATAATAGGTTTGACACCAATACATTATATAGGTACTTTTAAAACGCAAACGCAATCATACAGAAAATCGTTCCGAATGGAATATTACTAAAAAATACAATGATATTTCAAGTAAAACATGTTGATTCATCTTTCGGTGATAACTCATAAGACAAAATATTGTATCAAAGTTCGATTTGCTTAGGTATGTAAAAGATTGTTTAAAAAAAAAATAACAAATTGTTAAATAGTCTTCAATATCTTTAATATTCGATCATTGCTTGTTCATCCAACTGACATAATAAAACAAACCTCAAATCATTCATTTAGGTATATTAGGTATACGAGAGGCATCGCGCTATAGATGTTGAGAACCCAATACGGTTCCGGGTAACTAAGCCGATCCCTAAGCACAAAAGCTACCGAAACCTTTACGTTAGCAATGATTTTTGATAACCCAAATGGAAGAAGGCCCATCTTTTTATTAGTAGATCATTCATATTTGAATGGATATTGGATAAATCGTGAAGTCATCAGGGAATGATAATATGACCCTGATTAGCTGCAGGAATAACGTTCGACAAATACATATCGCCAAAAGGACGTTAAGTTACATTATTAGTGGCAGTCTAGCTTCCATTTTCGTTACTTGTCATTTAAGAAATTAGGAACTATTTGTGTATTATGTAACAGTATTTTCCTGCACAGCGGAACGAAATAGATAGTTAAGACGAATATAATTTTTGATGTTGTGAAGTTATATCATCAGGCATAATGTTGAGAATGAAAATATTCTTTGTTCAAGTAAGTAGAATAAAAAGCCTTTTAGATCATTCGACATTTAACTATTTGGATAAATTCTAGTTGACATAAACGATAAGATAAAAATAAATATTTTTTGTTAAACATAAGTAATAATTCTGTAACTGAAATATGTACAGTATACTCATATGAATTATTATTATTTGTTCACAAGGCACCAAAGATATGCACAGAAATAAACGAAGAGATTATGCAAAAATTCCAGCTAGGGCACAATGACAAAAAGGTCAAGTGCAAGTCGTATTCGCGCAGGAAGGGTTCCTTTCCATTATTCATGATAAAAAAAAATACTGTCTAACTATCACGGTTTATGAGATATGGTGGCAAAAGATCAGATGGACGGAAAGCGGAGTCTTAGTAATAGAATTTCCGTTTTTATCGTTTGATTACAGAACCCTTAAAACTGATCAAGTGCACCTCCAACCTCCTACTTATTTCTGAACATAATGTGATTCCATCTAAACATATGGAAATTAAATAAATATATATCATTTTTACAAGACATTATAGAAAATGAACTTGGTAACAATATTTTGCAATGTATATCTAACGGCTTCTCATTTACTTTATACTGAATTGGCATTCATTTTGTTTTTCATAAAGAGACACGTTTTTTCTGTTTAATAAACTTTTAAAGAAATGATGTTACGTGCTGGTTGATGATTTATGTACGTCCTTCTTTATTAATATAAGAGTTACCTCACTAAAGTTTCAACATGATTTATGGTCCTACACTTTAGTCTGAGTTAAAAAAATAAAAAATTACGTAATTAAAAAAAACTTTTTCTTTAACACTTCAATACTTTATGCTTATCTTATGACAGAGAAATAAACAAAGAGGAAAAAATTTTTTTTTGTTTTTTACAATACTATCATCATCATTACAACAAGCCTATTCTGAGTTATAAATTTCCCCTCTAATGGGTCTCAGGCCTTCCTTATGGATTGAATTGAATCCAATCGAATAGGGAGAATGGGCCATGACATAGGCGCCCAGTGCGGTTCGGTGGGTGTTAACTACTGCAGATGCAGCTGGAATCAACGGCTTAATGAGCCTTCCAAAATAGAGAGGAATCCGAAAAAAAAAAAGTTTGGTCTCCTATCCTATAAGCGGCCATTGCGAAAGTTATCCAAATCTTAAGAGCCGTATAACCGCAGACCTAGCGCGCTAACCATTGCGCCATCGAGCTCCTCGACTTTGATCGCCATATAATTATATGGATACCTAGAATCTAAATTTTTGTCATGAAAGTAGAAATTATTATTTTATACATATTAGAATATACAATGGTAATTATAATTGTTAAACCTGCATGGTTTTGTAACAGGAACACTCTGTCTATTGATATATATATTTTTTTTTAAAAGCATGAAGACCTTCATTTTACTCTTTGCCTTTTCATGTTCTGTTTAAAACTATTGATAGCTTTAAACAAAATTTAAACTTTAATAACCTTATATATTTTATTTATCTTTATTTTCGTGACATAATTTGGCTTATTCAATTTTGATTTATTATTTAAATATTTTTATGTATGACATTTAAACAATAATTAAATGTCATACATAACTGATCGCAAATACGTTATAACGTAATAATATATTATTAAATGTAAAATATTTTCTACCTCATGTTGTAAATGGGAGTCATCCCATTTTTATCAATCATCCTGATTTTCTACGTTAAAAACAGTAAATGGGCAGAGGATTCAGGGCCATGAGCCCTGAATCCCCAGCGATTCTTTGTCAGTTCTCAGGGGTCGGGGGCTGGTTGTGAAGCAGTCCCAGCTGGATCAAACGTCCTTCCCCCAAAGTGAGGGTGCATAGAAGGGCATTTAACGGGTATGCCATGCACGTTTTGACTAGCCTTCGAGCGGATCCGTGTGGATGGAGAGTCCCACAGGCATTTTCTGAAAATCAAACATATGATCAATTGTTTGCGAAAAATAGAAACATTCATTTCAATTATAGACTTGATAGAAAAACAAAATTGCATAGATGACTTTAAATTGGTTTTATGGTTCTTAAAGAAAACAGGTTTTGATAATAAAGTATTTTTTTTACTGCATTTATTTTATTTTGTGATTAAAAATGTATAATATCAAGCGAGCGCATCTTTACAACAGGGCCTAAAAAGGCAAATTTACCGACCACATAACAAGTCTCTACTGCGTTGTTTCTAAGTCAGTCAATCAGCTGCCATGATTCTCATACTCTCATCTTCAGTCGATTAAAAGTAATTACTTGAGTCAAAGTAATTATATAAGCAAATATTTTCACCAAATAAATAAGAATTAAAATGAAGTAAGAACTATTGATAGTTAGAATACTATAATTATAAATAGTAAAAGTAAAAGTTCTTAAAAATATCTGCTTCAATTATGTCATTAGGTATATGTAGCAATTACGTCTCTCAACTATATATACGAGTGTTATAGTTTTAGATTATATAAGATAACGACCAAACGACCGTGATTATGTAAATTCATTATCGGTTTCTAAGAAGTCTAACTACCCCATTTAGTTTCATTTCGAAGTTAGGACTCTCAAAAGATTGTATTTTAATTTCATTCACATGCAAGGTCTGCCGAAACCACATGACGCGGTTTTTTGATCAGAAAGACCTATTTTTTTTATAGCAATGGGATCATGTCCCTAAAAGATGGTAAAAAAATATCGACAAAAATGGTACCTACATACTTTAGTTAAATGTAAATTAACTTTACTAAAAAAATGTTTTGCATTTTCATACAAAATGCGAAAAACTTTTCCCCTAACCTATTATATTCACTTTAGGCTGTAGACATTAATTTATGAAAGTCGAAAACTATACCAGCGGTATGCAAGAAGACCGCCAAGAAATTTATCAAATGCTGTTTTTATCCCAGATTTATTTTATTTTAATAAATTATAAAAAGTAACATAAATAGGTACTTTTTTATGTCATATAATTATATTTACATAATAAGAAAATAGACAAAAATAAATTGTCTAAAGTAGATTCACACATATTGGTAGCACCCGTTCACGAGCATGACGCACGAGTTAACGATCGTTTCGCTCAACCATATTATTTATTACACAGGCCTGCAAAAAATTGCTGCAGCAACGTTTGTGCCTATTTTTGATAAAGTAGGTAATGTATGATATATTATTACCTTACACCATTTTAACTCATCAGCTCTAGTTTACCTATTAACCTTATTTTAAATTTTTGACGGCCTTGTTCGTAAATAGTAATTATTTCAATAAGATTGATGAAGTTTATGTTACTATTTACCAGTAACGTTAACACACCATCTGGACGTACTAGCCACAATAATACGTCCAGATGGTGTATTAACGGTACTAGTAAATTTTGTTGTTTGTGGTGAATATATATATTGAAAGATGCTGATCTTTCAATATATATGTAAATCATTACAAACACTGTATGTCGTTTGTATTTTGCTTACATCGGTATTAAAATTTCAACAACAAGACTAAATGTGGGTATAGGGCCATCCTTAAATTACGTCACACAAAATTCAGGATGTACCCCCTCCCCCCCTCCTATCACCTATTTATCATCACCTATATGTCATCTAACGTCACAGTCGATCCCCCCCCCCTCCTAAAGTGGGACGTAATTTATGGATGATCTCTATGTCATAGTGTATGTAAAGTATATGTTAAACTTTGCGACAATGTGAGAAAGAGACACTCAAGTTTTGCCCTCAACGCAGCCCTGTTCTATCAATCTATCCATGAAGTTCTCGTAAAATGGCTAATGCTGGTAAATTGGGTAAAATAATCAGGATTCAAAGTTGTACAGTCGACGAGAGCCGCTCTTTGATCTTAACTTACTTTAGTACAGATTTGACAGATTTAGTACACATTTAAATTTCGGTATAATATTGGGTCTGAGCAATGCAACAGTACAAACTATGAATAGAGATTGAGATCTTAACTTTATGAATCGTCGTAAAAAATATATAAAAGATATAGATATAGATATCGAAAAAGATATAGACCTAAATGGTCTACATGCAATATTTAAGGAATCATAATTGAACTCGAATTAATAATGTTTTATAGCTTTCAATTGCTTAAGTTTTTAATAAACATTTGTAAATCAACTACTACTACTACACAAATATTTTCTATCTTCATACTTCAAGATAGAAACTGTTTGTGTTTGTTGACGTAATTACATCAAACTGAGATCGTGTTACCTACATCGATTACACTATGTTTGCATTCGATTCCGCCAATGAAATGAATTTGTTTAATGTTTGATTAGTGATACTTGAGCAAATATACAGAAACTCAATATCGTAGTGGTTGTTGAAGTGTTTGATTTGCGACTTTTAATCGATCGTGTGATCGGAACGTCAGAACTCACAAGCATAAGACATGACATATAACCTTTTTGCAGCGACACTAAATTTAACCAGAAAAAGTATTAAATATCAAATGCATGGTCAAATGGATAAATGGATACAGCCAGGGTACAAAATTGGCTGTCATTCGGTTACCTCAACCACCCAACGCTGATAACCGATGCGTGATAGAGGACATCAATCTATTCCGTGTTGATATGATTCCGAGCCAGCCACGGGTAAAGTTTTGCTCAATGATCTAAAAAATTCACGTTATTTAGATAACCAGACGACGACTTGACCGTTATAATAAATCTCCTTTTTATATTAATATTAAAATTTGTATTTTAACCTGAAACGGATCCAGCGTCAAGATGTAGATAGATGTATATTAAAAGTAAACATGTTAACCAATAAAATCAATCCATCATATTATATATTCATGGCAGGTTGTTGAAAATAAAATATTTTCTCTTTATTTTTTGCGTATTACCTACGCGTTCTAGGAATCATTACTTAATATTTGTTTATTTACTTTAAGTCATTATTGCTTATCTGTATATAGAATCTCCATAAAGAATTATTATTAACATCTACTTCTTATTAATGGAATATTATAAATAGCGACCCACTTAGGCCTTATACGGACGCTATTAACACGTAATAAGTGGCTTCATGCTCTTATTAGATATTTGTTAAAACGGTATGATATTAACTAATGAAAATTCACCAGTCCCAAGAAGCATTCTTCTTCAACATAAATATTAATATCGAATTGTTAACGCAAAAATGATCAAATATAACGTCCTCATGTTGTTTCAATTTATTACATAATGTAATAATGGATCACGTTTACTCCAATTGCCGTCGAAAATAGAGAAAACAAAAGCTTTCCAATAAAACATTGTTACTAATAAATGACTACTAACAGCATGGACGTTAACGTCTACTAATTGAATTCATTTGCATTGGAACCATTTATAGAAAGAAACATAATAAGAACTCCTTAATTTTCTGATCAAATAATACAATCTTTTAAAAATTTCGGAATGAATGAAATTATTCCATATGGTTAATGAGTAAGCAAAACCTCTGGTTTTTAATAGAAGTACGAATACGTTAAAATTAGTTTAAATACGAGATGATTTAGTAAAACCTTGGCCCATAGATACTACGTAAAACAGTTTATGTGTACCTGTGGTAAAACTAAAATTATGTATACCTGAATAGGTATACATAGTAGTTGTATATGAAACAATGAACTAACGTAGAATTTTAACATTGTGTTGTAGCAACTTTGTATTTAACGTTAACTTAATTGAAATATTTTGCATTAGTTCTGAATAATTCGCATTAAAATAAACGAGATCCATTTAGAATTGTAGCAACTGTATTTTCTATATCTTCTTTGGATGATCTTCGAAGAACCAATAAGAAGAGTTCATTACGTTTTCTTTAAGATCTTAATTAAAGTTAATCCACGACTCATTCTGTTAACAAGGCAGAAAAGAATCGGCTTTATTTATCTAAAAATACGCCTTAACTAAGACGTCATTCTCAACACAGTGATTGGATGACAAACGTAAATCTTACTTCACGTAAGTAAAACTTGAATACTCGATATTTCAGAACTAGTATGTTACTTCTTTCTAGTTTACTAACTTTATTTATTAATGTCGTTTAAAAATAGAATGTCACAAGCACAATGCTGCCAGACATTCAGTGAGTTCGAAAAATATTGGAATCGTGTCATTTGAAACAAAAATGTAGAATTGTGTAGATATACTTTTGTCTGCTAGGCAATATATGTATATCTGCTAGGAAATATATTTTGTTAAAAGATTTTTGCTAAAAGTTTTGGTTAAGAAGTTTGAATTTGTCAGTTTCTATTTACCCCGATTTGATGTGAACATATCAACGAATATCGTAGGAAAATATAGACAGATATAATTTGCCTAATAGAATTGTAAGTTAAATGGATGCGGTTTAATGATAAACGCAGCATAGATGAATTGTAAGCTTGTTTCTCTCGCTAATTGAAGTTGAAAATATTACAGAGAAAATGTCAAAGTAACATACGTTACTAAAACGATGGCAAGGAGAAAAAAACCTTTTTAGATTAAACCTTCAAATAAAGAATGCCAGGTCAGGGGACAGAATCATCGGACCGTCAGAATTTTTACTTGCAGCTCAGATGTTGTTGCGATTGAAATAGTCGTAATTGGGGAGATTCTTTCCCTTCATCCAATTCTGTTTTTGGTATTTCTTTTAGACCTAGAACAGGAATAGTCAATACTGAAATAAAGTACTCATATGAAACATAAAATTAATTTGATCATACGACATTTCTATAATATGTTCGGGTAACCATCAAATAATGTTAACAGCCTAATTACCTCAAGAAAATATGAATACTAGACAACTTTCACATCACATGTTCCCTATACTAAACAAGCCTTAGACTTAGCCCTAGACTTAATTACACAATTTAACAAAATATTGTGTAATATTAAAAACCAGTCAATTGCGAGTCGGACTCGCAAACTAATGGTTCCGTACATTATCCATTTAAAAAATATTCGAAATTTTTGAGTTGAGAAAAATACAATTGATCGACTTTCATTCGTAAACTTGTAAAGCCAACTTAAGGGTGATAGTTTTCTTCTTACCTTCGTTATATATAGATAGGTACTACTGCCGTAACGTTTGAATTGAATTTATACCAACGACGGTTTAATTGGTAGAGGGGGGGGGGACACTTGATTCTGACGAAAATAAGTTACTTAATCGAAAAACGCCTTTCTCAAATCCCAATATTTTATAAGACCTATCCAAACAAGTTCCACACTATGGGGAAGAAAAAAATTTCATCTCCAATTTAGTAAAGGAGGTATCCTAAATATTATTTTCCTTCAAAATTTTACTTTACTACTTCATCGGCGTTATTAACATTCATGCCAAATTACAATATGTTAGTACCAATAGTTTTAAAGCTAAACCGTGGTCGGACGGACAGACGGACAATAGGACATGGCGAAACTATAAGGATTCCTTAATTACCACGGAACCCTAAAATTGAAACTGTCATACAAATCTTGCTCAAATTTGAAGTAAATTTTAAATTTATTTAGATTTCTAGTATTAATTTTATATCTTTCTCCTACCAGTCGATGACAATTTTTAGTTGTCATGATGGAGGAAGCACCGCAACTTGATAAACATTTAAATATGTATGTGGTATATATCAGTAAGCTGTAATGTTTGTAATTTTCAAATAAACCGAACTACTATTATAATAATCAAAACAATAATACTCTGGATTGCTGAATTTTCAGAAGCTATCGGATCAATGTGATACACAACACCCAACAAGATCCATCGACCATATGGCGTCAGACGTGACCCTAACTTTGGCAATATGCGTTGCTCCAGTTAGTAACACAAAACCAATAGAACCCGTTATAAAACATTAGCCATTTACAGTAGTAACTACTATTATTAGTTTTGTTTTATTTAGGAATTCAAAGGTTATCGCAGACCACGAGATCAGGATTATATATTTAGGCTTAATTGTGAGAATACTCCCTTACTTAAGGGCGTATTACAACTGATAACACTCTATTAAAGTATTTCTTAGTATCCCAATCCCTTGAATTAATAAATTAGATATGACATTGGACTAATTAAATATAAAATTAATTAGTACTGAAATTTAATAAAATATAACTAAATATTTAGTACTTACTAAATATTTTATTAATATTATAGTTCCGTTACCTTAAATAAATTAAAGCAAATTAAAAACATATGTTGTGAGTGTATCCACGTCCAAACACGTTCAAAAGGATTGAATTCTGACGTTTTGCTTCGATGTAATCAACTAAAGTAAAACCTGATGAAATATGAAATGTATGATATCAACTTGATGGTAGAAAATTGAATACTTGACCTTTACTTCAAGGTGCAAATATGAATTTGTTAACTAATTCTTGTTTAATTTCAACTATAACACTGCGTGTTATAGTTGAAATTACTGGAGTTAACCCGCGATTCTTGAATTGATATGCACAATACCACTTGTTTTAAGATCGGATAATTTCGAGGGATCTAATTATGATCTACCCCTGAAAGCTCCGAAGGTTAACGAGGTGTTTCTGTTATGGCAAATGTAAAGCACTTTGTATTAATTTATACTTATCGTACGTACGTATCGTATGTTAACATCAGTATCATATGTGAATTTTATGTTGGCGTGTCAGTAAGTAAAAAAGTTTAAGTAAATTCCTTTCTATAATAGAGTATTATGTTTCTATAACTTTGTAAATATTTAAGAATTTGTTTAAAATAAATACAAGTGAAATATTTTAAGAAAAAACTAGAGATCATAACTTTAATAACAATACATCAGCCATATCATCGAAAAATTATTCATCAAGTTTTCCAAATGCCTTTATTATTTAAAATTGTGTATTTTTTTAATATTAATATTTTAAATTTTATGAGGGATTAAAATATAAATTAAGTCTATTATCATAAATGGATAAATTGAGCTAAGAAAAGATTCTTAGCCCATATTTCGTCTACTAGAACACGGTAAATTTAAAGAGCCATTACTGTAGCCCATTCGCTATCACCTCGCAGAAGGCTAGAGATTGATGGCGGCAGACCGCTTACTAGACCGTTCTATTCACCTCTAGATAGGTACAAATGGTCGTGATGTTCCCTAAATCAGGTCAAAATTCCTTGCATTTTTTTTCCTGACACCATTCTTTTTTATTATTAACATATAAATTTATTACTTAAGCCTGCCGCCTGTAATTTGTACTGGTACAGTTTGGTAGCTTACTTGTTTATTAAGTTGTCATAGAAAAACACATCGTTAACAAACAATATTATATTAAAAATAAGAAATCGATAGCCATTTAGATACGAGTAATTTCACAGACACGTGGAGGTATATTGTCCATTCAATATAGAATAAACATTCCTAACTCTGTTAGGTATGTATCATACGTTTTTGTATTTTGTGATTATTACGTTTTACATTGATTAATTGGATAAAGTAACATACATACAAACTTTCAAATATTAAGTTGTTTTTATACCCACAAGTATAAGTAATCTGTTCATTAGTGCACTGTAGCAGTAAATAAATCTAAAAAGCCTTCTTTATTAACTTACACGAGGGTGCGAGATTGATAAGCGGTAGACCACCTTAATTTACTCCAAGATAGGTACATACAGCCAACGTATTTTGGCGAGTCGAGAAGATAAACAGTTTCAAGTTGCCAACTTCAGCAACACAAGAACCATTGGCACAAAACAGTGCGGAAATGTTAATTGTAGGTTATCATCGTATTTAAACTAAGGGCGTTTTTGTGATTTATCAAAAGACCCCTCATAATAAAATACTATGAACATTACGGAAATAATTTAAAATACTTTACAATAAGCTTTTATGTTGATTTAATATTATATTAAATTATATTTGTAACATAACAAATAAAGAAAATACGTAATCTAAATACAAAAAATTCCTAAAATGCTATTAGATAAATTATAAAAAAAAAATTTGATGCACAATGAGGCACCCTTCCTATCTATCTTATTGCCGGGCCCAATCGTTAAATACCTCAAATACTTGCACAATCTTCGCTACTATTAAGTACACTTCCATCAATTATTAGTAAATCTACCCAAATACCTGAAAGAAATATTTAAGATAAATATAACATCGACAATGAAAAATTCATTAAATATAATAAAATGTATTTTCTTTCACATCTATATTTTTAAAGTTAACAATAAATCGTTTTCCTTGTACCGATAATGAAAATTACAATTTGGAAAAGGTATCTGAATAAGCTGACATCAAATATGATCACAACATGTATATATAAATCTTTTAGAAAATCTCGAATCATCTACGGGCTAACTTCATACATATACGTAGTCATTATTTTATCGTTGCGTGCTAACATTCGTCTTAAGTGAGAAATTGGTATTTGCGATTATTACAGAAATGGGTAATCGAGCAAATTTTCCTTATTGTATTTCTCTGTTCACGTCTTTTTGTTCACTAGAAATATTAGGATGTCAGACAGCGAACCAGAGCCACTTTATTAGTATAAAGTGGATGTATCTGTATACATTTTCTGGTAGTAAGAATATTTTGAAACCACTTTTTCATCTTGTCTCATTTATACCAATAAGAAATAGCACATTTACATAGCATTGTTTTTGTGTTAGATATGATACTCAATAATAACTCATATTATTTTTATTTCTGATTTTGAATGTAAATAAAATAAAATCAATCACAGTATCGACTAATGCATGATGTCTTTTTTTCTATTTGAAATTTAGTTTTACTGTTAAAATATTATTTTATTATTCTTATCGAAACTTAGATATTTTGCATTATATCAGTCTTTCATTTGTAAATATCTTGTTAAAATATTTAACTTACATACCCCTTCCTCGGGTTGTAGATACAAATAGAACTTAAGTAATACGTTACATTTTCTTTTATTGATTTATGATCAGAGGTCGGAATTAGGTAGAGTTATTTATGTACTTGCATCGAAACTTTGATATCAATGTGGACCTTCCCGGGATTTCTAATAGACAATCCCGTGTGGCCAACAATCTTACAACTAAATAATAATAACAACGTCAGAGATAGACAAATAAAACAAAGATAATTAACATAAAATTTTTATTAGTTTACATTAATTTACAATACAAATTATTGATAGTCTTAAGCAAATTCTCATACGCAGATTTCGCCTTTTTTATAAATACGAGCGAATACTTTTGCTTCTAGCCTAGACTCATGAGGTTTTGCCTATTCAAACGGCCCATCAGAATCATTTTCCTTGTCCGATTGATTACCTGAAAGATTTGAAGTGTTCGCTTCCGACATTACTGTATAACTTTTGTGAGAATTAAAATATATAATCATAAGCTTTTCAATATTTTTTGGCTTCAATGAATTTCTCCGAACATTTAAAATCCATTTGTACATTGAAAAAGATCGCTCTACGTCAACTGAGGTGAGGTTAGCAAATTTATACACTTCCTCCTCCTCGTCATTAGTGCAGGAAGAAATTTTTTCTGCTATATTTCTGATAGTGTCCAAATCAGGATTTCTATCCATGACTTTTTCCATTTTATCTTCTAAGCTCTCACAATTTGCCCATCTCAAAGCTAATCTCACTGCATCAAATATTTCAAATGATTCCATTAGAGAAAGATCGGGTTTCTGTAGTGATGTCAAAGCTGTTGGTATAATTGAGAAAATTTTCGTAAATACGAGACAAATCATCCTTAATGTTGTCATTATTATTAAAAAATTTTAAAGCATTCTCTATTGATTTTGCCTCTTGACTGTTCAGCACAGACAATACAGATTTAATTTCATCGAAATGCTTAGCGTAATAAAATGCTGCATCAAGCCAAATACCCCATCTGGTAATTACAGGTGCAGGAGATAAAGGTAAATCCGGACACATTTCTTTAAAGATTTTAATTCTTTTTGGTGCCTTCAAAAAAAGCTTTTTTCATATTTGAAATTAAACTGTCAACATTAGGGTTCTCTTTTCTAATCTGCCCCGCAACAAGATTTAGAGCATGGGCTAAACATGTGAAATGCAACATTTTTGGAAAATTTGATTTTAAAATTCTACCAGCTGATATCATGTATGCCACACTGTCTGTACATAACATTCTAACGTTATCTAGTTTGCTCTCAAATGAACTTCCCCACATATTGTTTAAAGAATCTTGAACACATTGTGATATCGTTGTTCCATTTACAGTATCTAGCATTTTACATGCCACTAAGTAAGGCTGATGGCACCTACTAGGTTGTAATGGTCTCACCAACAAATGTACGACAGCTCTTCCTAAGAAATCCATAGTTTCGTCTACTGAAAGCCATAGCTTTTTATTTACAATCTTACTTTGCATCTCTTGTGCTTTGATTTTAAAAAGCTGATCCAGGTAAACTTTTCTCAATAAGGATTCAGTAGGTAGTTCAATATTTTTGCAATTACAACACAACACATGTACTTTTGAAAAAATGTTTTAAATACATTGTTGCTCAGTTGGGACCATGGTATGTTACAAAGAATCATAAATTCGATTAAGTCGAAGTAAAATTCTAAAGAAGTGTGGCGCTCGTTCTTCGTGCCTTTATGTACTGCTCCTTCTACATGTCTTTGGACGTTACTCTGACGAGTTGCATTCAAATGTGCTTCGCATTTAGAGCAGTAAATTAATCCACTTGCATGGTCGTAAAATAGCTCCGGATTATCTTTGATCCACTTGTTGACGGTGGCTTCTTTGATTGAACTCTGCGCCATGATAATACTTTTAATCTGGAGCAAAAAAATTATAAATTTTAGAAAACCGTATGAATGTGTTTGTAAGTATGTGAGAGATAGGGCACAACAGTTGCGAAGTTTAAAAGATCTAAGCGTGCATAAATTCATACAGATAGACAGACGGCGGGAAGCGAACTTTGTTTTATACTAAAGTTTAAAGCTAAAAAAGAAAATCAATAAAAGATTACCAGAAAATCTAACTCCAATCGTTAACCATATAGTCAATCAATTAAAAAAACGAGTCCCGTATGTTAAGCTTCTTCAGTAGCATTTGAAATCATTGTTACTTTATTGTGATTGTATCAAAGAACATCTTAAGTTAAACAATACCGATTTTGATAACAATACAAGAAAACGTTCTACATAGGGAAAATCTATTTTAAAGGAAATTTAATAAAAATATGAACAAGAAACTTACCAAGTATATCACCAATTTCAAATATCCAATTATCCAATACAGTAAGGCCAAATCAAAGTCCGTTAATGCGTGCCGAAATAGTCGTATTAAGTAGAGTCCAGAATCCAGTAAACGAGCCAGGGTCAAACAGGATTGACTACACAAAACACAATAGGAAACAAGTGAGCGCATTCGACGAACCGAGGTAAGCGAATGAGCTGAGTGAATGAGTAAACCGATTCATTGCTAATAGATAGTTTGAATGCGGTAGAAAGAGACACAATCTAGTACATTACGTTAAGTGGGGAGTGCTCCGCATTTGCGCTATTGTATTCTTTTGTTCTCACAAGCTATGTTGTGCGAACTACAAATGTGGCAACATCGCGCGTATTGGTATTTTGCAACTTTGGACATCCGATGTCATTGATGTAAGTTTGGCAACGTCGTGCGTGCAGTAGTTTAAATTGTGTAAAAGTAAATAACTTTTTATTTAAAAAATCACGGGATTTTTTCTGCTCTTTAAAATTAATCTCGGGATTTGAGGCATATCCACTTTATTCTTTCGCTGTATGAAATCAGTCTAAGTACATGAATAACTCTACCTAATTCCGACTATTGTTTATGATACGTGAAAATAACATACGTGATATGTGAACACGGAACCCGTAAAGGGTCCGAGACGTCTAAAACGCGATGAAATCGTTTAAAAGTTGTTTCAAAGTGCACGTGAAAATATAAGAAATCAAAAACAGAACTACTAATAATAAATGTATTTTGATAAACACTTCTAGCCTTTGTATCAGAAATTGATGCTATGTTTTCACTGGATGCATTTTCACGAAATGACGTTCAGAAAGAGCATATCGTGTTACTCAAAATTTCAAATTACGAAAAGTGAATAATAAAAAATAAATGATTTTGAAGATTACAGATAAAAATCTTGGATGGGGGAACCTAGGACGAAATAACGGTGTGGTACGACGCACCGTTACAAAACCAAGCCTCCTGTACTATGTAAGTGATCTAAAGGAGAAATGCACGAATTTAAAGATATGACTATAACAATTTTTGATTTCATTTTATATAAAAAGGAATTGAAAATATAATCTATTTAGTATCGGTAAAGTTACAAATGTCAAATTTAACTAAAGATTAGGTCTGGTAATCGATAGAGGGCAAACTTCGGTTACAATATCAGGAACTGTCAAAGATCCAGTTAATTTATACAACACTAAAGTTTCCGGACCTCAATTTGAAAGTCAAGACTCAATTGATAAACTATTTAAGGCAAAACTTCTGTTTAATCTGCTATTAGAATTTTTAACTATAAGCTCAGATTGCTTAGGAGCCGCTACTCACCTGAGTTAACTGAATGAAATTATAAATTATTACATATACCAAATTAAGATTAAGTAGATGATAGGTGCATAATAGGCGTAGCTCGGTGGCGTATTGGATATGCCCGACATCGTTATTGTTAAGCAACTTTCGCAAGGGCCGATCATAGGATGGGTGACCAAAAAGTTATTACGTCGTGCTACTCCATACTTCGGAAGGCACGTTACGCCGTTATTCGCGGCTGTATTTGTAGTTAATTCCGTCCAATTCAACATTGGGCCAACGTGGAGGGTCATGAACCATCCTCTTTAAGCATCCATAGACCATTGTATTGGTCTTAATTGGTGATAGTACTGCAAATGTGTGATCAACTTAACTTGGGCGTAAGTTTGATAAAGTTCTGTGGATCAAGAATTGTAATCGCAGTATATTGAACTTGTATGTTTTTTTATATCGCAATAATCATAAACAACAATTTTACGTAAGTTAGAGTAGGTATCAATCATAAGACACTAAATTATTGTTAACGAAAAATTAAATTAAAAAAGCGGAGTTATCCTCCAGCACTAAAATTATACTTACTAAAGTAATATTATTTCATTTCATTGGTTTTGATTGCTTATTATTTTTTGGTAAATTTATAAGTTTTATTGGAAAATAAATGCATTATATAAGTACAGAAAAGGTTTAACTTCTGTATTTAATAAACTTAACCAGGAAATAAATTTAGAAATTGAGTCAGACAGAGACTCAAGATTTAATTATGGTATGACATCCATAAATACTAAATTATATGTTCTATAACTATTTTATTTCAGTATTTTCTCTTCTTAAGATACAATTTTCTTCATTAAATCATAAATAAGTATAATAGGTATAATAAGTCATTGTATTTAAAACTGTGTGGAACATATGCAAAACGGCTTTGAAACTCCTAATTCCTCCAGAACCTTTGATAATTTAAGTCTAAAAGCTAGAGTAATTGGTGTCGCTTTGTTAAAAAAAAATGGTACAACTGTTACGTCACTGTAATGGAAATGTGATGTTTTGCTTTGATGTTCTGTTATGTCTTTTATACAGACCTTTTTATTGCTCTAAAACGTGGTCTTTGATTAAATTGCGTTTGTTTTTTCATAGTCTTAATCTTTTTTTGAACTTTCATGCATCAAAGCAATTTATGATTTAATGAAGAAAATTGTATCTATTAGGTTTCTGCACCTCCAAAGAAAAAACGGAGCCTATTTATGATCACTTTGTTGTACCTACGTGTGTTAGTGTATCAATACCATTTATTTGGGATACGCGTAGATGTATCTCATTGAAATTAAAACCTTTAAATGGCCAATAATCCGTCGAAGTTGTGAAAAAAATTAAACTTTAAAATGTAATTTAATAAGATGTGTCCACTTTCACCGCAAAAACGTATATTTTGATACTGTCAAAGCATTCAAAATTGATAGGGTACTTCCCATACATTTCCCATTCCCATGATTTAATTATTATATGACGTTGACTTGACATACCTATATCCGTGAGAAGCGCGCTTAGATAATCAGAAACGTACGGTCTTTACCCACAACGATAGCCAAGCTAATAATGTTCTTTGTGGTCAACTGACTGCAAAACAAAATACAGCGTTCAATTGTTTATTCGCTCATGCATCGCCCCGCCACCCCCGTATCTTCCCGAAACAATGATCGATGTCGAAATATTATGACGGGAAAAATAAAAATAAAGATAGGACAAAAATAACCCAGTGGCAGTTCTAGATAAAACGTATATTTTTTTTAATTATTACCTGTATAAAATTAAGGAAATATTTTAAACTTTTGTAAATTATTTAAAGTAAAAAAGTTTCCTCGACATAAATTAACAAATAAAAAAGTGACATACAATCAAACCTGTGTATAGGACAAAAATGACACGGTGGCGTTTCTAGTGATTTAAAAAAAAAATAGAGTTTGTTTACATAATATTGTTTATTTTTATCAACACGTCTCCTATTTTATTCAGCTATACCATTCCTTGTGATGGAAGCTATTAACTTCGTTAATTATAATTATTTTCCTAATGTACAACTAATTAATCTGAGTCAGTCAGCAGCTAAGACATGAATATTTAATGATTCAGCTTAAATTCTTATGACGAACACAGACGTTAGACTTAAATTATAATGTTCGAATTATCGTGCTCTTAAGCGAAATAAAGTCCGTAACAGGCGTTTATTAATTACTTTTATACGATTTATGCTTAATATACATTGTTATAAATGTAACTTAACTTTTTGTAGATATATGATTTAGATATCAACCGATCATTGTGATGTTTTGAAATATGATTTATAAAATTGTCTGCCAATGTATTTGGAACTTGGGAAGCTTGCTAAAATAGCCTTTGATGTATAAAAAGCCATCGCCCTTTGCATCTAGGTATGATTATTTAAGTTCTCGGTATCACAAAGGGTAATGCAGAGTAAAGCTCGGCTGTGCATTAGCAAACCTTTGAATCGGGAACCGAGACAGCCCCTACCGCTGCTGAACCGGTAATGAATTACGGTACGGCATCCTGTTGGTTCTAAAGTGGTAGACAGTATTTTTGCCGTTGAATTTGAAACGAGATCATACCCTTTCAATAGGTGCAAAATAAAAGGAAAATCTTTCATTTAGAAAATTTACCACAATTTAATTTTAAGGAAATCGAAATTTTAGTTTGTCACCAACTGATAAAATTTCATGAGTGTGCTAAAAATTTATTATTTATCGATCGGTAATATTAATACAGAGTTTTTAATAAATTACATTAATAAGTTCTGATTTTAGATGAGGCTTAAATCGTGAAATAGCGTCAACGTGGTCGGGAGAAATGATACTATGTTTCAGGTTGTAGATCTCTATTTAACTAAACAATATTCGTCTTATATACTACTTTAATCTAAGAGGGGGATATTAAGGTACGTGATATGTAACTGCTAAGGAAGCACATTCATCGAACGTGAATTATTTGCATATTAGTGCATTTCATCCACATCACGTTTATAACTTGATTCTTAATATTCATATACTACAATCGACTCAAATTCTTTATCGGTGCCTCTCTTGAAAATCTATAGCGTTACTAGGCACATTGGCTTCAATTCAGTTAACATTTAGTTTAGTCAAAGTTCCATATAATTTTGCGAGATATATATTGTAAGTTCAATAAAACGGTTTTAAAGTAAATGTACTCCACGTTTAATACAGTATTGAACGTTGTTGAGTGCATTTTGTGTATTTTGAGTGAATCCGATTTCAACCAAATTGAAAACGGTAACCTTCTGCTGGTGAGCATTTACTTCTATTAGTTATTTAAGTAAATGCTCACCAAGTCACCTAACAACCGTTAAAATCATGTGATTAAAATCATGGGGTTAAAATTATTTATATTTTACAGAAAACAATCAAAATAATTTTGGAAATGACTGACGTTGGTATGTACAAAAGGTACAAACTACTCACTAAACGCATATAATCTATTCAGTTTTTCTGTGGGTAAAAATAGTTCAGACAAATTTAATATAAATTAACCGTGATAATTTTAATAAACAAGCAAGTTATCTAATAAAACATCTGAATTGGTATTGTCTAATACAATGTAAATGACTTATGTAAAAGTAAGGATTGAAAGTTTTTAAATTAACAGGTTAACGTTCAAAATAAAGGATATAGTTGTTGAATACAACTGTACAGTTAATTGGGTACCAACTAGAACTAGAAACTCTATTACGTTTAGACGCGGAATTGCATTGAATCGTCAGCTCAGAGACAAGTTAGGAAATTTTCACCTTATTGTTATTACTCTGTAATATAAAACTATATTAACCAGTTGGTTTCAATTTAAAATAAGGTACAATAATGTCACAGTTTCATCAGTTTTCATTAAAAAAATATTTAGATCATCAAAATCTAAACGTTCATAATACATGTTAGCATAGTAGAATAAATTAAATTTTATATTCATAATAAACACCAAAAATAATTAAGTCTAAAAGCCACACACGGTATAGGTAATATTCTATGAATATGAATAATGAAGGTCTTAATAGAGTCGGCAACTTTGTTTGCCTGGTTTTATAATCTATTTCAATGGTTTATTTTTAGCCAACTACAAAAAATAAGATTTTTTGTTTTCAACTTGACTATTTTTTTTATATTCATATTGCACTTTTCATTTTCAGACCGAGGTACTTTCGAATTGATATTATTAGCAAGAATAATTAACCAAAAATACCACTTGTCTGGTAAAACAAGTAAGTTACGAAAATATCACAACTCATTGGAAACCAACCTCATAAGCTTGATGCCAAAGTGAAGGTTTATTCCTGAAATTTATGGTAGCCAGCATATAATTATCTATTTAAACCTGTACCGTTATTCTTGTACAATGTCTCTGCAAAACATGTTAAATGTACCTTTTTTAATAAAAATACAATAAATGGCGAGTTTAAGCTCTGTCGAGGAAGAGGACTATTCAGTAATAAGAATAGTAGTATATTACATCTTCGAATTTAGTTACTATTTAGTTTTTTTTTTGTAAAGGAGCTTTTATAAAGGGTTTCGTACAGTATTAGTGACCAGCCTGTGTTTGCAGGGAAGTAATTTACATAGATATAGTGGCTTCATAATGTGTTAAATTTAATTTTAGATATCTTAAAAAAACAGAGTCAAACTTTAACCAATTAAAACAGAATTCAATGAGTGAACACCGAAACCTTTCTAATAAATTCCTCTATTTCACTGTATAAAATTAAAGGTAATTAAATATAAAATTAAAGAGCTTTCAGACAAAAAATATCAAAAAGCAGCGGAAGCATTGAATATAAAACTAATATACAACTGAGCGCCTTTAACGGTAAGTTAAGAATACCTTACATACGTAGACTTCACGAAACTATTTAATTTGGCTGTTCAGAGATGTATTCGCTTTTACAACGGAGCTAATTTTAATTACGGAACTTGAACAATTAGCTTCTTTGCACCTCCAATGGAGTCGGATAAATTGGAATTGTTCAATTTTGTTGCAGTAGGTACCGAAGATACTTCTCGTTTGTCATTGTCAGTTCGTTCCGCAAATAGTATTGATTAATTAAAACGTTATCTGGTTGATTGTTACATTATCGTAAACTTTATCAACCAGTTTCCGTTTTACGGTGGCACATAGAACTTCCTTAATCGATTAGGCGTTGAGGGTCATAAATTTGGATGAACGTGTAGATAGTAGATGATTTGCAAAATTTCCACACAAGATAAATGGTTTTGATCTGCTGAAAATTTATTACGATTTAAATTTATTTAAATGTTTTAATATCATCCTTTTGATGAGTGGTTTCAGTGGTATTCAAAATTAGAATGATGCATAAAATCAGAATGATTTTTATTTGAATAAAAATAAAAGGGGCAATTTCTTTGCTGCATGTCTCACTAATTGCTAAGAATCTAACAAAATGACTGCCATCGAAATACAAAAGCAAAACTACCAATAATAATAAAAATTAAACAACCCTTTTTTGACGTGCGTCGTCGGGAAAGAAAGAATAGGTTAGAATCAAGAATTAGCGAAAAATTTATCCACCAAATCAAGAATTTGACAACCATCATTTTACTTATTAATTATTACTCTTATATTTAATTCGGTTGACTCTTAGTTTCATGCCAATGAACGTTATCTGTGTAATAAATAGATATTATCTACATGCAGTTGACGACGATCACTAACAAGAACAAGTCGGTACAGGTTCTCCGCATCTGCTTCTCTAATTAAATGAGATTAAGCATCTGCCCCAATTATTTCGACCCATGCGTTTAATACTTAACACCAATTAAGGTGTCAAATGGCTTACAGAGGGCTAATGGTTCTCTTTTCTCGTGTGTAGTTAATGGAGGATGTAAAACATATATCCACCTAAAATGCCTCGTCGAATGTATGATATCAATCGGTGGTATTGATGAATAGGACAGATTATGAAAAAAAAAATGTATTGACCCAAAACGGTTTTCGATTTTAAAACATATTTATGATTTATAATACTTAGGAGTATACCTTGTAGGATACCATGACATTGCTTCTAGCCGTGCTTTCGTGGCGTACGTAAACCGTCAAAGTTGGCCCCCAAAGCGGATGCCAGACAAGACCGCAGCTAACTGTGATATCAGTGATTCATATGCATTCATTTCTTATACATGACATGGCTACTGCGATGTTGCTCTTGTTTTTGTAGTTTCGTGTTGGAAATGCAGGAGTTTCCAGCGATGGCAAGTAAACTCTTAAAAATATTAAATATGTTTAGTCTCAGGTATCCTTCGAAAGAAATTCTTATGAATTTCACCAAAGATCTTTTTACCACCAAAGGTTCCTCGTCATATTTGTTTATTAAAACGTGTGAAACTCGCAAGTTTTCAATCAATTTAATGGTTATTGAGAGTTTGAATGCATAGTTCATAATTGCAAGCCAGGTAAGTTACTGGCTCTGAACTCCAATCGACAGGGTTAGATGCTTTCAATCAGATTGTAATGAATATAGCCTACATTATCGATAAATATGATGTTATTGTTACTCGTTTAATGGTTTCCTAGATATAATACATAAAATAATATTATCTTAATAAAATAAAAATAGACAATTTGTATGTCTTATGTCTGTGCAATTCCTGCTACTTCATACGAAAATATCATGAAGAATCCTGACATAACATTTCCTACACAGGCAATTTATATCCAAATAATTTAGAAGTCTATATAAACAAGGCCGCATACAGAAACAAGTGAATAATAAAAGTGATAAAACAAAGAGGGAGGCATCATCAAAAATATTCCCCATGTTAACACACCTTTGATTCATCAAAGTCAGAATATGATATACCGGAGGCCGGCTGGCCGTCGGGAACCGAGTTGAGAACTAATTTGCATGCATTGCCCGAGATTTTGAGATGCCTCCCGTTCTTGACATTAACAGGAATTTTATATGAATAACCTGTTTCTATAATGGTTTTTATACAAACGTTATTTAATTGCTCATTTTACTTGTTTGGAATACAGATTCTTTTTTTTTAATTAGTTTCAGGTTAAAAAAAATAAGGTTGACATATATATTTCAATAGTATTATTAAAAAAGAAGAAAAATGAAGGAATTCTTTACTTTGGAGTTTTTCTTTTTTCAAAAGAGTCGTTATAGCCGTCACTGAAAATATGAATTGTTAATTAAGGAAACATACAGAAGCATTAAGTTTAGTTGAACCTTTACTATAAAGAAATGTAACTTAATAAATTTTATAGTTTTAGGTCAACAGAAATATAATATTTAAATATAAATAAATATAATTTTGTTTTCCTAAAGGGTTAAAATGCTTATTTTTTTTTTACATAAGCGACCGCATATTTTTATATAAATTTAGAAAAAAAAAAATTGACGGACCAAGGAATCAGGTAGACATGGTTATAATTTCAACTTGATTCCTTGAAATTAAGGGTCTTTGTAGGCAGACGTACAGATAGACACCATAGTACATTTGACATGCTAGATGTGAAATCCAGTTTCAATGTTTTTAACTCGTGAAACTTTATTAACGATTTTTTTTGTTTCAGATCCTTTCTGTTCATGGTAAAATACTGTCTTAAGTTGTTTCATTAATGGTGAAGTATGCGTGGAAATCTATGAAAAACACATAAAAATAGACTGTTATAAAAACTATGAGTCTCGATTATTTAACAGACTGTTTGTTAAATAGTCAAACGGCGGATTTTTTTTTGGTTGGTGATTATAATTTGCAATTGATTGAATGGCATAGTTTAGGGTCTGGCTGTGAGCTGTGAGTGACTAGCGCATGTAACAAGTCGTATAATCAGTTAGTAATTTTTTTATCATTAAATAACTGCTTACAAATGAACACTCATAGGAACGAAAGAGGTCGAATTTTGGATTTATTTATAACAAACATTAGTGAATCTGTAACTAATCTTACATCTGCTCTCTTTGTGCAGGCAGACAAAAATCACCCACTTTTTTGCGCTTATATCAGTTAATAAAAAATATCATATACAGTACAGCTAACAATACAAGAACCAAATTGGATTTAAAAAAATGGTAATTACAACTGAGTGGCATAAATTGTTTTTAAATTGTAATGCTTCTGCATTATCTATTTCTTCTACAGTATCTATTTTTTATGAACACATATACAGTCTTATAAAGAAACACATACCCACCAAAATTATTAAGTCTTCTAAATATCCAGCATGGTTCTCGCCGGCTTTAGTTCACATTCAAAAAAATAAAAATCGAGCATGGGATAAATGGAAAAAATATCAGAACAGTACTGACTATGAAATGTTCTCTGTTTATAGGGCAAGGTTCAGAAAGGAATCGCATAGTTTTAAATCTTATATGGAAAAGGTCGAGAAAAGCATTCAAGACAATATGAAGTATTTCTGGACTTTTATGAATAATATGAAAAAGAAATCAGATTTACCCGAGTCAATGATATATTAAGATGAAACTGCCAATAACCCAGAAGGAATTTGTCATATATTCTCAATGTTCGGGGTCTGAATTTTAATTCTGATGTTATCATCAGTTCTCTGGTGTTATCCGAAGAAAAGGTATTGGAGGCATTGCGTAGTCTTGACACAACAAAAAGTCCGGATATTGATAATGTAGCCCTTCTATTTCTAAAGTTGACTGCTGAAACAATAAGTTATCCCATTTATTTTTAATAGGTGCCTTAATGTTCCCTGTTATTTAGAAATCTGCACGAATTGTTCCAGTTTATATGTCGGGCGATAAATTCAATATAGAAAACTATCGTCCCATATCTATTCTTTCCATCCTTGCAAAGCTTTTCGAAAGACTTGTACATGATCAAATTTATCCTACATTACATAATATTATCATACAAGAACAACATGGCTTCATTAAACGTCGATCAATTATTACTAATCTTCTACTGTATGATAGCGTTTATACAGATTTTCGAAAGGCTTTTGATAGGGTGGATCACAAAATACTGCTTGAGAAATTGGCTTTTAACGGTATTCGCGGGGATTTGTGGCGCTGGTTTAAGTCCTATATAATGAATCGCAAACAGGTGGTGGTAGTCAGTGGTTGTGAACCAGAATATGTTTCCATTTGTTCTGGAGTACCGCAGGGTTCTATACTGGGTTCGCTCTCGTTCAATATCTTTATAAATGATATACACAAGTGCTTTAAGTTCTATGATTATTTGTTATATGCAGATGACTTGAAAATCTTTCATGAAATTAATAACTTAGAAGACCACCTGAGATTTCAAATGGATCTTGATCGTTTTACGGCATACTGTAAAAATAATAAACTCAGTATTAGTATCAACAAGTGTAAAAGTATTATATTTACAAAGAAAAGGGCAAAAAGTATCTTTGGTTACAAATTATCTAATATGCATATTGAAAATGTTGAACTCATTAAGAACCTAGAAGTCACACTTGATTCAAAGTTACATCTAAACAAACATATTGACAAAATTATTAAAAAAGCTTTTAAAATGTTTGTTAAGTCTACTCTACTACATCTTCTCTGATGTACTTGTATTACTCACTGATTAGACCTCAACTCGAATATGCTGTACCCATCTGTATCCAATAATGTATTTTTTTAATGCCCAGCCTTACATTTTTGTTCAAGCACCGAATCTGCACTTCACCCAGTTTCAGGTCTTTGTTACTCTTATTTTGACCATTTTGACCATCCTTCCATTACATACTTTATCTTTCTATCTTTCATCTCATTCATACCTCGAGCGATAAGGTTTGCCGCATCTATAATTAACGCCTATTCTAATCCTATTTAATATTCCTCTTTACTAATAAAGTACGCTACACATTTTATTTCCGTTTTTTCCTGGTATTTACACTTCTGGCTTTATATAAATTAACTTTACTTACTTTATTAATTTTATTACCTATACATTATTTTCGAAGTATCCTTATATTTCTACATTTTTTATGTTTCTTTTTCGCATATTTAATACATCGTTTCCTTATTCTACTTATTCTATTGCATATATCCTACTTATACTATTACATATTTTCCTATACTTAACTCTTTATTTCCTCTACAAATATATTTGAAACAATGCCCCTTTTTTAAGAGGTCAATTACTGAATAAAAGTTAGCAAAATATACCCGTGTGATATATCAAGGAAAAGAGATTTTTTTATATTTTTATCTAATCATTTCGAAGTTACTTAAGAAAATAAACGACACAAACCCCTCAATCTTGATCTCCAAACATAATGAGGTCTTGTTTTTTTAAACATTTTTATAGATACATAATACACGATTATTACAAGGAAATTTAGAAGAAATCTATGGTTTTTAAAACTTAATCCGCTTTTTTATCAAACGAGTTCAAAGCAAATTAACAATGATAGAAGAGAAAACGTCAAATTAAGTCGTGTTGATTTACTTTGGTCGGATAATGGTTTAAAATAAAGTTTTACAACAATACCTAATGTTCATAACCTCTTGCGCACAAGTCTTACTCGCTCTTGATCAGTTTTATTTTTTCATAGAAATCAATATTATTGGAACAAAAAAATCGAGTTTTGCGATGATGAAAAAGAAAACCATTTTGCGACCTCCGTAGCAGATTGGCTCGCACGCTGGTTGCGTATATAAGAAAAATTGACTTTTCTATACTATCTCGGGTCTGGGTATTGTGGTATTTTCGTTATCTCGTTTCCTAGCGTCAAAAAAAAAGAACTTCATATTACGCAGGCTCAGCTACTCATCTTGGAATTTGAGCAATATACGTGATGTTTTGTAATATTTGTTTATTTATTAGAACGAAAGAAAACGAGATTTGTGTGATCTTTGACCCTAACTTACTTGTAACGCAAGAAATTAAGCAAACTTCTAGAAAACTAAAATAGAGCTGGATTCGTGTTTTCAGCTAATATTATCTTATTAGTTCGAAACGCTATTAAGTCTGGACTAAAATAGCGTTCAAGCACAGAAAATAACAACTGTAAACGTAAGAAACGTTTGCAGATTCCTGAGCCAAAGTATGAAACACGTCATACATAGGTTCAAGAATTTGCAAATTTATTTAAAGCAGTTTTATTTGGAATTTAGTTTAATATTTTAAGTAGCACTAAGAAAATATTTGTACAAAACATATTTCGAGTCCGACTAGCATTTGGGCGATTCTTTTATTTATATTTGCTTTATTGCGCAGTGTTTGGCTCGTTCAGTTTCCGCAATGGCCGGTTATAGGATGGGTGACCAATCATTGATAACCTCGAGCTCGTTGGTCTCACCCACGTCTGTAAACGTAGGTGGTGGGTGTTAACCCAGCAATCCGCACTGAGCTCGCGAGTTTTGATTCCCTCCATTGGGGATGCCTCTGCCCCAACATTAGGGACATTAATAGGCTGGAAAGCAAGTATAACTTATATTAATAAAGTTCAGCGGAAATTTTGTATTACACGATCTATTATTTTAAGTTGTTGGCCAAAGCGTCTCCCAGTGCACCGAGCTCAGTCGGCTTTGCTTAAATAATTACTTACTCGTAGTTACCACTAGTCAGAGTTACATAACTACAGTTATCCTACAGGATTTAGGTGCAAATATTCCGTTGGATATCCGAATCATGCATTTCTAATTTTATTATTAATAACAAATAATCTATGGTAAAACGCGAAATTAAAGGTAATATTCCTAATATGTTACGGTAGGGTTAACACGACCTTGAGTAATAAAAACCCAAAATTTTAGAGTAATGTACTCGTATATGAAAAAACTCCTAACAAACCCCGTTTTTAACTATCTAAGCGATTTTTAATGTTAACTGTATTTATTATTATTGTAGCATATAATAGTTAAAATACTCTAAAGTGTAGTGACAAAACCGAGGATAATTTGTTAACAATAACATGAAGTTTGAAGCAAATTTCCACGAAGACGATAAACTTTCGACGATGTAATTTAACTCATGCTTCCGACAGACCTGGATCTTACCATGAGTTCTTATTTGTTATGCAAGCATTGTCGTTAAAGTGAGACATCGTTATACACTTGTATAACACCGTCCCGCTTCGACAACTGTCATTGTATCGAGTTTAAGGGATTATGGTAATGCCTGTGAGCTCGAGGACTGGGAAATGAAATTTCTAATAAGTTCTTGCATTTATTTTAAGTATCTTACAGTTATAAATTAGAATGTTGAGACAATATAAAATGTTACATATATTCTTATCATAGTGACGACGTGTTCAAATTTATTTACAGTAAAATTCAATAATAAGGTTTGTTGGTGTATAGTGCGTAGATAAATATTGTATTACTAGCTGACCCGGCGAACTTCGTGCTGCCATAAACCCGTTTTTGTATAAATGTTATTATAAACAAACCTTATCCTGATAATAAGGAACAAAAAGGATGTGCTGTGTTGAAATCCACGATTGATTTGCACATTGTAACTTACTCTCATTAAAATTTAAGTAATTTATTTTAATAAAAAAAATATAAAAATGTTTTGATTTATATGATACATATCATAAAGTACTCGACCTTAAAACGTCATTTTAGGGTTCGGTATCAAACAAAGAACCCTTATAGTAGGGGTTCCCAAACTTTTGTCGTCTACTGTCCACTAGGATAATGAAAACTTTTTCACCTTCTTAAAAACCACAATAATAATAATAATTGACACTTTATTACTCACACATAATTATTAATATTAAGCTAACAAAATAGGTACTTATGCTAGGATGGGCACAGGCGATCTTATCGGTTAAAGCGATTTCTTCCAGACAATCTTTGTTTCGTGTTACATGTGGAGAGAAAGACCGGAGGTGCTAATAGAACAGATGTAAGCCAAAAATAATATAGTATATAAATAAATAGATAAATAAATAAAGTACTGTGATACTGAAGTTAAAATGCACAAACATGTGCAATACAAAATAAAGAATATCTTATAAGTACATATCTAAAAGATGCTTATATAACATAGATTTGAAAATGGCAACAATTTTTGCATGTTGAAAAGCAGGCGGCAGTTTATTCCAGAGCCCAGCAGCTTTAATGGTACAGGACTTCAAATTAGATTAATTATTGGGTGCTAAATTAGCGGAAATTAAAAATTTATTCTAAACAACACTTTTAACGGAGCGACCGATTGACATAAAATTTATTTTATTTATTCAATAAAACTGGACATATATGCATATAAAATTCCACAGAGAGAAATATAGAACTGAGTTATTATAAGCAATCTATTAATTAATATTATTAGTTGATGTTCACAATATGTAGTCGATAGTCGAAAGCTCAGTCAGTGTCGAAGGGTCTTCGTAGGTGAAATTACAAATCGCCCCCTAAACCTCTACACAATGCCTCCATTTTTCTTCTGGGTATCATGCTGTCCCCGACAACGAGGAAATGTAAATTTTTGAGAAAAAAAAATTTTGGGTACTTTTATAGTGGGGCTAACATTTATTTTTTTTTTCGTCTTCCCCGTAGTAGGAGGCATCGTTGGATAAGTCTTTTATCAACATAGGGGGTTTGGGAAGGCTTTTCTATTTGGTAAATGGTCTGTGACTTATTAAATTTTACCGAGCTAATTTTCATTAGTCAATTGTCCCTCCCCCCACCTCTACCAAATAGACGGTCGTTGGTAAAAATTACAACGTTGTGGCAGTGAAATGAAATGAAAATATCTTTATTCAAGTAGGCTATTACAAGCACTTTTGAATCGTCCAAAAAAAATTTTTTTCCCCTACCACTTGTTCAGGACGTCTTTTAGCTGACAAGAAGAACAAGCGAAAGAAACTTACCAGCTTTTTATCATAAGTAATGACATTTATATAAATCATGTCATTACCAAAATAAACCAAATATACCAGTAGTTCCTATGTATAATGAAGTTAAAAATATATTACACTTTAGTTGACGTAATATATTTTTTAACGTAATATAAACGTCATTTATTTTACTTTTTTTTGTATAATGGTACGGAACCCTTCGTGCGTAAGTCCGACTCGCACTTTGGCTGATTTATTAGATTAACTGTTACTTCTATATTTTAGTAAAATTGTGACAACTTAATTATTCTGACTGATTAATCAGACTATACAGATTTCCGTTATGTTATTACCTCTATAACTTTGATATGGTAGTAAACATAATCGTTAATCTATCGTAATATGTTCATATCTTAGCGCATAGTTCAGCGTGATAAGTTATTGAGTTTCTGAACTAATACTGCAGAATCGATGATGTCACATAATTAATTATAGAGACGGGTCTCCGCAAACTTGTACTAATATCGATCAAATTCACAGTCCTATAAGCCTTGAGGATCATATCGAGGTCCTATTATGATAGGATTTCAATAATGCTGGGAATATTGAAATAAATCTTAAATATATTATTGTATTATTATTTAAATATTGTTTTCAAATACATTCGATATTTGTTTACAATTCTTGTTCTGTCTGACTTACAGATAGATAGGCGTAAGGATATAGGTAACTTATGACTGCCAATAATAACGTATGTTACTTTTCAACTTGAAAAATATTAGACGTCTGTGAAAACCTGTTCTGGGTGTTTATTAGAACAGTCATAGGCAATACTAAAACAGACCCCGCAAAATAGTGTCCCTACGGGAGCAGCTACACCAGAACATTATCAGCTTAGCTGGTGAAGGTTTTTTTAAATGGTAAGTAGGTAAATTTTCTAAAAAAAATTACACATCATAAACAAATTCCAAATACAATAATGGCAATACAAGCCCCCGATTTCAACAAAATATTATAAATCAAACCGAAGCATTCATTTGACACAATTTGAAAGATTTGTTTAAAGTATTTTTTCTCGTTTTCCCCTACAGTGTCAATGTTCACTAGTTAAATAAGAGTTATTTAGGTAATATATGTTGACAGTAAATGATTGAGTATACAAATAAATACTATTTCTTTTTACGGCTTTGACTGTTCATAATTCTATTTCGTTCAATATACGATAAAAATACATTATAATAAAAAAAAAAACAAAATATTACAACACAAATTTGATCATCATCGAAAAGCGCAAATATATTTTTATTTGTATTTGTTCTACTTAATGAATGAAAGGAAAACATTTTTATTTGTACGAGACTTAATTTAAAAGTAATTGCCGTATCCCAGGGGCTATACAGTGTAAAGATAAACAGAGCTATAGCCTTGTACCTTTTATTCTATAGAATGGAGTTCTCAAGTAATTTACATACATCGCTTTCAGTATCGCAAACGAGATGGACTCTTCGAGATCTTCCCGCTTTCAATTCCCTTTTATTTTCTAAGGTTAAATTTCGAAAGTTTAATGAAATACTCGAGTTAACTTTGAATTTAAATTGAGTTAAGTATGCAAATGTACCGGAAGATTTTGCTAACTCCCAGACTGGTTTTTGTGGACCTTTTAATCCTTTCAGCACTTAACAGTGTTGATAAATAACACAGAGATATTGTGATTAGAGACTTATATTACTTTATCTTAATGACGGAGAGCTAGGAGCCAGTACTTTTCTGTTTATTCTCTATTGCTATTATTGATTTTCGTAATACTAATATTTAAGGATTTACCAGGAACATAGAATACCAACCAAGTCCAGTCAAAATCAGTTGAAATTAAATACGTTGGTGTTTGATTTATAAAATTATCAGTAAAATTAGTTTCACTATATAAAATGAAGTATGTGAAAGAAAGTTATTAAGATCACTTTCTTTTACATTTTAATGCACAAAACATCCAAACCACAAAGCTTTTCTTCGGTTTTTTTTATGGAACTTTCGCTGTCAACCTTGCGGTAAATAAGGCTTCATATTCATTATCACATCGAGACAAATGTCGAAGTCATAATTACCAAAATATAAATGAGCATTACTTTCGATCACACTTATTGGTTTATTGAGACTGTTTTACAGGTAAAGAAAAAGCAAAACGAAATCTGCAGATAATTAAACAGATAGGACCAGATGATGGGGTATCACAAGAAAAAAAAAAAATTACGATTAATTAAGTACTCAGTAGAAGGTATGCGTAAGAAAAGATTTGTTCACAATTAATATAAAAATAATGATTTTTGTGTTAGACATTCTTTAAAGCTCCATGTATTTTTCGTACACATTTGAAATATTGCTTCAGCTCTCTCCCGATTGTATAGTCGGTCGGTCTCATTTGATGTTCTATATCAACAAAACATTGGCAAGATACCTATTAAAAACAATTCTAGATTAAAGTTTTCTCTCGTAATAATAATCATCTTAACTGCTTTAACCGTAATAGTATGTGTATATTTATAGTGTAATATTTGCTTATTATAAGATGCATTTTTTCCACGCAAACAAATAGTTTAAATAAATCAAACAAGTTTAAATGAGTTCAGTAAATTCTATAACAGCAACGCTGTTACTCATACGTGGCACTAAAGGGTTATTAATCGTAGCTATTTCATTCATAAGTCACGCTTATTAACAGAATGCGGGTGCATTGAATAAAGCTTATGACTTCACTCTCTTTTAAACCAGACCATTTGATATTTGTTATTAGCAAACTTCAATGACATCCCGCATGTTTTCTTTATTGTCCTTAATATTGTCATGACATCTTTAGATAAGATATTTAGAAATACTATATCTTCTTCGTCATTCAAGTTATTACAGAAAAAAAATATATAAAAAACCATCAATACCTAGCTGGATGCGACAACACTGGCCGGGCGCACGCGGGCGAGCTCGGGGCATGAGGTAACATTATTTCATAAGGTAGTATGTAGCACCTGCCTGTAGTAAGCCTGCTTGTATGTCACTACTTAATTTAATTTAAAATATACTTGATAGCCCAGTATTTAATGGGAGAAGATTAAGTTTTGGAAAATATGACCTCCTCCATGCTTTGGAAGGCACATCAAGCATTTAATATTGCCTTAATCGGAATATTCTTGCTTGTTAACGTATCCTGTAATCCGAACAAGAACCGCGTTGTGCTCATCATTAAAATACAGTGTAATATTTTGCGCTTACCACAAGTTTCAGCGTAGACCGCTGTATGAGAATTGTAGATAATTTATATGTCATGGTTAGATCGTATAATTAATGATCCTTAACTAACTTAACTTATTTACTTGATTCAGTTAAGTGAAATAATTTTAGGAGTATATGTGCGGAGGAGCGGCGGCGAGGGCTATTCTATAGTTTTATGCATATGTGGCAGGCTTATGAAAAGACTATTTTTGGACACCTTATATAAACATTGCCGTGATATGAATAGTTTTGGGTTGCCGTTTCATTAAAAAAGATTATTTCTTGAAACGCATCATGAAGTGATCAAATACTACGAGAATACACATCTTGAAGGAAAACTAACTGTTTTCCCGCGTCTGTCCGCGTAAATGTAACGTAATCATATATGTAATGTAATCAAAGAATTTTTAAAATCAACTCTGTAATGTAGGAACATATTGATTACAAATAATCAAATATTTCCTTATACTGATATAGACCTATAATTAAACCTAGGTTAGAAAAGGTTTAGGATGCTAACTGCTATTGTGTGTATCGAGCCTAAAGTAAACGAGGTTGGAATTCTGCTGTGAATGGAGACGAAGTGAACTAAAGTGATTACTTATTGTCGTTGTCTCTTTTAAGAGTGATCTTCGTTATTTCTGATATCTGGAAACACAAGTCCTTTAACAACTCAATTTAGGACAAAGAATACTATACGCAATTTGTACCCGTAGCTTAATATTATTATGTCTTTAGCGAATGTAAATGGAAAAAATGTTTTTATTTCAACAAATTACGTGATAAAAGAAAATAATCATTTCTCGTAAGAAAAATGAAAAGCATTATTTGTATAGTCTTCACTAGACTAGATATTATGCTCTTCACCTATATAGCACTATAAGTCCAGCAGTGCTATAGGGATGATGCCTGGGTAAAAAAAAAACAAAATTCTTTTATCCCGTCCGTATTTTTACTGTTTTACCAAGAAAAAGCTTAGTTAATAGACATTAAACAACCATGTAGAAAATGTACAAAGTTGTGACGTCATGAGAAATTTCAACGCAATGTATCTCCGTAATTTATTAATTACGCGATAAATAATAATATACTTGTTGGATATTCTTTGATAATCTACCCGACGCGACGCACCGACAAAGAAATTAGACATCTTCCCTAAAATACAGCGTTGGTCTTATTCGATTGTATTATTAAAACTCTGACAGAGCTATTTTTTAACCTGCGTTTTTCGCTTTATGTTTAATAGTATAGCATTGGTGTACTTTTAATAGTATAGTATAGCAGGATACAGTGAAGTATAACTTTATGCACTGAATTGATATAGCCTTTTCATGGTTATCAGTTGCAGCAAGAAAATGACCCTGTATAAGATGGACTCATGTATGACATACTTTGTTAATCATCACGCAGTAACTCTAATATCTATTTACATTCTTGAAGTTTGAAAATTTGGTAGGAAGTATCCAGAATGCTATTTGTTTCTATAACGTAACAATAGAAATTTAATTTAACTAAAAGTACCCTTCACCAAAATGCATAGTCACATCAAGCCCCATACATTTTTAATTAAAATATATAACTTTATATACCAAATAGCATAAAAATTTATGAAATTCTACACAATTAAAAATAAATAAATAAAAGCATATCTTATCAATAAATGTTATATAGTAACAAATAAAAGATTTTTGAATGCAAATGCAGTTTTGAAGAGCAATTTTGAATTTAATTTATTTTGATGTAATGGAATATGATTTTAATGCAAATATTAGCTAAATTTTGAAATATTTCTAAATTAAAAATATTTCAAGTAATAATCACAATTTAATTTAATAACCTCGTCTAAAACTATCTTATCATGTATTGTTGCGTGACCTAAAAACGAACAACACATTTAAATGTAAACTCAAAATTTGGCTGTTGCCATTACAAAAATTTTTTTCATTGAGTTATTCGCGGAACGCTTGGGGTGATTTTGGGATCGTGTCCAGTCGGGAAAGCAAAATGTTCACTTTGCAAATCTCATGTACACGATAAAATTAAAATATTTATGAGACAATAATTAACACCTTCACTTTGGGAGACGCATCTTCTAATATGTAAGACAGAACAATTGAACATTTGAAACTTTTTTTGTACCAAAAACTACACTGGTCGTGTTGTTCTCTGAGAAGGACATAGGAATTTTGCACATACGGCCTAAATTGTATTTATTGCTTGTGTATTTATATTCTATTAATTATTTCATCATCTATTTACTACATCAGTTATTGGTTACTGCAGATATACTTTTTATGATGCTTTTGGTTTTTTTTAGCTAGCTATAGACACTTGGCATTTAAAGTTGTATTTTTTGTTTCTTTTTCATCTCTTTTTTAGCTCTACCAATGGGCCCTATCAGAATAACGCGTAGCGTTTTTTGTCATTCTGCCCATTTTGAAGTGGCACAGGGTCATCGCTGGGATAGGGTCCTTATACCGCTCTATTGGCTTTTCTTAATAGAAATGATATTTTTTTCTTACACATTTTTGTACTGTGCATGCACAGATATGGTCAATAAACTTTCTTTCTTTCATTATTATTTTAAAATTCTAATACACTTCTTTACATTTTGCAAGGGCCTTGCAGGGCGTCACATTTATACCTTAAATTAAATACCATCTAATACACACACATATAGACACGCAGTAAATAATATATTTTGTCTTTGACTTAACTTCAAATGATGTATTTGGCTTTTATATAATCTATCGTGTCTGTGTGTGTAGAGAGACAGAAGACAGACAGAATTTTATTTTTAATATTGGCATAGACTCTAGTTGCCTTTAGCTCTAGTACGCGTAGCATGACAAACTCAAGAAACGCTATGTCTACACTCAAATGTCACTTTCTCGGGTTAAGAGTGAGGTAACGTATGGGCGCACCCGAGAAAAGTGACATTTGGGTGTAGACAAAACGTTCTTAAGTTCGTCATGCTACGCGTACAGAAATCGATTTTAATTGCTACCAGCTTTTTTTATCCACAATAAGTATGAGAAATTGTGGAAAATGGTTACGTACTACTCTTTGTTTCATCATCATCATTCGGCTGTTTCTATTTTCCATTGTTGAGCCTTCCCTTTCAATGAAATCAAATCAAATAGGGAAAATTGATTATAATGACCCACGTGAGTGATCGATCGTTGTTAACAACTACAGATGAGGTACTACGGCTTAACGTACCTTACAAAGCAAGGTGAAGTTCAAGATAATTAATTTTTGGCAACCTATCCTATGACGGTAGCTGCGAATGTTGCTTAATATCCGTAACATAGACTGACCGCGCCAACCACTGTACCATCGTATTCCTTTCTGTCTCTTGAGGTGTATGTTGTGATCTAATTCTCCAATTTGAATATAACACATACATTCATCACCGTATTGTTCCAAGATGAGTCAGATGAGTAAATTATATGTGCGAGCCTCTGTCTCAGTTTTTTTTGTGTGAATGTAATGTGAAGGGTGTTCTCACATATTTATACTGAATAATATTACAAAGTGGAAAGATTTGGTTGTTTGTTTGATTGTATGTATGTTTGTTTGTGTTGAATAAGCTCCAAAACTAATGTACCGATTAAAACAATCTTACTAACCTTACCTTAGACAACTTACGAGGAAAATCTACATGATATGAGGTGAACATAAGCTATATTGTATCCCGAAAAACAGCATATAATGGGATGAAAATGGGTTTGCATATAATGAGATGAACCTATGTTTACTATTCCATTTTTCAATGTAATTATATCCGTGTCATGTTGGTGCCATGATATAAATCGATATCCAAATAAAGAGTTCCCTAGACACTACGCGGGCGTAGCCGCTGGCGGAACAAGCTTTTCACTAGCTATTTAATAAGCTGTGTTCTTGCCACATGATTTCGAATGCAATCTAAATATATTTATTAAAGTGAAACAAAGCTATATCATGTGTATATAATAGTCTCGTTACGACTTTATCTTCAAAAACTCATAGTGAATCTCGAGAAAAATATTATTGTGTCTACGACAATTTTATTTATTGTTCAATATTTGAATTGCTATTAAATTTGTTACACGATCCTTTTTTCTAAATAAATAAATCGATTCTCTGAAAAAAAAAATCGAGAACGATTGAGATGGAACGGATATGCTAAAACCACGGTAACACTGAATTTTATACGAATTATAAATAAGACTTCAGTGTATTAGTTTCTAAAACGTGTAAAATTACACAGTTAGTTGTGCCATAACGACTAAACGATATGATTCTTAAGTAGCATCTCGGCTGCTGCCGGATAAGTAAATGTTAACATCACGAAATCTAATTTGTAATATTATAATTGCCTAATTCAGTGATCAACCCTAGCAAGGTGAATGCATCATGTGCCCGAATTAGATCAGTCGGGTTAGCTTAGGTCAATACAATTAGCCCTAATGGAGCAGGGAGGGAGTTAATCGGCTACTTTTGTGCGTCCACAGTGGTTACCAGATATGACAGTTGGTGCACCGAGCATATGTTAAAGTGCAGTGACGTTGTGGGTTGGTTTCAATGATCGTGTTTTGTTTCGAACTCTGTACTCTTTGGTGAGTTAATTTCTTTCTTTTTTTAGTATTGATGTAATGTTTTTTTTTTTTGTAGAATCAATTTCATTAACCATGGTGTGTTTCTAAATTATTTTTCCTTACTGTTTATTTTGGGCAATATTCGATTTTATTAACATTTGAATTATGTTTTATGATAGGTATATAAAAAAATAAGCGTTAAACGTTTCTCCGAAGTAAGCGAGGGATCTATCGTCGAAAATGCAAGGTTGAATGTCATAATATACCTCGTGTGTTCATAAGATTTGAGACGAAATAAAAGTTGCGTAACTTTTTTAATGATTAACTTAAATTTGTAAAATTTTCAGTAACCATTAAATAGATAATAACCATCAATAAAATATATATTTTAATACAGACCTTTAGACGATTTGGCCTGTTATCAATGGCGGAACGAATCTTTTTGCGAACGCTTTGCTTCTCGAACAAGGGTTCGCTTCAGTGACTCCAAATTTGTATGGCACTTTCGGTAGGCCCTGAGCTCTGATTCAGTCCATAAAGAATGATCCAGCGAGTTGAGGTCGGGGCTGGACAAGGGCCACTCGTCCGCCGCGATGAAGGCCGGCACATTCTCCCTCAACCAAGCTTGGCTGCTTTTCCCAATCCTCATTTTTGAAATAATGTATCAGACAGGGGTTTCATCACGGGCTCTAAACCGTCACTCTGATAATTCTTGGCTTCCACCTTGACACCTTATTGGCAGAAATGGAGCGGAATGACACCTTCATACAAAATTCTTTTCTTCTGAGTGCGACATGGGTTTCGGCGAAGTCGCTCTCGGATGATTTTGATATTCGCAGGCGTCCTCGCAGAGCGTGGCCGACCACTCCTTTGGCGATCTTGTAGAGAACTTTTGTCTTTTTACCGCGTATTGGTTTTGTTACCGCCTGAAATAACAGTTGCTCTTAATTGTTTTGTTCCCTCCATCACGAAAAAATATAAATAAATGAATTTTCGATACAAATAAACTAAAGTTTACATTCTAAAAAAAATAATAACAGCCTGTAACATTTAGTTTATTTTTTTCAGTAAAAAGTATGTCTCAAAACTTATGAACACACGAGGTATAATTGTTTTTTTTTCTTTTTAAATGACGTTCCAGAACAGAAAAATATAAAATAGTATTCAATAATAAAACATTCTAATAGAAGAAAATTGGAATATATTAAATATTGTTAGAAGTCCAAGATAAGTCACAGTAGACACTGTATCACAATCGACCGCCTACATAAAGGATATTATTATCCCGTTAAGTTCGGCTTTTGCGACTTATACGAGATGACAATCAGCTGATGCATCGACCCGGAAAAACGCAAAGATGACAATGGAACCGAATTAAATCCACCAGTAGTCACATTGAAATTTCTAAAATCAGTACCGAAATTTTCTCTTTTGTTAATTCAATTTAATTTCAGCAATTACTTAAATTGATTGATGCGAGTACTTAGCAATCCATTTTTGATTTTCCTACGCATTTCGGTCCGGAGTTTTAAGAACTTCTTAGAATTTAAGTCTTGGAAATTCCCGTTAAATGATTCGCTAATTTTGGATTAAATTTGATTGTAAACTGTTTTAAGTGGATTAGCCCATTAAACTTATTTATTTGTAATTAAATTAAGACGGCAATCGTTTTTTTTACACTTTGATAAATCGTAACTGAAGGTTTAGAATTTTCGGGACTGTATTAATACTTAAAAACATGTAAAGATATTTATTTGGAGAAATGTTGAAATTGTAATTATTGTGGTTTATCTCAACAGCTTAAACAGTGATCTTATACTGTATAGACGGGAAGCGTATTAAAAAAACAATCTTAATTTTAATCAAGTTTCAGTTCACTAGAGATATATAAAATTGTATTTATTTTTACCCTAATCTAGTTGAATCTATTTGATCCGGACCATCGTAAATCGCATTGCCAATAGAACTGTTAATAGAACACTCCTTTATCTCTCCTACAGCTCTTCAATTCGAACTCATTTAGTACGGCGCTAATACGAAATGTAACCAATGAGATGAGACAGTTAAGTTATTTCTATTATATATACACTAAGTATTATCGGATTAAATGTGAATACTTGTATCTATAGTAAATAGTTGAGTTGCTCGGTGGCGTAGTGAACAAGCGTGTCCCCGTACCCGTCATGAAATGGGTGACCAAAAAATTATTATCTCGAGCTACATTGTGCTTTGGAAGGCACGTTAAGCCCTTCTTCCTAAACCGCCCATAATGAAGGCCTGAACCCCTGCAGTGGATACGTTAAAGGGCTGATGATGATGATGACTTGTTAGGCATACTTCGTTCACAACGGTGGTTGATTGGTTTCGTAGTTATTTACATGTTCGCCAACAACGTATACGTGCTAAAAATTCAGTACCTGTGTTACATACTTACATGACCGCCGGTGTTCCTCAGGGCGGTGTGCTGTCTCCGTTATTATTTCATATTTTTATTAATTTTATTACCCTATAACTCTCTTATTCCTATCACTTGTATGCAGATGATCTTCAAATTCACTTAAAAGAGTGCTTAGAGCGACTTAATGATGCAATTAATGCTATTAACCCAGACTTGGTGTGCATCAAGAGGTGCGCATTTTCCAGTGGAGTATTTTTTGGTACTTAAGTTAATCCTAGTAAAACTCAGATTTAATTACAGGATGTTCTTTTTATTTTCCTTTGACTGTTTTTTGACTATGCTGACGCATGTTATGCCCTGATCTAACACTTGATCTTCTCAATAAGCTTGAATGTCTTAAATTTTTTTCAGTACGGTTCATATTTGACTTGTGCAAATGACCATGTTTCTGGTTTTTGTAGGCAACTTAGATCCTAATTCTCTCACTTAAGAGCATATCTCACAGGTATGCTCTCATTTCTCTACTTTATACAACAGTTAACAGGGATTGAAAACAATTCCATGGTCGCACTTTAAATTTCTCCCATTTACGCATGATCTCTCCCTTCACTCCTCTAATAACTATTGATTGTTCATTCCTCCTAATCTCACGAAGTCCTTATAGTCAATCTTTAAATTAAGGTGATATCTTAAGTTCTTACTATAAGATTGTGGAATCTAACGAGCCCATACACAAAAAGCCTGCATTACCTAATGAAAAAGTTCCATGGTCACCTTCCGATTTTTTCAAAAGATCCTGTATATTATCGAGGACCAAAGTTATTGTCAACATATATTAAACGATTCTAAACTCGGTGGTATTGCTTCGTTTAATCCAGAACCCATGGCTACTATCCCGCTCCAGTATCAGATAACCTCCATTTCATATTAAAATTGCATTTTAAACTGAGCATATGTTTGTACCGTACATTGTGGCATTCGGTCCTCACTGTCTACCCCACCAGGGATACGGCGTGAAGATATAGAGAGATAGATGTATATATATGTATAATTTCAAATTAATTGAAACCGTGAAGTGGATTAGATTTTATTTGCAAGATTTGATCCGCACTAAGAAATTAACCAACAACATGGGAAGTAAATAAAATAAAAGCTTGAAATTATAAAAATAGTACCCATCTATAAATGTAGTTAACAAACTCAGAAACTTTTAATGTGAAATTTTCAAGCCCTATAAAGATCTCGAGATTAAAACAGAACATCTCAATGATGCCGGTTAAATGAAAACTTTTATACCAGCCAATTAATTGAACCTATAAAATTTTACCTTAAGTCTTAGAACACTTAGTGGATATTTATATCTTTAGAAAGCATCATAACTTGCTTAAATTTAATACTCCAAGCTTTGGAAGGGGCAATGTTTGTTTTTGTTGCTTTCCCCTCTTTTTCCGGCTTAGTCATGCTATAATAAACTGACAATGACACCTGACAATGACACCTGACATTTTTTTTAAATTTATTATCATCAGCGCTTTAATACCACCATCACCACTGTTAGAGCACAGGCCATAACGACGTGGGCCAGGTGTACTGCATTAGCCATTTGTCCCAGCTGTACTGCAGCTGCTAAAAAAGAGCTGCTCTAGAGATTTTTTTATCGGTCACCTATTCTATGATCGGCCCCTGCAAAAGTTGCTCAACATCTGCATCGCAAACTAAATGAGCCTCATTTTTTTTATACGATTGATTTCGCATATGATCTGGCTGCAAAAGTATCAAACTCAAAAAACTTGGCAAAATGTCTTTTAGGTAATTAACGCAAATATCAGAGACCATCATAAACATTGCTCAAATATCAAGTGAAATAGCTAAAAACAAATATAAAACAATTTTAAATGGTTTCTATTAAAAAAATATATAAACGATTTATTTATTAAAACGTAAATCGATTTAGTGATTTTGAACGTGAAAACACAGGTTAATAGCAGTAAACCAGGATTGGCACTTGTGCTAATTACTCTCCGGTTTAAAACTTTCCATCCAATGAATGTGAGCCCAGATTTTAACTTGATTGAACTTTTAGACGTTCAATATAGATCGTGGGGTTTTAAAAAGTCTTGCATTCACATTCATATAGATAAAATCGGAATCTGTGCGTAAATTGTACAGTAAAATATCGTCAATAGCACATATTTACGAAGAAACATCTTAATTTTTATGATAACAGAAGTAAACAAATTGACATGTTAATAGACTATTTTCTCTTCATCTTGGACAGAAAAAAAGAGAGGATAAATCTTAAATGAAATCACACATTAGACATAAAATTGGACTCTTGAATTACTCTGTGTATTGATGAAACCGTCTTAAAGCCCGTTGTGTAGTTTATGTCTTAATGAAGCTATAGTTCGATGGGGCAGTACGCAAACTTTGTGTTGCCCCATCAAACTATGCCTACGATATATCCAGTTATAGAAAGGATGACCAAATATTTATTATCTTGAGCTGCTCCTTGCTTTAGAAGTCACATCGAGCTTGTGTCTTGGCCACATCTTAAATCACTGCAGTTGAAAGAGTTTGTAGAAGAAACATTTAAAACTAAAATTGTACAAAAAAGATAATTATACCTATCAAAAATATTTAACTCAGTCGTGTTAAAAAAACCTAAGCAGCGGTCCTTTTTGTACTTTATAATTAATTCTGAATGTTGCAATAAAAGACGGTTACCATGCCTTTTACAGTTTGCATTATTTGTGAATTCTATGTTCTTTTATATATGAATTTAAAGTATAAAATTCTACAAACTCTCTGTGAAGGCACCCCCACGCTCTGGAAGTATAACGTATGAAAAAAAGTACACTGTATATAGATAATTTTAGCGTCTGGTTTTGGTCATTGGACTCTTTTATAGAATAGCTTTAACACATTTTTGAACAACCATTAAACCGTTGGGTCTGAGTGATATGTTATCGCCTGTTTACCTCATTTCTATTAGTCGGGACTTTAAAAGGCAGATGTTAAATGTTGTCTATTACTTGGTGAACCATGGCATTTTATAGCTTGTGATTACCCTGATCAAAGACCTGAGCTAAATAATAATAAGTCGACAATAAGGACTGGTGATGGTGATTATAATATATTAATTCTCTATAAAACTTGCCTTTCGAAGTCGAAAAACCGTAAATATAAATCAACATGATCATCAAGGGCAAGGGCTCTGGCCTTCCTTATAGTTAGTTAAGGAGTATGTTCCATGACTATCTATGATTGACCAATGATTTGAGTGTACCAATGACTGTAAATGCAGCCGAGATCAACAGCTTAACGTCCCTTCCGTAGCACGAAGTAGCTCGAGATAATAATTTTTGTGGTCACCCATCCCTTGACCGACACTCGCGAAAGTTGCTAAACAACAACGACCGCGAGCCACGGAGCTTATTCACTACGCCACCGTGCTACATATAATTAAAAATGCAATATTACCCACAAAATTTTATTCCTAAGAAAATATGTCATCGATTACAAACACAAACCATCAATGCTCGACATACACTGCTACCTAGGTTAGACTCTCTTAGGAGACTTATTTGAAACAAAAAACGATAATTTGCTGCTAGCTAGGTACTTAAATTTCTGGCAGAAAGTGGAAAGTGTTATTATAAACGAAAGCTAAATTGCACCTGAGGGTGTTTATTTTATGTGTTTTCCGTTTTGTTTATTCCGTTGAGCCTAATGAGACTTAACTTATTAATTTTATTTCTCTGGAGGTAATAATAAAGTTTGAGATACTTTTTAAGTATATTATGTAGTTTTTACAATCTACAAGAAACTTTTGTAGAAGAATCGGCCGAAAATAATGTTTAAAAAAACAAATTTTGAATAAAAAGATATAATGAACAAAATAACGATAATAATAATGTTTTCAGCGTTGTTTTATAAAATGTATTCAATTTTCGAAATCATTATCGTTACAAAATTTGACATGGTGAAATACGATCGTAAAACACGAAATAGAACGGTATTAAATAACACCTATTGTCTAAATTGTAACGCTTTCGGCCCCATTAGGGGGTGTGACGCCAAATAAAAATTAATTATTCATATTTTATTATTCATGCGGGCGAGTTATCGTTGTAGGGAGTTGACTTGAACGTTTTTGAAACGAAGACAACTTCCGTGTGTTCTGCCTTATACGTTGTTCAAGAATAACATAGAATATAAATATTGAGTATAATATTCAGGTTTAAAGAAAAACATACACTTACAATATTATAGAATACGCGAGAATTTCGATGGAGCTGTCGTTTGCACATACTGTCTGCGATGCTCTCCATATAAGCAATTTTCATAAGGGCTAGGTATAAGATGGGTCACCAAAATTTTAGTATCTCTAACTCCTCCATAGTTCAAAAGGTACACACAGCTGTATGACAACATGACAAATTCTCCAGTGGATTTTAAACGCTACCCATGAAATATTAAGTTAAAATATATATTCATTTATTGTCATAAAATTTATATTATACTTTTCTCTTCGAGAGTATTGATGAAACACATCAAACTGATGCAGTTTATATAGATTTGAGTAAAGCAATCAAATAAGGTGGATCATGCGCTGCATCTGTAAAAAAAATTGTGAGTTAAATATATATTTATGTTATTTTGTAAATAACGAGGCTGGTTACATAAATTAGGATAATTTTGTTAATCCATTGTATTGTACGCAATATTATGTAATTGTTTGTTGTACTAAATAAATAAAAATCAAGTGGAGAAATACAGATTTGTGTTGCTGTTAACGGTAAATTCCAGCTCAAAAAGCAATCGATAAGGCTCACCAATCTGCATTACGCCGGTATGATGAGTTGTACTCGATTAGATTCTTCATAGGTAAGACTGTGCTCCAGCAGTGTTCAATAATAAACTAATGATGATAAAATATTCAGCTGCTCATACTCCATAAACTTTTAAAGGTTTCAAACCTTTGTGCATCATTATACACTTTATTTATTGACGATAATGACGGTGTATAATGGCATAAAGTTATACATATGTTGTGAATAATATTGTTTGCTGTGCAGATAATTGATATCGATGTTTCCGACACACTGCACTTCTTAATTTGTGATGCATGTATAATCAACATGTACAACAAACAGCATGTTCAATTTAATATGCTGTTAGTGGTAGTGAATAATCATACAAATCTGTTCAATTATTTTCAAATTGCTTTTTCAAATTACCTTAATCTATCGATTTTAAAATAGAAAATATATTTATGTACAATGTCTCTGAGATATTTATTATTCTATCTTATCAATTGGTCCGTATTTGATTATTTAAACTTACATCAGGAACGTATATTCTTTTAGCATTGGAAACACGGTATTTCTTGAGATGAGACGGATCATAATCCTGAACGCAATTTATCTTCGTACCCAAAATTAATTCAGAACTATTCGACCGTAACGGTTTGATTGAGTAGGAAAGATCTGAACACCCAAAAGAACATTCGATTAGTGAATTAATATTATGATATATAGATAACATTGTGTTACTTGGAGCTACTCACCGAAATCACATTAATAATTTCTCATTTCTATTTCATCTTATAAGGACCTTCTATATATACCAGGAAATGTTATATAACAAAACTGTAATCGTTCGAGTAGCTCGGTGACGTTGTGGATAAGCGCAGCGGCACGCGATCGTTATTCTTATACAAATCTGATGTGTGACCAAAAATTTCATCTTCCCCACAGTGTGGGGCATCATTGGATAGGCCTTTTAAAATCATTGGGAGATTTAGTAAGCCAGTTGGGACTTATTATGCTTTTAAGAGCTAATTTTTGTTAGAGTCAAGTGTCCCTCCCTACCAACTAAACGGTCGTTGGTAAAAATTCAAACGTTACGTCAGTAATACCATTAAATAATGAAGTTAAAAAGAAAACTATCACACTTTAATTGGCTTTACAGGTTAACGGGTAATAGTCAACCAGTTAGTTTTATTTTGAACAACTCCAAAGAAAACAACCAACGTGTTTTTTTATTATTTTTACTTACATTATATTTTAATTGCTTGAATCGAAACCAGTGTCTTATTGTGCTTCGGTGTCTAATATACATTAACTTAAATGTACGTATAATTTTTTAAGGTTTCCTTATGACATAATGATTAATTAAATTTATCGATATTGACGTAACAGAACCCTGCCAGTAACGACGTGTCCAAAGCATATTAATTAGTAATACCCATTACCTATTCTAAAGGAACATTGTTAATTAAATTAAAATCCTAGCAAGGCTCCCCAAGGCATTCCAGATAATGAAATTTGTATGAACGTAAATCAATATTAATGTTCGGAAATACAATATAGATTCTGTATTTTTTTTATATTATTTTAGATAACTATTATATTAAAAGATCATAAACAACATTTTTAACTTTGCTTGGTTATTTTTTATACTTATTCTTTTTACTAACTTTCCGCTAGCGACTTCGCTCGTGTAGTATTTTATTATACATACAAACCTTCTTTGATCGCTATGTATATTGATGAAAACCTCATTAAAATCCGCTGTGTGGCTTAAAAGATTTCAGCGTACAGACAGCGGGAAGCGATTTTACTTTATACTATGTATTTTATCTAGTGTAGTAGGTAGGTACTCCAGATAAGATTAGAACCATTAAGAACCCACAACATTTTGTAACCGAGCAACCGCGTGACTCCTCTAAACATTGCTGGGTCGCGGGTATCTCAATAGTTAGAGCAGTCTCCCGGGTTGCGAAAGGATGTGAGTTTGTATCCCATTTTGTGGTATCTAAAATTGGTGAATTTTTAAGAATTTCTCTTTAAGTTAGATTGCATTGTAAATACAAAATCTATCAAACTTAGTGAGTATATACTTGTTAACCCTTAATTTGGTAATGTCGGGTTTTTTTCTAAGACTTTGGCAATATATGCTATACATGGTTTTCCAGAAACATTAAAAAACCTATATTGTTCTTACTATGGTTATTCTTATGGTAATCTTAGGTTTATATAAAAATAATATTTTTATTGTATTTTTTTCTTTGTCAATTTTAGGGATAATGAGTTTTACTGTCAGTTAAAACTTATCATTACTATTTGATGTCTATGTAAGATAGAAATGACATGAAGTTCGTTTGCATGGTATTAATATTTGCAGTCGTTTACTTTTAAGAATCTACAATAAATAAGAATGGTTTTTCAATATGTCTGTTTTCTTGTATCCATATTGCACTTTTTTGTTTGAAAGAGTTTATTCTCAAGAAATCCCATTAAACTGTAACGATATTAGATCAGTAGTTTTGTTTTAATATAATTAAAACTGAGTGAACTACATCGCCTAAATTATCTTGATGCGGTGGTTATCACATAGGAACTGTAAAATAAAAATGTTTATTTTTATAAATTAAGAAACTTGAAAAATCGTAAAACAATTCTTATTATGACAAATTCAAACTACAATTGAAGTCAGACGTGTAAAGACTTAGCCATCCAATGTCGCTCGAATCAAATTTTATTAAATTGAATTTATATTAACTTCAATTTATAAGATGGATAAAAACATTAAATAGACTTTTACGAAGTTTTTTATTTATGTGGAAAAATCTTAAAGATATGCCATCACGGACTTTTTATGGATAATTCAAAGCTCTCCTAATTTTTTTAGAAAACTTTCGTATATCTCTTACACTTTAGACAGTGTTCACAAAAGTAGGCGCCCTTGAAAGTACTTCTGTCCCTGAGGAATATATAAGAGATATATAAAAATAATAAACATCCAAACCTACAAACTTTCGCCTTTATAATATTAGTAGGAAGTAGAATGTGAGCTTCTATGTGACAACTATACTGCTATCTCACTCGACTGCTAGGTGACAATCATTGTACTAATATCGTTTTGGTGGATATCTAAAATGGCTTTCAATGATATAGTTCTTGAAATAAAATGATTTCTTTTTTTGCTAAACTGTGACTGATTGTATTATTAAATGCCAGTGTTGCAGTCTTTTAAACTGTCTATCCTTGATACGCTTTGTTTAATTGAATGGCATGACTCATGGTATGGTCTAGACTAGACCTAATTGTAGCTGGAATAACCGTATTGTCAATGCGTTTAACAAAAGGTTGATAACAACTAGGTACAATCAAACAATCAACTATGTTGAAAAAAATTTTTTTTGTCTAAACCATGTATGTAGTTAATTTTAAATCTAAAAAGTTTTAGAGCAATAGATTTTCATTAATTTGGACAGTGAGTTTTCGCAAATAAATTCTCTATAGACGATTCATTCAGATTCTTCTATTATAGAAAAGTTTGTTATTGCGAATATTAATTTGTAACTTATATCGCAAGCTATTAGGTCAAAACAATAGCATACTATTTGATGAAAACTCATTTACTCAATATTTTCCCCCGACTTCGACCGTATAAATTTTAGCCTATATCACTCGCGTATGATACAACTTCCCGTAGGTGAAATAATTTTCATGATAGGATCAGTATTTTCAACAATAGACATTTAGAGATTTTTTAGCACCAATAAAACATATTTAATTTTTTTCAACGTGTTTTTATTTAGCTTGATTGCAAGTAAATAAATTACTGCAAGATATAGTATCCCTTGCAACTACAGCTGTATTCAAAACAGTTTTGGTGAACCGAAATTTCGCAAATCTATTTAATTTAAATGACAATGCATTGTAACATCATAAGTCTGTAAGGGTGCGACGTACGTACCACATCGTTTATTTTGTTGTTATTCCCTTCATCCAAACTTTTTGTCTTTCATAATTAACATCGTTTCTTTTGTATTATTATCATTTCGTAATTTGAAATTTTGCGTAACATCTTAACTAAATCATATAAATCCAACATAATTTTTTAATATTTTAATAAGAAACAAGTTAATGTCTATTTTTAAAAAAAAAAACGATAAAAGGGTTACCGATAAATTGTGTTATTTATATATTTACTTATAATAATTATTGAAATTCATTCGAACTGATTTTTATTTTTATGTTGTTACAGTTTTTTTATATACACCATAAATATATCTACTTATCAAGCCTATTCAGCCGTTTCATTTTCTACCAACACCTAAGCACCAAACCCGTCACAAGTATTATATTGCAGACGGCCCAAGATGGCGGCCTAGTTATTTTTGTGCGTGATAATAGTATAAATTGAAAAGATTCCAAAAAACTTAATACAATAGAAATTGATTTAGAACTCAAAATAATAAGAACACAATAAAATCTTATCGGTTTTTTTATTAAAATAGAATTTTTGTAGCCTGTGTTTTGTTGTTTTACTTTGTTTTGGAGAAACGCTTCAAGCTGTTTATATTATGCCGTATAATACAATAAGTAAGCAGTCCACATAATATTATATTCTCTTGTCTTGTCAATGGTTAAAATATATATTGGTCAGTTTGTTAAACATTAAAACACGTTTTTAAACATAACGTGATAGTACACAAGATTAATTTATTAACAGCTCGAGTTGGCTATTATCGTAAATTTGCGGACGTCGTGAACTCACATCCACCGGAAAAAGATAGCCAGCAAAATATTTTATTAAAGGGGACAGTTAATACGGGGGGGATGGAGAAAAGTTGATATATTAATTAACTCGTGAATAAGTTCGTCAGGGCGAAGAGTCACTTTGTTTCGCGCAAGCGCACTATACAGAAATGAAGTTACGCCCTTACGTAGTTCGCTCGCGACATTCGCGCGGTCCGCTTGTCTGTGAGAGTTAACCCTGAAAAGTACGATTGGACTGAGCGATGGGTAAAACTGAATGAATAATGATCTCTAGTGGAGCTGGTCTCTCGCGTGGCTCATGTTTGGCTTCGCTTGTGATAGTGTTTGTGTGGTATGTGCCTGATGATGAACGAGGAAAGTTTAACCCGGCTTTCGGTAAGTGTAGACCGGTGACGAGTTAATCTGTTAGTATGTATTTATTAGATAAGCGTTGTATTATTCTGGGAACTTTTTGCGAGTTAACAAAAAACTGCGTTGGAAATTCCATGAAATTTGTTTACGCGTTACCGAAGTCTTACTTTCCACCTTAAGAAGAGGCGGATAGAGTTCCGAACGGTCTAATTTACATCACAATTTCTTCCTGTGGAGGAATATTTCACTTTCCATTAAAGATTATTACAATCATGAATTAAGTTGACGACATTTATCATGTCTACGTCTATTATGTTTGAAAACGGTATGGTACGAGGGGTGCTTATTGGAATTGCAGAATAGAGTGTTGAATAATACGCGCCTTAATTGATATTTGATGAAAAGATTTCTATTTTCACTGTTTTATGTAGATTATAATGACATTTCAGTATCATCTAAAATATTATTCGTTACATTTTGAGATAAAAGAAAATATAGTAGAAGCATTTTTAATAAAACATTATTGTATAATGACAAAAACAGCACTTATACTTCGAAGCTATTTTAAAAGATTTATGGAATGAGAAATAAGACCCATCTAAACAAAAAATGTAACCCTATAAAACTATTACTGGCTTTTGCATACGTGTAACATAACATCGAAATTTAATCCATAAATAAATAATTTGCGAATAAAGGTCGTTTGTGTATATTCTTTGTAGATGTTGTATACTAGAGAAATTGTGCTACCTCTTAATATTAGGAATTATTGATTAAGTCTTTTGCCATAAATTCTGAAGGAATGTATAAGATCTTTAAATTTAATATTGGATTATATTGAAGATAAGACTGGTCGGTTTTATTTTTTTTTCCTTAAATAATGGCATGTGTAAGTTTTTGATTAACAAAATTATTATATATAAATATGGTGATTGTCTATCTATCATACTACAATCCTCTAGTCTCTAGTCTTCTTATGATTTTGATGTATTACATTGCTTTTATAAAGAAAGAAAGAAAGCTGATATGAAATATTACAATATAATAGTATTGTTACTGCTAGCGAAATTCTATTAATAATTAATTTAATAAATGATGCTGAACGACGACGGAAGTAGAACAAAACATCGAACTACTAACATTATTATTAAAACAAAGTTTAAATATATTACGTAAAAAATAGCTAGCCTAGCTGTTTTTTCACAACTTAACCCGTGCAAATGTCGATGTCACCCCCGTATTTTGTAAAATAATTTTTGAAATCGTTTCATGCAAAGACAAAAGTTCGCAACATAAAGCGCTTAGTCAACCAACAAATAACAATTGCAGTAAAGCTTGGTTGTTTTTGTTCAACCTTTGTTTATTCTACTACTATTACGTCGAATCCTTTGCGGGGTAAGTAGAGGAAGGTGATAGCCACATGCCACGTTCTTTACACAAGCTTTTGCTTCCTCAAGGTTCATTACTTTTTGAACTTGCTAGTTTTTAAGATTTCCAACATAACTTTCAAAAATGGGGTGAGTATAATCGTAGAAGATGGGACTTACTCCTCCTTGGCTTTAACCTATATCATTCGATTTTTGCCTCTTACATCGGCTTCATCAATAATTTGAATTCAAAGACAATAACCAACTTTTGATGAGTATGGTCTGTTAACAATATTGTTATAGACCTTAAAAAAACTACTTGAAAGAAAGAGCTCTTTTCCCTGATATTTTGGAAAAGAGAGAAGTCAAATCGAACAATAGTTTCAATTACCTATGAAATTTCTGTTTTATAAAGGAAACACTTTCTTTAAGCGATCAATATGCGATATTTTCTTTTTAATTTAGCGTATTGTGTCTTTCATAATGACAGTGTAATGTAATTTGGAGATAAGGTAGAAAAGATTTTGAGTATTACGCCCTTTGGTACATAATTTATTGGTTGTAAATAAAACTTTTATTTCAGTATTGTAAATAATTCAGATAATAACTAACAGTTCATTATTAGAGTTTGGCTAAAATAAAGAAACAATTTTATGTAAATCAGCAATGTGATGTCACATAGCCTATAGCACGCGGACAACTAAGACACTTCTAATAACTTCATGAGTAATTCCGAAGTTATAAAGAAGAACATAAATAAATGCTGGCCAATATCATAACCCTCCTTTAAGCATCGCCGTATTCGGAAAATAGAGAAAGTGATCTAAATTTACCGATTCTATTTCTAAATGCTAATTGTTACCATTATAGTAGTTTGAATTCTGTACACATTATTGGGGATGACTTTACTTTATCATGTCACTCAAAAGTATGTTCGTTCAACTTTAATATAAGAATATACTCTATTGTTGTTGTTTCGAAAATTAATAAGGGAATCTATATTATCAAAGCAATATACATAAAATTACCATGAATTAATGTAAATCGAAATCTGTTATGGAACTCGATAGCAACGTGGTCAGTGCATTCAGTTTTTATAACTTTTGCAAAGTCCATTAAGCAAACAAGAAACCAAAAATATGCGCGGAGACTACATTTGATCAATTTGTCATTAAAAAAGAAAATCTTTAAGACAAATATGTATTTATTGAGGCTCGAACCTATTTATCGTGCAACCACACAATCAAACGTCGCCGTCAAAATTTCATTTTTTTTCCTTTCAGTGAGCGTTCTTCTCTTGTCTTTTTCAGTTTCCGTACCCAGAGGTTAAAGCGGGAACCCTATTACTAAGACCTCGCTGTCAGTCACCAGGCTGTATCTCATAAACCCACACAGTTACACAGTAGAGATTTTCACAGATGATGTATTTTTATTGCCACTATAACATCAAATACTAAAAAATGGAATAAAATAAATATTAACGGGTATACACAGACCAAACTTTTTTTTCTCGTTTTCGATAACCTTTGTGCACAAATCCAACTCGCACTTGGTCAGTTTTTTCTTCTTGTGCTGCGCATCAAACATCATCTCGTAATTTTACGATTATTTTATGGTTTTCATTGTAAATAGTTCTTAAAATTACATATTTGACTTCAAAATTCAAGATTTATATCTATGCCGTTCTCTCCACATAAATACGGAACAAATCCACATAAATGCAAAAGCACGATGATGATATTGTCGTGAGTTATTTATATAAGTGACCTTGTGAACTTAATTAACATTCCTGGCACTCATTAGATAGTATTATTAAAATGACACTTAAAACTAATGACTTTTACCTACTAAGCTGTCAAAAGAATAAGCGAACGCTTTATTTGACCCTGTACAAATAACCTTCAGCAAATATTCAATATGCTGGCTAAATTACTTTTAGCTGCAGTTATTTGCATATCATTGCACTTTATTCGGGATAGAGTTATATCTGCTAAATTGGAATTAATCTCTAATATCTGTTACATACCAAGAGCTTTATGCTGAAAATACTTAGTTATATTATTATGTTCTTATTAAATGAAATAGTACCTAGATACTAACTAAATGCACGTTAAAATAAGTGAAAAATGATTTTGAAAACGATAATTTAAGTTCTTTATAATCCATGATATTAAATTAAAGTAACCAAATATTGAAAGTTTCAATCAATTCAGCCGAGGGACGCCCACTGCTGGGCATAGGCCTTCCCCAAAGATCTCCAAAGCGATCGGTCCTGCGCCTCCCGCAAGTAAGTATATTTATTAATACTTAGTTTGGGATAATGAAATACTTTTTTAAATTGGTCCTTACCAGAGAAAAATGTAAATTTTCAATAACTCCACCAAATGCGTGACCAATATTAATTTGATTGCTGGGCATGATAAATTTCGAAGTATATTGTTTTTCTATAAAGAATAATTAGGTAACGAATTTTAGTATTTCATTTATGGGTAATTATTCCATCTTTGAATACTTTCTCTGTAATCATAAAATGAAGGAAATTATAATAACATCAACACAATATATATATATAGACTTTTTATCCACGTTAGTTTATATTGATTTGAGATGGTCCGAAAATATTGACATCTATAAACAAAAGATTGTGACATTCAAACAAGTAGGTCTCTTTTACCAGTACAAACGAGTACCAGTTTAAAATTCCTAAATCTCCTATTCTATCTGTAAATTATAGTAGAGTACATTTGAAATTAAAGTAGTATATTCGATAGGGTCTAAACAACCCGCAAGTTGTTCCTCTAGAGACACCGCGTGAAATCAAGCGAAGCCCGTCCTTTTACGTCCGCATTTGATAAAAGGACTTTCAATGTGTAACTTAAAGCTGTGCTTAATATCCCTAGCGACAAAAGTAAAAATAGCCAAATATAATTTACGTTTTTTTTTAGAATAATTTATTATTTTACACTTAACTTATAATACTATGTTATTTTACAAGTTTCTCAATGCGATTGTATGGTTTTTCGTATCAGGTATTATTTTAGGATATTTCATACCTCAAAACGAAAACACGGAAATTTTATATTATCACTCGGCTGTCCGTCTGTCTATCCGTCCATCAGTCACAGTTGATTTGCAGGGTTTAATGCGGTTTTTATCAATATATAAAGAGATGGAAGAGGAAAGGCTATATGCATAATACAGGACCATGCGGGCTAAGCCGCTGGCAGAAAGCTTGTATATATAGTATAAGAAGATAAATAATTAACGTAAAAAAATAAATTTTAAATATAGGGCTTCTAATATTTCTCTTTCTGATATTTTTCTTTGCATAGGGAAGTCTTAAGCTTCGTTTTCTTTTCAATTATCAAACATTGTATGTTCGCGTATAAGCTTCAAAGTATTTTGAATAATGACTTAAATCTTATTAACGCAACAATAAACTCAAAGGAGTTATTACGTCAGAATTATTTTCATCGCAATTTTTCGGAGTTATACCTATACTTAATGCTGTACAAAAGTTGAAGAGTTCTAGTTTCGGTCATTAATTATAATCCCTTATGTACTGTCACAATCAGCTCTTAGAAAAGTATTAGAGGGAACAACCGTTTTACTAAGAAACTTGACGCGTTGCCGAAATAACCATGAAAATGGAACAATATTGGTAATGACCCTTTACAAATATGTGAGTGATCTTGTAGTTAAGGGTTTTACGGAGCTTTTTTTATAATCATCGTAATGGTATGTAATTAAAAAATAGTTTTGTTGTGCAATACGCAATGTTCTGTCCATATCTATTTGATTGAGGGGCGTGTTGATTCCTCTAGTTTTTTCTCTTGTCTTTACAGCCACCCTCAGTCTTTATACAAACTATAAATGATAACGGTAGGTAAATAATATATTTTTTATTTATTATATATTTTTATATTAAACAATATCACATACATAGCTCAGATTCCAAGATGAGTAGCTAAAGTACTCCATAAGAGTATCTGAGACAACGAACACCACAACCTCCAGACAATATAGAAAAGTTTATTTTCTACATTGAGCCGACCGGGAATCGAACCCGGGACCTCAGAGATGGCGACAACTTGAAACTGGCGGGCGAACCATTCGGTCACTAAAATAAAATATACGTACGAAATATACGAAGACACACTAATACAGGTATTAAGAGTGTGCATGTCGCGCGCTACGTTAGCCGAATGAAACCCCTGACGTCTTATGGATGGAAAAATAGTGCATGTTGCATTAAATTCTGTCCCATGAATAGTCGTACTAATGCCATATGCAATGACTGCTTAAAAAATACTAGCAAGGTGGCACCATTATACGGCACATAAGCTGACCCTAAATAGCATTTTCCTCGCAGACTCTGATATACTATTTTGCGAAGGTTAAACGCTGTGTTTCATCCCCGTGCCTCGATTCCTCATCATAATCATTTCAGCTGGAAAACGTTTACTGCTGGACAAAGGTCTCCCCAAAACTCGACACGTTGTTCGTTTGTGCGTGGTTCTCATTCCACGCTTCCCGCCGATCCTTACCAGATCATCGGTTCATCTTGTAGGAGGCCTGCCTGCGCTCCGTATTTCGATCCGTAGTTTGCACTTGAAGACTTTACTATCCCAACGGCTTTTTTAATGTTTTACGAGCTATGTGCCCTGCCAATTGCCATTTCAGGCTCGTAATTCTTTGAGCTATGTCAGTCACATTGGTTCATCTGCGAATCTTCTCCTTTCTAAAAAGATTTCGCACTTCAATTGAGACCTGAAAATATGCTACTGCGTAGTTGACAGTTTCGGTTCAACTATGCCGCTTTTTATTCTGTATTTCTATTTACGTCAACACTCAATAACTATTCCAAATACATCATTACTTTTAATAATACCTACTATTTGATGTTTTATATGATCTAAAATGACATTGACTAATCGTTTAGATATAGACAAAGATATCATAATACAACTAGTAAATAAAAGGCCTAGTAAATATTTGTAAACAAATATTCATCTAGATGTAGAAGTAGGCATGAATAACTTAAAACCTACATTAGTCACACTGCAATCAAACATAATATTATGTATTTCTTAATAAAAGGATATGTATTACTATCCATAGACTCTGTACTCTTTTTTTTTACATTTCATGCACAGAGTACATTGGCTGACTTAATTTCTTAGGCATTTTCTACCAGTCAACCGGATGGGTGATGTGGAGATAAAAGGTGCACAATCGAGGTAGAGATATTAATAAATAAAAGAAATGCCTATATAAACCAAAATACATAAACTATACTCAAAGTAACGAATTTGCCTGTTCCAACAGAAAGCTACGCAGTTTGTTTTTAAATGTAAATTTGCTGGTGGACATTCTGATGTCCATTAGAAGTTCATTCCACAGTAGATTCGATTTAACGAATAACGAAGAATGGATGGTATCGAAGTGGTGAGATGGACACATGCGCCGCCCATTTGAGGAGGAACGAAGGTTTTTGGTATGAGTAATACGTAAGTAGTGAAAATGGGACGTGAGACAAAACGGAGCATTTGAAGAGTTTATTAAAGAGAACAAATTAGTTCTATGCCGCCGAATGGTCATCCATTTTAAATGAAATCGGTATGCAGACACAGGGTCATATTTTCTAATATTAAAAACAAATCAAATACAGTTAGTCAAAAATTGGTCAAGTTTATTTAGTAGATCTGTATTCAGGTCGAGGTAACACACATCACCATAGTCGATAATAAGAAATATAAAGATCTGCATAAGCATAGCTTTAATATTGATAGGCAGAAAGTTTTTAAGTCAATAAAACGCTCGCAATTTTTGTCACTTTTTGACAAACACTGCGTACTTGCGCTTGCCAGTTGAGGTTTGAGCGATATGTAATCTTATATTTTTTACACTAGGGCTAAAAGGGATCCACATTCTGTCATACACAACGGAGCCATAATTACTGAAGTTAATCTTCTTTATGATTGATTGTCCCTCGAATATTATAGCTTGGCATTTAGAAGGATTAACAGAAACATCAAAATTATTCGACCAGATTTTTATAGCTATTAAGTCACTGTTAAGTCTATCAATAGTATTATCTAATTCATTGATACTTGCATCGGTGTATAATTGTAAGTCATCAGCATACAGATGATACGAACACCGAAGTTAGTGAGTAACGAAATCAATAAATATTGAAAAAAGAGGAGGTGAAAAAATGCCGCCTTGGGGAACACCAGTTTCCAGATTGCACCAAGACCAAATAAACTCGCTAGACTGGACGTTAAAACATCGTCAGAGACCATAATATGAGAGAGTATGGGAAGAAGGATACCGTTACTAACAGTATTAAAGGCATTGGAGAAATTGATGAAAACGAGACAAGTTACTTTACCGACCTCCACTACCCTACTATGGATGAGAGAAGGGGCTGCAAATAAGAAGAGGATATGCCAATGACGAGACTTGAAAGTCAAGCAAAACATAGTGGACAGCGTGAAATAATATTCAACAAGCCACCTGTGTTACCTTGATGTCTTGCCCCATGCATAGTGCTGGCACCGCCATTTATAGAAACGAACATGCGCCATGCGAATTTAAGCATCGCCGCACGCGTAAAGCAAGCGCAACTACTAGCGAAAGTGCGACTCGTTGAATTACTATGCCGTGAGTTGCTCGAATCGAAACGTAACTTATAAAAAAGAGATTAGCATCCGAAATTGCTACAATTCAAGAGGAAACCGACCGACCGAGGCGGCGATTGTATAGTTAGATAAATTACGAACTCTTCCTTTGAGGAAGAAAATTTAATAGATGGAGCTGTGAACCGAGATTGTCAAACAGTCACTCGTTGACAGTTCGACTCGGAGATGAATAAGCTTGCTCATACATTAGAAAGAATGATGAATAGGTGTGATGCCGCGTCAAGCTCAAGAATTGCTAATTTTCAACGGCGCACTAGCCGAATGGCTGCCATTTAAAGCAGTAAAAGATGGGAATGGATTAAGAAATCTTAAATTTGTTTTCGATGTGTAAACAAAAAGCATCAACGTATACACTGTAACAGCCCACTATGTTGTGTAGAGGCTGCTACCATCCACATCATGCGATGCTATACAACAGCCGCGCCCGAGCGACCAAGGTAAAATCTACAAAGGAAGGAACAATGGTTGCGTCGACTACTCACTCGACAGAGAGGCCCAAAGCATTATTGAAAGTGTATCCCATCACAAGAGGACTGAATGGTGCAGTGAACATTTATGCTCGACTTGACTCGATAGAAGATAGAATAATGACAGATTATATTAATTTCTCTAATTATGTTAACATTAATTCATAACTATGGATCCATTATAACAAATAATAAATCTTACAGTCTCTATAAATACGTGTTATTAAGTTACTTTATTGCACTATACTCACGATGGAATATATATTAACTTACGATAAAAAGAATATACTGCGACAGTAAATCAATGTCAATATCGAAAGAAAAGAGTAATATTTAAAAAATGTATCTGAGGTTAGTCGTAAGACTTTTTACTCTTTTCACACGCTTAAACGCCTTTTATCTAGCGATTATATATACGTAAGCAGATCAAGTGGGTAGCCATATGACAATAAGAATGTTAGGAAAAGTTAGGATAAGAGAAGGCAGATCTGTTCAACATTCTATATAATCCTGCCTATCCTTTCTAACTGCGAAGAAGGAAAAGCGCTCACTTCTCATTTCTTCTATCGAGTCGATAATAACAATATTTGATGAAGATGTCACCAATTACGTGGGTGCTAACGGGTCTACGAATAATTTAAATTTGAAGCATTAACACACAGAACGTATACAAAACTAGACAGTTAAATCTTTTATTGGTTGCTATGAACAAAAAGTGATTTAGCGTTAAGGCAAAAACAAAGAAAAAACGCTGATAGATCAAACAGTAAATGAAGATACTTTGAAAGCAACGCTGTATGTTACGAATATTCTGAACCACGCATCCTGATCGGTGTTGACAACTGGTACCTTATAGTTATGCGAAGACTGCTACAGAACAAGCGAGACCAATGGATCGCTTCACTCGCGAAGCTTGGATGGGTAATTCATGGATCTGCACCGCGATCAAAGATGCTGATAGAGAGACTCGGTGTAGACACATCACGATGCGTGATGATCTCGCTCCCTTTCACTATGATGACACGCTTTACGACAGAGTTAAGGAGTACTTCGCAATCGACTCTCTGGGAATAAGTAAGGAGGAGCGAGTAAGTCCGAATGACACTCGTGCAAGAGAGTTGTTCGATACGACCACAAAAAGAGTCAACGGAAGAGATACGACTAACGTGGTGTCGCGATAACGTAAAGATGCCACCGAGTTATGAGTCTGTCATAAGGAGATAGAAATCTATTGAAAGATTTACGCGGAGAAAAGGAATGGGGAGGAACTAAATAGCCAACATTTGTGGTATCTACTCCACTTCGCCGTAACAAATCCGAAAATACGATTAGTGTTCGAAGCAGCCGCTGTAATAAACAGAATCTGTTTCAACGACGAACTTTTAGATCCGATGTTCATAGATGTGATGGACCTATTTTTTAGAAGAGATTTTTTAAAGAGATGTTTCTCCAAATAAAGATAAACAAAGACAGCCTAGGCCAGGGAAGCAACGATCGAACTACGCCGCCGCAACGATATAAAATGATCTTTATGATATTGGATTGATATTGGAATGGGAGACTACGAGCTTACTCAACGAATTAATTAGCGTTATAAATCACCAGGCGAGTCACAACAAGGGGGCACATGGGACTGTCTTGTATGAAGTGTCAAGTATGCAGTACGAATGACGCTACATAAAAATTGCCACGGGAGGAAGTCCTACTCACGCTACTAACCGAGATCGAGCATACCCTTAATGCTCGGTCTCTAACACACGCACTAGTTAATATGAAGACCCAGAAGTGATGTAAATTATATAGAAAATAGTTTAAGTTATGTTTGTGTGTAAAATTAAATCATTCCACCTCAGAGTATATTTATCCCATAGTATGAGTATAGTTTAAAATGAGTAGAATAAGCTAATTAAATAGTATAAAGACATAAGATAAAGACATAAAACATGTATAAGGACATGATTTCCTAATATATTAATGATATAGTAAAAAAGCGAGGATTATTTTAAAGTATGACCTCGCTACAGGGATCAGATAATAGTAATTATTTACCTACCCTACTAGAGTTTTTTAACTCACACATTTTTTATTGAGGATGAGTGAAGACATCGTTTTACCTCATGAGGTACTCGCGAGGTACCTCTCATTTGAGGTTAGGTAAAGAGTAGGAGAATAATGAAATAAACGCAAAGATTGAAAAAGTATGTTGTATGAACGCAAAGATTTATTGTTGTGACTTTGATGAGAATCATTAAAGTATTTATTCTATCTCGTTTAATTTTGAAAAAAAAAATATGTGAAAAGTTATTCAATTCTTGTTCGAATTTTTGGTAATTTTTAAAAAGATAAAAAGTTTAATTTTTCGTAAAAAAAATATTTGACTCATTTCAAATTATCAACTAATATTCTTTAAGGGTACAACAGTACCAAAATAGTTCATCGTAATCACCATCATAATCAGATAATTAATATTCCCATTGCCAAGGCACAGTTCTTTCCTATGGATGAAATATAATATGAAAAACTGGCTATTAACCACTTTTTCAAAGATATATAAAGAGAGATTTTAGTTAATTTCCAAACAAAATATTTCATTCTAGTACGTTATTTAACGATTTCTATTTATGTATTTTTATATGAATTCGTTTTAATTTTTATAATCGTTATAACATTAATAAAAAAATAACTTTAAAAAGAAATACTATTATGAACCTTTTTCTAATGTTTGGCTAGCACGCAAATGAACCGTGGTATAATATTTAATTAAAATGTTATAGTAAAAACTCGAATTCCCTAAAGCCTTTTATTATAAAATATATTATAGAAAGAATTTATCAGGATAATAATAATATTGCTTACACCGCGAACGATCTTGTGTGTGTGTGTGTGTGTGTGTGTGTAATAAAGATAGACAAATAATATTTAGGTAATTATAAAAAAAAAATTAACACTTAACTAAAGAATAATAGAAAATATATTAAAACTAAATCTATATATATAAAAATGAATCGCAAAATGTGTTGGTAAGCGCATAACTCAACAACGCCTCGACCAATTTGGCCAAATCTTTTTTTAAAATGTTCGTTGAAGTTCAAGGATGGTTTTTACGGCGAGAAAAATTAGAATTATTGCTGGAAAAACCCTAAAAATAGCCCTTTTCTTTTTCCCATACAAATGATTTGTAACTAAAACGTAGTCAATTTGAGCTTTATTGCTATGGTATAAAGTTCATATTAAATTACAAGTACTCACTGTTGTCTAAGCAATGTAGGTGTGTTCCTAACGTCAAAGATCATATCTATCAAAACAATGTGCGTGTGTGCGTTGGAGCACAGAATACATAGTTGGAGGAGTTTAATGTCGCGTTCCGAAACTCGCGTTTCTTTTGTATTAGTTTCGGCACGCGAGATAAAATGCATCAGTTTCCACGTCATTACATGTATTGCCGGAACATTGATGAAAATACGCTCTGTAGTAGCAAAGCTGTTGGGTCCTAGATAGCTCATTGGTTAGAGCAGTCCCTGGATCGCGAATGGGTTCGAGTCCCATTCCGGGGTACAGGTAGATGGATTCTTCCAGCATTTTTCCTTGAGAATGTTTATATATTTTTTTAATTCGAATAGTTTACTTTTATAATGCTGTTGTGTGTTTTTATGATCATAAAAATCTCTTTTTTCTATATTTAATACTATTACTACATTGCAATAATAATTATGATTCACATGATTAACAATAAAGCGATTACTTACTTTTAAATCCTTATATATGTTTTATTTAATTATTCTTTATTCACAACGCCCTATCACCAGGGTGACGGTTCTGTTCAGGAGAATTTTTTTAAATACGTAGGCAAAAAAACTGCCACATTACAAATCTTTTTGACAGGACGAAGTCTGTCGGGTCAGCTAGTACTAAATAAAAAGGTCTCCCAGATCATTGCCTACAGGTAAGGTACCTAGAAGGCTGCGAGCGTTTCCTCTTTGAATAGCTAAACTGATTCTTTGGGCGAGGCACAAACCAGCCTTCTGATCACCTGACCTGTCAAAAAGTTTCTTTTTTAACTCTTGATAAAGTCGATGGGCTCCAGGGCCCTATCGTAAAAGGATTAGCGTTTATAAGACCTTTTTTCTACTACCTAGGTTCTTAAACCTAGTATAGCTTTAGTTTCCATTTTCGAAACGTATATGTTACAAAACGTTATTTCAGAACAACGAACCTCTAAAGGAAAGACACGGAGCTCTTTGTCGTCCGTTTGTCTGTCAAGACGCTTGATTTCAGGAACACGTGAATATCATTGAAATTGCGAAAAAAGAAAATTCTAAATTAACGTAAAGAAGAAACAGCCTGTTAAGAAGACTGGCCACTCACCTCTTTTCTCCTTAGCCGGGCCTGCACGTTCCCTCAGGACAACGGTCAAGGCGCTGAGTGACTACACGAAATTATCAGATCATTGCCTACAGGTAAGGTACCTAGAAGGCTGCGAGCGTTTCCTCTTTGAATAGCTAAACTGATTCTTTGGGCGAGGCACAAACCAGCCTTCTGATCACCTGACCTGTCAAAAAGTTTCTTTTTTAACTCTTGATAAAGTCGATGGGCTCCAAGGCCCTATCGTAAAAGGATTAGCGTTTATAAGACCTTTTTTCTCCTACCTAGGTTCTTAAACCTAGTATAGCTTTAGTTTCCATTTTCGAAACGTATATGTTACAAAACGTTATTTCAGAACAACGAACCTCTAAAGGAAAGACACGGAGCTCTTTGTCGTCCGTTTGTCTGTCAAGACGCTTGATTTCAGGAACACGTGAATATCATTGAAATTGCGAAAAAAGAAAATTCTAAATTAACGTAAAGAAGAAACAGCCTGTTAAGAAGACTGGCCACTCACCTCTTTTCTCCTTAGCCGGGCCTGCACGTTCCCTCCGGACAACGGTCAAGGCGCTGAGTGACCACACGAAATTATCCTAGGTCACTGTTTCAATCTTCCTCCTTGTGTTTTTCACACCGAAAACGCTTAGTAAAGCGGGAAATGTTCTTTTCGAATTTTATGAAATTCGACGCAAGTAATGAACGAAATTATTGTTAAGAAAAATCACATATGCAGCCGCACGTAACACGTTGAAAAGCGCAATGTCTTGAACTTCGTTTGTTTAAAAAAAAAGGCGGTTATGCTTGTGGCGCCTCCCTGGTATTGAGCGGCGGGCTTAGGAACTAATTAAGAATGAGTGGCCAGATATAATGAAGTAATCCATCCTAAATAATTTTGAAACGGAATTGTGCTTATCATACCATAGAAAAAAAAATAAACAAACATATATTATATGCGAAAACTGCTTCACTACGGAACACAGCCTTATACCCAAAAAAAATCGCATATTTTGACACTGTCAAGGCAACCAAAATTGATAATGTACTTCCCGTTATCCTCGAACTATAAATTTGCAATCAACGCCGTTTTATAGCAGAAGCTCAATAAAAACCACATAAAAAGTCTATTTTTGCAAACGATAGAACCTTTAGAAATATATATGATTATTGAATTACCATACATTTTTACAAAAATATTTCTGACAACAATTATATATCATTTTTGCTTTTTCAAACAATAAGAAGAAAATAAATAGAAAGGTTTTTATTAAAAACTAGCTGACCCGACAGACTTCGTCCTGTCAAAAAGATTTGTAATGTGGCAGTTTTTTTGCCTACGTATTTAAAAAAATTCTCCTGAACAGAACCGTCACCCTGGTGATAGGGCGTTGTGAATAAAAAATAATTAAATAAAACATATATAAGGATTTAAAAGTAAGTAATCGCTTTATTGTTAATCATGTGAATCATAATTATTATTGCAATGTATTAATAGTAATAGTATTAAATATAGAAAAAAGAGATTTTTATGATCATAAAAACACATTACACACAACAGCATTATAAAAGTAAACTATTCGAATTAAAAAAATATATAAACATTCTCAAGGAAAAATGCTGGAAGAATCCATCTACCTGTACCCCGGAATGGGACTCGAACCCATTCGCGATCCAGGGACTGCTCTAACCAATGAGCTATCTAGGACCCAACAGCTTTGCTACTACAGAGCGTATTTTCATCAATGTTCCGGCAATACATGTAATGACGTGGAAACTGATGCATTTTATCTCGCGTGCCGAAACTAATACAAAAGAAACGCGAGTTTCGGAACGCGACATTAAACTCCTCCAACTATGTATTCTGTGCTCCAACGCACACACGCACATTGTTTTGTGATAGATATGATCTTTGACGTTAGGAACACACCTACATTGCTTAGACAACAGTGAGTGCTTGTAATTTAATATGAACTTTATACCATAGCAATAAAGCTCAAATTGACTACGTTTTAGTTACAAATCATTTGTATGGGAAAAAGAAAAGGGCTATTTTTAGGGTTTTTCCAGCAATAATTCTAATTTTTCTCGCCGTAAAAACCATCCTTGAACTTCAACGAACATTTAAAAAAAAGATTTGGCCAAATTGGTCGAGGCGTTGTTGAGTTATGCGCTTACCAACACATTTTGCGATTCATTTTTATATATATAGATTTTATAAGAGTCTCTTTAGACAATATACAATATTTACTGCTAGTAAAATATAATTTTTTGATGACAAGTATTAAAAGGGATTCTTAATGTCACAAAAGCACGCGATCGTTGTCGTTAAGCAACTTTCGCAAGTGTCGGTCTCGGGATGGGTGACCAAAAATTATTATCTCGAGCTACTCTGTGCTTCGGAAGGCACATTAAGACGTTGGTCCCGGCCGCATTTGTAGTCGTTAATGCCCGTTAATCCGCATTGGGCCAGCGTGGAGGGTCATGGCCCATGCTCCTTAACCATCCATAAGGAAGGCCTGAGCCCCTGCAGTAGGGACGAAATAAAGGGCTGATGATGATGATGATGAATTATAATTGAAATCGGGAAAAATGTATTATTACACAGAATTTATATTTACAGAAAATCTTGAATTTAATCATAATTTTCTGGACAAAATAATTCGTTTCAATTAAGTTATCGTAACAAGTAAGTCATCTTTTAATCATATTTTTTATTTTTATTGTGAAAATCGAAATTTCATCTGTGTTGAAGTATATTGTATACTCTCAATATACTTCAACACAGATGAAATTTCAATTTCAAAGTCAGATTAGTTTTTATTTAATTTAGTAGATACTTATTATTGTGGCACGACTTGTACCATGATTATCCAAAACTAACTTAGTTCTCATATATAACAAAACAGGTCTGTAAAATATCCACCTTTATCTGAAGCACTAATGCTTAATACATGTAAAAATCGTACTTATTGCTCAATTACTCAATCATATATTGCGAACATATACGATTATGTTGAAACGATGATGTTTTTTAAAAAATATTTAAATACATCACACTGTAGAACAAGACGATTTGGAACGATAGGAAAATTTATTTGACAGATACACGAAATTAAATCAAAATGAATTATATTTTTTTTGTAATGTGGAATTTGTGTTATTATTAAATACTTTTTTAAAAAGGTTTCGTAAGTAAGTGTTTTAAGTCAGTTAACAAATGGTGTTTAATTAATATCGCCATTTTAATTCTACTGATTACCTTTCCAGTACCTAATCAACCTTTTAAATTTTATTGAAACGTTATTTATGTGTGATATTTATAAGTCACGGGGGGAAACATCTATTTTGATAGAAATTGGTGCACAATTCAAGAAGTTATCGATAAACATACATATTTACGATACATAAAAATATACATACCAGTAATATCCTAGAATAAAGAATCCTCCTTTCGGAATTAAAAGATTTAAAAAGTCGCAAATAACTAAAAATAACACAAATAAAAGACCTGGGTAACTGGTTTAATATTGTTAAACACTCCAATCTACTTTCAAAAAGGTTTTCATTCAAACAATTTAGGATAGGGTCTATATCGCCCAAAATGTCTACAATCAAAATGAAAAGGCATTAGGGAAAAATAATTTCGTTAGAGGAAAAAGCCGAGAGCCGTCAAACACATTTCGCCGTTGTTTCTATTTGAAGAGGGATGTTGAAGTGTCATACAGATATAATGGGGTCCAAAAATCCGGGTCATTGAACACTCCAAGTTTATAGGTCTGGAGAGGGTTGACGCTCTATTCTGGTACGGTTTTATGTCGTGACGACAATCACTTTGTATCTGGGCTCATTTTGTTTGTAAAGTGACATTTCACAGTATAGTATAGTTACATATTGTATGATTATTTTAACTTTTTTTTTGTAAGAAAATATTATTTATAATCAGTTTTAACAGTTTCTTTAAGGTAAAGCTCTTTATAAAGTTTAATATTTTATTTATATTTTATGTTCTTATTTCTTATGGCTTTTGTCATGTCAGCATCATGGCAGGATAGGTGGACAGAGCTGACTGTCACTCCACCCGCGTCCTTGCGGGATTAGCCCGCAGTGACAGTCCACTGTCTAGAGAAAAGGCAGTCAGGTACCCTAGTCTTTTCACGGCCCGCTGGAACCCCGAAATGGGGTTGGATCCTGCAAGCTCCTTGCTTGAACCCGGATCCTTCCCTTCATTAAAGTTTCAGCGGAGGGCTCAGACTCCATACATTTTAGGACATCACCATAAACTTTTTTTTTTAATAATCCATGTAAAACAGTTTGCTCCTTTATGCGGCTAGTTATTTATTATCAAATCTGAAACTACAGAATGAGAATGACTATACATACTTCCAAATACGAGACCTGCAGAGCGATTCCGTAATATGTGAATCTGAATTCGAATTCACTTCAAAAGCGACATCCGCTTAACCTTGAATTAGTATTAATATTTCATTGTATAAGTGAATTTAGTTTCAAAATGACATAGTGATAGAATATTTGGGATAGGTATAATCAATCAATCTTGTTTTGTATTTTTGTATAAAACATCAATAGAATTTCTACACTAAGTGACGCGAATTCAAATTCGGGTTCGGATTTTTACGGAATCGCTCTGCAAAAGAATCATTTTCTGTATTAACTTCGACTTCAAATCTGGGACTCTCACTTCCAAACCACGTTGTAGGAGGCACAGCTAGGAAGTTGATTTTTATTTTTTTTACCTTGTAGTTTTTAAAAATATATACATTTTTAATAAATGATATAAGTTTTTTGTTCAACGAGGGGAGTAAATCATTGATTGTATACTCATGAATAATTAATGTACATTATATTTCAAGCAGAATACTCATTCATAAAAGCTTCATTCGAACTGTTATTATGTTTTGTAAGCTATTTTCATTACAAAATATAGACTTTGAAACGTCTTAAAGATTACATATAGTTATTCAAATTGTGTTTTATTAATTATAGTTTTCATGTAACTGAAATATAAAAAAAAATCTCTTTAACGAATCTTTAATCGGCGACAACACATTAAATAGAAAAAAAAACAGTATTTAAAAAACTCTTACTCAAATTTATTTAACACTATTTGTTTTTAATAAAATCTCAAATGGTAATGTAAATAATATTAGAACAAAGTCTTTCAGTGGATCTTTATTTACTGTGAAATTTTGTAAATTGTGGCTTTTGGCTCTTCTGACTCATAAGATTGTCAACCCGGAGTAAAAAATAAAAACACAACACACAACATGTTTTGATACTACGGTCTTACAATATTTCATGTAATATACGAATAAAGATTTCGATTACTATATTTGATCTATGTATTATGCATTCACAATGCTATACTGAAAATAAATGAAAGTGCCAGGGACAAAGTGGATTTTTTTGCGTTTTTCATTAAGAATAAAGATTCCGATTTCACTCCTTCTGCACTCTGCACACCTTATCAGAAATAGTTTTCGATTCTTGTTCTGAAGCATATACACTTGGCTCAAAATATTTTTATCACGTCGTCAAATCATCTCTTTTCCACATATGACTGACAACAAATGGCTAGTTCGTCATTTTAATTATTTAGCTCGTAAAATCAAAGCATTAGACCTCAGTCATTAATGAGATATGGTATTCTACAAATTAGAATAAATTTGTTATGTTTCTTTTATCAGCACTTTGTGAAGAGTTCGGTAGCCTCGATATTGGTAGTAAATCAAACTGACTAAGCTTGACAACTATACTAATTATGGCATTGTTTATACGAGGGTCAAACTGAAAGTTCTTAGAAAATCAAAAACTGGTTACATTAGCCAGTTATTAGTTTTATTAAATCTTTTCAAAATATTGTCCATTCACGTCAATACACCGCTGCATGCGATGGAACCACTGGGAAAAGCACTTTGCCCACTCGTCCTTAGGGGTCTCTTCAATGGCATCGCGATACGCAGCCACCGCTTCTTCAGCATTCATAAACCGCTTTCCTTTAAGTTTTTCTTTAATTTTTGGAAATAAATAAAAATCACAAGGCGCGAGGTCGGGGCTATACGGCGGGTGACCCAGTAATTCAACGTTTGATGTCGCCAAATAGTCGATCGTTCGCTTGGCGGTGTGCGACGAGGCGTTGTCGTGGTGAAGGAGGATCCTACTGCGAGGTCGTTTCTCTCGAACTTTTTCCAAGACAAGTGGCAAACAATTGGTAGTGTACCATTCTGCAGAAACTGTTTTTTGATCCTCTAACACAATTGTTGCAAAATGACCTATCCTTCCAAAGAACGAGGCCACCATTTTTTTTCCCGCACTTCGATCTCTCTTCACTTTAGTTGGCAACTCCTCGAAAGGAAACACCCACTGAGCAGATTGTCTTTTGGTTTTAGGATCATAACAGTAAATCCAGCTTTCGTCACCTGTTAGTATGTCGAACACAGCATTTGAGTCACCTCCGTTAAATCTTTCAATCATTTTACGACACCAATCCACACGATGGAGTTTTTGAGCCTCAGTCAAATTATGAGGTATCCACCGGGCGCAAAGCTTCCTGACCGCTAAATGTTCGTGGAGGATTTTGTGCACTTGACTCATACCGATGCCTAAGCTTGTCCGAATCTGTTGATAGGTCACTCTTTTGTCAGTCTCTATCATACGCCGCACAACACAGATGTTATCTTCAGTCGTCGCCGTAGAAGGCCGTCCCTCACGTAAATCATCAGTGAGATTAGTGCGACCACGTTTAAACTCATTAAACCAGTTGTAAACAGTCGCACGAGATGGGGCTTCATCGTGAAAGGCCAATCGTAGTCTATCATAACTTTCTTGTTGACTTAAATGACATCGAAAGTCATAAAAAATCATTGCACGAAAATTTTCTCGTGTTAAATTCATGATGACGTGACACAGACAATTTTCAATTTGCCGCCAAATCGTAAAACAAATGACAAATGAATGAAATATATACTCAGTAATATTGGCAAAGAGTTATATTTTCAAATTTTAGAATTATTTTTTTATTATATTGTTTATAAGTGGCCAGTTCTAAGAACTTTCAGTTTGACCCTCGTACCATAATTAGGTATAAACAATACTGTTACAAAAAAAATACTTTATACACATGGTTTAAAACATTTTATTAATTACAATAATAACATAAAAGGTACCATTAGAAGAATTTTCAAGAACTGATATTCAAAAAAGCATATCGTGTTACTCAAAATTTCAATTACGAATAGTGAATAACAGAAAATAAATGATCTTAAAGATCAAATACAAAATGTTTGATTGCGGGAAACTAAGACAAATTATACCACACCGATTATGTTGTCTTAACACACCGTTATATCTTATAGATAAATTCATGCCTATATATCTGCTATATATCCCGTTGCTATTAGATTTCGGTTTATATAAAAAAATATATATATTTATAAATAAAATGACACTGAATTGTGAAATTATTACTTTATAAAAATATAACTTTGTTGCGTACAATAAATAGGACGCGTAGGTATCGTCCAAGGAGAATTTATTATCTTCAAAGACAATTGTGGCCAATTAAAGTCAGCAGTTCAGACATCAGTTCCAATTTCGTTGTCTCTGTTAACACTATCAACTACATGATATGACACCAGATATTTTGTTGTAAATGTAATTTTTACGATTCTGTAAATGTTTCACAGATAATCACTAATAAAACTAACGATTTTATAGTTAATTTACATTGGTAAACTCTGCATGTTGAGTTTAAGCTTATTAACAACGAAATTACACAAAGAACTCACTAGTACTAATAAAATAAGCATTTCGCAAGCGGGTCCTATCGACCATTCTAATTGATAATGTCTGTTGCCTATCAAAACACGAAATGGTATGTAATTGTACTTTACGCGTCTACGGCAAAGCAAAAGGGAAGACATTTTTGACAGGTATAATATAATCGTTTGTATATCTGTGCCCTCGGACTCTAAATTACTTAATATTATTTAACTGTGAAACTATCATAACTATCAACTTCCACGACCAGTTAGTATCTGCAAGACCTTGCTAATCTTGCAAAAATCACCACTCTACACATGTTATTTTATAAAATGCTTATCATGGCCGTGTTTTTATTGCTCTTTTGCTTGACTTGGCAGGAACACTACTTACCTCCTGATATAATTGTCTTGATTATTTTATTAAAAGAATTTGTTTTCGTAAATGCCTATGAGTTTAATAAGCTCATTTCAAAAATATATTCTGCAACTAAAAATTGAACTCATCGTTGATTTATTGCCTAGTCTCGTTAGATTAAACACTACTTAGTAAAGATGTTATTTTGATTAGCTATAATGTTTACTTATCGGAGAGACTTTAAAATATATCAACTACTCAATTTTTTTAGTTACGTTTCCAGTATGTTCTCATTGAACTGTTTGTAAACTAAATTACATTATTAATAATATTTACTAAATCAATTTTATTATAAACTACTGAAACTTCAAAACATTGATTAAAATCTCGAGGCAATCGTTTCGAATTTTGTGACCACAAACATATTGTAAACTACAATGCCTCTGAATATTAAGATTTACAATATATTTTTTGAAATATCAGTTCAACACCAAGTTAAAATTGGAACGATGATCTTATTGCAGTCTATATAAAATTTGAGAGGTGAATAATTCACAAAAAAAAAACACCAAATGATGACATGCAATAACCATAGAACATCGCAATATCGTAAATTGTGGAGACTAGACACAAAAGAAATGGGAGATAATATAGCCTTCGCCGAAACAATTACACACCCCTACAGCATTATACCGCTAATAATACATACGTACGTATATTATAATAATCCTACTCAGGAGGCTTTGTGTACGAAAAAAAAAACGTAACATTTCTATGGGTGGGACTAGTAATATATTTTTGTTACGAAAGCCGGAGTGTAACGTATTATCTGTCCTATCAGTTACAATGGACAATGAATTACGCTGAAGCTACACCAGGGTCCACGCAGGACTGTTTAGCTTGAGACTGTCCGGTAGCATCAGTCATCTTTATTATTAGCGACACAATATGATCATATGGCAAAAATATTTGCTATATAATTTTACATCTTTGGCTAATATATTTCATTTTATTTTATAGGGAATGTCATGTTTTGGTTTTCGTTTTCTACTTGACTCTTTGTTTTAGACTGCAACACAGAGATAATTAATTGCATTTTCCCATTAAAATACCTGGTTTCTAACAACCTCCTCAAGAGTAATCAATCATGTTTTAACAAACATACAAAATATCCATCCTATTTATTTTTAATTTCTTTACTCGATAGACCTTTCAATTTATTAGATATAATAGAGAAGCTCGATGGCGCAAATGACAGTGCTTTTGGTTTGCCTCTATGAAGATTAAGAACTTTTGCAAGGGCTGATCGTAGGATGGGTGACCAAAAATTTATTATTTCAAGTTTTTACGTGCTCAAGACGGTAAAGAGGGTATCGTTAAGCCATTAGTGCCAGTAGTCGTATATATACACCCATCCACACTAGGTATCGTTGTCCATTATCCTAATGCTAATGCATACATAGGAAAGTTTTGTACCCTTGCAGTGGAATATGATGATAAAACACTCTGTTACCGGTAAGAAAAATATGTTTTGCTAATTAATAATGTATTTATATTTTTTGTCACTCTATATACCTTTGTTGTTTTATAATATCTATATCATCTGATGTCCATTAGAGAACTTGATGGCGCAGTGGCTAGTGCGCTCGGTCTGCGATGCGGTTGTAACTTTGGCAATGGCCGGTCATAGAATGGATAACCAAAAATGTATTATGAAATGATTCCGAATGCAGCTGCAGTCGTTGATACCAATCAATCCGCACTGCAAAAGAGTGGTGGGTCATGGTCCATTCTCATTTTCAATCAGATTCCACGCATAAGGAAGGCCTGAGCTCTAGAAGTGGGGATATTAATAGGCTGGTGATGATTTTCATTGTGAAAAAATTTCAATCGCTTTTAGGTTCTTGTTGTGTGATGTTACCCCTTTGATCGTTAAGGCAAAAGTCATTTTGTATGTTATTATAAGACTATGCAATTCATATCGAACTACGTCACCATATTGTATGGGTCAATGAAAGGTTCAAACAATGTCTAGACTTGATAAGTATGATTATGAGATTAAATTTGTTGCATTAATAATTCGTCGAGTTTGCGTAGAAGTTTTTGAGCTTACTGCTGTAATAATTATGTTTTGTCAATCTTTTTTCCCATTCCTTTTAATTTAACCCTCTATTGCATACAGAGCCATTTTTGGCTGCTAAACTTTAGTAATTTTTTTCTACCCTAATTATAAACAAAAATTTTAAAATTTATCACAGTAATATTAGGGAGTTCAAACTCAAACTAAACGCAATTTTTATTGTCTATGGCCAAAGTCGTATGTCATTATACCCTCACTTTTTTCCGGTGCGTACGCAAAGTCGTTCTTAGTGAAATTTACTGCAAATTTATTAGTGAAAATTAAATAGAAAAGGTAAGAATATTGATATTCAAAAATATAAATAATGTTCTACAAAGCCTCTGTTTTTGATGCCTCTTACACTTTATTCAAAATATTTGTTCTTTATACTTAATTTTCATTATTTTCTACGGGAGCCATTTTTGGCTTCGTATGCATTATGATAAAGTAAATTTGAGCCTAAAATGGCTTCGCATGCATTCAGAGATGCATTTTTAACGTAAACAACGAAAAATCTCTGCAAAAGTGCAAGAGCTACCTCTAAATTCAGTACGTTCAGACAAAATTGACCATTTTCCGATTCATCAAAGGACTCGTCAATTATGTCAGAATGATTGTTCTTTGCGTTCCCATATAAAATGTGAGAAATGTAATGTTTTTCTATGCTTGAATGAGAAAAGAAACTGTTTTAGAGAATTTCACCTTGTATGATGTTTATTTGTCGTGCATCGGAAGCCAAAAATGGCTTCTGTTTTTTTTTTCCAAAATAATAAACTTATTTTTCTTTTCACTTTATATTTTCTCTTATAAGCCATAATAAAGCACATTAAAACATAAAAATATTTTTTTTCTATTAAATTTAATAATTCATGCAATAGAGGGTTAAACTCTCTCTCCTGAAATATATATGCCTTTTACGTACGAAACTAATTTAATAATATCTTAGCAAAAATATTACTTATTAAAATATATTACGTATAATTTAATTAGTAATATTTTTGCTAAGTGTAATTTATGAAAGGATATTTTAATTTCTCACTGATATTTCCTTTAAATACACCAATATTGTCACTTGTCATATTCTATCATATAATTCGTATTTATGGCCTAAATAATATTTATTTAGATTGTCATTACTTAATTTTTCTATACGACATTAAAAAAGAAGGTTGTCAATTCATATACATTACCTTACCGGTGTGAATTCATTCATTCGTCCTACAAAGCGCCACTAATTACATGCAATAATCCTTTTTTGTAATATCTCCAAATGCTGTTAACAAACTGACTGTCTTTCCCATACATTTTAAAGATACACTTACTCAGTTTTGGTTAATATAATTTCGTAGTTTTTCAGATAAATTTTTTTCAGATAATCCTTTTTTTTTCTTCTTTGTTAGCTGATATATGCGAAAATATGTAAACGGTGTAGCGTATTAGTTTAGCAATTGTTACAGACAAATATCACTGTATATTTTCCGAAAAAATAAATATAGAATAAAATAAATAATAAAATAAAATTATCTCAAATTATTTTAGGATTGGATTTAACAGTCTTGTGAGGGCAATTTTTATAATTAGTCTGATAGCAAACTGATAAAACACATTTTAGTAGACTTCAATAATATGTAACCTCTATATATCTTCATCTTCAACACCAGTATATTAATGTCCCAACTGCTGGGTTCCCAACAACACCCAACGAATCGAATCGTAATAAGAAGAACGGGGCAATGACCCTCCACGCGGAATCAGTGCGACTTGGTGAGTGTTAACACTTACAGCCGGGAGTAAAGGCTTGTCTTCCGAAGCACGAAAGAGCTAGAAATAATATTTTTTTGGTCATCCATCAATCATCCAATGACCGACTATTGCGAAAGATGCTTAATAACCGTATCATAGTTCTAACTCTATGGATATGATATAAAAGAAATATGACCTTGAATAAAGTTTACTTATATGAATATACTCGTAGTTAGGCAATTTATAAGTAAGTACCTATACAGTATTCTAAATATATCTGAATAAACACCATTTTGTCGTACACCCCCGCCGAACCGATAATGTATGTTTTTATTGAGTTATAAAAGGATTTTCGTAAATCAGTTCGCGGCTAACGTAATTGTCAAATAAATTCTACTTAACACAAGGGAATGAATCATAAACGCTGTTCGATATTACTCCGACTCAAGGCTGATATTTTTTTTACTTCCCGTAATAAAGTACATTGCATAGAAATTAATATTTCTGTGAAAATTGTATAATAATTTAATCGTATACACGATTTCTTTTCCCGAATACGTGATGCAAATGAGGGTAATATGTGTATCAGCCTATGTGACACTTTAGAGATCAAAGTAATTTGGATATTCGTTCGTCAATTTCCATATTGGTAAAAAAAAAATATTCATTGACTATGTAGAGTATCATTGGATGTATCTATTTAAATATCAATACGATAATATGACGATTTGAAGTAGTTCAGCAACCGTTATCATTATTGTATATTCCAAAAAGTTATCCATAAAGTTCAAAATGTCTAAAACTAAGAATAAATTTTTAAAAAACCCGATTGTGCAGGATTTTTTTTTTTATGGAATAGGGGGCAGACGAGCAGACGGATGGTGAGTGATTATCGTCGCCCATGGACACCTGCAACACCAGAGGAGCTACAAGCGCGCTGCTGACCTTTGAGGGACGAATATACGCTTGAAAATTTGAAGGTTGTATCCGAAAGTTGGTCCGGAAATACCGCTAGCGACAAACTGTTCCAGAGTTTGGCTGTGCAGGCAGCGAACTTCTAGAAAAACGCACAGTTGAGGTTCGAGCGGTCACCTTTTTTTGGGATCTGATGCACTAAAGCAGTCTTCCATGAGGTTGGGACGACGCCAAACGAGTAAGAGAGCCGGAATAGGCGTGTTAAGACCGGTGCCAAATCTGGAGCGCATGTCCTTAGCACAATAGAGGGGATACCATCGGGCCCACTCAACTTGTGGATATCGAGGGAGAGTAGTGCATGACGCACTGAGCTTTGGTGAAACCGGATATCTGAATTTCGCGGAATGGTGGGCGGTTTCAGCCCCCGGTCATCTAAAGTCAAGTTGGATGCAAAAAAGTTTCCCAGAAGATCGACTTTCTCTTTTGCATCATGGGCTAATGAGGAGTTATCTTTGTGCAGGGGTGGAAATGAAGGCGTGCAGAAGTTACCTTGAATAGATTTGGCAAAAGACCAGAAAGCACGGGTCCCCGAAGGAAGATGTTCAAGCTTCTCGCCAATTCTACTGATGTGCTTCGCTTTCGCTCTTGCAGTGTCTCCTTTGAAATGTCTGGAGGCAAAGTTGTATTTCTTTTTTAGGGCGCTGGTATTTACATCCCGCGACAATACCGCATTTGCCCAGGCTTGGTATGATTCCCCCTTTCGACGAGAAGCCGGATACATTTTTTTTAAATTATTAATTGTCATTTTTACAATAACGTGAAACTTTGATTTAATCTAATTTTATACCATCTAATAATCAACACCACGCACATAGAATGAAACTTGACCCAGAGATTGCTTCAAAAAAGCGACGTATGAGTTACTCAAAAAAACTGCTTGGATAAACAATTATATATAAACTCATTTTTATAAGTCTTAGCTGTAGTTACTCTATATCCGTAATTATTTAGCTAGGTGTAAACAATAGGTTAAATTATAAATTGTTCTTTAAAAATCTGTAATACAAAATTTTGGTTGTCAATCACAAAAATAAATATGTAATTATTATTCTCAACAAACTTTTTACCTTAAATACATAAACTAGTCCGCCGTCTTGGGAAATCCGCCATATAATATTTAAAACGATGTAACTTTAGCAAATATGTCGGTTCAATCTATGGCGGGCAATTGTTTCAAATATGGTAGATATATATTTTTTAATCCTATCTTATCGCATTTTCACTCAGGTAAATTATAGCCTATGTCACCTGCGTGCTATATAGCTTGCCTTAGGTGAAATAATTTTTACAATCGAATTAATATTTCCAAAGATTACCAAACAAACGAATATAAAGTATAGATATAATAAATTATGGGGTCTTAACGCGTATATCCATTTTCTCCATCTGTTTAGAAAAAATGCGATTGTTGGTTGCTGCTTATTCCATGTATAAGATCATTGGGATAATGTAAATGTCATATATTATTCATGACCTCGAAATACTAAGCTCTTCAGCAATACCGCTAACAGTCAGCGCGGTAGCTCACAAATCGATTTAGGTCACCGGCCATGAGCTCCACGCAAACCAGTGTACAAGTTCTCGTCATTAATATTGTAACTTTTATGCGTGTTAGTAAACTGAAGTTTTGGGGAGAGATTTTTATCCACCACGCCACGCCGGTGATTCGGTTTCCTACTTTCAATTGTTTTCTTTTCAAAACTACACTTGTACAGGCTAATAAAATTATACAAAACTCAGTAATAAATTAACGTGTTTAAGACTTTTTTCAATTACATCATTTAGTAGTAGACGGGGTTAAGTGTGTTTCGACGCTAACTTGCAACTTGGTATAAAATTAAGTGTTCATCTTAAAATCGAATCATTACATACTCGTATAAATATAAAATTATTATATTAATATTTAGATATTTTTATTATCTTATTGTCAATATAATTAGATTTTAAGTAAGCTAATATTCTTATAAATCAAAATATACAAACTTTTCATCGAAATCTAACTTTACCAACTCAGTTTAATTGGCAGTTGCTAAACGAACATTTGGTACAAAATTACGATATAAGTATAAGACATTGAGAGATGTAAGATCTATCCAAAGACACATGACACAAAATAAAGTTTCATGAAATTTAACCTTAAATGGTTATAACAATCAAAATTTTCATAAAATCTTACAGTTTCTTTCCCAGAATTTATTTACCTTCCAATTTTCGTAAGTACCTATTTATATTCCGTTCAACATTAATGAGCTTACTCAATAACTTTTCTAAGAATTGTTTTGTTGTTTGAAAATCAACATTCCCAAAAGCATCGACGTAACTGAACGAAAAAGTATTCAAAGGAAACGAAGTATACTTTATTTCATAACAGAAATAAAAATGACGACATCGTGGACATAAAAACAAAATGTTGTTGATAAATGTGCGCAGTGTACTTGTAGGAAGTGTAAGTCGTGTTAATTTTCAAAATAAAAATCTTAATCACAATATTCATGGCTGGAAAGTTAGGTTATTGTAACTATAGCTTATGACAGAAATCTTTTATATGATGTTGATATCTACTTGATAACAATAATAAATATTTTGAAGAGATCATTAATTAAAGCCAACATTACTTAAAAGAGTTGCATTCTTTTTTCTTTTTATTAGGTGCTAAGCGTAGTTATTTGTGTTTAATGAAAAATGCTTAGAAACTTAAAAATGATAAACTTTGTCCCTTGCACTCTGAGATGGGATGATGGAACTTAGTTTATCCGAATATAAACCAAATAACTATCCATTAAGATATTTTTTATTTTTAATCGAGACCCATAAACAAATGATTGATCATCATTTTAGAACGCATTTCGAAGATTGCTTTCTGTTTTTAGTATACTATGAAGAACGCAACCATAAAAATGTACCTACACAGTCTTCTTTCCACTTTATGTCAAGGTTTTCTAAGTGATCGTATAGAAAACTCCAAGATAGCGCTTTTGTTATTCTACGGTGCGGGTTTGAATAGTCCTCTAAAGATTTCCTTGCATTCGCCTGTCACTTTTCCGTTTTAATATTATATTATCTGTTTTCTCGCGATTTTGCCCTCAAAAATTACATAAGTTACATCACATCATACATCAGCGTATGATGTGATTTAACTCCCTGAAAGTGAATGAATTCCAAAACTGATCCAGTAGTTTCAGAGCCTTTTCGATAGAAACAAACATTCAACCAAATATTTCTTCTTTACACTGCTAGTATAAATTGTACATTTTTAACTGACCTTAAATAAGGAGGTTTTAAGTTCGACGCCTATATTCTATTTATATCCAATTGTACATATTGCTTATCTATTTTTCCGTCATTAATGGATCTTTTTTTATATCCAATCATGAATTCATAAAAGCTTAGTGACCTAAACAGGTCTCACAGCTTTTATATCAAAATCTAATCAACAGTTTTTTCTCTCTATTTATTTGGGTAAGACAAGTGACAAAACACAATTTATATATTACACACAGAAATAACAAATCAAATTAATAATTTTGTCACCAACGACATCCACCACAATTAAAATGAAATGAAATGAAATTTAACAAACGTAATACTTGAAAATGATTTATCCTACGATAATAAATCAGGTAATAAAAGATGGAGGATGAAATGGTTGAAGAAAGGTTTCAAGAGCTTTGATATAAAAGTTTTGTTTTTGTAACAAAATAACCGGAGAAGAATCTGTCGAAAAACAAAATACTTTCTCCTCCATGCCTCGATATCCTCAGTGCTGATGGTTGTGACCTCCTCCACGGATCACTTTGTTCCGCGTTATGGTCTTCCAGTTATATAAATCGACTGGGTGCAGCTTCCATGGCATCGTGGATTTTGATGGACAATGTTTTGCGGACATGGTCTGTCCATCGCGTTAGGCTGCGGCCTCTAGTCCTATTCCCATTCACAGCGCCAGTTACCATTATTGTTTCCAAACTATTCTTGGTCTGCAGAATTCTAAGATTCTCCGAAGATATATGATGGAGAGTCTGGTGGTTTCTTTATGGTTTTTAAAAGTGAACTATTGGTCCGATGCTCCGTCCAAGCTATATTTAATCTCAGGTAATTTTCAATGACCTCGATGTAAGGTAACCCAGTTAGTTGGAGTTTTTAAGCGCTGTCTACCACCATGATCTTTGTCTTTGATTTATTTATACGAAGGTCCAAAGTTTCGCTGATAGCTTCCATTCTGTTCAAAATCGTGGCTATTTCGGTTTCATTTGCTACAATAGGTTGCTGAGTTTCACTCCACTAATGTTCACGCCACCCTCGCAGTTTTCACAGGTGCTCGACGTATATATTGAACAGAACGCAGGACAGTATACAGCCTTGATAAACTCCTTGTTCGAAATAGAATGGTTTGGATTTGAAATTTTCCAATATGACTTATCTTGGTTGTTTTGGTATAGATTACACTAGAGATATCAGATATTTTGGTACTCCAAGTTCAGACAAGACCCTCCAAAGGTAATTTCAGTTGAAGCAAATCGAACGCCTTAGAGTAGTACAAAATACTTATAAAACATTTTATGTAGCTGAAGTAAACTTATTAATATTAAAGTAATATTAAAAAAATAATTGTACATATAGATGTTTTAAATAAAGTCACTAAAAAGTGAAAAATAAATAATAGCCTACACCAAACTTCAGCCTGACCATCATTCAAATATCAGGAGGTTAGAATAACATGACCAAATTATACTAATTACACTAATGTCTGCTGAAAGTTCAAAATTAAACAAACTCATAAAGAAAGAAGGAACAAAACATCATGAATTATAAATTCAAAGAACAATATATAGACAGAGAAAATTTTTAAAATATATGTAAAATGAATAATTAATTATAGGACTGTTGGTAATAAATGAGGTGGCTAAACTCAATTAATTGAAACGCCATTTATAACGTAATTACGTGATTTTTAAACCCCGACGCAAAAAGAGGGGTGTTATAAGTTTTACGTGTCTGTGTGTGTGTGTTTGTCTTTGGCATCATAGCTCCCGAACGGATAAAGTGATTCCAATTTAGTGTTCTTAAACTTCAGTATTGACAAACACTTGTATAGTAAACGGGTGACTTTTCACGTACTAATGTATACTTTCATAATTGATCTTCCATCAGATTGGCACCGACCTTAAAATTCATGTTGTTACTAACGTCAACTTTTGCTTGAGTTACAAAGTTTATGATAGGATAAAACTAAATAATTTTTGAATGAACCTGTGAGTCTAATGACAAAAAGACTTCGAGAATGGCTCATAAGAAAAAAAAAAACAGTATTGACAAATACGTGATATGACATTCAAGCTTGTACAATAAACGGGTGATCCGTCACGCACTAATGTATAGTTTCATAATTGATTTTCCGTCTGATTGGCACTGAACTAATGTCGTTTTTTGTCAAAACTAATGACAAAAACACTGCGAGAATGGTTCACAAGATATATTATTATTCTAAGGAAATGATTTTGACTTCAACTCACAAGGTACAACAATACCTTCATTGTTTTGGATTTACACAAAACAAGTGTAAGGTTAATCCTTCAATAAGCTATATTGAGATTGTTATTATAATAAAAACACATGGTTACCTTGTAATTACACTTTTATTGCTCCTTGTTCGTAGAAAAACTCCACAATCCACCAACAACACTTTTTCCGTCCTACCTCGTTGCAAGCTGGATCAAGAATCCCGCCTTATATATTATTCTTACAATATTTTCTAGGGCCCAAATTCATTGCTGTATTGTTGTGAACCCTCCATTCTCACAAGACTACAGCAACTACCAAGTTTGTCAAAGTGAACCCAACAATTCTCACATTTAACAACCATGTATCTACCCTTTTACTGTCAACCAAACCATTTCTGACAGTTCATATAATTTGTTCTTACAATAAGTGATATATGTATCTAGGGCCTGATTCTATTACTGTACATTTGTGAACCCTCCATTCTCACAAAGATACAGAAACTTTCTAGTTTGTCAAAGTGAACCCGATAATTCTCACATTTAACAACCATTAATCTACCCTTTTAATGTTAACCAATCCATTTCTGACAGTACATACAATTCGTCTTACAAGTAATGTTTGTATCTAGGGCCTGATTATATTGCTGTATTATTGTAAACCCTCCATTCTCACAAGAATACAGCAATTTTTCAGTTTGTCAAAGTGAACCCAACAATTCTCACATTTAACAAACATTCATCTACCCTTTACTGTCAACCAATCCATTTCTGACAGTCGATACAACATATTTCCATAACAACCTTACTACTTGTTGATATGAACCCAATAATTCTCATAAACAACAAAATAGTATACATTTTCCTATCAACAAGTCTATTCTGACAGAAAGTACTCTATTAAACTGTAGTTCAGAATTTACTAATCAATATTCCTAATAATAAATGCCAAGTCAAATTAAATTAGGTTCAAATCAATTTACATACTATATACTACTACATACTACTTCCTCATTACAGATATTCAGATTTTCATACAACTAGATCTATCATCACATATATTGTATAACATCTATCATTTCTTATATAATAAAACCAGTTTTACACCATTTCCCATTTACTTGTTAATCATCTTTATCACTACTTGAATCAAACCTATTATCATCATGTTCTTCATCATCATCATTTACATTTAATGCAGCAATATGAACCCAAGGTGACATACGATCAGCGGCTACAGTTGTTTGACGGCAATTTTTACTACTAGTTAGACCCGGTATAGCAGCGATCCTATAACGATCATTTCCCAACACGGATACAACTCTGTAGGGGCCTATATAAGTTGATAAAAGTTTCTTGCTCTTACCGTCGTTGTTAAAGTTAATGCGTGTTATTTTAACAAGATCACCCTCATTATAGATTTTGAATGGTTGCCTATTTTTGTCGTATCGCTCCTTTTGTTTGCTTTGTTCTACTTCTATTTTATTTTTAACAGTTTCTCTGATGGTGACTAAATCAATATCTTCCCTAGCTTCTGACACAACTTCATTTAACCTAGGGTCGACTTCTGATTTCATAGGGAATCCAAACATAATATCAGCTGGAGCTTTTCCAGTGGTCTTTTGGAGAGTGTTATTTAAACCCCATTGAATAGCTCCTACTTTACAGTCCGAAGATCTTTCGTCATCATTGAGATTTTGGGCAGTCAATGAACTTAATATTGTACGGTTGTAACGTTCTACCTGCCCATTCGATCTAGGACTAGCTACTGCATTAAGTACTTGTTTGATACCCTTATCTAAACAGAATCTCTTAAATAAGCTTGATGTAAATGATGTTCCACGGTCGCTTATGATACGATCCGGATTTCGGAAAGTGGAGAAAATATCTTCCAAGACACGTATAGATGTTACAGACTTAGTATTACGAACCGGTTTGATAAATACGAATTTCGAAAATGCGTTAATTATTATGAAAAGGTAGCAATTTCCTTTCTTCGAACGCACGAAAGGCCCAAGATGGTCGATGTGAAGAGTATGAAAAGGGACTTCTACCTTAGTAATGGTATGCAAATGACCTTCTTTATTGGTAACTTTTTTTGAATAAGCACACTCTATACATGCTTGGACATACTTCTTGACAAAGCGTGACATTTTCGGAAACCAATATGAGCTTTTTATTCTTTCTAAGGTCTTCTCTATGCCGAGATGGCCAATCTCGTCATGATTTTTGCGCAAGATTTGCCATCTCGCGCCCTTAGGCACAACCCAACGTAATTTGGATCTGTCACCGTCCAAATATCTATAGAGCCTATCGTCTTTGATCAGATAATTATCTTTTATGTATTTTAGACCATCAGAATCGAGTTTGCTAGCTAATATGTCACGAGTCCTGCGTAATTCCGAATCACCTAACTGCAACGTAGCTAACCAATCCTCGCCACCAATTGCCATCACAGATGGAATATCGTCCAATTCAACTAGATCACTAACATCGACTATAGGATTTCGTGATAATGCGTCAACATGAGTCATTTTAGTACCGGCACGATATTCAACCGTGCACTGGAATTCTTGCAAGAGCAACCACCATCTCGCTATACGGGGTATAAGGTCACGTTTAGAAAACGTAGACCTTAGTGCGCTGCAGTCTGTTACGATTTTGAAATTTAATCCTAACAAGTAAATCCTAAACTTCCTTAAAGCACAAACAACCGCTAAAGTCTCTAACTCAAAAGCATGGAAGTTCTTTTCTTCTGGTGAAGTTTGACGACTGTAATACGCGATTGGACGAAAAGGCTCTGCATCATGGAATCTTTGTAACAATATACCACCAACCCCTAATTTACTGGCGTCAGTGTGTAGCTCTGTTTGAGCACTCGGGTCATATATTGCTAGTATTGGCCTATCAGCCAGCCTATTCTTCAACGAATTGAATGCTTGTTCTTGCTCATTCGTCCATTGCCACGGAAAATCCTTTTTGAGCAGTTTATTTAGGGGAAAAGACAAAGCTGCAAAGTTTTGTACGAATTTCCTAAAATAGCTAACCAGGCCTAGGAACTGACGAACCGTATGTTGGTTTGATGGACGGGGAAAATTAAGGACACTGTTAGTTTTGTTATCACCAGGACGAACACCAGCAACACTTATCTCATAACCCAAGTAGTTAATTTTATCTTGTAAAAAATGACATTTAGAAAGATTAAGAGTAAGATTGGCTTGCTCAATTAATTTGAGAACCTTTTCAAGCCGCTCTAGACATTCATCGACGTCTCTGCCATAAATCAAAACATCATCTATATACGCCGTGGCATCAGAGAATCTAGACGAACCAAGGACTTTATTTATCATGCGTTGGAATACGGCTGGTGCATTTGCTAACCCAAACGGCATACGATTGAACTCATACTGACCATCTGGGGTAACAAATGAAGTAAGATGTTTCGAATTTTCAGCAATAGGGACTTGGTAGTAGCCAGATAATAAATCTAAGCTAATGAAGTAAGCCTGCCCTGACAGACGAGCGATTTCGTCCTCGATAACCGGCATAGGATATCGTTCCTTGATAGTTATAGAGTTCAACATTCGATAATCCACACACATCCTTAACCCACCATCCTTTTTTCGAACTAATATTATAGGACTTGCATATTCTGACACAGACTCACGCACAATATCAGCTTCTAGCATCTCTCCGACCATATCCCTGACATGCTCTCGTTCTTTATGGGATAGTCTGTAGGGACGATACACAATGGGTCGATGACTATTCAATTCTATCTCCATCTCCGCTACATTAGTGCATCCTAAGCTCTTTAAATTAGAGGCAAAACAATGCTTGTACTTTACTAATAACTCTAGCAATCTCTGTCTATGCAACTCAGAAATAGTTTCTCCTATGCGAACTTTTGATTTATCGACACCCTCATATTCGGATATCGAAATGTCAGCAGATGGATTTATAATTCGATTAACTAGTTGAACTTTCATGCCCCTTGCGATGACGATACCTCCTAGAAGTAAAATCATATTTGACAGAGGAACCATGCTAACATAAGCAAAGCCCCTTCTTACCTGATAAACTCCACCACTTATCAAAAGCTGCTGATCTGGACGCCCTATCACCTTACTATCTAACAGAATATGTCCTGATAGAATTGAGTAGACGCGAACTTTAGTCGCAACAGGCCCAAATATATGAGTATCAGTGATAATCTGCACGGGTACAAGGGCATCATGTGATTGATTAGTTTCAAAACTATTAAACCCGGTATTGGTATCAGAAAATTTCAGTTCATTGGCATTTTTATAAACGACTATGTGATTCTGCTCGGTAAAGGACTGACCTATCAAAAGTGGTACATCTAACAAAGCATCATCTACTACCTGACATGTGACCCTAGCCTTAACACCGTCGATGCTTAAATCTATCTCGATCCTACCCAGAGAGTAAACGATTTCGTTACCGAATCCCTTAAGGGGCAGAGTAGAGCCACTCGGTGCCAGACACAACCCTTTCGCTGCTGTTTGAGTAATTAGAGAGACCTCACTACCAAAATCTACAAAACACTTTAGCGTTAATTCATTAATGTTACAATCCTTGATATATTTACGATTAGACTTTGAAGTCGATATACGCATTGTATTTGAGACTACTTCGGATTTATTTTTATCATCAAACTTAGCGTTGGAAGCATTCTTCGAAAAACAAGTTTCAGCCTTGTGTCCAAAACGGTTACATTTAATACACCGAGATAATGGTTTTGGACACTTTGAGTAAGGATGTCCCTTTTCTTTGCAATTAAAACAATTCACATCTGCCATGGATCGATTAGACAATTTACGCTGATAGGTAAAACTATTAGTTTGGTCAATCCACCCTTTTTCCCTAGACTTAGACTGAACAGCTAGATGAGAGCTATCTTGATTACTCATCAGGAATTGCAGAAGCTGATCCGGCTGAGTACATCGTACTGCGTTAGCACTAGATTTCATTGTTTTATCGTTTAAGCCATGAATTAAACAATCAACTGCGCGTTTACCGTATATATCGCATTGGTTCAATAGAGCTAACTTCTCATAGTAGTACACCTCAATAGGCTCATTAAATCTACTTTTCCTTCGAAGCATATCCTCCAAAATTTGACCATAGTTCTGTTCGCAAGGAAATGCTATCAAAAGTTTTTCTTGCCACTCAGGCCAATCAAATAAAATTGTGTTCTGACTATCATACCAGACTTTGGCCAAACCTTGGAGTTTCTGCATTGCAAAATGAGCCGTAGTTCGTTGATCCCAACCATATACAGTAGCACACTCGTTTACCTTTCTAAGCCAAACATCAGTTCTTTGATTTTTATTTGATGGATCGAAATCGGGTAGTATATTTTTATGAGTGATAGAATTGCTGGAATTTTGAGAGGTGCTTGCTGTCGCTGGTTGGGGTTTCAATGAATTTATAATATTAGCTACGTCTTTACAAGTAAAAGTAGGACTACGTGACCTTGTACGACGTACTGACGCTCCACCTTGAAGTGCTGGGCTCCTTCGGCGATCCCCAAGGTCCCGACCACGTCGCTCCAGTTCATCTCGCGTGGATGCTCGGCGTTCAGGATCAGCACGACGCAGCTGACTACGCTCCCTGACTACCTTCTCTTCAAGTGTGCGAAGTATTTGTCGCTGACGTTCCAGTTCTAGTTCCTGTTCGTGCAGGCTCTGGCTTCTATGACTGCGTTCCCGTTCACTCGGTAGCAGTGACTTCTCACCTTCTCGGATAGGGCTGCGACTACGGTTTCGGTCGCGACTTTTCGGCGTGCTTAGCCGACGCCGCCGAGGAGAAGTCACGCTATCACGTGGCATTTTCTGAAACTCGAAACAAGTTGGATTAACATTTCATTCACTGAATTAATAACATCAAGCTGAGTACACTACAAAAATAGTACAAGCGGTTATAACTCCTAAACGACGAATCGTAGCTAAAAAATAACCTAATTTGGCACCCCCGTAGACCCCCATACACCTCGCAGACTAATTCGAACTACAAAAAAAAATTGACCTTCAGATGTCCTTGAGAGATCGAGTTTTAAGTTTCTTATTGTGTAATCTACTTTCTGTGATTTGATTGGTAAAACAGACATTACTATTAACTTACTAGAGCCAAAAAGGCAACATATGCATAATATTCATAGACTTTTCAAAGTCAACGCCAAATAATTTGTATTTAATAAACTTATTAGAATTGCTTTATATATATATATATTTGCCTCCAGTTCAGATTATCTTTGGCTGACAAAACGACCAGTGAAAGTAACTCAAGACCTTACCAGTAATAACGACATTAACAAAAGCATGTCATTTGAAATTCAATATAAATTAATTATTTGTGACTTACAACTGACTTTATTAGGTAATGACGTCACTTGATTATTAACATTTATCTTACTTCGTTTAGCCATGCAAAAAAAATAAGCTAAAAATCTTTAATTGGATAATAATAACGGGCATATCCCACTTCTGAAATGTAAGGTTAATCCTTCAATAAGCTATATTGAGATTGTTATTATAATAAAAACACATGGTTACCTTGTAATTACACTTTTATTGCTCCTTGTTCGTAGAAAAACTCCACAATCCACCAACAACACTTTTTCCGTCCTACCTCGTTGCAAGCTGGATCAAGAATCCCGCCTTTTAAATTATATCGGTCTTTGTTCCTTCAGTGTTGCCACTCTAATCCATAAATTATATTAAAAGTATTGACAGACGAAATTATTATTCTTATTCAAAATTATGGTAATTATTAATGTAGATTAATTTAAACCTAACACAAGAGTTCAAAAAGCTCCTTAATGTATTTTATGTCGTCTAATGTCAATTATTATTATTAGTTAACGAATTGCTAAAATATTCCATTATGCTGTAGATTATATTCTGAAGTATTATAAATCCTTTTACATCAATTTGAATCGATTAAATCCTAATGTTCATGTTACAACATGTGTGCGACTCTTCCATCTACTCACACGCTTCTTTGATAAAGCTTATTAAACTCTCGAAAAGTCATAACTTTCCGTAACTCAAGTATAACTAATACGCGTGAACGTAAATTTGCTTTTAATTGATTAACAACTAGTGACTTCAAAACTTTTTTGATGACACTTTGAGGAACTTCCTCATCATATATTCATTAGTTGAATGTTAGAACTTCGGTTAACACATAAATAAATTTAAAAAGAACACTTATTTCAAGGAATATTATCTTTGGATATAATTACTATGAATATGAATCGTTTAAAAAGTTTCATCGGTTTTATTACTTTACGCAAGAAGTAAATGTGTCACACGTCATTGAAGATAAGTTTAAAGGAAATATTTTTGGTACCCTTGCTATAAAACAAATATAAAGAGCAACTTCTAGTATTATTGTGCAAAATAATGATTCGAAAACACACATTATACATTGAGTACACATATTATACATTGAGTTGAAACGTTGCATGACGTCACACCTTTGCATATTTTATAAATACTTGTGAGGTAGTGAGCCCCCACGCCTCAACTTCAATGTCTATTATCTAAACCATTACTTGGTAAATTGAAGAAAAAAAAATAAGTATCTTATATTTTTCTATTATCTGCCTGACAGACTAAATAGATTTTTTTTACCCAGTCATCATCCCTATTATGATAACTGTTAGCTACCAGCGCATTTACTACAGCTCGTATACCGCGAGTTACAAACTATTGTTACCGGTAACGATGCGCCTAGTGGGCGGCTTGCCTTAAGTGTCTACACGCTGGCTGTAAGCAATATCTAACAACTTTGAAGCCCGCCATTAGCTTTTAGCGCCATTAAAATTACGAAATTTATTGATGAAATGCAATTTAATGGTTAAATTCAAATAAGAAGTCAATCGCTGGGTTAGAGCATTGCCGTGTAAGTGTATGACACCTAGTTTTGTTTTGAATTAAATATTGTTTTTTAGGGATATGTCAACTAGTACCTATGTTTCTAAAAGAAATGTTGTGTATCACAAGCGATTATATATAATATTCTTTTGCAACGTAACAATAAAAGTAAAAATGTAGTAATGCAAATATAAAATATAAATTATTTTAATAATACTTATTTATCGGTTAAGTAAGCCTTTTCACTGTGATCAAAGGTAAAGAAAGCGGCGGTTTGTAAAGCCGGTACACTAACAAACATGCTTTGATAGAAAATGATCAAAGTGAAAAAAAAATTATGTGAACATCACAAAGAATCAAAGATGAAAATAAAATGTCATAACAAATGTTCCTCTTTTGTTTCAGATTGGAACATGCGGTGCAAACACGTGTAGGGGAAGCGAAGTGTACATGTTAAAGTGTAAATATTTAATAAAAAAATTAATGTTAGCTAGCAAATAAAACGATGCATATTGCCGGCGGATGTGTGCAAGGGACACTGGTTGTTTTCCTTGTTTTGGCAGTGACGTCACCATCGGCCACGCAGAACACCGTTATTTCAGGTAAACATTAGTCTTTCGCATTAAGTTGTTTAGTATATTATTATTAACAATGTTTTTACAAACGCAAGTCTGTAACAGAGTAATGTAAGGTGAATGGGCAAAATGGTGTTTTGTTTTGTAAGCAGATCAGTATTGCGCAATGAGAATAAATTAATATATTAGACGGACGAAATAATTGAGTCTATAATTCCATTATATAATTGAACTATTTGTCTATCATATCGTCTTGAATGTTGGATGACCCTTTTACCGGGCTAGGTGAGTCCTAGTCCGGTAGAATGGTCCGGGTACTGCCCTAGTCCGAAGATGCACACGTGCGCAATCATTGGCAGACCTTTAATGAGTGTCTCAAGGTGCATAGGTACCTTACGGCTTTCCAATATCAGCCATACCCAAATTGCGTGTATCGGCACTGTGCGTTCTAAGCCTATAAGTAGTAGTAATTACCTTTTTGGTTGTTGACCCAATACCTTTTTTTTAAGTCCTGTACAATGACTGATTTTAATGTATTAGTGTTAGTAAAACAACAGGATTAAAAAGCGTCTTTTTTAATTTTCGACCCCAATACGACACTTTTACGAGTAAATTTTAGATTGCGATCTGAGGTACATAAACGCTACTCATGAATAAGATACCTCTGCCTGTGGTTTCATTAGAGTGGAATTATTTGTAACTATTCAAATATGTTAGTATGATAGATATCAGTTAATGTTTCTTTAAATTAAAAAAGTTGTTATTATGATTATCACTATATTGAATACATACGCCTACATTTATATGTTTCAATTTGACATTATTTAAAATTTGGTAACGTAAATTTTAGCATATAATTGTTTCAATAACAGATTGCTTAATATTACAACCCATTTCTTAAAATAGCAGAACAAAATCGTATGAAGCGAAAATAAAAGGAATACAGTAAAGCCGCATCCCAGCCAGAAAATCCAAAAGGCTCCGATTAAATAAGGCTTTTCTCAAATCTCCGACCCACCGTCCTTCTTCAAACAAAACAGATATAACAAAGCGGCTTAGACATTATTAAGTATCTTAATATCTCACGACAGCATTCATACATTACAAGAATGTCCTTACGTAGAAAGGGACGGGCGAAACATGTGGGGAATTTGTAATGAACTTCGTTTATCCGTTTGGTTAGACCTTGTTTATTGGTCAACGTTGAAAATTTTAAAGTAGCTTAAGATAATATAAGAAACAAAAATAACATTGATGAGAAGTCTAAACGTCGATGCAAGTCTGACGAAAAATCCGTCATGCATCTCACTGAAATATGCAACCGATAATCTAGTATGTAACAGGTATGCAAAAATTGACAGTTCTGACGTTCCCCGTCCGACGACACGCTCTATATCTTCAATCAGATATGCACCTACCTTAAGAAAGCCATTAAACATTTACGAACAGTTGTGATGTTTTTAGTGTTGTTTGTTTTTAATGATGTTTTTAATTTTACATATATTAAATATCAAAGAAGTGGCTGGCATTGTCAATAAATAAATACAAAGTTGTAAAGTTGAATATGGCTTATATATTCAAACTTTTTTAAATACTAGACACCAATCCTTTTATATCAAACTTTAAACATACCTTGAGATTGTGTACATTTTGTTAATGGTATTGAGAATGAATTTAAAATAGCGGTGTTAGAGTTTTTAAAGTCTTCTAGCGATCGAAATCAATTTAAATATGTAAAAGAAGAGGGAGATAATTTTCTCATTCTTGTGTGAAAGCCTGACAATTCCAAAAAATATGATAAACGCCTAGTTAGAAAATAGATTTATTGAAACAATACTTACAGCTCTATTATAGGATATTTAGAAATTAGAAATTTTAGTGTGAAAAGGCTTTGAAAAGTTTCCATATTAAAAGTATGATATCTATCCCCGTTATTATTTTGCAGTTTTTCACGCAGAAACAACGTGAGCTAATTGCATTGATTAGGTAATAATTTTTCAAATTCGACAACTATGTATACGAGAATACAAAAGTTAAGGTAACCAAAGACAACTAGCATTATTGACAGACAATTTATCATTTGTTTTAATTCCTGTTATCGTCTTCCGCTTTATGCTTTCTAACCTACTATTACTTTGATCACAGCTATTAGAAGGCAGTAATTAACACCTTACGACTTACGTATATTTATTTCCTGGCTTTTCTTTGTATCGTTACCAATTTAGGGATAGTCGTATGTATACAGTTTTGGGAGATCTTACTTTTGAGCGTTATTGTTTTTATCCTTCTTGTATACTTCAACAAACTTTTTTGTGTAAATGGCAAATGTGTCAATATTTTACTGAAATTTTGTTCTTTCATACCTTAGTTAAAATGTTAAGTGTATATCATAGGTATTATACAGGGTCCTTGGTGCACGAACCAATAAAAGTTTTTGAAGATTTGGAAGTTTATACAACTTAACTCGCAGGTGTTAGGATTTGAATAAAATTAGAAGTTGTTAATTTGGATCCATTTAAAATTTTTTAAGACTTTAGGAGCAAGTAAAATTTTTCTTGATACTAATTGGTTGTATGATTGATGTATACGTTAAAGAATGCAATAAAAATATTTTGAGTTATTTTTCTTACAAACAGATAATTGAATTAAGGTTACTATTTTATAAAGGTAATATTATAAAAATAACGAAAAAAACATATTTCAAGAATCGTGACACTTGAAACATGAAGCACACAGTTAAAACATAGTTAATGACCATACAAATCTCCCAAAATATTATGTCAGTCCAAGCACTAAACATCCTGTGTATATGACAAAATTATTTAATGTAAAAATCAATTCCCAAAGTAAAAACCTCACAAAACTTACCGAAATAATTTATAAAAAAGACTTACAAAGAACACTAAGGAACCTACAGGTGATGCTTTTATCTGAGAAAATATTTGGAGTGAACATACAAACAGAGAATAAAGTTATCCCAAGGGTATTCTTTACGTAACTGGTGCGTATGTATGCAGGGTTGACAGAAGTGGTTTCTAAAATCGCTCTAAATTTTTTTTTCTTTTATCCGAAAAAAGTCTTAGTTACATATCCTAGCGTAAGTTATAGGCATGAAGATTCAGGTAGAAGTAGTCATGTGATGTTAAAGCAAATTAAATGTAGCTTATTGTGATCCAGGAATATAATGCTGTATTTGATTATTTCACACACTGAAAATTTTCCTCTAACACTACAAAAACCAATTCTGTAACTCTTGCTGTTATATTAGGTGCTTTTGTCGCTCCCGCTCTTTGGAGTGAAGTTACAAAAGCCAAATATTCGGCTAAAAGCATTCGGTGTTGTTAAAACGTGAAACGCGTGTATCGGAAACATTCTGAGCATCTGATTCCAGTTCGTTGGTTCACGTTTTCTTGTAGTGGGAGAAGATCTAATATTTAAATAATAAAAAAGAAATTACGCAATATCACATACATTGCTCAGATTCCAAGATGATTAGTAAAAGTCCCCGTATTATGGAGTACCTGACACAACGAAGCCAAACACCAAGATCCGAGACAATATAGAAAGGTCCATTTTATACATTTACATCAAGAAAAGAATCAGGAACCTCAGAGATGGCGACACCTTGAAAATCGGCGTATGGACCAATCGGCTACGAAGGTTATCATTTCTTCGTTTCTACTTTCTAGTTTATCATTATATTTCTCTGTAAATCTATAGGTATCAAGTTTAAAATCTACTATAACTTTTGTTGTATTCTAATATTTAATTTACATAATAGAGATATAAATTTTATAGAGAACTAGCTGTACCCGCGACTTCGTCCGCGTGAAAATAAGCCTAAATTATTCCTTATTGCACAAGATATCTGCCAGTGAAAATCCTATAAAAATCGGTCCAAACGTTTCAAAGATTAGCCGGAACAAATAGACAAATCATTTAAAAAAATATTTTTGTACACAAATTATTTTAATATTACAAATAGATACTCCTATTTTATTTATTTGTATAGATAAATGGGTTCTAAAAGGTTCACTCACCATTCCAAGAACGCGTCCTCGATCTGTCTCATGAAATTGTTGGGAGTCACTTTTGTAATACAAACATTAGTTCTCAGGACACAAAGACAAAATGGGCAAAACAAACAGAAAAGTCACGTTAAAGTTGAAGCTCCGAGAGCACTCGAATGTTACAATACTTTCCTTATATCAATAATAACTCTCTCGGTGGAAGTTTTAGTTTTAGGCCGGACGTTACGTCCTTTGTCAGGTTGGAGCTTCCCCTTTTACATTGTTTAAAACGATTTCGTTTGTTTAAAACATTTTTTTTTTCTTTGGTCTTGTGGTTTTTTTTTTTTGTAGACTCTTACTGTTTATTTACAGATGATAAATTTTGACCCAATAATTTTATCAGCTCTGATACAAATGTAATGTAATACCGATTCGTGTTATTTTATTCTTTTGAAATCGAAAAGGAATGGATAATTTTGTCATAAAAGATCGGACATTAGGCCCATTTCGGCATTAAATTAATGCGTCCTACAAAAAGCGGGCCTGCGACAGAAACAGTCTTTCCCGGCTCTAAAGTAAATCTGCTCAAGATAAAGACGGCGAAGGATTTACGTAAGATATGTACAAGAGCCGACCGGGTCATTCCCAAAAGAAATTACAACATGATATTAAACAGATAAGGGGCGCTAAAGAAAGCTAAATTTAAAAGTAGAATGTTAGTTTTCTTTTTCATTTCACGTTCTGAATCTTAATAAGGTTCAGTAATTGATCTGTTTATGGAATTTGGTTAAAAGATGTTTTATAACACACGCACAAACACACTTTTTTTTAAATATGCGTGTATGTAATTGCACAAGTGTAAAAAGTAAAATTGTACTTTTCATAACTTTTATAATATTGTATGAAATCAGTCATTAAAATCCTTTTTTTTTTCTCTCTTTGATAACAAATTTTTCATTGTAATATATAGTTAAATAGGGTTAAACAGTTTTACGATCACTTAGTATTTGCCAAATGGACGAACTGGCAAAACAACATTTAAACAATGTGTAAACAACACCCCAAACTACAAACTTACACAATCTAAGACTTGACTTAGATAGTGAATTAGATCCTCATTTATCTACTTACTGTTTAATGCATTATCTTGTAGTTTGTAGAACATATCACGTAAAAAATTAAGTTTTCACTGGACCACGTCAGGTTCCTACATTATGAAAAATTATAGCAATTGATTTTCAACTTTACGTTATTAAGGTTTAAAATCAAGTAAGTTTGACAAACTTGTATAACCTGATGTGCTGTTGACTGTACATAAAGTTAGTATTCACATTTATACAATTTATTTGTAAGACAATAGGTACTTGTGATATTGGGTATTTTATTTTTTTACTGTTATTTTATTGTTTATATTAATATAAAGGAAAAATATTAGTATAAATTATTTGCACAAGCATAAAAACGCCTAAAGATAAGCACTAAAATTATAACATGTATTCTGCAAATAAATAATTTGTGCTATTCTATTATGTATAATGAATAATAAGATGAAAGGATATGGATGTTGACAATGTATTAATCGATGTCGTCATTTTGATGATTATTGATATCATAAGGAGATGTTGAATGAAACTTCTTTAAGTATATTAAGCGGGCTTCTTCTATTTACGAATCTCGATGCTCCAAAACTTATCTTTTTTAAAGGCATACTATTAAAATGACATAATTTCTTTAGCATAATAATTGTAAGTGATAAAATTCAATTTCTCGGCATTGGGTTAAGTAAATTGTATAACTAAAAAGTGTTATAAAACAAAAATTAAAAAAAAAAACTAAAAGATGGTAAATTAAATTAAATAATTTATTTATAACAAATAAAAAAAAATAAAAGGAACGAGGTGACTGGTGAGGTGAGAAGTGAAGTAGTGAGAGTGTCAGTGTAGGTGATCTCGTGAAGGGGTGTGGGTCAGCGGTGAAGTCCGTTGCGTCAGCGTAGATCCGTCGTCAGCGTAGGTGTTATGGTGATGGGGCAGAGGTCAGCGGTGAAGTTGCGTTCCGTCAACGTAGAAATAGTCGTCGTCAACGCAAGGCTTCTGGTGATGGGTCGTGGGTCAGCGGAGAAGTTCCGGAGCATCTTCTCAACGACGCGTCTCTCAATGTGTCGAGCAGATGGTTCTTTCGTAGTCCAGAACGAATCAGCAGCTCAGGTCTCCAGATGAAGACTCGAAGACAGCTTCAGGAGAAAGTATTTCCGTCCAAGCTTGAAGGTGGTGAAGGAGGTTTAGTAGAATAATGTAAGTATTTATTTATTGATATTTAATTACAGCCAAAATGGTGTCAAGTGACTTTAAGACCGTAACTTTGAAGAGTTCCCGGGGTAGTCGGCCCCGGAAATAGGCCTTTTAAGAATTTAGCTAGCTCTGTACGAGCTCCAAAAGCTAACTTGGGCAACTGTTGCCGTTAAAGTGATGCAGAACTATTTGGACGAGGCTTTATATACCTGAAGACGAACTCAAATTTGGAAGTAAATGATTTCAAATTAGAACCCTAAAAATTCAAAAACTACAGAGCTTCAATGCCTAAAACTGACAAACAATGAGTCAATTTTCATGAAGAGTATCAAATATAACCATAGAAACGAAGAAAAACTTTCATGTCAAATCTGGCAAAACAATTAAAATTGGCGATAAATTGTGTTATAATATATAAATAAGTGCTTTAATATGATTTAAATTGGTAAAATGTATAACGAAAAACTATGAAAGCTACAGGTAAGGGTTCATATTAGTCTAAGTAGTAAGAAACATAGGATGAAAGTTCGTAGAGGTTTGGATAAGTTTATATTACAGAATTTGAATGGATACAGGTATAAAATTGAAGGTCCATAGTTATAGAATGGATCAAGTAAAGAATATAAATGAAAAACACTAAAAAGTTTATCGATATGAGCAAAATTAGTGATATGAATCTAAGGAATGAAAACGATACGAATGGTTAGTTACGACAAAAGGAGTTTGACTTATAAAGTTTTGTGTTTGAATATATCATACATTGATATTAATGTGTACTAAACTACTTTCTGAGAAATGTAGTTTATGCCATTCGCTGTTATGAATAATAAGAAGTAACGCCAAAAAAGGTCCCATCTGTTTGCTTACAATTTTAAGACATTATTTTACGATGCCATGCTTTTGTTTGCCTAATTATATTTACCCATCACAGCTCACTCATCATTTTTAGACATAAAATCACATAGAATAAATTTATGAACTTGTATATGACATTTGCTGGCCGCTGTCGTGGCATGTTTATTTTACTAGCAACGTTTGTATTTCTTTTTGTCACAATATCATCGGTTCTTTATGTCAAGTAACATTAAGAGAATGAAAGCTATGCCAAAAAAAAATAGCCTAAAAAACGTCTAATTTAAAAAATATATAATTTAGTTTACCTAGGTTTTTTTATAAAAAAGTATGGTCCTTCGCTTTTATTCAGATTTCATCCGAAATTCTCCCTAAGTTCTTTTGTATTTGTCTTTAGTAGGCTGTATTTTAGTCGAGCCTTTCACTTGATACCTATATTAGAGGGTTTAAAAGGTATCCGCCCCTTTGTAGCGGTGGTGACATGTTTTATAAATTATTATATTGAATATTAACTGAATACGTGCCTACACTTGATTGTACTGTCATAAAAAATAAAAACGTTTACCGAATTTCATATCAATAATCGATATACGGAAAAGGGGAAAATTGTCAATTACTAGAAGTGATTCACTAAAGCTAAATGAAACCGTTTGAATATACAACCACGTCCTTAACATTAATAATTGTAATTTGACTCTCTGACAATGATGAGTGTATGTAGGTGTATTAGGAATAGAAGCTATCTAAAGAAAACCTACGTTACAGTTGTCAACTGTATGATATCAGTCATTAACAATAATAACTAAGTCGATATTGCTTATATCTGATTAATTAATGAGTTCATAATTCAAAGCCGATCATAGAAATCTCGTATAATATGTCAGTAACAACGAGAGTATGCCTAAGGTTATCGATTTGCGACAGTCGTAACGCGTAACATTGGTTTATTTACTCTTTATTGCTGTGATAAAATAATATGATAGTTTATAATAATGTATGGACATAATTTTACTTATTTAGTCAATTATGTAATTATTTGTGGTGATAAAAATTAGTATATACCTACGTTTATCGTATTTACTCCGTACTAATAACCTCTCAATGTCAATAAAGCTCATAATACACTAACAAAGCATGGTTTCAACCCAGCAATTAACTTGGGTTTAAATTTCACCATTTCATCGTGTATTTCATAACGTCAATAAAAAAACCTAATTAAAAAAGCTAAATTCGCTATTTTAATTTCTAAGATGACATAACTTTTCCTTTTGAATTCTTACAGCGTCTCTGTGAAACTCGAATTAACGGTTCACTGGTAAACAGTATTTTTGTTAAACAAAATCCAGTCGGTTTTTTAAACACTACTACCTACCCGCATATAAACCCCATACTTAGTTTTGTTCAATCACCCTCAGTTTTCGTTAAACATAAACTAAATTGATTACGTGAATTTTGCTTACCGACGTATGTTTCCGATAAATTAATATTGAGTTATTGAAATTAAAATGGTTTTTTTTTTGTGATTGTCGTTTCCGTACATCGTAATAATATGCCCGGAGTTTGTGAAAACCATCCTGATAACTTTTGTTACATTTGCGGTCAACTTACTATTAAAAGTCAACGTCGTAATTTGACACCATTAGTTAAAAACTGTTTTTTATTATTTATTTTGGCTTTCCGGTGTGAAATTTGGACAAAACCTGGACTCCTAGTGTTTGTTGTGCACAATGTGTTAGTTTATTAACATCATGGGCTAAAGGATCTCGTCATATACCGTTTACAGTTCCAATGATATGGTCTGAACAGAAAGACCATGTATCAGATTGTTATTTCTGCCAAACTTCTATCAAAGGTATTAATCACAAATCTAGACACACCGTGAACTATCCGAATTTACAATCTGCTCAAAGACCTATCCCACACAGTGATGATCTGCCTGTTCCTCAGCCTCCAGTAAACACGGATGACTTGATTGATGAAGAAAATGTATCTGAGAATTCTGATTCCGATCAAACTTTTGAGCCCAGCACTTCAAATACGGCACCTCATTTTGTAAATCAAAATGATCTCAATGACCTTGTACGTGATTTGGATCTCAGTAAAAGACAGGCAGAACTCTTGGCTTCCATTTGATTCCATCAGGATACATCCAACATGGAAAAACGGTACCAAGGCAAATGGAGTCCAAACATGTTGGCTGATTACTGTTGGACACTCAAAAGAGATGTACCTGACGCTAAATATTCCCGAAAATCCTGAATAAAAGTCAAATGTTAGTTGTTTTTCTTGATTAAATTCAATTTTCAACCATATTTACTTAAAAAAAAGTGTATATAAGTAATAAAGTGTAATAAGTAATAAGTGTTGCAAGAAAACTGAGGGTGACTGAAACTTTTTAAAAATGCAGATTATTAACAGGCTAATTATAGATACAAAATATCCTATTCAATTAATTTAACTTTCATTAAGGTCATTTTTGTCAATCAGTTATTGGCCATATTCGCCAAAGGCATCAACTCTATATGGAAATACGTTTATGTTGCCTTCGGTGCAAAGTTTTTCTAGATAACTTTTAACTTGGAAACGACGAAAGTATCATTACTCTTTTAAATACTGTTCAGTTTTTAAGAGGTGTTACGAAAAGCAATAAGTAAAAAATAATTATGAATCTTTTTATTTACGGTGTTAACTAATTGAGCTTCAAAGTGTCCAGCGGCTCCTATAATAAAATACACGGCACCAAAATTCCTGCTTCTTTTAATAAGTTTGTTATTTTTTAAATTATTTATTTTAATTGATTTAACTATTTGAAATATGTAATGAATATTGGGATTTTAGTCGATTATATGTACTTTCAATTAATTAAATAACACTGCGTTCATAACACGTAAGAATGTCTTACTCTGGTAGAACGCACGCATATTATGAACCCATTCGCACAGGTGAGGCCTTCCTTATGGTTAGTTAAGGAGGATGTGCCTTGACGTATTAACGACTAATAATGCAGCCAGGACAAACGGCGAAGCGCGAAGTAGCTCAAAATAATAATTTTTTGATCACTCGTCCCGTGACCGACTCTTTCAAAAGTTGCTGAACAACAACGATCGCAGGCTGCAGCGCTTATCTACTACGTCACCGAGCTTCTCTTTCGATCTGGAAAATTTGATTAATGCAGTTTATTTTATCACAAACACTATTTTCAAAAATAAGTAAACAACACGTTAATTTATATGGCTGCAAAGTGAACACAAAATAATGCTACAAGAGTCGAATTAATAGTAAATGTATTGGAATAATTACAGCTACGCTAATTGTATTCCGGCTGTAATGCAACAGTAATAGATATAAAACAAAAAACTAAACAAAACAAAACAAATTTTTCATGGGATAGTAGTCTTAGTGCACACATAATATTAGCGACTTCATATAAAATCATGTCGCTAGAAACAAAATGGCAGAATGCCCGCTTGCATTCATAACCGTACTTCTTTCTTATTTTATTTATTAAGGCGACTACTCACTTGTATCTCGCTGTAACTTCTGGCTGTATTATGAAGGCCTTATATATTTTATACCCACTAGCTGTTCTTTCACGATTTAATCCGCGTAAATAATAGCCTATGTCATCCGTATCTGATTTAGCTTCCTGTAAGTGACAGAATTTTTAAAATTTATATATTAGTTACGGAACCTATCGAATGCAAACAAACAAATCATCAAATTGTTCCTCTTTCTAAGAGCTGTTAACACGTATTAATAACTATAAGGACAAAACTATTCCAAAAACGTTCTAAATAATTGTGAGTTTTATATAATAGCTTAATATTATAGTAATGGGTACTCAAAATTATTCTGACTTAAATTTAAAATGTTGAATTCAGCTGCTAAGAAAATAATAATAATAGTAGAAATAAAAGTATAATCGCTATGCTATAAAATCTAATTCATATACTAGTTTAAATAAAAATTCTAAAAAATGTTATATTTTTATAGTCAACAGTCTACGAAATCAATCTAATCAACGTTAATAAAATAACAATAATATTTATAACGGCGTGTAGTCCAAAGGGGCTATTACGAAGCCCAAATAGATGGTCCATATCGGAGGACTATCTTTAAAATAACACTGCAGGCGTGTATACCAACGTGGATTTGTTCCATTTTATCATTTTTCACACGAAAATATAACGAGATGAGCGTGATGTCATCAGATGTCATTACTCCTCGGCGATCGGAAACAGAATGTGTGCCAAAATGGCGGCAAATTGGTTTTATTAACGAACTGTCAAAGTCAGTGTCACCATTCTAATAAAATTAAGAGTATCGATGATCACGCTTCCTTTACAATCGAGTAACTAGCAATAAAAATAAAAAAAAAACTAAATCAAACGATCTTCGTAATGATGATGCGACACGGCCATTCTGGGAGACGGTGCGTGCTCTGCGCCAGTCCCGTTTCTGTAACAAAATAGAAGAGCTTTTCTAAGCTAGGTATCTGTAAACCTAGTCATTTGGGAATTTTGATTTGAACAAGATTTCGGCCATCATTTTTTTTAAACATTTAATTCATTACCAACGGGAATTTTTTCACAATTGTTATAAAAACGGTAGCTAAGTTGTTTAGGAAAGGTTTAGGAAAATTTAAGAAATTGTTTAGGAAAATGAGCTGTTTTATCAAGTATATTTGGCAATGCAAATGCTCCACGCATACTTGCATTGATTATTGTACTCGTAGCAAGTGTGATGCTGTGGTCATGAGCGGTCCTGTACGCCATGATCCACAGTACCTCAAAAGGAGATGGGGAAAGGTCGTTGCTGAGGTCTGGGTCTTACATGAGACCGTGGTCCTAAGAGGCTCTAAAGGAAACAGGCAGGACGAAGCTGGGGTCTGGGCCTTATTTATGACCGTGGTCCCCAGAGGCTCTGTGAAACGACTTAAAAATTGGGAAGTTCATTGGATGGGATTTATACAGTCTTTTCATAAGAAATTATTGATTATTGAATTGAACTTTCATGAAAATGTTTTAACTAGGCATCTAATTGATGTGCAGCGCGGTAGATTCTTTTCTCGGTCAGTCCTGACTTCAACAAAAGCAAGATTTTAAAACCAATCGAATCTTTAATAATTAGAGACCGTTTTTACTTTAAGTTTCTTTAGTTATAAGAATTTAAGAGTTGATAAATCCTATCATCAAATGTTATTTACAATGAAAGTATGCATAAACAACAAACTGGTCTGAGAACCTCGATTGCACCACTTAACCAGCAATGCAATCACACTTTTTTATTTTATTTTCACTTAACTAGTGATTTTAAGAGTGTTGCTCATTCGATTGCCATGAATTCTTCACGATATTAATAACTTTATAAGGGAGCACTCGACTCCAGTATCATAACAAGATCAAAACGACTCACCAAAATACTGCAAAATACTAGCAAGGGTAGTAATGATGCTCACTAACAATGCCAGCAGACGAGCTATCAGGTTTGCCACCGTTGTATCTTCTTCGGCTTCTGGTATCTTGAGAGTAGTGACCATCTGTTCCGCAACTGTTCTTCATATTAGGAACGCTTGGTTCTCACCACGAAGGCTTCAAGTGTTTCTTCTTGTATCGACAGGCAGAAATATTGCCAGGATCGAGTTCGGGCAGATGCAAATGTGATTCGACGACGGCACACGTGACTTACGTGGGTGAGGACGAAAAAGTTTTGATTTTGTTACCGCAACAAGATTTTCCATATCCATGACATCTGTGTATCCACTTGGTCGGTTACATCCCACTTCTGATAACGGCGTGTAGTCCGAAGGGGCTATTACGAAGCCCAAATAGATGGTCCATATCGGAGGACTATCTTTAAAATAACACTGCAGGCGTGTATACCAACGTGGATTTGTTCCATTTTATCATTTTTCACACGAAAATATAACGAGATGAGCGTGATGTCATCAGATGTCATTACTCCTCGGCGATCGGAAACAGAATGTGTGCCAAAATGGCGGCAAATTGGTTTTATTAACGAACTGTCAAAGTCAGTGTCACCATTCTAATAAAATTAAGAGTATCGATGATCACGCTCCCTTTACAATCGAGTAATTAAGTAATCGAGTAACTAGCAATAAAAAAATAAAAAAAAACTAAATCAAACGATCTTCGTAATGATGATGCGACATATATAATATGTAACCTAAATAGATTATTCAATACTTAGTAATGTTATAATTTTGAAAGTATACGTAATTCAGTTACTCTTTCAAGCTTAAACCATTAAACCGGTGTTCATAAAATTTTGTAGAGAGCTGACCTTGTAAGAGAACAAACCTTTTATGTATAGAAAAGATGTTGGCATAGGTGATTAAAAAGTTAGCTATTAAGAGAAACTTATAGGTGTGTACCACGAGGAAAAGGCAGTGGGCAAAAACTAGTATCTTTAAAAAACAATTGATCTCTTGATAAGTGCTTATAGGTCTTTATTTACTTTTTACGAGTATACTTAAGATAACGCGCTAAAATACTCGATTATGTAGCAACTAAATAAAAACTAATTATTTAATGATATTTTATCACAAATATGTTTCCCAAAAATTAATCTGTTTAAGTAAAGTTCTCTAGGTATTTCAAAATAAAAAAAAATCTACATTCCTTACTACTAATCACATCTAGAGAATGGAGGCATAACTTTTGTCTAAATGAGGCATACTAATGTCCTAAATGAGAATTTCCAAACGTCTGATGCGCAATAAAATATAGAAATAATGAAGATGAAAATCTTAAGTCAACTGTAAAATTTTAAACAATAATTAACATTTTAAAAGCTTACCTATTTTTATATTTGCTGTGTATTCACCTAAGTTTTATAATAAAAATGTATAAGAGAAAACATTAGATATTTCAGATTTTTACCTATTATTAATGTTTCTGACGATTGTTCTTTCAAAACTACTCTTTTGTTAAGTTTTTTCATTATATTTAGGTATTTATACTGCTAAGCGGGGTCGTGAATTAAGAAAATTGCCCATGCCTTTTTCGTTGCCTTCGGTTATGAGATAGATAGAGACTTAACTTATATTATAAATAGATAGAGTATATAATAGGTATAATTATAAAATAGGTAGAGTATTTATTTGTTTGTATTGATTTTAAATCGCAACGGGGCTCAGATGTAGTAAGACTTTTTGTATGGAGATAGTTTGTAGTCATAATAATAGAGGCTACTTTTCACTATGAAAAAGAGACGTAGTTATTTTTAATCAGGCGAGCAAAGCCGCTTTATAATAAATGTAATTCGAAATCGAAACATATATTTTGCATAGTGTATTGTGCCGGTTTCAGTGATCCGTTATTACAACTCGTACTAAAATAAATATCGTAGGAATTTTCATTTTACGGAATAAAAGTTACTCTGGGTATTTTTGATAAAACATTTTACGAAGTATACATTTAAAATTGGGTATAAAACAGAGTACGTAGTTAAATAATATTTTTTTTCAACAATGTATAGGTTCAATTAGCCGGCAAGATATTGGTTACAGTTTTGACTTTATTGGACTATAATAGCACATCCTATTTGGTGCATTGCATTATTTTGCCGTACTAAAATAAAGACAAATAATCGAATGATGCGCTTCTATTCTATCTTAAAGTAAATTTATAATACCCAAATAAAAAATAAAAAAAAATTACCTGGAGGGCAAATATAATACTCAATATTTATATTTAAACCTTCTTCGAGCTCGAAGGAGCTAAATGACGCAGTGGTTAGCGCATTCAGTCTGCGAAACGGTTGTTAAGCAACTTTCGCAAGAGTTGGTCATAAGATTGGTGACCAAAAATCATTATATGGAGCTCCTCTGTGCTTCAAAAGGTACGTTACGTTAGACGTACGTTAGACGTTGTTCTCAGCTGCACCTGTAGTCTTTAACACCCACCAATCTGGGCCAGCGTGGTGGGTCATGATCCATTCTCCCTATTCGATTCCATCCGTAAGGAAGGCCTGTGCTTCTTTAGTGGGAAAATTAAGAGGCTGGCGATGATGATATCTTCTTCATTGATTATTTTTACTTTATGGATGTGGTTGTCGTTAAAAACATACCGGCCGAAGTTTGTCGCTAATAGAAAGTTATAACAGTTGGTTAAGTAAATATTTGTAGCGTTCATAACAGCATTTGATCGTTAAGAAAGCAGCGTGCCTACTGCTCGTCTAACATCACTTATTGCCTATTAAAGCATGTCAGTACGCTTATTATGAGAAGTGTAGACCATAAATTATTCTAATTGGCCTTCCCGCATGAACTTAGAATCAATGTTTCATACCACTATGACCTCGAATTTTATGAGCAGCAGTTTATTATTTCAGATATACATTTCCATTTCTATTATTTTACACTTTAAAATTTTTTGTATAATGTCGTTTTCATAATAGTCGAATTGGATATTTTTAACGGAGGCAAAATAGGAAATTTTTGATCCCAGTTTAAATTAACCTAGCCATACATTATTTACTATGTGTTTTACGATAAGATCGAAATATATGTATTTAACTCGAATCAATTAAAATTATGTTGATAAAAAATCCTTTTTATCGAAAATGAGAGTAATCCTTTTAAAATAATGCTAAAGTAATCCTTTCAGTCTGCCTGTTAACCTGTCAAGCTTAAACCGCTGAAGGGATAAAGATGAATTCAGCATGGAGATAATAATGAGACACAGAAAAATACCTTTTATAAATTTATTTCCGTAACTTGTTAAAAAGAAATGTTTGTATGGGCAATCATTAAATTATATACATTATCATACATCAGTTGGCATTTACTTAATAAATTTTCACGTTAGAACCACCCATTGTTATTTAACAAGAATGGTCAGTGATAAATGATGAAAACAGAAAAGCCACTAGAAATAATAATTCCAAGCAGTGGAAGTTGCCATAAAAGCTAGTTTTACGTTTTTAAGTTTTCAATTTTCATAATTATGGTTCGAACAACAAATCAATAAAATGACCTTTAAATGATACGAGTACCATCTACCCGATAAAAAATATTGTGTACTGTAAAACGATTGTCCTCGTCGAGGTGAAAATAAAAAAAAATGGCGAGAACATGACACCTGAGATTTATTTTTAAGAAAGTAATACATACTAGGAGTACAGGGGTGAATCCGGGAAACACCTTACACGCTGTAAGCTTCAGGTCTCAGACCACAGCACAAAACTTAGCCTAAAATCCAATGTACCTAAATGGAAATTATTTCCAAATCAATTCAAATTAAATATTAATAAAATATAGATATTTACGTCTCTGGAATAGCTATTAAAATTGCAAATACCCTCAATTTGAACATCGCTGAACAATTACCACTGGCTTATATGCTTTATTTAGTGTCCATTAATAAAATATTTTTGGCTTATTGACAATCTATGGTCGGAGTTATTTCTGAACTTATAATTGTTATTTTGACCCGCACTATTTATCTTCTTAAAGTACAATTTAACAAATAATAATCATACGTATTAACTTCTTTCGCAAAGGCCGGTCATAAATCAAGATGGCCAAAAATTTGTTATCTCGAGTTCTTCCGGAGAAAGGCACTTTATGCCATTAGTACTTGCTGCATCTGCAGTCGTTAATACTACACCAATCTACACCGAGCTCGTTCACTATCTCAGCAGCACGCTAAGGCCACACGACACTCAACGCATTGCACGGATTTGTCGATGTCATACGTCCACTGCAGATGGATTTTTCATAGATGCTTCTATGAAAAACACAACTGTCAGATTTTGGGTTGGAATTATGCTGACGTCACAAGAATTTTTAATATTTTATTATAATCCGTTGTGTGTCTTGAAGCCGGTATTTGCGTGCTGGCATATATGGACGTTGACCTTTAGTCTCCTTATTCGCAGTTCCAGTAGTGGGGACAAAATAGATCGACGATGGTGATGTGTGCTAGTGTAGTTAATTGGTTGTTAATTATGATTGCTGATTAGTTGTGTCACTTATAAGAGTCAGTTTTGTCAACAGTCTTATGAATTTTTCAGAATTAGTGGCGGATCAGTATATCAAACATTTAAAAAAATTATCTCTGAACATTATTTAAAGTAACCTCAATACATTAATATTCCTGAAATATGCAAATACTTTTCAATGACACACAATTCCGAGGATGAATCTTAACAACTTCTATTAAACATTACAATCGCTTAGCAAACACCAGGGGCTAAAGATGCGTACCTACGTAACATTTTCTTAAGGGGATTTCCCCTTTACGCCGGCACAAGCCTTGAAGTAAGCTCAAGAACTCAAGCGTTCATAATTATATTTCACAATAACTCAACCTTGGCACACATTTACCAAGGACCAGATAATTACCATAAAGAATAAAAAAAAATTAAACCGTTCAACATCGAGGAAATTTTGTTTCGAGTGCGGGGGCGAGAATGGAAGAAATAACCGCTATTTTTAATTAAAACAGAAGGTTTGAACATTCTCGTAGAAACGGAACGCACTTAATTGTTTTTTTTTTCTCTGCTGTTGATAATCACGGCGCTTCAGGCAAGGGAAGCTTGAAGGATTTCCTCATTAATTTAAAAGCGAGTTTTGTTGCTAGAAAGGATTTAAAACAGTTTTTTATGATGTCATTTTGTGAATTAAAGAAAAGGGTGACGATCCGACAACGACTGTGTGATTGCTAGAGTCGTTAACACGTCGTGTTTCACATTTGATTTTTGTTTCGCCTGCATTAATAAGTTGCAAAAGAATTTTTTTATTAAGTCATCGCATTTACAGCAGCGCATGAAATCAACAGAAAAAAGACATAAGTAAAGCCGTTCGTGAACACATTAAATATTTAGCATAACCCGACGTTCGCTTGACTGCATTTATAAGAAGTATTCACAGTACCCTTTGAACAATTAATCGTAAACCATAATAAGGATATTGATTGGGATTGATTATTTATTTATCTTGGAATACCATAAATATAAACAGAATAAATCTAAACATGATAAACAATAACCCAACTAGGGTGATTATATCCTTTTCTATATCATCCATACAGAATCGCATGACATTCAACAAGAGTACAAACTTAATATACGGAGAGATAACTTGTACGTTCACTTTGGCTCGTCAAAAGTGACTCCTCAATTTCATATGCCGCGAGCGACCCTCAACTTTCGAGGTAACTCTCCTATTTGGTAAATTGGAGCCGTGTACTTTGTAAGTCTTCATAGTTTAGATGACTTTCACGACTGTTATTCAGAATTCAAAATATTTAGAGACGAGTTGTTTTATGAAACTTAATTATTATATGTCCCCGTAGAATCATAATCAAAGTCATTTTGTAATCTTACTAAAAATATTATAATCCAACCCTACCTAAACTTACGACAGTTACAAATCTAACGAGACTGTAATAATCGCTGTTTACAATTTTACGATAACCTGGACAAAATTTAATATTGTGTTTGCCACAGTATTTACGTGTTTTATTTTTTTGACCAGCTAATATCAGATTCTCTCTCTTATCTATCTCGAGAGACTATTAAAATATCGCAATTTCTCTCGCCCAGCCGTATCTCAAATATTAATTTTGCTTTCTCTGCTTTAAGGGCGTTTATCCGAAATTCAGTTTAGTTTATCATATAAACAATCAATGCAACATTTATTTATTGCATAAGAAATGTTGTCTAAAATGTAATGGAAATAAAAAGATAAAGTGATTTACGTTATACGGTATGCAATAAATTTAAGAGACTGATTCAAATGGATTCATAAATGGAGTTTCATTTTAAAGTTGTTCGTGTAAATAATATTACTCATGCCATAAAAATTTATATTGATAGGTATTAAAGGGCATATTTTTGGCATCGGGACGAATTGATAAAAATGCTTATTTCCGATATGGAAACATCTTTGTTTCTCTTTTCTTTTAAATGCAGTTTAGCACGTTTGAAGTTATATAAAAATCTGTCTGATAACTTATTATCAAGAACCTGTGTAATAATATTATAATTTTAATTGTAAAAAATTGGTCGGTAAATAAATGTAAACTATTTTCAACTTGGAAATTATTGAATCGAATATTGAAAATGAAAATAAAACACCATTTCTTTGTTTTGTTTTTACATTATAATTATCTGATAAAAATAAAATTTTCCGTCCGTGTACATAACGGGACATTGAAGAAAAAAGACTAAGAAAATTTCTGTCAATTTTTCTATCGATAAACTAGCGGACCCGGAATATTATTTTGCCATATAAAATTGGGGTGAACCACCCATATCACTTAGGGGTATGAAAATAGATAACAACCTATACGCAGATCTACAGAATATACATATAAAATTTCATCAAAATCGGTCAAACCATTTCAAAGGAGTATGGTAACAAAAATTGTGACACAAGAATTTTATATATTAGATAAATAAATCATTTATTTTATCGTATAAATTTAGCTTGATTCTAGTTTATATTAAGATATAAACAATGAGAATTTTGAATTTTCGGACTAATTACGACAATTACGACTTGGGTGCTCATGTAAATACTAGACCACATATATTTTTTATTGTTTCAATATCTCTAAATATATATTTTTGTTATTATCTCTTTACGTGTAAAGGCCACTAACGTGACACTGGTTGAATTGTGTAAACACAAATATGCCATACATTAAAAAAAAAGAAGAACTGAAGCATGCATAGTCATAGACAAACATTGCCAAGCAAGCTAAGCAAGTGCTCAGTAAGGCATTACCTAAAGTTACAGGTTTGGTGGTGGGTTACTTAACGACAAATCTGCTTTATTTATTCTTTAATATTAAGTGATTTCTAGTTAAGATCTGCCTTGTTATACGGGCAAAAATTTTTGTCCCAGTATCCCATCACGTACACTCCAACTTAATTTTCTCTAATTTTTTATTTTATTTTTCATGAAAAAATTTCTTAGAAATATTAGTATATTTAGGACTAGTTAGTTTTTCACGAACAATGTTGGACAAATCCTGATTATTATTCAAATAGCATAAAATAGGATAAATGCCCAAAATAGATACAGAATATTTATTTGAATAATCTGGTGAATTAATAGAAATAATAAATAATAAAAAATTACCATGAAAGAATGAGGTGAAATAATAAACCTTTTGTTTTTACGAGGGGTCATATGACCCATGTTAAACTGTTTTCATTTTTTTTTATAACTAACGCATAGACCGTCATTGAATTCAATTACAGTTAAAGTGTTTGATTGTATTTTATTGCGAAATATTGGTTATAAACTTCATACGTACTATTGATTTTGCGTATGTATTGATATATTATTTGATTTTGTGAACAAAGCTTTTTGATTTCATAACACGAGTAATTTTAATACTTTGACTCTATGTATAATCTGAGTAATGTGTGAGATGTCTATATTTATCTTAACATAATCATACACTATTAACACCAATACACTATTATTAAACTATTTTTAGTATATAGTAGTACAGTGTACCTTGCTAGGGTGAAGTTGTGCCTATTAGAAAAATACTATCGATATTGTGACTGCATGTTGATAAGGTATTGCCCACTGGCGGATGAAGTTCTAAATTGAGAAGTCAACTAAGTTGCATAGTTACAGTAAAGGTATAATACTCGAAATAATACGTATTTTAATTAGAATTTCATTGTCACGTACAGCTAGATAGCACAACTCTTAATAGAACTCTGCATATACTGAATGCTACAACAAATTGAAGAACATTTTTAGAATTCGTGATTCAGCTGACTCTTAATTAGTATTTCATTTATTTTAATTAGACGAACAACAATTCTACTACTTGTAGTTTTGTTTAGTAGGCAAGTCTAGTGAAGGTATGTAATTTATATTTTTAAATTGATTTACAATGATTTTGCTATAAGTAAAAAAGTAAAAAGATAATCTAAAGCTTTATTCGGAAATTGTCTACTTTTAAAATAATCTGAATCTACTTATCTTAGACCAGTAACCAGAGCTACTTATCTTAGTACATGAAGGAGGTTACAATTACTTCTTGTTTTATTTGCGCCATTTTTTACAGTAACATAATATTAATTACTTATTTAGTATGTATAAGAAATACATTATTATCGTTGCCATCATCGTAAGGACCCCTTAAGTTAAGAGTGAATATGCCTTACAAAATCATTGAGATATAATCAAATTCTGCAGATTTGTATGTAACTATAGTTTTGTATGTATGGTAGCTCTGTGGCATAGTGGATAAGCGACGCGGCCCGCGATCGTTATCGTTAAGAAACTTCGGCAAGGGTCGGTCACGGGATGGGTGACTAAAAAAATATTATCTCGAGCTACTCCGTGCTTCGGAAGGTACGTTAAGCCGTTGGTCTCGGCTGATTTGGCAGTCGTTAATACCCTTCAATCCGCATTGGGCCAGCGTGGAGGGACATTGCCTATCCTCCTTAACCATCCATAAGGAAGGCTTGAGCCCCTGCAATGGGGACGTAAAAGGGCTGATGATGTATGTAACTAGTACCTTTAATATTAAGTCATAAACCGAAAAAGAAAGAATCGTAACATTTTTTTAAATTGTTCACTTTACACATTGGCTCAAAGTACTTACAACAAAAGTGAAGTAAATATCTTTATGGTACGAAACGTAACTTCTGTAAGCCCCTTAGGATCGTTTTTATTCGTAGGTATCCAAATCTGAGCCGTTAAAAGATTACCGACCGCCTTATGTTTTCGAATAAGTAGTTTTTCCTCGGCAATGCCGCAGTGGTGGTATCGGGCGTACAAGATTTATATTCGCATAATGCCCACTAGACAATACGCTCACTATATTTTTGCTAGCTTCCCCAAACGTTTTGCTTAGTAGACCATTTGTTATGTTAGCTGATTTTTCAGTATTTTCTTTACACAATCTTTCTAGTTCTTGGTGTCTTACTTACATTATTAATACGTTCTATAAAAGGGATGGGTGACTGAAAAAAATACTATCTCAAGATATTAATGAAGTTACACAGATTGTTCTAGGTATCATCATCATCAGCCCTTTTACTTCTAATGCAGATTGTAGGGTATTAACGACTACAAATACAGCCAGGACCAACGGCTTAACGTTCCTACCAATAAAAGTTGTGTATTGTGAGATAATACTCGTATATAATGAAGTCAATCACAAATATAACGAGTTCCAATAAAAACGTCTTTAATATTTTCATTTAACCTCTACATATTAGATTTTTATATTATATAGTTCACACACAGGTGCTGTTTCTAAAGACTTTTTAATAAACATTCGTATCATGAAAATCTTTGAGTATAAATAAAGACGCAAGTTAACATCGGCATATTTCTCAATAATGCTGAATTTGGTATAAAATATATAATTTGTAAGGATGTAGTTTAGAACGATACACAAAGTAATTTTATTCTTGTAAAACATTTTTCTCAGTAAACAGTCAAGTCGACAATTTAAATAAAAAAAATCTGCTAAAAAAAAAACGCTTTTTCGTATGAAAGCCCCCTTAAAATATTTATTTTATTTTGATTTTAGTATTTGTTTTTATAGAGGCAACAGAAACATATAATTCGTAAAATTTCAATAATCTAGCTATCACGGTTCATGTTCACGGAACAGGCAAATGGACGGACAGGCAGCTGAGTCTTAATAATAGTAACCCGCTTTACCCTTTGGGCAAGAAACTCTAAAACGAAAGTCACAAATCACAAAGATATGAATTAACTTATACATCTTTACTCATATTACATAGAGGAAAGTTTTTTGATTGCATCGAAACTGAACTATTGAACCGATTCAAAAAATCTTTTACCTACAAGTAGATACATCATACGAGGTTGACATAGGCTATAATTTACGAGTGCACAGTCGCGGGACACCAGCTAGTCGCCAATAAAATAGTTCACTGATCTTGAAATCAAAGTCACCACCTAACAAAGCAATATATTACTAAGCTATCAGCCTACATTAAAGGTTGAATTAAAACCCATTGTCTTAGTTGACTTGACAACGCAGAATGATAAACTGCCTTCCCTTTCTATAAGACGTTCGTTAGCAATGTGACTATTTATTCAGAATATAATTTTAGTGCAGGATAATTAAGTAGGTATCTAAAAAGCAAAGTAATATAAAAATCAAGATACTCAAAACTATTTTCATTACGTTGATAAAAAGATGAGCTCGATGGCACAATGGTTAGCACTTTAAGTTAAATGAGGTCAAGTAATTTTCACAATTATTTTCTAGCTTCGGAAGATAAGTACGTTAAGTCGTTGATGCCGGTTGCATTTGAAATCGTAACAGCCACCAATAGGGCCAAAAATAAGGGTAGGTGCTGCATCGGTGCTCATTACTAATATCTGTTGATGATGTTGAAAAAAACAACGCACAAAACACTAAACTAGAACTTTCAAATGTTTCTTATACCTAAAGTACCCGGACAATAATTATAAAAAATATATTAGAATTTTCCATCTATTACATTTAAGAGATCAGAAGCCATTTATTTTATTATGATAAACAAATTATGCAATCTACTTTTCTAATAATAGCAGCTGACGAGGGCCCCGGGACTTTACATGATTAAACAACGTTGTGACCCAATTGTCAAGTATCACTTACTGTGGAACAAGACGGTAACTCTACGTTAATACGGTTAATCCGAAGATGTGCCCGTCAAGCTAATTTATTGATGCGAAACAATTGGCTATGTTAATAAGATAAGATACGAGTAAGATATAGATGGACACATACATTTTGTATTGTTCACATATAAAGGAAAAGTTTGCGAAACGTTCCTTAATTTTAGAGTGAGCAAAATCGATTCAGCTTTATTGACGTGAAAGCATAACAGAAAGAGTTCGCATGTATAATATCAGCAAGGATAATTAAAAATTTGCAGAAAGCGTAATATCCATATTGAACAAAAAGCATGTCTTTGATAACGAATCTTCTCAGTTGTCTCGGCATTTGCGAAAACTGTATAGATTGCTGGATAAAACCTTGTCTCAAGACATCAGTCGAAACGTCAATCTTTGCCTATTACCGCATTGTTGATTCCCCGATTTTCACAATCTTGTGAAACGAATAAAATCAGCTGAATAATTAACTTTAATTATGTTATATGCCTTACTTTAATAAGCCATATTTTTTTAATATTCTCAAAAAAAAATGCTTAACAAATCCACTTTGTCCCTGACTCTCTGAAGTGGGACTCGAATTCATGATCTTTCATAATCCGGGCTATCTGCTTTGACCACTAAGCTACCCAGGACCCATCAGTACTGACGAATTTTTAAGCACTTGTTACTTTTTCGCTACTTCAGAGCGTATTTTCATAAATGTTCAGGTAATCTACCCAAACAGTCAAAAGAAATATTTTTACAAATATTTTAACCTTCGATAATTATAAAAACTTGTTACAATGCTATAATGAAAAATATTCTTAATGAAAACTGCTTATTAAATCCACTTAGTCTCCGGCACTCTATAATTTCTTTAAGTTAATCATATTATATTCATAGAAATATCTATATAGTATAACTATAAATATAAATTCTATGTACCAATTCAGATATTAATTTTCAATAGGAATCCTAACAAGCTTTTTCCAATAAAAATGAAGTGCGCAGAAATATTTTGCCTCTGTCTCTATTTATAGAGATCCGTGGCGTTTAAAAGGTCAAACTGTTACTACATGAGAGGCACAAAGGAGGAGCTAATATAAACATCAACATTTACCATGCTACTTCCCAAAAACCTAATGTGAAACTAAAATAAAAACCTAAACATAACGGTATCTTAACGTCTTTAATTTTTATCAATTAAATCTTTCCTCTATAAAATATTACACAAAGCACAAAAAAGCTAGAAAATGGTCACGTCATAGTGACAGTTTTCTAATAAATGCGACTCCTTTCATTGTATCCATTAAAGTGAAGTAATTACACAATAGACTTAGTTATAGGAATATATTGTTTTGGACTGACTCATCGAATATTTTATAGGTGACAATACGTCAAGATAATACAATATTAAAGTTTCTCATTTTAAGTCTTAATCCGTTAATAATTAAGATCAAAAATTATTAAAGAAATTTAATTTTAATAGTAACATCATACTATTACTATTGTTATATGTTGTTGTCGAGTCTACATGTTAGTAACCGGTCATCAAATTTCAATTGTTTTGCAAGCTTAGGATTTCAAAACAAAAAGCACTCATTTCCAATTAAATTGTTAATTATGTCTTAGATTTAATTTTAATCAGAGTAAATAAATAAAAATGGCTAATGTCGTACTAACAGTTATCGCAAACAATAGCAAGAAATATTAATTAATGAAAAGGAGTAATTTGTGAGCCGTAATTTATGTCGTAAATCGAGGAAGTAATCTGTAACAATCAATGCTAAGAGGTTCCGTTAGATACGTGGTGATTACGTCATATTTGTAATATAGACAAGTTTCATAATAGGTAAACAGTATTAATGCTTATGATAAAACAAGCTCTGTCATTAAACTATACTATCAAAATACTAATTAAATTATCTTAGAAAAAAAAACTTAATTTATGCCCTAAAACATAATTAAACTGTATTTATTATTCTAACATGGATTTGAGATCAATATAATACTAAAATATAATTTAAGAATACAAACTCGTGAATTGAGAACCTTATAACAAAACTTTGGTATTTGCATTACTGTAAATATTTGAAGTATATAAAAATATTTGAAAGGCACGAATTCGTATTGAATGCAAAACTTTCCCATTTCGACAACAGAAAAGGTCACTTTGACGTAATACAAAAGTTTTTAAAAAGAGAATAAGAACTTTTTAGTGTGTTTTTTTCATTACAAAAAAAAAACTTTATATATGTTGGCCATATAATAAACTGAATATTCTTAAAAGTTCATCGACTAAAATTACAACTACTTAGGCGAACTTTTCACAAAGTTACAGACGAAAAAGTAAAAGGGTAGCTTTTCAAAAATTGAAATTCTGAACCTCCGATACAGAGAGGATAAATTAAACTAATTACCACAATTTGTTCGAAAGACATATTTTAATAGGCACCGCTTAAGGCCAGCATTTATTAAAATAGAAATTCTCTCGGTTATTACGGTCCAGAGATTGTGCCCGATTTCCTGTTAAATAATCAACGGGCACGCCACGTGACCGGTCTCTATCTACCCTCGAAAGATTTATAAGTGGGGCGTAACCACAGTTTATCTTAATCTTTGCTCGGCCCTACGTCTCTATCAGCGGAATTGAGATTCTGTCGTGATCCGGCTTTACGCTACCTTTGGTTTTTTTAAAGAGCTTGTACATTATCTCCCTTGTTCTCCGTCAGTAAATAACTCAGAGGGAAGGGTTCCAAACTTTGTCTTTTTAAATCGTTTGGAATATACTTGCCTAAGTTTAATATATAAAATACTATATAAAATAAATTTGATCTTGTAGAAATATCGAGTATCTTGGGCACGCCCAGATAATATAAATACATATATCAATAGAGAATTGTGGGTAAAAAGTGATAGAAATACGCTCACTGCGAAAGTAACAAATATTGACAAATACAATTTTTTTTTCATGATTAGGATAAAATGTTGCAAGAATTTTTCTGATAGATAAATATCAATATTGTTTGTGAATGCAAAATTTATTAAAAATAATCAAGTCTAAAATTACAAAAAAAATCTAAAAGCTATTAAACATATTTATATTACACATAGCAACACACAAAAAAATCGTAAGAGCGAGATGTAAAAATATAATATATGATGGAAAACCAACAGAGTAAAATGTATCGGTTGTCCTTTTCACGGACTGCTTGCCAATAATTTCTGGCTCAGTTGGCGGGATCAATTTGTTTGCTAGAGTGAAAACAACAGACAAAAGGGAGTAACATTTTTCTTCGTATATATAAAGAAACACTCCTGAAATCTGAAGATTTTTTTCTTATTAAGGAAAAGTAATTTATTTTTTAACCTATTTCAATTATAGAGGTTATCAATTTAACCTGTATAATTTCATTGGAATGACGCAATATTTCTAAACGGCCGACTTCTAATATCCGTGTCAAATTTTGTAAAAGTGTGTTTCTAAGTCAGTCTGTTGGCCCATGCATTTCACAGAATACAGACATCGGATAATGTTTCTTTTCATTTGATTTTAACAAATCAGAAAATTAAAAAATTGGCTAAATAGCAGAGACTCACCCGTAGGTATAATGAAAAATAAGGTTAGTATAAATTTAAAGAAGAGCAAAAAAAAGCTCTAAAGAAATATTAGACTGTCCCTAGAGTTCATGCGATAATACTCAGATAAACAATCGAGACTACATATTTATCGATTTATGAATACCACCGAGACTTGAAACAGTGACAGCTGACACTTTCCACTAGTCGTATGGTCTTTTGTAAGTATTTTACGCGTATTTTTATGACAAAAAAAAATCTATAATCTGTCTTTTTATAATGGCGTCATGATGTTATATTGTATATGTCTTAGAATAATTACTTAAGCATAGAAGTAAGGCTAAAAGTAAGAGTTGGAAATAGGTATCTGTCTTAAAAATCGTGATTCAATTTGCCTATAAGAGTAAATGAGTTAACGAATCCAAATTTGTTGCTTATTTAATAAGGTTGTTTCCTAGTTGATTCTCAAACTTGGATTCATTGGTTATGTAGTTGGATGCATTTACAGTTTTTACACTACTAGATTAAAAGATTGAGGTTATACTCTTACTTAATACAATATTATTTAAATATATACTACTATATATATACCTACCAAGAAAGCTACCAAGAAAGGTATATATATATATATATATATATACCTTTCTTGGTAGCATCACAGTAACATTATTAGCATTAACATAAATCAATGTTTGTTATCTATACTAATATTATAAATGTTTGGAGATACTGATACGAATAAGAGATTCTTTCAACTATGGAAAGCATACATCCTACACGGGTGATATAAGCTATAATTTACGCATTAGAGAACTGGGAAGAGAGTTGTTATATACCTATATAATAAACAAGCTTTCCGCAAGCGGCTTTGCCCGCGTGGTCCGCTGGTACCTTACTCATAGATCTAAACTCCCCTGCCGCACGAGCACCCCTGCCTTGGTGACGCTCACTTCGCAACGATCCGTGCAGCAGAAATCGTAATATTTTAATTTCGCCATAACTTCAAAACCAAATGTCCAATTTTAATAATTCAAAAACCAAATATTATCTACATAAAGTATACTTAATGATGAATTTATTTTGATAAGGATTAATAACGTGTGAAAAATAAAGGCATTTAAATGTAGTCCAAAAAAATTCAAGATTTTTAAATAAAAAAATGGTTGTTGTGCCACACTCGACATAGATACGTATAGTATTTTGTGAACTTTTTGTAGATATTTATAAGATCTACAGTTAATTAGAACATTTCATGATTCTATCTTTTATGGTTTAGACAGCGTAAGCAAAATAAGTAACTTTTCTGGTTGATTTTTTTGTAGGTATTTATAAGATCTACAGTAATTTGAACATTTTATGATTCTATCTTTTATGGTTTAGGCAGCGTAAGCAAAATAAGTAACTTTTCTGGTTGATTTTTTTATACCTTGTGTTTAAAAAACCCAGATATCTCACAGAACCCTATTTTTATCCAAATTAAATTTTAGCCCATGTTACTCGTGGATAATGTAGATTTTGAATGGTGAAAGAATTTTTAAAATCGGTCTAGTTGTTTTTGTGCCCATTAATTACAAACAAATGTACAAAACATACATAGGAAATGTTTGTTTGTAACTTTATTTTATTAGTGTAGAGATTAAAGATTAAATTCTAGTTTCATAATAATGACAGATATTTTGCGGATTAAAATACTACACTATAGATATAGACACAAACTTTATTTTGCAAAAGCTGACGCCTTGCAACAACAGTGGTTCATTCAAATGAAGTGGTAATTGATTTGAATCTTTGCACTTTTTCAGATGCAAATGATATTATCGTTCGAAGGATACTTTTTTTGCAGTTCTTTTATAAAACCGAGAGTGCTATGCTTTTTATATAGGTATATATATTTTTTATGTTATTGAAAATACATATGATTTAACTAAATCGAATTTGTTTTAATTATTACTTATTTATTAAATGTTTTAATGTCTACCTTTGCAACTAATTTCATTGTTTTAATACACCATACCATCACCATTATCATGAGCCTGTTTACATCCCCACTGCAGTGGCTTAGACCTTCCTTATGGATAGTTAAGGAGAATGGGCCATGATCCTCCATACTGGCTCAATACGGATTTGAGGGTATTAACGATTACAAATGCAGCCGGGATAAACAACTTAACGTGCCTTCCGAACAACGGAGTAGCTCGATATTTTTTGGTCACCCATCCCGTGAACGACCCTTGCGGAAGTTGCTTGACAACAACGATCGAAAATTTAGTTGTTTTAATACACCATTAAATATAAAATGAAATAAGAATAAAGATTTTTGGACGATCATATTGATTATTACATCCGAATAATATTATATTGCAACTTTCAGTTTTTTCTAAGAATTCTATTTTGAAAATGTTAATAATAATTTCATATTTACAAACATATAATTTATTAAAAAAATAGATTAAACATTTACAAAATCACATAACCATATCTTATTTACATCAATTCGTTTTTGTCGTTAAAATGTCGAAAATGAACGTCGTTAAGGTAAAAATAGTAAATCTATGAGAACGTTAAGGATTAGCAAAACCTCGTGAAAACCTACATAAATTGAAACGTGACTAACACTAACACATTTCTTTATAACACATGAACGCGGATCATAAGGAAAAAAGACGAATATATGTAATATATTATTCTAAGGTATATGTTCCTTTTTTAGGTTCGTAGCGCCTACGGCGACTACATTGACAGATGATAGTGGACCCCCAAAAGTACATTAGATATTCTTTTGGTACTGTATTCTTAGGGAATTAAATAAAAAAAAGAAATGAGTAAAAAGAGGTACAATTAAAGCGGCCTCAACAAATATAAAAAAAAGATTACGAGGCTAGTAACGGATGAAAATTAAAATAAAAAAATCCTCTACGTGTAAAATAGGAGGTTGGTTTATTAATGCGATAAATTAAATGTCACAGTACAAGTTTTCCTTTGACATGAAATAATTTTCGAGATTGAATGGTATATAAATGGTATATAAACATTTTTCCCTATTGTATTTCAGTTTTAATCAAAATTCCTTGATGACGAACGACATTTTGCAAGATTAAATTTTAAAGCTTATCAAAAGATTAAGACTGCTCTTGACAAAATGTTTGCTAACAGGAAATTTATATTCGTTTTCCATATATTTAAGTTTGATTTTTAATAGTCTATAATATAAATTATCTTTATTTCTTGAAGATTTTGTCGATGCAGTTTTTTTTACTATGTCCTAAACAATAAAATTGAAAAAATAAGTGATTTATGAAAAAACAAATACATTAAAATTTTCTTCATTTTTTTTGCCGTAAATCTTTTTTTTTTTGTATAGGACACAGTAAATAGACTTTGGCTAAATTAGATTAGAACTGTGATTTATATACATTCCAATCAAATTTGCCTGTAACATCAAATCATCTTTCACGTTGAAATTGATAGCGTGCTTTTTTAACGTGATGTCAGAAGCTGTAAAAATCGATGAGCTTATATAAAAAGAGTAAATAAAGTTGAAGAAGCGGAAGATGTATGCAAGGACCGTGCCTTGTAGCAAACGATTGTCTCTGTTTACATCAACTGATGTTATAGTATCATCAAATTTTAAAAATGATACTACTGCAGTCTATGAAGTATTAACTTTTTGGCACATACTTGAAAATAGTGTTAAAGACAAAATACTTATATCAAGTGTTCCTTCGTTTTAAATAAAGTTTAGAGAAGAATTATGATTAAGATATCCAATTACTGATTTCTTTAATACAAGCAGACAGGGATATAGTTATTCGAGGGTGCTTTTAAAAAGCACCCCAAAAAGCAAATAGAAAAAAAAACAATAGCTTTTGTGGTTTTTTCGCCCGTATCATCGTAAGCAAAAGTTTTTTTTAAATTGGTCTGATTGTTTTGAAACCTATTCAATGCAAACAAACAAACAATCGGATCTTTCCTCTTTATATATTAGTACTAGCTTTTGCCCGCAACTTCCCCCGCGTAGTCTAGTCCAGAAATGAGAAAATTGCATGAAAACTTTCATCCCCTAAATTACCTCTTTAGGGATCAAATTTTATAAAATCCCGTCTTAGTGAGTACCTAAGTCCTAAACTGAACCCGCATGCAAAAATTGAAAATCCTAGCACTTGTAGTAAAGAATTTTCATACAAATTCTCATCCTCTCATTTAGTCCCTTCGGGGTGGAATTTTCAAAAATCGAGAGGGTTTTTGAAAATTCCGCCCTATTAGAGGAGCTCTACGCTCCCTAAGGAATCTTCATTCCAAATTTCAATTTTCTACGCTCTGTAGTTTAGGCTGTACGTTGTCTGTCAGTCAGTCAGTCACTCATTAACACAAGAATAGATTACTAAAATTACGCTTTCTCAGAAAATCAAGAAATGTATACGTTTTCATTACACCAGATATATCTACAACCTGACACTGATTAAAAGTCATTAATATTAGCAAAACGAACACACTGTCCCAAACTTCAAGGAACATTGAATTACTGACGATTAACAACAATTCTGAGAGAGACTGTGTTCGTAAATAATTTAGTATCTTACTCGAAATCGTACAAAATGTGCTTCAGATTGAAACCTAAATAGATAAAAAGACAGCCGTATCGATTGCGGTTATAGGATGCAGCTAATTTGTACATAACGATAACACAATTTGGTAGAAGACGAATCATCGCAATGTATGTTATTCTAAGTAAATATATTAAACAACAAAAATTAGCGTAAAAAATGCGATTATTATTTAACCTACTTTGATGACGTAAATTATTATCATATTTATTATTATTCTCAAAATATAGGTTATAATTTTCTTACTATACGCGACATTTTGAAATCATTTTCTTCCGTTCACGCAAACGATAGATTAAAGACTAAATAGTTTATAATAACACAACAGCTGTAAACAATACAAGTATACATTCATCGCTTTGAAATAAACGTAACCTATGTTCAGTTGTAGATGTCATAAGGCTGAGATCTGTAGAGGTTGTGAGAATACTTTGATATAATTATGATCCTTCAAATTTCGTCTTCCCGACTGCAAGCTCTCGAGAAACAATGCAAACGTAATTACTTTATTGCGAGTGACATATAAACGTTAAGCCGTTTTTATGATTGTGTTACAGATTATTAAGTTGGGGAATTACTTTTGTGATAACTTGCTGGAGGCTTAACATCGTTTACAGTTAGGTTAAAAAGGTGTATTTCTTCTTTTTAACGTGTCATATGCAATGTTACATTCTACTCTAGCTGTCATAATCTTTTATTTCGTAAGGTAACGAAGTAAACTTATTAAAATTATTTAGACTGCGATATGCGGATGTCCATGATATTTTGTTAATATTGCCACAAAAATCGACAACAAAGCGAATATTAATGTAAAAATATATAGGTATATTACAAAACTATTATTTCAAACAAGCTTTCCGGGATTTTGCTTGCACTTCTGTCACTTAAACCCCCATTTGCTAGAGCGAGAAACGTAGAGGTCCTGCAACAGCGTCCTACGTAAAGGAGAATGGGCAATGATATATGGAGTTTCGTTTCAAATTTTTTTTTTGTGCCACGATAAAACCTACATCATTTTGTAGTGTTTTGGCCTTAGATTCCATTACAAAAAAAAAATAATTACTCTAATTCGACGGATTCATTAGAAATAAGATGCTGAAGTTCATTAAGTATGTCGAATCAGTTTGGTAAACAAACACAATTCACACACAAAAAAAAAATCTCTGTCTGGAATATGTTCAGTTTCTATAGTTACGAGGGAACTCGAAATTCACTCGACGTAAAACTTAAAGAAAGAAGAAAATCACTAAAACATTCAACAAACGAACTTAACAGAACGAAAGGCAATACTGTAGTGACAGCTGTCAATTGTGTCAATGTATGCCTTTCATTTAGCGGGTCATGCATGTCATTATTGCCATTCTAAAAATGTTATAAATCGACTATTTTTAATCGTCTTGATTCGATTAAATCATTAAAACTAATTATTTATTTATGTTCTTAATAATGAACAATGTAATTATTTTACTCAACAATATACTATTAACTGACATAGAGAATAGGTTATTAATTATGAATAAACATGTTCACTCAATAAACTCAATTAATCGATTCCGCTCATAAGGTTTCATCCAGTTGTTTCATCATTTTAAATGTTTTTTCGTCTTTCATGTTTCAGGGCTCTTACCTAGTCAAATACAATATCGATTTATATAATTGATGTAGATTTTGAATACTGGCAACATTATAAAATCCCATAAAAATGGTGGATATTTTAGAGAAGTAGTAAAATCAGTTACCTTTATTTTAAACACATTATACTCCGTTGAAGTTAGGGCTGCATATTTTAAGGTATTTAGGTAAAATTAAAAACTTATTTTTTAAAAGAGGTTTGATATCGTCACAAAGCGAAACCACATTTGCCCATTCTCCTTTCGGGGCAATATGCAATACGCTATATTTCTCGTTTTAGCATAAAGCGGTTCAGGACCACAGAAAAGGACAGGGAAAGAAAATGGCGATGACGTTCTGCCAGATGAAACTCAACCCTAAACCAACCCTAAGCAAACAAACACAAACTAATCTAGATATTATAATTGGATAAGAATCGAGCATTTTTAATATTGAAAGCGCTTTGCGCAGCTACTTACTGAAGTAGCTGTGTATACTGATACATAATAATAATAATTCTTTATTCATGCCAAAGATAAACATACATTTGAACACTAGGTATGCACTAAAAATTGGTTCTTACTGAATATATACCTCGAAAACTTAACCTGATTTATATTCCTGCGATTTCGTTTACTTGTTGCCCTTACACATTAACAGTTAGTGACCGTTTGATACACAAAATTAAATTTAATTACTCGACGGAGCCTTCTGCAGTTTCGCTAACTTGTGACAAAATAAACCTCCTTACAAAATTATCTTTGGGCCTCGGTTAGAGTATTTGCGTATTATTCACTTTTCTTCGGTTCTAAAGGAACCTTTATTAATAAATTTCCGTTTATTTATGTTTCTCCTCGTTGTGGTTTTATGAAAATAAAGACAAAATGTTTTTCGTAATTTAATATTTGTGAGTCTATCTGAATCGCGTACATACTAACTTTTCTCTTCAAGTCGATTTCTTGAGATAGATTTCATTAATTATTGTTCTTTCAATATCCAAAACAGTTTAGCAGATACGAAGTTCCTTTGAAATTATCTATTACTAGTTTTCCGCTAGCGGCTTCGCCCGCATGGTCCGCTGGTACCCCTGCCTTGGTGACGCCCACTTCACAAAGGGTCGTGCAGCGAAAATCGTAATATTTTAATTTCACCATAACTTCAAAACCAAACCTACAATTTTAATCATTCAAAACCAAATATTGTATATATACTTATATATTATATATATATATATATAAACTGTTCTTAGAGATGAAATAATTTATTTTGATAAGGATTAATAGTATGAGTAAAATAAACGCGTTTAAATGTAGTCCAAAATAATTCAAGATTTTTAAATAAAAAAACGGTTGTTATGCCTCACTCGACATATATAGGTACTATACCTACGCGGACTTTTTTGTAGATATTTATAAGATCTACAATTAATTACAACATTTTATGGTTCTATCTTTTATGGTTTAGGCAGCGTACGCAAAATAAGTAACTTTTCTGGTTGAGTTTTTACACCTTGTGTCCGAAAAACCCAAATATCTTACGGAACCCTATTTTTTTCCAAATAAAATATACCCTTTTTTACTCGCGGATAATCTAACTTTCGAATGGTGAAAGAATTTTTAAAATCGTTCTAGTAGTTTTTGAGCCTATTCATTACATACAAACAAACAAACTGTTCCTCTTTATTATATAAGTGATGAAGATATACTTTAATGACGTTATTCACATTCATGGTGATAAAACTAAAAATTCTAACTAAAAGTCAGTCAGTCTTTAGGCACTAATAAAGTACTTGAAAACAACTTCAAAAACAAATCTAAATTATAATTCTTTAAATTAAAACTTACAAAAATTTATTGATGTTCACATTATAATAATAATATTATCATTATGTAATAGACCTATTATATAACTTTTTTGCCACTGTTATTTTGACATAAAAAAACCTAGAGAACCGATCACACTCTCAATGAGACCTCATGACAAGCACCAGCTTTTGAATGTAAAAATAATCGTCAAAATTGATATATTCAGTGAAAAGTATGAGGTAATACATAAAATATAGTCATATTGAGAACCTCCTTGTTTTTCAAGTCGTTTAAAAAGGTTGTCAATCTTTGGAATTGCTCAATAAATAATGGGTAAGAATTCAAATCGATCTATTGAGCTTTTATGAATTATGGGACTCTATCTCTAAGAGGGTGCTCACTGAATGTTGATTCAGACCTCTTATTTCAAATCGAGATGCCAGAGTGGGTCAAGGTTTAGGTTTCAAAGGCAATATTAATTTTAGGGTTATGAAATAGTTTGTTTACTATATAACGAACAGAATATTTTGTGTTTACATTATATAAAAATGAAAAAGCTGCGTAGTTTGTTCGATGCTTTAAAAATACAATCGTTTTGTCCGTCGGTTTATCACAACTAATGTTCCGAAGCTACTGCTGCGATGGATTTATAATTTGGTACAAGTTGAAAACCCAAAGATGAAGATTAGATACATTTTTCATCTTTGGGTCATCAGGTTGAATTATAAAAAAAAAAAAAACTTTTTTTGATCTTATTTTAGATACTTAATCATTAGTCAATAATTATGCCGGCCAGATACGTCAAGTGGTTAGTATACAAAGAGTCTGTAATATATTAATTTTCTAGAAATTTATACAGATATTGCACACTCTTTTCCCACATCACTCCAAACACAATTATTTGAAAGGAAAATAGTAACATTCTTCTTATAATTTATACTGTATTTATATATTACTAAAGTGCAAACAAAACTAATAATTGTTTTACCAGTCTTAACTTAACTTTAATTTTACCCGTCGTAGAGCTGTCGCCCGGATTGCGAAATGTCGTGGGTTCGAGTCCCATCTCGGAGTACCTGGGGCAACTAGCATTTTTTAAGCATTCTTATTGAGAATATTTTTCAGTATAGCTTTGTGAATGCAAATTTGATCATATATAATAATATTATAGTCTTATTTTTCAAAAGAGTTGATTAAAAAATATGTATTTTGATTGTACAGTATAAAATTAATTATAATATCTGTCTTATTAATGGTGTAAAATAAAATATTCATTCAATATATTTTGTCACACATAATATAGACGGAAAAGTTGGTGACTATATTACTTAACATCAATGTTTTCTAGGCAGCAATAGAGAAAACATACGATAGAGATAATATTTCTACTTATTATTATTACTATAGCGTACTAAAAAAACACTAAATGTATTGCTATAAAACAAATAATTCTAGAATTCTCTGGAATTCGAATGAGCAAACATGAACTTTACGGCACAATTTGCTAAATAGGGTATTAGTGAATTTGCATATTATAATAAATTACAGTGAAAACAGTAATTTTACATATTAGGAGCGAACACTAAAATTTGTACACCCTTTTAATTTAATACTTATTTAAGAACAGTTTTTAGTTTGGTCTAAAATGTTATAAAACAGAATCAAACATATTTAGGATCCTAGACGAACCCGTCAATAGTTTTATTTAAAAGTTTTTTATATAACAATGAATTTAGAGTGCGGTCTCAGTGTCACTGACTCGTAGTACATTTTGGCGAAGCTTACGGGTTTTGCATTCACATAAATTGTGTTCCGTGTCAGTTTGTTCGCTCCTTTTTTTGGCGCAGTCAGCAATCCGTGTAGGGTTACAAGGAATAAAAAAAGGATTAAACATATTACTGTTACATATGCTTCCGAGGCTTTGTCACAAACGTGTGATGTAAGATTGTAATGAAAATGTCCTTTTTTAAGCCAGTTTAGAGATTTGAATTTAATTTTAGTTTTGAAAAAAACATTGTGTATCGTATAAAGTGATATACTAAAGTATGCACTTGTTTAATTTTTATTCATAGATGTGACATTGAGAGTAGTAAAACTGAACTATGCGAGTACCTCGCGTTCCAGATGAGATACTATAATTTATGTGGCGGGAAAATGGATTGGTGCGGGAGATTTAAAAAAAACGACAATCTTCAAGAACCATTAAAATTACTATAACATATCAACGGGACCCTATCAATGTGCCTTTCGTTGTCCGTATTAAGCAAACACTTGAAATGTCAGAGACTACATGTTTCTTATGCCAGCCAGCCATCAGACAAGCAATAAAAACAATATGTATAATCTCAGAAGAGTTAGGCGTTTCTTTGAGTAGAAATTTATTTTCTAACAAATAAATTATCAAAAATAGCGAAATAAAAGATAAACAGCGAGATTGAAGAAGTATGTCTGTTAACAGAAGATTATTGACACTAGGCCTTAGTTTTAAAACTATTTTAAGCAGTACGACAGGTAATTATGATGATCAATTGACGTATGTAAGTATTACAAGTTTCATAATTATCGTTTAGAGTACAGTAGATATCTGCTACCATTCAGTTATCACCTTTCAATGGCGTAGTGTGATTAAGTTATTTTATTTTAAAAAAGAACTTTTCGATACACTTTACGATTTTGCTCGAAAATCCTTCTACCTTTCTTTCTTCAGTGCAAGCTACTCTTTACTCTTTATTTGACAACGCAATATACCTGACTTTAATATCTTGATTTGATGTCCATTGACGATTGCCTGAAAGAGATTGCTTTTAATCTATAAGGCCGCCGGTTTTAGTTTTCATAAATGTGTTTGTTTGTGATATTTTCATATGCAATAAAGTTTATTCTTATCTTATTATATGGTGCCATTTAATCGATGTTTCAAGTTTTGAACATTACCGATTTGCAGAAAATGGCTTAATTTTTTACGCATAATTTGTTTGTAATCTTAATAACTCAGCCTCTGTCTACAACAATTCCGTACTAATCGGCTTTCAGCATCACCTTCGATTCATTGGATTTACCAAAGTGGCTAGCTTTCGTCGTGATCTCAAGTCGAAATCGTATTTTGAAAGCGGTTTAATCAAAAACCGTTGAAACCTTCCCTGGACTACGACAAACATTTTAAAATCAAAATCAGCTAAATCGGGTTTACTCTTGAGTTTTAGCAAAACTTTAGAGCAAGGCAAACATTAATCGATTTTTGTATAAAGAAGATTGTAAAGGTAATTGGAAGTCGTAGTTTTCAGGTAGAAATCATTTCTCTTTGTTGAAATTTGTTTTTAATTCCACCATCCTGATTCATTTTTAATTCCAATCGGCAATTGCGATGAAACGACAATTTAATATTAATATTATTCTTAATTAAAATACAACGACGAAAAATACCAAACATCGTTAAATTTCTAATTACTTCTATGAACTTACAGCGAATGTCGCTGTAAATTAATTAGCGAATAAATTTATTTCGTTTTCCTTTGTTTTATCTGTTCTCTGTCTTACGCTTCTCATATGAAAGATTAAAATGAATAATGTTCCCTACAGTGAGTCTTTTTTTTATTTGTAAGTTTTAAAATGGTAATGGACTACGATATATATCTTTACTAAATCGTATGTAGGTAACAACCATCCTATCTCAAAATGTGAAGGTTATTCTTTGCATTAACCTATAAATCAAAATTAAGACCTCCAGCATCATTATGCTACTATTTATCCTCAGATACAAAGACAATAATGCAGGTGCATGCATATACCTGTCAGCAGTGCGTCAGATTATAAAAATCTGACGTTTCTTTAGTTAATTTTAAACTATAATATTTTGAGGGCAGAGTTTTAAGTCAATTGCAGTAATTTTACATATTGTGACAACCTGACGTGCAGCCGTGTGCACATATTCTATAGGTGCGTCCATGACACGGATGCAACCGACATACGGTACCTACGCAAAGAATTGTGCCGATTTTCCGATTACTTAAGTCAACTGCCTCTGGATTGTTAAATGAAGAAGGAATTTATGACATAACCTTTAATTCTATTCATTGTCCTATTAATGTCCCTACTATTGGAGCTCAGGCTTATGGGTAGAATCGACTCAAGTCGAATAGGGAGAATGGGTCAAAACCAGCCATGAGCACCCAGTGCGGATTAGTGGGTATGAACAACTGCAGAATCAGCGATGACCAATGGCTTAACATATCTTCCGAAGTACAGGGAAGCACGGGCACTGGTCATTGCGAAACTTGCTTAACAACTGTTTGATATAACGCATAAATATAACGTCATTGGCAAACATCGCATTCTTTGTTCATATTATATAGATGGGACCATTCCGGATAGTGGGCCGTGCGTACCGTGCGTCAATTGGGTGCGTACGTATAAAGTGGACGTTCACCCTATTGGAATTCGAAAATCGTCAAAAGAAATTCTGTTAATTTTTTTGAAGTCTCCAGAAAAAGTTGTGGATTTTAACAAAGTTAAGGCTATAAGAATCTCTCTCAATGTGGGGAATATGTTTTTAAAAGATTCCTAGCCTTGATACATCTAACATAGATAGCAACTTTTCTAGACAACTGTGATGCCACACTAACGGCGACTTATCGAGTGCGTGAGAACTTCCCGTTGTCGGTATATTGCCAGGGATAATCCCGACTTCCACCCATATCCATTAGCCGACGTAATGCGCAACGTATTTCACGAGAGGCGAAAATGGTTGGAGCAACTTTTATATCGCGCTTTCATTATGTGTGTTGTTTCTTCGGCAATCTTCGGCGAATGATCGGATTATTGGTAGTTATTGTTTTTGTTTGTGGTTGTGATATGTATAATATTTTTTTTTTACTATTGAATTGTTCGGAAAGTCGTTTCGGTTTTAATCAAAATGTAATAAGATTTTCTTTCATATTTTTCTAATTTATATATTAACCAGACCAAAAAAACTTATCTCTTCTAGCGTTATTTAAAGTCCGTTTATACATATAAATGAAATTGGAGCGTCGTTTGTAATGTTAAAATAACAGCTTTTTGCTAAATGCATGTGTGTTTATTATGTACGGTATATATACAAAAATAATATTTTTATAATTTTTAGTCTATTTAACTGTCTGTTTGTTCCGGCTAATCTGTGAAATGGCATTGATTTTGACGGGAATTTTACTGGCAGATAGCTTATGTAGTAAGGAGTAACTTAGATTACTTTCCACGCGGACGAATTAGTTTGATATAAACATCTTCCTTTCCAAAAAAACTTATACCAATTATTGAATTGTCTTTTGATCATTACATCACACATTGTTTTTACATTAGAACTAGGTACATTTTTATCTTCTAGATTATAAAACAAAAATATGTTGAAAAATTTCTAATGGTTTTCCATTTTCTTAAACAAATAAGTGTCAGTATATTAGCTAGCAATAGATTGTAAAATGATAATTACGTGGCGTATTTGTGAACTCAACAGAAAAAAAAATACAATTTGTTTCTCCGTTGGAAAGAACAAAATTATTTTTTAACCAACCTACGAGTACTATATCAGGGGGAATATTTGAGACATTAAAAAGAGATCCAAAGAAGTGCTCTAACATTAATCTTAACTTGTTTGGATTATCAATCCTGTCTAAATAAAACTTCATCATCACCTTTAAAATAGTATGATTTCATTATAAGAACACCAATATCGATTCACTATTGGGGCTGGCACACATTTAGCGAAGCGGACGTAGAGAATACTTGCTAATAATTAACAAGTTTATTTTCAAAACGTGTCATATTAAGCGGATCTTAAAATTGAATTGATGTTCGAGAACTATGACAGTTAATTCATTAGAAGACAATTTTTTTTAGTGAAGACAGAACTATTCGTAAACATACATTTCCAGCTGATGAATATACAGTTAATAATTTCATAGGTATAATGTATATTAGACGCCGCCTCCAAGAGCGATTCTTACGCAATAAATACGCCTAGAACTAACATAGACTGACATACATCAAATTAGTGTAATAAAATAATAATACATTTACAAAAGGCCATCTTTTATTGATAACAACCTTTTTAAAATCTGTAATAATAAATTTGTGTCACATTGTTATTCAAACCTTTACTTACTAAAAGCAATATGCTTTAACACGAGAAGAATAATTTAGAAATAGCCATAAACCAAAGAGAAGGAGATATCCAGATACCCTCTAAACCGAAATATGAATTCTCTGAAATGTATCCAGACGTCCCGACGATGGAACATTTTTACGATATGCGCAACTTTTATTGCCCCCACCAGCAACCGAACATGATGTTTACAGTCTCTTCAAATAGTCCTAATACCTGACTTTCATTTATATATTACTGCCATAACTTTGGCTATTGCTTCTGTGGTTTCTGTTCTTTTATAACGGATATAGCTGTTTCCCACGGTTTTGGACGCATGGTGCTCAAGAAATAATTCCTTCTTTTGTATTATACTGCGTAGCGGGTAAATGTCAGCATAGCTAGTAACTGAAAAAGAAAACATTGAAAAACGGGACCGCGAGTATTTCTTCAGGCATAGTACGCGACGCCTGTGTGCCCTTAAGAATTCACCGATCTGTGTCACATTTTTTAAATTACTTTTAGTGTTTTATATTTTCCAGAAATTTAAAAATATGCTGCGCATTCTCAGCCCACATTACTGAACAAAAGACAATGTCATTATGCTCCTTTGCCACATAAAAAAAAGAATGGAATATGATTACCATAATCTATGAATAAAACATTTTTAGGCCGCTGCGAATTACGTATATATTCTAGTCTAGTCAAATTAGACATAAAAATTATATATTGGCTAAACTTCGCATAAAACTGATAATTTATACAGACGTCAATCTCGTTATTTAAAGAAGTGTAGAAGAGATCTTTAGTTAAAAAAAAACATTGAATCCGAAAAGATCTTATAACATATCAAATGTAACGTAATACTTAACGGAACACATATTCCTGAATAAAAATATGAAAACCCGATCTATGCTGCTTGCTTATTTACTCTTATTTAGTTTTATGATAAGCTATCACTATAATCTAAAATCACGCTTACGACCCAGACTTATCCGTAGAACAAAAAACACATTCATAAGCACTTTTATTAAGCATTTTATATTACTTTTCGACTATAACATTAGAGTTTCAGCAAGATTTTCCAAAATATAGGGAGTGAGGTACCCAATGAAACTAGATTTAGTTACGTAACATTTGACCGACCGAAAGACCGAAGATTATTTGCCGACCTCCGTGCCACCAATCTGTCTTTCCTCTCAGGTCCTGAATTTGACTCCGGGTTGGGTCAATGTAAACGATGAACACCTTTGTTATTTCGAATTTCCATGATTATAATTATTTAATTGCTTAATTTGGGATCTAACCAAGAATGTCATGATGTCTCAATGTTTATTTATTTATGCGCATTAGGCTATAAAAAAGTTGACAAATTTCATCACTTGATTTTAAACCTCAAAGCTTTGAGGGCAGAGCTCAAAATCAAAAGAACAAATTTAACATGTTATGGTCATGACGTTCAGCCGTGTGCACCTGAGTATCTAGTTAGTGAACTGAATCGCCTGTATACTTTCATTATATATTAACTAATATACTTAATTTAGTCGTATACAAACTAAAACTTGAATGCAATGTTTTAATTAAAGGTTCCATATAAGAATAGACAATAGCGAATATGCGTCTGATTCAAAAAAAAAGGGTTAGATATATTTTATAACGTTCGTTATTGCTTTAGAATAAAGTCTATGTAAATATTTTTAAACAGTAGTTCGTTTTAGTCTTGAAAATAATTATTAAAAAGTGCAAAAGTGCTTTAAAATATTTAAACGTCACGCTGCTTGTCAGAGCGGATGTGACGAAAATATACACGTATAGGGATGTCGTTGTTACAAAAAGTTAACATCGACGCAATAACATCAATGTATTATGTCGTAAAATAAACAACAGATTACAATTTAAACGATGTTTTAGGCTTTTATTTTTCTGTCACCAATTTGGTAAATTATATACTTTATTAAAAAAGTCTATTTTATATTAAAAAGTATATATTAAAATTTAATGTTATTATACTGTAAAAAATCGATTAGCTGTTAATCTATTTGGGTAATTTAATAATAATCAAACACTAAAATCCATATTGATTTAAAATGTCATATCTCTAGTCATGTACATTAACGTTAGCGTAATCTTTATCTTTGTTAGATCTGCTTTTTTATTGAAAACGTAAATGCAACGCTAAAGTTTTATTTTTAACTTACACATTTTCTTTATTCAGAAATGAGACAACACATTAAAATAATTGCACTCGATTCTTTTGATTTGTTGTACAATAAAAAAGAGAAAAATTAACAGCGAATAAAAGACAAATCACATAAATGACAAAATAAAAATGTCTTTCCTGAAAACAGATTACAACAGACTTTAAATGGACATTTAATCCCATTCAAAGCAATCCAAGCCCGACTTTCCTGTTCCTTTTTTCTAAAAAAATGTCAACAGTGTAATATTTTTTCACGTTTTTTATCCCTTGTCCAGCGGCAATGTAAATTCAGATATCATAACGGCAAACCCTAAAGGCTCTTGCAAACTGAAAGCGTAGCTTGTGAATATAGTGCCCCACCATGCCAATCTTTATTTAGCTTAAACCAAAATCACTGATCTATAGTGTTTTTCTGAAAAAGGTTTGTTTGTAGGTTAAATCTTCAAAAATACTGATCCGATCATGAAAATTCATCTACGAGAAGCTATATCGAGGGCTATAACAAGGGTATGAGCAATAATTTACACAATGAAGTAGAAGGAAAGCAACTGATTTTAAATAAAATGATAATGAACAAAAGAATAAAGTTTAAATCAAATAAGAATAATAAGTAAAAAACCAAAACATGAATTTATGAAAAAATCGCTATACAAAAAATAAAATCAAATGTACCTCATGTGGTTACGTAACTCACACGCCGGTTTCAAAGTACCACCCTCTCTGAGCTCCCTAATTCGAATCGCAGGCAGATTAACATATAAATTGAAAGTTTCAATATTGTCTAAATTCTCGATATTGTGTTAACTTTGTTGTTTCAAATTTCTACAATACAAAGCTATTTTCCTTTTCCAAAGGTTAAGAGCGTGTGAATTACTCTGTTAAAAGAAAAAGGCACCACACAGACACAACTTTACCCCAAGATCAGTAAGATGTTTCCTACAGTAAAAAATTGCGATTAACGCGGACATATATTCCGCTTATTGTTTGACGAGGTCTTAAGTCTTTCGCCGCCACCACTCAATTCCGTGTATGATGTCACTTCGGTCCGTTGAAAACTTCAAAACTATCTTGGAAATTTATGGTAAGTAGTTCGCAAATTACCTCCAGCGGGATAAAGTCTAAACTTATCACTCGCTCATAGTTTTCGAGAACAAACACACATAATAATTTTGGAACCACATAGACATAAAAATGGTTTTATATAAAATTAATTGATTTATCTTTCTCCTTTAACCTTTTTATAATTCAACATTCAAAAGTCACAAGTCAAAAGTTACAAGCATTTATTAGGTTTTATCGTAAAATAACAAAGAATTGTAGTTATTATTGGTATCAATTCAAGCCTGGCCAAAAAAGGTTTATACCTGGGACATAACAGCGACTAAGCTATAAATATTAAGCTGAAGTGAATTACATCCTAAACGATGTCCTAGACGCAAATGATAACATATAGACATTTTGAATTTCACTAGATTAAAGAAATATGAATTACTGTATTATACATTTCGTTTCTGAATGTGACTGTTTTTCTGTTCTTTTATGCTTGGCATTTTTTATAAACACCAATGTCCTTATCAATCAGAATGCCATCCTAGCGATATTCTATATGTCGAAAACATCACATATTAAAATAAAAAAGAAATATTTTTCCATCAAAATATTTATAACGATGAAAATTTTCCATTTTACTGTTGCCGTTACATTTTGCTGAACTATTATAATATAGGTACATATTAAACACACGTTAATAAAAACTCTATAGAATAAATTCCACGAAAAATTAAATTGAAACACAATCACGCCTCAGGAGATCCCGTTTCTGAAATTAAAATTAATGAATTTGGAGCTTCGCGGAATATATCATATATATTGATAAGATAGGGAAGAATATGTTGAATTTACCTTGGTGTACCTAATAACTTAACAATGTAGAGTATTATAATAATAGCCATAAGCTGATGCTTATTAGTAATCAATGCGGATTGGTGAGTGTTAACGAATGAAGATACAATAAAGTTACAGCCAGTGCCAACGGCTTAATGTGCCTTCCTAAGTGAAGGATCTCAACATAATAATTTTTAATGATCGTTTCTTGCGTAAGTTGCTTAACAATTATATAATAGAACAAACGCACTAACCACTGAGCTATGGAGCTCCTCCAAAAATTGTATTATTAATAATTGGTAATATTGAAGGTTCAAAAATAAAACGTGTAAAATGCAAAAAAAAATGCACTTTAGTTTCAACATAATTTGGTTAAGGTAGAAGTGAAGTGATTTCATTTTTATCTTTACAAAATTATATTGAAATTTATTTGACACAGCATATTTGTATTCAGGTAAACAAATTAAATAAAGGAAGGCTCAATCCATATTATATTTATACTAGTAAGACTTACAGTAGTCAGTTACCAAAGTAAATTTCAAAAATAAAAGTGGTTTTCGTTTAACTCCGTAATCATACCTAGATTGAAAAATATATAATTATACCATTTTAAGAATACCTCCTTTCCTGAAGAGAAATCATTAAGATTCTGTGCGCGTGCGATAATGCTCAAGTTTCCTGGTGCGTATAAATGTCATAATACGAGACTTTTATACATAAAATAAGGGAGTTTTTCAAGGCTTTATCGTCCTGATTTTGTAAGATGTTTTCACGAAATGAGTTGTGAAGTTGTCCTTTTCTTCTTGGAAGTTTTTAGACCTACGCACAACTTCGCCCCGATTTCTTTTTTGAATAAAACAAATTGATCTTTTCCATACATTATACAATAGTTTTCAATGTTTATTTGGAACAAATGTGCTTACGGATAACACAAAGATCACATATTTTTGTCATTTATCTAAATTTAATACAGGAAAAGAAAATAATGCTACCTAATCAATGTAATTAAAAACATTTTATGTTAAAGAAAAATGCTTAAAAAAATATTTCTATAATTAAATTCAATATTACTTACTTTAAAAGCGGTTTAATTATTCAAGAATTACTATTGAAGTAGGGTGGAAATTTTCTATAGGTGAATCAATCATAACCGCCCGATTTAAATTCTATATAACTCACCAGTAATTGACCGTTTCCTCGATTCGGTTCCATCTTTGAGAAGTTTTGTACTTCAGCAGTGAGGTCAGCAATAGGTTGATGATATAAGCATAGTGAATGCAATATGGACCAACAATAATACCAATACTTTCACCTACGGAAGCCACATCATAAGTGAGTGACATAGCCTCAACAAATTTTACTCAGACGAAGTTGTGGGAGGTAGCTAGGTAATTATAAATTTCAAAAAATCCTTACACTATCAAGTGTTTCACAATTTCAAAAGTTTTCGAGTTATTCAAAACGTATTACTTATTAGAGATTAGAGATAGAATTACCAAGAGTAGTCCCGACGGATTTTCTCACGAGTTCCAAACTATTGGCATCGGCGACGGTCGGGACATCGCGTCTGCATAATAATTGCATTTCAATAGAATCGTAATGATTTTACTGTCTACCTGAAGTCCAATATTATAGTGCAATCTTTTCCTCACACATCAGTAGTGACAGATAATATTGGACTTCAAGTTGATAATACAAAGGCGAAATGTAAGTCGTTGTGATTCTATTGAGATGCGATTATTATGTAAATATTAACAGAATTGCCTGCTAGGGGGTTATAGTCAGCGGGCTGCAAGTGCGATTGAAGCACGCGGATCACTACCTAACAACTTGACAGGCCACCATTGGCTTTTTATATATTACTAGAGTAGTTGTAACTCACGGCTTTGCCCACGTGGTCCGAGTACTGTGTGCACACTGGCTTTATATACTGGAGTTTTTAGCTAATCTTAAAAACGTTATGAAATTGATTTACATCACAAGTTAATTGCTAAGTTGGAGCAGTGTCGTGTAAGAGTGCTTTGACTTTAAAACATAAAATCTCATTAGGGCTTTTAAGGTTTGAGTTTGTTATTAATATTATTCTTTGATATACTCGTAATAAAGGATTTCTTACCGAAAGTTTAGCCAATTAATTCAGTGTACTTCACTGAAATAAATTTCAATCAATTCAAGCCAAAATGAAAGGCTCAAAAAAGAAGTATTCAAACACAAACTTTGAACAGTGTTGGTTTAATAGCGATAAAAGATTAAAATTAATAAAATGAAGTTTGTTTCTTTTATAAAACAATATTAACTAAATTTCTTATATAAAAAAAAAATACCTTAAATCGAAACCTCGGGTAACTCAATTAATTATAATTGTCGTCCGAATTTGCGAAATTATAATCAAAATTCTTATTTGGTTTTTTAAAGGACAAAAATTCTATCCTACTGATAGGATAGAATTTCAAATGAAAAATTCAACAAATATCAGAATTAAGTACTTAAATACATTTTGGAATGATTATTTATTGGTTACAAAAACAAAACAATATTTTACTAACTTATTTATTCAGGAAAAGCGATTTGATAATTATAATTCTTAAACTAAATGAATCGACTATTGCGCGATGTCGGTAAAACAAAAGTGAGCGGTTCCGGATCTCTCTCTCTCTCTATGTTCTGTGCGGAGTTCGATGTATGTGGGTTCACGTTGCGACGTTCCCGCGTGGAGCTGTGTCGGCGTTGCTATCGAGGTGACGCGGTGTCATCATTTGTCTAGTGTCTTCTGTACTTAACAAAAATGTAAACATAAATCATATTTCAATAACATAAAAATGAAATATGTAATAAATTAATCTTACAATTGTAATTTCGCTATAAAAGAAACTATAATTTTTGTTATGATCTTAACTTACATCAATATGTAATAGTCTTTCTAGTGTTTAGCCAAACGAAAAAACTTTACGTTCCTTAAATTTACCGATGACAATTTTATTCAATTCAAATATGGCATAGAAATATAAGCGGCGATGTTATCTTTTAGTCCAAACGTACAAAATATAAATCAAGTTAACCCTTTCGCTCGAAATATTCTAAAATACAACAGTAAACTCAAGAATGGAGAAGAAAACTCGAATTTGCATGTAAATAGAATCTATTCTGGGTAAGAATCAGGGTAACTGCTTTTAGGAACGACATAGTACTAGGTGAAGGTCGTCTTTGATTTTAAAATGCTTGTCTTTGGAAATGTTGCCTATTAAGCTTTAGACATTGTCTAAGTAATACTGTTTTGTATTATGTTATTTTCTATTCAAATTCAAAGTCAAAATCATTTAGTCAGTCTAGACTGTTACAAGGATCTTTGAAAGTTAAAACTTCAGGTCATTTGTTCGCAAACCTACGGACAGAGACCTTATACTGAGAAAAACCAATAAGAAACTCAGCAAAGGCTGCTTTTTTCTCCCTGTTTTATTACACACAGAGATGTCATTTTGAAAAATGACTTTATTAGACATTGAAATCTAACAATATTAGACAATATATAAAGCAAACTATGACTAATAAACATTTAGCAGCACGATTGTGACGACAATAACCAAACTGTATGCATGGAATAAAACACTGAAACTGTAGCAGAAAATCATGTGTATTAATTTTCTTCATATTTAATAAATTAAGACTAATAAATTAAGTCTGTTAATTCCCACAAATTATTGATAGATTTCGGTGAATCGACTGGATTATGATGATGATTTTTGATGACGTTAGAAGAAATCACGTCGACTGGATAGTATCTACGCTTTAATTGTAACGTTGAGAATCTAGGGCAGGTTGTTGGTTGATTATATAAATAGGTAATAAATACTATGTGATATTATTTTCAAATAAGGTAAACAACCGGTATTTCAATACAAAAATTTTAAAAAAGTTTTCTCTAGACATTAAAAATATTCTATTCATCAAACCTACCTAATATCAACTGTTATAAATTGATTTCAACAAAGATAATAAAAAGGAAAATGACCTTTACTAGATTTTTAGAATTATATAAACTTAATATTAAAAATTATACTTACATATTGGGAATTATTTTATATAAAGAAGCAAATTTTTATTTGTAGTTCCAGGGCAATTAAAAGCAAAATAATATAGCAAACAGATAAAATAATGAATAACTAATACATCGAAAGTAATATCGAAAGTTTCTTGACAGTTTATTACCGTTTTATTAAGAGGCGGCAGCCAGAGTAGACACATACTGTGCAATGTTAAATTAACTACATAACAACGTTGACCTAGATTATTCTTAATTAAGCTTAAACAAACTATAACAATCTGACTTATTTGTATCAATAAGAATCACGATCTTATTATTCCTGAAAATATTTAGACATCAAATAAACTTTAGATATTCGATTAAATCGTATTTATGGAATAGCTGTTACAAGTAATTGACATTAAAAATATCGAATATTACGACCTGTATAGCACGGTCGACCTATGTGCCTGATAGATATCGTTTATATTTTAGTTTCACTTGACTATGACAAAATTGGCTAGATGCATCTGTGCAAGCCCAATAGCTATATGTTTGTGTACGAGTGAAGGAGACATATAGTGCCGGGTCAGTATGAAATTCTTTCTGTTCTGCGACTGTGCTACGTCAAAAGCTGAACTAAAATAGTAAAGTGATAAGAGGCAAGAGCACTTTCTATTTCAAACTCTGGAAAACACTTCCACCTTGCGTCTTTTGTCTAAACTGGGATTGGTGCAATAGTTTTTTCAAATATTACGAAATTACTCGCAACTCAGACATTTGGCCACTGTCGGCAGAGTATGCACACAAGACCCTATAAGTATTTTAGTAATTTTGTTTCTTAAATTTTATCGCATGATACTTGACTCACTATTGATTACTTGATGCTTCAGTCATGTTTATTCATTCAATTGTACATAACACAAATTTATTATAATATATTAAGATAGCAACAACAAATTTTTCTGTTTCGGTCTCCATTTTCTGGCCAGGCGTCGCTATCTTAAAGGTCTCAGATTTGATTTCCGCCCATGTCGATGTAGGAAACGAACGTTTCTATATTGCCTCGCCTTCCAACCGTATCGGCGGATGTGATCAAACTGCTCCTATTTGAAATTGAACGATATGTGATATCATCTTCCTGTCTTGGTATCTGTTCATTAAGGGTCGGCGCAGTACGTTATTATTTTGTTCATCGTTCTGTTGATACTTCTCTTCGTTACTCTGATAAGACTATGCAGGTACTGGTAATTTTATGTCATAACTTAATGTACAATCAACAGCACGTTATGTCATACAAATCTGTCATATTTCTTTACTTCATTTTAGACTTTAATATTTCAAAACATAGTAGTTAAAAACAAGTGGATAAATTTGACATATTGTAGTAACCTGACATGCAACCGTGTGCAATCACGTCAGTCGATTTTAAACTCTACTCTTAAAACATTAAGATTTATGATTAAGTGAAAAATTTAGACAGATTTGTATTTTTACTTGACCAAGTCTGACATGCCGTTGACTGTACTGTCATTGTTGTCCTATCATTTCTAAGGAAGGGATTTTTCAAATGAGCGCATTATTCGGTAGGATTCTCATTCTAGGGGTCTAAATCTTTCTCTCTTTTCGCATTTATAATGATCAATCGGTTTCATACGAGTATCATACCTTAACAGTTCTATGTTTTCACACAAAGGGATAACGGAAAGTTTTTACTTAGGGTAAATAAATCATGAGGTCTCCGGAAAACTACACATGATAGTAATTAACGTAACGTAACCATTTAAATTTGTAATTTACTGATTGAGCCTCCGAACTTTGTATCACCTTAATAATAAATATAGTGTTTATTTATGTATGCATGACCTACCGTTGTTAGACTTTGCGTCTATTGAAAGGTAAGAATTCTTCACGTGTGCACAATCACATCTGGCACCACGACAACTGTAATAATTTAACATGCAGAAAGTCATCTATTTGTTTATTCTTATTATTATTTTAGACAAATCCAGACAATCGATTAACATGAAATCGGTAAAATTAAATAACACATTAATAAACCCGAGATTAAAAGCCTTCACATACCAATGTTTCAGGTCCACAACCTAATGCAGTAATTGAAGCAAGGAGTATCGCGATAGAATAGGAAAAAATAAATTCTATTATGTTTGTCAGTCATATAATAAAAAAAATTAAATACGTATTTTTTTGACTTCAATTTTACAAGAAATAACTTAGATAATAGGCATTAAATTGAGCAGTTGGGGCTCGCTACGTCACAGTTATGTAGAAAATGTACAAAAACGTGATTTCATATGACGTTTTAACTCAATATATTGCTGTAATTTAATGATCATGCAAAACATAAAAAAAAGTTGTTTCATATATTTAACAATCTATTTGACGGACAAACAAAAAAAAAGTCGTCATCCGTATTTGTACAATAGAAAATTTGATATACGCTTTAAATGTTCCTACTTTGTTGTCTATTAAAGTTTATTATCATTATATTTTTTAAAGTATACTAGTGCGTGATATATTGTATTGTCGATCAGCGGCGAAACTATCAAGCACGTATCGTTTAGTATACATAAATATATTTTTATACATATATGAAGGTTTATTACAAAGAATATTTTTGTGACTGGTTATTTCTTCGTTTTACAAACTATGATTATTATAATACAGGTTTTCATATTCATCAAATGCAGGAAGCATGTGGAACTTTTCTTTACTTTCCGTACATGATTTGTTGGGAAAAGTTCATTATAGATATGTCCTGTTCTTAATAATAGGTAATTACAATATTTGTTACTAGTCTTTTTCCAAAATAAAAAAAGATAACATTCCCGAGCACCCAATTATACAATGACGAGACGAAAATGATCCCATTGTATATGTTTTACTTATTCTTATACTTTAAATACATTAAATCACCCATCGCTATACACTGAATTTGTCGAAAACAATTGGCGAAGTAAATTCAGTCCTAAATCCAATCAATACGGTGGTGTACCAATGTGACGTGACACTTGTGATTTCGCATGCCGCTGACGAATTAAAACGCAACCAAACCTGTCGCACCATGTTACGTGTTTTTAATAAAGGGACGCGTGACTTTTGGTATGAAACAAAAGGTACAGAAAGTTTATTTATTATGCATGGAATAATAATAGTTTAGATATCTAACATGGATTTGTGAGTGAGTCATGTCATTGTTTTTATTGTTTATCTGCATTTAATAATATTTGATATGATGCCTGCTGTTTTATGTAAAAGCAATATATAATACTTCTTTATGCTATGGAATAAAAAGTATTTTTAATGAAAAGATTTGTTGACTCATTAAATGATCTGGAATATACTATATACACACAACAAAAAAGTTTGAAATCACTAACAAAAGATGGTATAATATATTAAATTTAATATAATAAAAATGGTAATATAACATCCTTCTCATTTCAAAATACTCATTTTGAAATAAGTAAAATATGTAATTTTAATAAAGTTACCTGAATTATAGTATCGTATTCCAATTGTAATTAGAAAATGATTTAAAGAATCAGAGGAAGACAAAATATTATATGGAAATTGTATTCGACCCATCATGACATACACTAGTGTTTGCTTTGCTCATGCCTCTTTCTCATTCCTTAAACACCTCCAAATCATCCAAATTAGAGTCTTATGAGGTACCACAGGCTGTCCGTGGTACGAACACAACGTAGACCTCCACCGTGATCTCCGCTTAGAATCCATCACCAAATTTATAAAGGATGCCTACAGATGTCACTTCGATTTAGGAACCTACCATCCCTAAAGCTTGCGATTATCTACCCACCGCCATCCGTCCCCACACGTCTTCGATGATCCCGACGATCCTATCACTCTAATTAACCCCCTCAGACATTTATACAAAACAATCACATAACGACAGGCCCGCGACACCACACTCACCGGATATAAGTGCGACGACCCGGTCTACACAGCACGCGATACTCCAGGAATAGTCATGTACCTAGGCGTTTCTCTCCGCCCTCCACAACACGGGATAGCTTAGTCCGAGCCTCTAGAGGCACTCACTGTCATCCTGACCCCCACGTCTGATACGAAAGTGCAGAGCAATTTAACAACTGAAAGGAGACGCCCCCTAGTGGGGTGATGGCCTTTAAGTAGATAGCCTCCAAGACAAACGTTTACTCGGCTTGAGGTCCTAAGAATCTCGCCGTCACTTAGTCTGGTTACACTGTAAGGCTATTTGAAGCCAATAGTAAACACTGCTCCATAAAAAAACATGACGGAGAACAACATTGACTTATCGAGCTCGATGAGAGGAAGAATTATCGTTAATGTATAAGAATTGATGGACACAGATTATTCTATAGTATCCATACCACTGGTTGATCCTGGTTGGTATTATCAGTTGCAGTCATTGAGCCTCGTTAAGGATTTAATAGTGTTCTAGCTCTTAACATTATTCCGTCCCAAAATGACGCCGATTTCCCGCTTTGTTGACCGGTTCCAGTAGTAGTTCTTTATCTTCTAGTATCCTCATGTCTTTTCCTGGCATAAGCACGTTGGTTGTCTGGACTAGTGCTTATTCTTGATTCGCCAATAAAGAGGCAATATTGCTAAATGTTTGCCTAGTCACAATCTTTATTTTGACGGAGCCTAGCTCATTGCAATGTGCATCATTCAGGGACACTCGTTAAGACCTCTTTATTGTAATCAAACCTGGAGTTTCTAATGGTTTAGTTGCAAATTGCAGTCCATAAGTAGTTCGCAACTTCGTTCTTATTATAGTGGCTTTAATTGTTGGGTTAACTATTTGCTATTACCCTTCACAGTTCAAGGAGCATTGCGAGGTCGATCAGCAAAGTATTATCCACACTGCAATACCCACAATACGTATTCACTTCACGAGACGTGGTTATGATAGAGCTATTTTGAGTGCCATATCTCTCGTAGAATCTCCTTTTTCTCACAAAATAACAATTCTTGTTCGTAATACTTCGGATAATGTCTCGGCATCTTTTTGAATCAATTATTTCTTCTAAAAATGAAAAAGAACCTCTTTTATCATATTCGTAGGTTTTTGGAATTATTGTAAACAACACTTAAATTTTTATACAGAAAACAATTGCTTTTTAACATTGTTTATGTTTTTGTTTATTCTATTTACAAATAAAAAAAACACAGAAAAAAATAAATACCATTATTTTTCTCTTTTATATTCAACTATAACAAAAAATATTTGCTTTTTCAAAGTGACCTCAATTTTTTATGTATGAATATTGAGTGTTTTATTACAATGTCCAAAAATATCTTTTATTTTTATTATCATGAGATATTAATGCGATAGACATAATCACCGTATTTGAATATTTAAATCATTTAAATATATTTAACTACAACTTACAACTACATAATGTTTGAGGCGTTATTGGAAAATATCACATCCTCACAATAAAAATCCATTCAGTGTCAGCTAAAAATAACCAGATTGAAATAAAAGAATACACATTTGCAAAATATGTGTTTTGTGCTAGAGTGTTTAATTTTAACATTCGCTTCATATTACGAATAAATAATGCTAACGATCACATTGATGTATCTGATCTAATCCTTAATGGTCACCCCACGTAAGTCCTCAGAGTAATGAAAATTAAAGTGGGCACATAAACTCTATTTCTAGTTGATTGATAACAAAAGAAATAAATAAAGTATACGAATAAGAAAACTACCTCATATATGTTATCAAGGTTAACAGGTCAAAAGGCGATTGAATTTATTAATTATTTCTCGTCAAGAAAAAAAGCCAACAAACTCATTGATAAATAATTGATTAAGATAAATATGCCTAATGCCTACAATAATACTGACAAAATTAAGTATTCTAGTGCAAATTCATCTCCATTAGCAGCACCCGTTCACGAGCTTGATGACTGAGCCAGCCAGCATTGCTTTGCTTAACCATATTTTAGAGAACATGATTTCATGTCGTTTATATCTCTTTTATATGCGGAACGGAATTGATGATGAAGTAATCCATTATAAGAGTCAACAATTGTCCAAACGTCGACACTTCATTATGTTTCATAGGTAAAATCGAATAGTCTGTTTACTTTAGATTAATCTTCAATTATTTTCAGAAACATTAACTTTGTTGTTTCCGTTTAAAATTTTCTCAATATAATTTTTTTTATTTTATTTTCTATCACTGTTACTTTTTAAATATTTTACAATTATTTATTAGCTGTATTTAGATCTCTGTAAAGTTATGAAGTCGAAACTGCTCGCATTCTACGAATCATCTAACATTTAGTATACAAATATTTTTTGTTGCTTCTACAGAAAATTGAAAGAACGTAATTAAAGAACAAACGGCCTTGTATGTACATACAATGTGGAATTATAATAGTTATTTGAAGGAAAATACAATAAACTACCTTTTTCGTTTACGTAACTTTTCGTGTATCTACTTAACCCATTTTTAAAATAAAACTTATTTTGAATAAGATTTTTTATTTTCCTAATTGTAAATAATTATGTACATTCTAGCGTTCCTAATCATTGCTGTAATTAACTGCACGAATGGTACCTATTCGTCATCACCCCAATAATTATTTACGCTGTAAAATACGTTTCAGATCGTAAGCACCACGTTTAGTTGTTACCAAAGCTTTTTATTCGTAACTCATGACGCTCATTAGTATGGTAAAGTATACCCGCTTATTACATTGAATTATTCCAGTCCAGTAACTGTAGTTATTTATTATTTCGACATAAAAATACAGTGACACAAATAATGAATGAATAAAAAATTCCATTTTCTATTTGTTACGTAAAGATATTTTTTTTATATAACATTTAATTCAAAGATCCCTAGAGCGGGCATTCCTTGTAGTATACCAGACTTATCCATTCACTTGAAGTGAACAGCAGCGGGTTTATCAGGTAGGCCAGTCACACTAACTCGCCTCTTTCAGGGCGGGTGGCTGAAGAGCCTTGAGTCTTAAGGTGCATTGCCCCTGCGTTATAAACAAAGGTAACAGGTATTTTTGAATCGTGTTCTACGAAAAACAATATTAAGACATGCCATTAATAACACGGACGTACACCATCAACAATATTAATGACTTACTAAATGTTATAAATCATCCAACGACAATATTTACAAAATATAGTACAAGTGTAGGACTATTTGCAATCAATTAAGTTGAATTACCTATTAATATAGTGTAAAGTTATTTTTATGATCATACACGTTGTACTTATTTATATTCGATAGTTCATAAAACTTCGAATTTGTAACTATAATAACGTCAATGCAATCATGTCAAGATTTGAGAGTTTTTCACATTGAAGAGTCTATTCAAAACAGCTGATATTGATACTCTTGTATTATGTCATAATGGAGACATCAATTTGATCTTACGTTACGGGATTATCTCCAGGGCAGTTTAAAGTTACAGACAGGTGCTCAAAACTGAGTTTTTAGTGGTTTTCCACCTTTAGGTAATTGTCAATTCTATTATTACAAGTTACCTGTGTACGTAGGGCCATTCATATTATAAACTTTCGGAATAGCACTAAAAATTAACGTGGACTAGTTGACCATCGGTGATCTACTCCACAAAAAGGATCTATAAAAAATATACAAACACCTATATGTTCCACCGTTTAAGTACATGTAATAAAATACTACATTTGATAAAGTTACAGCGCTCACGTACATTCGCATCATTTATTACACCCAAATAATTAATAATTCGGTTTAATCTACATTATCCTGTTTTATTTATCGTATTTAGGAAACAACAGCTAAAGCTCGTTTACATGCCGCTACGAGACCGAGCAAATTTCACCTCGTCACGCACTCCGCAAGAAAAAGCTACACAAAAACGGGCTTACTTCATTATACGTGCTAATGTACAATGTAGTTTCTACCCAACAGTAGTGTGCAAAGTTGACTAACAAAAAATAATGGACTGGAGTGAGATTGTCGCGTTGAGTTACATTTACTAGAGCGTCATGTAGTGTCTCTGACACATTGTTAAGTAAAAGAAATCACTCTCTCGTTTCTATTTGTCTGCATTATTTGAACATGATTTAGTTACATTTGTTTACTAAATATTTCATTATAGCTAGTATATTAACAATGTCACGAGTATATAAATTTTTAAGAGGCATCCAAAGACGTGAATAGTTTTAAATTCGATCGTAAGTTAATGCGATATTTTTCATAAATTATAAAAAATATATCATTTGTTACATCGTATTTAGGAAAAATTATCGTATTTAGGTAGCTAGTATATTAACAATGTCCCGAGTATATCAATTTTTAAGAGGCATCCAAAGACGTGAATAGTTTTAAATTCGATCGAAAGTTAATGCTATATTTTCATAAATTATAAAAAATATATATTTAAATTTCTTTTTATCTGTTAGGTGATTTTATAATTTTTTATAAATATTTTATATGTCGTTAGTGAAAAAGATTCGTTTACCAGTTTTTGTGTATCTTATACATTAATTCATTTAAGTTACGATAGATAAAATTGTAGTAGTAGAACGGCTAGATTTTTTTTAGATTGTATAATGATAGACACGTAATTTTTAAATCACTGTGTTAAGAAAATTAAATAGTTATGTGTTTGCTACTCAATTGTCCAGCTTGTAGTGTAACCTACTGTGGACAAAGGTAATCGTATTTTGTTTGAAATATCCAAGCCTAGAATTAAGTTCTCATTGTAAGAAGGGGTAAATACTCTATTAAAGTCTCCTTCATTTATGCAAGCTCTAATGGCGAAGAAGTTAACAATGGTAAACCAATCACGTTAACTTCTGCGATAATTGTTTTAATAAATACAAAGTAAGTGTAATATATAAACACGGACATCAAATATAAGTAAACTGGTAACAAAACCCTCTAAGATATACATAAAGGTGGCTCTTGTCACGCACAATACTGTCCGGCTTGAGGATATTCGTAGACGGCTTTGGATGTCATTTTCTTGTTTTATGAGGTAGGGATCAAGCTACAAGCGTTTGTAACTTTTTTAACACTACTTTTGAAATAATTATATGATTAAATTAATTGTCTCCCTTTTCAATTTGATTCGATTTAATCTATAGCGAAGGCTTGAGCCCCCAGCAGTGGAGATATTAATGAGTTAATTGCGCTGATGCTGATAGAAATATTTGTCAGGATTCAATGTTTTTTCGCAACGCAAACACTAAATCAATAGTTTAATAACTTATTACTGGATTAATAATTTATCAGATTTTAAATCGTATTTACCATTTTTTTCAGGTATTGCTCAACCTATTCATTTCATAAAGTCAATTAAGAGACTTTCTTTGATAATACGATACATTGATTTGAGTCAGTGTTTACCAAGTGCCCGAATATTTAATGAAACATGGGTTTGATGTTTATATTAGACAAAACTGTACCCAAACCCAAGTGGGTTTAGTTTAGTTTAATTTATAATTTACATTAGAGCATATACATCGTTCATTTACGTGACTAAATATTTTATCCCTATAAGCCAAAAAATATATGCTTTCAATATCGTTTCTATCAAACTATGTAAAGTTGAATGTTTGTGACATTATTTTTCGAATAAAGAGATGGCTTTTCTCGTTACCCACGGACTTTTGACAATATAAGTCGATACCAAACAACAGAGCTTTATCAGTATCATAATCCTCCAGAGCTTAAAAGTGTCCATAAATAGATGGCAAGTGTTTAGATATGGCAATGGTGGTATCTTACCACTTATAATTATGAGAAGAGATATACGAAATTCAATTGGTTTATAGTATTGTTGACTTCTTTTCTTAAATCGGGAAAACATTAAATACCTCCGTTGAGTATTGACCTACATTAGATGTGAAGTATTATAAAAAGAAAAAGTGTGCAAAAATGTGTTTGTCTTATTTTATTTTTTTCAGATATAAACAAATACTTTGATATCACATAGACGCTTGTGAATTAAAAGAAGAAATACGAAGTAACGTTGTCCTATTCCCTTTTATAAAGTACCTAATATCGTTTCATAAAGGGCTTTAGAGATGAAAATTTAAATCGGTGGAGGCTTACAAAATGTGAGATAATATTTTTGACTCCATATGTTTTTCACAACACGATGCCTGCTGCCGTAAACACCTGAAAACATAATGAGGGTCCGAGAGGCGCTTGGAAGTGACCTACATTAAGCTTAGTGATGTCTCAATATATATTATAACAAAAGCAATACCAAAACTAAATGGATCTTTTATATTTCTCTTTATTATTATACTGAATGATATCTTTAAAGACATCATATAATGAACAAAATCGTATAATATTAACATCGTACTAATTTCATAACTATACGAAAAAAGTCTTTATGAATTTTGCAATCTCTAACGGCATAATTCAGTAAAAAATCTATAACAGTGACTCGGCGAATAACAGCCCATCATTTGGCATCTGGGCTACATTACCCTTCATAGGCTTTATTGATCTTTTTATAAGTAAATTAATGATGACTATACACTGGAATACGTTTTATCATTTGTGCATTATTTGACACACAAACGAACAGGTAGAATGCGGTTATTATTTTATAAACAATTTTATATGTAAACATCTTCGGTTTTAAAATGTAAACAGTTCTTAGTGAATTCGAATACAACAATTTCAAACTTAGCATGCACAGTGCAAAGTCTTAAACTCGAAAGGATTACCGCGTTGCAGTCGTGTTCCAAAGGAATCGTTTAAATAGATTGTTCTTTAGGCAGCTTGCATTTATTGTTCTTCAGTATCTTTTAACAGAAATAAGGATAAAAGATATCTCGAAGAGAGTTCTCAGACAGCTTGTTTATGTTCAAGCTTAGAAGAAAGAGGAAGTTTAAGGTCCTGTAACTTTTTGATGGCTACTAAATTTTATCTTCAACGTTCCCTTATCGGATTTAAGATTGTGATCATTAGCAAAAGGGTGAGTGTTTGTATTTAATACCAATCGGGTCCAGTGCTCGACATTAGACACACTGAAAAAGCTGTTAAAAAAATATAAAACGAGTTCCCATATTACTCTAGAAATGAAAAAAAAGATAGAATTAATGTCAACTACTCGTATTCCAACTTTCAAAGTGGTAAAAGCCAACTAAGAAATGGATTTAGTGATAAGATAGGCATTTAGTACTAAGCATGAATAGTGTAAAGTTTATAGTATTTTCCTTATAAACAAAATATTTATACTTCAATCCATGAGTATTTTCTTCCTTATTTTATTTCATTTCAGGTGATATTCACCAATTTATATTCATTTTAAATCCATTTTACTGTGATTTATATTTATTTTAATCAATGTAAGAGGAAAATTTTTGTAATTGTTTTTTTTTAAAGCTTTTATATTGCAAAATCAGCATACCAAGAAAAGAAGAGAAACGTAGCCTTAGAAATTCCATTTCAATGGCGTAATTTGTAGATATTCTCCTAAATACAAAATATTTAATATTGCAAAAGATAAAATACTTTTTTATAATTAAGTGATTAAATAGGTACTTTTTCTTTATATAATAATATGTTGCGGGGGAGAGTCTTTTGTCCTTTTTATTACATTGCAATACTTATGGTTTGATATTATAAAGGAATTACTAAATATCGTCTTCGCAATTGAGTGGGGATATTTGTGTGTCTATTTTTGTTAAATCGAGATTTTTTACCTTATCTGGAAATTATTAATATTTAAATCACTTAACTTGATATAATAATATTCTTTCCTTTGATACAATAATTATTTGCTTGATTATTATTCAAACAAGTAATTTCTTTATTCAACTTAGATGACCCGGTGTACTTCTTATCACCTCTAACCGCTGAAACTTTTCCTGGACTACGACAAACATTAAAAAAACAATCGGCCTAGCCCTTCTCCCGTTTTAGCGAGACAAACGTACAGCAGATGATTTTTATGTATAGAAGATTATTAAAATTACCATAAACCCTTCTTCAGGAATTTATTGGTATAGTAGAATTGGATGGAATCTGCTAACACTGAGATTGTGATAAGCAACTTGCGACCTAAGCCGATTATCTCGAGGAAGTTAAAGCAAACTCAATCTCTTAGTAGCCTTTACATATTAATCCTGATAAGTTATTTAACTTGACAAGTTAAATAACTTTTTAAGTTTTTAAGTTGTGATATGTACTGAGGTTAGGTATAAGCAGAATTCATGTGGGTGTATGTATGCGGAAGGTAATCTTCGAAACGGTTCCATCAATTTGAAAACATTTTATATAAGTTTTAACGTACAGTCGACAGGTCATCAGGTCACTATGAAATTTTCCGTAATTTATTTTAAGCGTTTATTAATTGAGAGTTAAAAGTTCAAAAGTAATATCAGAAATCTGATATTTTGTAGTAATCTGATATGCTGCTATAAGGGTGTAACCATATACACAAAACAGCAATCTAGCATCACATAAACCATACCTTTGTCTTTATTGACGTCCACCATAGCCGAGTACTTCGCACTCGAATTTCAAGTTGTCTTGCTTAGATTACAGCTTTAGCTACTCTTCTTGTAATCCAATCAATGTATATAATGTTATTTTATATTCTTAGAAGCAAAGATACATTCAATATTAATTTTTACTTATTAACATTTTTACACGTGCACAAAAATGTTTAAAAGCTCATAGGTCTCATAAATAAAATATTTAGATAGGTTCTTCAGTAATAGCAATAGACCCATACCGACTAAAATCACGTCAGGAAAGATTTAAATTGCCTTCACGTTATATTCCATTTTATGTCAGTTGCCATCGAATAGCCTCGTATGTTTCCAATCAGGAAACGTGCTGTCGTCATATGACAGAGGCTTTGTCATCAAAGAAGACGAATCTGGGATATTAAATGTCTATTAAAATTGATATGAAAACGTTATAATAACATTTTAATAGTCTTTTCGTGATTTTAAATTAATGGATAGCTATTAATCGAAGTTAAGATTTTTGGAGTATATTTGATGTTAGTTTTCTATACAAATATTTACATTTTATGTAGGCAAACTTTTTATAAGAGAGTCACTACACTCCTTAAATTTTATAAATGTACCTCAATTGTTTAAACTTCTATCGTGCCTCAATTTACGAATCGAATACGAGCAAGATGAGTCTCATGATATGTCAAACTTATTGTTACATGCTACTATTCATGCTACTCTTTTTATAACACTATTCTAAAATAGGAACATAGCTTCAAAGAGCTCTAGTCAAAAAAATCAAATAAGAAATAATTATCGATTATTGAAACCACCTTAATTGATAATCTGATAATTATTTTATGAGGCATGTGTACTGAATTGAACTTGACTTATGATTTTGAATGTAATCTTACCTAATACTACTAGCTTCTCGTCCCCATAGGGCAAATACGTGATTATAATATACGTATTTGCTTCCAGGAAACCCTCTGTCATCCGTAACTGGGGCTGTTACTCGAGTGTCAGCTGTTGTGGGAGGCGAGGCAGAATTACCTTGCGACTCGCGCCCGCCTCAACGAAATGACAGTCTGCTACTCGTCGTGTGGTACAGGGACGACAACCCTGTATACAGGTAGGTGTAAAATTGTTTAGTCTTAGATAACAATGATATACATAATGTATATTTAACACAATTAGATATTTTAAGATCTGTAACAAAAACTACTGCTTTTTTTATATACATTGCTAAAGTAACAATTAACACGTACGTATCTACGCGAACTTACTACAAATGTATAAAATGAAATCCTATGAAAAGAAATTCCATGGAAGTAAATCTCAGCGAATGTTGAAAGTTCAAAGATTTTCTGAGCCACGTTCCATTTCTAACGCGTCACCAGGTTTGTTTGAATTGCACTTCCTAGGAATGTACTTTAAAGAGCATGTCTGTTTAAAATCTAACTACACAAATATCTAAAACCAGATGGTGTTTTAAGTCAGGAACTGAAAATCTAATTTTCCAAGATCTCATTTTAGATTTTGTCGTAATGTAATTGCGGTTAACTTCTCAGATTCTGAGTAAAATAAATGTACTTCGAGAAATCTTAAGCTGCTTGAAATATATAAAATTTCAACAACAGTCGCTAAGTAAATATTTTAATCGACAATAATGCTCGTTTGTAATAATTCGGTTTTATCTAAACTACGTGAAAGCATTTTCTGCTAGTAATCAAGCAAAATCAGAATGATATGGAGCAAAATGTGATAAGGAGTAAATCACAAAAAATATGACAAGACTGTCAAGAATAATATTAAATATAATAAGGTAATTTTAGTGGGTAGACCTTTATGGGTCCCTTGAGCGAATACATGTTGGATAGACCCACAGAAGAGTCCCAAATAACCTCGTCGCTAGCCAGGCAATGCCAAAATCATTTTTCCTACCTTCAAAAAATTAAAAAGGTATACATGCATTGTTACGTTGCTAGAAAAAGCGGTGCTAACCTTGAAAAGTTGCTTGTCACGGTAAAACAGGCCCGGGACGTAGCCCGCTGCGTTGGACAGAGCAAATTCGAACGACACTCGACTCCACTGTCAGTAGAAGACATATCCAGATGACAGAATAGCGGAAAAATGTGCTACATGGAGATCACGATCTTCAGCATTGAGGATATCGACGCAAAGAGGAGGATACATTCATTATTAATAAATGAATGTGTCAGTCACTTATTATGCCAATTGTAATATTAACTATTATAATATTTAGTTTTGATATGGACAGATCAGAATTCGGAATGACCAAAGTTAATAAACAATTTCAAAACAGCATTAGCCTTGTCAGTCAAAGAACATCTACTTCAACTTTCATTGGCTTAATCTGATTTTGTTATCACAGTCAATCTAAATTAAGTTCGTAAATGGAAATCTGTATTCGTGTATATAAAGTGAATAGACTGTGTCTTATTCATTTATTTACTAATTCTGTTTATTTGTTTTGCTGATTAATCTAACGCCAAATTTTTTGTGTTCGGATACATTTAGATATATTCAATACATAAGTTAGTCGTTAAATCCTCAAATCAAAAAAGAAAATCATCTCCAGAACGTGAAAAATAGTTTGTAAAAGTTTTCGGAGCTTTTAAGAGGTATTACTTTAAATGTTTCTCAATGTTATATTAAACATATTTAGTAGGAAAAATTTACAATCTAAAAACAATTTATGCTTAAAATACTATATCCACTAAGCAGGTACATAATTCAAAATGAGACGTTTACTTTAATTTCCTCCATGATCTAAATTCAACAAACCCTCGGAGGGATATAGCTTAGTTAACCCGATATTTGTAACCCAAAAGGATCTTATAACAGCCGTTTTAGAACAAAGGTGTAAATTAATTCTAACTATAGCTAAATGTAGGTTCAATCTCTAAACGAAAATAGACATAATAGAGACAGTATATAATAAATATTAACAGTGCTATTAATAAAAAGGTTTAGCGTCAGAATAAATTTACGCTAAAATTTCAATTTTAGTATTAGTTCAAATTCTTATTATACAGAGAAAAACCAAACCTAATATGTTAATCTTTGCTAAGTCTCTGTTTAACAATATGAATTTTGTCTCATACTAAGTGCAGTCTCAGCGTAAATTTACTCCAACGCTAAACCTTGTTTATTAAGAACAATGTAAGAGTATTATTAAACGTATAATTTCTTTCGAGAAACCATCTAATAAAGCTTCGGAGGTCTATTGTTAATTTTTGTTAACATTATATTGCTAATTTAAATATAATTAAATTTTTACTAAAAATTTAATTTTAGTTAACATTATATTGTTAATTTAAATATAATTAATTTCCATAAAAAATATGTTATTAATTAGAATTATTTATTAAGTATTTAAAAATAAGTATTACTGAACAATGTACTTGTTTTATATTACGAATATTTTAGTAGTTATCTATGCTTAAATTCTTAGAGGCATCCATTAAAAAGGTCATTTAGTGTATTATTATAATTATTATTTATTTATAAGACTGAAATTAGCTTTCTCGTTTATTATATAAAATGAATATTATTTCTCCTACAAAAAAGTAAACCTTCCATGCCTCTATCATTAAATTATTGAGCGATATCATTATTAAGATACACAATTTATGGATACAGGCGGCGTTTATCGTGTTTCCTGAGGGTATTTAATATTTCGGATATTATTACCATGGCATGTTTTACATCGTTCCCTTGGTACCGTATCAAATTACAATTTTCACGTAGATAAAGGTCAAAAGTAATTGAAATTTAAAAATATTAAACAAAAAATTCTGATAATGCTTAAAAATAAAAGCTGCGTGGGAAATATTATGTTGCTCACATTTTTTTACTTTTGAAACTTTAGTGTGTAATTTACAACAGATCAATTACGTTATTATTTCAAGTTCTTTCCCGAGAAGGTTTTAAAGTTAAAAATAAAAAAAATATAATACTATAAATGTTTTTTTTATGTTTGATTATTTTATCATTAGCACGTAGTTTATCGCAACTAATATGTAGGATATAACATATGTTCGCACGGATAAGAAAACATTCGAATTTTCATGTACGATTCAGCACTATTTTCGATTTCGGCCTGGGAAATTCTTATCGGAAAATTCTAAACACACTAGGTCAAGTTACATAAATGAAGTTTTTGTGAATATACCTTCATTTTACTTATCTCGACCGAAACATTTTAGGAGTTCTCCTCAGTCGTAAAAGTATGCTTTTACAAGTTTCATTTCCTTGTATCTGTTTTAGTTACTATTGCGGTTTTGTAAATGGTGTTTTGATGAGAAATAAGAATGAAACCTCATTATATATTATCTTTTTAACATAAACTATCCTACTGTAAGTTCTTAATGTTTTAATTTTACTCATATCATCATTCAACATAAAATCACAATCATAAAAGCGTTTCTGAATTTCACCACTGCATGTTAATTATATTTGTTTTTACTAATAATCTCAAGAGTTTCATAACAATATGAACTTTTTTCTAGCTTTATAGGAGTGGCTATAATAAACAAAAAAGATTAAATAGATCAATACTAGAAGTATACTACCTCTGCATATATTTGAAGTAAAAAACTAGTATTCTTAATAGTTATTTCAAATTCTTAATTTCATAAATACATTCATATAAAATTTCGACTAGATTTAGTCTACATTTGACCGACTTTTAGACATATTTTTTATAACTATAAAATGCGTCTGTGACGATGACAAAGACTAAGTCATGAACAAAAATTAATCATAATACAAAGTACAATAAAGCAATTGAACCACCAATTTTTACAATGTGAGCCTCCATTATTGATTTGGAAGCGAAGGAAAAAAATGTGTCAGCTATTTGTCATCTTACGTAAACGGCAAAGTCGAAGAAATGTAGATGCTGAGATGACAGCTTGTCAATATTAGAGCTAAAGATGATCTATATATTGCTTCATCAGTGGTTAATATGAAAGGAAATGGGCAGTGGGGACAGTAGATATGTCCCCGCTGCCCATTCCCCGACGTTAAAAAAGGGTGTATGTGTGTGTGTCTTTGTTATATTATGCATATCCAATTATTTTATGTTGATAATTTAAATGGTTACGATTTAAAAAATAAAACGCATATTTCAAATTAACTCTTACATACATATAAAAATTCGATGTCACAATCCTTCAAATAATATTCCCTTTCAATTTTTGTACCTCGCAAAAATCTTATTCATCAGCCGTCGACCCTAAAGCGAACTGACACAAATTAACAGAGATCCCCACAGGGATTTGTCCCTTCTGCCCTGTTTTCCGCAACTTAACGTGTAATCGTTCGATGGCAGGTCAGTTTTGGTGTCAATTGCAATAAACATTTTTGACGTTTTACTAAATTGGAATCGTTATTGACGCTTATGATTTCGTTTTAGTTCCACTAGATATATCTAGACTGTAGAAAAATATGGAATGTGAAATATAAAATTTTATTCTTCTTACCATGGGAACAACATTAATGACTACAACTAAACCTAGATAACGGTGAGGTTCCTATAGTAACTATGAACATGCTTACATTTTCTATTAAAGCTTGATCTACTTGATCTAATAGTTGCCTCAATACACTGGATTCAAAATATATTTAGTGATTATATTCGCATTTTATGCAAAATAAAAACGCGTTTACCGGTTTCCGATTGAGTTAAAACGCATGTATATGTAACTTGGATGATAATACAACGCTAATATGGAGTGAAAAGGATCTATTGATGTAGCTGGAAGGTAGTCATGGCACCTCTGTAAATAAGGCAGAAACAATCTAATCGAGTTTCGGCTCGTTTGATATGTATTGACAGAGATTTTGGTAAGTGTTAATATTTAGGATCGGAAAATTGGTGTTAAATGGCACAACCCCAAATTCGGACTCATTTGGCTAAACAAGATGATGGTCTAAAATAATATTCAGTTTGCTTAAAAATAAATTATTATTTTTTTATGAACTCCAGTTATTAAATATTTTCATAAATTATCTTTATTAACATCATAAAGAAGTAAAGCTTCTAACTTTGGTTGTTTGTTTGAAGGTTGAAGGTAATACTAAGATCAGATCATGAAAGTTTTGTCTACGGGAAGTTATACTATTCACAAAGCTATAACCTACAATTTAAGCCATCGACCGCAAAACTGCTAGTTATTCATATACTTTGAACTGGAAAACATTTTCATTTTACATTTCAGAACTCGCGAAACATGTCCCACATGACGTATGATCTCCATATTATGTTTTGTCAGCGGACATGTAAACGTAAATATAAAAAAAGCTCGTGTACGAAAAAATATTTGTATCGTTGTTTATATGTTTAGCGTTTCCCCTTAACCACTCTAGACGCCTGGCGTCAGCGACATTTTTGATGGATGGGCTTGGTCTTTCAGACCGAAGCATACATCATCTAAACACCCTATAAAACCTCGCTTGGGTAGCGTTTCTGGCTGAATCTGTATTTATGTTTAGGTGATAAAATATGATAGATTTCAATGTCAATTGGATAACGAAAATACCTACACGATGATTTTAATTTCAGACTTTTAATCTTTATATTCTGGCATATCTTTTCACCTAATTATAAAAAATATAAAAGGGTGTTATAATAATAAGATTGACCGCAATGTATGTCAGTCTATCTAACTGCTTGTGGTACCGTAGCTCTTAATTTGGATGCGATTATATTAAAGAATCATTTTTATAGCGATGGTTTTTATAGAAATTTAATCAAAATCAGGTCAAGGGTTGAAAATTGGTATAACAATCTCACCTATTCTTAGATGCGGTATCTATTGAAAGAGTATGACGTGCATCTTATAATTAGAAATGTTTTATCAAAAGCAGTTCAATAAGAAATGGGATAGTACATTTAAATTAAAATATAAGTATAATTTATCAAATTTGATGGCTACCTGTCTGGATGAATATGAACAGATTCGATGGATGTCTGTTAATGTTACAGTAAAATATTGATAGATTTTTCATTTGGTAGGTACATTCTGAAGGCGTGACAGAATAGAACATTGTATAGGTCAAACACTTCCGGGTCCAGTGCGGATTGGTGGGTCATAAGATTCTAAATACAGCTGGTATCAGCGAATGACGAACCTTTTTAAGCTTGGAGGAGCACGAGATATTGAATTTTGGTCCCATCTTATGGTTGTTGCTTAACTTCCGCATTGCCGAACGCAACACTGTGACTCTATTTAAATTTGCCGGCTGTCGACTATTGTCTGAAAACAAATGCGTATTATGTTGTCACACTGGCGCGTATTAACTGAGATGGATTTCATACGCAGCAGTGCAACAAATCCTCATTAGACAGAGATTTATCGCGTCAGCCCCGAGGGCGACACGTCGCTTTTAAACAATACGTATGTACGTAATTCGTGTTTAAAATAATACCAATATTACAAAGTGATCTGATAGGATTTCACTAGGTTATGTCTATTAATTAATTTTGTATGCGAAGTGGTCTCGTGGTCTTGCTTACATCGAAATTATGTATGCATATAGCGACGTTAACCACTTCAGCAAATAATTCATATTGTACAATATAGATCAATTTGATTAGAACTCCAAATATTTGATTGACATGTCAAAATTATATAGTTTACACTGAGTACTAACTCTCCGAATACAACAGTTATTAATTAATACGCAATGGCACTTAAGTGCTATTGATTTTCCACTATCGGCGTCGTTTACAACCTGTTATTGAAATAGTATAAAGGTAAAACTGTTGGTAATAATTAAAATATAAATAATATTCACGATTGTGAGGACTGGCCATAAATTTTATAAGTGCGTACTTAGCATATGAGAAAAAATAAACGATACGACTAAATGGTAGTCTGGGTCGTGGGGATATTAAAAAATGTAGCCTTTTTATGGGTTTTTAAACTAGAAGTTTATGCACAGATGCAGGGTATTTTCTCCGGAAAGATAATTTTTAAACTTTTTCTTAAATTCAATAATATTTATCTTAGAATTATAAACAAAAATTTATTTGAGGTTCTAATAAGGTCTTTCATTTTATATGCCACCAGCTATTTTATAGCATTTGCCCACGTAAAATATAACTACGTCACCCGCGTATAATGTAGCTACCCGCAGGTGAAAGAATTTTCAAAACCGGTGAAGTAGTTTCGGAGCCTATTCAATGCAAACAATATTTCCTCTTTACAACTATTAGTACTATAGAAAAAAAAGTTTTTATAACTTTTTTATCTATACTATAGATAAACTCATCATCATGTTTGTTTAGCTGTTGGTTTTCCAAGAATAATAAATAAATAAATAAAATAAATAATTCAAATATATTCTTTAACGCTGCTTCTTTGGATCAACGATTTACATATCAACTCAATCAGTTAAGTAGTCCGGAGTAAATTATCTGTGACAGACCGAATGGACGGATGGACACGCGATTGACCCTCTATAAGACTTGTGTCTTTCTTTTGAGTACAAAACCCTTAAAAGTTAATAAAGTTGCTTATACTTCTTGAAATTTCGATATGCTTTTGACTATTCGTCCCGTCTATATGCTAAAAGTTACCCGAACATCTAACAACATGCATAGAATACTTATTATCCAAGTCGCGAGTCATTCTTGGGAATGAGTTCCGAACTTGTATTTAAAAGTTTGAAATGTTTTAAGAGTTCATGAATGACTACTTTAGAGATTACAATATTTTAGGGGTACCGAACCTCAAAAGGTAGTATTGGCCGACCAATCGGGGGTTAGAATATTCCAGGCTAGTCAAATGTCGGGAAGAGTAAATAAAACTGCAATTATGATTTTTAACAACAATATAAAAGCTTACTCTCTTCCCGACTTAACAACAAATAACATCACAACAATTAAAATGGAAACAACCGATTGGCCGGTCATACTAGTGACCTTCTACTTCGAACACGACAAAGAGATTAGCGAATACATTAAGGAACTAGGAAAAATAAGAGAAAAGACCAGAGGCTGTAGGATCGTGATGGCAGGAGATGCAAACTCCTGGAATGAGTGGTGGGGAAGCGCTAAAAGCGACGATAGAGGAAGGGAGTTGCAAGGGACAATAAATGATATGAACATGGAAGTGCTAAACAATGGAAATACACCAACCTTCCGCACCTGGAGAGGTGGGAAGGAGTATAAGAGCCACGTCGACATAACATTTTGCTCGATAGACTTACTAGGCATCATACAAAATTGGAAAGTAGACGAAGACATATCCAGCTCAGACCACAACACCATACTGTTCGACCTAAAAGTTAAAAAGATGGAACAAAGAACAAATAATAAAACCACAAGAAAATTCAACACAAGGTAAACAGATTGGAAAAAATTTAAGGAAGAAATAAAAGATAAATTAGAGAAAGAAAATATTACGAAGCAAGAAATAGAAAAAATAAAGAACATAGAAGAATACGAACAAATAATTGGAAAATACACACAAATAATACAAAATGCAATAGCTAAAAATAGTAAACCAAAAAAATCAACAACTAAAACTGGAATAGTATGGTGGAATGGAGAGCTGGAGAAACTAAAGGAAAAGAATCGAATGAGGAAAAAAATAAAAAACGCATCAAATATACGGAAACAGTACGCTATCGAGCAATTTATGTTGGCTAAGGAAAAATACACCAAGGAAATGGAAAGATGTAGCATAGAGAGTTGGAAGGAATTTTGTAGCACGCAGGATAGAGAGACTCTATGGGATGGTGTGTACAGGGTGATAAATAAAACAAGAAAAAATGGCGAGGACCAAATGATGCAGATAGATGGCAAATCCACCAGTCCAGCGGAATCGGCGCGCATAATAGCTGAGTGCTTCTACCCGGAGGACACTGAAGAAGGGGAAAACGAAACCCATAGGGAGGCTAGAAGTAGAGCAGCGAAAGTGAACGAGGGGAGTAACGATGAACGTTACGACCCCCCCTTCACGGAAGCTGAACTACTGTATGCCTCCGGGTCGTTTAACCCTAAGAAGGCCCCGGGAGGAGATGCTCTCACAGCGGATATATGCGCAGCCGCCATAATCGCGGACATAACAACGGCCCTCGCCATTTATAATCATAGCCTAACCCTGTCCCACTTCCCTAAAGACTGGAAAGTGGCTACAGTAATAACGTTAAGAAAGCCCGGAAAAACAAGCTACGATGTACCTAAATCATATCGTCCGATAGGACTACTGTCTGTTCTCGGAAAAATAGGAGAAAAAATGATGGTTAGGCGGCTAAAGTGGCACATATTACCCAAATTAAATCCGAGGCAGTACGGTTTTGTGCCGCAGAGAAGCACCGAAGACTCCCTCTATGATATGGTCCAGCGGATTAGGAGCAATCTGGATGAGAGGAAGATTGTCGCCCTAATTTCGCTGGACATAGAGGGGGCCTTCGATAATGCCTGGTGGCCCAAAATCCACTGCCAATTAAAGACCATGGAATGCCCAATAAATTTGAGAAGACTGGTGGCAAGCTACTTGCGGGACAGATCAGTCAGGGTGAGATATGCAGGGGAAGAAATCGAAAGGAAAACTAATAAAGGATGTGTTCAAGGGTCCATCAGTGGACCCTTTTTTTGGAACTTAATCTTAGACCCCCTGCTAAATATACTCACCCTGACTGGAGTGTATTGCCAAGCCTTCGCTGATGATGTGATAATTATAATCTCAGCTAATAACGCCCAAGAAATCGAAATTAAAGCTAACACTGCATTGGATAGAGTCAAAGAGTGGGGGATATCAAATAAACTTAATTTTGCACCCCAAAAGACTAAAGCAATGATTATAACAAAAAAGCTGAAGTATGATATCCCCCAACTCAAAATGAGTGGAATTAAAATTGACCTCGAAACTGAAATTAAGATCTTGGGCGTTATTATAGACCACAAGCTCACTTTCAATAGTCACATTTCATATATCTGTAGGAAGGCACTGAATATTTATAAAGGGATTACAACAGCGGCTAGGGTCACCTGGGGTTTAAACCCTGAGGTGATACGTACAATTTATGTAGCGGTAATTGAGCCCATAATTTTATACGCGGCCAGCGTATGGGCCAAAGAAGCAGGAAAAATAAAAAGCATAAAGGTCTTAAATACGGTACAAAGGGGGTTCGCACAAAAAATAGCAAAGACCTATAGGACGACATTACTGAATTCCGCCTTGATACTGTCGGGGTTGCTTCCGCTGGACCTTAGGGTCCAAGAAGCATCCCGGCTTTATGAAGCAAAGCGCGGGAAACCTCAGGAAGTATTGAGCGGAAGAAAAGTGGAGCAAAGGGTATCCTTACTGGAATCGAACCACCCCGGCAGTCTCAGCATGATAGGTTTTGAATGTGTGGAAAACGCCGAAGAAGATGGGAAAACAGCAGAAGGCCAAGTGAAGATATATACAGACGGCAGTAAACTGGAGGGAAAAGTCGGTGCAGGTGTTGGGAAGGGGCTGTTGAGATCGCGTCCCGAAAGTTCAAGTTGGAGCCGTTCTGTACAGTTTTCCAGGCCGAGTTGTATGCCATCCTCCAGGCAACGGAATGTACGATGAGCAGAGAATGGAAGGAGGTAGCGGTGCTAAGCGATTCGAGATCCGCCCTTCAGTCGCTGCAGGATCCGGACTCCTCGCATCCGATCACGAAGGCAATTCAGGGCAACCTGGTCCAACTTAGGGAACTAGGCCGAAAGGTCTCCTTATTTTGGATCAGGGCCCATGTCGGCGTGATCGGAAACGAGAGAGCAGATGAACTGGCGAGGGGGGCGGCTCTCGGATTGAAATGTAAACCGCATTATGACGGGTGTCCCATCTCTTTTGTCAAAAGGCATTTACGCAGTTTGACAAAAGTAGAATGGGACAACCGGTATAAGAGCGAAAGCACTGCTGCCACGACGAAGGTCTTTTTCCCTAGTGGAGAAGAGGCCTTCGGCGTCGTAAGAAAGATGAGGAATGACAGATGGACTGCACAACTGTTAACGGGGCATGGAGGGTTTAGGTCTTACCTCCATGAATATAAATGTAAGGATACCCCATACTGTGAGTGCGACCCCCAAATTAAACAAGATGTATTTCACGTCATTTTAGAATGCCTCATCTACAATAATATTAGGCACACTCTACAGAGTCATATTGACACAAAACTTAGTAAATCAAACCTTAAATTAATAATGGCAAATAAGAGTGAAAGAAATATATTTGTAAAGCATGCATGTGAAATAGTTAAAAAAGTAAACGCTAGAAATAAGGATTGAGATTGAGATTGAGATATAAAAGGATAAACAAAAAACTGTGATATTAGTTGTAAGTAAAAATCTGTCACTGTAAACAAAGTAAATAGTAATAAATAAAAATGTAACGTAATAAACCTAGAAATATAATATAGAAATGTATAAATGTAATAGTATAAGATAAGAAAATATATGTAAATAAATATAAGTAAAAACTGTAATAGTATAAAATGACAAATGTATTAGAAATAAGCATGCATTCAAAAGAGGGAAAAAAGAGCGATCCCCAAAAAAGGCTAAAAAAGATATATATAAAAAACAAAGAAAAGAAAGCAAAAAAATTAAACAGAACGAACAGCCGACCTGCTATACAGTGGGGGAAACCTGCCTTAAAAAAAAAAAAAAAAACCTCAAAAGGTAAAACTGTCTGAAAAGGTAAGGTAAGCAAGTAAAGATTTAACGTGTATGTCGTTCTGTTTGTTAGTCGATGAATTCAGTTGAAATTTGACGTAGTTGAATCTATGACTTAGTTGAGACATAAAAGATTCTTTGGCAAACTTTACATGTGATTTATTAAAATAAAAGCCTTCTTACGAGAGGCTCAACTTTGCCTACCGAATATTCAATTTAATTTTTGTTTATTTAAAACTGCGTCTCACATTTTTGTCACTTGCCAGGCCACAGGTCGATTGATGTCTATTACACTTCCACACGTTATGAAAAATATATACAATGGCGTCTTATGAAAATATCAAATAATTTATCTAAAACGTTAGATACAAAATTTGCTTCCTTTGGTTTTTGTCGGATTATGATGACTTTTCATAGAGCTCACGAATTGATAGGGTGATATTAATGTCGTGATCGAAGATATTATCGATACTGAAGAATGTTGAACTTCTTCAATGATTCATAAAAAGATTTCCTCCAAACTTCGGAAGAAATCGGAAGTGTTGTATTGACAATTCGGAACTTTTACGGGTCGTAAAACTTCAAAGTGTATCCTTACGTAACTCACAAGTTTATTATTATTAATGTGGTACGGTCTATTTTGATCTCACTGAACAGCGACTGAATAAACTTGAGTGAATTCAGAACCTCGCAATAAGATTCATATTTGGATTACGGAAGTATGATCGATCATGTATCAAAATATCCTCAAAAACTTAAACGGTTGCCTACTCACCTTCACCAGAACACTCATTTAGTTTCTTTGTTATATAAGGTCTATAAAAAACTGTAATTTTAGAATGTAGAAATAGCAAATAAAAATCCCTTGCTGACATCAACGTATTATATTTTATTAAAAAAAAAGAGTAAACTCCAAATGGACAAAATAAAATCCTATATCTGACCGGCCAGTCGCCAACAACGTCCTTTATAATCCTGCTTATCTAAAAAATCGTTTCCAATTTCATTGTCTCATGAGATCATCGGACAATCCGAGACAAGTGTTTGACAGGCCCATTAAACTGTAAATGCCGTTTTTAAAAATGAAATTAAAGATTATCTCATACGTGTTACACATAAAATATGCTAATAATATTAAATTACCGTAAGCTAAGATTCAGAGCGTCCACTATGTGACTGTTTGTATATTAATTGCATTCTATACCTCTATACGTACATATAAAGTATGTTATGTGATCTAATGCTCAAATGCACTGCTCGAATTGTTCTCTGTATCTGGTTTTTCATATGCGGTTGCCTCAAAGAAATCGATACGACCGCCATTTGCTCCACTATATTTGTATGTTTTCTATATTATGCTATGTTATTTATTATTAATAAAGTTATATTTTTATAGAATAAGTAATAGTTATCTTTTAAAATCAATTCTTTAGAATTTGGTATTCTATTGGAATTGATTTACCTTTATCTTCAAACGAAATTATTATTTAATAACTTGACAAAAACATGAAATTTTATTGAATGCTTTTATAAAAAAAAACTTTTGAAATTTCCAGTGTCACTAAAATATAACTAACTTAGCTAACTAGCAGTCGGAAGTTTAATCACTAAATCAAAACATATCCGAATATCCGGAATGACTGTAGACCTAATAATTGAAATGATATTTATAAATAAGTCAAAAAGGTCCAATGCAGCTGTATTATTTGAAACGTTCACCGTTATTTTGTGTCATTCGGTACACTGACTTTTACGCCCCAATGGGTTTGTTATACCGGAGCCGTTCAGAAATACCCCGTCCGTTTTAATGTCGGGATATAATAAGGGGACACGGTTTCAAACTTAAATCACGGAAAGAAGAATTTCTTTGAACGTAATTCGGGTTAAAACATGAAATTACACGGAGATGACGTCAATAACGTTTTATCACTCGATTGCTAAAAGCTAAAAGATTCGACATTAATCAAATAAACCTAATGTTGAATTTTGAAGTAAAAAACGATATCTGAAATATTTATGTAATATTGCTTAATATATCTATATTAATAATAAAGCTGAAGAGTTTATTTCTTTGTTTGAACTCTAAAATCTCAGGAACTACTGGAACGACTTGGATTATTGTTTTTGTGTTGTTTAGTCCACTTAACGAGAAAGGCTATAGGCTATATAACATCACGCTATAAGTTATAGGAGTGGACAGCGATGAAAAATGTTACAAAAACGGGGGAATATTTTTCTTTTTTAAAGCTTTCCATGCGTGCGCTGCGTAAACGGTGTAACTTGCGCAAAATCATGTATTATGAAATTGATCCTCTTTAAACATTCTAAAAAGCCCGTAGCAACATAAGTCTAAAAAAGCACACAAATCGATGAAAATGGGAGTTGAAATTTGTATAGGTCATTAAATCGTTACCATTGTTTACAATTAAATTTGTCATTTTAATTATATTCCTTGTAGTCGCTATCAAAATCTGTTATTAAATTATTTAAGCTGTTTACACAGTTTTTACATTAAGCTACCTCTACTGAGCATTAGATGACGTTACTGTACTTTTAAAGTGTTATTTTAATTTTTTTTGATAAAGACTACATGTCTTTATTTTTTCCAATTTGTATCAAACAAAGAAGCTTTCATTTTTAATTTTGCTGTATAACATGGTATCCAATAACATAATTTAATGGGAATTGTTAATCTGGCGGAATAATAAAATGCCACAATTAGTTGTATTCGGTAGATGACGCCACTGTAATTTTACACACACTGGTATGTTTGTTTATTTGAATTAGAACAAAAAGATATTTGTAATTTTAAAACAAGATTTCCAAATACATAACATTTGCCATTTATAAGAACCGATTATTATAAGAGAAACGCATATGTGATGTCAATGAAGATGTTTAATATTAACATTCCAGATGAACTATAATTGTTGCCACAAAAATTATATGAATCACTTTTGAAAACATGGTTAGTTTATAAATGTTTTCATTCGGTAATAAAGTTTTTAAATAAAAGGTATTATTTAATTGTTAATAAGTAATTACCTATAAATATTTTAAGTTATTGCATGCTGTTTAACAGTAAAATATGAGATTACTTTAATTTAGTAGTTGGTTAGAGGCCCTATGTTCTATATGATTTGCGTTATGTTTGAAATTATTATACGCTTTTTCGTTTTCCAAACTAATTTTAATAACTTTCTTTGTTTACGTTCACAAGTCCAATCATTGTAAAAACTGTAGAGGTTTTGATTATTTGGGTCTACTAAGGCGGTTGAACATTAATTTATGTTTATGCTTAAATAACGCGAAATACTGTAAATAACTTTTCAATGAATACGTGTAATTTATTTGCAAAATAATAAGCCTACACACAAAATGTACACAAAATGTACCGAAAATAAACAAAAATGTCGTATGGGACCTTAAATATTTATTTTATTCTATTGTTGTTGAAGCGGCAAAAGAAGTGCATCATATTCAACTATCTTATTTTCACGATTCATGAGATACAACACTCATGAGAAAGCCTGGAGACAAACAGACTTATTAATAGGGTTGTTGTTTTAACCTTTAGGTACGGTACCTAAAAAATTAAAGATGCTGTGGTTAAAGATGCTCACTATTCCACGCGGAAGAAGGCGTGCTCACAGCTAGTTATTACACATTTATGATATTAATGGTTCGTGAGAATTAGTATAATTTATACCAATTTCGATTTACGTAAACATATTTACTAATATTGTAGCAGATGACGTACTTACTAATATTATAAAGATGTTGATTGTCTTTTTATATTAAATAGTTATATACTAAGGAAATTAATCATACGCGGAGAGATACGCTATAATTGACGAGAGCAAAGTTGCGGAAAAATTATTTGTGGAACCGAAAAGATAAAGCAGATTTCATAAGATTGATTTAACAAGATATCATAAGAATAATATGACCAGAAACCAGTAAAAAAAAAAAACATTAATTATTAATTTTGAACCGCTAGTGAAATAATAAAAGTAAAATTTCTTAAAGATATATCGTCGAACACAAAGTACTAATTCACTTCTTTCCTAATATTAAAGTGAGCGCGCCGTCGCCGAATCGCAAAGGTTTGCGAATTAAATTGAAACTTCAGCTCGGTTTTGACATTGTCGACTTTGTTTGTGAAATGGGTGCTGGTAGCAAAAATCCAATTCTGACATTTCGATTTCTTTTTTTGTTTCTCAAAGAAGATTGGTTTGATTTTCAATGCTGCGTTTTTCTGATGCTAGAATAAAACGGTCAAGTACGAGTCGTACTCGCGCACGAAACGTTTTTTTTCTGAAAAATCACATTTGTTGTATGGAATATTTATTTGATTGTTTTTTATAATCTTTGTTGTTAGAGTGGCGAAAGAAATACATCATCTGTGAAAATTTGGAGTCTAACTACATATAACGGTTCATAAATTGACAGAGGTACAGCTTGGTGACAGGTGGAGAGAGGATTCTTAGTAGTATGGTGTCTACCCTTTGGTTACGCAACCCTTAACACCAATCGTTGTCTACGAATTAACGTTTAATAATTTATCTGCGTTATCGCAGAATAACAGAAAATTAACACCTAAAATACTATACATAAAATTTGTCTCATCGCCTGCGCAGTGATTAGCGAGCTTGGTCTGCGATGTGATTGTGAAGCAGCTTTCGCAATGGCCGGTCATAGGATGGGTGACCAAAACTTTACTATCCCGATCTGCCCCGCAATTCGTCATCATCAAAAGGAAAGGCGTGAGCTCCAGCAATGAGGACATTAGTAGGCTGGTGATTATGACACAATTTACCCTCAAGAATTTAATACAAAACGTGAACGCGGCTTGTATGTTTATTTTTATCGGGAACGAAACAAAATTCATACATAAAAGCTTTTATGGAATAACCATTTACTTAATAACGTTCTCTTGCTCTATAGTTAAGAAGCTATTAAGTTTCTTTGAAAAATAATAGCACTAATGGAATATATGAAAACTTAATTTCAAGTTATTGTGTGAATCGAAGCTCTTATCTAAGTTAAATCTTTATTAAGACCGATCAAGTGGGAGTCAGTACTGTGCAAATATTAAAACGTAAAATCATAGACTTTTTATAGGCTTTTCATAAACTATAATTAACTAGCTGTTGTCGCGCGACTTCGCAAACGTAAATTATAGTTAGCCCCGTATGATGTAACTACCCGAAGGTGAAAGAAATTTTAAAATAGGACCAGTAAGTTTGGAGCCTATTTAATGTAAAAAAAAACACAAACAAACAAACGATCAATTTTTTTTTCATTATAATATAAGTATATAGATAGGTGAAGATTTTTTTTTATTAGAAAAAATGATATTCTCACTAAAGATCTTTTATGTGACCTGTATTGTCAACAATAGTTACTATGGTAACGATTTTGATGCCCTATACGAACTTCCACTTCCATTTTCATCTGGAACTTCGTTCCAGTAGTTCCTAAAAATTTAGAGTTCAATAAATAAAACAAAGTAACAAACTCTTTAGATTTATTATTAGTACAGATTTCTTACGACGTAGATTGCGAAACTTTACTTCTAATTTATCTCCCAAAAATAGTCCCTTAGCTTAAATAGATTACGTTCTAGATCATTCTTGGAGTAGTGCAAGTTGGTGACCAAATGTGTGTACCAAGCTTTGACAAATGAACAGAAGAACAAACATGCGAGTGATACACGAGTGATTCAAAATACTTCCGCTTTCACTTTAAAGCCTACGGAACCCTTAAAGGAATTTTTAAATCAAACAAAATATCAATTCCATTTAATAAAAGTTATAACATTGGAAAGGCTAACGTACAGAACTCTAACTCATCAAAAAGCAATCAAGCATTATAAAGGTTTCATGAAATACTATTACGTACTCATATGATAATAGAAAAGAGGTCAAATAAATACGCTGTAATGTGTTTGAATTAATGAATTGAGTAAGAAACGCGACTGCATAGAAAGAAAGATAAAGGTCATAAAATATTTTATACTTACCTAACTCTGAAAGTTCGTTATTACTTAATACAAACTAAAGCAAAATTATATACAGAACATAATTATATCAGTAAATTCTATTATAATTAAATACCACGTAATATCTAATGCATTTAATGGGTATTTCAATGATTTGCATTTAGATATGATCATAAAATATTGACGTTAATATAAATGTAAATTATTTTCCACACTACTCAGCAATAAAAGTTGAGAAATTTAAACAAAGCTGATGATAAATAAAAGTAGCCATTAAATTTAGTTAATTTTGCTGTTTTTTAGGTAGATAACATTTATAATCATAGTTAAAACGAATCTAATTTGTTGGTAAAAATTGAATATTGATTGCAAATGCGATTGGAAAAAAGTTTTAAATTTGGAAGTTATACCTAAATATAAACGAACAAAAGTGACTCCTTTTCCTTGGATCACAAAAAACGTGGACGATTGATAAAGGAACATACTGATTAAATGTATAAATTATAATAAAGTATGCTAATGATAAATAAATGTAGAGTCATATAGAAAGGAGTGCAAAAAAGAAAACAACAAAGGTGAGTCAGACTCGGCAACTGGCATATTAATCACTAATCGAAAATATCTGTCTTGGTATTTCTGATAGTGTAATGGAAAGTGACTTCATAATCTAGTGGAGTCACTTTCCAATAATACTTCTCTGTGAGAAATAAAACAGGTAGAAAAAATCAGAACTTGCCGAGTTTGTTGCAGGTTCTTCTCCATACAGGATCTCCCGCCGTAGCTTTGCGAATCGTTGGCGTAGTTTTCGACTATCACAAGTACTATGTAACAGCCTAGATTGAATAAATTATTTTGATTTGATTTGAGTGAAACAGTAAAGGACGATCGGGTGTCTTCTGTCCTAAGAGTATATAAGAGATATCAAATAAATTATTATTATGCTGACATTTACCCGATACATACACCTCAACTTTTTGCGTGTCTGCTAACGGACCTACTCAGTGGGCGCGTCTGTCTTACACTAAAGGATTATATTTAATTGTGATGTTAATAAAAGTGTTACCATAGAAATTTCACTTTTAATTATTTTTTTTGTAAATATTTTAGTAATATTCGCGTGGTCCAAACGTTGTAGGACGACTCATGCTACGAGGTTTTTTGGTTATCTCGGTCCTTTCTTGTACTATAAGTTGAACTGGAAGCTTTCTATAAAAGCCCTCATTAAATGGATCATGTCATAAAAAACTTAAGTGTAAAAAAACTTAAAAACTCTCGTATACAAATACAGAATTATTATTTTAAGTAATGTAATAAATAACTGGATAAAAACCAAGATGTTCCTTTTAAAGTTATCAGTTTCTTGATGTTTATATCTCCTTTATTATTAATGTGTTATACTTGTTCATATGTGGGTTGTATAGTATTATTAATTGTAATATGTTACCTAATTCGTTTCGGGGGCCTCCCCCCTGATGACATGTAATATGGGGTTGAACTTACACAGGCACCAGTCTCCTACGAATGACTCTTAATAAGATAAATCTTATTGTACATCCTTTTATAATGTTATTTATGGTGAAAATAAATGTTATTATTACCACTATATTTGATTAAAGAATTTTGCTACAGTTTTAGAGCGGACATAGTTAACGTTGAAGTACAAAAGTTCATTTTACGAACTATGTATTTTTAATTAAGAACAATTACTCCGACAAAAGAGAAATAAACTGAATGTGAAAATTGACGCGTAAGAATTGGTTACATTGTAGAGTTTAAAGAGCATTTAATACTATGACATTTTGTCCAATTCTTGTGGTAAATTATTTGGCAACATTGTGATATTGTACTTCTATTTAGCAACATCAAACAAACTATTTTGCTTCATTCGTATAATGGGTATATTTTATTTTCCATCCAGAGAAATATTTCTAGAAAAATAGATATATTACCAAAATAAAAAAACTATTTATGTTCTTTAACGTTTATATTTTTTTCTTTTCCCAAGAAAAAATACAAAGTTACGTCTATACTTCAATGTTTACCGATTCAAAAGATTATAAATAAAGGAATCATTTTATAGCCAAGCCCTTTTGCAATAAATAATTTTTGAGGCTAATGGAGACTCACTATTCTATCTTACTTTCCTTTTGTATTTAAGTGAATTCTTAAAACCATATTTACGTTATCAAATTGTAGCAAAAACTCTACATAAGATTTTTTTATCGGGCACCACTATTGTATATTTTCCTTGTTAATGCTAATATAATTTTATTTTACACTATTAATTTTATTTTTATTTGAGATATTTGATGGAGATAAGATGAGTAAATATAAAAACTTCAATTCACGTTAAGCAATAAATAGGGGTATTTATTTATTATTATATAGGGGCCTATACTTACGAAAGACAAAACGGATACCCTTTCCGCATTAAACTCCTTTTTATGGGATTACTTTTATAGGCTGTGTGTGCCTACAGATAAAGGTATCGAATATGTACGCGAATTCCCTTAGCTACAGACGCGGAAATAAATAAACAGTTACCCGTATTTCGTTCACACAGGAATTTATTGACAACACCAACAATAAAACTGTGTTACGTACTGCAAAGTTAATGTGAAACAGGTCCAATAATTGAAGTATGAGCAGTTAAGTAATATGAATAAACAACTCTTAGATAACTTCACTTAATAACTCAAGCCTAAATCTGAAATAAGCCCTTCATAGTATATTCTATTCAGGCAAACCTTATTCTTTGTTCGACCTCTTTTTATTCTTTTTTATATTTTTCATATGATAATTCTGTTTATTTTTGTTTTTTCATTGCATTGAATCCTGGTGTTCCATTTCTTAATTACTTATTAAATTAATAGTAATATGAAAGAGTTTCTTCTGGATACTAAAAAATGGTGTTCTTAGTTCCATTTGAAAGTACATGAGTTAGATGATTTTCAGAGTAAATATTTTCTAAAAATTATATTTTTAAGATGTGTTCTCAGAGTATTTATTTCGAAGATAGGTACTTAAACTACGATTTGTCTTGTTTTATTTCAGACATTCCGCATACCACCTCTTTGTGTAATACATCAAGTTGTGTGACAGACAGGCGGAGAACTGAAAGATTTCACAATAACGCAGTATACAAAGAAAATACAATACATATATATTCCTTGAAACCACACACATTTATCTAATATAGCGTCTACTATTGTATGCTATCTTTCGTTTAATATGATAAATGTTTTATTGATAAAAGTATAACAGTAGGTAACTGAATCAAATTGTAAATATGAGCACAAGGAAAATATATTTTTTTATTATATTGGGTGTATTTTTATTACTTATTAATTATTTTTTTAATAAATTTTAATAATAATAGAAGAAGAAGTCTGCCCCTCTTCACATAGGGTTATCTTTGAAGTGTTCAGTTCAGAGAATGGTGTTTAAAATGAAATATAATTAATTTTCATGGTATATAGTACATAGTGGTAAATACGTTAAGTACTTTACCTCATTTAGGGCAAATGTATACATTAACTACCACAGAACACGGAAAAGAGGTTAGAAAGGCGATCATGCATCCTTTGTACGAAAACTGATGTCGCCAGTCTTGCCCCACTTTTAGTCCGCCGTACATCAGACGAAATATCAGACCAATTATACAAAAGATATGCACACACTTGCATTTTAAACATGCCAATCAGAACGCGCCAATATAACTATAACCAATCTCGCTCAACCATAACAGACATCTATAGTGCGCAATAAACGTGTAAAAACCATTTTAATTTGACATATTACACTAGTGATTGACATAAAGTTATTTACTATCGATATTGAAAAACAACAAGTCGATTAATTGAAAGGATACTAGAGTAATGATTTCTTTACATTCTTTTGGATATACATTGAATTGTATTGATTAAATGTGACACTATCTTTTTTCTTTAGATATTCATTCTTAATTAGTTGGTTGGTTGGTAGAATAAGAAATATTTAAATTACTAATTACTAATGAACTAACATTGAATCGGTACTAGTCGAGCTTAAATATTTATTTGCATATAAATAGGTTTGTTTATTAATAATAGTAGTAGGTTACTTTTTTTACGTTTCGTTACTCGATTTCGTATCAAGTAAACAGATAAGATCGGCAACATCGCTTAAATGAAACTAGTAACTTTGACAAACAATATAATGTAAATAAATATACACAAAATAAAATAAAAACTATCAGTACAATAAATTCTATTGGAACTTATCCTGAACGGATTCCGATGATTTAAAAAGTATTGTTGTTAATGGTTCAAATTAATAAAAAAACTAATTTTCTGTTACAATATTAAGAATATAAAAACAGACTTATTACCACACTCATTATTAAATTAATATACAAACGCATACCAAACGAAGTCAATATGGTTAATCTCTGATTAAATTTATTTTTTATTACCACTATTTTTATCGTCCATACTTTTATTTAGTTTTTACTAACTTACACACGAAGAATCGATTAAATGTTTCCAGGCAAGTCACTATCCATCTACCGTTATCTATTACGTTGCTATTTAAAAACGGTGATATTTCGATATTCTTTACATTACGTGCTTAGTACGACGCAATGTAATAAATGTGCGCACTTCTCCAGCAATGTATATTTTCTTGGAAATATTTTTTGTGATTCACACTTTTGATAACATTTCACGAATTTCGACTAAAAATACAAAATTTGAGAAGTGTTCCACTTACTAATGGAAAGAAATCCTTCCTTTTGACCTACTTGAGGATGGGCTTCTTGTTTTGCAATTAATAACTGCGCAAGTCACCATTTTTAACACTTTTAGTGTTTCACAGTACTTACAGCGCGCGCGTTCATGAATGACTAAACATCGCGATCGCGTGGTGAAGTCACGATCCTGTACATTTGTTCAGGATCGTGGCTACACTACCACGCCCACAAGGCCCTTCTAACGTCTTTCTGTGTTCTGTGTTAACTACTATAGTAATTGGACTGATTTTTCGTTGTGATTCTCATCGACATCTGCAGCGCAGCGGCCTTATTTGGTTTACCCAAGTGACTTATATTTATACAACTTAAATATTATCAGTATATATATTCTCTAGTGTCGTTTCTTTAATGGAATGCTATTGAATACTCGTACGTTAAAATAATTAGGTGTAAACTTGCCCTTACGATATGCCATTTAGAAAAAAAAACATCTCATTAGTTATTTAACTTGTTGGATAGTGACGCTGCTATCCAAATTTATTCGTTTACATTGAATATAATAAGACCGCTATGTATTATACATACACCTTGTGTAGTTAGAACATAGTGATGTCTTGTTGGTATCAATATGCCTAATAACTATAGGTACAATCATAATTCCATTGATCTTGTCTATTGTTTCAAATGCATAGTTTATTAGAATGCTGATTACAAAAATAAATATATAGGGAGAATTTTACAACACCACCAACGTCCTGGGATTATACAGCTGATATCATATGAACTAAAAGGTTTACTTTACGAGTCTTAACATTTTGTTACATTACTTACATATGAAAATAATATTTCAATAAAATTGACTTCTCAAATCTTAATAATGCAACGCGGGACAGTGATATGTGGTTGATAGTTGTCTCACACACAGTGTGCGAGCTTAGCGTTGTCCTAGCGTAACGCTTCTTAACGGGTGCTGCTGGTGGAGACGAGTCTGCAATAGACTGTTATCCATTTCCTTTTTTGTTTGTTTGATATTGCATATAAATCGATTGTTGAATAAATTATTATTTTTAACTCGAAGTCGTGCATAGCACTGTGATAGTTTTAATGGACTAACGTTACATTACCCTTTCAAGCAGGTATTATACGATTGTACCTCTTTGCTATGACGATGCTGCGTTCGATGTTGAGTTCGAGGATATTTTTATTAAAAAAAAAGCATTGATAGTACTAGTCTTTTCGAACGGAGCTTAGCGTGGAAGGCAGAGGCGAAAAGATATTGGGCCTATTACACCTCACGTTTTTTTAGTATTTATTTTTCTATATATTTTATATCTACGCCTTTAGACAGAATAGGGCGTATACGGCAAATTTGAAGAATTCTTAATATAAAGAAGGAACAGATAATATAGTTTTAATTTACTATTAAAGTAATTTAAATATTTTCCACTGATTCCATAATGTGGTGAAATTGAAGTGGCGATGCTTACGGTTCACTCACCAAATTTTGATGTCTAAAATTATGTTAGTTTATTATTCAAATATTTCATTTATTCCTGTCAATTTCGTTTTGTAGAACATGACATGAAGATATACATATATCATATATCATGTTCCCTTTAACACAGACGGTACAGTTTATAATCCAGTTAACGTGCCTAGCGATGCAGAGAGGAGCTCAAAATAATAAAATATTGGTTACCTGTACGATAGGTCGCAATCGCAGATTGACGATTTAATTAGACCACAAACCAATTCCTGATACAGTATTTGTTGGTAATTCAAACGTTCGAATATTTACATCCAATCAAAAAGACGTTATTAGTTCGTTATTAGTTCACCGTACTTCTAATCAGACTTAAGTTTATTATGTTAAAAAGGCGGTTGAAGTTCTCATCTTATTATTATATACACAGCATACTATTCTAATAACATTTTATGCCGGAATGTTAAGAGGAAAAAGCGGAGTGCTCTTATTAAATCACTGTAAAATACTAATTTATATTATATAAGCAAAAAAATACTGGACATTATCATATTGTCAGATATTCTTTCATACAATAATGAGTTACAACAGAGTTGTGTAGAGTTTTGTTGTAAAAACTTATTAATACTCTATTTAATACTTTTGTATTACAATAAAACAATCTTCATAGGATTAAATTAAAGTTCGATAAAAGTTCTTGGAAACTCTTTTATGTAACGGCTTAAGGCTCTGAAAGTCACTGATAAACAGGCATCAATTAACAAACAAATCAAAAGCGACGAAGCGAAGTGTACAAAATACGATACTGCCCATTATTTGCCATCCGCAGCGGGCCTTCGTTTGATTAAAATTTAATTTCGTTAATTATTTCTAAAATATGGTCGGGTTAGTTAAACTTCGCTGGCGCCGTTCCAGAAATTTCTATCTTTTTTGTTTAACCAAACGGGATTCGGTAACTAGCAAAAAGCTGGACTGGAGTGCATAAAAACTTTAACATTGAAAACATACAAGAGCTAGGTAGAAGTTTATTTGGATAAGGAATATTTTGAAGATATATAAAATTGAGGTAACTTTAAGATAAGCGTCTTCTTTATATGGTTTTGTCCTCGGCTGGAATTGTATACTGAATACACCTACTAAATAATTCGTACTAGTAATTAAAATTCACAAGATTTTGTCGTTAATAATATTCATAAGTGAGTTTCATAAGTTTATTGCAGTTACATTTTACATAAACTAGCGAAAAAAGTACACTCGAGAACAGCTATAATACACTATTTTTATTTTAAGGATAAATTCTTTATATTATTAACAATATATGATATGAGTATCTTATTTCCTTCATTCGCAATGGGACCACATCTTGTTTATACCAATTTTTACATCCTCATCCTATTAACTGGCCTACTGTTGAAACACAGGCTTTTTCTATCAATAGAATCACACAAGGGCAATATAGTTGTTTATGTAATCTATTGAACATAATAATTAGAAATTTGAGATTATAACTTATAGTAGAAATCAATAAATTATGAAATTTCTTTAATATCGACAACATATTTAAAAAACCCTTTATTCTCACATATAAGCCGTAAATGCGGCAGTACAAGTTTCTTGGTGTCTCTATTTATATAATACGAGAAAACATGTAAACCTCTCTTCGTAATGGCCAGTGTTACACAAAATTGTAGTTGTCATATAAGCTAAAAGCAAAGGGATGTGTCATAAAAACAACACTAAAAAGGAACAAAATATGATTAGGATAAAAAGACAGCGACTCAGTACAACAGAGCGGTTATAAAAACCTGGACTTAGCCGAAATGAAGCTTGAGTAATTTATTTAAGTTATCTTTTCTCAGCGACCGGCACGAGACTATTTGTCAGCCGAGCAAACAACAAATGATATTTTAGTCTCACCAGAACTGAGAACTTGGAATTATTTCAAGTTAAGTATTGTCGTGGGGAAAAATCCGCGGGGAAATGACTGGCCGTAATTTTTTTGATGCCATTACCGGAATCTTGTTTGATAACAAACGAGATTCCGGTAATTTGATAACAAACAAGATATTAGCAAGCCAAAAGTTCCTATAGCAACCATAATTTTAGTAATTTATTGTTATGTTGTCAGAATTCAAATTTTAAAAAGTATAACGAAATAATAAATACGCAAGAACAATCTATTTATGTCTTTGTAGCAAAGACACTTTTATCTTCCATTAGTATGAAAACTGAATAAGGTTGATAAAAAAATAATTCATTGTTCTATCATAAAGATCATGTTCGAAAGTGAGGTTGTATTCTCAAAACCAATTTTCCATTATATCGTCAATTTTAACTTACTCTGTTCTGCTCTTTAATATTAAAATACATAATTCAGTGCAATATATTATCCAATTAGCAAAATCATTAGGTATATAAATATTAAAAGAGTTTCTATGTACGTTTCAATAGGTACTCTTAGAAATAACGGATATTTTATTTTATCATTGCATTAAGAAAAATCAAAGATAGAAAAGAAACCAATCTGAGGAATTTAATTAAGAAAAGTTCATGTGAATATTGTTATTAAGTCTACGTTTATTCATAACATTTACTCGTACAATGAACTTCAACAAAATATTCAAAATGTCTCTCTGATGGGAAAACTGTAGACTTTGTACGTAAATTGTTGGAGTTTGCCCTCTCATGCAAGGTAAACTTTGAAATATACCGTTCAATTCGGTTCGTTGAGGTGGTTGTCACAATATTTGCGGTGCCGCAATGCGCTGAATCGCGTCACAGGCAAATTTTTCGGGGCTTTATGTAAAATTTAGATAGGGCCCACATGTGTGAGATAGGTCGAGCACGGAATATTTTGAGTTTCTCCCGTTTGTTTAGTTTTACTATTGTACGTTGTTTATTAGTGTCCTGATTGTTTGATTGGTAAATATAGGAGTGAGTTTGCCGCCACAATTTGATTTTGTTTGATTTAGATATTGGCTGGAAGGTTTATTAATTAAAAATTGTATTGTTACATCCACTGTTTTAAAAATGCGAAGTTTTGTAATTAAATTGTTATAATTGCTTTACTCTCTCTTTCTAACAAAAACACATACAGTTTATCTATTTTTGTTAGTCACTATCGCAATAGGACATTATTCAATGTTTGCATAGAAAAAGGTCTGAAACTACTAGTGGAGCTGCACGCGTAGCATGACGAACGCGAGACCATTTTGTCTATACTCAAATGTCACTTTTCTCGGGTGCGCCCATACGATATCTCATTCTCGACCCGAGAAATTGACAAATGATTGCAGACAAAGCGTTTCTTGAGTTTGTCAAGCTACGCGTGCTGGACCCGGTGGGCTTCTTGCCCGGATCCCGGGTCCGTCACCCCCCACGGGTTCTCACAGCGGGTTTTACCAGGTAAGCAGGCCTCGCTTAAACCTTTCTTTTTTAGGACGGGTTTATCCCTGGTTTAAGGTTTAAGGCTCAATGTTGCATCTCCCCTGCGTTAAAAAAAGGTCTAAAACTACTAGACCAATCAAAAAAACTTTTTCACCTACGTAAAGTTACAGAATACGAAAGTGACGTATGTTATATAATTTACTAATTTTGATTGTTTGCTTGTTTGTATTGACTAGGCTCAGAAACTACGGGCTATTTCAGCTATTTCTTTCACTTACATGAAACTATATCATATTCTAATGTCATAGTCTATAATTTACGCAGGCGAAGTCGCAGAAAAGCATCTAGTTTTTTTAAAATAAGAATTTAATTGGCACCCATATTTATTATACTTGCAACACATAATTCCCAAATAAATATCGTGCGACTTGCATATTTGCTTTTCTCGAAGTAAAAATCCTTAACTAGATTTTCATGGTAACTGGTACTGCAATATTACAATAAATTGGCTCACTTTAATATAGAGCATGAATACATACATACGAAGTTATAAGATTCCGCAGCGAAAACTACTCAGAAAAATGGTCGTATGAAATCTAATAAAAGCATAATAACAATAGTTTGCCAAATATCTATCTCTAGTCTGATACCTACATGATTAATTAACTTATTAGTCCGCTATAATAACGTGGATTAATTTTATTTTAATGTGTTTATATTTTCATATGTTGATAGTATATGCAATACCAATATTATAATTTTATTCACTAAGAATTTCTAAAAAGTTTCATATAAATTTCATGAACAAACCTCTTTGGTTCATTCTGTTTTATTCTTTTTTTTAAGAAAATAAATCTACTCACTTTTGTAATGTCAAATAAAATCGTGTTCGTGTTTAATAAACTTGATTGTAGCTAACTATATTGTTTTAATTCCCATTGTTATCTGATAAAGGCTATAAGAAATAATTGAAAAATTAAAAAATAAAGAGCGGCACCATGAAAGCGAGTTCAAGATAAGATATAAGACATTTTATTAAATGCATTAATCTAGATGTATTTTTACATTATGTCTATTGTTACAAAGTAATAGAACAATGTAATAGAAAACAGAATAGAAATTGGTAACGCAAGACGAGTCTTTACAACAGAAGCCTTTGTAATGCAACCAAAATCACTGCTAAAGAGGATTATCGTACGTGTCACCGACTCATTCTATGTCAATGCTTGATTTTCTTTAGTAATGTTACACCAACTGTAATGATACGTTTAACATTTTGAAGAACGACCTCAAACTGAAATCAGGACAAGCAGAAGTTTTTATAAGTCAAATAAAGCTTTTATTTCTACTATTATATTTATTACATATACATAACAGAAATCCTTGAGAGTAATTTTATTTAAAAGTCGAAGGCGCGCTTTACAAGCTATATATTTCCCGTAACATTATTAACAGTTGTAATTTCTTCTTGTTGATTAGGTAAAAATCTCTACTGAATTAATTTCATTAAAAAAAAACGCTCAAAACGGACTGTAGATTTTTACCAATAAGTTTACGTGTTTCAACTAGCACTCCAATCTTTAGTCGAGTCAATATTTTTTACCAATAGATGAGAATTTGAATGAATAGTATTCTAACTTTTGAGAAATGACTTGACTTTCACATTTTCTTTATTAGTTGAAAATACTTTCTCAAATTGTTGCTTTTACTCAAGCAATTATTTCTAGTCGACTATATTTACGAGTGTAAGACTCTTAATTACAAAAATCTCAGTACAAGGTCGCCCGCCGTAAATTTACGAACCGATGGCGTAGGTTTCGACTTTCACAAGTGCTTGTAACAGCCTAGACTGAATAAATAATTTTGATTTTGAATATTGTTATGGTATTAGCTTTCCGCTCGTGGCTTCGCCCGCGTTTATTAACGCATTTTATACTTCTATGCTATAAAACGTTTCAACTCTTAAAGCCTATTTTTCGCAATAAAACTATCATATGTTTTTTCTTAACGTCCACTCGATTTGTATACCAAATTTCATCAAAATTGATAGAAACGCAACTCACAAACACACGGACATAGTTACTTTCGCATTTATAATAGTTTGGATTAATTATTTTTCAATTGTTTAATACTCATAAATACTCATAAGTTTTTTCTCAATAAAAACTCATCCATTTATGGATCCCCAGAATAACCGATGTTAAATATAGGCATTCTATTAATCTTAATATAGATTAAATAATAGTTTTCAAACTATTTATATTCAAATAAGAAATGTTGTATTTATTATCTTAAGTTACATTTAGCACGTGATACATAAGTATGCTGAAAGAGATTTTGTTTTAAACCTTATTAATATTATATTAAGAATCGCGTGTCCTTTTTCGTAATGTGGCTGACCAATACCAAGGTTATACGGCTCACAACAAATTATGTGTCAAATACTAGCACGCCCTTCATTTTGTATACTTCTGTCATGAATACCTCGCGTGCTTTTTGGTTATTTACTATGAAAGTAGGATCTAACGGTTTTGTGGATACCATAAAGCAACTTGCATTTTATTTATCAAGACTGATAAATGCACCTTATTCTTACAGATATTTTATACAAATAAGGTTTTTTATAATACAAATGTTACAAGGAGTATATAATAATTCACATAATTCGTATTTTTGTAACCTACGTGAAATTTTTTCCTGATGATTTTTATTAGTGCACGTAAATAGGTGCTTAAAATCACAAGGTTTTTTAATCCTGCTGAAAGTTTTAGGTAGCCCAATGGCATTGTAGCCCGCAATTGATGTTGTTTAGCAACTTTGGCAGAAAGTGATCACCGAATTATTATGACACGGGACACAAGTCATAGTTCTCGGCTGCATTTGCAGTCGTTAATACCCACATATTAAGCGAGCGTAGAGGGTCATGACCCTTTCTTCTTAACCATCCATAACGAAAGCCTGAGTCCCGGCAATGGGGACTTATAAGGGCTGATCATGATGATTATACGATTCACAGATTGCACAGAAGACGTCCCAGTCGAGTACATTTAAATCAAAGTTGCAAAATAAAATAAGGTACATGGTACTAATCCCGTGATTAATAATCATTCTAATATTATTTATTGATTGTAAAAATCTAAAACAGCATATAAATAAAAATCGGTCCAAAGCTTTACTTTATATATATATGCGAGGAATTAACGCCAACCATTAGGAAGGCAACTTTAATAATAATTACGGCCACACTCACGTGGAAACGTGCCAATAAAATGACTCCAGCTGAGACCAAATTGAATTTGGGCAATGTCAAGGTATCCAAAAAGGTATCCGGCAACCGGTGTATGTTTGACGATATAGGACACTCATGCAAATATTGAGAGCCCTTTGGGTAACGGATATTTGAGTCACAGACGAATCCCCAATTGTAATTTTCGGCAGTCCGTAACTTAACTAAACATGGTTACTTTGGAAGCAATTAAAATGGAACTTAGGGATGTGTACTCGAAAAGTTTTAATATGAAAAGTTGGAGGAAAGTCAGTCTTAAATTGTGTTATTAACATTTTACCAAGCGAAGACTAAGACTATATAATTAACATTTTTGACAATATAGTCCTATTTGATAATAAAGAGTGTGTTTCTTTTTTTAATATTCTTTCTTGAATTATGAGTTTACCGGCTATTTTTCTCCCTTATATTTAAATATTCTTTTCGATAATTTAACTCTCAATATTTTAATCACGTTCACCGCTTATTCGGTAAAATCAATCGCCTTTATTCTTAATACACATCACAAAATTGAGTACTGGTTTTTTTTTAAATTCTGATTTAAAGCTTCAGCCAAATGATTTCTACATAATAATATGTATTATATTTTATATATTATTATCCTTTATTAAATCTCGTTTCCTGAATAAAATTACTAATTAATAACAGTAGAGTGAATAACGAACAATATTCTATAGAATTAAGAACTAAAATACTTCAATTGTGCAGATTAGAGGCCAGTTGCATTTATTAGGATAGATACTAGTACATGTAATTTATTTTACAACACAAGGCAGCACCTGTTCCAATTATCTAACTACTAGTTCTACCTAGTATTTTTTAAATAATAAAATTCTGAACCCTACACTGAAATGTTGGGGTCTATTTTGCTTGTGACCACCATACTCACCTAGTACTTTTCACAATTTTAGAATAAATAGATAAGTTTAAGACTCGAATGTAGAGGAATAGAGGCTTGAAATATAGCGTCAAGTTATATATAGCGCAACTCTAGTGTAGACTTCGACCTTTCCTAAGAAGCAAAGTAAAGTATTTATTTGCTAAGATATGTATACAATATCTTAAGAATTATTATTTTACTATAGCTATTAGCAAAATTATCAAATTTCAGAAATGTGTTTGAATTATTTTATCATTTTTATATAAACCTCGCAGTCTTTTTGTCATTAGTCCTACCGATCCATTTTCTCAACCTTTTCGAAACATTGCTGCTAAAGAAATTTCAACATGTCACAATTTTCATCCAGACTGACTTTCATTCTCTAAACTTATGTATAGTTGAAGCATGATATACAAGAAATACTTAACTACAAAATTAACATCAAATGTAGGGTTTCTCTATTTGATTAGGCCCTCAAATGTCGAAGGTTGACAAATCAATCGGTGCTCGAATAAATAAACACTAGATCAGAACATCTAAACTGTAATTGAGTAGACGTTGGTGTTAGGACATATCTTGTACAGATACGTAATTGATTTTTATTTATTCTTGGCCGGTTGACATTTGCAAACTTTATTCATAGAATATTCATTTACTACTACATAAAAAATAATAAGGATAAGTATTAGCGAAGTTGCTCCAAAAAAAATCTATTAGTTACTTTTCATTATACCATTTATTGTCATATTATATGTCATCATTTTAATTTATTTAAAACTAGCTGACCCGGCAAACTGCGTATCGCCATATTTTATCTAATCTGTCAAAATCTTCTATTACGTACCGTCGTTAAATTTTTGATTTGATTGTAAAAATTAATTCTCATAAAATATCTAAATTATTTATGCATGATCCTCCTTTATTACTTACCGGGCTTTACACTCATCTGACTCGTCTACTTAATCTAATATATCTCTCTGAGCAATCAGTTTCGGCCTAATACAAGAGAAAAAAAATCTTGACATTAATATCTTGTAAATACTTACCTTTTCTTAATTCATAAGCGCCACGATTGTTTCATTATGCTTTTAAAATGTCAAATTATGATAATGCAATAAAATGTATTTTGATCACGTCGCGATGCGTCCACAAATTTGACAGGCGCTCGCTGTGAAGTTCGCGAGTTGGGAAGAGCCCTTTTTTGCATAATTCAAGCTAGAATTATACGCTTCTTGAATTCGCAGCCGAGCAATGAACGATCTAATTACATTACGAACTCCAGTTCGGACGATGTACTTGGAGCTCGCAAGATTTTGTGTTGATGTGATTATAATGAAATTCCAAATGAATCGTCATTAAACGCTAGATGTGTACGAATTTATTATTATTTAGAATAACATACACTTTAAGATATATATGAATTAGACTTGTGAATTACTCAATCATCGATGAGGGTATAATGTTTTTTGTTTTATTATCCGAAATCTTATATGCCATATTTTTAATAGTCGCCTAATGGAAGTAATGTCAATAGGAAGGTATAATGTAATAAACAACACCTATATTAACAAAATAGGGAAATAACAACCTTATTAAAAACCTCCTTTTTAATAGCCAAATAATTAATATTAATTCACTCTTAATATATTTGTTTATTGTAACTTTTTTCAGTTCAACTGAAATTCTATTATTTAGATTATTCATTTGGTGTAAATATACATATAGGCACTGGAAATAAGCTTGCAGTATAATTTCGTTTGAAGGGAGGAACTAAGGATTTTTGCCCACTAACATTTGATTCGATAAAGCAAATGCCCAGCCTTCTTCCGGGGGCCATGTTTTTCCTTTATCCCTCGTAAATCAAAGGTCCAGTGCTTTTTGTCTGCAGGTAATTCGTATAAGCTTGGAATGAGGTCGGCTTCATTATGGAATACCCCTATTTAGTATTGCGGTAGCGAGAACACCTTTGTGCTCGTTTGTACAGAGTTTAAATTAATGAGTATACCATCTAATACCGACATATATCTACAGTACAGGTGACTAATAAAGGGCTTAGTACTTAATTACAATCATGTACTTATAGCATAGAGAAGCAGAATGGGTGTTAGAATATTTAAGTATGGTTTTTGGCCCCTCCTATTGATTCAGCACATGTGCTGTTTTTGGAATAATGTTCTCTATTTTTTTAAGCTAATTAACCTTCATTAATAGAACTATTTAAAGCTTAGTGACGCATTTGTGGGATTTTTCAAAATGCGTCATTAAGCTAAAGGTGATTATATACAAATAAAAACTGGGTAACGCTAGGTTACAGTCGATGGCTGTTTTATATGGATTAAAGGTACAGAATGCTTTTTTTACATTAACGCTTAAAAATTAAGAGAAAAGGCAGTACACACATTACCAATGACTTGCCAACAATCATAAACAAGTAATTAATAGTGTTCAAATTAAATGACAGAACTAACAATATCGGGCTAGTACGACTAGTATATATGTATATATATAGACGACTTATGACAAAAATAAAATTATACGAGAGGAGTTTAGAATTAAAAAAACGCCCACGGGAGTTTAGTTTGAGGCCCCATTCTCTACTTATCACCGCAACGTTTTCCTATCTTCGCGTTAAAATCTCCCATCACAACCGTGTAGTGGGTATTGTAACTATGCATAGCTTTTGAAATCTCCTCATACATAGACTCCACCTCATCATCTGGGTGCTTCGATATCGGAGCATAAACCTGTATGACACTCAACGAATATCAATTTTATATTTTGAGTATCAGGTATGCTACCCTGGTCGACACACTTCCAATGGTAATCAAGGGACTTGTGGACGATGAACCCGATACCGCCTAGGGACTCTTGATCACCCTCCTGGTAGTATAGCAAGTTACCAGAATCAAGGATTATTGAGTCCTCCCACTCTCTTCGGAATTCACCCGAAACCCGACAATTTCCCAGCGTAACTTACTGATACATTCCAACCTTGTTAGTTTCGCGTCTGTCCTCAATGTTCGCGTATTATAAGTTGCCAGTTCAAGTGGTCGTAGATGGTCGCCGGATCTTACCCGGGGAGTCTTCGCACCCTTGCCCATGCTCTACCGTTACCGTATTTGCTTCCGTAACTAGAGATAGTAGGGCTGCCGGTGACGAGGGGCTGATTTATTTTTAGGTTATCCATAAGGGGGAATTGCTATAATCACCATGCTTGGCAGACCGGTTGGCGATCGCAATGGGCCATAATTCTTAGGAAACGCTACTGCCCATCTCTTTATGGCTGTGTTCCCTTAGTCGCCTTTTACGACACCCACGGCATTCGTTAATTAATATTCACCATTCCACACTGGACCCGCGTGTGTAGCCCATTTTATCGGATTATATGGTGCCTATGTCTCAGAAATGGGCATATTTATAGGTTATATAATTAACAGTTCTTAAATACCGCACGAGAAATCAATTACTTCAGAATTAAATTATTAGTGTCCGATTTAATCTAATCAATTGTCATATTCAATTCACTATTGGGTCGACACCAATCCCCATTACTGACATTCAATAATCGTATATTCACCATTTCTCTGCTCGGACAGACTGTGAAATCTATTTAGATTGATCACATCAAACGGATGTGTTGGTACTGAACTAATATAGAAAGCACTTAACATTGCTCAAATGTACAAACTTTATATATAAAAGTTTTAACATTAAGTGATGTTGTGGAAAAATCAAGAATCAAAGTTCTCGATTTTAGCTAGAGCAACCGCGTAACTACACCAACTTCAATTTGATTGATATTTGATTGCACATAATGTTCTATATGTATTGGTAGATCATACATGTAATATGTTTAAATTTAAATCCAATGTAATTGAACGTTTAGTGCTTAAGTTATTCCCTAGCAACGATCTTGTCATAAAATAATCGTCCAAGTACGAGTTGAACTTGTGCAAGAATATTGGTTGTTTGGCAACCCTTTAAATAATTATTTTATTACTAGCTTTTGCTCGCAATTTTGTGTTTACTAACAAACATTTTCATTTTATAATTCATTTGTGGCAACCCAATCGTACAGATATTTTTGGCGATGTAGTTCTCCCAATTTTTTATGCAGCTTCGTCATCGTTATCTTCCACTCCTGCACAGCTACAATGCGCCCACTTACCGCAAGTCTGGCAAGTGATCCATCCTTCAGTAGACTCGCAATACAAGCCGTGACAGTACAGGCATTCTGTACTATCTTCGTCATCTGATGTCTGAGCTTCTTCATCAGCTTTCTTGGTTTTTTTAGATCTCTTATTTGATATTTTCTTTTTGTTCGTTATTTTTGGTGTCCGTTTCTTACAGTTTTGTCTTTCCTCTAATTCTGTTTTATATGGAGAAGCAGTGATAATAGCTGTTTTTCCTCGTCTTCGAACTTGTCTCAGTCTTTTTTCAGCCATTCGTGGATAAGGCATTAACTGTTTCGGGCTAACCAGATGGAATGCTGAATTATCTATAGAATCATTTACTGTTGCTTGGTGTACTAGATGTGAGGTTGTAGCAGTTGGTTGAGTTAGAGTGTTTGCTGAAGAATCGAGGGCAATGCAGTTGGCGGGTTCCTCTTCAGCGTTCAATACGATTTCGGTGGCCTCTGCAGCAAGGAAGTCATCATCGGTAAAAATGTGTGCATTATAAGGCGAGATCCCACATGCTTTAAATGCGTTAATTGCAGTTGGCATTGTTGCTGTCCGGATAAATGCTTGCCCGAAGAGTTCAGCCACTTGAAATTGGGAAACTACTTTCCCAGGATTTGATCTTAACCATGCTGTTATAGCCTGATCATAAAAGATACTCAAAGGCCGCATAAAACCAACATCTGCTGGCTGCAGTTTATGAGTGGTGTGTGGTGGGAAGCATATTATTGTCACGCCATATTTACGTGCTTCGTCGATTAATTGCAAATTTTGGGTATGAGACGCATGACCATCTAAAATCAGCATGACTGGGTTGGCTTTAGAAGCGTTGGTAAGTTTCACAAACTTCTGGAACCATTTCAAGAAAATCTCTGCAGTGATCCACCCAGAATCTGAACATTCAGCCCACGAGTTCGGTGGAGCTCCATTGAGCAGTTCGGGCTTCATACGTTTTCTGGGATATATAAACATAGGAGGAAGGTATGTCCCAGCAGCGTTGAAACAAATTTCAATCGTTATGGTTGTGCCTCGCTCGGCCGATGTCAAAGCTCCCACTTGCTTTTTACCTGTTGCTGCGATCACTCTGGAGCGTGATTTTGGCACCACTGAAACACCTGTCTCGTCACAGTTATAAATTCTGTCTGGAGTAAAAGGGTTATCATCAAGGGTTTTTCCTAGTAGTTCGAAAAATTTTCCAACAGACACTCTATTAAACCCAGCAGCTCGAGCCGCTGACGTATTTTCTGGCTTTCGTAAACTCAAGTCAGGATGACGCTTTAGAAAACCTCGCAGCCAATCCTTACCAGCTTTTTCCTTGAGATTATTAAATTTATGTTGTTTATTATTACGAACTGCTAGCTCATAGGCTAACTTCTGGAATTCGGTAGTTGACAAACCAAATAATCTTCCTTCCATTTCCTTTAAATAAGTTACAAGTATTTGTTCTTCTTCTTTGGAAAACACTGTTGTAATTGGACCCAAGGGAATCTTTACATTGATTACACCGATCTCGCTTTTTCTCGCTAGGTTAACTTTACGCTCAAGTGTTGTCTGAGGGACATTATAAGCCTTGCTGGCCGATTTGTAACCCTTTTTTCCATCTAAAACTTCTTGAATGGCCAATTTCATTTGTTCTTCACTCCACCCTCCTCTATCAGTTTTTCTTTTATAATTTCGAGGCATGATCTATAAAAAAAAATTAAATTAACCCAACTAATAACGATACTTTTGAATTAAATCGAAATCCAAAAATAATAACAAATTAGTGGGTAAGATGGGGTACCCCGTCTTGCCCACAAGTAGGTACCCCATCTTTCCCAAACTGGAGTTATAAGTTGTATTAAAATTTTCAAGGTTATAAATCAAGGCAAGCCCGAACTAATTAATGAGTTTAGAGTTGTAAAATAAACAAACACCAATAAAAAAATATGTCACGCATATTGTATATTATATATTATGAACAGTCACGCACTTTATATACATCAATAGTTAGATAAAACCACTTAAAATTATAAAAACATACTCACCAAGTAGAAACGTGCACTTCTCCGACCAAACTTTTAGTGACACTAATAAGTACTGCTAGACACCGTCAGATGGCGTTAAAACGAATGTTCTAGTAACACTGCATTATCTATTTTGATAGGGTCCCCATCTTACCTCGTAAAAACTGAAATTACTAATTTAATTTCGACAGTTTTAATGGAATTATTTCAAGAATATATTCTTTCAAAAAAAAACGTGTCACTAGAATACAAAAATCTAATTGAAAACCTGTTCTTTTTTTAAAGTTAATTAAAAATAAAGTAATGTAACATAATACTAATACTACGCAAACGAAATTGTGGGCAATTTTTTTTAAAATTACGAGTATATTTATGCTAGTAAATATAAAAGGAGATGTCCTGACTTACTAACTGACAGACAACGCACAGCCTAAACCGCTGGTTGTAGAAACTTGAAATTCGGAGAGAATATTTTCCTTAATACGTACAGGTGTACTAAGAACAGATTTTTGGAAATTCCATCCCGAAGGGGGTCAAAAAGGGTGAAAAAGTTTGTATGAAACTTTTTTCTTTATTTGTATTTAGGTAGTTTATAACCCTAGGAAGGTAATAGGTTATACTTTATCTCGAAAATTAGCACTTAAAGGGATAAAAATGGGAGTGAAAGACTTTATGGGGGAACCAAAATGTTACCATAGTAACCATTGTTTACAATCTGATTTGTCATTGTAATAAATTTACCTAATATTATTTACAAAACGTTTTAATGTGTAGCGATGAAAATTGGTAATTGAGTATTTATTACATTTTTGAAATTTCAATGGATTAAAATGTTTAAATTCAAGTAATTTTGTTTACGAAAGAAAAGAAATATTTTTATATTATATATATGTCGACGAGATGGCGCTTCGATTGTGCGAAACGCCATCTGTCACCTGCATTTGTCATCTGTCAAGATCTATGGTGCTATTCGAATAGTCAAGTTATGACATTGACGGCTGTCATCGCTTGGGAGTAGTCTATGCTTGTTCGAAGATGGCACTTTTACGTTGTGCGGCCATATTGAGCGGACGCAAGCGCAGAACTCTCCGCGTTTCGTATCGAATTCCGTTTTCATCACGTTATTATTAATGTATTTCGATTAGACAACTAATCAATTCAATTAAATGACTGATTTGTGATCTATCTGCGATCTTATTTCGAAAGAATATCTCGAACACTAGTCAGATGGCGGATGTTGCCTAACCTAACTCTCTGCCGGTCCGCCTGACTTTCCGCCATATATATGAATTACACTAGATGGCGTTAAATGAATTCTAAATCGCAGATTTTTTTGCCTAGAAAATTTACCAAGAATTACTTTTCAGCCAGGTGATGGCGAGTATAATCTAAATCGCGCTATTATTTTGATCAAAGAACATTGCGCAGGCTTTAATTCAAAAACATTAAAATGTTCCAAGTTTAAATTAAAGAAATTGCAATTATTTCTGTTTTTCATTTACATTTTGAGGATAAGTATTACTAGGTCTTAACCTAAGATTTTCAAGTTGATAATTTTCACAAAGCCTATTTTATTACATTTGTTCATTCATATTATGTAAGCACCTTAGTATAAGTTTCTAAGTATATATGTCGCAGATCATAGAATTGACCAATTCATGATGCGGCCAGCCATTTCATAAAATGTTTGTATTTTATGAAATGGAAAATCTTGCTGCCTACATCATGACGTGGTCTGGCCAGATCAACGATTTGCGTTTAACGATATGGGCGGCTGATAGTATGACTTCTTCAAGATGTGGTCAAGAGTAAGTGATCATATATAAATATCGAATAAACAAGCAATATTAAGGAAATTTCATCATCAACTTGAAAAACAACAGCGTTTTTGAAAAATATATGCTGCCCAAAGTAACTATACCATGCGCACGAAGTCGCGTAGCTCTATAAATCAATGACAAATATGTGAATATATTTTAATTACGGAATAAATGATTATATTACTGATGTTATTGTTAACATGCTGTGGGTTGAAATACTAATAAATAAGAGATTTGGATCAAAAATCCAAAAAGCAACTAGTTAAAAATAATTTATTAGTTCAAATCAAATTAATAAAATATTTATTATATCCTCATAGACCAAAATACTTACGTTGAATACAAAATAAAAAAAGATTCAAGAGCTACCTGAAAAATACGTAAATATTATTTCAAAAAATAATTCCAAACTAGAGCAAGTTTAGGGTTGGTTCCACCACTTCACTGCAATAATTACAAACGTGTTAATATACCGGTTAAATAAATAATAAGTTGTATAATTTGGAAATGGTTGGATGTTCTCATAACTTTAACTGTTATTAACAACCGCTTAAGTTTCGCTGGTAAAAATTATTAATAGAATTAAGAAAGAGGATGGTGTGACGCATTTTGAGTTTATGTAAAATCAGTGTGACAGTTATCAGCAAATTTGACTTAAACCTTAACCGTTATGATGGTGTAATCCAGCCATAAATTCCAATTTTTTGTAGTTAAATTTACATGAATTCACAGCAATGAACAGCAATATCGAATTTATATACAGTCGGAACAAAGTTCAAAGTAAATAGCCGAATAGATTGTAGGATTGCATACATAATGGAATGGAGGAGTTGCTTCTGGCCTCTGTTTAAAGGTCAAATCAAACTGCTGTTAACCTCCGATTGAGAATACGAGATATATTAAGTTATGTCTCTCATTTGTCAACTTAGGTGATTAACTTTATAAGGCGGCAATTAGGGAATTTTAAATATTAAGTTTTAGATCAAAGAGCTCTCTTGTAATTACTGTCACTGTTTTTTGTGTCAAATTAAGTTACGTAATTTAACACCAAAAATTTTTGTCTTAACATAAGTTCTTTTGAATTAAATAAAATAAGATTTTAAATTGTTAAAAAATCAGCAGGCAGCAATTAATAAAAAATTTTAGAACGGTTTTTTAGAAATTCCACCCCAAAAAGGGTCAAAGAGGCATTATGTATGAAAGTTCTTTATTATTGTACTAGCTATATACATTAGTGTTTGTCGAAGGCAATAATATAATATAAATATAATATAATATAATATAATATAACATAACATAACATAACATAACATAACATAACATAACATAACATAACATAACATAACATAACATAACATAACATAACATAACATAACATAACATAACATAACATAACATAACATAACATAACATAACATAACATAACATAACATAACATAACATAACATAACATAACATAACATAACATAACATAACATAACATAACATAACATAACATAACATAACATAACATAACATAACATAACATAACATAACATAACATAACATAACATAACATAACATAACATAACATAACATAATATAATATAATATTCCTTCGCTATTTTTCCTTTATTTCTAATATATTTCAACATTCTCTATATACCAGCGGCGAATTGTAAATTCAACTCACTTTCTAAACGTGAACCCTTTTGAAAAACGATGCTATTTTGTCAAAGCAACTGAATTGGAATGACGCGAAAGCGTGTACCAGCGTTTAAAGAGATGGATGTGTCTACAACATAGGAATGTATTCGAATACAGTCACACTTTTATTTTGCTCATGTAAATAAAAAAATGAAATTTTATTCTTTCACTAATCCGTGTATTGCATCTATCATGGGTTGTATAATATTGTTTGTTATTATAAATTTTCTTTTCATATTACAATAATTGAAAAGTAATTAAATTAAAAATTCTGCGGTTTTTATATCAAACACAGTTTATATGGATGCCGATTATAACAATATTTGTTCTGTTGTTTCAGCTTCGACACCCGTGTGCCAGGTCCCACTGCTCATTGGACGAACGATGCATTCAGTGATCGAGCCCAATGGCTCAGTTTACCGACATCGTCGTTACGTCTACGGGATGTACAGTCACGAGATAGGGCAACCTACAGGTGTCGAGTCGACTTCCAAGTCTCCCCTACTAAGAATTACAAAATATCACTCGATGTCATTGGTAAGATATACAGACATCTCAGATATAAATATTGAATTATGTGTTAATATAGGAGTTAATTAGGAAAGCTGCTTATTTACTTTTGGTATTTGCATCTTTGTAGCAATACTCACCGAATACTTTATACGTTTTACACTGATTTTAGAAGTATTTGAAAGCTGTCGTATAATTGATAAACAAAAGGAAATACAAAATGTATAAACCCATATTAATTACAAATGTTCGAGATTTAAAACTTACAAATGTGTGTTCATGAATCAATAACTTTAAATTTTTAAACAATCTAACTCGAATGGTCATGAATTAATATATTTTTAATCTGGTGATTACTGGTTTTGTAATTCAAGGATTGAAAATTGCTTATTTAATGACATTTTTAACTAAAATATTAATCTATTCTTATTTCCGTTAGAATAGTAATTACATTATGAAATTTAAAAATATTTATTCGAACAATCTGACAACGACAACCTAGTTTTTATTATTAATTAATTGTTCCAATCTTTTTTGAAAATAATAAATTTAATATCAAATCGGGCATTGCTAGTTTGCTAGCTTGTTAATTAAATAACATTAATATGTTTTGTAGGAAAACTTTATGCTTACTTTATTAACAATATTTAAACATAATAAATTAATTCCTATTGCACACTATTTTCGATTTCTTGTCGTATAGTTCATTGCTTCTTAAATCCACATGACTACCAAGTCGCTTTGAAACTAAGCTACAAAAGAAATATAATAGGATAGAATCCGATATCTACATCCTATTAAAGGACACTCACGTCTACTTACGTAATCTCTCTTTGAATGTTTTTCTTTAAAAAGAAACAGTTTATTGCAATATTTTTTGCATATTAATACAAAATAGTTGTTTATTGCATTATTCATCCACTAATAGGCTAGAGATGATGAGTTGTTGTTAATAAATATGTATATTGGCATTACATTATGAATAACCAAAGAGACGCTCGGTGATGGCGTGGTCAGTGCTTTAGGTTTGCGATGCAGATGTTTTGCAACTTTCGCATAGGTCAGTCATAGAATGGGTGACCAAAAATTTGACGAGCTTCTCCGAGCAGTAGTAAATATCCACCTAAACGCACTTTTATGTTATACGATTCCATATGAGTAGGGAATGCCTTTGCCCATCATTGGGCACGTTAAAGTGATTGAACGTTCCGTCTGTCTTTGGTGTTATTATTTAATTTTGATTTTCGGTATATAATATGTGTGTCTTTTAAATAATTTATGTCCAGACATAATTTTTTTTCAAATACTGTCGTAAATTCCAAATGAATAAAAAAATGGTTAATTCGTAATGTTTAATAATAAATAAAGTATATATCACGTGATATTTTCAATATGCGAACACTAGTAACAATATTTTATCTATAATATCGTTTTGACGTTATACATGGAGCCGCAATCACGAGTAGGTACCGAATATGAAACCACTCTACAATTACATAAATAACAAAGCTTCCAGAGTATGTACTAAATTCTAAGTAAAACTAGCAGTGAACATGTTAATAAGCACCCGTCACAAGCGCAATTCAAAGTACAAGAGATTTACGGGAATATTATAATTTCAATTCGTAAATCTTAGTCAGTCATCCAGACACCTACTAGATATTTACGCCGAGTTCCAACATATGAATTATTCAAGTTTATAAGTAATAATGATACTTAAAGGCTTTGTAGAATTCATTAATATGTATTCGCTCTTTATCTGATTTATCAATTAGTTTAGCCGATTTTGTGAAACTTTTTGATTCAAAATTTATATCTCAGAAGTTATGATAACATTTCGAATAAATCTCGAAGAGATTGTCTAACGGAATTGAATTTTGATATCTGTTATTCAAATATAATTCAATACGAATCTGAAATAAAAAGAAGTTTTTGAAAAATAATAAAAAATATCTGAAGGTGAAATTTATCTTATAAGGAATTAAGATAAAATTATGCAATCAAATGTAAAATGACAATAATGATGAAGAGTTTTGAAATGTATGGGAAGATATAAGACTAATAGATTCTTACTCATGATAGAAAGAAAGGGGATTGTTGTATCCGAATAAAATTATTAAAAAAAAAAAAAAATGTCAAACAATATCACATACATTGCTCCGATTCGAACATGAGTACCTAAAGCCAATAAATAAATGACAAACAATATAACATACATTGTTCCGATTCGGACATGAGTACCTAAAGCCCCCGTATTATAGAGTATCTGAGACAACGAAGGTATTACAACACCCAGACCCGAGACAATATAGAAAAGATCATTTTCTACTTTGACCCGACCGGGAATCGAACCCAGGACCTCAGAGATGGCGACACTTTGAAACCGGCGTGCGAACCAATCGATTATTATGAAACTATTATTTCAGTGACAGTAACATTTATTTCATTGACTAGTAAATCATGTCGAACTCAATAATTTCCTTTATAAAATATATTCTGATTTCACATAGCAATTAAAACAATGCAAATTGAAATAACCTGGTTCTATGCTGTATTGTTTAAAATTATGGATAATTATTGTTCTCTCAGTGGCCCAGAAATATATGCTACGAATGGTGATAATGCTATTGGCGGAACAATTATCACCAGCTAATAGTGTTCCAATAATAAGTGACCTATGAAAGGACAATTGTTATGAAAACTGCTATATCGAATTGTATTTGCAAAAACTAAACCCGAAATTTTAATTATCATATTTTTTTTACCTAAATGTACTTTGATACTTTATTCTTGAAAATTCTGATAGTATGAAAATTTTAAATTAGATGAACTCAAAATTTTCGAAAAAAATAACGGTATTCAAGATTTGTATCTATCTAAATATAGGTGTATTATGAAAACTTTTTAAGCAGATATAGGAATAAAATAAGCTTGAAGTTTTAATTTGCATCTAATCTTGTGAGATATCAGCCTCTGCTTTTTTGTGTTTTAATAAAATAACTCAGACCGAAACAGGAGAGGTAACAAAAGCTATGAAAAGTCGTCGTCGTACCGCTGGGCAATCTCGATAAGAAGTAGTACGATCGTAAACTTGACCCTCCTTTATCCTCACGGAATCAACACGAAAAGTTTAAGGGTAAGCCCGAACTCAGATGATTTACGTTCGTACGCTGACAGTAAAAATGTGGGTTAGTTCGAGAATTAAAATTTTATTACAAATTCGAGGACATCTTGGTAACATCGAGATAGGCTAATGCTATATTATTTTCATGAGCTTTGTTCATTTCGAGGATCTTAAATGGTACTATAAGGTCCTACAAACTTGAAGTTTATCAATGTTGTAATTTGATAAAATTATTATACTAGGTAATAAATGTATTGCTGGAAATTTAAGTGTTCATCTAGGAAAAAAGTATCTTTAATAGTTTTTTTTTTTTATAAAATAACTTTAAATGATTCAATGATAAATATTTGAATAGAAAAATAACTCATCTTTTTACTTCTCATAGATAAAACTATTTGTATTCTGAAGTACGTGTATAAAGAGCTATCGAATTGAACACAAGGTGATAAAATAAAATCCATATCGGCTAGATCGGAATAAACTGAAAGAGAATAAAGTTATCCAAGTGAATAGAACCGTGAATAGCTTAATAGAACTGGCATAAAAGCGAGATAAGCTCACCTGAAGTCCACGGCGTAAAGATAAAATCTGCGCTAGCACTAGCAAGGTCACCAACGCGGGGCGATCGCAATGATAGCTCCCCCTACCTCAACAAAACTTCCGACACCAATTATCTAAGACACGGACGTGAAAACAATGCATAAGAAGTAAATATTTATATTCGCCATTTTTATAGATGGATGGATATTATTATTATTATTTTTTGAATCGAAATCGTTACATTAAATTTAAGGCATTATCTTGTAGTATTTGTATTGAATATTAGGAGAACCATTGTTTAATTACGCTGAGAAGATTACACTACTTTGTACAGTTAATAGGATTTGGCAGCTCTCATCTTGACGAAATCTAATAATCATTTTGGATCTATTTGCACAGCACCTTTGGTAACAACGCAAATATTATTACTACCTAATTGGTCTTCTCCTCATAACTGATATGTGAATCCCTACGAAAGTAACGTGAAATCGAGATAAAGGTATTTCGAGGGAATAATGTTTGAATATATATTTTTATGTTCCCGTAACATTTTATTGATACTTAATAATCTTAAAACTTCGGTGATGAGCGAAATGATATTACATTTCTTAATGTCTCAAAATTAAGATTGTGTTACTATCGAGACATGCGCTTAGCGTTTGTCAAAATTGATTTATTGGTTTATCTGAGTTTATGGGATTTATATCGAGGTTTTCTAGGTTTTTGTAGTTTCTGTGGTGAAATTCTCATTACAGTTGGGTCCGCTCTTACGCGGAACGTACGAAACAATGAACGGGCGCCAGCTGTTCACTCTAGTAAGCGATAGTATTGCGGAGGAATGGATATGAAAGCTCCGCATGATTGCCGAGATCCTCCTCTGAATACTCATATCGTGAAACCTTTTGTTTCCAGTCAACGAGAACATTTTCATTTCCTCAATCATGATTGTGCCCCTAGTTTGTTTATCTGCAATTTGAAGAATCTACATTTTGTTCGATGTTCGATCCCCATTTTGATTCCACTTTGATTGTGAATACATTTCCATCGGATAACAAAAATAAGCCCCTTTATTTACATAAATGCGGAGAAATAAGCGAGCTTATTTAAACAAGCAATTTTAATTATGTTTAACATTTTGAAGTGTGTTTATTCATTTGTATAACTGGTGCAGAATCGTTCAGCCAATTGTTTTTGTAATGTATTTTTTTTATTTATATACCTAATAGAGGAAGTTGCAACATAATTTAAAAAATACTGTGATATGTAAACACTGTATATGTTCAAATATCATTCGTTTTTTCTCTCACAGAGCTCCCAAGTAAGCCGGTGATCTTTAACGAATACGGAAAGGAGATATCCGGGATTGCAGGTCCTTACAACGAAGGAGGAGGTTTCAAACTTATTTGTTCCGTGAACGGGGGTAAGTATATGTTTTTTGTTGTACGAAATTCTCTCGCGAAACTCGCCACTTTAACTTGAGATATATAATTTGATCGGTCCACAGCAAAAGACATAGAATAAATTATGAGTTTTACATTACGTTTGTACCAGATGCGCAGTCCGTCAATCATGTTGATGCAACTGTATCATTTACTTTGTTTCGTTTTCGTATAGCCTGTTTTCCTTTTGTACGATTTTATTTACCTTGAAGGTTAAGAACAATTTTTCTTAATTATTCTGATTCTTGTATATTTAGGAGTTCTGTTATAAGAAAATGGTTTATTTCTGTAGGTTTTAAAACAAATTTATGATATGATAGACAAAATAAATAGAATATCCAGGTTGTAGAATTATAGTTTATACTTTTAAACGCCATAAAAAGCTCATATACTTATCCATTTTTATAGTAATGTAGTATTTCACAAAAACTTTATCACCCAAAAATATTTATTTATATTAGCTTCAACATTGAAACGAGTATAATTAAACATTTATTTTCTGCAGGCAATCCAACGCCAAGAGTCCAATGGCTTCAAGGGGATACTATTTTGGCAACATTAGGAACTGGTGACTTAATGCCACCGGGCACGCCTAGAACATTAACTTTAACCGTAAAAAACGCAACAAGAGAACACCAATCGTCAGTGTACACTTGTGCCGCAGACAACACGTTGTTGACGTCACCACTGAAAACGACAGTCCGAGTAGATTTGTATTGTAAGTAAGCCAAGAATAAACCCACGAATAAATTTTCAAATATAATGCAAACTTTTGTTAAGATGACCCATTAAAACTAAAGTTTAGTGCGCAGAGAGGAGTGAAGTTTAAATTAGGCTACCCAACCATATATTGTTACTTTAACAATCTCCGTGGCTTGCTAGGACACTGTTTTCGAAATTTTGCCTTTTCTGAGGTTCCGGGTTTGATATGCGCTCTGGTCAATATCGAAAATTAGCTTTTCTGTATTTTCTTGGGCCTGGATATTTTGGTTTCTTCGTTGTATCAAATTTCCATAACCCAAGTGTTTTAGCTAGTTAAAGTAGGGCCTGAGCATTGTAAATGACCATTATCATGTTATGAAATAGAATGGTGTGGTCTATCCGATCGTCTACAGCCAGTCTACTACAGATCGAAATTTCCAGACATAATAACACTCCATTCATTGCAAAATCAATATTTTAAACGTTGAAGCGAATAAACATTATTGCATAATAATGTCACGCTTCAAAGAATATAGTCAAAATAATTCATATTGACAAGGAATTTTCATTGGCAGTTCAATATTATGACAAAGCTTTTCCTGATGCTATTTTCAAATAATTTTTAGTATTGTTTTCGATTGCATTGTTCTAGATCCCTTACAATAAATGCCAATCGGCCGTTCAATAAACAGTCTTAGATTGACAGTTTATTCGGAGGGGGGCGATAAAAAATACAACTGTAGTCTTCTATACTTGTATTTCAACAATGATTCTTGTGTCGTTGTCATAAAGTTTCCCAAATATTTTATCGAGTCCGCATAGGTACTTGTGCAATTCAACAACAATATTTTCTTTTCGGAGTACAAACAAAGCGTGACAAGCGAGTGGGTGTGAGAGACAACAAATACCTTTTTGCCGGAGTATCTTCCTTTCTATTCCTTATTGGTTTAGATACTTGGCGTGAACGTCGAAATGTGTTTTACTTTATTTCTTATAGCATTTGTATTGAAAGCAAAGCCTCCTGAGTTTAGATTGGCTCTAACTAGATAGCAAGTGACAGCTGTGAGATTGTCTATTTTATGGTTTTTGTTAGTTTCAAGCCTATTGCTTGTGATACATTTAAATTTTCGGGATATTGTGAAAAGACAAGTCTATGAAAAGAGACTTGTCTTTTCATAATATCCCGAAGATTTAAACATTTTTGTTATTTTTATTTTTCTGTCATAAATTCAATTATAATTACATCGAAAGAGATATATATCTATTTTGAAATTACATGACTTATGAAACCGATTATATTTGAATGATGTTATTACTAATTTTGGCATAACATATTTTTCAACAGTAAGACCACTGACCGTAGAGATATTATCAAGAGAGCAGCCACTATCAGTTGGCAGGAGAACTGAATTATGGTGCCGATCGACCGGTGCGAGACCTCCAGCTACTATCTCTTGGTGGCTAGGAGGGAAGCAGTTGAAATCTATCACCAAGCAAAGAGTAAGTGTATATTTTTATTTCATAAACCACCTTACAACTACATATAACGGTGACAAATATGATCTACACGTAAAATTTAATGTTGTAATAGTGTGTTGTGTCCTTTTCTGGGTTTTAACAATAATGTTCTCACCTGATGAATTTTCACGAATTATCGATTGCGTTACTCAAAATTTCAAATTACGAAAAATTATTAATTATAAGAAATGATGTCAAAGATCAAAGAGAAAAAGTTAGGATGCGGATATCCAGGACAAAATAAACCGTGTGGTACGACGCATACCGTAAATTGAAATTTAGAGTAACGCAACATATTTTATTACATAGCACTTTAAATTATACCGCCTGGTATTTTCTGTGATCATATTTGCGTAAACCAAATATAAACCTAATACAAAAAACCTGAAATTATTTAATTTCTCTTCGGTGAGATCTACATAGCTGACACCGGTATAATTTAAAGTGCTATGTAATAAAGATTGTGCCAGCGCAGTTCCAATGGTCATTTGAAGAAAATTACGAAGCCTTTTCAAACATCCTGCCGCAGCAAACACCTTCCGACTCACTTCTTCAACTTGCCCAATTCAAATTTCTATTAATCGACACATCCAATTTTTTTATACTATCGCAAGGGATTAGTTGTGCACCATCAAATGTGTTACACATAAGATAAATCCAGAAAAGTGTATTTATTAAGACCATAAATGTACCAACTTATCAATCCTAGTCAGCCGTTTCATTTTTCAACCAAAAACTAGCACCAAAACCGTCACATTGTGTCTCTCTTAAAAAACTTCATGAATACAAGCCAAACTCATTATCATCTTTAGTTTATTATAGTTGGACAACATTTTGCAGCACTATATCACTTTTATCATCGATCTATACTCTTTTGTCTCCTAGAACTGCCATTTCCTAGAACAAGAATGATAGCGTGTTGCCTATATCCTCGAAAACTCCATGGCGTGCTATCGCATGCCCTCTTCCTTACAAAGAAAAAGTTAATGCCGTGTCAAATGCAGTCTCACCCTTAATGTTCATCCTCTGGTACTCGTAGTGGTGTTGTCATCGGTAACTACAGGCCTTTCCTATGGATAGTAAAATACAAGGCGAAATGGCCATAACCCACCAGGCAGGTCTAATATAGGTTCGTTTGTAAGTGGATCAGCGAAGATGATGAAATGATGCCCACTTGAATATAACACGAAATATTAATTTCCCTATTCTTTTGTTTCTTAAAGTTTTATCGCTGCTATAAAACGCTGGAGGAAAGCTAGTAAGTAATAAAACTAAAAAAAATTTATACTTTTATACAAGGAATTAGAAGATGGTAACGAGACACAATCATTGCTTCAATGGACACCGTTAAAGGAACACAATGGCTTAACACTCACGTGCAGAGCTGAGCACTTGAAGTTCAACAGATCTACAATTGAAAGCAAGCTCCTGCTTAATGTTTACTGTAAGAGTCTTTTATACATACTATTTTTTTATTTTATTTATAAACTGACATGCTTAATTTTATTTTAACATTTGTATATGCTAGTGCCAAACTATTTTATAAAACATAAGAAATGCTAAAATATGTTTCGAATACAATAAGACGTTAATCGTTATAATAACGTTTTAAAGATTCATTCTTAGAACATTTATTATTGTATAAAAAATGGTAATTCATTAAAATGAATACTTGCTATTAACCTGGGTAGATGCTTTGTTGTGTATACCACTTGATTAAACATTATACATGATATATAATTTTATATAATGTTTAGTTGATTGAAAACTTTATTTATATTCTTAATGAAAAATGCTTAAAAAAAATCATTTAGTCCCTGGCACTCCGATATTAAGAATATTTTTAAGTATAGGATTGTTTATACAAGATTATTTCTATCGAAATATTTCTTTCGGCTGTTTGGGTGGTTCGCCTTTTTTCTTTTTTTTATACTAAGGGGAACAGACCTTAACATGCCGTCGACCTGGGCGAGAGGCCAACTGAACCCGGGCTCTCCTACTGCAGGGACGGCGGTCCAGTGCAGTAGGGCCACCGTGGAAAACCCCCCGTACTACCTTCTCTCTTGGTCCGGTACCTGGTATCTTAAAATAAGTCCTAGGTAGACCCGGACCGTGGGGAACGAAGTCCTCCCTCTGCGGTCAGGAGGTTTCCTGGGTAGTTCCGGGGAACCCTCCTCAGACAACTGGGATCGTGCAATGAACGCAGGGTATCAAACCCATTGTTCGCCCCGTTAGGGAGTAAAGATGCGCTACTGTGCGATCTAAACTCCCTATACCGTCTGCCGAACACTTTATGCGCCGCTTCTCGGCCTCCCCCACGAGCGATACCCCTCGGGCAGCCCCGGGCGCCCGTCTGGCACCCCTTTTGAGCGATGCATCAGAGTATTCCCGCCGCTGCCATGGTGTCGGCCGCTGGTCGACGAGGTTCTCTCCCCAACGACCCATAAAACATCGAAGTGGTGAGTGCCCCCGCCGAGCCGCAGTCGACTCCATCCCTCTGTCGCTGACTATGACAGACTTGCGTCTGCTATAGCCCGCCGAGCCCCCGATGCCGCCAACCCCGGCCATCGAATCTGTCCAAGGACATACACAGAGACCGGACCCGCCGCCGCGGTGCGAGAACGGGGTATCCCCCCTCCCCGTTGGGGAGGGGTGCATTTCGGGCTCGCTTATCCCACATCCCCGTCCCTCGCCAAGGTTCTCATAGGAAGAACCTGTTGAAGGACGGTGAGCAGTTGAACCGCTCCGGGCGGTGCCACCCGTGCTAGTGGACCCGCTATTGCGTGTCCATTTTGAGGGTTGATCGCCTGGACATTGATAAAAATACGCTACGTTGTTAGTGAAAAGGTAACAAGTGTTTGAAAAATTCGTTAATCCTATTAGGTAATGGGTAGGTAGCTCAGTGGTTAGAACAGTCACCCGGATTGCGAAAGGTCATAGGTTTGAGTCGCATCTTCTAAGCATTTTCCATTAAGAATATTTTTCAGTATAATATTGTAAATGCAAAATTGATCGAATCAAATAACCTTATTTATTTTAAAAGTTTAAAGAGTTTGGTGTCTTTCAACCTATTTATGGAACAACATATTAATGTTTTAATAAGAAGGCGTAGTATTAATTTTATAATAAAATTTAATAGACGTCTCGTAGGCAATTTTAGAATCTTTTGAGGATCTCAATTAAAACATTTCGCTTGATTCTATAAAATTTTGCCTTCAGTAACTTTGTAATAACGTTAAGAAAGGTAATTTAATATATTATTATCAATGACAATTAAAACTTAAAGATTTTATCTTTTATTTTATCTGTATGGTTCCAAGCATCAGATTTCAAAAAACCTTTCTGTGTAGATGCATTGCTATGTTCAATAAAGTTCCACAAAATGTAATTGACCTACCCTTTACTAAATTTATGAGTAAAGAACATACTTATAAATCAAGGCTATTATAAAGTTGATGATTATTTTGACCGCATGTATGGAATTAATAACCTTCGCTTTGTTTTATAACGACTAATTATATGTGCCAACCAATGTCCAACAGACCTTGAAAATTGTATTTGTTATTGTTGTAATATGTACTGTTATGGTAATGATATGATTTATGTTCAAATCAAATCAAAATTATTTATCCAGTCCAGGCTGTTACAAGCACTTGTGAAAGTCAAGAGTTAATGTCATTACTTATGATAAAGAGCTGGTAAGTTTCTTTCGCTTGTTTTTCTCGTCAGCTAAAAAACTTCCTGAACGAGTGGTAGGGGAAAAAATTTTTTTGAACGATTCTAAAGTGCTTGAAACAAGCTTACTAGATGAAGTTCTTTTGTTTAACATTTTCACCTTTCAGTAGATTCACCGACAAAATTATTGACGGAGACAAATCAGCGACATGTCAAATTGTAATTAATTAACCTTGAAATAATGTTTTAGATGTACCAGTGGCAACAATAAAATTAGGATCCAAAATGAATCCAAACGATATAGAGGAAGGTGATGACGTGTATTTTGAATGTACTGTTGATGCTAATCCGCCTGCATATAAAGTAGTTTGGGAACATAATGTGAGTGAATAATTTAATTGTCGTGTTTAATAAAAAAAACCGCTACACATTCTGCATGAAAATCTTCTTCAGAAAATCAATAAGCTTACAGCTAACCTAGAATCATTCTACTCGAAACTCATCTAAAACACTTGAAAGCTTCACATTTTTAAGAATAATAATCGTGGGTATTCTTTGTCTCAGTTCAAATAATACTTGTTTTAATATTTACAATAATATTAAGAATAACCAGATATTGGGAAAATATGAGTATGTTTAATATATTTATCTAAGATATTAAATAACGAAACTATATATATTTTTATAATTTAAAAATGTAACAATTATCTCATATTATTTTTTAATTTGGCGAGTATTAATTACTCGCAGCAATAGACATTATAACCGAACAAACGATTTACAAAAGAATCTTTAAAAGGTAACATTGAATTACGTTTATCTATTATCTTGATAGGAAAAAGCGCGAGTAATTAAATCTGAAATTAAAATAACACACAATAAGTCTCTTGAATATACAAATAAATATAAATTTCACAGGGTATCCTTCTCCAACACAATCCAGTTGGAGGGGTTATTCTCACTGGCAACACAAATCTAGCTCTCCGCAATGTATCTCGACTGCAGGCAGGAAAATACAGCTGTACTGCTTCCAATGTTGAAGGAGATGGAAAGTCAGCACCCCTACAGATGCAAGTCGTTTGTGAGTACTTTGACAGTTTTTATTCGAAAAAAAGTGGTTTCTATTTTGGAATGATGTGTATTCTTTTATGTATATTTGCTGTTTCTGTGTGAATTGTAGATCGATTTTCAAAACTTTTTTATTCGAAAGTTTGTTAAAGACAACGGGAAGCGACTGCTCTCTACTATATACTGATGTTTGGTTATTAAAATGGGAGTGTAAATAATAGTAACCAATACAATACCGAATTTTACGTACTGAATACAATAATTAATTATGAATGAGATAGCTCGTTTAAATTTGACAGTTCAAATTAATTTAGCCTTCTGGTTTTGGGGCAAATGTAAATAAAATTGATATATTTAATGAAGGGGCAACTTTAATTTACAATCATTTAACGAAATGAAGGCGCCTGCTTAGCATGAATGCGTAATGCTTGGTAACCTACATTTAACAGCATTGCATTATAAATAAAGAGTTATTATAAGGGGGCTAGGTATAAATTGACGGTCCACCTGGGACTTATTTTAAGATACCAGGTGCCGGACCAAGAGAGAGGGTAGTACGGGGGTTTTGCACGGTAGGCTCACTGCACTGGACCACCGTCCCTTGCAATGGGAGAGCCCGGGTTCAGACGGCCTCTAGCCTAGGTCAACGGCATGTTAAGGTCAGTTCCCCTCGGTTTAAAAAAAAGGAATAAATTGACGGAACAAGTAACATACTCATACTTATTGGAAATTTCATAATATTATACACATAATATAACAAGTAATAATATTTTTTTTGTTCATCAAAACCTTTTGCACTGAAAACCCCTATTGGTTTGACCATATTATATAGCCAGTAATAATTAATTACCAAATCAAAGCATTATAAAGGAAATATTTTATTTGCAACTGATCTTATACTTTAAAAAGAATTCATGTATTATTCCGGTTTTCCCGACTTCGCGTAATTATTAATGATAGTAATTACTAAGAACAATGCAGTCTCCAGGGATTTAACAATTAAAATGATTGTTTTTAAGACATTTCAATGTAGGCCTTCTCGCGTCTAAAATAAGGATCTTTTTACAGATAAACCTTTGTGTAAGAAGAGAGAAATAAAAATGATCGGGGCTGCTATTCAGGAGCCGTCGAGTGTAGTGTGCGAGGTCAACGCGTTTCCGCCACCTGATACCTTTGAATGGACGCTTAACAACTCGGCTGGATCAACTAAAGTCGATCCTGTAAGTAATAGCTTTATTTATCTATTTATCTCTGTAAACACAAAGCAATCAAACCCTTCGTTGGATGCATACAAAGTGGAGTGGGCCCGAAATCCACCCCTTAATGGTTATATTAAATTGGACCCTAAGCAGAAGTAACAGATGCTAGATAGGGTCACTGCCATTCTTCGATAATCACTTGACCTTATTTTTGTCTGAGGTTCTTTGATACTTTTATGGTATACTCCTTTGAGTTAGCGTTTTCGTACACAAAGTTCTACCTTGTGATGTAATTTTACTAGTTTTGTTTTACATTGTTTAAAGGAAACTAATCTTTGCGTTCAGTTAAACTATGTCTTCGACGTTATTTACTTAAGACCTTATTATCAGTTTCATAGAAAGCACCAACGGTTTTATTTTTAAATTTCAGTGAGTCCCATCTGTTCTCTAAGCTTTTATAGGCCATTTTCAACCCTCCGCGGTTACGAAGTGTTGAATTTCCAGGAACGATTTACAATCGAGGCCAACGAAGGGAGATCGGTGTTGACTTACACGCCTGTAGCTGATGTCGATTATGGAACGCTGTCTTGTAGAGCCACAAACTTAGCAGGGCAGCAGGTTGCTCCGTGTGTGTACACGTTACTGCCGGCTACTAGACCCGATCCGCCTTCAAATTGCACCGTCTACAATTTAACAGATGATTCAATAGATTTGATGTGTCTTTCAGGTAAGTTCCAAAGATTATTTATTTTCTGTATTGTATAAATAAGACACAGTGCTTGGCAGTTATTAAACTTAATAGTTTTGAAAATATTTTAGTAAAACAAACACCCGATATTCTCGCACTGCTCGCTTTTGATCGATCGTTTGTGGTTTCAGAAAGCCAAAATTTTATATGAGAACATAATCCTGCTTGAGTTTTGATAATCCTAACCTCTGTGCTCTCAAAAACCCAAACACAATTTTGTGCCGCTTCCAATTATACTAAACGTCAATCCCAGATTATGCTAGTACAATTAAACTGGGACTCACCTTGACAAATATTAATTCTCTGAAACTGTCTAAAACAGATCCGCTTAACCCTCCACTTATAAATTTTGTGCGTCCTTCGTAAAAATACTTTTATTAACAGAAGGAACTGGTACCTATAAATTTCTCCATCGCTTCAAATGATGGTAGAAAATTACATAACTAATTAATCACACGAAATTACTTGCAAGTTTCAACAAAATGAATCGAAGATTAAGCACCTAAGCAATCAAGTCCTACTGAATGAGATTGGCAAAAATAATTTGACTTCGAAAATTAACTTGAACTTAGACTTTATATTTTACATAATAATTATTTTTATTCAAATTGTATGAACGTTTGATTTCTTTATTTTAAAGTAATGCACGTAATTACGAAAAATTTAAGTCACTCGTAAAGATTATTTATTATATTTATCATATATATATTATGTTGCGTTGCCTGTTTGATTCCGATAAATAAATTGTCTATGTCAATATTAGTAAGAGTGTTTTTTACAAAATAAACAAAATTTAGCCCTAATTACATAAAAAAAAAAACGCTTTGTCCGATAGATTAAAAGCTTATGTGAAATACGCTTCATGACTCTAAAAAAGGAAATCTCTTGAATATGCATTGAATTGTTTTAATTTAAAAGCGATATGATTTCATAATAAAGATGAAGTATTTTTCGTTATTTACGATGCTTTTTTATTACCAATTTACTTTAAAAAAAAAATTTGTCGAATGAGCTCAGATATCTTAATTTTTGTAAATATATTCTGTCGAATAACTTCTTCCATAAAACTCGTTTCCTTATAGTGAAATGTTCATTGGTAGGCCTTTTTTATATTTGCTTAGTATGGTTAAATTACAATTTATTATTGTAGGCTACGAAGGAGGTCTACACTGTGTGTACGTAGCCGAAGTGTGGGGAAGTGAAGGTTTAGTTGTTAATTCGAGCAATTCAGTGGCGTTGTGGAACCTCAGAAGATTGGGAGCTAAGAGGCAATTGAAGTTGATTGTGTACGCGGCAAACGCGAGGGGCAGATCGGAACACGTCAGTTTCATTATAGAAACTGCGCCGAGACTATCGCCCAGAACGGGTAAGTTTACCACCAATCGCTAGTCAACAGATGTTGAAATTTTTGATGTTGTGTACTGAAATTAAATATATTTCTTTGTCTGCTTTGGCAAATAAACAATTAAAATGTTTTTGGCGTGTCATAGTCGTTTGACTTATGGAAGTAACTCAACATAATGACAAGAAAATTTGATGTCATTTATTTCTTACATAATTCTTATTTATATTTCTTATATAATCAGGAAATATCAATAATACAACACATTAGATTTCATTTTTAAATAATAAAACTGATAATTCAAAATTTTTCAACATCACCATGTTTATATCGGTAGTATTAAGCATACTGTCGGTATATTGTCAAAGGGGGATTGAGTTCGGCGGACAAAAAATCAATCGGGATACGGGAGGTACAATATATATAATAAGAAACATTGTTTATGTTCGAAGAAATACTTTTTCTTTTTTATCTCCTTTTAATAACAGGTTGAACAAAGAGAGAAAAGGTGAATATGTATTCAGATTTTGTGCACTAAAGTCATGTTTTCACAATGATTTTGAAGTAATATAATAATGGTTATCAATAATTCCTCACTAACAATAACGCAATTGAAATACTACTTATATACTACGAAATCAACACTTAGAGCTTGTACTTCAATTCGATTAATAAAATTACTGACGTCACCTGAATCGTAGAGGAAATATTCCTTGCCGAAAATAAAGGGTATCGCGCTATTTACAGTTTTGGATGCTCTTATACACCAATATTGTTATGAAGTGATCCCTTAGGGATAGTCCCTATTAGAATTCTGATTAGGTAACAAAGGCAGTAACAATAAAAATATTTATGCAAAACCATACATTTTAAAATGCTAGAAGATAAAAAGGGAATTCATTTGAACAGGTTAACACAGAATTTCATTTTAGTGAAATTTAACCTTTGCTATTGGAACGTATTTTCAACGTTGAGTACCTCGGCTATTTTGAGTATGATTGAAAATGGCGCGTCATTAGAAATTGTGCGCCTACGAAAATGGTCTATTATTCAGACATTTTCTTTTTATATGGCTAAAACAATCACTCGTTTTAAATATTCAGGCAGCAGACTACTGATTTATGATAATGGCGTGGAATATTTTATGAATCGCTCTACTTTTGTCCATTAAAATAAGTGATAGTGTAATGCATTAATGTTTTTTTACTTATGTTGGTATCAATTTGCGATATAATTTCAAGACATAATAAATAATACGGTTTACTTTTGTTTGTTTGTTTCGTTCCTAAGAATAGGAATAAAATCACATAGTTATTTTTAAAAATGACACTCTAAATATAAATGAAATAACTTGTAGGTATATTTCATGGCTGGCTTCGCTCGCTCGAGTTGTTTTTTATTTCGGCCCTAGTTCCGACCTTAAGTAGTTATATCGGTTATATCATGTTTAGTAATGTTATGTGAATTAAAATTAGTCATAAGGAAAGTAAGGACAACATAAACTATATGCCAAAAATAATTATGACGAATTAATATATACGACAAAACCTTTATTTTTACATAATGTTTTATCCTCATATACAGGGTTTCCTATTACTTTATTGTTATGTACGTTATTGCGGTGTTTCCATTTCAATAAATCAAAATGTTAACCATTTGTCATAAAGAACACTATGAATTTATTTTTTACTAACCTTTTGTTTGTAATAAAAGTGTTCTTGCAATGCGTGATATCTTATTTGTATATTATTTTAGAAGCACAAGAAGCATGGGAGGTCAACTGGACAGTGGGAATAGTAATAGGCGCAGCTCTGATAGTAGCGCTTATATTATGCCTAGCTCTCATAGCTACTAGAATACATCACCGAGCTAGGGACTATGAAGGTAAGTTTGAAGATTCTTGAGAATTGAAATTAGGAGCTTACACGAAATCAGGAATGAGGTTGAATTCAACAGGATTTCTGTGCGATTCACGATGGAGCGTTATTACTTTAGTACGATATCGTGTTAGTACAGCGTTATAGTTTGAAATTTCTCATAATAGACTTTATTATCAATGTAAAGATAGAAATCAATTAAAACAGCGTGAAATTGAAACAACAATACTGTTTTGTAAAATGACAGCGTTGAACGCAGTCATAAAATTAATCAAATAAAACCTACTTCAAAGAGTAATAAACCAAACAAGACGGCGGCATGGCGTCACAGTTGTCGTTCTTTTCACTCACATTCTTCAATGTCTTGGGGTTGTAATCTGAAAACCAATTTTCGATATTATTATTAACTTCACCCTGGTCTGTCCTACTCCATGATATAAAAAATAAGTAAGTTAGAACAGAACAGACAATGCAAGAATCAGATATACCGAATTTTGATTATTAGAATACAAAGCAAGATAATTATAACGTCTATTAGTTTAAGTATCAATTTATGATTTCTCTAGTTTGAAAATTTGAATTAAAAGCTAATCACGTAAGCACAGAAGTAATATCCAATGAATTCAATTGATTTTTGTTCAAAGATACAAACTGTATTTTGATGTATTCGCGGAGAAGAAATCTAGTTTTGAAAACTAAAATTCTAGTGCTTTATATGACTACAAGATTTGGTGATGAGGATTATACTATCTTACAATACAAACCAAATTGTTCATAGAGATTTCATTCGATACGCGTCGCCGCCACAAATAGACGGCAAACCCTATCTATTTTGGAGAAAGGGATCTTTCTGAAAGTCCCCGATGACCTATTGCGATCTTTTGTGCTACTCTATACGTTAATCTTCGTCATCTTTTAATTTCTTCGCCAACACGTAGTTAATAAAGTCAAATACTTAATGAAATTAGATCTTAACATATTAATACATTGCTCAGATTCCAAGATGAGTAGCTAAAGCACCCATACTATGGAAAGATAGAAGCCGGATGTTGCTCAGCCTGTAATCGAACCCGGGACCTCAGAGATAGCGACACGTTGAAACCGGCATGCGATTGTTTATGTATTTACAAACTTAAATGGGCTAAGAAACTATTCGACCAATTTAAAAAAAAATCACCTGAAGAAAGCATCATGCGGAAGTGAAATAGGCTGCAATTTACACAGGCGAAGTCACTGACAGCTCGTATACTATATAAACAGTACCATTCTCGATGAATGTTTTAGATATGAAAAACGGAAATTATAAATAAAATAAGCTTAACATTTTATAACTAGCTAGTATAGATGAACAATATTTGTTGTCAAATTTAATTAAAACTTTGTTAAATGAAATTACTCAATCAATCGTTTATTGCAGTACAGATTTTGGGGAAAGGTTAGACAAAAAATAGACCTTTTTTAATCATAAAATTTCCAGAATTTTAACATGTTTGAAACATTTCTGAGAATTTTGATAAATTTTTTGAGAGCTCGTTACCGAAATACCTCTATTTTTCGAATTAAGTGTAATGAAATTTTACAGTCACATTGCCATCTTCGAAGAATCAAAAAACCGTTTTAGCGAAGAGGAGTTCGGCGCACTGCCCTGACGACCGGAATCCGGACCTAATACCACTAAGTAAAGGTAAATATAATTTTTCAGTCGTGTTTCCACTTCTCCGAGTATTTGAATAATTGACGGTAATTTGAGTGATTAAACGAAGAACACGATCAATGCCAATTGTACTTTTAAAGTATAGTTTATTTTTTATTTAATATAGGCTCTATGATGTAGTTATAGATCGATTTATTAAAAAATCGATTTAATAATTCTGACGATCCCTTGAAAGAAGTTTGTTCGGTGCTTTACTAACGGTAAATGTATCACGTTTTTGTCTGTCAAGGAACGTTAGAACTGACAAATATATGAAATGACATTCAACCTTCATACTCGACGAACAGCATTCTTCTGTGATACACTTGATGGATTTTTCGTGAGATTTGCATTGATCTTTGCTTATATTTTATGAATATGTAGATTTAATATGCTATTACTAACTCATTCATATCTTTTTTCATTAAATGTATTTATCATTATATTATCGTTAATGCTATTTCATCATCATCATCATCATCACCAGCCCTTTTACGTCCCCATTGCAGGGCTCAGGCCTTCCTTATGGATGATTAAGGAGGATGGGCCATGATCTTCTACGCTGGCCCAATGCGAATTGGAGGGTATTAACGACTGCAAGTGCAGCCGGGACCAACGGCTTAACGTGCCTTCCGAAGCACGGAGTAGCTCGAGATAATAATTTTTTGGTCACCCATCCCGTGACCGACCCTAGCGAAAGTTGCTTAACGACTACGATCGCGGGCCGCGGCGCTTATCGACTAGGCCATCGAGCTACTCAGTGCTATTTGATCTAATATAATAATTGATACAAAGGAGAATGGGCAATTTACTATGAGAGTTCGGCTATTTTTGGGTAACTGTGCACCTTGTTGAAACTAATGGTAAACGATAGAGAATTATTTCTAGAATGAGTAGGAAAAAAATCATTTTAAATTTATGCCGGAGTTGAAGCATATCTGAAAATTTAACATGGTTTTTGAGGTTATGTCGTTATAATATAAAAAGTATATACCTTTTGCGGGACGAAAGATTGCGGTTCTACCTGGAGCTGGTAGGTCTTTTTAAGCATTTTAATTAAAAATGGAAATGGTTTATAAGTTTATAGCAACTTTACATCATTCATGTTTTTAAATAAATATTATTTTTATTTTCTTATTATTTTCTTTATACAAGAGCATTAGAGATTTATGAATCGAAAACCATTTTGCTTTACAAGAAGTCGGTCAACAACCGAAGCCGGTTTCGAGTAATACAAGATATTTTTGATGCCTGAGAGGATTTACATGACGCGTTAGGTGTTTTTTTTTTTATCTATCTAAGGCATTTGATTATGTTTTTCATGAAAAAATGATTAGGAAACTTAATTATTATAGATTTAGAGAAAACTCATTGGTTTATGTCGTTTCATATTTAACTGACAGTGTGCAGAGGGTTGATATCAATGGCAAAAGATCCCCTGGATTGAAAGTTAAGATGGGTGTTCCGCAGGGCTCAATACTTAGTCCATTCTTGTTTTTAATTTACATAAATGACTTGCCTTATTTCGTAAGAGATAACTTCACTTTTGTTTAAAATCAATAGTGGGATACCACTAAATAACGATATGAACAATTCTATCGAAAATGGAAATCCAAACGTACATCTAAAACATGATAAAATTAGAGTCATAACCCAGATAGCATTTTCTCATTTCCCATCTAAAGTCGTAAAATATTAACGGGGCTAGCTACTGAAACTTTTTAGCTCGGGCTAAGAGGATTTGCGGGTCGAGTTAGTGGAGTTTATTCTAGGTCCTTCTATTTATTTCATCAGATCGAAGCTAGCTCAAGCGATGTCGGTTAATAATTAATTTAGTTGCTATAAAAAGATACGGCCTTTTTAATCAAGTTTCTTGGTAGCAGCTCTTTTACGCAATCGCTTATCTGGTGTTCGACTTACGGTTTATTTGATTAGGACTCAAGGCTACTCAGATAAACTTAACTAACATTCTGTTAAGGGAGTCTACAAAATTTTAAGAATCTGGGTCTTCTCAGGGATATTTTTTAAATAAAATAAAAATTGGATATTTTTCTGCTATACTTTTTGTACACATAGATCAGATTCTAAATAAAAAAAAGTCTAGTTGATCTAAAAATGAACCAAATCTTTTTTCATTTTTATTTTTAGCAATTGTTTTCTGAATCTTTCCATATCTATAACAAGAAGCAGCAGTACAGTATAGAGGACGGGGTGCGAATCAGAGGAATGCGAGTATCTGATAAAAAAATTACTTCACTTTGTACGGCCGGGTCCGCTGACCTGTTGAAGACCCAGCCATTTTTCACAGCGACACATTCTTTTCATGCTCTCATACACTGCTTTCGTTTTCAATTAAAATCATCTTTGCTTGATTTTGTGTCGGAAATCCCATCGCAAAATTTATAAATAATTCCTAATAATGATTGTAAGGTAGATACCTACTTTTGTATGGTGATTTAAAGTTGAATTCAAATGATAATACTTCGACATAATTGTCTATAGACGTATGCTTGTTGTTTATATTCGAATAAGTAAGGAATTGTAACTGAAAAAAGGGAGTAATAAGTTTTTATACAAGAAGTATTTAATAAAATAATCCCTATTGCGACAGTGTTAGCTTTTATCAAAGCTTATTACTAAACCTCCGACGATTTAACAGCAGTCCTCCTTGATTATTCCGAATTTCAGAACAGTAAGGCGTTTTACGACCCCGTATATTACTTCTAATTAATTTTAGTGGTGTTTGTCCTGCTGTGTCGGTATGCCGTTAACGCTTAATTCACAATGGACGATTGTAGTTGTATTCTGAGAATGGAGTTTAAATGGTTATCTTCAACGACAAATTGTCTGCAATAAATTTAATTATTACAATTATTTTGACCAGAGTTATTTATTGGCGATGTTGTCTATTCCATTCGTAATCGAATTTTGTAAATTTGCATTATTTATAAAATTAATACATTATTATTTTTTAAGGTTTAACTTACCTAAATTTATTCAAAGAAAATTTTCGTAATACAATGTTTCACAAATAAAAATGTTTGAGTTTAAAATCTAAGTTTATTTCTAATAATGCAGTGTTCACACGATATACACAATATATACTGTTTTTATAATTATCATTTCAAATACATAGTCTATTTATTTCTGTATACATATATATTTATATATATATACTTGGGATTGCAAACATTTCACCAACTGAACTCGTGAGAACACTGCGTTTACACTATCATAAGTACCTACCTATTTTACTCACACTGAGCGTGGGATCATTTATAAAAATATTGTTAAAGTACATTCGGTCAAGTCATTAAGTAACAGTACTAATTAAAAAAAACATCATTCATGACATTAATATCGCTATCCCAAGAGCCTCATCCATCTTAAGTTTGTAGATAACAGAATATTTATTAGCCTAATCCAGTAGTTAGTAACATAGCGGTCATTCCAACTAACCTTAATTTTTAACAACATCCAGGCTTAACGGACTGTACACCAAATCCACCTATGTACGCAGCGGTGCAAGTGCCAGAGCCAAATATATCAACAAGCGCGCACAGTTTGCCTCGCACTCAGTCGCCGAGCACGCCAGTATCGCCTCACGCTCAATACACTGATTCACAGGTTAGCATACTAACATTTTATTGCTTAATAACACCACCATTCACACATTACATTCAGAATCAAGCGTCGAATGAAAAACTCGAATAACACTTTGTCTACTCCCAAATGTCGAGTGTCTCGGGTCGAGTGTCAGATACCATATTGGCGTACTTAAGAAAATATTTGGGTGTAGACAAACCGTTCTCGAGTTTATCATGCTACACGTTATAACTGGTAATTATAAAAAGAGGAAACTGTTTTTTTTTACATAAACTACTCTGTTACGTCCAAATTGACCGTGATCCCTCAAATTTATTCAAATATATATGTTTACCAATAAAGTTTTTTATTAGTTCTAGCATATTATAACAAGAAAAAACAAAGTAACAGTGCTTGAGAAGTTAATATGAGCGACAAAAATTATCGCACCAGTGTGAACGAGTCTTAGTTCTAATTATGTCCATTTACTATGCCATATCGCCTTTTTATGACTTGGCTATATATTTAAAATCATTTTTCTTTTAAGTAAATTAATAAATTGGACCTTAATTTTTGTTCTTTCAGATCAAATATTCAATGCAATAGTATTATAATATGTGACACCAAAATATATTACAAGCCACTTGGACTCTGCGTAAACTTGTTTAATATCAACTTATGCAACGTATACTAAAAGTGACTTAAAGTAATAAAAACTCTATTTGTACAGATGTGATACTATTTACATAATTTTGTACAGTAGTAAAAGCTTTGCATTAGAACTTCACAGCAAATTCAGTTGTTAGTAGAAGTATTTAACATAATGCCACTATTCATAATAACAAACTTTAATAGCTCCCTGTAGAATGAATTGACAATATTTATTTTGCAACACTCTCTACGGTTATGCACCACATGCAAAATAGCCATTACTATTTTAACTTTTAAATACAAGCTGTTGTTTGCGACTTTAATTACGTAGATTTAGGCAATGTTATTAATGATTCATAGTAATGAATAGTGAACCTTCTAGCGGAATAAAGATAGAATAGTCCATGTACAAAACATTATACATATATAAATTAATTGACTGATATAGTATTGAGTCCTTGGGCATCGTATACAATATTTTTATAACTGATAACAGTAGTTCTCTTTTATGCGTTTAGTTCATAGACATACACTATAATCTTTTACTTAAATTTATCAAACCAACGAAATAGACGATAATTGTCATATTTGAATAAATATATTGAATTTACGGCTTAAATATTTCGTCAAGTAATATTACAGGGTTATAGGCTACCAGTTAATTTTGCGGTGTCATATCTTGAAAACGTGCTGCAATAAAGATGTTGCCGATATAATTTTTATTGGAAGTTATATTGAAAAAAAAAAAGATTGTTATAACACAGGAATAACATGTTTACAGTTTTAAAATATTGTTTCAGTCATTTCATTTGAAATAATAAAATAAAACACAACTTTTTAGTTTAACAAAAACAATTGAATCAAGACATATTCGAGTACGAATCAATATGTAATTTTAATTGCTAAAACATAAAAAAAACTAAAATTTAATACTCATTTAATTTTTAGGAATTTTTAAATTACTTCCTTTTTTAATATTGATATGAATTTTTTATCTCCAATATTTACTTACTGTAAACCAATAAACGAATTATTTAAACAAAAACATATTTATCATTAGATAAGATACAGTAAAATATTTAATTATATATTCTGAATGATGAAAATACAATTCAGTGTTCGTACCTAGAAAATAATTAGCTATTTCTAATTAAAGGTATTGTTTCAGAGTGATTCTGGCAGAAGTATTGTTAACGGAGCTGTTAGATCACACAGAGAGGTGGTTACAACGAGAACTCCGCTTTTAGCAGCTCACCAAGAGAGCTGTGTTTAACATTAAGATAATAGTCAGGTTAGTTTTAATTGGAGAAAAATCAATCTTTTGTAATATACTAATAAAGTCGTTTTTCCCTTCGACTTATAGAAAATATTTTGTCATGTCACCTAAATAAAAAATGATGCGTGCGAAAGATAATACATATATATAATGATAATTGATGATGAGTTTATATTTTTTATTTAATTTTACATAATCACTATTTGATTTACGAGGTTGGGTAAAAAAGTAAATTGAAAGTAAAAGATGAGAAAAGAAAGACTTCATAAAAAAACATTTATATTGAAATAGTCAAATGTCTGATGCGGTCTCCTTGTTAGGAATCGATCGATGAACGTGAAAAGTGAAAAAAAAAACATACCCATGACATTACGTCAACTGTATTTCCATTGATCTTCCGTCAGATTTGTACCGGCACTAAGGGCACACACTTGCTTTTTAATATGGTATAAACGTGTAACTAAAACATATGTGAAGGAGGTTTCAATCGCAATGGAAACTAATTCGAATAGGTAAAAAATTACCATTCACCTTTATTTACTCGTTCAAACACTTCTTTTTTTTATATATTTCAAGACTAAGAACCAGCCTCATGCATACGTTACATACGGTGATGCATTTTCAAACGAGTAACTCTAAAACAGAGCGCAAGAATTCTACCCGCATCGTATTCGTTTTACGTGACTGTTCGATACATGCAAGCCTTGGGTACGCTGAAGATACATCAGTATAAAGTAGTTTAAACGAGACAAAGATATTGATATCAAAACTGTCGTAATAGGTTAAAAAAATATTTTAAAATCATCAATTATCCAGTTAAAGATCAAACATGACTTACACTTCGACTGAATCGATAACAATTAGGTATACGTGTGTCTATCTTTGATCCAATCATAAGCTTTTTCATCAAACATTTAATTAAGTCACAGGAAACAAACTCGCTCTAATGGGTTTTTAGTTTTATGCGGGTTCATTTCATTGATCAATTAACCAATTACCAATCAATAAAAACGAGCATTAATTTCAATCAAAGTTAATAAGGCATCAGACTGTAGTCAATCAATTATACAATTTTTACAGTTTTTGAATTCCATATTTAAATGATAATGTGTTAGGTCATTGTAATTATTTTTCTTTTTTTTTCCTTATTAAATATAGTTTTTCAGTCAATTTAACAGCTTAACTTAAAATATTGAAGTACTGTCAATTCAAACTATATATATATAAAATACTCATTACTCTCTGTAAGAGAAATTATCTTTTTTTATGGTGATTTGATTTTTGCATATAAAGATATATCATCTTTGATTTGTACATAAGTACTGATAAATTCCGAAATTGTTGTCAACATTTATCTTAATGAATGTTTAGGTGAAAATGAGACAATGACTGATAAAGAAGTTGTAAATAAAATAAATATTAAGGAAACTATAAAATAACACTATGCCATAAGTTTTAGATAATATGAGCTCTTCAAATAAGAGAATGATGTAAAACAAAGGCTCTAAGCTAAACTAACCTTATAGATAAGAAAATAAGAAAGATAATATCTGTAATAAATGTTTAAGTTTATCATCTTTATTGTTAACGATTTAAGAGTTTTTTTAAACTTCGCACAATTGTAAATTGTTAACATATGTAACATGTACAGAAACTTCATTAAAAATATATTATCTATATAAGAATTGTATAATTGTAAAGAAATTGTTACTAATTTATTTGCTGTTATTTAAATATTTGATTTGACATTAGTATTGGTAAATAAATGGAGATGTTCAATAATTTAATATTTGTTTAATCGTTTTTTTAATTGTCGCAATAAGTAAGTAAGTAAGAATTTAAATTATTCAACGAGAGTATAAAAATTATAATATAAATTAACCGAACGCGACCGAAGATACTGCAATAGTTTCATTTGCAACCAAATTGTTGTTTATTAAATTATTGCAAATAGATAGTTGTCTTGAATATATCGACGTTTTCTATAGATTAATTAACACCAAAAAGTTTCAATTCGTGTTAGCGATGTTTATCCAGGTTTTTTTTTTATTATTAAAATCAGCTATATATAAAACCTACTTGTTTTATATTATTTGACATAATGGCGATGTTATTATAATCACAACATCGCTATCAACATTCGACGATACACTTAACACATAGTGATAAAATTTATTGTTGCTTGGCCAGTGGTACTTCTGGTGATGCGGTCTCGTTTGTACCAGAATTTCAACGAATCATTCCATATTCAGTTCACAAAAGTGTTTTGTACAATCGTACTCACCGGTTGTATTGTATAGACCCTAATACTAAATGCTCATATCTATCATAAATTATAATGCACGAAGTTAAATTATTGACCTTATTCTATTGAAGACGGGCGAAGAATCATTTTTATTACATGTGATTAAATAAAATATTGAAATTGACATTTTGTTTTATTGCTACCTGTATGAATATTAAGCAGGGGTTGACGACTAACTGCAGTAGATCCTCTACAGCCATGGATTTCATGGATAGGGGTGCGTCGACGCATTTGCCAGTGAAGATGTGTTACACGATAGTCCATAGGTATTCACCGTTCTTCCGAAATATAAATCAGGTGCGCGCCGTTAGGAATTTGAACACAGAGTTAAAAGTCCAAGGATTAAGGTTGGCGATTTGGAATGAAGAAAGCTAGTCGCTTCACCCATAGACAATAAAAATTTATCCACAGTTATTTTGTTTTTTTGTAATATGTTATTACCTAAATTATCGGTTTCGGTGCAGAAAACTACCTCTACGAAAAGGTTGACAACCAATGTGGGCGACTGACTCATATATGACATTATAAGCAACGAACGACGAGCATAGTAATGCTTCACTGTGAAAAACTACATCGAAATCTATGACGAGCGCAGACAGAGCTTCAATTAAAAAAACTGTGCACGATAGCACCTCATTATATCTTTGATTATGTTTTAAGTTTATAAAGAATGTCTTTTGTTTGTTACTTTACTCTTTGTACTAAAATTTGTAACTTAAAAGATAAAAATAAATCTTCCATTATCCCGTTTTAAATACCTGATTTCCACCATCCTCCTCAATAAAAACCATAATTAACTTTTCAAGAAGGCTTTATTTCTACGTCCTCTCTACGCTCTGAGTGTGTTGCATTCATCATTGAATTCAAATTCGTCTTATGACAAAACAGAACTGCAGTTAAATTTTTCTCTTTCTCTCTTTCTCTATCTGAGCGTAGTAGTACCTTCGTTGTTTCAGATTTCCAGAACACAAGAGTATCCAATCTATTATTGGCAGCATATAAAAACACGTTACATACATATGTATTGCATTTTTATTATTTTGTTATAAATAAGGGTTCGGGATAAAAATTAATGCCAATTAAAATCACAATCCGACTTTATTTTACGAAAACTATAAAAATAAACTGTTTACAAAACACACGCTTTCATTTCACTATTAGCGTCACTACGCTCACTTCACAATACTACTTGGTTGTCCAGATAGTTTACTTCACTGTTTATCGCTTTGAGTTTTGCTTGTTTTCGCTAACGTATTCAGATCGCTTGATCACTGCAAGGATGCCGAGACTGCTCGCGTATTTATAGCGGCCAAAGTTGACTTTACCAACATCTAGAATGTTGTATCTAGGTAGGTGAGAACCTAGAACATTCCAGGCGGGCTTTGCCCTACGGGTGTATTCGCGAAATTACCAAAAAGTTTTAGAACGACTACCCGTTCTTTCCCAGTCATCGTCCCTTCCTTGCCTTTTACGCATAGTTTTAACGGACTAGCTCGATTTAGATAACATGTAATGCCATCTAGTAACGGGCAAACAAAACATGGCACCGCTGCCCTCCGTAACAATATGTTACAATCATTGTTTGGTATGTAATACGTTCTATATTCATTAGATATGGGCATCTATGGTTTTAGTACAATTTTTAAACTGTTATAGTTTGATGAAATGACTTCAAAAATGATTAACAAAACTGAAATATAATTAAAAAAAACTATTGTTATTAAATTCAATTAAACTTCTCAAAATATTTCTTTGAAGTTATTCTTATATTTTTCTAATTTTTAATTTGGTGAAACCTAAGTAGTTAGTGTCTTTGAAACTACAGAACTGATTTTTATGAAACTTTTAATACTCCCAACGTTTTTCAACTTATATTTACATAATCAAATCAAATCCCATCTCGGAGTATTTTTTAACGGAGGACTGTTTTAAGCATTCTCCGTTAACATATTTGATATAATGATAATTCAAAAATATCTATGCTTTTCTCTGCACACCTATAAATAGAAGGATAACGTAATTTTTAAATAACTGAAATACTATGAAAGATTTCAAACGTTATGTTTGTTTTATAATATGATATTGCAATCATCAAATACTTGTAACTGTGTACTGCCATACGATTATAGTTGCTGATTTTACCGACTGAATTTTATTTCATTGGCCATTATTATTTAGAAGTTGAAATAATATAGAATTTCATATTATATAAAATTATAAAAGTTATCATTATACATCCCATGCCATATAAATTATGAGCAAAACTTTACTCCAAAAATAAGTTCTTTATTCGAAAAAAATCGATTTTGGAATGGCACAGAATAAAAAATGAACTCCTGCACTCCTAAAGGAAGCGTCAGATAGACAACGGAGGCGGAGGTTAGTTTTAATCTCAAGAAAAATCCATGTAATAAATAACAGTGCGCAAGAAGACTGGATATCTTGGGGCATTGTGCTAAGTGATGCAGGTCCAAGCGACACAAAGCGTTTGTCCCACGTCACTGGCGGGGGGAAACGACCATTTGTTACGCATTCAATGTTCGGCCTGCTATTTATCTCCGGCATTGACTGGGCGAGGCGTCGATCAATTCTATTTCTATCGATATATCAAATGCTGAAATAGTTTAATCTAAATACTGGACGTCTAAGGAAAAATAAGCGCCTCGATGCTGATTATCCTTGTTTTGAGTAGTAGAGTTATTTAAACCTCATTTGCACTTTAACACTTGATTCTCTAACGATTGAGTTCATATGCTTGTGAACGACAAAAACCACTTAACTCATTGCTATGTTTATCCCGTGATCACGCGATTGGTAAGTGGCGCGGTTTTAACGCTTCATACCAGTTTAATCGAGCTTTTAAAAATCAAATAATACGGTATACGGCAGATGCAGCATTACCGTACGCCGAAATACGAGATCAATGTACATACTAGTGGTAGTAGCAGCAGCAGTAGTGTAGACTACTGACTATTTAGGTATATTTATTTATGAAATATAAATAAAATTACTTTCATACTTTTTCTTCATTGAGTATAAATATTTATAAATATTTAACAACATCACATACATTGCTCAGATTCCAAGATGAGTAGCTAAAGCCCCCGTATTATGGAGTATCTGAGACAATGAAGGTACCACAACACCCAAACCCGAGTCAATATAGAAAAGATCATTTTCTACATTAACCCGATCGGGAATCGAACCCGGGACCTCAGAGATGGCGACACCTTGAAACCGGCATGCGAACCACTCGGCTACGGAGTATTAAAAAAGTATTAAAAAATCTAAAAAAAATGTTCTCGAAATCAAACTACCTAGATGCCGATATACTACTTTGAAAAATTCGTAGTGTTTAAGTAATTAAAAGCTCGTTGGCGCAGTGACTAGCGCACTCGGTTTGCGATACGGTTGTTAAGCAACTTTCGCAAAAGCCGGTCATAGGATGGGTGACCAAAAATTTTACATTAATAGGCTGGTGATGATGTAATGAAATAGTTTATCACATGTATTTCGATTTTATTACGGCACTAACTATTCTGCCCTTGACTATGAAGGTCACTTTCATCAATAGAGATAAATCGAAGGATGAAAAGCAAGTTATTGCAAGAAAACTTCTACCTAATACAGATAGATTAATTTATCAACATTCAAACAACGGCACATAATGAATTTTGGAAAAGTTATTATATTTCCTGGAACCGCTTTTTTGTTTTGGAATATTAAGCTAAAATTATGGTGTCCCCAGGTTAAAAGCTAAGTAATCAAACAAAACGAAATAATAATTGCATATTGATGTCTAATATGAGAGAAATAAGTGTACAAACATATAGATAATGTAAACAAAATGGTCATAAATGTCATTTATTTATTCATTTCATAGTTTGATGTTTATTCTATGACTCGCATACAGCGTTCGCTAAACGACGAGTAGTTCACAGGGTAAAATACCCAGTAGAAAACAGCTATTTTTATCAGATAAAAACAGTTTATTATATTTTCTAAAGAGAACAACAAATGGCAGTGAAAATTAACGAATACAGCTCATAGACCGCACATCCATTTAATACAAAGGTGTGTGTAATGACTATTTAGGGAACATAGATTCGATCGGACGTCATTTCAATGATATAAACCAAGCTCAACACTATTTATATGACTTTGAAGCATGTCAAGGCCGAATACTGGTGCGGGGCCGACTTTTGGGTATTTTACCCAACCACTATTGCAGTCAAGCAAATTAGAAATGGCGAATTTGATATGTCAAACAAAAACCATAGACAACGAGCGAGACGAATGATTCAAAAATAGAACTCCAGGCTGTGAGGAGATGCCAATTACTGTGGATCTTATGATAGGTTGTTTTTTAAGAGCTCATTTTATGCCTCTAGATTTAAGATAATAATAATAATAAATAATCTTTATTCAAACCAAAACATAACATTTTCTTATATATATAAATTAATAATCTTGAATTTTTGGTTACAAATTAGCACCTAAATTATTGTGAGCCCCTGACCCCCAAACTAGAATTAAATCTGTTTTTTGGAAGTCAGTGATTCCTCTTATCTAAAGGAACATTTTACAACCATTGTTTATATATATCGTTATCGGTAGAACTTTTGTGTGTAAACCTATGCGTGTGTGTGCGTGTGCGTGTGCGTGTGTGTGTGTGTGTGTGTGTGTGTGTGTGTGTGTTTGTGTGTTTGTGTGCGTGTGTGTTTGTGTGTGTGTGTGTGTTGTCTATGTCGTGTTTGTGTGCGTATATATATTCTGTTTGGTTTGCCTACTTTAACACGTCCTTTGTTTCGTGATAGTTAAATGACAATAACAAACTCTCGATAATGGTTTTCACAGTGTGCTTGGCATGTGAAAGTATTGGTTTAATTTTATTTACTCTATTGTACAGTTTTAAACTTAGCGCGTTGTATTGCTGTTTCGCCCACGAAGTCCGACATTTTATTTGATGATAAACAGGAGCTCCCGACCTCCTCATTGTTATTTTATGATCAAAAGGTATTGATGAATGTTTACGTAAAAGAATACGAAGTATTGACAGCTGCCTTACTGTAAGCACTTTACATTCATGAAATAATTTTTCCGTAGAGAATGTTCTTGGCTTACGCAATAAGACCTTAAGTACAGCCCGCTGAGCTCGTTCCAATCTCAAAATGCTTGTTTTATTTGCCCCACCCCAAACCGAAATGCAATATGCTATTACTGACTGACACAGACCCTTATAGATTATGAAAAGAGTGTTTTGATCAACTGAACCGCACAGTCTCTTGAAGACATAAATCAACCTACGAACCTTTGCTGTGAGAATCTGAATTTGTACATGCCAGTCGAGTTTGCCATCAACGTGCACACCCAAATATTTGACACTATTCACAACTTTTAAAGGTTTGCTACTACGTACACACGGATCTTTGTCATGACAGTGATGAATTTTAATGTCATCATTAGGTAGATCTTTAAGGTGCTTCTTGGAGATGTCAAATCAAATAACTTGCGTTTTATCTTGGTTTAAGGTAAGAACATTCTCGTCTAACCAGATCTTGATTTTTGCAAGTGCGCTCTCTGCATTTGCCTTTGCGGAAGTCCAACTATCACCATAGACTAACAGTGCAGTATCATCGGCATACGTAAAAATGTCGCAATTCTCAAGAGACATGCGACACAGCTGGTCAATATATATTAAAAAGAGAGTGGGACCTAGTATGCTACCTTGGGGAACGACATAACATAATAATTTTTATCACTAAATAAAGATCCTATTTTTACATTTTTTTTTAAATATAAAATGATAAATAAATAACAGATAGAAATATCTAGTTTTAAATAAGAAAATAAATAAAAGGAGATGTCTTATTGGGATCAAAAGAGTCCGAAGATATTTGAGGCATCGATTCGCATGAATTTTCCAACGACTTTTTTTTATATAAAATGGAGGGCAAATGACTGCGCTCCACCTGATGGTAAGCGGAGGCGTAGTCCAAACGCGAGGACAGCTAGTGAAAACAGTACATAGGTACTGCACTAGCCAACCTCACCTTGCCGACCTGCAAGGTGCTTCTTCACGCCCCGCTTGAAGGACCCTATGGCATAGGAAGGAGGGAATACATGGGCCGGGAGACAATTCCATTTTTTGGAAGTACGACAAAAAAATGAGTCGCCAAGTTTCTTTGTACGCGAAGCAATCGTTGCCACAGTTAGTTGGTGGCAACGCAAACCAGCACATGTGGTCCTGAGGAGGAAGGGAGATGGGGGGATAAGGGAAAAGAGTTCTTCAGAGCATTCACCATGTAGAGACGGTAGAAGACGCTGAGCAAAGCAACGTCTCGGCGCAGTTGCAGGCTTTCTAGGTTCTTGGTGACTTCACCATTGCCAATAATGTGTACTGCGCGGCGCTGCAATCTATCCAAAGCATCGAGTAAGTACCTAGCGGAGCCATCCCAAAGGTGCGAGCTACTAATGTAAATGAATCATTTTACCATTATAATGCTTACAAAATTGGGGTAGCATTCATATTACAGAAAATTATTTCTTTATCTTTATTTAAATGCATGTTTTCAACATGATATTGCTTTGTAATTGTTTCAAGAGTAATTGTGCACTTTCATTTTATTGAACTGTCGACCTTCATCGTTACAAATAGAGATCACTACCAACAGAGTTCGATTGTGTTAATAATGTCCAAGATTGTTGGTTGTTTGAAGATATTGACATATAAACTATTTACTTATGAAGCTTTTTTGTACTTGAGTTCTGTATTTGGTTTATTTTACAATTATAAAACTAAATTTGTTTTTTATGTGGCCAGGGCGTTTTGTTCTTTTATAACATTGATTTCGATTTTATATTTTGTATTTTCTTTAAATATAATAGTTACGGTGATTCTACAAACATTGCCTTATTCTGTGATATTTTTATTCGAAAAACAAATTCGATTCGAAACATATTACAAAAGTGTCAAAACAATTTTTAAAGCATTAGAATATAACAAGAAGTTTGTTATATGTCTAACAATATTTTACTGTATACTTCTTGTTTATTGTGTCGAAACTTATTTATTTTATATTAAATTCAGTAATTTACCAACTGCACATTTAATATTTTGTCCTTATTTTATTCTGGTGTCTATTTTCACGCACCTGGCTACAAGCGTGATATTTGAATTGCTTTGGCACCAAATACGGTTTTTGAGGATATTATTAAACAAGGAAATATTTTTAAATATATCAAACGTCGAGGCAAAAAAGACACTTCTCCAGAAGATAATACATAATTATAAGAATATATTGGATAAAATAGATGAAGTTTTAAATATCATCCAATTTCAGGTAAAACTGTTATTCACTAATAATGGTTAACTATTAAATCATGAGATGCATACAATCTGATAGAGATATTAAAGTTTGTAAACCCTGTCTCTAGACTTTACTCGAATAAACACGGAGATAAGATCGCAGTATCCCTTTAGAATGAATGAAAAATGAATCATTTTGCTTCTTATTTGCCATATAATAATGTATCTTATTAACATATTTCTTAATGAGAAACTTTAAGCTTATTTTTATAAAAAAGAGAATGTGGCAAATAGCATGTATATTGTTTTAATTGTGATCATGTGGTTATGGTCATAAATACAGTAATGTTACCAAACGTAAAAAAATTGAGAAATTAAAAAAAAAACGTCAAATGGTTTATTATTGGTTCCAGTGTGAGACTGGCACACCCATCTTATTTAAAACTAACAGTAATTAAAAAAAAAACTTTTTTTTTATATTTCAGATACTGATGGCCTTGATAGGAAATTTTTTACTTGTGTTATATAATTTCTTAACAGAAAGTGCGAGGAAGGTAATCTTAATAATTTACATTGTGCTTAATACTTTCTTTTCCGATGACAAGTCCAGTAATTTCTACAGATTTCAAATAAATTCTCAGTATTTTATCATAGTCAATATTTTGTCTTCACTCTATTTGTAACTTCCGGCACTCCCGTGCTTCCACCAGATCAAATTATTAAATTATATTACGACACCATTAAATTATAAAGTTAATTTATAATCTACCCTGGTTCATAAAGACTATCATAGGTTTAAGCTAGCTTAAATTACCTATTCCGTTTTTCTATAATAAAACCAGCATTGAACTCGTCTCGAGTTACAGAATAGAGGTTGAATCAAATAAAACCTACTTGAAAAGATAAAAAGGCCCAATGTAAGCCTATTACCATAGCACGGATGAACTGGAAATAATAAATTTTTGGTCACTAATCCTACTCGTATGAACTGCCCTTGCAAAATTTGCTCAACCACTTCATTGCAAATTAAATTTGATCATTATCCAGCTCTTATTAGCTAATTTTTACAAACTGATAGCTTTTGATAAAAACTCACAAACTGATACAATTTACTTGTTTTTTTTTAATTCTCTTTATTTGAAAGACGCATATATGAAACGAAACATAATAATGATTTATTTTCGTTTCAGAACTTCGTAAGCTTTCTCGATATACAGTTCTTGGTGACCATTGGTACAATTATAATATTGACGGGCACTTCAACTGTTTTTACGGAACTGATAATCAAAGAATACGATGACATGAAAATCTCTTTAGTAAATCAGCTTCTTGTTTACAAAGGTTATTTGAACTATTCAAAACAACGTGAATTTTAATTATCAGGATAATAATAGAAAACATTCAAATCATAATGCGAATAAATAAAATGTAATTTTATGTTGAAATCTTTGGTCAAAATCAAAAAAGCAAAATCAATTATAGAATTGAATTTAACAATATTTAATTATTAGAAATTGATGAAATTGTTATTTTTTTCCAGATAAAAGCTATCGCAACAAGATATATGACGTTTTAGAATATTTAATAGTACGGCCGCCGTTTTATGAAGTCTGCTACTTGTTTCGACTAGATTTAAGCCTATTCTGTAACTTTGTTACCACTTGTATATCGTACATTATTTCTTTAAGTCAATTTTTTAACCATTATTGATATTTATTAGCTATAGATATAGAAATCAAATGTTGCTGATGTTGTCATTCGAAACCCTATTATGTGGAGTTTCGAATGACGTGCGCACCTCCGTCCTCGCGCGCCGTTCGTTGCGGGCTGCACCGCTGCTCGCCGCAGCAGCCGCATTATGGCGCCGTCTCGCGTATATAATGAATTTGTGTGATATTTTAAAATATTTGTTTCCTTATCTTATTTATTTAAATTATAATTATGAATGTACTGTATATCAATATAGATTATCCATAGCTGTCATTGCATCCGCGAGACAGATTTGAACGGGGTCTAGCTGAAAATCAGCATCGGTCTCTTTTTGCTTTTAAGAAGTAAAAGAGATCGACATATGCTGAGCTAGACACCTTTTTGGTGCAACTGTGGGACACGCATCGCTATTATTATTGCTACTCAAATATTATTAATTTTTGTCTTTTGTGTTTTCTGTTAATTTTGATTCTCTGTAAGTGTCCTATGTGTATGTACCAAATAAATAATTTTGATTTGATTTGATGTTATTCAAGGTTAAAAGCCAATCCATGTATCGTGATTATCTCCATTGGTACTCATTAACGTTTTATGCTTGCTCTATAATATTATATACCTAACACCTACAAAAGGTGATCCGGCAGAGAACCAAGGTTATCGACATAGCCAACATAACCGGATTAGCAAGCTGAAGTGGCAGTGGGCTGGCCATATTAGCCGCAGAACCGATAACCGTTGGGGTAAACAAGTTCTTGAGTGGAGACCGCGTCTCGGCAAACGTAGTGTAGGACGTCCTCAGGCACGGTGGAGCGATGATTTGCGCAAGATGGCTGGCAGGAGCTGGATGCGAACAGCCGAGGATCGAACTAGTTGGCGTGCAATTGGGGAGGCCTATTGTGGAGGTGGACGAATACGGGCTGATGATGATGATGCCATACAACAGTGAACAGGTAATATAAAAAAGCATAAAAAATCTGGAATATAATTTGTCCAAAAACATGCCTTTCTTATCTTATACAAAATTTATTGACAATATATTTAAATATTTAGTAATAATTCTTACATGTTTATTAATTTTTCATTCAGAATGCTATACTGGAAAATATTTTAAATGAAAAAATGCTTAAAAAATCCATTATCCCCAGGTAATTTGAAATGGGACTAAAAAAGTTAAACGAATTTGGCTTAAAATAAATAAAACTCATCATCAGCAGTACGGTGCCCACGGTTGAGCGTAGGCCTGCTCCATTAATCTTCACGACGATCGGTTCTGCATTGCTTATATACAGCGACTTCCCGCAACCTTTATAAGATCGTCGGTTCACCTGGTTCCTCCTACCAATTAAGCGTCATCTGGTACGCAGTCGGCATTCTAGAACCTTTCTGCCTGAACAGCCGTTTTATTATATGTCCCGCCCACTGCCACTTCAGCTGAGCAATTGTTCGAGCAATTGCAGTAACGTTGGTTCTCCTACGGATTTTTTCGTTCCTTACACAAGCTCGAAGAGAAACACCAAGCATGGCTCTCTTTATTGTCCACTGGGTGACTTTGAACCTTCTCAAGATAAGTCATCACTGGCAGCACACAAAGGTTGAAGACTTGTCTCAAGAAATTGTGGTAATTTGGACACGAAGGCTGCCCATCCAAGCTGGATTCGACGAGAGATATCTTCCTCGAAGTTACCTAGCTGGACTCTCAGTCCTATGTATCCATAATGGTTGACACTACTTTCGTAGTTATGGAACACTACTCTTGTAGTTACAAGAGTAGTGTTCCCAATTTTAAGGGTAGTGGGTACAGCATGTATATTAGACATAATTTTCGTCTTATCCATGTTCATCTTAAGACTCATTCTTTGGGAAGCACTACTGATGTCTTCTAGCATGGTGTTCAGGTTCACCAAGGTCTCAACCATTAGGACTGAATCATCATAATTATAATTAATAGTCTCGATCTTCATATTTATTTCTTACAGAACAAAATGAATGTAGCATTATTCATTTATAAATGAATTAATATAATAATTTTAGACTTAATTTTAATGAATTACTCTTAGTTGATTATGTTGAAATGTTCAATGTTCCTGTTAAGATGAACGTAACTGTATTCGCACTCAACAAATGCAAAGTACGTAACAGATGGTACGTATTTGCCGATATCATACGTTAGATGAACTGAATTTTAATAGAAGTTTTTGGTAACCGTTATGCTCATTATATCTACGTATTATTGCTTATCATAATAATGATTGTTATGCCCGTTTTCACTTAATTGAGGACTCGCCCAATTCTATCATCTTTTGGAATCGCCTGAGGTGAAAATGCATTTCACAAATGATTATGAACCACTTAACGACATTAAGCAATTTCTAAAGTTAAGAGATGTGTTACACGGCACCTTGCGCTAGGCATTTGCGTAATATTTTTTCTTTATTTGAAATTTTCTAGAAATATATTCACGACAAAATGTGTGTATGATAGATACGAGTAAAGAGACGTATTACTTTATTGTTATTTAATTGCATGATGTCATTACAATATTGTATAGTAATTATTTGAAATATCATCGTGCATTTTCATTTTATTTAATATCAACCTTCATATCTAAATTAAAGGAGATTACCTGATAATAGAGGTCGATTGCATTAAAATAATATTTAAGTTAGTTAGTGGTTGAAGATATTAAGAAACAATTTTTTCACATCTCTTGCTCAACAAAATCCTTATTTCACGAAATACTAAAGTTAATAAAGTCTTCCTGACCATCCGTGACGTACTAGATAGCTACAGAAACAGGCTATTTTTAAAGGAAAAGAGTCGCCATTATTTTCGATACTAAAACAAAATAAACACCTATCGAAACGGGCGTTATATACAATAATGGTTCAATAAGAACACTCATAGGCCTTCCACCCTTTAACAATTCATTCGTATTTATTCTGGTTAGCCGTGTGGTCTCCGGGGAACAATTTTTATCTATAAAGACTTGGTAACAAATCGCAGTCTTAAAGTGATTATTTCACAGTTTACTTTGTGCCAATATTTCTTGATTAATACTCTATTAAAAGTGATTGTTTACGATATATGTGACTTTGGGGAGTAAGTACACACGTAATGAAATTTAAATTACTTTTTTTTTATAAGTTAGTAATAATAAGACAATGGTATGCACCACATGAATCCGACCATCAAATGTGCGATGAACGTTTGTGCAACAACACTATGTTGCAAATAACTGTGGTTCGAATGTACGCTAGTGAGATACACTGAAGGTCGACAATATTTTTGAATGACAAAAGATTGTGCAAGAATTGTTCGACACCTTTCTAATACGAAAAACGATTATGCGATAGTGCCGTTATATGAAACTAGGTAGATGCATTATTTGGGTAACTAAAAGAGGCCTTTAAATCGTTTTTAAGACAGTTTTATTAGTGCAAGCTTAATTAGACCCGCATCCTGGTTTTTGATTGTGGCGAAATTTTTTATACATATATAATTCGGATGACAATACAATATTAACATAGAATGGAGCTGATTTGTTAGTATAGCAGAAAGGCAACCTATAATCATAAGACCACATTTAGTTTAATCTCGTTTAATCTGTCTATGACCTCGTGCATGGATGTGTCTTGACAAGAAATTGTTCCATCCAAATATATAGGTCTAATTATAGCATAGATTTAAACTATATCATAAATCTATGGATAACGTTACTGATAAATGGTCATACAAACTTTTAATAGTGTGGAGTATGTTGCGCCCATGCAATCGTATTAAAGCACACGTTATTAATTATTATTTAAAAATACAATTAAGACTAAATGCTTTTTTATTATAAATATAATAAAAATATATCAAAACAACAACATGTTAAGAATTTGCACGTTGTATTCTCGGTAAAATATGTTGATTACTTAAAATTATAATAACTTGTGTTATTACAAACGTGTTTTGAATGATCAAGAAACAATAAAAACTTAGTTATACCCGTTGAAAGATTGCAGTTAGTATACAACCCTTTCGTTTAAGATTTTTCAATAGCTTTCAATAATGTTTGCGCCTAACGCTTGCTTTACAAAATTTAAAGTAACATCAAATTAACGATCGTTCATTAAAACCATTTCAAAAATACGTCGCAATTGCAATTGCTTCCACATGTCAAATAGTTATATGTTAAAATGTTCGTGAATATCATTGAAATGTCCAATTGAAAGGTAATGTGATAGATTTTTATAAATTATATAATATCTTTATTAAATTAAGAAAGGGGTAGAAGGTGTCCTCTCTTCGCATTATATGACCATACCAGCGAAACCTAGCTTAAAATTATATGTGCCACCTTGACCGAACCTCTAACGTATTCATTTCAAATGCGGTCACACCCACCGCAGCATTTTCATTGGCTGCATCTGCAGCAGTTAATATAAACCAATCAAAACTTTGTCCACGTGATGGGTTATTGTGATTACAATCCGTTCTCTCTGTAAGACTCGTCGATATGAAAGGTACGTGTCTTAACAGCATATGAATGTAATGATATAATGAGGAACTATTTTCTTAAAGGCATATAAGACTGATATTTTGTATATAATTTTATAAAGTGACCAAAATCGCTCTGACTCTTTCCTATTACGCAACATAATTTTGAGGGCGTAGGTACGGTGACATCCACTGCTTATATAATATCAAAGGAGGTTTCGATCTAATCAACAATATTTTTATATACTTAGCTCCAGTAAATATTTACCAGAATACCAAGATACACGTTCAAATTATATTATGTTTGTACAGCATCGGAAGTTCGCGAATCCCCTGTACTATGTTGATTGCTCGATGCTGACTCTATAAATAAAGTTTACCAATATCGTTTTGTATTACAGGCAGTATTCGCAATCATTGAGAGTTAAGTTATCAGCTGTTTTGACTGTGAAACTCTCCAGGGATTGTAACTTGTAACTTTTGTGTGCAAAATATGAATTTATCTATTATTCTTTAGTTACTATAACTATTTATTTTTTTAACGATATTGCCTTTTGAATGCTCTGTACATCTTCACAATTTGACTGATAAAGAATGCTGTTTTGGCCTTAAGTCCGCTATTCGCAATGTTATAGGCAATAAACTTAAAATAAATAAACAAAAAACTAGCCCTGTGATTGTATTACATAAAGTAGGTATGGAGCCAAACATAATGTACTAAATACGCTTGGTATTAGTCAAATGTTTTGTGAACCGGGCTATTGATAGATAAAACCTTCTCTGTTTGTGACAGAAAAATATAGTCCACGTAGCATTAGTACGAAAAAGGCGATCAAAGGAGTAAGGGAAAGAATTCGAAGAAATCATGTCCGAAAGCAAAAGATTTTATGAAAATAGCACCTATAATCTTGTCGCGTATTTTACAAAAATTACCTACAGCCTATAAGACACGCACTGGTCTCTGCTTTACAGATAATTGAAATAGAGTAAGGTGGTACAATCATAGCAACCACTTAAGCGGTATGCAAACAGAAACATTTTGGTTGCGGATGAGATTTTTTTACAATTGAGCAAAATTTTAACAAACAAAATGACCGTACTTATGCTCAAAGTTCTAAGCTTCACGATTAGTTAACAGAGTACTACGTGGGCATTATCCGACTTCAGTGATGGTTTGGTTGGGTATTAGCTATGAAGGAGTGATCGAGCCATATTTTTGTGAAAAGGCATCAAAACATTGGCACAACTGTATCAAGATGCCATTCTCGAGAAGGTGTTCAATAACCAAGAATGGTCCTTTCAGCAACACTTGGCGCCAGGTCATAAAGCTCGATCCAGCCAATCTTGATTAAAAACGAACTTTCCGGACTTCATTAGAGCTCGAGACTGGTTGTCATCCAGATCGTCATTCGCTGGTTTATGATTTATGGTCAGTCGTAGAGAGAAAAGCTTGATCTAAACGCCATGATGATTTGCAGTCCCTACACTTTACGCATGACAGTTAAAAGAATTCTCATGGAAAGAATGTGCGTCTATGGATAACTGGCCTTAACGTTTAAAAGACTGTATTACAGCTAATGGAGACTACTACGATAAGCTATATATATTTTTAATTACACTAACACACTTTAATAGTATAAATGTTACGCTTAATAAAAAAAATGTACCGAATTTCTTAGATATTTAGCAAATTCCTGTTGCTGTCATGGTTCCAATTCATTTCAGATTAGAGCACTATGTTTTCTATTTCAATTGTTCTCTTTCATTCGTCATCTAATCGTTCACTCTATGTGCCAATATTTATTCAAGGACTACATACAAAGTCATAAAAGTTATATAGTCCTATACTAAACTTTTATTTATAAATACAATAAAATATTGCAATAATTACAGAATTTTTATTTCGCTTTTATATTTGCTTTCAAAACTCTATTTTTATCGCAAGCAAAAATTAAAGTATTCCTTGAAAGTAAACGGTCAAAATATAATATTAAAATAAAATAAAAAAGAAAAAGAACGAACTGAACTAAAAGTAAAACATGCTTATGACTTAACAAATGAAATTAATATTTTTTCTAAGCAGTTCCGAATATTGTTTCAATCTTTTGAGCGATCTTTTGGCACAATTGGTCAATAATGTTTGCGTTATACAAAAAAAGCATGAACGTACATACAATATGAGATGGTTTTTGTATTTGCTTATCATTACAAAATATTACTATATTGTTGATATTTTGCAATAATAAGTATTGAATACTTATGAGAAAATATAAATAATTTATAACTATCTAGTATTTTAACTAAAATACATTACGTAGTGTATGATAAACAGATCGATAAGCACTTTATTGTAGACATAAATATTAACATTTTGCAGAGTATTTTATGGTTAAAGTGAGCAAAGGCAGTCTTACTAATCATTTTGAGTTATTCATATGAAGGCGACTTTAGTAAATTTTTACTTCGTATTACATTTACGTTATCTCACTTGTAATTTTAGTAAAATGAAACATTTAGGATGCAATTAAATAGATATAAAATCCAATTTCAACTCATAATAAAAACATGTCTTTCTTACTTTATATTTATTCTTCCGGCATAAATAATTTTCCTCGACGATTACAGAGTACAGAGATCTCATTTATGTGGCATTGAAATAAAAATGCACATAAGTATGTTTTCTTATGAATCGTATTTCCTCATTTATGTGACTTTTGTAAAACCATAAAGGTGGTCTTAAAATTCAAAAGCTCCTTAGTTAACTGTAAAATAATTTTAACATCGCAGATGAAAGGAAAATTCTTGTTATGTGAACATAAATTTAAAAACTTCGTGGAATTTAAACTGTCATATGTTTTTTATTATTATCTCAACAGTATGGTTTATATTAAGGTTTGGAATATTATAAATAATCCCTGTGGACGAATCCACCATAAATTTTATGTACATAAGAACTTTTTTGTAATATTTATTTTTCTTTTCATATACATGTTTTGTTTTTTTGGTTGAACTGGATCTTTAATTAATATAAGTAAGGTCCTTTATAATCCCTATTATATTTTTACAGTAATTGCGACTCAGGCTATACTAATTTCAAACTTAAACCAAAATTAAAGTACATTAAGAACCGTTTTCACTAACATAGAACAAGGCATAACTTAATTAGGAAACGCCTAATTTTACTAATCTCTTAAGTAGATTAGTTGAATTCCAATTAAACATATTTTTCTTTTATCCCTTGACAATTTTGTGACAGGTTTTATTATGTAAATGCATAGCAGAAGGCGCCGCATAATGAATGTCATAACTTCAGACATTGCTTAATGTCGTAAGGTGGTCTCTTGTCACTTGTTAACTGGTATACATATGTAATACTAACTTTTTTTTTAAGACACTTTTCATGGAACAAAAGTAAGTAGGCACAGTTGTATAGTAGTCGTTACCGATCAATCGTCCTTCCTTGTCTCCTGAGAGATATTTTCGGCAAAATTCCTGAGAATACACAGAGGCCATTCAGCGAAATCCTCTATAAACTTAGAATAAGAGAATAAATAAAATGTTTCATTGCAATTGAAATAAATATAATTACTTCGAATAAAATAGTTAAATTAAATTTAATTGAATAAGTTTTTCTCGGAAATGTAGTTTTTGAATTCTGATGAACGTAATTTAATATATAATGTTATGAATAATAACATAATTGTTTACATTATTTTTAAGTAAGCCCATAGCAATATTTTCTCATTCCTACAAACCTATCAGAATGGAGCTAAATTTGTGCGCATGAATGTAAAATGATATATAATTTGAGGTATTTTACGACTACCAGCCGTGATTTATGTAGTAGTCAAACGGGAATATTAAATCTGAAGGAGTCACACAACTTAATTACTGAGGTCATAACAGGCAGGTCGCCTTGCGTCTTCAGCCGTGATGACGTGAGATGAAATATAGTCTGCGTCATGATATTTAATTACGCCTCAAGTTTGCACCTCTCACTCACTCTTTGACGGATGTAGTTTGTAGATGAACTTTTTCATTTAGAAAACTTATATATTGGTGTGAAAATGAATATTTTGTATGACATTTGAGTGACAGAATGTGTGGTATGTATAAGTGCAAGAGGTATAAGGAGCGAGAGAAATGATGAATCGCTAATCTTGATAGGACGACAAATGTACGCGGGACCTATTACGTGTAAATTTTCACCAAGTTATAACAAAGCAAGATTTTTTGCAAATATCCCCTATTATTTATCTCAACCCCTATGTTTATATAGCTGTTAATACTAATGTGCGGAAATCGATATGTACTGTAATGTCCATGCTTAATAATCGTAAAATGGAACTCGAAACCTTTAGTTGACAACTGCTGCGGTTAATTTTTTTTCTTTTTGGTTTCATGATAATAATATCTAAATTTATAGTATCGTATGAAACATAAAATATGTTTACGGGATTTTCAAATAATGGAGAGACTTGCCAAATCGTTTCCAGTTCAATATATTATTTGTAAATAAAGATTAGCAACAGTGTTTATGGCATTACTTGGTTTTCTATAAACAAGTGCAAAAATGTTACGCTTATTTAAATGCGCTGTTGCAGATTGAGAGTTATAAAATAGTTAACCGAGCAGTTTCAAATTGCAACGTGATATTGCACAGAAAGAATGCGTTCTATTCGCTAGTTTTGTTGCATAAATCCAAGCTTTTCATATACGCTGAAAATGTTTCGCGTCAGTCGCGAAGTGCTTGGAAAATATCAAGTGAATTTCTTTTATTGCGTGTCAATTGCAGAATTAGAAGTTGACTGCATTATATTGGATTTCTGATATTAAGGCTGTATGAATCTCATATGGGTCTTCTAGTCTGATACCGAATAACTAAGCTTTATATTTCTTAATTCTCAAAATAAAACGGATTTTCAAGTTCTAATAGGGTAAGTACAGAGTTAGAATAAAAACGTTTGATGTTAATATGATGGATTAATGATTCGTTAACTATCATCACAGATACACATAAACTATTATCTTCTATCCAATAATTAATTTGAGTAAATTTCGATTTGATTTATCGATAAATGTGCTAGATAATTCTCGTTTCTTGGTAATATTACTCGATGTAATAATTGTGTGAAATTCCACTTTGACTATAAGTAACATCATTTCCAGTAGCATTGTCTGAATATCCCGCTCTATATTTCTTTTCGAATCAGTGACAACGTCAATAAAACTTTTTATCGTTACGAAACAATAATTTGTGAAGCTGTGTTTTGTATTCAGAATTGTATGCAATGATTGGCTTTTAAAAAATCAAAGCTGTTTTATGTTGATCGGCTTTTCTACAGTCAGTTTGCAGTATGTTGGTTCATTAAAGATTTTTTTAGAGGTTTCATGTTTTGTATAAAAATATTTCACGATGACAAATTATCACGAGTGTTTGCTTTATTTGTGAATGCGACGTATAACTTAATTAATACAGGCACATATAGATATGAGAGAGGTACCAGCTATGGGGAAACATATATTAAGTAAATTAAAAATGATAAATAAACTTTTTTTTTTAAATATACTCATAAATTTTCTGGATATCTTAATTTGGGAATCCTAACATTAGACTATATGAGGTAATCATTGTGCCTAATGTTTAAGACAGGCCTTGGCCTGTTATAATAATGATTAAACTTAGTTCTTGAATTAATTAGTACACTTTATTTTATTAGAACAAGAGCTACTTTGACTGTGGTGTACGTCCTCTATTATTAATTTTCTAAAGTATTGACAAGTCATTCAATCTAAATGCAAAACTACTACATCAATGGCCAACCGAACAACCTAATTGGTCTGATGAGCACGCCCACTCAGCAAACATTAAAATGATAACGTCGGTACCATTAATTGTTTCCACTCAAATTAGTTGTTACCCTATTCATATGATAGATGCAGTATATAATGAAACAGTATGTAACATATGTTCTAAATGTACTGTCTATTTTAAACGCTGCTATTCATGTACCACCGTCATATCATTGAACTTCAATGATTTAAAACCATTCGACATTGAAGTTCTATGATCCGACATAACATTGCCCACGTAAATTATAGCTTTTTTTACCTAAGGACTAACTGACTGGCTTTAGCATTTCATCGACCTGGACGAGCGGCTGACCAGTCCTGGGCTCTCCAACTGCAAGGGACGGCGGTCCAGTACCGCTGGCCTACCCGTCAAAAGCCACCGTTTCACTCTCTTACGTGGTCTGTATCCCGGTTTCAGGCAAGGAATTTCCGGGACACGTAAATTATAAACTATGTCACCCGCGTATGATGTAACTTCCCACAGGTGAATGATTTGTTATGAACGGATCAGTATTTGCTAAGATTACCCCCTATAAACAAACAAAGAGACTTTATCTCTTTATGATATAATTACAATTGTATTAGTAAAATCTCAAAATATATGTGAACAGTTCGATTTTCATGCCAAAACAATTGTCATTGGTTTAAAAATTGTTACTTTCATTCGCAAATAAGTCTAAAATTATCGACTTCTAGAAAATACTCTATAGATTGCTTTATATATTAATGGGTGTGATTTTTTTCTTTCTCTTGTTATATTGTACCGTTTCCTGGAAACAATTAAGTAACGAAAGAAGATAGCGCTTATAAAAAAAGGTTTTCTAAGAATTACTTAAATGTCATGACGTAGACAAGTTACAAATATACGGCATTACAAAAATAACTTTTTTTTTAAATATTTTTTATAAATAAATGAATATTAGAAAAAAAAAACATATATGACTCATATACCAAAATGAGTAGCTAAAATCCTTGTTTTATGGAGTATCTGAGATTACCAAGGTACCATAACAACCAGACTGGAGACAATACAGAAACAATGTTATTTTACATTGAGCCGACCGGGAATCGAAACGGGACCAAAGAACAAACCACTTTAGGTCGTCGTATCATTTCATTTATCATTAATATTATTTTTATTTATTCTACTAGGGGAGTAAGGCATAGATTACATTTTAATTATGTAATCAATACTTACCCAAATAGAATTACATACACGAATAAACACTGGGCTTGTGACACTGGGTTATTTATAGCCCGTTCTACCTATTATATACTATACATAATGCATATTCCCCATCATTAGTGATGTGTTAAAATGCGTTGCTAATATAGAAACTTTACGATAAAGGGAAATAACCTGGTAAGTAAAAGATTGTCATTCAAAATTATATCATTTAAACATGTATTTATTTCACTTTTTCGGTAGTTTTACTGTAGTGCCGATTTAATTTAATTTATAAAATCTGTTTTTATAGTTTATTTTCAAATTTTAATTTATTAACACAAATACTATATATACTTAGAAATGTTAAAAATTCTACGAAAACATCATCTAGACATTATTATTTCACAATTTACAAGATCGATGCAAACTTCGGTTTTTGTTCAAATTTTATCACATTTAAAGAGCAAAGTATTACTCCAGATTAAGTTCCTTTATATCTTCCTATTCCTTACCGTTCTTAGCATGGAGAGAGGTAACTAAAATACTATGCACAATTTCAATTTAATTTCATACAGCTCCAAAGAAACAGAAGGATCTTATATAAGATGCTACAATCTTACATATCTTCGCTATTATTATATTGTGACAGTGTGACATCAAATGCAGTTGTGAGTCTTGACGGAAGCGAATTACAGAAAAATATTCCCTAAGATACCAATCACAATAACGAAATGTTGAGTGGAATGTATAGTGTCTTAACACACCCGTTTCCCTTGGAGCCGAAATAGAGCAAATATTGTAGAACACGTCATAATTGGGTCGACTAAATGAAGCTGGGTAAATGTTTTGTCTCCTGTTACTAATGTATAAGGGTTGTTCCAACATGCCGTAATAACATTTTATTGGTTCTGAAAGGGACAGATAGAGTTAGAAGATCTTCTGCAGATTGTTCCAATATCTTTGTTACTTGCCGGTAATGCAAACGAATAATGGATCCTTAAGAAAAGTTTTCTAAGTAAAAACGAGCTGAGGAGTTCGATGAGTTATAAGGAAGTTAAGCAATTTTCGACAAAGCCGGTTATAGGATGGGTCCCAATAATTATTTTATCTCAAATTCCTTCGTGGTTCAGAAGGCACCATTAGTCGTTGGTCCCGGATACGTCTGCAGTCATTAAAACCAATGGTCAATTGTCCCTGTTCGATTTTACTAGTTTCCATTCATAGGGAAGGCCCGTGCCCCAGCAGTAGGAACATTAATAGGGTTGACGACTCATTTTTGTTTGTTTGTCCATCTGGTAGATTATTGAAGAATATTAAATACACATTTTTTTTATTTTTGCGTAATTAATAAATAACGACATTACATTAAGTTGAAATGTCAATTTCTACAAAACTGTGATGTGCTTATTACCTAAGCTATTTCTTGTTTAAATTGAGGCTAATAATATTTTTCTATTATCTGACTGATGGACTAAATAGAATTTCATTTATTTACCCAGTCGTCATCCCTATTGTCTGGTGATCAATGAAGATAATATCGAAACTTAACACCCAAAATTACATGTAAAAATGTAATACATTGTATCACAAAATCACCAATCAATTATGTACTGGTTCCGAAAAATCTATAACGTTTAAAAATTAAAACCAAAAAACACGCGTTGTAACCGTTTAAAAGTTACTCAATAATTTACTAAAACCCCGATTGATTGAAATAATCTTAGGGAGTGTGTTTTTTATTGTTTAAAGTTCGAATTACATTACTCTAAGTATTTGAAATTGCGGATGTAAGCTACTGGTTTTTAGGTTACATGATCTATATGAGATAACAATATTTGTACGTGTTGTTAAAATTTATCAGACTTATCAACATCATGTCTATATTTTTAGATTTTGAGTGAAGAAAGAGAAAAGAGTTCAAGACAGTCGTTTTTCTACGCTTCTACTCTCGTATCTAAGAATTGTTATGAAGTAAGAGCTATTAATAGCTACTATACTATCATTAATAGCTATTAACAACTATTCATTCAAATTTTTGTCTATTTGTTTAAATATTACTTAAGTTATAACATTTTCTCAAGTTATTACTTATCTCGACTATAGATACGAATGTTAATGAAATTAATACTAACACTTGAAATTGTTATGATTATTTCTTTTTAAGTTGATTTAAAGTTATAATTTTCGAACATATACATACACCTATAAAAGCTTGGCTTAATAGTTTATGTAACTACTGCATGTGGAATCCATTGAATAAATCATCTTTAATAGCTCTATTTAGATAGCCGTGAGCAAATAAGAAATGAATTGTTTCATATGAATATGTTTAACAGAAAAGGTGTTTCGTGCGTAAAGACATTAAATTCATGGAACAATGTAAATCTAATAATAGAAAACGGCCTGGTGATAACTATTTTCTATTAGCTAGATATTTTTGCGGTTAATAATTTTATCTAATTAGTAATGAATAGAATTTGTATGCTCTTATTATTTTCCAAATCAAGTGGATTTTAATTATGGTAAAATACATATAGGTAAATAATAAAAATATCCTCTTTAATTACGAAATAGTGTAGACATATATTTTAATGGAACACGGCACTAAATAAAAAATGTATTTCCGTTTTGATATGTCCGTGTCAAAAGCCATTAAGTTTTAGGTGTGATCGTTTTAACACGTAAACGTAAGTGTATTACTCGTCAAAACGTCGCCAGAACATAAAAACCGTTCATTCCGCTTCGTCGTGTTATCCATTTTCATAAATTAGAATTTATCGAGTCTCTTGAGAATCTAAATACATGACCGCCTACGACCGGTACGTAACGATTTGGACTAAATTAACAGCAGCGTGTCGAGCTGACGTCTTTCGGTATTTTTGCTAAGTGAAATATTGTATATTTCCCTGAATATTACAAGGGATGAGTTTTCCACTTAATATTTCGCTTGGAATGTTTTTCTTGGGTATAAAGTAACATGAAACTCTGTTCGTTATGGAACCATTTCGGTGTAATGTATACGATGTGGAGTTCTATTTTCTGGAAGGTTTTTATTAGATACCATTCTACGTGCTTCACTATTATATAATTTAATATTTCTTTATGATGATTTGATTTGAAAATAACGATACAAAATAGAGTCAAGTAAAGTTGAATGAATGTTTATTGTTCTCGTAATTTCTTTGTCGTATTACCTAATTGTCAACGAATTTCTGTTCGTTGAAATAATGATTTTAATTTTATCAGTATATCAGTATTTAGTTATTCAAGTTCAGATGCTACTTTTATTTTATATCATTATTGTATTTACAATATAATATTGATATTTATTATAAAGAAAAATATTTCAAAAATGACCAGTACCAGGTACCTCAAGATAGAATGGGATAGGATAATCTGGTCGTGGAGATATAAAAATAACACTCTTCGAGTACTTAATTTTATGCAACTAAAAAAATTTTGCTCAATATCTCACCATTTGTTTCATTTAATGTTATTTATATCTATTTAGTCTATTATATAAAGTTTAGAAACATATTTTTTTCTTCAATTCGACAAGTAATTGCTTAGATCATCGTTAAAGTAGAGGAGTGGAGGCTCGCTACGTCATAACTATGTAGAAAATGTACAAAGATGTGACGTCACGCTACATTTCATATCAATGTATCGCTGTAATTTATTGATGGTTGATGAAAATGAGGTTGCACCTGAAGGGATATATTGCTTGTGATAACCGAGTTTTGACTGGCCTTGTAGAAGGGTCACAGCCTGCCGTGGCTTATCAAGCGGCAGAGACCGTGCATAAAGCATTCCCTTACGACACACGATACTACAATGCATAGATATCTTTTTTTTGGGTAGAACGGAAACCCTCTTACAAAGATTTCGCTGTCTGTTCGTCTATCTGTCACCGTTAATAAACCATCATGAACCGTGAAAGTTAGACAGTTGAAATTTTCACAAATTATGCATTTTTTTGCCGTTTCAACAACAAATACTAAAATTAGAATTAAATATTTTAAGGGCTCCCATACAGCGAACGTGATTTTTTGCTCGTTTTTGGTACGGAACCCTTTTTTGTTTTTGGGTCAACAGAGACATTTATGATTGCAATATCAGCACTGTTAACCAAAAAAGTAGCTTATGCTTTCTGATTAAACACTTTTAACAAAAGATACTGTAAAATATGATGATAACATACATTACTTCACGATAATATGACATTGCGATTTAACTGATTCTCTCTTTATCTTTTTTAATTTTGTTTTGTTTAAACTAAATATGTTGATGTCATTTTAATAATCATAAAATTTTACTCCTCGACGCATTGGAGATCACTTGCCTGCAATTGTGCTACAATGTAGTTTATTCATTTGACAGGCAAGAAAACGGACAATAACTGAAGTTTTATATCAGTATTGAAATTAAATTAAGAATATTTAACGCTAAGTTTTTTGAACATTAGTCAAATTGTGTGGGATCGATCTAGAATACAGCTTTCTCACATCCTAATATTTGTGTAGGATTGACTTTAATTAATTCATGCCTATATGCTTACAGATATCCAAAAATTTCATGATAGTCCATATGCCTGTTTGTTTCAATCATACGGCGCACAGCATTAATGTTTTTTTTCGTTCACAGCGCACGGATGATCTTTACGAATTACATTATGAAAATTGACACGACCGCGCCGCGAAGCTATATATAGTCGTACCATGGTGCTTCTTCGCCAAAAGCAGACTAAAGCCAAACGAACTCTACTGATGTGGGGAACTTGTCCCACGTTCTCTTTAAGATTATTTGCAGGTATTTAGTAATGTTTATAATAAAACGATATTGTATCTTTGGTAATGTATTTGGAGCTCTGGAGCTTTCTTTTATATGTCAAACAGACAACCATCAAACAGTTTTTCTTTATGAACTATAAAACCTTATTAATCTATGACATCACTCCCGGCGGCAGAATCTATACATACTACTGACTAAAACTCGTAACAAACTATTATCACTTCAACGAAAATAATTATTTTTAACATAAAGAAAAAACATAAACAATCTTTAAAAACTAACATAACAAAATCGATTAACAAGAGTATCTTTATGCATATTAATAGGTATACGGTACACATTTAGTCCATGAAACGAGACGGCAATTTGACTGTTCGTCCAGAACGTGTGGTTAAGGGACGAGGTATACTATTACCTGTCATTTTCTGCGATTGTGACTCGGTGCCATTGAAACTTCCTTGAATGTCGTTTAATAGTTCTTTCTATATACGGATCCTTAATACCTAACGTTTCAATATTCCACATATACTCTAGGGAATTTACACCAGGTTTAAATTCGTTGTCACTTAGAGTAGAAGATTGAATCCGTCCTTGTATCACCCATCCGAGTTTTGTTTTGATAGCTACAAGTTTACTGCTTATTTGAAATTCATAATCTTGATGTATCTGTGCCGCCTTATGAATTCCTCCAAATAACGAATGTGTAAGGCATTCACTTCCTGTTACCTGTAGTCCGAGTTCTTTAGCCACGTCAGCTCTTATGTAAGATCTCTGTGAACCGCTTTTGCATAGTTTTCCTCAGTCGGTGGGTAACTATCAACGAGGCATCTTACTTTGCTGTCATGGGTCATTGCTTGCGTGAAATATTGAAACTTAGTTTAGTCATCAATTGTTTGATCCTCGTGTATTTTTTTATATTGACTCCAAAACGATAACCATTTCTTCGGATTGTCGTCAAATTTCCGTATCTCTAATTTGGGTAAATTGAGATTATGTTTTTTGTTTCCATCTTTAATAATGTCATTCCCACAACCCAAATCCGTTAATTTCATCTTAACTGTTAGCCATTTTTTTCGATAAAGTCACACTGCTCGCATTCATTTCTAAAGGCTTCTTCATCAAATGTTTCTTCGGCTAGCATCCGATCTTGAATAGCCTTATCGACAATAGCAAGTCTTTCAATTTTTTCTTGCAAAAACTCTAAGTCGATTAATGAAACGGTAGTTGGTTCATGGCGGCTGAATGTTCTTCGAAGATGATCTCTCTCACGCGTTAATCTTTTTAGATTCATCTCTACAGTATCGCATTTCTATTACTTCCTTTATAAAGATGGTCGCCACAATGTGGGGACCTTGTCTCACGTTCTCTTTAAGTTTATTTGCAGGTATTTAGTAATGTTTATAATAAAACGATATTGTATCTTTGGTAATGTATTTGGAGCTCTGGATTTTCTTTTATATGTCAAACAGACAACCATCAAACAGTTTTTCTTTATGAACTATAAAACCTTATTAACCTATGACAACTGAGTTATAAAAACACTTAAAATCTTTTTAAATATTGTTTATGTTATGTTGGTATGAATATTGCTATATATCGCATTTTTATAGTTAAAGATTTATCGCCCGTCCAAAGTCTGGCTGGATCACTAGTTTAGTTTAATTGTCTTTTTAAGTTTAGGTCAATTACATATCTTATTTGGATAAGTCCACTGAATCGCGGATCAGTCAATAAAGGCAAAGCAGTGAAATGCACACGTTATTTGCTAGAAGGAAGACACAAAGCGTTCCGCTTTGCTTCATCAAAAATCCCGGGACAACCGAATCGAATTTCCTTCGTACACTCACAGGTATAGAGATTCTAGGAACAAATTCTATTTATAGAGCCTTTTATGTAAAAATTGACACAATTTAACCATAAAACGGGTATTAAACCTTAAAGCAAGACATTTTATTTTAGTTTTGAGTTCCCTATTTCAAAATTAAACATAATTTTAGGTGCCCACTTATCGAAGTTTTGGTTTAAACACTATATTATTAGATACTAATAAATAGATTTGAATAAAGTGATGAAGAGTTAGTATACGAATTTGAAATACCTAAGTACTCTCCTCTTGTATTCGTCTGCGTTAAATTCAGAATAATATTCTCCAAGGAATCACTTGGACAAAAGTATTCTATATGCTAATCCAGATAACGAATACTTGTATGCTGATTATAATAGAATCGGCAGTTTTCACGTCAAGAGATAACAAAACATCCAAACTTTCGCATTTATAATATTTACTGGCTGAACACCGCGTTTTAAGTTGCCATTGCCGTTGCCAGTCGAGAACTTATCCCATCCATATTTGTGATATCTAATGCTGTGAAATGTAAAAATATATGTTTTGATTTGACTGGCAATTTTAGATAGTATTGCATTATGTAATAGTAATAATAGTATTATATATTTTTGTTTGAGTTTTGATGGTTCCTTTTTAATAAATATTCAATAATACATATTAATAGATGCACGTTTTTTTCTTTTAAGTGCAGACTCTTAGAGACAAAGGAAATTATAATATTAGGAGTTAAAGTACGAAATTGCTGTTTAATTGTAATAGGTTACTTGAATTGACATAGTATCTTCATGGTTTGAGGTTTTCGAAAGAAACTTTTTTCACATGCTTTCTATGATGATTTTCTTTTATTAATGTTAAACATTTGAATTTAGATTACCGTAAAAGAATAATACAATAGCTAACCTCAAGTCAAACGCTATAACGGTGTCCTAAAGCAAAACTTACCAATAAAAAGGTAATGGTAACTGTTCGGTAGTCTCAGCATGGTGTTAATCATTATAGTTTTGTACAATCTGGTCAAGCAATAACGGCAGATGTCTATTGTGCCGAACTCCGAAAAATGTTGGCAAAACTAGTAGTAAAACAGCCCCGACTCTGAAGAATCAATCTTCATCTTTATTGCTCCATGACAACGTGAGACCTCATGCAGCACGAGAAACCGTTTTGACCGTTTAGGAGCTGCAGTATCGGACTACCATTTTTTCATGATTTGGTCAATTATCTACGTGCCAAGAAGTTTTTTCCCAAGAGGCAGTACAAAATGTTTTCACACAGTTTGTGCAGTCTAGATTATCATCATCATTACCAGCCCTTTTACGCTCCCACTGCAGGGGCTCAGACCTTCCTTATGGATGGTTAAGGAGGATGGGCCATGACCCTCCACGCTGGCCCAATGCGGATTGGAGGGAATTAACGACTGCAAATGCAGCCGGGACCATCGGCTTAATGTGCCTTCCGAAGCACGGAGTAGCTCGAGATAATCATTTTTCGGTCACCCATCCCGTGGCCGACCCTAGCGAAAATTATTAACTACTACGATCGCGGGCCGCGGCGCTTATCCACTACGCCACCGAGCTACTCGAGTATGAAAAAACTTTAACCCCTATAAATATATGTTGTCCAAGACACCTTTATACAACCAAATTTCTTTCGAAGATTTTTTCAAAAAAAAGGAAATAAACTCTTATTTATTAAATATTCAACGTACATATTTGTAACGTAAGCAAGAAAATTATACTCGTAAATATAGGTACACATAGTAGGCTTCCAACACCCAATCTAATCCAAAGTTATTAAAATATTAAAACTTACAGACAACGTTTTTACATAAATATATACGCTTTATACAGTCATAATTACTAAATCCGTGTATGTATGACACCTTGACGCGTGACCTCTTTGCCCGAGGGGCGTATATTCGAAACCCATTTTATCACTTTGCTCTACCGTTTTAAGAGAAGTCAGATATCCAGTGTAACATATGTTTACGTTACAGGTCATCAAAGAGCTAATTTACCTTTTACGTTCTTGTTTAATTTTTCTTTCTTAATTATCAAATATATATTATTTATTTTTAACTTTTGTAACCAGGCACATCTTTACTAGAAAACGCCAAATCTTACGAATTGCCTAAGCAGATTAGTTTAATTCCAAATAACATTTTTTTTTCTTTTATTCTAGACCTATCTATCATATTATGGAAATGCCTTGCGCAAGGAGCTGCATAATAAATGTCATAACTTTAGACATTGCTGAATATTATTAAGTGGTTCCCAGTCATTAGTGAATTGCATTTTAACCAGCGTTTTCTAAATATTGAGGCGACAGATTTGGGCTTCACCAAAATTTTGTGTGAAAACGGGCATTATATACCAAATGTATAATATAAATTCAAATTCTATAGTAATTTATAAAATTTAGTAGTAGTATGGTTTCTTCAAATCCAGTAATATTTGCAGTGCTCATGGGATGGATGACCAAAAATCTATTATCTAAACTTCACAAGATATATGTAAATCAGAAACAGAAACTTATTTCATTTAGAGATTTAAAAGACAGGAGTCGTTTACTTATCTGAAACAATGAACACTGAAAAATAATTCCATTACAGAGAAGAAAGTTGATAGTTTGAGCAAATTCAGTTAGTGTTTCCCAACAAAAAGCAGTTACCAAAATTTTCGTAGGTTATTACGCTCGCTGATCGTAAACGTGGCGTGGACGTCGCGGCACTATTACGTGACCGCTGCGGTCCCTTAGGACACCACGAAATGGGATTGTATAGGTTTATTTTGGGTAGTGCGTACTACTTAGTGTAAGCTTTGTTTTCGATCATGAGTTAATGTTTAAATAAGTAAAAATATAAAACGCGGCTACTTACTTTGTAGGTCGTAATCGTCAATACGATATATGCTTTGCGGAATCGATAAAAATGCGTTAATTTTTTTTTTATATTCTAAAAGCCCTTAATTGTTTCCGTTATTTGATAAATGTACTTACATAATACGATTTTTTTATTTGTATGTCATATCCCTATTTCCTACATCCATCCTTCTGTCAAAGCAAATCCCTGAGACGACATGACCGTCAGTTTTTATTTTAGTTGGTTTTTTTTCTAGGCTGGCAGTAACATACAGGTTAGATTTTTGAGGCACATATCAGTGCATATTCGGCGAAAAATGTGTTGTATAAAGGTGAACATTCACTTTATATGCACATAACGAACGCACGGTACGGAACTTCCGTGTTCTGTGGTAGGGAGCAACTTGCCGATGTTATATATCTACTGAATAATAATAAAAGTATAATCATATGAATAATCCGTACGAAGAATGCATCGTATTCGTTGCTCGTGTAATATATGTGGTCGATGAGGACGGTACAGATGGTGGAGAGAGTGCTATACAAATTTATATAAGACTATTGCTAACCGTGTGTTGATTGTGTGCACAATGTAGAAAGTGGCCGTTCACCATAATTTTCAGAGGTTTCATATAATTATCAGTATTGTCGTAGAACGTCAAAACTGACCAACGTGAAATGACACTTACTTGCTTGCATTTGAGAAAACCTCCGTAGCCCAGTAGTTCGCACGCTGATTTCAAGGTATCGCCATCTCTGAGATCCCGGGTTCGATTCTCGGTCAGGTCAAAGTAGAAAAAGGATTTTCTATATTGTCTCGGATCTGGGTGTTCTGGTAGCTTTGTTGTCTCGGATACTTCAAAATACGGAGGATTTAGCTATTCATCTAAGAATCTAAGCAATGTATGCGGCTTTGCCCGCATCCGTAGGGAAATGTTTAATGGACTAAGAAGTATTCTATTATCTAAGTCAGCTAAAACCCTATCTGAATACCAAATTTCATCAAAATCCATTCAGTAGTTTCGGCGTGATTGACGGACAAACATCCAAACAAAGAAACTTTCACATTTATAATAAATATTATAATAGGATATAAGCTCAGACCAAATAAAAAGTATAGACGGAGTTTCGCCTAACAGAAAAGTGAAGCCGACAAAACTACGCCTCGGCGTATTCGTACACAGTTTCACGCACACATACATAACGAAACTACGCCTTCCTTATCAATCTAACTAAAGACAGTGTGCGGAACGTTTCATTATAAAAAAAATCAAAAAGGATGATGGGCAAATTTCTATGGAATCTGGGCGTAAATCCAACAGAATTTTAAGTACTTTTAATTGTTAGAACTTAGTACTGAAAATGTATTTTCATATATATAACTATCAAATACCGCCGGGTTTGCTTGAAAATGACCAAAAAGAAATAAAACACAAAAACTGTTATTTTTGTATTTATTACACATATATTGATATAGAAGTTATTCATCAATTATTATATCCAACAGATAACGAGCAGGGCCAACAAATGGTTCATGTCGGCCCATACCTAGGAACCATATCAAAGAAATGACATGAGCACATGTACCAACGGTTCTTCTGCCAGTCAGGCAGGAACAATAATTAAGTGCAATTGCATTTCCGCCCTCCTGGTCTCTATTAATTAGTATATATGTATAATATATACGAGCTCTGACGTGCCTCGATTGGATTCGTGCTCGCAGTAACCACACGTTCCTTTCTAATATGTTGCACTCGGAAAGATCGCTCAGGGCGTCGTCTCTGCAGATTTCTATATTATATACTCCATTATGTATGTGCTCAGAAACATAAGATTTAGCTAGTTTTAGCTGATAAGTACCTAGGGCCAGTAATACAATATCATCTTCGGTTAATGTAGGAAATTCTTCCAGGAACGGCGGATTTGCATCAATTCTAGTAAATGTTCTTCGGTGCTGATTCAGATTTTTCATCGCAACGTATTCATACAGCCGATTTGTAGAATGAACATTGGTGTGGATTCGGTTTAAAATATCGACGGCATGTCTGTTATTTTCAGAAACAGAATGAAAGGCATTCAAAAGACTCGCAGCGATTTTATAATCATCAAACATATGTACCAGGGCACGATTAACGTATGTCTGGCGTAACAGTTTAAAGCATTGTTTTATTTTGCCGTTCATTGCTTCTACTACCCAACGACATATAGTCACTAGACGTGACTTATTTGCTTGTTCGGTCGTCAATTGCCTTTCATGCCTATCTTTATTTGGAGGAATATGCACTTCATATCCACATTCTTGTAAACTTGATACGCTGTCTCTGAATCCTCTATCCAATATAATTACATCATTTTGGTTAAAGAACCAAAGCCAGGCACTATCCTCATTATTGACAAGTCCTTGCATTATTGTTGCGTCAGACACAGTAGCTGGGTATGGACCTAGGACATCTATTATATAGCCGTCACTACAGACAACCATAAGTGGTTTAAGTAAGTTCTCGAACTTGTGCAAGCTGTAAGTCTTCCTTTGAAAAAGGAAGTTACTGCTTTTTTCTATATAAATATATGTACCATCGCAGATAACTATTGCTTTGGTGTTATTTTCATCTCCAAATATACCTTTTGGTATCAACTGATTCCTTCTAATAACGTCGTCTCTTGTTATATGATCAAAACCAAGATGAAGGCAGACAAACTCTGCCATTAAACATTCCCTTGCTATCGTCAATTTCCGTTCTAGCGTACGCCGAGACATTCCAAATAATGTAGCTAGCCTCTCATTTGTTTCTCCAGTTCTAAGTTTAGCCAGATATATCCCAAGTACAGTTCGAGGACGATTACTACGCTCACTTAAAGATGGCGTTTGATTTAAAATCGTATTGAATTGGTCGTAGCTTATACCAACCCAAAAATGTAAATCACTATCGTCTAGTTGTGTCATGGTATCAAAGTCAAATCTAGTACCTCGTCGGACAGCTTCTTGAAATATAGTACAAACGTCAGAAAACTGGTCTGCATTAAACTCGTGCGATACATTGCAATGGTTAATTAATTCATTCCATTCATTGCTTTCTAAATGTTCCCGACAAGCTCTTGCTTCTCCGGGAATATATAAATGATGTTCACATAACATATGAATTAATATTGTTCTAGGTATTCTGCATCGGGTCGAGTTGTTACAGTTATTAAAGATGCAGCAGTCTGCCCTATTTGGAGCTCTCATATATTCTTCAACATGTATTGTTCGTTGTCCCGCGGCGGGTTGTACTTGTGCCTGGGGTGCAGGCACATCACGTCTTCTAACAGCGTTAGTCGCCTGTTGCCAACATCTATGGCATAACGAATGTACGTTGTCAAAGTCCACCTGAAAATAAAAGTAAAAAATATCTAGTATACTAGGTTATAAAAGTACATATTTCAAGCGCCATGTAGATGTCAGTAATATATTCTTCGTATATTTTCTCGTGTTTCGAACATTTCAATAAAATACTTCGTGTAAATAGTATAAAATATAATAGTTTAAAATATTTTATTTATTCGTTTATTAATTATATAATTAGAATAGATTAAGCAAAAGGCTAGAGGAAAGAAATCATACAACTATACAAGGTTAGTCAAAAGGAGGGTATGAAGCTGTGGATCATGTATAATTATGGTCAATGGTAACTATTATATTCCATCACCTTTCATAAGTCAAAACGTATTTTTATGTTTTATACAAAAAAAACAATTGACGTCGTAATGACAACCCTATTTCTTACTACTCCAATATCTCCCCGAGACTGGAGGCAAGATGATCGAAATATCTGATGTCGTCTACTCTAGGGCTTTGTAAAGTCGTAGTTTTGTAGGAATGGGAAAAGTTGTAGAAAAAGAGTTGCTTATTATCAAGGGTACTTTCCCCTACTTTCGGCTTCATACCCCCCTTCCGACAACATTGTATATTATACAAACAAATAAACAGCTATCTAAAAACTTACATGAGTCAGTGCATGTTCCATTATATATGTAGCCAATTCCGGTTCACGCTCGGGCAGGTTCTCATCCAACAAATGTCGTCTTTGTCGATAGACTGATCGTGGACACATTAGACAGCGACGGTCTGCCATTTTATGGGTACGTTGAGCAATAACATTCAACACCAAAAGTTAGATAAAAAATGTTCTAAACACAAACACAATCCAATCAACAGGCAATAACAGTAGTCCATAAACAATGCTAGGTCAAGAAGTCGAAAAAAAAAGGTGAACCGAAAAAGAGAACGCAGGTAACAACGAGTAAATAACGACTGAATTGGCACAAGCGTTATCGTGCGCCCGCGTCGAACCCTTGCCGTACCCACCTCCCTCCCCCCTGCCTCGCGTCTTCTTTTGTTATTTTTCTACCTGCCAGATACCGATATCATATCGGTACATGAGTAAACTAGCAGTGTAAATAAAAATAATGCACTTGTTTATACTATTTTTGTTACCGTAAAATATTGGTGAATACTATTACAACTTTTAACCTTCAATGGCTTCCACCTCCGTATTCCGGTATATTTCATGGTTGTTGCCATAGTATGAAATGAAGTACTAGTATTAAACTTTCATTTATCATACATTTTGATTTTGTTGCCTTTACGCCCATTTTGACCATCATCCTTTCTTACTAACTGCCGAATTCTGTAGTAAAAGGTTGTAAAAACTAATCCTCAATAAATAAAAAGCAGGATGGCATCACATTTCACAAGTATTGGAGAAAACTTACATTTTCAGTAATTTAAAAATTAAATTTAAGTAATTGCTTGGAACACAAAACCTCAGCCAAATATTACCATCGTTAAACGTTATTATTTACCCCGAAATCAGGTAACTTTAATTTTATAACGCGCTATTTCTCACAAAACAAATTACGTTATGTATTTTTTTCTTGTTGTATGGAAATGATATTTAATAAATTTTGCATTCAAAATGCTACATGGAGGTCCAGATCACAGATATTGAAGTGTTAGAATAAGGAAGTAAAACAAAAAAAAAAAGGGTTAATTTTTTACTTCTTTATTTTTACCAAACGGGTTTGCATACATTTTTTCATTTCCAAACCGACATCAAAATGTGAAAGAGAAGTGGATTTCAGTCATTCGTAATAGTCGAAATGAACCTTCATGGAATCCAACTTCGCGCAGCGTAGTTTGTTCGACTCATTTTAAGAGCGATGATATGTATTATACTATAAAAGGGTTACGTCGAATAAAGCAAAATTTATATCCAAAGGTTTCAAACTTTCTATATATTAAAATTTTAGTTAACATAGTGGAAGTTTTCAAACTTAACTTAAAAATTAATTAAATAGTCTCCCCAATGTATGGCCTCCAATAATAATTACCTACTCTTAAAGATTTTAAAATATCTATGCTGATATTGACTAACGAATTTACATTATATTATTTATTAAATAGCATAGTTTTAACGTTAACTCTATAACGTCGTAACGTTAAGTTATTGGGGTGTTTTTAATGACTATGGTCACACTGGCACGCACACTACAATTGCTAAAAATCGGCTTCACTTTGTTATTCAGCGAACTCCGTCTTTACTTTTTATTTGGTCTGAGGATATAAGATGATACTGAGACTAAAACTAGTACTTGGTTTTAACTATTTTTATATTTATTTATTTGCAGGGATAAACAAACAGTTAAACAATTTACATTGAATTTACAATTTTACATCAATACCGTTCACCACATCAAGATCTAAACAAACTAGCTTACGAGAGGACGCACGTAAAGTTTTTAATGTGTTAAAAAAAAACAAATCCATAGGAGTGCCTTTAACTAGAATTGAAATCTTATAATTAAGAGAATGATTAATATTACACAGCAACACATGAAACTACTGTCAGGCTAAAGCCAATTTGATAATGACAGCAGTGGAAACGTCGAATTAAGACGTGTAAACTTATTTTGGTCGGGTAATAGTCGGTACTAATATTAGTAATTACTGTTTTATAATGGCACGGTATATCTTTATAGTAGGTGATTTTTTATTTAAGCGCCCTCTTGTAATAAGATTCTGGCCGATTCGTGTAACTAAATATAAAGCTATTTTATGTATCATAAATCAGCAATGTTATTTACAAATCTTATAACAGAATCCGATACACAGTTCAATGATTACTGCCGTGCTGCGACAATCTGTCCCATTTCTTTCTTTCATGTTTCAAAGACGCGACGAGAATTTAACCAGGCAAATAAAACAACGAGATTTTTATTTCACAAAGCAATCCACACGAGGCCCCTTTGTCACGTAGAGGTGTCTCATACGTGCTTTCTTGCTCAGCCTACTTCAAATCCATGGCGAAAAAAAATCTTCTTAATGTATGTACCTACCAAATCTCATTCAAACCAAAATCAAAACTCAATTGGCGGTAAAACAACAATACAAATGAGAAAATCGGATCTTAAATTCAAATAAAGATCTATATAATTTTACTTAATAATGTATAATAGGTTGGGGAAAAAGTGTCTTCATATTTTATATGAAATTTCAAAACATTTTTTAATATATTATTTTGCATTAAATTAAAGTATGTATGTACCGTTTTGTTCGATAACATTTTGCCATCTTGCAAGTAGATACATGATCCCAAAGCTATATAAATTTTGGGGCTTATTGATCAAAAATCCGTGACAAGTGGTTTTAGCAGTCCTCGCGTGATGTTGACCTGTCACTGCATACAGAAATCCGAAGAGACCAAAACAGCTGGAAATCTGAAGGTGCAAGGTTAGGACTATACGGTGGATGGATTAAGACCTCCCAGTCAAACTATCTTAATTATTGCTGAGTGGAAAGTTGTGTGAGTTCTAGCATTAACACCATAAACACCACAGCCCTTCTATTGGCCAATTCTGGCCGCTTTCTCCCAACTTTTTGCTTCATTCTCATCAGTTATTCGTAGGAGAGTTCAGAATCGATAGTTCTGTTTGGCGGTAACAGCTCATAATGAAGAGGGGCATTCCTTCTTATCCCACCATACACTCAGTTGTTGCGAGGTAACCCGGATTACAACTTTGTTGCGAGGTAACCCGGATTTGGCCACAGTCTGTGAAGGTCGACCTTTTTTAGCACGTTCTTGTCGTGCGTGATCAATTCTTCATCACCAGTTACCAGCTTCTTCAATAATAACTGTTTTGTGGTCAATCGCCAGTTCCGATCTTGCTCCACTTTTTCAAAAATCGCATCCATTTTATCCGTAACAGGGCAACAAAACGAAGTGCATCTTTGACATCAACGTTAAATTTGTTCTACCCTCACAGAAACTGCACTAGGTCTATAGACGTTACACAAATATTACGAAACACCTTATTGTAATTAAAATTTTAAAATATATCGAATTGTTTTATTAGATTTACTCATTTTGATAATAAGAAAAACAAATGAAATTGCACATTCTCCATATTTGAAAACGAAGTTACCTGTTTTAAAATTACATTTCTTAATGATACCGAAACCAGCAAGAAACAAATGGTATAGCCAGAAATATTTTATTACAAGTTTATGCATACTACCTATATACGAAAACACTTTTTCTCCAACCCTACTTCTTATCTATACGTAAGTATATTTTAGAGATATTATATGATAGTACCGATCTGATTTCCTCCTTGCTCCGAATTGGGAGGCATCAGCTGAATTTCACTAACCTTGTGTAATCGTTTATGACTTATTCTTTTTATTTAATTTCATTGATAAGGACAACCTGTGCAGCAGCTAATTCAAAGTAATTTGCCTAATATAGATAGAGTAAACGATAAATAATACAAACAAAACATTAAATATGGAACATACAGTAAACAGTACTGATATACTATACAAAACTGACAAATTTCTTCACTTGGTAATAAGGCTTAATACAGTAAATTAGAGTTTAAAATCAACTGCATAAAGACGTGTTGTAATAACCTGACGTGTAGCCATATATACATAGACAAATAATCGCATCTATAACATTGAACTCGTATTTTTGGTGTCCAAAAATATTAATGAGGTGACTAGTTCATCACCACTTTAAAACGATTAAAACTAAAACCCCTTTTCATTGGCATATTAAGATCATAATGGTTACTTAACAAAGGAAATCAATATATATACACACACAAACGCGCGCGCGCAAGCACGCATACACGCACTGGCGCTGCCGGAATACCAGCGATGGTGTTCCGATGTTATAGTCATGGCAGCATTTGTTGATGGGTTCCTGGTTAACCCTCCAAACAGAATTTGCGTTTTGTTTTTTGTTATTGGCATGTATTTGCTTTGGGTCAATAAATATGAATTAATATGATATACCACTAAAATATTATTTATTGGAGAATTGTCCTACCTGGCAAGAACAAACTACAATGACAAACCTCTTTTTTTAATTCTCCCTCTTTCATTGTTAAAAGCGTCTGGTTAAATGGAATACTTTTAAATTGTTTTTCCCCGCATTCAATGTTTGCAACAAAAGAAAAATTGTTACCTCTTTCCTTAAGTAAAGCTTCTAGAAACATAAATTTCACAAAGGGATTTGTGGGTGCAATTATTTATTCGGAGTTTGATCGTAAATAGTTCTGATCTAAACGAAACTTTCATGGAGATTGTAGTCGAGGTCAACATTATTTTGTTAAACTTTTAAGTGAAATAAAGGGGAGTATAAATCAATTTGAAAAGGTTAAGTAAAAGTTTATATAAGCTCTACGTTATTTATTTATTAATGGTTCAGTCAATATAAGCCGTTACTAAATAAACGTGCTTGGTTTTCTTTTTAATTTGTTGTCTATAAATTTCTTTATTATCGTATATAGTAGGAATAATACCTGGGTAAAAAGAAAAAAAATATGTCATTCGTCAGTCAGATTATAGAAAAATATTAGATACGTATTTTTATGATTCAATTTAAAAACAAATAGCTAGGGGGCTCATTACGTCATAACTATGTAGAAAGTGTGACGTCATGTGATATTTCAACTCAATTACGGCGATAATTTATTGACTACGCAACAAATAAATAAAAAATATTTTTTAATAATCTACCCGAGGGACGAACGAAAAATAATTGGTTATCATTCCTATTTTTAGTTAAAGAAAGCGTCAGACAATATACGTAAGCAAATCCAACGATCCGAAGAAACCAATGAAACAATAATATTTAACGATTAAATAAAAACAATAAAGACGAAAAGTAATATAAAAGCTCTCATTGAAATCGGGCGGGGTGTATTAATATTTCCCGACAACAAAAGATGGTTTATTTTTTACTTACATTAAGCTTTATTTATTGAAGACGGTTTAATATTTTCTATTTGTTCATTTTTCAATGTCAGTTTATTTATCTTCAAAACTACTTTCATGATGCATATTATGTTACCTATCTTGAAATAAAGTATCAAAAAATAATATTTGCGAATACGAATTTGTGAACAAACATACATATAACATACATTTACAAAATTTTACACACGTAATTAAGAAGCTCGTATGATATAAAAATAACTACAACTCGGCAGGCGAAACGCGAAGTTGAATTCTTCCTGAGGGATCTAGGCTACTCAGAGACAGAAAAATTAATATCAATACCTTCTTAGGTAAACTTTCCAGTACAACGGCACTACACTAACGATATACACACACACACCAATAGCCAAATTATAAAATATCTGGAATAATATAGTTCTCATGTTTCTAGGAATAATATAGTTTCATGTATTTTGCTAAATTATAAACTAATATTGTAAAAAAATAAAACAAAATATAAACAAATAAATAACTTTCAACTTTATGCAATATAAGTAAACCGAACGCCTTGTTAATTGAATGTGATTAAGATATGTATATGTTTTGGTCGCTACAAGCCAAGCTTTGCTTAGTGTAGGGATCGCTAGAATTAAGCACAGTTTTGTTAAATGTTAATGGAAAATAAAGTTATTGTTATTATTATTATAAATATATTGACGATGGACGATCGATTGTAATAAGAATCGGTCATAGGATTTCTGTTATTTTTTTCGGACTTCACAGTCCAGAAATTAGAAAATTTTAACATAATTAAAAAAATCCTTTCTTAGGACTAATTTGCATCATAAGTGGAACCTAATTTCATGTTTCTAGGTACAGTAGTTTTGGCTTTGTATTGATATATATTAGTCATATAGATATAGAATTTTTCATAATAATAATAAATAAATATGAGGCAACATCATATACATTGTTCAAATTTCAAATTAAGAACCTGTATGATGGAAATCTGAAAGTACGAAGGTAGCACAACACCCACTGCCGAGATAATATGGAAAACTCCATTTAACTAATTGTCCATTGACTCTACCATCGGGAATTGAACCAGGAACCTGAGAGATGGCCACACCATAAAACCGGCTAGAGGAATTATTTATTATTAGACACACAACAAACATGGTTAGTATCATTGCCCAGAAAAGTCATATAAACTTACTTTTCATCATACGTTTAATTGAAAAAATAAAGTGCAAAATTATAGTTCCACTTATAAAAATATTTTAAAGCATTAGGTTGGGGAAAAAAAAAATTCAAAATATTTATATGAAAATTCAAAATATTTTTGAACATGATAGAAATTTTGGGGGTTCTGTCGCGACAAGTCTTTCTGGCAGTCCTCGCGAAATGTTAACCTGACACTGCCTAAATAATTCTGAAGAGACCGAAACAGGTGGAAATCTGAAGATCCAAAGAGACGATTATACAGTGTATGCATTAACACCTCTTAGCCAAACTCTCTTAATTTTTGCTGACTGGCAGATGTGAGAGGTTCTGAGCGTTATCATGATGAAAAACCACACCATTTTTATTCATTAATTCTGGCCACTTTCTCTCAAAATCTCATTAAGTTGTTCGAAGTAGAGTTCAGAATCAATGGTCCTGCCTGGCAGTAACAGCTCATAATGAATAATGCTCTTCCAATCCCAAAATACACACAACATCACCTTGTTGCGAGTTAACCCGGGTTTCACCACAGTCTTTGAAGCCTGATCGACCTTTGACCACAACTTTTTGTATGTTTCGTAGTTTCTTTCAGTGAATTCGTGAGGTACCCAAATATTCAACTTTTTGTTTTCCCAACTTTTTTCAAAACTATTTTGTCTTCAATCCCCAGTTCTTCAGCTACGTCGTAAATACGGATATACCGATCCTGCTTCAATTTTCAAAATTGGCATCCATTTTATCCGTTATATTGGAGCGACGTGCATCTTTGACATCAAAATTTCCAGACTGAAAATGCTTAAACCAAATTTGTGCTACTCTCACAGAAAGTGTGCTGGATCCATAAACGTCACAAAAAAGGTACCATTTTTATTATAAAAATTAAAATGTATCGAATTTCTTCATAAGATTCGCTTATTTTAACAGTAAGAAAAACAAATGAAATTCACATTTCTTAATTAGAATTCGGAATTGTCGTCTAAAATTTAAACTTTTTTAATGAAACCGAAATAAATACAAATAGCATAGCCAGAAAGATTTTATCTCAATTTTATGCATACTATATGCGAAAAGACTTTTTCCCAAACCTATTATAACAACCTTCCTCAAACGTTACTGTTTTACCATAAAATGCTATTTATGCAATCCTCTTTCCACAAAATTCCATTTAATTTAGATATTTTTATTCTGGCTATTCCCTTTCCACCAAATTGACTTATAAATGAAAAACGCAAATAAATTGGCCCATTCCAAAAGGACAATGACAACGAAAATGCTTTCCTAATAAACATTATTATAATTCCGACGGAACAAAATGGATGTTTGAAACCTAATAAAAGGAAAATAAGAAAGATTAATTGACGTGAAATTAAAGTCAGAGTTAAATCTAAAAGTCATGTTTAACATTGGTGGAAAATCTCAAGTTTTTAACATATTGCACTTTGTTTAGCAAGTATACATATTTGTACAGGAAATGCCTGGTTAAAAAGACTAGAATTAAACCAGTTGAAACAATTATTGATACGTAGGTTCTATTTATAACTACAGCTGACCAAATTACCCCACGTACCGCTTTAAAATTAAACAATTGGACGCATTATAAAATACAATATAGTTCTTAACGCAGGATGCTTCAGATCAGACAGGTACGAACTATTAGTAAAATAAAATTATTGCTTGCAGTTTCTTAATATTTCTTATCTTTAAAGCTACACTGGACTTTTATAAATATTTATTTCCTAATCCATTCTTTGAACTCTATGCCCGTTTTCACTAAACTTAGGAGTCACCCAAATCTGTCGCTTAAAAATGTTGGAATCGCCTAAGGAAAAAATGCATTTCACCATTGATTAGGAACCACCTAACGAAAATAAGCAATGTCTAATGCTATGACATTCGTTATGCGGCGCCTTGCGCTAGGTTATGGCAGGTCACAAATATGTCAAGGGATAAAAATAATATACATTTGAAATTAAACAAATCTGCTTAGGTAATTCGTAATATTAGGCGTTTCTCAGTTAAGCTACGCCTTGTTTTAGGTGAAAATGGATGTCAAACTCATTTAATAGGTAGAGAAAAAATCTAACCGTAACCATATATTATTGAGAAGTTAGCAATGAATGACTAAACAATTATAAATTGTGTAATCAATCGCATATATAACTAAAATGCGTGGACTTTTCGAAATTTATTTAGCATAACACATTCGGCATTTTCTTTTTGAAAATATTTATAATTGTTTTGGTATAATTATTGATAAGCGTAATATCCGAGTTTACAATTGAATTCTATATGATTGCAGATTTTTTTTTCATAATTTTGGCATAATAAATAAAGAAAGTGCTAGGTTAGACCAAATCGCAAAATTCAAATTTACTTAATTTAAATAATTTATTCTCAATAATAAATCAAGAAAACTGTATGAATACATTCGAATGAAAGCAAAGCTTATTTCAAATTGGCCTATTCCATACTCACTGACATATTTTGCGTTGAAAGATCGCCCTAGCGATAAGAGATACTGAGGGTCCGTATCGGTGGATTATCATAAACGTTGTTCACAACAACATACCCGAGTAATGTTGGATCAAGCAGCTAAAATCTCTACTCGGGATACCATATCTTGGAGGCTCCTACGTGAGCCGATTTACATAATAGCGGCAGATCTGGCCTTCTTCTATGTAAATTCCAAGTTTTGGGTTCGGGACGTTTTGTGTAAAAACGACAGGATCACCTGATTTCTGTTGAATTGTTTCTTTGATCAATAACAATATATGATGACAGTTATTTTAAATTATAAGAGCAATTTCAATGTCATCAGAATATGACATTCTTTAAGAAATTCTACATCAGGTCACTTTATGCCGTAAGAAAATTTACATAGCGGTTTTAAGATCAGTTGTTGTGATATGACCATGTTATTTACAACAAAATATTTATATTCAGTGTAAAAAAAAAACAATTAGATCATAATTATTTTGTGTTCGCAATGCTATTAGCGATGTCATTTAGCACTCGTAGCGATAATAGGCAATGCTTACAAATTTTTCAATGCCGCTAAGAACCTGAGATCTACCTTCATAAGTTTGTAAGAAAGTAGTCTAATCTCCGCATCGCAGATCAATAAATAATTTACAATTATTTAAATGAGCTGTTTGATTTTTAATACATATTTCTCTTCTACTCAGGACATCTTTTGTCTGCAAGATCTCCAGGTATGTGAACAAAATTCACCCTTATCTAGTGTTTCACACCGGCTTCTCTCCTATTCGTATTAACTGCAAAGGCTATCTGGATGATTGATATGAAACGGATCTGTCCCGATATGATTTATGGGACAGCCGTATAAGAAGGCAAGTGCATAATAGAGGCCGTTTCGGAACCTTTTTGCGGCGATCTATACGGTAAAATGAATGTGTTACGTCTTTAGAGTTCTTTACTATTGAAATGTGATATAGTAGTAACCGGGTCATTTGAGGGTCATCGCATTTTGGAGCTATTCGTTATATTGAAGTAGTTATAAATACTATTAATAAAGTTATTTAATTTTTAAAGAATTTCACATATTGTTAAAAACGGACACACACACAAGCGCGCGCGCGCACGCACACATTCATACACAAAATTTTTGACACAAAAGGTTTCCATGAAATTATAATCCAGAAACCTAGTTAAAGGTAAAAAATAACCCCGATTTATACGTGGGTCAAACTGAAAAAAATTGTTTAAAAAATAAAAATATGCAAATATACAGTCTAAATGCGAACATTTTTCTTTCTTTTTCTATTAGAAAGAAACACAATTTCTCTTCACGTCTCCAATAACAATTCGTAACTGCTACGGAATCAAAGCAATAAAATGTCATTCATCAAATTTTTAACTTGGTATCGGAAAAATATGAATAATCTGAATTCTTTCCCAGCAGCTATTGTTAGTGAATAAAGCGGCCATTGTATTGTATCAGAAAAAATAATGAGTATGTTATGAATTGTGTGCATTGAATTATAAATTTCACTATGTCAAATTAAACCTGGGCCATTCGTAGAAGTTTTATATTATTAGAATTTTCAAAACTGCCGTTTTCATTTACATCTAGATAATTTTTCTTAGAAAAACATTACGTATTTAATTTTTGGAAGAGAAATTTATATTTCTCTTTTATTCAATAACTCGATTGTTCTTGAAAACAATCTGCCAACATTTGCTTGTGTATACGTATCTGCTTGTACGAAGAAAGTTTAATAATCTTAAGCAAGAATTTCATAATAAAGTTCATAAACAGTTCTCGAGAATCCTCTAATAAGTCTGAGAAAATTTTCAGACTGATTTTATTGACTTTTTATTGCAAGATCATTATTTAGTTCAGTTATCATCGATTAAATTAGAAATAATTTTCGAGCAAAGATTAAAAATAAATTATATTTTAGTGGGATAAATGGTAAAATCATAAATTCATACTTTAGTCTATTTGTGAATTAAAATGTCTTTTCTACCGTTAAGCGCCATTACACTGTGCGTGTTACGCGCTTACAAACTATTTAGGATATGCTCGACATCAAAAACTTCTGACGACAATGATAATATATTTATGACAGAATAAACACGTGAGTATTTTAATGATAGGCTAAATGACTAAATGTTTCGATTAGCGATAGCTGAAGTTGGTTAGTTGGTTTGGCAGCTTTAGCTACACATCAAAATGCATTTGTTGTTAACTTTTATTTTCTCTTTATTTTGGCACAAAGATTTATTAAATAACATATCACTTCCATCTCAGAGCGCCAGGGACAAAAAGCGTTTTTCATTAAGAATATTTTTCAGTATAGCATTGTGAATGAAAAATTAATCAAATGTAATAATTAGGACATCTATTCATCTTTATCGAAAGTTTAAATATTTGTCAAAATATTTCTTTCGGCTGTTTGGGTGGAAATATGTTATTATCAATTAACACTATAATCCTTCACAGTTTTACAGTCGATTAACGTTAAAACCAGAAGCATCGTCATAAATTACGATACGCACAATAATCATTAACAACACACCACACAAACGATACAACACGTGATTCGAAATACGATCTTATCTCGTAATTATGATGAATTAGGCCGCAGAACTTGGCTCACCGATAGCGTGGCAATTAATCAACTTCATTAATTTACATTTTCTGCCCCGAAGGTTTCGCATCGACGGTGCCAACGTTCGAAATCGAGAAAGTATCGATTTTCTTATACTATCCGAATTACGTAGCGTTCCGTGAGTTGGTTATAATTTGATACGGTCTTAATAAAATAACTTCACGTGCAGTTGTCATAATTATATATCATTAGTGATATCTAAAAATGTTAATATACTAATTAGGTTTATTAAAAATCACTAGCTTCTTTAAAAAATTACTAACTGGTAAAGATTTAATTATCTGGGATTAACACTTTATAAAGTCTTTATAAAGTAAAAAAGGAGCTTATTTCCATTTGGTTGTAATCCAATAATCCAAAGTGTTGGAGGTGATCTTAATGATTTATTTTTCTTAGTAAAAACCGGACACTTCATATTATCAGAGTAGTAGTTATTTAAGGGATTTATACTATGTTCCTTATTTTTTGTCGCGACTCTGATATTTCGGTGTAATGCAACCGCCATCATAAACACTTAAGTCACTCCGTGGACATGGATAATAGAATATAAAATGTCAATTCACCTAGCTGGTTAGAAAATATTAATGGAAAAGATATTTCAATATCTATAAAGAATAAGTAGCGTATAGGACTTAACTTTTTTTTTATGGGATAGGGGGCAGACGAGCAGACGGATCACCTGATGGTAAGTGATTACCGTCGCCCATGGACACCTGCAACACCAGAGGGGCTACAAGCGCGCTGCCGGCCTTGGAGGGAAGGGTTGAGGGGTAGAGGGAAGGGAATAGGGAGGGGTTGGGCCTCCGGTACCCTCACTCACACGACGAAACACTACGCAAGCGTTGCTTCACGTCGGGTTTCTGTGAGGCCGTGGTATCACTCCGGTCGAGCCGGCCCATTCATGCCGAAGCGTGGCTCTCCCACGGTGTATCAGTGTAACTATTTGCGTTATTTCATTATACTGGTTAATGTCGTTTACTATCCTTTTCTCTACATTGCTAACATCCAGAGAGGATAAAAGGTATCATTGGCACTAATGTTAGTGAGTCATTAATGTCCACAATACCTACTATATCTAGCAACTTCCTCATACAAAGTTTTTGGATAAATCCGACTCACAAATAAAAATGTGCCTGTGCACAAAAGCAAATCTCGCAATCACACGTGTTTCTAGTTACATGAAGCATCGCCATGTTATACTCTGGCATTGTCATGCTTTATTAATTAATCTATTTAGAATCAACCACCGAATGATGTAGGTAATGTATTTCTGACCAACAAATGATTATAAATGATGCCAATTTATATTGCTATTACTTTTTGCAAATTCCACACACAAATCATATAGAGAGGAAAATAACCATATAAGGATTTCGAATTTTACACTTCGAAATAAGCCAAATCATAAATTCTTTGAGTTTATTGACAATATGTTTTTTTTCCAATAGGGAATAATTAAGAAGAAATTTCAATATTACATTGTAGTGATTGTCTTCTAGATTCCGTTACTTTCCCCTATAATATGCGATGGACTAAAGCAAGGTTATCTGTTTGAACCTATTAAAGACTTGCAATCTTTTTAATAACGTTCATCTTCAGAAATAAAAATGAAGTTGCTCATATACGTGTATATATTACTCCGCCCGCCCGTTGCAACGTAATTTGCAACGCAATTTGCAACGCAATAACATCCCGCTCCGACGATTTTTCAAAGCATCTTGCCTGTTATATAAAACGTTGGATTTTACACTCACGATACACATCCGACCGTCTGTCGGTTAACACACAGCTAAATTTATGCTCCGTCACAACATTACTTCATGAATATTCAGCGTTCGTAGCTCGGCTTGTAAATCGTATATTATTTCGTATGTTATTCTAGCTGACGATGTAGGCAGAGACTGACTCATTTTTATGTAAGCATTCATATAATATCATATATTAAATTAAGACAACTGATAAGCGTAATTTCATTTTAACAATCTCTCAGCACACTCTGCAAAGGATATGGGATCTAGTGTGAAAATACAAATAGAAAAAAGACCGTAGTTTAAAAGACTGTATTTTGTATTTCATGCGATACTTTTTGGAGATGCGGATTTCTCACAAAGTCACAAAGTGATTTTGTTGAAACTGCAGGGAGTGCTTACCTTTTTTTTCATCATATCTATAAGGATATCCATAAGGTTATGTTAAGGAAAATGTCACTATCATAATCGTAGCCAACTGACACTGAATGCTAAGAATAGCTCTTCACAAGGATTTGTTATGCGCTGTCAGCATCTACGATCTTTATCAGGTTGTCGGTCCACTTGATTGAAGGCCCCTTGAGTAGTCAGTTTTTGAGAATCTTTGACTGAATGTTGAATGAAAAATAATACGCATAATATGTATTTAATGTTCCAAAGTTATTTAAATATCTGCCTTCCGATTTTTATAATTGAGTCGAAAACGATAATTCTTAAATTAAGATCACTTTCTTCGTTCAAGGCCTTGGTTACAACTTAATGTATAATAACATTAGCAATTCAAATGTTACCGTCCAGGAAATGTAAATTTCCATCGTGGATTGTGAGATATAACTTCGGGTGTATCTTCACACAGAATTCACTCGCTCATGCTTTTGTTTTTCGTCTATGAATTGGACTAAATTGTCTTTGAAATTAAGAAAATTTAAATATTATATTTTGTGCCTTTTGTAACTTTGATCGACTTAACCCACTCTTTTATATAATTAATGTTGAATGGTATATGTCCTATGCCATTTTGATCAATCTTTTTGGTTTAAAAAGGTCGTTCCCATGGTGGTTTCATGAAAATTAAATTAGTCATATCTTTATAAATTATTTAGTTCACACCTTCTCTTAAATTGCTGTTAGAATACTTAAACGACAGGTACAAATAATCATTAACAAATGAAGTATAAAAACTTCAGTTAAAATAATAGCCTACAAAAGCTCGCTAGCTTTGCTGGCAAAATGACTTTTAGATATTTCAAAATCAATTTTTAAGATTAAGAAGAATAGATTCAAGAAATTTCTCATACTTTAATTTAAACAATGATTCCGTGTATTTTGATAAAAAAAAGAAAATGCCTATCGAGGAAGTTCAAAAAATTTAAATTCAAGCATTCTTATCTGTTACAATCAATAAGATGTTTTAAAGGCTGGGGCTTTCTTAAAAATATAGGAGTTTTTATAATTAAGTCTCATATATAAAAAATCTGTAAACATAAATTAACTGAAATTCAAAACGCCTATTTCATTATTTTTATACGAAACGTCGATATCAAATTTAAAAACCTTACAAACGCGGGTGGATTTTAATCAAAATTTAAAACAATACACAAAAAAATATGCTCATTCAGAGCGCACTGGTTCTGGACCGACACTTCCGTGAATGCTTCGTGTACAGTCGCGGCCAAAGTAGAGTGTTCAATTAAAAAGACAATAATTTGAAAAATATTAGCACGTATAAGGCACACCGTTAGATATATGGAGGAATTTACTTTTAAATTACATTCCTTACTGAAATTGATTATTAGATTTTAAAATGCATCATTTTTATTTGCTATCGTAAAAAGCTTTTATTATATCATGATAATTCGTTGAGCCTGATGTTACAGTGCTGAGTGCGTTTGGCCTGCGATAAACGTATTTAATAACTAGCCGTTCACGCGACTTTGCTCGCGTAAATTATAGGCTATGTCCACCACGTATTACTTAGCTTTCTGTAATCCCACTGCTGGAACTCGGTCCTTCCCCGTGGATGGAATCTAATAGGGACAATGAGCCATGACTCACCACGCGGACCCAATACGGATTGGTAGGTATTAACGACTGCAGATGCAAGCGAGACCAGCGGTTTAACGTGCCTTCCGAAGCATGGAGGAGCTCGAGATATTATATGTTCTGGTCACCCATTCTATGACCGGTCATTGCGTACTAAACACTAAATTATTTAAAAACAATGAGTTAAATTCCAAGCTAAATTATTCTATCTTTATACATATTTATATAGCCCTTGTAAGGTAGGCAGAGAGGACCGAGTGCCACAAGGCACGTCCTTTCGTAATTTCGCCTCTTCGACTTTCATAACATATTCTTATCATATATTCTAACCCAGTTAATTTGCACTCAATTTTTTGTTTAAAATTTGTATTTCTATCAGATTAAAAGTTTTTGTATCAGACTCATTAAACTAAAAAGTATTCATATGAAAAATGCTTAAGAAATTCAGCTTTTCCCAAACTCAAAGTGCCAAGGGATAAGGTGGATTGTTTAAGCATTTTTCATTAAGGACTTCTGAAAAAATTAGAAAAATAAAAATTAAATCACAAGTGGATACTTTTCTGTAACTGAATTGTATTGACAGAAATGTAGTCCGCCATGAGAGATACATTATGAGAAATCTAGGTACAGCGAGCTGTCGGATGAACAGCCGACGCAAACAGTATCGTGGCGTGGATACAAACGGGAGACAAAAGGAAACCATTGTTCACTTACCGCTTCCTGACTTTGCTTTTAGCTGATTGTCTTTTGTTCACGACTTGCAATTGAATGTTACACATACCTTTTTTTTCAACAATAAATTCTGTACGATGTAGAATTGTGTCTCGGTTAGATCAGTTACTCTGCATTCGTCACAGAGTAATTAGATTTTATGTTAACATTTAATTTTCATCGATTGATACTGCCCATGCAAATTGAAAGCTACGCTGATGAGAAAAAAAGATAAAAGCAGAAGGTCGGGCAGTGAACTAGACGAAGTAACATTTGGCACAAAAAATAATTGCATGGTTTTATTTGGAAATCATTATTTAACCGAAATAAGTCAACACGTCTCAATTTGATATTTCATCTGTTTGTCATTGTCAATTTGCTTTGGATGGCCAAAGGATTAAACCCAGTATTAACTGTAGTCCTGATATAAGACGGATTGAGTAGATTATTATTGAATTAGTTGTATCTGACATTTGCTTATTTACGATATGTATATTTATAAAAATTTAATTTGATGGGTGATTCTGTGTTTACATATATCATTTACAATTGTGTTAGTCAAAGACATGAAAATAAGCTCTTTAAACTTTTTCTTAAAAAGACTATTTTCAAAACAATGAACACACCATCGTTAGAAGCTATATATGGAACATCATTTTCTATTTATAAAAGTCTCGTGTTTCTTTGTACCAGTGTGTGGGTATGACCTGATTTTCTCACTAATTAGGTAAGTCTGTGTAATTCACATTGTTAATCTGATACAGGCATTTGCTAATTAGATCTGAAAAAACTACGGTCATGCTACTCTCAAGTATACGCAAAAATAAGAATGGAACCTTCTTCAAATCTGCCTATAGTTAAATTTCGGTGATTACGTATTAGTTATTTTTGCTATATAATAGTGGTTAGATTCTTAGATACTAACCTTAACTATGCTCTTGACACTTTCGATCCTTTTCCACGATGCGTGATAACTAGTCAAAGTCCAAATAAACTTATAATAAGCGGTAGTTTTACCTACCACTAGTCCTAGCCTTTTTGAATATAAAAATACTAAAAAGATGACATTATAAAAGGTAATGAATTAATTGAAATAAGTAAGAAGAAGAATTGAAATAAATAAAAATAAACCAATAGAATCCAAATTAGAGAAGATTTAGTATTGGATGTGACAACACTGCCCGCGCGCACGCGGGCGAGCCCGGTGCATGGGGTGCAATCATTTTCATTATCATAATTCATCCTATCTATCATTAGTATCATTACTTCATTTGTATCAGTCGTAGTTAGTGGTGATCAGTAATATTTTTGTAGTAAAGATTGTCGTTATAAATTCAAATCATAACGTACTGTGAACGTACTTTTTTATAGTCATAGTGTTTGTCAAGCTTTGCGCAGTAATTAAAAGTAGTATTAATTGCAATAGAATATTTATTTATTAACATATTTACAAACAATTGTGAAATAAAAATACAGAATTGAAAATAAAAAAAAATATATATATAAAAAACAGGCTTAAATTATAGTACAAATTATTAGTAGATGCTTATAATTAACATAGAAAGTAGTACCGCTTTGCATTTATGTAATTAGTCGCTGCTTACTAACAGTATTTGGCAATAATATTTCAAATTCTATTTTTTTATTTTTTAGGTCGGTAGTCTGCAACACATACCGGTGATTGCGGTTCGACTAGTGATTGCTGTAATTACATAGCAAAGGTGTATCTTTATACTTATTGCATTAGAAATAGTGTAGTATAGTATTTTAGATTTAATTTGCATTTGTTTAGTAAAATTTGTATTAAAAAAAAAAAAAAAAAAAAAAAAAATAATAATAATCATACAATAGATATTTAAATTAATAAAATTTTAGCTTAAATATTTATTGCCGAAATACTTAGTTAAATATACATTTTTAGATTAAATATTTTTTTTCAACTTTAGTATATTCAGATTTACAATGTCAGAAGCAAAGGCAACTCAAATTGCACAATTGATTAAAAAACGAGGAACTCATAAAAGTAAACTCACTAGCTTTTGCAATTATATAAAAGTAATAAAAGAGTGCACAGTAGACAAACTTAACCCTTCAAATTTAAGCGAGCTTAAAGCACGGCTTGATAAGATTGAGGACTTGTACTCTGATTATGATGTACTTCAGGGGCAGATCGAGGAGCTTTCCGAGGATCCAGAAGTGAGATATCAGGAAAGGGAAGCGTTCGAAAGCCAGTACTACGATGCTGTCGGCGTTGCCAAGGCCTTGTGCGATGCGTCTTCGGCGGCTTCTCCGTATGCAGCTAGTAATTTGGCTGAGGTAAGCTCAATTGATGTTAACACACAGAGACACAACAATTTCGTAAGACTGCCTAAAATAGAATTGCCTTCATTCAATGGAAACTATCAGCATTGGCTTGAATTTCGCGATACATTTATTTCAATTATTCATTCGAACGATAGCATTGATAAAATAAATAAATTTCATTATCTTCGCGCTTGCTTGCAGGGTAGTGCAGCTTTAATTATTAAAAGCTTAGACTTTAAGGCCAATAATTATGCTTCTGCTTGGGAATTGTTGGGCGAGGCAAGGGCGAGCTGAAGGAGGGTGCACTTGTCATCATCAAGGACAAGACGGCGCCTCCACTGATGTGGCTTCTTGGTCGCATTCTACGCATTCTACCCGGACAAGATGGCATCGCTAGAGTCGCCGACATCAAAACTAAAAAGGGCATCATTCGCCGGGCCTTCAACAACATCTGCCCGCTGCCAATCACTAGTGTTGAAGACACTTCAAGGCGGCGAGTCTATGGATGTGACAACACTGCCCGCGCGCACGCGGGCGAGCCCGGTGCATGGGGTGAAGAGGAGGAGGAGCGGAGCTCACCGACCGAGGGCCGCGACAACGTCACGACACACTCGCTCCACGACCGCACGAGACACCGCGCGGATACATAGTATTGTCGGGCTACTTTTGTACCTTTGCATATAAACCTATAATTACAGTCCACAATCTTTTATTCATCTCTTTCATATATCTCACAAAGCAACAAGTATAATAGTTAAAGTCTCGGAATTTCTTATATATAATGTATTTTAATCATTTCATTTGATTCAAATTGACAATAAATTACAAAAAATTAGTCCTCCCAAAATACTGCAACTATCCTTTTGTGTTTCAAGCATCATTTTTTTTATCTTCAGTTATAATAATTTGTTTGTTAATCAATTCACATATCGTATCTCTCACGTAGTTTTTGACTAACCAGTATGCAGAAAATATTACTGTCAACATTATTCCTTGAACGATGGCAACGTGTCGCTTCTCGTCATGTAACGACATAACAGGATTGTGCGCCTAACTTTCTAAGCGTGGCAGTTTGTTTACGTCGCAGCTTCGTTTGCAGCGTTCGTCTAGCCGACAGCGTTCTTTAATAATGTGTAATGGCCTACGCGTGGTACGAGTTCAAACGATGCGGTCGCCTCGACTTCCAGATTGAATTTTCCTGTTGTTTCGCACGACAGAATGAGCGATGCCACCATTACGCACGTTTGTCTTGTCATAATGTGTGTACTGTATATATCGTTTTTGCGTTAGCTCGTTGATTATAGGACGATGATTTATCTTGAATAATTGAATACTGTCGCTATTGAATGTGTACTTATATTTAATTATTTTACATATCTTTACTAATATTATTTTTGAGCTAAGAGTTTAGTAGTTTGATTGCTTGAATGTATTGTTTATTGAACACAAAAACGACGGCAAGTTTTATGAAATAAGATTACGAATATCAATTATAATAATTAATATACTATATTGGAAAAAAAACTCTACATAGCAGCAACACATTTGATTAAATGCATATATACGCTAATCTTAGTAACTACTGGTTCGAAATTAAAATAAACTTATTAAGATTAAAAAAAAAGCATTTAATAGTCCATTAATTAAACACAGGCTAAATGTATATAAGATCTCTTTACTAGAAATAGGAAGACAGCAACAATGAAAAATGTTGCAACAACGAGAATATCACTCGGATGAAGTCGCTGGCTGAAAACTAGTTACATAAAAACTAAGAGGTTAGTAATATTTTCCTAAATTTCAAATTAAAATTAAGGATGTTACCCAACCTAGACATAAGATATCGATATACATATATTAATTTAAAAATAATGTTACAAGACACCTAAACAGAAAGTTCTGTATCGTCCCACAATATCAGCATATTTTTTTCCCGTATATTAATTTTTGTCACATTTATTCAGAATACAACTCTGTAACTGCTCGTTGAGAGTGTAGACATGTTTACAGGGTCCCATTATTCGTTAGTTCATAACACTAAAAATATCCCATAAATTTAAAATACTAAGAAATTTATAATTTTTAAGTCACCTGGCCTCTACATAGAACAGTCAACAGTGCATCATGTTATACCAATATTTCAACATTCTTCACTTCATTTAAACCTAATTCTTTGACGGTACAGAATAAAATCAACTAGAGAAGTTTGACATATTGTGATAACTTGACATGCAGCTGTTTATTCAACAAAAACCTATTATTATTATATATGGACGTTAAAGTCTTGTTCATTTTGTATTTTTCACTTCCATATAAACTTTCAGTAATCTATTCATAATATCAATTTATCGTGAACAGCATGGAAATTAATTAAGCTCGCAAAAGATATAAGTCTTCCCCAACAAATAGCTCAAAGCTCAGCTAACAACAGGAGATAAAGTGCTTGAGCCGACGACGGCAGCTGAAATTTACGCGCATGCATTACTTGTTTACAGTACAAGTTGTCTTGCTTTTCAGTTGTTAAAAATTGCAAAGAAAATTAAACTTAAATGTATTTTAAAATAGCTAGTAAATCTAAATTACTATTTTCTCATTAATTATATTCATTTTCATGAATTATTTTGACGTCGTGGTATATAATATCGAAATGAAAAGTACTAAAGTATACTACATTTTGAAGCTTTTAAATTATTATGTATTTATAGAGTTTCTATGGTTCTTACAACAAGAACGTGTAAATAAATATATTGCTAGGATAAAGCGGGTTGGTAGCGAGCCCAACTTGCAATATACGACTGGGGACCCACGTGTATTTATTTATTTTATTACTATATCAAAAAAGGAAAACTTTATTATTAAAAATTTCTATAAATTTAAATTTAATTCAATATGTAACATAAGCTTGTTTAAAAAATGTTTTATTTTAATTATATATTTTATGTTTTATCGTTATCTTCTCAAAAACACTTTTATTCGACACCTATATTTAAAAAGGTGCTCATAAAATAACTGATCCGTCCGATCGGATCGTCATATATATTACATTTAAATTTTAAATTACATTGATGCAACTCTTTGGTGTGAACATACATGTACATTAAGATACTGTATAAGCCTGTATGTTGATAAACTTTATATGTTACTAACACATACAGCGAAATTTAAATAAATGCTTGTGAAAAGAGAACCCTTGTAGAATCAATCGTGTGTCTTTCTATCCACCCGTCTATCAAAAGCGATGGCACTGAAGTTTGATACACTTATGGAAATCGGTAACCCCAATACGACTATATAACGTAAATAAATGAATTTAAAAAAGGCGGTCTCTTTTAGATAAGAAAAAAGGTTATGAAAACTTTATAGTACAATAATTATATGAACTTGTTTTAGAAAAAAGGTAAAAAAGAAAATACCAGTTTCCCCTGGACCTAAAATTCTGAAAACCAAATACATAAAATAGATTTTATATGTATTTATACATCATTATCATCAAGCTACACATTTGATTAAAGAAACTACTGGTTAGATTTAAAAAAAAAAATCATCAGCCTTGTTACTGCAAGGGCTCATGATCCTCCACGCTGGCCTAATCAGGATTGGGGTATAAATGACTGCAGATGTTTTCTACTAACATAGTCTCGCACTTGATATCAAACACAGTATAGATGTTTAATGAAATAAAGCTTTATATCATTTGAATATAAATAGCAAGCGATGTGAAGACAGAATTTGATAATCGAGATGGCAGAACTGTGTAACGCAAATTTATGCGTTTCATTTTTATGAGTTGTATGGTGCGTTTTGACACAAATTTATGAGTTGTATGGTGCGTTTCGAGACTTGAGATCCTATGCAATCTATTAGAAAATTAAAGAACTAAAATGAACTAGGACAAATGTTTTTGTGCTAATTTGTGCGGAACTATTTGCGTGTAATGGGACTCGCTCTCGACTATTTTTTTATATATATTCCTAATACCCGACATAAATGCACATATTAAAATTAAAATGTACTTAGTATATCTCCATCTACATCTCCCCTGCTCCGTTTAATATTATAACAGAATACTTAAAAGTATGCAGTTTCTGAGGACAGATGTTACTCTTTCACGCAAAAACTACTGAACGGATTTGATTGAAATTCGATATAACGGTAAAATTGGACTAACTATAGATTACTATTGATCCTACTCAACTCTGGAGGAAAGTTAGTATTAAAAAATTTTCGCATTGTACACTAGCGCGCAAGTCCAAGTGGTCGTTTTTTTATATTATATTTAAAGATGATTCGTTTATAAATATAATTTAAATTCATAGAAATTGCAAAACTAACTAATGTTCATGTCATATTCATAACCTCTAATTTACTTGTAATCTTTATACAAAATAAAAAATCTTTTATGAATATATTAATAAAGCAAGAAAACCTTGAAGCAATTATTTTCTTTGTAGTCGTATGCTTTCATCTTTGTTGCAAAATGTATTACTTTTGAACGAAAATTTTAGTTCCATAACGAAATCCATTTGTGTTTTATTTGATACGAGCTTTCCGCCAGCGACTTCGCCTGCGTGCTCTTGTATTATACATAAAAACCTCTGTTTTGAATCACCCTATCTATGCATCAATATCTGTTGCGTAGTTTTAGATTTAAGCATACATAGGGACAGAGAAAGTGACTTTGTTTTATACTATGTTGTGATTTTCATACTAATATGTGTTTGTTTGTTAGTTTCGATCAAATCTTGCAAGCTTTGGACCGAATCTTGGTTTTTCGATTGAATTGAAATTTTGAAATGCACATACAACTTGAATGTACTAACAAGCAAAAAAAACACAATGCGTGTCTGTAAAGTTCTGATTTTAATAATTAAACAGTTTCGGATCTTTCTGAGAACAAAGCAAACTGAAAGACACAAGTTGTGAACTCTTTTTATTATTAACCATTCTGTATGTATGGTCACTGCTGCCCGGTTTTAATATTTAAGGATTTATGGTCCCACTGGCGACATTCATTTTGGGTCACTCAGTGCACTCGGGGCCACGTAAATGCCACTCAATTTACATTTTTCAAGGCAACTTTCCTCTTCAAAGTTTTCTATCAGAATAATTTTGATATAATAATGTTTAGGGTTGTGTTGCAAATAGTAGATTAAGGGAAAATAATATAGTGCAGATTTTATCTGATGCTTGTCGTTACATAGTTTACATAGCTTCTTTATTATTATTTTTGCATATATCATCATTTAGTTACATCAGTAACTATGTAGCACTACGTTCTCTGTCGATTAGGACACATGTGATAAATTTAAGAGAATTGTTAATTACGTTTAACAATGACTTGATCGGATATTTTATTTTTGAACATACATGTGTCAGATATGTGTCTTTTAATTTTTACCAATTTTTTTTATTATTTCTATTTTATTTTCATTGTTCCTTAGTATATCTACTAATTAATGCATAATTAGTCATTGTCATCGAAATGAAATAAATTTGCATGATTTAATTATATATAATACATAATATTGTAAGCATCTTGGATTACCGATAGGTTTACAAAACTTGACTGACGACTTATTTTTGTTTCCAGTAAGTACATTATGGTATAATACTTTCAGTATGACATTTAAAAATTTTATGTTTCACTTGTATATTTTATTGTATTCGTTATGAGCTAATATTATTAAGGAAACATATTAAAAATGTAAACTTTTGAGATGCACATGTTAAATGGTTATTTAAAATTTTATATATATTTTTTAAAATATTACAAACAGTTATTAACAATAAATAATTAATTATTATTTTGGTACACTATAAAAATATTACATTTAAGATCTTAATTAGATTTCCTTTTTCATTATTTATGTAATCACTTTAAGCATATATTATATTTTTATAAAGAATTTTAGTATAATTTCTGTTCAAATACAAGATTAAAGGTCTTGGTAGTAAAACCAATTCTGATTACTACTAAAGAAATGGAATCGTACATATTCTTTACATTGAACTCGAATTGTATAGTTAATGTGGCCGTTAGTGTACTATGCCGTAGATACCTGCTCCAAGTAGTATCCCTCGGAGAGTGATACAACATCCGGAAGTATATTAAATATGACCCCTAATTCGCCTCAGGCATTATTCAAGTATCCGTCACACACGAGCCCCTTGCTTGACGTATTCCCGATTTCGAGGGATCTATTTGAAAATCGGGAAAATATTCCTTATTGTCATGTTTGCTATTTGCTATCTATATTCAGTTTGATTAAAAAAAAATCGATTTTAGCAGCTGTAGCTGAATTATAGTAAAAGTAACTTTTATGCGTTATCATCATCAGCCTGTTAATATCCCTTGGGTTACCTTGCTTAGGGGTATTATGATATGGATAACGCGTCATTAAGAGGTAAATTACGATAGATGGGTTATTCTATACTGGTGGGTTTTGATGGCTGTAGATGCAACTACAACTTGGGGTTACTTCCGAAACACAGAAAAGCTTGAGATATTTTTATAATATAAATGCGAAAGTAATCTGTCTGTTTATGTGCCTGTTATGCTCTCATCTCTAATGTCTAATCATGTTCAGGTCAGAACAGTTTTATCTAATATATATATTGTAACTGGTCTTGGAAAAGGACGTAGGTTAACTATTATAGCGAAAAAGAAAGTCATAGAAGTTAAAAACAATAAAAGTAAAGATAAAACTTTGATTTTATACGTTTGATAAGTTATGAATAATTATCTGAATCAGCTTTTGAAATTGGCTCCTGCCGTAATAAAACCGCGCGGATAAAGTCGCAGGCAAAAGCTAGTGAGAAATAATTTGTATAATAAACAGTAATTTCGAAGATTGTGAACTAACAACGTACACTCGCCCTCTTCACGTTTGAATGCTTTTTATTACAACGGACAACATTTCATGGCTGGCCGAGATTCACCTCATTAATATTTCTCTCGAAGGGACATATTTGATATTTTCAGGTTATGAGATGCCGAGTCCGACGGCTTTATTACTTGTATGTTATATTCGGTGTGTTGTAGATAATTCACTAAAATATATATAATAAAAGATCGTTATAGTTTTTGATAAATTTTGCATTTATAATTATTATATTAAAATTTTAAGAATAAAGGAAAAAGTAAGACAGCACGAATATTAATAGATTCCAATTCGAGACACTCGTCCATTAAAAGAAGTGGCAGAATGTTTGCGCTACAAATTAATTGGAAATGCAGTTATAGAACTCATCAAATCAAGTTGGGGTGGGCGTTAATGGGTAAAAAAAAACGACACTAAGTTTTCTGTGATTTTACTTTATAACCACTTATACATATGAAAATAATATATGCCTATGGACAGATTTAATATTATCGATCCTGCAAAGAAAAAAAAAGTAAAAAGAAATACATGTAAAAGAATTATTTTTTACAAGTTTAAATGAGGACGGAAAGTACGTATTATCTTACCTTGGAAAGAAAGGGGTGGTAATATGCGATTTGCTAAAGTAGTTTTAAGAAAGGAACTTTAGTTGGACCGATTTAAAGATTATACCTATTGGAAGTTTATTATTGACGAGGCAGCTAATGATGGTGGGAACATAATTCTCCAGTAGGAGAATATCAAGAGAGGTTTTATATTGTACTATTTTGTCTATAGTCTAAGGTAATATTCTATATCATGTAATTGATCGACATATGAATCGTATTATTATTTCAAAGATTTATACGGTACGGTAATTTTCTGAATATTTAAGTTATTTTATTCATTTATTTCTTCCACGAGATCACAGTCCATATTTGATTTTCTCTTAATAAATATAGAACTTTCATTTTTACTAGTTATCTTGGGTGTTAGTCTTCTCGGTAATATATAAACACTAAAGCAACGTAAAAAAAAAAACTAAAAAAGACCTTTCGCAATCCGGGGACTATATAGCATCGTGAATGTAAAATTGATCTAATGTAAAAAGCATAGCAACTGTTATCCTCATAAGTCTATCAATGTCTCAATGCTGGGGTACAGGTCTTCCCATTTAATGGAACAACAGCTTGACGTGCTTTCCGAAATGCGAAGGAACTTTCAAGGAATATTTTTGGAATTGATATTGAAAGTTGCGTAATTGAAATGAAAGCGCTATCCACCGCATCATCAAGTAACTAGCCACTGAACCATATATAAAACATTAAGACCGTATATTCTGTACTAAATTACATCAGGGGTAGCCTGTCCTATACTATCACTACTTACTCTTGCAAGGAAATTAATGTTAATAATATGTCATAATAAAACGAGGGTTCAGCTTTGATCTGACAATATTCAGAACCAAGTATAGACCGTAAGATGTTTGTATTAACTAATTCAATGCTAATCTCGTGATACATAAAGGAAAAGCTTATACGGTTGTCTTTACAATTTTATTCTATTATTTTATTATTATTTTTATAATACTGAGTAAAAAGTTAATTAAATTTAGATGTATCTCATCCTTTCACTAATACCATACGAAGCTCTATATACATATATACTAGAGACGAAGGTGGTCAGAGAAGTATGATTGATGTGATAGTAGATGAGAGGTTAAATGATTATGTGTTAGACACAAGAGCATATCGTGGTATTAGTATTGACATGGACCACCACCTGGTAATTTGCCGAATAACGGGATTATGTAATGGCTAGAGATATAGGGTGCCCGAATCCACAGGTATTGCAAAACGAGTAAAAGTGTAAAGTCTTCAAGAGCATCATGTGAAATAGAAATATGTAACAGAGTTAAATAAAGAATTTAAAAACACAAAGATAAGAAAGGTAAATGTTAAAGAAGAAGGTTAAAAATAATTTAAAGAACAACTTGTGATAGTGGTGACTGAAGTATGTGGAATAGTTAAAAGAAGGAAAGGTAAACTTATGAAATGCATGTCGATGGATATGATGGGTAAAAATTAAGCGTGGTTGAATCGGTTAGCAAAAAAAAAAAACTAAGCAAAGAATATATGTGATAACGAGATGAAGAAAATGTACAAAAATTTAATAAAAGCCTGAAATAACCAACGTAAAGAAAGAAATATATAGAAAGAAAGAGGAAATGGAAGAGAAGTTAGACAGGATGCTTTATACTGATTTTCGGACCAATTAGAAAGTTTTCTGGAAGGCCATTAAAAAAGCTCGAGGTAAGAACACAACTGCGGACCTGAGGAAAGTTAGAAGCCAATATGTGTGCTGAAAAGGTGGAAGGAATACTCAGAAAGTTTATTTGAGACAGGGAACGAATTCGTACCGATGGTCTTAGAAATAAAAATAATGTTGGAAATGAGATTACATAGTATGGATGAAACTGTTGGTGATGAAATTGATCGAGTCGGGTACGGCTGCAGTATATTATAGGATGTCTGCTAAGATGCTGAAGGCTGGAGAAAAAAGAATAGCTAACAAGTTGTAACTCCTTTTTAAATTGTATTGGAGAAATGGCAAAGTCCCATATAACTGATGTAAAATTATCGTTATCGTTCCACTGTGCAAGGGAAAATTGTCAAAACAGGAATGCAAGAACTACCGTGGTATAAGCCTATTTAGTATCGTCGGCACAAAGAGTTGGATAAAAGGATATAGGATATACAAACAGGATTTATGAAAGGAATTGGATGTAATGATCAGGTATTTTCTTGTCCAAGAACCAGAAAGTGTTGTACGCTTTTGTTGATCTGGAAAAGGCATATAAAACGTTATTGGCATTATCTTTGCATGGTGTGAATAGAAGCTTGATCGGAGCACTGAACTCCTGATATGATAATTCCAGTGTTTGTGTCAGTATAAACGGTACGCACTCTCTGATTCGTTTAATATCAATGTAGGTGATAGACAGGGATATATTACGTCATCGTTCAACTTATTAATCGATAATTGTTTAAAAATATAGAAAGAGATGGTCCGTGGGTTGAAAATGAATGAATGAGTACTCGACAAAGTAATACTTGCGTAATACGGGCGAAAAAAATGCAGGAGGTGATAAATACTATGCATATTGCACTATAAGAGAAAGGAATGAACTGAATGTAGATAAGACGAAAATAATGGTTTTTGAAAGGAGAATATTATGACAGAATGCGAAAATAAATATCAAAATTAAAAGAGTGGAAAAAATGATTGAATTCGTCTATGTGGGATCGATATTTACGAGAGACAGGAAGAATAAATGAAACGAAACGAAAATTATATGTTATAGAGGGCATGAGAAAGTTTAGATCTTAAAATTAATAAGTGAAACACATCTAAAAGATGATTAAATATAGTTGTGCATAAAATAATAAAAGTAAATGTTTACTCATTTTGGTAAGCAAATAAAATATAAGAAACACTGGTTTACTAGCTTAAACTAAAATGTTAAAGATAAAGTTATAAAATAGGCATGTTAGGTAGAAAAGTGACACGGTCAATGTCCGGCCGATGTTTTTTCGAACCATGACTTGATATTTCTTTCTTATAAAATAAGGCCTCCCAAACTAAAGCCCAATTTTGGTTCCTTCAACGCAATTTTGGTGGTATTATAGATCAGGATTTTTTAATGCGTGATGTTCGCGGTACGGATTGGTCTCTTGAGACTCATGCAACCTCTGTCGACGAGCAAGTCACTATTTTTAATAACCTAATTACTCAGCTCTATGATAAGCACGAACCTTTTCGAACTATTAAGCTCAAACATTTCCCTGCACCGTGACTTACTCGTGAAATTAAAGATATAATTCATAAAAAATCCATCGCTAAAAGCAAATATAAAAGTCGCCCAACTGAGCTCAATAAGGAAAAACGCTAAAGCTCGTAATCGCTGCAATGTGGTGTGTAGGAATGCCTTACGCCGCCATATTCATAATTCCGTCGATGAGGAAGTTCCAGTCAAATTCTGGAAGTTTATCAGGTCATTAGGAATTGGTAAACCACGTCAAGATTCTGTGCCTCATAATTTTGATATTGATGGTTTCAATTCCTATTTCTAAAGTCGTCTTGCCTTCCGCATGGAAAGACGCTCAAATTATTCCTCTTCTTAAAAATCCCAACCTAAATTCTTCTCTGACTTTAGGCCGATTTTCATTCTTCCTTTCCTATCCAAAGTTCCTGAGCGTCTTGTCCATAACCAACTAAATTGCTTCCTGTCCCGCCATGGTCTTTTTAATCCTTTTCAATCAGGTTTCCGTCCTGGTCATAGTACAACAACTGTATTGGTGAAAATCACTGATGATATTCGGTTTGGGATGGAATGGTCTTCTTACTATACTAACATTGTTAGACTTTAGTAGTGCATTTAGTACAGTAAATTTTGATATTTTGCTATCCTTAATGCACTATATTAACATATCTCAATCCATGAATGAGTAGCTTCACAGTTATCTGTACGGACGCCGACAGCGAGTACGCGTTGAGGAGAATTTTTCTTCTTGGTCTGACACGACTGCTGGTGTTCCACAAGGATGCGTATTATCCCCTTTGCTTTTCGCATTGTTCATCAATTCCATTTCACAAAATCTTTCTTCTTCCTATCACTTGTACGCAGACGACCTTCAAATTTACTACCAAGTTCTATGTCTCAGTTAGCTGAATCCGTACATATTACTAATATAGATTTACGACGTACAGTTGAATGGAGCAAATCGTTTGGTCTCACGGTCAATCCGACTAAAACCAAAACTATTATCATAGGTAGCTCCAGGCTGATCTCCACACTCGATCTGCATCTCCTGCTTAAAGTGAATTTTGAAGGAACTGACATCCCTTTTAGTGAAACAGTTAAAAAATTGGGTGTCATCATGGATAGTAATTTGAGTTGGGGACCCCAGCTGCAGGCGGTCAGTCATAAACTGTATGTTCCGCTGCATCACTGAGGAGGTTGCGCAATTTCTTGCCTACTACCACTAAAATTGCTCTAGCACAATCCCTGTTGCTTCCAGTTCTTGACTATGTCTATATCTGTTATCTTGATCTTACGGAAGACTAACTTAATATACTTGAGCGACTTCAGAATTTCTGTATACGATTCATATTTGGATTGCGCAAATACGATCACATTTCTCTACAACATACTGTTTAATCCCCTTTACCCCCGCTATTTGAAAGAACGCTTTAGTCCTTTGAACTGGTCTACCTCCTGTAGTTTAAGATCATCAGAAAATTTTAAACTGAAAACGCCTCTACATAGCACCACCTTCTATGGTGGTTCCTTCAGTGTCCAAGCTATGCGACTCTGGAACGCTCTCCCGATTTCATTAAGACGTGCAGCTCGATAAATATATTTGGTGAAAAACCGCTATTTGTCCACATAAATATACTGTTATAAACAAGTTAATAATTTCTCTGGTAGACATAATAAATATATATTTTATGTATTTTATTATTATTTTATTTATGTAGATGTAGTTTTATCAGTAATATGTTATATATGCTATTGTAATTATTATTATTATTATGTATTAGTAGTATTTATAGTTTTTTATTTAATATATTCAAATATGTATGATTTAATATCTATTAAATTATTTTTGTTTGCACCCCCGTTCCCTGATTGTCATTTAGTTCTCTCCATCCAAAGGTTGTCTGGTAGAGATCGCTCTAAGCGATAAGACCGCCAATTGTTATTCTGTATCCAATAATTGACAATAAAGAGTAATTCTATTCTATTCTAAGTGTTCTGATATTTTAGTATATTATTCTAATAAAATAATCAACCGCTACTTGAATATACATATTATTTCAATATATTTAATATTCCTTTATGATAGCATCGTCATCAACTTATCTCCAAGATAACCTATTAATGCCCATAATCATGACCTGGCAACAGGAATCTTGGTATACTATTTAAATACTAAGTAAAGTTTGTCGTTCATTTTATTAACATTTGACGTCTTTTATAATATAAGTAATATAGATGGCCCCAGAAATTAGTATATGATGTTATCTTAATATTTAATAAGTATTTTATATACATAGTAACAATTTGTTACATTACTCCTAGATTTGTCCAGAGAGATCTTTTATGTAATTTAAGGTATAAATTCAGTAACTATTTAACAGGAATAATGCTAGATTTCATTGTAATATTGTTCAACAGTAGAAATCTAAATTAAGACTCTATTGTAAACAAAATAACTTGGATTCTATACAGGCACCTATTGGCAAATCTAATTTAGTCTAATCTGTTTTATTACAGTGTTTATTAAGTTTAACAATACTAGGTTTGGTATCAAAACGATCACCAAATTCACCCGATAAATAATATAATTGTATCCTAATGTTTGGCAGATCCATGAGAAGAATATGAGATTTCCAGTACTTAAAGTGAAGCACGGCTTCGATTCAGGAACACTTTTTGGTATTCTGATGTTGATGTCAAGATATTTAGTTTCCTGTAGCTAAATATATTATTTATTTATTAAGGTAGTTGTTCGTTTCGAATTGAAATTTATTTTCTAAGGACTCTTCTATATTTCTTTGTCAGACGTGGCGCCATCTAGTATCAATTATTGTAACTACTTAGATATTATCTTTTAGTTTAGGCTGTCTGTCTACTTATCTGTCTTAATTGTTGAAATAGTACAGCTTGGACGATAGATGCAGTGTAGCATTATTACTGAATGTTCGAACGTTAGAATGCAACAATTTTGAAGGCAATGAAATTGTCTTTTTCAATGTTGTTTTCTTTATATTTATTAAAATAAAAGGTGACATATTTATAATATACGTGTATATTGCGGTGTGTTCCGTCACAAATAGTAATGTTTTCTTGCGTACATAATATTTTCAAAGATTTATTGAGAGGCAACAGTCAAAATATTTATTTCTTTAAATATTTGTCTGAGAATCTCTAGACCGTAAATTATACAGGTATATAGCGCGGACAGTTCTCTTTTGTAGAATTAAAATATCTTAAATGCTAGCCGTAGAACCCCACAACAATAGGCCATACGCCATAACACTATGAAATAACTAAAATATACTAATCTTGCCGTTTCAACATTTGTCAAGAGTCTAATTATCTTAACAGCAAATGCTGCAGAACGCAGTCTACTTGACAAGTTATCAATATGAGGATCCCATTGCAGTCGGAAATCTAGTGTAATACCAAGAAACCTTGTCGATTCCACCAACTCAACTTTTTCACTATTTACATTTATAAGTGTACTAACATGCCTCACATTAATTAGGTAATGCAAACTTTATGCATTTCATTTTATTTTAATTAAGCTTTAAATTATTATTATCAAACCAAAATGAAATGAAATGAAAATATCTTTATTCAAGTAGACTACTACAAGCACTTTTGAATCGTCCAAAAAAAATTTTTCCCCTGCCACTTGTTCAGGACGTCTTTTAGCTGACAAGAAGAACAAGCGAAAGAAACTTACCAGCTCTTTATCATAAGTAGTTTGACCTCTGCTAAAACCAAACTGATTTTTGTGAAGTAATTTATTTAACGAAAAATGAACATGCAGTTGATTATAAATAATTTTCTCAAGTACTTTACTTAGCGCTGGTAGTACAGATATTGGTCTGAAATTACTGGAAACAGACTTGTCACCTGCCTTGAAAAGCGGGATTATTTTACCATATTTCATTAAATCAGAAAAAGTTCTTTCATCAATGCATTTATTAAAAATAAAAGTTAATTGAAGCGCTATCTGTAGCACCTCAATTAACATGGTATTATAGATTTAATAACACAAGTTGAAACGCCTCAAAGGACTTCGGTTTTTTTGACATTAATGGAATTGAATGTTTTAATAATTTAAATGGATTTGTCGTTAAAACATCTGAAATAAAATTCAGTATTGCACTTATTAACAACGGACTTTAGGTGAGTAACCGCAGGTCTAACATGAACTAAGATTTTTAGTGATTTCTATTGGTGTCTTAGAAAAGAATTTCTCAAATGTATCGGCAACCGCTTCAGCTGTTTTAACAACTTTATTGTCAGCCTCCAATGAGTATGAATGCACATTACATTTATTTCTCTCCGTTTCTTGATTTATTATAGTCCAGGTTGTTTTTATTTTATTTTCTGAATTGAATTTTTTTTCAGATATATATTTTGCTTTTGCTGTAACACAAACTTTCTTGAAAATTTTTGAATAATTTCTGACATATTCAATTAACTTTGGATCAATCGAGGTACACTTTAGCACATACAAATTCAAAAGCCTATTTCGACTTTTGTAGATGCCAGGTGTAGTCCAATCACTAAATTTATTCTTTTGGTTACTAAAGTTTTGAGTTTAAATGTTTTTTCAAATTCTCCCTCTAAAAGTAAAAAAAAAAAAAATTATACATAATTATATTTTCCAAATTACTATCTGTCAACTGAGTCTGATTTGCAGAAACACTGTTTTTAAATTTCTCTAAATTACTTTGGTAATAGGTCTACAAATTATATTGCATTTAGGAGAAATGCGGGTAGGTTCATTAAAAATATTTTCTAAATTAAAACATTAAAACAAATTCAAAAACCTACTTGATTTAGCACACTTTATTAAAATATCTATATTAAAATCACCACATATCACTACTTTCTTATCGACTTTACAACCTAATTTAAATACGTCCTCCATAGCAGATTCAAATTGACAGTAGTCCCCATCAGGTGGTCTATAGACAGATATCAAAACATACTGTTCAAGTTCCACACATGACAATAAAATATGTCGTTCAATTGAGCGGGATACTATATCTTTACGTTTTTTACACTTTAAATAATTATTTATTTTTATTTAAGACCCACCTCGTAAGGCATTTATCCTACAGAATGAACTAATAATTTTATAATTTTTAAAATCCATAATCAATTCATAATTTTTGAGCCAGTGCTCTATAATACATATTCATGGTATTTAAACATATTCCTAATTCTAGATCTTTTCCAGAAAAGCCTTCTATATTTTTGTGAATAATAGTTAAGTAGGTAGACTTTTCCTTGGTCATCTCATTGCAAGAGATTTTCTCTATTGCCTTATTAAACAATTTAAATTATTAAAAATTAAGTTTTGGAACATATTCCAAAGTCTGTTTATTTATGTTAAATTCTGATCAATAAAAGCAAATTCTGATCAAATTATTGGCTAAAATAGTAAAATAAAATACTAGCGAGGATGCTTTTTGTCTCTTAAAATAGAAAGAAAGATAATATTTATCTCTTGTTAAATATAAATTAAAAATTAATTTGTTTATGTCAATAATATGTAATTTTTAATTATAATGAGCCATTGTATTTAATGCCAGATTTAACTTAAATCTAATAGTATTTTCCTCCTGTGGCAAACTAATTGTAAACATAATAATTTTATTTTCGTATGAAAGTGATATATATAAACGAGTGAATGCTGGAAATATGGTAAATGGAGCCTTACACGTGCATGGAAGTGAAAGTTGCGTATGACAGAAATAGCATGAAATAAAATAAATGCAGTAGAAATGAAAGCGCTGAGAAGTATGATTGGAGTTAAGTTGAGTGACAGAGTTCCAAACAGTGTGACAAGAGAGCGATATGGCATAAAAGAAGATATAATGACAAAAATTGAAAATTGATGCTTAAATGGTTTGGCCACATTTAAAGGATGAATGAAAGGTGATTAACAAGTGTGACAGGGAAAACTGGAAGGGGAAGCCCAAGACCAAGTCAAGAGTACCTTAAACCCGTGTTCTTGTATGAAAAGGTTGATGCGTGTGAAGGAGACCAGAGAAGTAGATCAGGATCGTGCAGAATGCTTCTTACCCCGCCGAGAAAAAGGCGTGACAATATAGATAAATAAAATTACATCAAAAATGGGAATAACAAGACCCTTGAGGTGGAAAATCAGAATCAGAATTTTATCAATCCATATGCTATTATTAAAAATGTATAAATGTGTAACTTGCACATGAACTGACTTTTTTTATAAATAAAAAGAAAAATTTTTTTTTGTTAAACTTGAATAAACTAATTTTGTATTAAAATTATAAAAATAAATTTGCTTTAGATGTATAAAACCTGTCACTTATAATTTAACATTTCTTCACAACATAATTAATACATAAAATTAAAAAAACCTAAGCACATCTCTTTATCCAAAGTTCCAATAACTATGATCAATAAAACTGTGACAAATAAGGGTAGGCACATATCTGACATACATGACGAAAGATGCGTTACGTATTAATATCATTTATCGCAGAACGTCAGATATAAATGACATTCAACCTTGCCCAATTAACCGATGTTCTACCACGTACTAACGCATACTTGCGTGATATATTCGATGATCTTCTATTGCCAGGTTTAACGTCAATTTGATAATAAAGTAATTTTCTTTACGGAATTACCATAAAGCTTTATTTATGGTCATAAATACAATGCGCTTGGTTCCAAAGCTATTTCATTAAATAAGCATAATGCGCGAAAATAAAAAAAAAACAAACGTGTATTAAAATTCCATTCCTTTATTGTGAAAATTACATTTCTCTCCTAGGCTTGCCACTATTTGCGTATGTGTCACCACAATACAAGTTCCTTTTAGTTTCGACGTAATAAATGATTCTGACGTTCTATAAAATATCTACATTTTGCTAAAACTACATTCTGCTTTTATTGAAATTTCAATGTCACAGTCATTTATTTTTGAGCGGAAATTAAGTGTTTGAATTTCTGAAATAAAGAAAACTTGCTGTTCCCGCGATTTCGCCCGCTTAAAAAAGCAGGCATACAGTGGAGTATAATGTAGCTTCCGTAGCAAAAAGAATTTTTAAAATCAGTAGTTTTAGCATCTTGAAGATGCAAACGAAATACAATATTTATAATATTATAAGTATAGATAAATTATTAATTTGTAAAAATATGTAATTAAAGTTAAAAATATAATAATTTAACTTATAAAATTACTCCGAATCATAGCTAAAAACGGGCTACCATGCAATCCCATTTTTAGCAATCATTCTGATGTTAATGACCAGAAAGTTTAAAAAAACATATGATAAAATTACTGTTATTTGATTCCCATTTTGGTCATCTATGACTATAGATTTTTTCTAGTATTTTACTATAAAATTAATATTAAGTAATTTAGCATTATAAATGAAATAAATATCAAGTCTGGAAAGAATCTGAAACCTTTGTGAATTGAAAAAAATTCGAAAGACAGATCAAATCATACTATAATTAAAAAGTCACTAGGTTGTTCTTCTTTTTCTTTATTAATTCATGGCCTTTGGCCACGTCAGTACAAAAATATTATAATTTTAAATTTTGAGATAATAAAGAAAACAAAACAAAAGTTTAAACTCTAAACACGTCTATGTGATTACGTTGTTAACGTAAATCACATGCCATCGGTTTGCTAATCTATGACGGGAGAAATTGTACTGAGGAGAATCGGCAAGAAAGTCAGCAAGGGCTACTTTTTTACTCTCTAATTATTTCATTTAGGTATTTTTCGTTATTTGATTAATATCCTGTACCATACAGAGTACTTGATAAGTTTCATCATAAAAGAAAATGGGTAACGGACTTCTCACTGGAATTAAATCGGATCATCTTACTTAGTTTTAGAAGTAATTTATATTCTAAAGATTAAAATAAATAAATGAATATTAAACATCACATACATTGCTTAGATTCCAAGGTGAGTTTAACTACTCACAGCTCTCTTTTTATGGAGTATCTCAGACAAACATCGTCACACAACACCCAGAACCGAGACAATATAGAAAAGCCCATTTTCTATATTGATACGACCGGGGATCGAACCCGAAACCTCAGAGATGGTGAGTTCTTGAAAGCGGCGTGCGAACCACTCGGCTACGTAAGTCATTGCTTTTTTTCGATTAACTCTATAGAAATAAAATATTTTGAGAACTTACGTTGTAACGAGGGTCAAACTGAAAGTTCTTAGAAAATCAAAAACTGATTACATTAGCCAGTTATTAGTTTTATTATATCTTTTCAAAATATTGTCCATTCACGTCAATACACCGCTGCATGCGATGGAACCACTGGGAAAAGCACTTTGCCCACTCGTCCTTAGGGGTCTCTTCAATGGCATCGCGATACGCAGCCACCGCTTCTTCAGCATTCATAAACCGCTTTCCTTTAAGTTTTTCTTTAATTTTTGGAAATAAATAAAAATCACAAGGCGCGAGGTCGGGGCTATACGGCGGGTGACCCAGTAATTCAACGTTTGATGTCGCCAAATAGTCGATCGTTCGCTTGGCGGTGTGCGACGAGGCGTTGTCGTGGTGAAGGAGGATCCTACTGCGAGGTCGTTTCTCTCGAACTTTTTCCAAGACAAGTGGCAAACAATTGGTAGTGTACCATTCTGCAGAAACTGTTTTTTGATCCTCTAACACAATTGTTGCAAAATGACCTATCCTTCCAAAGAACGAGGCCACCATCTTTTTTCCCGCACTTCGATCTCTCTTCACTTTAGTTGGCAACTCCTCGAAAGGAAACACCCACTGAGCAGATTGTCTTTTGGTTTTAGGATCATAACAGTAAATCCAGCTTTCGTCACCTGTTAGTATGTCGAACACAGCATTTGAGTCACCTCCGTTAAATCTTTCAATCATTTTACGACACCAATCCACACGATGGAGTTTTTGAGCCTCAGTCAAATTATGAGGTATCCACCGGGCGCAAAGCTTCCTGACCGCTAAATGTTCGTGGAGGATTTTGTGCACTTGACTCATACCGATGCCTAAGCTTGTCCGAATCTGTTGATAGGTCACTCTTTTGTCAGTCTCTATCATACGCCGCACAACACAGATGTTATCTTCAGTCGTCGCCGTAGAAGGCCGTCCCTCACGTAAATCATCAGTGAGATTAGTGCGACCACGTTTAAACTCATTAAACCAGTTGTAAACAGTCGCACGAGATGGGGCTTCATCGTGAAAGGCCAATCGTAGTCTATCATAACTTTCTTGTTGACTTAAATGACATCGAAAGTCATAAAAAATCATTGCACGAAAATTTTCTCGTGTTAAATTCATGATGACGTGACACAGACAATTTTCAATTTGCCGCCAAATCGTAAAACAAATGACAAATGAATGAAATATATACTCAGTAATATTGGCAAAGAGTTATATTTTCAAATTTTAGAATTATTTTTTTATTATATTGTTTATAAGTGGCCAGTTCTAAGAACTTTCAGTTTGACCCTCGTACAAATATAAAATTGAGTGCGCGCCTGATACACCATTTTCCAGAACAAACATACTCAATTGAATTCACTATCAACACCAAGAGTTGGAAAGCATAGCGCAGCTCACAGAGTTTTCTACAACGCAACGTGGATTTGTGAAAATTCTCTCGCTAAATTTAGTTTCATTTATAAGTAGGTTAAAACTTAAAACTGCATTTGGCAACTTTGAGCCCGCTGAATTTCCCAATTCACATGCAGTTCTTTTGAATTGGAATTATTCGTTATTCGATATTGATATACACAAATCTGCAGTTTTAATACAACGAAGAATTTTTTTAATAAATAAAGTAAATACACAACAGAACTTTGATATGCCATGAAAAGTACTTACCGACTTATTAGCACCACCGGGACTCGAATTTAGCCAGCACAATTAATACGAGCTTCTATCTATATTTATGCTTATAGTTGCGGAAACTCCATTAAGAATATGATAATATGTCGTATTGAATTTAAAATATACTATTGATAAAGCAGCATTTAATTTTATCTGATAATGTTTTAATTTAATTAGATTGCTTATTGAAGGGGCATCTTAACCAAATGTCGAAAATCAGAAAACTTGACCATATAGTTTTAGCGTATTGATTGATTTTAAAATAATAAAATTTTCTCCATTATAAAACACAAAATCTTCCTCTAAAATTCGCCAATAAAAATAAGAAAACTAAATTTGGATGGAGTTCATTGGCCTTTGATTATATACTTGCCCGGAATCCGGTAAGTTACGCACATTGACTTTAAAGACAATATTCTAGCTTTTAAACTGTGACACTTGTACACACTTACTCTATTAAGTACCACTTTAAATTCTGACAACTACTTTATCATATAATATGCTAATTTCCTAAGTTTCGAAAAAAGAATTGCAATAGATTTAATTACCGGCCTTTTTACATCCTTACACAGCAATGATGAGCATCTAAATCATTTACAGCGCGAGTTTGTTTTATCTTCTAAGATCACAAATATGTAAATCTATTTGGATTGGGAGCAGTCATTTGTTTTATACTTTCTCAGTATCTAAGTAGATAGATATATCCTAGTAAGCTCATGTAATTTTTTCCATGGGAGGCATAATATTAAAAATGTTATCACGATTAAAACTCTTAACACCAAAATTAATTTATGGTCGTGTGATGTGAACATTTGCAGATACCATCATATGAAGGTTTAAAATCACTCTAAGAACCTTGGATAATTATATGCTCTAGATATCTGTTCTTAATTGGTGTTATAGATATAGTTAAGCAAGATTGCAGTAGCAATAGGCAGGCCATAATATGGGCGGACGTTGGTGTCAAAATGGTATGACGGCCACGAACAACACACAAAAAACCAAAAAATTCAAAGGCGAGTTGGTCTGATGTTATAGTTCGATTAGCCGGAAAATCTTGGGTGCGTGAGACAGCTTTCAGATCACACTAGAAGGACTTGTGAAAGACATGTCCAATACTGGATTAAAAATGCTAATGGAGAGAGAGAGAGAGAGAGAGAGATAGAGAGAGAGTCTGCGAACACTTTAATTGTCTACAAACTTTTCTTTAAGGATAATCAAACATAACTCGTCGCCCACGGAATTAATACTCAGCTAAGACAAATCGGTAGAATTAAAAAGGAAGGCAAATTAAAGGGGCATTATAAAAAGGAGCCTTTTTTACCGACTTGCAAATTAGCTGAAGCGTGGCAGGTGTTGAATATTTAAAACAGCAGTGGAGGAAAGACGGTATATCTTACGGTTCACTTAAACTTTTACAATCGACTACTAGCCAACTAATAAATCAATTATAATCTACTTTACTCTCTTTTTTTAAATAACTCACTTAAACTAATGGCAATTTCAAGTTTCACACAAACGTTCATTAAAAAAGAATGTATCAAAACCTTAAAACAGCGTATTAACCTCTAGATTATCAGACGACATATTTGATAGAAACGTACGACATATTTCATAAAAATGCTTTTTCGTAACGCAAATTAAATTTATATGGACATAAAAACCTATTAGATATTTAAAACACCCCGCAATTTCAAATCATCATGCCATAATCAATCAAAAAATTCTTGAAAATAACGCGAACATCTCTTGAAATACAAACACGTCAATTGAGCCATCCAATTTCTTAAAACACATTACTTTAACGGATTAGAGTATCAAGTTACTTTATTCACGGTAATCCCCTAATGAATTTGAAACATTCATGCCTCGCTCTCTGGTTAATTGCATATTTTGCTTATTAAAAGGAAATTGCTTTTCTCTAATTAAATTACGGGGTTAAGCAACATACTGCATTTATTATAACCAGGTTTGACCTAGTACCTCACTTTTAGGCTATAAGCTAGGTTAAGGGGCAGCAACTTTGTTAATTTAATGCTGAGTGCTCAATGTATTTTAGTGCTACATTTTCTGCAGTCTGATGAAAAAGGTAATAATACTGTGGTAATATATAAATAGTAATGAATGGCGGAGCTTTGTTTGAGTATGAGCATGAGTGTGGGAGACCATAGAGAAATAAATAGCTACTTTGGAGTTGGATTTATTAGTTAGACTAGATACTTACTACTTCGCACTTCTTACTTAAGTTTTCAAGTATGCTTATTCTTCACTATCAAAAGTATTGTCATCATCTACAGTACTTAATTATCACAAAAATATCTTTTCTTGCTTTCTATTTTATTTATGAGATCTACCAACATTTATTTACATACTTTATCGGACAATTTAACGTCGCATGACACATCGTTACATCGTTAGCAACAAGACGTCTAACATTATAATTTTTACTCGAGCACTTGTCCGAATTGCATCAGTTCTATACGAAGTCTAGTCGCCGCGGCGGCCTCAGGCGCTGGGTAGCGTGGCTTCGCAAGGCGCAACCTATGGCACAAAGCTACTCTTGCATGCCGCAAATACCGGATATTCACAATTGCGAGGCATCTCGCGACGCAGCACTGCCTGGCGCAACTTATTCTAAATCTTTACAATAGAGATACCTATACATGAATGAAATGTACGCACGGCATTGCGTTGCATTGCATCTCAGTATGAACGGAGTCTAAGTTGAAAACTAATGAATTATAAAAAAATATATAATAATCATCCAATGCCTAATTTGCGAGAAAAAAAACAATTATTATATATCTATATATAATTGATTATGCACATTTGCAGAATCAATCACAATGGTTTGAAAAACCATTATGGACTAACATATTTGAATATTGCGTCATTCCGAAGAAATTACATACTTCTTTTTAAGTAAAATTTTAAATTCAATTGAAATCTCATCTCAATCGTTTATTTATATCGTAACAGATATTTTAGCTGGCTTCAAAACAACTGCAGTGCTAAGATTTTGCCTTTAAGTATACAATAATATTATCTTTGCTTGATTCAATCTTATAAGCCTCAACACGATGAAGATTAATTAAAAGATACTACTTAAGACTGTTTGTATTTATTAGCAAGCAGTCTGCTGAAAACACATAAAGTATTTATATCGAAGATTTTACATATTTTACTTACGCTTTTAATAGCAAACAAGGCTAAAATAAACATACAAGAAGCATTACTCTAATTACCTCTACTGAAATTTCAATGGTAGAGACACCGAGCAACAATTCTAAAAAAAAAAAAATTAGACTGTTTCATTAAAAGTTCCATTTCCACTCTTATCGCACAAGAAATTAAAGCTAACGTGAAGAATCCGGTTGATGAAGGGACATTCGTTAGATTTCTTACAGCGATCTCAAGCCTATTTAATGTGCGTTGATAACAAAATAAGGGATCATAACAATGTTTTTCCATTGTTAGTAATAATCGTCAAAATACTTGTATTTTGCATACTTACACGACTTGTGCTAAGAATTAAAAACTGTTATAAAAACTTATTCAAAATTTCTTTACACGTTTTCATTTTGAAAGAAGAAAGCAAAGTTAAGAAACAGTAGCAGTCTCAACTCAACCCTTCCATAATTTATCATACAGATGTTTCAAACTTATAAAATGATCGATGGTAATAAAATTGGAATCTCAACTTTCGCCATCTTTACTAGAATTGAGAAATTAACGATGATGAATGAAAACAGCTGGCCGTGAACGACGCAAATTGTGATTAATCGATGTATCGAGTCCCAATGTCGCATATTGTATCGTGACTTATTTTTAGGGTTCCACACTTGTAGAGAAAAACGGAACCTTTACAGAAACATTCGGTTGTCTGTGCGCGCTATCACACACGGCTAATTTCTTTCGAAACTACTGAATCGATTGAGTTGAAATTTGCTTAAAATTTAGCATGGAATATAAATAAAAAAAATGTAATCAAATAAGCTTTTTTGTGGGGTAGATAAAAAAATAGTCACAAATTACATAGACGATCAAATAAGAGGTTAGTGAGAATTTTGAATAAATATTTTATTTTGCAAAAATAATTTTGAATTCTTCCCAAAACAGATCAAAATGATTTTTTAAATTTAAAATTTGGGCCGAACCTTCCGCGCACAAATTTAACTCGTTCTCAGCTCGTTATTTGTTACAATGTGATGCCTTCGGATTATTTCGGAACTTTTGTTTGTGTCTGTCTTAGATTTTCCGTAGAATATTATTTTATCTAAGTAGCTATGATAGAGAAACATTACTGATTACTCATTTAATCGATCATCGGAAAGAAAACAATTTTAAATATTTAATCATGAGATAAAAACACGATAGATATATTCGCGCTCAAGTGAATTAAGTTATTTTAATTAAAACTTCTGTTGTAGATGATGTCCCATTCCAATTTAATTTTGAACCCACCTCAGACAATACAGGAGCTCGTCAATGCAAATTCAAGTCTGGCGTAGCAATATCTTTGTATAAACAGACAGATAAGGGGCATTATTATTTTAGTAGAGCGCTCAGTGTTGGACCAGGAGGCATTAGCATAAACAATAATTTTCTTGTTTTCTTAATAGGTATGTACATATAAAAGCAAACTTGACCAACAAAAATGAACCGTATTTGTAAAACGACTGTTGCTGAAAATAGCAAAAACAACATCGCATAAAAATACACATTTAACGAAAGTATATTTTTAATTTAAATTCATTTTTTAACAAATCATCATAAAAATTAAGGTTCTTAAGTACACAAAATTCATGTTTAGGTACCTGTTGAACTGTGCAACATTTCGGCAACAGCTCCATACAGAGTTGCTTGTTTGTTTTTGCTCAACTGAGTACTACATTACTCGTACGAGCAAACACACTGAAACAACATCGAGCAAGATCATGCAAGATTTTGCAACCTTAGCCCAATGAAAGAAAATTTGCTTTCGTGAATCGTTTCTAATAATAAATTGGGTAAAAAGTTCCTTTGCATTTTATATGAAAATTCAAAACATTTTTTAATAAAATTTATTTATGTTTAACTGAAGAGTCTAAGTACGAGTACCTTTTGTTCAAAACTTTTCCAATAAAGTTCGATATTTTTTATGATCCCATTGTTATAGAAATTTTGGGGCTTCCAATGATAAAACCGCGACAAGTGTTTTTGGCAGTCTTCGCGTGATGTTAACCTGACACTGCCTAAAGAATTTTAAAGAGACCGAAACAGTTGGTAATCTTAAGGTGCAAGATCAGGACTATCCGGCGGATATATTAACATCTTCCTGCCAAACCCCTTCTTTCCACCCCTTTTTTTTTATTCTTGCCGCTTTCTCTCAACTTCTTGCTTTCATAGTAGAGTTCAGAATCGATAATCTTGCCTGGCAGTAACAGCTCATAATTAAATTATTCCCTTCCAATTCTATCACACACACAGCATCACCTTGTTGCAAATTAACCCGGGTTTTGCCACAGTCAGCAAGCCTGACCGACCTTTGACCACCACAACAACAACATTTCTCGCATGCTATTATTGTACATAATCGATTTTTTATTACAGGCTTCTTCAAAATGATTCAGGTTTTGTTACGCCGTAATAAAGAATAAGAAATGAGTACACGGTTCATTGGGTTTCTTTCAGAGACCTTTTTCAAATGCACCAAAACTGTTTTGTTGTCAATCCTCAGTTTTTCATCTATGTCTTAACTAATGATATGCCGACCTTGTTCCACTTCTTAAAAAATGCACTCTATTTATCGTTGCGTTGCATTTTTACCTTTTTTGTAATCAAATTTTATAATGTATCGAAGTTATTCATTAGATTTACTAATTTTCTTATTCGAATTCGTAGTTATCTTCTTTAAAATTTAAACTTTTTAATGATACTGAAATCAGCCAGATATAAATGGTATAGCCAAAAAGACAAACTATATGCGAAAATACTTTTTCATCAACCTAATTAATACATATATGTAACCTTCATACATTATTAATCCATCAACACATTGCAAGCTAAATAAAAGTTTTGTAAATAAGAGACAATACAAAAAAACTTGTATGACATTCAGATTGATAGGTTTCCATTACTCAGAGTCCTTGATTTATACAGAAACTACAACAATTGGGACTAGATACGAATAAGATTAATTGGGAATTGGACTTAACACGAATCGGATTAAACACAAATAGTAACTTAGTATAATTTTGTCCATTGTAGGTACCATACGAGTATTTAAGCGAATCAGACAAATCACACTTAATGAACTGATAAGAATTCTAGTATTTTTATATGATGATTACAAGCCTAAACTCTTGTGTCACTCTTTCTTGTTTGTTCTATAATGTATTAATTACAATTAACGTCTATATAAGATAATTAATTTATGACATAATTAACACCATTTAGTATTCAAACATAATAATGCGATTGCAAAGATTACAATGTAATCGTTAAGAAATCATATAGACTTGAACAAAATATACTTTTCATCTCAAATTTATCTAGTGAATAGACACAGTTGACGAGTTTAATTAGTATGACACTTAAAGACACCACAATAACCACTAAATAGTTGGAATTTACAAATTTATCATATATGACAACATTGTTTTATTAGAATAACTTAAATAAAAGAAAACACCGTTGCGAATCACGACTTAAGTGAGACAAACAGGGACGTTATAAAACCTGTAAACACTCCAATATTCATTCCGTTTACGTGTCTAAGAGCCTTCATTCTAGTCTCGAGAAGCATGAAAGCGTGAACAATTCGAAATTGCACCTTCCACCTAAACGGAAACTCGCACAGAGGACTTTTCAATTTTGCCGAGTGCTGAATTTATGCTGGGAACCTTGCCGTTTCCTTTTCATTTTGGAAAGAGCATCTCACTAAATGTTTGCGCTAAAAAGACAGCTGTCGAGGAAAAAGGCAAAGAGATGATAATCATAACTAATCCTTCCTAGTTAAGTGAATAATAAAGAAAAGATATAATAAATCATTTTTTATATATTAAAAGAACGGCTGTTTGAGATGGATGAAACTATTTTCATTAATTAAGCAGTTGAAAACTAATGACGTAAGCGAAATAACTGCAGATAATTGCGAACTGAAAACCATTCAGCAGCGTGATACTGGTAGAACAAAGGTTTAATGCCTTTAAAACGTCTTTTGTTCTTAGTAAAATATTTTTAGTCCAAGGAGTGCACAGTGAATAGTAGCGGATATTACAAGAAAAGACATATATTTTTAGAAGTGGAAATGTAGGTGAGAGCTGTTAGATAGAGTGACGTTCACTTTATTGTATTTTAAGAATTTTATTTTAAGTCTCAAGAATTTTTGTACGTGTATACAATCTTCATTCTTAGTTATACAAGAATAAATGTTATAGGGACATTACTTTTTTATGGTTTTACTATTGCTGAAAACGGCTGTAAATTAATAAAATTTTATTATTTATTTCAAAAGTAGGTTAACTAAAATCAGTCATTAGTCTCCTGAAACAGACAACTTATTATTTTTTTCTTTAATTATTTTTAATTTTTTCATACGTATTATTGTTTGAATTTTGAATAAGGTTACTTTAGTGGCTTCTTAACACGATTATCAAGATTCCAAAATCATTGTCGAAACGTAACTGAATACAAAATGTTTAATCCTTTTTTGTCATAAAGTAAAAATGACAGATAAATTAGTTGTATCAGCGGACATTGGAACTTTCATTTATTAGAAGTGTGATATGTGTAAATTTTTGTCTATAATTCGCCGGATAAAGATGATGATGAGTGACGATAAACAAACATTGGGATGAAAGTTGTGAAAATAAAATAAATTTAAAAAAACAAGCAATTTTACAAAAATATTCAAAAGTGAAAATATTAAGAATTTTATCGACAATAAAAAAAGAATAGTTTTCAAGTTTATTTGTCAAAGTAAGTAAGCGAAATAAAATAACTTACTTTTTACCATATACCATATATAATCTGTCATTTTGGCTATCAAATTGATTCAATTAGCATAATATAATCTTATAATAGTAAAACAATGAACTATCCCAAATAACGCTACAATGATTCTTTAATTATTTTATTGAAGCCCTAAATTATAGGAAAACTACACTGTAGTACTTTCTCACGATAAATTTTTATGAACACATTTGAATGATCACATTTGAAGTGTCAGTTTAAACTGTGCTTGATATACTTGTATTCCGAACTATTACATCCAATGAAGTTCGACGACGATGACGTATTTCGCTTTTAAACTTTATACATTAATATGTAACAAATTGATTTAGCTACGTAATTCTTGGACTAATAAAAAGGTAAAATATGATCATTTATTTCTTTATTGTTTGCATTGAACAAGCTCCGAAACTATTACATTGATTTTAAAAATTCTGTCACCTGCGTGAAGCTACATCACACGCATAGATAAAAATTAAGGTCGGTGAAGTCGCGGGAAAGTAGTAATTATATTCAAGATATAAACAATCATTATAAAACAGTGTTCTGTAGGTAAACAATAGAGTGAAGAATATAAAATGTTGATGAGGTGTTTGTTGTTAAACTTTTCAATGGTTTAGATTTAAGGGGGTAATATGCCAACACTATCTAGAAATATGTTCGCTTACATCCGCTCAGATGAGAAAGCAAGATTACCTCCGATGTGAGGCTTAATGTTGCACTCACTAAACAAGCATTTGTAGGTTCAAAAATATAATTTAATAATAAGGTAACTAAATAATTATGCTCACCATCGTATCGTACTTGTTGTTTAGATATATTTAAAAAAATGAAAGTCGCGAATATCTTTGTTATCTATTAGTTGTAAATATGTTTTTCTTTATTCGTAAGCAGACTGATATAGGCAGCTTAAAGCCTTTGAGGTCTGCATGACATTTTGCATCTGCATTCAACCTCATTATTCAACCACAGAATTTGGTAAGTAGTAGAATGAGTTTAAGTATTTTTTTAGATATTTTGGAGGCTTCGAGTGTTTGAGTGTTGATAAAAAATTTAGTTCGAAGCCGATCAAAAGTAAGTGATCCCTAACATTTATATAGGAAAAGGAAAAAAAAATTTTTATACGGCCACTTATCTCCATCCCCCATATCGCACAATAAAATTGAGTTGATGCGCCTATCTGAAACGGCGGAGTTCTAATACCGTGCGAGTGCACTTCGTCTATACAACTGTCACTTATAGACTGTCGATATCAAGACATTATCTCTATCCTAACACGTTATTTTCGAACTAGACTTATTAATGGGAAATTTTATAGAGAATCTAATATTGAAAAAACGTGCTACCTCAGACTATTAACTCCGAGACAATTTACTCATTACTCAATTATTTATTGTCAACATATGTAACATATAAGAGTTGGCATAAGTATAAACATGTGAACATATGATCAGGTAGGGCAAGACAATTTGGAACGACATTTTAGTTTGAAACAACCAGAAATAGCTTAACAAACTAACCCGACTCATAAATAAAATATTGTAGAAAGGAGAATGGGCTGAAGTCGGCTAAAATTACGCAAATTGCGCACTTTGCATTTATTTCTCAAAAGTCTACTTTTTAATTATAATTGATTCTATATAAATACTATTATAAAATTTTGCGGCGTTTAAAATAAAACTGTATTGAAACAGTTGCTAAACTAACTAATTGAGATTCATGATATGGCCTTGGTTAAATGTCAACCATGCAAAAATAGACTCCATAAGGCTGATCGCCTTATCGATTATAGAAAACCAAAGAATTAATCTACGTGTCGAAAAAAATCTATTGTTTAATTACTATCTAAGATAAGACTTCCTTCACGTAGTAGCTTCTTCTTAGTCTGTGCTTCTTTCGGTTTTCTTTTGAGCATGAACAAAGGTATGTACGCTATTTCATAGTAAATGATAGGAGGCAAATGCCATCGGCCGGGTGGCGCGTCTGAATATGACGGGTACAGACTGAACCAACGCTCGGCGAAGTTAACGTTCGTCACTAATCCCAAAGAATAGGCTTCGTTTATTCGTATAGGCATAAGGATAAGGATAAGTTTTCACGGAGAAAGAAACACGCGTGTTTAAGCGATGTTATAGATGAATATAACAAGATTCCATTAAAGAAATACCTAAATATCTTAAATTAAGATTGCTAGTATAGTAAATGGCCCATTCTCCTTTGTTTTATTATTATTTTTCATTAATTTACAATGGTCTCACTTTTGACCTCAATCTAGCTCAAGGGCATAAATGAGATCTACATTGTGACGAGCTTGCCCAAAAGGAACCTATTCACTCTTGCCTTAAATAGGTCTCGGTCATGAGTTAAATGTCATAGGTTATATGTTATTTAATAAAATTACCGCATCAAAAATGCTCAATTCTCGTTTCACATACAATGAATGTGCTTAAGAGTCGAGCCAGCTCTCATGAGAAAGCAAGATTGCCTCCGATTATGTGAGCTATGCAAGAAAGGCACAGCTAAGTGGAGTGTACAATTTGAATGAGTGCGTCTTCCGCTGTTTGCAAGATGCTCGTCGGTACGCACACTCCATTTCCAGTTGATATGAAACGGTTCCAGTGCCAGTGAAAAGCCTTTCGAAAGATTTTCAAGAGACCGTTTTTTTTCCTGAATAGCTCTGAGCGCTGGATTGAATAACAAAGTGTGCTCTTTGATTAACCTCTCGCAGTACTATTTGTTTTGCTTCTCACAAAGATTTCCGTCTGTTACAATAATGCGATGCAACATATATTTTAAGTTACACGGGATAAAATACAAATTTAAAAAGTTTTTGGATTCGAAAAATATTGTAATATTGTTTGACAATGAAGTTATTATATTCATTAAAAATAGTAATATAAGTGAAGCTGAAGTGAAGAAATAAAAATCAAGAAATCCAAAGAAATATTATTAGAAATATTTACAATAAAGCAAAGGCATGTAACTAAATTTAATTGACTAGATACTATCGAGTGCCTATTATTTACACCAGCAACGATTCGAGAACTATCCATCTTGGCTCAGATGTTGCGAACAACGGCAAAACTATGTGAGCGGTTATACTATTTCAACACATTTCGAACGGCGCATTAAAGTTCACAAGTTATTTTCACAACTCAGCAAAAGAATATTCTCCAAGATAGTGTATGCGATGTAGCAGTTTTGCGATTCTGTCGAGATTTTCAAGTTTGATTCTGATTATTTCCAAGAAATCGAGACTTTTTGATACTACTTTATGTTTTGATTGTTTTTATCTTAATAATCCAAAGAAGCCAAGAACTGTACTATTTACACGAAAATTACCCGGGTATTATTATTACGGATTGAATTTTCTTCGGACATAACATAAATTTTTTTTAATGATATTAATTGAGCACCACCATCTAAAGGTATCTAAGATTTTCACGATAACTGATAATAGTGCCTTCATTTGCGTTCAATAAATTGTCGTGTTCAGATGACTGGCTTGAACGGTGCTTTTAATAATAACTATTTTGTGTATGACTGGTTTTGATAGGTATTTTGAGTCGAAGTTACTTGTGCTAAACTCCAAATCAAATCCCTCCAAACAAGTCTTTAATACCAATTAAACGATCAATCACAGTCAGTATCACAGTAAAATCATGATAATTATCGATCAATTATCATGATTTTACATGTTTTAATATTTCCATATTATCAAAAGTTGAAGGTGATGAGTACGTTGTCGATTTTTGTTAGTTAAAGAATTTGAAAGCCGTGGTTAGGGTTATTTTTTTTTTGTTTAACAACTAGAAAAATAGAGAACTTTAGATGACCATACATTATTTTTGGTTTTTATTTTACTTGACATACTGTTGGACAAACACCTCTCCAAAAAATCCTTCACGATCGGTGTCGTGAGGTCCTAATCAAAAGTTTCTTGGCAAATCCTGACTATTCTTGGTAAATGAAAAAAATACCAAGAAACTCTTCATTCGATATTATTTTCAAAATACGTTTTGATGCGTAGAAATCTCTCAAGTTCGATCGATGATTCATTAGGTGATTTTCGTTTATTCAACTATTCAAAAAATATTAAAAATATTTTAATATTACAAAGCAGCAAGATTTGTTTTTTTTTTGTTATGAAGAAAGTCGAAACAGGTTATGCAGATAGAAAAATAAATCACTGGTAAGAATCTGTATTAAGATGCAATAGGTATTATTGCTGTGAAAGTACGAGAGAGGATTGAAAAGTTCGCGGCCTAACACATAAATACTTAAACTATTTTAATGTAACTGACCTCATTCGATTAGTTTACTCTCTGGTTGTCAAATTATAAAATCCTATCGCAATAGCATTAAAGAATTGATTAATTACCGTACATATGTAATTATAACTACCGTTCAGTCTCTTGAATCACGTGTCTCTCTCACTACGGGATGTTGGCAAAATTTCCGTGTATAACGGAACAAGTCCATATTAAAAAAAAACCTGTTAGACTCAATTTTGTGAGCTTTTGTGCAGCATTTTTAAAGAACGGAGATAATTGAGCAACGTGCGGTCATCAAATACCTGTTTAAAAAACAACTAACTCCAAAAGAGATTCACGAAGATATGTCAACAATATTGGGGGAATCTGCTCCGTCGTATACGACTGTGAAAAAGTAGGTTGCCGAATTTAAACGCGGACAAGAGAGTATTGAAGAGAACCTGGCCATAGTGATGGCCGGCCTATGACGTCTACGCCTGAAGAAAACATCGGGAAAATCTGTGATTTGATATTGATAGATAGGAGATTGACCATCAGAGAGTTTGCAGACACTTTTGGCATCTCGTATGAGCGAACACAAAACATCATAGTTATTGAACTTGGATAAACGAATACGCCTTACGAGTTCTCGCGACTGTTTGAAAAATTTTGGAGGCTGATCTATGACGACTGAACTATGACGTCTACGCCTGAAGAAAACATCGGGAAAATCTGTGATTTGATATTGATAGATAGGAGATTGACCATCAGAGAGTTTGCAGACACTATTGGCATCTCGTATGAGCGAACACAAAACATCATAGTTATTGAACTTGGATAAACGAATACGCCTCACGAGTTCTCGCGACTGTTTGGAAAATGTTTGAGGCTGATCCACAAGACTTTTTATCCCGATTTGTAACAATTGATGAAACTTGGGTACATCACTACACCCCAGAGTCAAAACAGCAATCTAAGCAGTGGAAAAAACGTGATGAACCGACTCCAAAAAAAGTCAAAACAATTTTGTCAGCTGGCAAGGTGATGGCGTCAGTTTTTTGGGATGCTAAGGGTGTCATCATGGTAGACTACCTTACAAAAGGTGAAACTATAAACTCGGCTTATTACTGCACCCTCTTACGTCGCTTGCGCGAAACAATTAAAAAGAAAAGGCTAGGATTACTCAGCAAGAAAGTGTTGTTCCATCAGGATAATGCACGCGTTCACACGTCTGTTAAATCTATAGCTCAAATTCATGATTGTGTATTCCCCTTATTTGGTACCTTCAGGCTTTCATTTATTCCCAAACCTGAAAAAACACCTTGGTGGTCAAAAATTTTCATCAAATGAGAAGGTCGAAGCTGTGGTTGGTGACTTTTCTTGAAGGCCTTGAAGAAACTTTTTTATGACCGGCATACAGGCGTTGGAAACCAAACGGAAATAGTGCATAGAGTTAAGTGGAGATAACGTGGAAAAATAACATTTCTTTTGCTTATATTTTATATTGTTTTTTGCTGAGGCCGCGAACTTTTCAATCCACCTGAAATTGCATAATTCAATCCTTATAGTCAACAAGGTGTTTGCAAAAAACAGAGTGGTATTGTTGTTTTATCTTAAGCTACGCATTTTATTAATCTCAAAGTTTCAATGGACAGAGGGTGATTGTGTCATTTTAAATAAATAATAACAAAGTATTAAAATTATACGGCGAAAATATTACTAAAAATATTCCACTCATTATTTATGATAAATTGCTTACACACTTTGTGCAATGGTACCTTCGTTGTCTCACATACTTTATCTCGTAATCTGAGCAATATATGTGATGTCATTTAATATTTATTTATAGATTATTTATAGACACTCTATGCCTGTGATAATCAACGAATGATCAAGATATCAAGGTTTTTTATCAACCTAAATTGCTGAGTTGTGAAAATAAATAAAATTTGTTTTATATCACTGTAATTATGTTAAATTAATTAAGCATTAAGATCAACAGCTATCTTTCGGCTATCATTCCATTATTTCATTGATAATAATACTCACTTGCTATTTAATTTTTTGAACGTCTTCATACATTAATTCATGGCAAAGGGATCATAAATTCTACAGCCATGATATTTAAAAAACGACACATTCTGAGCTAGAACCATTATGGCACAAATTATTTTTATTTAGTTATGTCTATTTTATATAATGTTCACGTGTCGTATCAATAAAGTATAGGATTGTTAAGAAAGATTCTCAGATAAATCTAAATCAAAACTACGCAAATCATCAACCAGTCATATAAATAGCACCGCATATAAACTATAAAACGGTATTTCAAAACATCCATTTATGAAACCGGAGGGAAAACAATCAAACGATTTAACAGAAACAATCGGATGTGTTAACGAGATACGTCTCCCCAATATCCACTAAACACACACCGTACTCATTTCATCACACCGGGATACGAGCTTGGATTGAATGTAAATTTTTTTAACTGGTCCTAGAGTGGTTATAATCATTTTTAAGAGACATATTAAATTTTACCATTTTAATTGATATTTAACTGGATATTTGAAACCGCTACCCTTAATAATACTTTTTATAAGTGCATATAAACACATAAAGCCAGAATTACACCTAAATCACGCTGCGTGTTGTCACGCGCGGATATTTTCACGACACATTAGAGAAGGCTTATGTAGACAATCAATCTCGCACTTAAAACTAATAATGAACATATGATTCCAGATTACTACAATCATGTCTAAAAAGGTCAAGTCGTCCATTTCAAATCTTAATCTACTTATAATTTTTAAAACGATTAAGATCCACGGTTAATCCCAGAAAACAAAATGTTTGTAGTCTTTCAGAAACTAAGAAACGCCATATGATTTATTCTATCATGCATCTTACAGACAATATGTTGTTGCTTTTGCTAGTTAGTTATAAAGGAAATTAACGACATTGTGGTTGCTATAGAATTTCTGCCTCATTTTGTGTAAAGCTGAAATTAATTAATACCTACGGTGTCCCGTCTCCTATCCCACCCTGTGTGTGTCATTTCGTCTACTCGCGTAACTATTTTGAACGTATGACTTGTGATTGTTATTTTTTTATTTCAAAATGAATTCTAATATATTTCCACAAGCACATTTCGTGGACATAAACATATCTTTTGTGTATTGAGTCAAAAAAATGTTTAAATTAAAAAAAGTTTAAGTATAATCATGAGCTTATATTATAACAGTAGTAGGTAAAATGTTAACGTGATTAATCTCATATATCCGTAAAGTAAACGTTGTACTTATTTCACAGGATCGGATAAACGCTGTTGACATGCGAAATCGGTAAACGAACGATAGATCGGTACCCTTACCACGGTTTTCTGTGAACATCTTTGATCACATTTTATTAAATTAAAGTATAGATTAAAGTCGCCTCGCGAGCGGCAGCCTCTTTTACAAAAGTCTTGCCTACCAAAACCCCTACGGTGTACTCTCTGCAGGGGAATGAGACCGGGGCAGCTATATAGATAGAGGATGGAAAATGACGAGACAAGAATGGGGTAAAATTAATTAACAGTAAACTAATACGATTATCGTAAAGCTACATTCGCTGGACTACTAAGTGGTTTAAACAAAATAAAAAATGGAAACAAATGATGAATATAGGGGGATGTTCTTTTGATTAATCTCTATCAGGTTCGAAAATTTAATTAATTAACGTATGTGACAAAGCCATTAATTGTAGCCTATTTGTGCCTTATTTCTTTGTTCATAAAAATCAGTTTTAAAGTTAGTGATTTTGTGTATGTGCGCTACTTTAATTAGCAACAGATTGTACTCTAATTCTGTCTATGTGTGAAGTCTAGTGGAAGTGTAAATGTAAAATCCTATTGATATTATAAATGTGAAAGTTTCTTTGTTTGGATGTTTAACCGTCAATTACGCCGAAACTACTAAACGGATTTTGATGAACTTTGGTATACAGATAGGATATTAGCTGACTTAGATGATAGGATTTAATTTTAACCCCTTTAAAAATTACCCTAGGGACCACGAGGACGAAGCCCCAAGCGAAAGCTGGTAAAACATAAAAATATCACGATTTATAAGGCAACATTTGTTTTTTTTTATTTTAATAATTCAAATTCTAAATCCCTCTGATTTCCATTCACATACATCAAACCTCTTTTGCTGCTTTAAGAATGTAAAATCTACTGGTGTTACTTCACTTTACATATACTCGTATATCAACACTTGCTTTAGCCGTAATCCTGTGATAAATATGTTATGTGTAAGAGCAGATAATACCGTGCAATACAAACTCATAGTAAGGGTGAGATCTACTGCAAGTCACAAATATATCGATCTTCTGTATCACTCCATTGGCAATAGCGTTCCATTGCCGCATAACTTTCGTGCTCTTCAACAGAGGTTTACTTTCAAATAGCAATGTAACCTTTATGGATAATCGGATCGCTACGTAGCTGTGTTATAGGGCACTTGGGAAGGGATTCTGGGTGTACGTTTTATAGGACGCGACGTGATTTGATTTGAATAAAAGGTATCGAGACCGCCGCTTGGTATGGAAATGCGGTTAGAAATACACTTGCTTATGTATACGTCGTGTTAATAGGCGACGAAACGTATTGTTCGAGCGTGCCGTCACTTTCAGGGACGAATCGAAACAAAATGTTGTGAAACATGTTTTCCCTCTTGATTTTGTTTTCTTGTAAAGTGGGATAAACATTATTCTTTTGTCTAAGCCATTTGTTACTTATTATAGTTTCATATATTACTGATACTTTTTCACGGGATACTTTAAGCACTTATACTCATATATGAGTATCACATCTCACATTATAACTCAGGTATGAGACCTATATGAAAAAATAAATAAACCGACTCACGCTTAACATTAGTTTTTTCCTATACTTCGCCATTTCATGTTCAACTTCTCACGTTTTGTCTACGCACCAAGCCGCAAAAGCGCGTCTATACATAAATATGATACGATGCGTATCGTTTACTATTCAGCTGAAATCTACAACGAGCGGCGTAAAAATTCACAACATGACATCGCAAACTGTCACGTCACAAGTTACGACATCATACCGTAGAATCTCTCGGTACACTCTTTCTTCAAAATAGCTTTTATTGCTCAAATTTAAAATTAACTGTGTTTACATGGGGTACCTACCTACACACTATATAGTAGCTTTAAAACAGCCAGCCGCTCGGTTGACTATAATCAACAAGGGGTTATAATGATAATTTCTCACTACTACTTATCTTATAAGTACTCTTTCAAGCTACTGTACAGTACTGTGAAAAAATATAAACTCAAATCATTTTTTCAACATTTTTAAGATTTAACTCAAACAAAGTTACCTCAAACATGTTCATCTAATAGTAAACATATAAACATGCGTGGTAGGTAATATGGTTTCTTATTGTGTGACCTTGACGTCGAACGCAACGCTCGTAATCAAAACATCGACTTGCACTGTAAATAATTATAAACCCAGTTACATTTAAAATGTATTAGGGTAAAGTGCTTGCGTCTTTTATTTGTTATATAGAAGTTTATACTCACGACTCATCTTATTTTGTGGTGATTATATTTTAATTACCTTGGATAATGCCTCGTGGTAAACAATTAAGTGATATAGAAAAACAAAAAAATATCGATTTGAGAAGTTGTGGTAAAACTCAAAGGCAAACAGAAAACATTATTGGTAGATCACAGAGTGTTGTAAAGATCTTTTTAAGCTAAGAATTGAAAATTATGGCAAAAAAAAAACGATCTGGCCGACCTTATAAGTTTTCTTATACTGTGAAACTGTTCTGAGGGAATTATCGAACACTGGAGCATCGTCATCGGCATTAGTATGCAGATATAACTTAGATTGTGATCCGAGTCTTATTAGAAAGTGGGCAAAAGCATCCGGCATTTCAAATATCGAAATTATCTTAAAAAACCTGTTTTAAAAGAGCATCATATTGCAGACCCACTTAAATTCGCAGAAAAATATATAAAAAAGGGAAGAATTTTCACGAAGAAGCAACACGTTATTTTTTGTGACGAAATAAATTTAATTGTGATGGTCCCGACGGTTTCTAATATCACTGGCATGATTAAAGACACAATACAAAGATAATGTCACATCGACCACATGGTGGTGCATCAGTCATGGTATGGAGAGGAATTACTGGCCATCTAAAGACGGAAATGGCGTTTTGTAGAGTTCGAATGAACGCTGCTAAGTATCAAAATCTGCTATATGATTACTTTTTACCCTTCATAACCCTGACTGAAAACGAAAACAATATTTTTCAACAGAATAATGCTCCGATACAAGTTTCTGAAAGTATAAAGAAGTGGATGCATGACTTTGGAATATCGACATTACAATGGCCAGCGTGTAGTCCGGACTTAAACCCAATGGAGAATGTATGAGGGATTCTAGCAAAGAAAGTTTATAATACAGAAAAGCCTCCTATAAATAATATTCAACAACTCAAACAGAGACTGCAATCTTATTGGTCTGCAATTTCACCCACCGAATTAAAAGAGTTAATTGATAGCGTACCTAACAGGTTACTAGATGTTATTAAAAATAAGGGTAAATGGACAAAATATTAGCTAAATATAACATATCATTATGCACGTTGAGTTTATAATTTTTCACAACGAACATCCGTAGATTTTTTTATTTTAAGTTTTTCTCTTCATTATGCTAAAATACCAAGAGTCTCTATTTATGTTAAGAGAGTAATTAATTATTAAAATTTATTGAATAAAAAATTATTAAACGATTGTTAATTATTTTAAAATAAAACTTGTAAATCTGTTTGAGTCTATATTTTTTCACAGCACTGTACTAATTTATTCAGTATAAGTTAATATGACCATATTCAAAAAGGGGATACCAAAATGACACTCTTTTCTTTATATAATATATACCTCTTATGTAATCTAGGTTTAGTCTAAATTTAAAATAAATCTTATATCATATCTGCATTAACAGTTTTATTTAACATCATTATTCCAACAAAAATTTGTGCATATTATCTAAATTTAATAGATAAAGGAGAGTTACAATTATTAAGTAAATTAATCTATAAAAATTAATAGAATTTCTTCACTCCCTTACCCTACTTCAAAGGTTATACAATAACAAAACTTTTATGCTGGAATTCAATAATGAATCTCTATAATCCAAATATTCCTTACAGGGTATGGGGCCTTGTGTGTCAATTTTGATAATTGTTACTTAAAAGTTTTAGAATGTAAGTTAATTCTTTTTTTTCTTATATTGAATAAAATATAATCAATTAATTAATAAAACCCTTCGGATGTCCGGAGAGGGCTCTTTGTTCCTATCATCGAAATTACAAATCATCACTGCAAGCAAGGTTCTATACTATAATTAATTATAACTCTTTGCCTTTTAAAAATGAATATTAGTAAATCTATCTCCTAGAGTGCCAACATAATTTCACCATACCAACCATATAATCAAAACAACAAGAAGCGACATTACAGGACATGGAAATAGAGTTTTTATTTGCATTCCAATATTATAACATATCTGTCACCATTGACTTGTGAGGGAGACATAGCACTAAAAAACATTGGATTTAAGGTAGATAATACGAGGGCAACAAGTACAAAGGATAAGTAGTTGAGATTATATTGGGACGTGATTATTACGTAAACATTAGTAGAATACGGGTGTAGTGTTTATACTATTACCGATAATTACACTTCATGCTTATTACATTTATGACATTGCTTAAATTAATTATGAAAAAACAAATATTTTATACTCATTGTCTGGTCACGTGACGACTGATTTTTGTTGCACGTAACGTCACATCCCTCGTACTCATGTCAGAATTGCTGTATACATATAACGATATTAGTTTCAGAGTGCCGTGACGCCATGACAGAAGTGGCGTTTTCGCAGAAAATATTGAAAAATATTTTTATGTTTAGATTCTAACTTATTATATGAATGATACTTTAAGAATATAGATATATATCATGCATTTCTATAAAATAAAAATACCAAAAAAGTTGTCTACACCCCTATGGGCCTGCTGGTCGCTTGAAGCATTGACAGCTGGACGGTCGCTATAGCTATGTACACTTAGCTATTATCCGGCCGGTTGCTATCAATATTTAATGTGCTGACTTTTTTGAACATTTAGTAGATCTTCAAACGATATTAAATCTCATTTTACTTTTTACTTTTTGAGCTGTTTTAAATATATTTAAAATGTTGATTGCTCTCATCTCGAGTTTGCAAATGTGGATGCAACCAGAACCTTTTTTGATTCGTTTTCTTTATATATTGGTCGTCGTTATTTTAAATAACTACGATTTCTTAAGGTTACTGAAATAAGTTGATGAAATCAGTTATCACTACGACTTTATCCTCACTTTATAGGACAACCACCATCCGGTAGGCCGCAGTTGTAACCGTATCTTGCAGTCTACCGGACAGCTAGCCTGAATACGCCAAACCCTTAGAGAACCGCTATACATTTAGAGTTAAAAACAAAGATATTTACTGTGAGCATTAGTGGAACAAGAAGTCTCGTGAAGATACACTTTCGCTCCCTTAATAATAAATCTTATTAAGGTTAAGCTCCTTATAAATCAGGTCGAGATAAGCAGATGTGGTTGGCAGCTACCTCGGTATTACATGGCTCGCCTGTCTGGAAGAGGTTCTCGATGTACTCGAGACTCTAAATGCGCGAGGGGGACTATAGGTCCAGAAAAAGGAGTGAGCGTCCTGGTGACACTGACAAGGCTTCCTGGATTTCATCTCGAGGGAAGGGTTCACCGCAGGGGTTTTTGTGGGTTCCGGTGCGGGGTGGCTAGCCATCTGGCCACCAGTTGTAGAAAGGAGCCGCGCTGCGCCATTTGCGCGGTGGCCGGGCTCTCTAACGGACACAAGATGGTCAGCAAGAGCTGTCATCCCCCAACCAGAAGTGGTAAGCCGGTCCCCAGTTCCCGGGTACTGCGTGCGGAACCAGGTCGCGCGCCACCGAGCGAAAGGACACGCATTAGCGTGTTCACTAGTTCGGGGGTGCGTAGTCTGGAGCGGCACCACTACTCGCCGTCTCTCTACATGGGTTCTCCTTCTAAGAACACAGGTGAGAGACGGGGATGTGATGCGAGTGCTACTGGAAAGAACCCCTCCTCACAGGAGGAGGGGAGGGATGTCCCCGTCTCGCACCATGGCGGCGGCGTCGTCGGAGCCGGGACTCCGTTCACTTAGTGAGCGGAAAACCGGGCCTGGGCGCGCATCAGGTATACGTCCTAGGTTATATTCGACAGACGGGCCGCCGGCGGCAGGGGCTTGGCAGGCCATGGCGAGCACTTGTGGAGGGATGGAGTTGGCTGCGGCTTGGTGGGGCACTCACCACTTCGGCGTTTTATGAGTCGTTGGGGGAGGGGCCATGTCGACCAGCGGTCGACACCATGACAGCGGGAATGCTTTGGTTTGTCGTCATGGGCGCCAGGGGACGTTGGCGCTGGGGTTGCCCGAGAAGTTTAGCTCGAGGGGGAGGCCGAGGCGACTTATCAAGGTGTTCGTCGGACGATAAAGGCAGTAAAGATAGCACAGTCGCGCATCTTTTCTCCCTAATGGAGGGAGCGAGGGGGATGATTACCCTCTTGTTCATTGCACACCCCAGTTGTCCGGGGAGGGTTCCTCGAAATTACCCGGGAAACCTCCTGGCCACAGAGAGGGAGGACCGTTAAGTCAGCCTCCCTGGTCTGGATAGTCTGGGTTTCCTTGCCAGTTACCAGGTTCCAAACCGATATGAAGGTAATAGGGGGGTTTTACATGGTAGGCCTGCTGAAGATAGGGGTTCATTAACCTCCGCAGCAGGAGAGCCCGGGTTCAGTCGGCCTCTCATCAAGGTCGATGACTTGTTAAGTTCAGCTCGGTCGGTACAAAAAGAAAGGGGTTTTTGTGGGTAGGCCTCCGGGAACCCACTGTGCGGCTAACCACGGAGTGGATTCGCGCATACCTAATGCACTTCCTGAGCGTAAAAAAAGGGCTGACAGCCAGTTGCACAAACGTACCATTAAAATTGTCATTAGTTTAAAGTGAGCATCATTCGATTACTGATACAAATTTTATATTCATTAGAACTTAAAGACTTCATTAAGCCTTAATGGACGTTTGAGCAACTGACCAATCATTAACCAAACTTCCCTATTATTTATTTTAAAGAATCACACATTTTTTTAAAATATTAATTATATATTGAACTTTATAGTTATTGCTGTAAAGCTACAAAAATCGTTGAAACTGTTTAAGCGCTCATAAAAAAAATTCGGCCGACCGTTTAAATGAATGATAGAGTTCGGAGTGACACCCTTAACTGTTTTATTGTTATAAAAACAAAAAGGACAAAATATCACGCGTAAAAGTGACCATGCGTGAAGCCGACATATTGTGCCGCTTGTAAAACAAATTCGCACATGTTCCCTTTTGAATAAAAACGAGAATATCAATTATTCTGCAGATAAACAAGCCGAGAGACCGCGATGCCAGTATTCATAATTGACAACGATTATTTGTTGGTAAAATTTTTATCCTTACGTAGTAAGCTTTAAGGTTTATTTTGTGAGTAACATAAAAAATGAATGTAATTTCTACTTCTGTTAAGATTGCTGCATGTTATAAACTTATATTTTATATTGCAATGTCAAATGATATTACCCTTATACAAAGTAGTATATTTTTAATCTGAACTCGAACTTTTTGTTTTAACTTAAATAATACATTTTATTTAAAAATAATCAAAATGAATATTTTTTTAAAGATGAATAAGAATTTTAGTTATTCTTCTTCTTTATATCTGCGTCTATTTAAAACTTAAATACACAGTAAATTATTAATTTAACGATTTACGTTTATTAAAAGTCGTCGTTTATTACGATATAAAAAAATAACCATCTATTAGATTAATAATAAATTCATGACCTCGGTTAGTTAAAAATAAATAAAAAAATACGCAGGTCTTTAAATAGTTATAAGCCGTCATTTCAGAATTCAAAGGTGCATAATCAAAAAAAAAAAAATTAAAAGTGATAACATAACTAACTACAGGTTTACTTACATAAATAAAATTACGAGTACAATAAAAAATTATACGTCAGTCATTTTTGTTGTAATTGTAATTGTTTGTGAGTAACTATTAAAATTTACAGTTTGTGCATAATATACCACCTCCACCATCGCAGGTAAAATGCTAGCCGCTACATCATCAAAACTTTATGATCTTTTAACTAATCTAGCATTCTTTAGTGTCACAATTGCGATTTCATGGATATTCAATAAAACTTTACGCATTTTTTTATAAATAACACAAAAAAATAGAACCGTCTTCAAACTTAAAAAAAATTAAAAATAATACTTTTATTTAAAGCAAATTCATTATTCGAGAGACTGGTTATCATTTATCGTTTAATATACATCTTCACACCGTATTTTCAGCCCAACTTCAATAGCAGTTTTTTAAATAATTAAGTCTCTTTCAAATAATAAATAAGTCTGAAGACGGTAGATTTAAAAAAAAAAACTGATATAAACATTGTCATTTCAATATTTGGTGAAGAACATATTTTGTTTTGTTATAAAAATAAAACAACCGATTCGATTTCGATGATATTTGATACTAGTAACATTTTTTACAAAAATCTTCAATAATTGTTTTTGGTTAAATGTTACAGTCGCAAAATATATTTTGAAAATCAAATCATCATGCACTTAAATTATGTGTAGTGCAGTTTATATCCATCATTAAATAAGATAACAATTTCATTTTACCAAGATAAAGTTATTTAAATTTTATGAAGCCTAAACAAACATATGTAAAACGAGGTAAACGTAGCCTATATAGATCACAAAGAAAATTTTCACAAATATCTCAAAGAATATCAAATTAAAAGAGAGGAAAGAAATGAAGTAAAAACTCGACGCACAGGTGCGTACCCCATTTATATTCTTTCAGAAGCTGAAATTGGGTATTATAATGTCTCGTTTCGCAGTATGACAGAGAATTTGCACTTCATAAGCGTTAAATTGGTCATTAGACCTTCGTCGTCAAATAAGCGGAGCAATAAACTGTGAAATATTTATTATAACGTACCCTGAGAACTGTAACACCTTAGAGAATATTTCATCTCTGAGTGACGTGGGTGTTAGGCATAATGTGAATGAGAACGCGCTTAATCGCATTTTTATTACCAACATTACTGTTTAAGAGTTTTTGCAGTAGAAGAGGGCTGTTTTAAACTGACCTGTTTATCTTAGAATAAAATCTGCATTTTGATACGACGGTTCTGTTTATGATAAAGTATGCCAAGTGTTTATGAGCGCATATGGCTTGATTTACATTATTTTTTATAAATCGAGGCGCAGCCCTTATATTATTTATAAGGTCATTTAGTTTAAATTACTTTAGTTTATACTGCGAGTATTACATAATTAATTTATATTTATTACATTTATGTGTGTCTTCATATTCAATCCAGCAATCTTGCTTATAAAGATTGATATTATAAAAGTTCTTACTATTCAATTCTCACTTAAAAATACAGACAGATATATACGAATCTACCATGGCATGTTATTTGTTAATGGCATAGCTAACAAATAAAATTATTTACAGACCATGGAGCTAGTCGTTACACGTTATAGATATTAAAATTAATTTTAAGCTGCTTCAACTGGAGCTTTGATCTTTGTATCTGATCTTATTAAACTTAGCAGTAAATTATGAAATATGACAATTCTTTGAAATGGTTGTCGTAGTCCAGGGAAGGTTTAAAGAATGAAAGGTCGTATCACCTTTCATTCTTTACATATTTAAGTCAATGTACACTTTAGTACATTGACTCATCTAGTTATTAATAATTAAGATTGTTTCGAAAATCAATCCTCTTTATACGTAGGAAAGCTCAAACTACATTAACTAAGAAAATAATGCACTAAGATAAATAAAGTGGAACCCTCTGTTCGTTTAAATCACACAAAAAGCTTAAACGAATAATACGAGCCGAGATGTTGAAGCAAATGATCTCCCTGCTTTACGGACCGGCGCATAGATTATGAAATAACGCCCTTACGTCAAAAAAACCCGACACAATACGCGGCCGCCAGCCATTCTTTTTATCGCAAACGATCTAATCATTCTTATTTTTTTATATCTTTTTATTCGGAGAGCTTAATGGCCGCAGTGCCTTCTTAGAAATTCAAAGAAATAAACTGGAACGTAACGTCATTTCCTTCGGCGGGACCGACACGAGTCCTGCCCGGAAATAGGATTGGCCCGCCCTCTATCGGGGACTAATCGTGATAGGACACGGCCTGGAAATAAGATTCGTGTCTCGCAGATTTTTCTTCATAATGCTACAAACGATAGTGGGGTGCCTTAATCGTTCCAGATTTTCCAGATTAAGCTTTTGTGAGTGTAATAACAGAGAAATATGTTCCATTTACTCCTATGTGTTGTTTCTTTTACATTAAAAGACTTATATTTGTATAGAGATTATATGTTAGAAATATTTTAAAGCGGTAAATCTTAAGTATCTATTTAAGAATGAACTATGGTTTCCCTATATTTATATAGCAGAAGATATTGCCCCGCTTAGGCTTAGAGGAGCTCGATGGCGCAGTGGCTAATGCGTTCGGTTTGCGATATTGTTGTCTAACAACTTTCACAATGGTCAGTAATAGGATGGGTGACCAAAAATTTATTATCTCGATCTCCTCCGTGCTTCGAAGGGCACGTTAAGCCGTTGGTCCCGGCTGCATCTGCAGTCATTAAAACCCACCGATCGGCACAGATATTTGCCACGCCTACAAAAGGACCATATTGTCCAACGCGAAAAACTTTAGAAATAACTGCAATTGATAGCTCATTTATATTAGTAAATGATGGTTGATATGCGAGATGACGGTTTTTTTTTGTAGCACATTTAGATTTAAAACTTCAACAACCAATGTTAGTGAGCCATGAATAGCGCATAAGAAATAATTACTAAATCCCAATGAAAACTATGGAATAAAAAACCTTTTACATGTTTTGTGCATCCATCGACTATTTTTCATCTAAAATAAACGCTATAAACCACCACGCGGGCCCAGTGTGGATTAGTCGATGTTAACGACTGCAGATGCAGCTGGGAACAACAGCGTAGCGTGCCTTTCACGACATAACAAATTTTTGGTCACCCATCCAATGACCAACCTTTGCAAAAGTAGCTTAGCTTCTGCATCGCAGATCGCGCTAGCCACTGCGTCATCGAGCCAAGGTATATACGTCTACAATATTTATTAAAAAAAATTGTTCGTCCTAATTTAATTTATTTGAATATAAAAGTGTATAATGACGTGATAAACCCAAAATATGCCATGCAAATACTTTATTGGATTGTGTTAAATAGCTTATGGTAAAACCCTAGTATCGAAAACAGCTCTGATGAGTTTTGCGATTCAAATGAGACATAAGCACGGGGTATTATCCGTGTTGTCTCTTTGTGTTTAGATAATTGTGTCGAATCTGCTTATGGACTTTGCTTAGCATTCTGCGTATTGATGATATTTTGTTTCTCTATTTGTTGAGACTTGCATAATATTTGATATGCTTGTGACACAATCTCGATATATCGTTATCTTCATCGTACTCTGTTCAATCTCAAACTTTAATCTTAACAATTACCTATATTACAACGTTATAAATTTAGATTCGTGAAAGCTACGAGTAATACGCCAAAGTTCCTAACACTTAAATTTTACATTCCTGTTAAACTAGAAATTCATGCAAATTAATTTCTTAACAATCATTTATACAATTTTTTTTAAAACAAGAACTAAGTAGGTTATAATGCGGATGCTTAATGGAAAACTAAAAAAAATATGAGGGTCCCTAACAGTAAATTAGTCTTAAATCACGCTCTCCGTGACTAGGTCAACGTTGTTTTTATTAATAGGTAGGTAGGTAGTTTAAACGTAGGCGACCCGCGTTAATCCCTCAGGAGGTAGCAGTTTTACGGTCTACCTCATACATGAACGGTGGACTCGGGGTCACTTCACAACGAAATGACGGGCTTATAGACACATTAGCCGCTATACGGGTTTTTTACGACGTAACACGCACGTGACTTCTACAGATATGACTTTTAAAATTTAAATTAACTACAACAATTACTTTGTTCAGTAGATTTTTCAAAATTTCGTGGCTTATTTGTATTCTTAATGAAAAATGCTTAAAAATCCACCAGCACTCTGAGATGGGATTACATATACATTAAGAATATTTCCCAAGATAGCATTGTAAATGCAAAAATTATTAAATATAATAAATTATTTATAGTTTAGCACATATGAAACCCACAACATTTATGTGAATAAGAAATTATAAAGAAAATACACAGAAGCATACGCAATAGCGTATGCTATATTATGCTAATACTGAACTCATCTCAATATAAGCCTACTATATTCTATGTGAATTCGAAAATATTAAAAAAGAAAATTTCATCATGTGCTACCTCATGCGTACCTATGAGGAGGCAGCACTCAGCAGTCTTGCGGCTAATCATGATGATTAAAAAATTAATAAGGAAATAAGTGCCTTGACTCAGAGACTGATTCACTTATACAACGTGTAAAAGAAATAACGCACACCCTCATACACTCCAGTTAGAAAACGCATTTATAATTATAAAACTAAAATTGGAATTTTACTTTGATGTACTAAAACATTGTTTATCTATGGACACAGTTATACTTATTGCTGGGTAACAGTGTGGACATCTTACAAATACACACAATGACGTAAAAATTACGACTTTGCATGCTACTGCAAGTGTGTATACATACAGAGCAATAACACAATGATACCACCTACTTCCATTAAAATATCTCGACATGAACCTTTATTCTGTTTCAAGATTCAAAGTGTTTTTTAAGTTGAGACAATATTTATAATTCTTACATATTATGGGTATTGGCTAGCATAGCCTTGCCATCACATATCACACAGCGGGCACAGTATCACCACATTGTGCCCTTAAGCAATTCGATGTTTTTACTTTACGTTTGTATAATGAAGAATCATCGCATGTGTAATTGAAAATTCGATAAATTCTAATTGCGACAAAATAATCATTCACTGGCACTGCCATGTTTATTTGTGGTATATAATTTTTCTTCTAGCTTATGAATTATTTTACTCTTTGTGAACAAGTCGTAGTCTAGAGCGAGGGTTCATTGAAAGACTGAAGTTTCGTTTACCATTTATTTTGTGGTAACAGTCAAAAGCCTTATGTTAGAAATCACAAACATATATATAAATCCTCAATAAAATAATCATATCGCGATTCAAAATGGCAGTGCGACATCTGTTATGCAAAATTGGAATTAATGTATCTATGAATATTTATGTATTAATATCGTATATGTAATTCTATTTATTATTTATTATTATTGAATACATTTTTTATCTATTTATATTTTATTATTACGTAGGACATGAACATTCCGCCCACCAAGGACATACTGCCAAATGTCCTTAAATTAGGGCAATGGAAAACAAATTAACAATATCAAATCGAATTATACGATATAACATTAATTACTGTTTTTAATCCCTTACTTATTCTTATTATAATCTCTTATTTAATGTACAAAAGAACAGCAAATATATTATAACACCTAAACGAAGTATAAAAAAGAAACAAAAGTACATTCTTTTATGTAACAACAAAACGATAAAAACATCTTATTAACTATAATTTAAGCTAATGGAAGCACACACACTTTCGATACAGGTCTTTTAATTAAGGAGTTCTTAGTGCGAATAGTAACAACTCGCGTTATTGTATCGGGACCGGGATGCTTCTGTTCAATTCTACCTAACAACCATTTACCAGGCAGCAAAAAGTCCTCCTTTAGTAAAACTATACTTGTTAAAGTTGTCACAAAAAAACTGATGTAAATAATTTTGCGACCATCGTAGCCGAAATCTTCTATTCTTTATCTGTATTATTGCCACTTCAAACAATATACATAAATTTAACAGGAAATCCCATACCAACCATTTTATTATGTCACATTTATTTCCTTTGTTCTTCAACCTTTTTTTTAATTTCTACGGTGGATATGTAAGTTCTATAACTGTTCTTTATACATCTCCTATAAACTGCTGGTACATAAACCAACATTGTCGCAGCGGACAAACTGTGAAACTGAACCTTCACATCATTAGCTTTTAAATTCAAACAACATGTGATTATGATGTATGCTAACACTGCGACATTACTACGGTAAGTAAACCATTCTTTCAATAAATTGTTTAATATTGGATGATCCCAGTCAATACCTGCTAACGATAGCTTCTGAGTTATACATTTTGCTAATATAATAGAGAGAGTAAGCCAATCCATCGCATCAAGTAGCCTACTTATGTCAGAAATAACTTTTATTTTTGTTACAGGTTCTATAGCTGCCGCAAGTTTGACGGAGTATTGAAAGACGTCAGCGCTAGAATCCAAGGTGAGTTCAAATATTTTAGTTATGGTATCTATTTTAATAATTAACTTTGTATTCGACATCTTTTCCTCTTCTATTATATTATAAATTAGTTCTGCACCATTACTCTTCCATTTTTGTAATTCGAAGCCCCCATTGGCTAATGTATTCTTAATTCCTTTATAAATTTCATAATCTTGTTTTATATCTTCAACACGTGTCATCAAGTCGTCTATGTAGAAGTCATTTAATATAATTTGTTTTACTTTAGATTCCTTAGCTTTATCATAGGCGGTTTGATGCAGTGCACGTGCAGCCAAAAATGGTGCCGATGCTGTACCAAAGGTTACCGTAACTAATTCTTGTTCTTCTATTTCTTTTTCAGGATTATCCCTCCAGAGTATACGCTGATACATCGTGTCTTCCCTACTCACCAGCACCTGTCGATACATTTTAATAATATCACCGACTAAACACACAGGATGTCTTCTCCAGCGCATTAATATATGTCGAAGATCTGCTTGGAGAGTGGGACCTACCATCAGGTTATCATTTAATGAAGTGCCATTTATTCCTTTACAGGAAGCATCAAAGACTACGCGCACCTTCGTTGTTTCTTTATCTTCACGTATGACTGCGTGATGGGGTAAGTATACACCTTTATTTTTTTCTGTATCTGGTACTTGAAACATATGATTAAGATCTTTATACTCATGAATCACTTTAGTATACTCCAGTTTTAATTTGTCATTTTTTGATAATCTTGATTCTAAATTTTTTAATCTGTTTTCAGCTATAAACCTCGAGTTACCATCTAAACAATCAAGTGATATTTCCTTAAATGGAAGTCGAACTATATAACGACCGTTTTTGTCGCGTTTTGTCGTTTCGACAAACAATTTTTCACACTTAATCTCTTCTTCCGTTAATATTTTTTCAGTTACATTTGGTTCAGCTTCAAGTTCCCAAAACTGTTTGAGAAGATCATCAGATTGTACACCTACGTGCATAGCAGTAACACAAGATAATAATTCTGAATTAACTGAAGAATCTGTCTCAACAATGCCCGAGAGAACCCAACCAAAAGCTGTATTCTGTGCTAAAAGATGACCACTTGCGCTCCGTTTTAATCCTATTTTGATGACTTGACTATAAACTTCGGCTCCTAATAAGATGTCAATTTTATTCGGACGATGAAAATCCGGGTCAGCCAGATCGTCTATAGTCAAAGTTAACACTTCGGCGTGACTTGTTTTAACAGCTGGAAGAAGAGATGTGATCGCCTTCAAGACATATGCGTTAATTTTTATACAATAATTCGGATCTACTCGCGATTTTAACTTTATTGTTACTATATATTTCGATAATAAATGATGATTACCGCCTACACCAGTAATAGTGTGCTTAGATATTGTTTTCTTTAAACCCAAATACTGAGCCGTAGCCTCAGTAATAAAAGAACCTTGTGATCCTTGATCTAGTAGAGCTCGTATCACACGAAAACTACCATCTTTCGACTCAGCTTTGACTAAAGCAGTAGTCAACAAAACTGTATTTTTATTCTTATATCCTGTCGAAAGACATGATACCACTGGTTGGTCATTAGACCCCTCCGCTACTACCGCGTTAATATTACTTTGTGATGATGAACCCTCCTCAACAGACTCAACAACACTGCTGGGATGCAGCAACGTGTGGTGACGTCGCTTACAAATATGACATTTGAAGTTCATTTTACACGCCTTGGCAGAATGGTTGCTATATAAACAAATAAAACATAATCCATTGCTTCGAGCAAACTCACGACGAGTATCATTAGATGCAGAAGCAAACTTTTTACATAGGGAAATTTTATGATTAGACGAACAATATACACAAGAGACTTCCTTTTTTTCCTTTTGTATAACAAAAGACTGTGAACATCGTGATTTTTCTGAGTTAGGCTTATAATCTAAATTTTCCAGACCGCGAAATCGACCCACTAAGAACTCCGTGAATTGTGCAAATGTAGGTAAATCATCGGAACTGAATGACGATACATTCAATTCCCATGCTTTCCTAGTTTCTTTATCCAATTTTGCACTAATTATATGTATAATTAATATGTCCCAGGACGAGACATCAACATCTAGATTTTTAATCGATTCTAAACAATCGGTAGTCGTACTTACAAGCCCTTTAATATCAATTGCCGACTCCGAAGTTAAACTTTTTTGATTCAACAATCTTCTTAAAATACCATTCGCTAAATATCTTTTATTATTATACATGTCTTCTAATTTTTTCCAACTACTTTCATAATTATCTGCAGTTACATGAATATTTCTTAAAAGCTGTTGTGCTTCCCCTGTTAAGTGTCCCTTTAGATAATATAATTTCTGTGCATCATCTAAACACTTATTTTTGTGTATTAGACCCAAAAATAAATCTCTAAATGTTTGCCATTCCATATATTGTCCCGAAAACATTGGTATTTTTATTTCAGGTAACTTAACATTACTTGTTTCCACTCTACTCTTATTTTCAGAAAGCAACTGTGAATTAGATGACATTTTTAGTTTTGAAATGAGTTCTTTTAATTCCGATTTAAATCCCAAATAAAATTCCTCGACTTCATCAAAAACACTATTTTTATAATAATCAGACAAACATAAATCTGCCCTTTTAATTTCAGTTATAATTTTAACATGTGTAGAGTAAAATAAACCCCATTGTTGCTCTACATTCTCTAATCTAGCTTCGATATAAGACAGTGTTAAACGTTCTTTAGGACTTTTCTTAAAATTAGTTCTACTTTTTAATAACTTTGCTTTAATATCTTCCTGAATATTACTAAATACCTCCATCTTTCAATTCAAAATCAATTTAAATATAACTATTTAGTAACACTAACTAATCTATAACAACTTATAAATAAAGTTAAAATTAAATTGTTCAATCTTCTATGTCTCGTCCAATACAAATATCTTCGAAATTTTTTCTAAGTCCACAGTCAAATCTTGAAAATTTTGCAAGTGTTTTAAGTTTCAACCCTGACCGAAATCGGGCGTAGGTTCCCCGTATAAACCACTTTTTGCCTAAAACTTTTACAAGTCCCTAATCTAATCTTCTAAGCTTGAAATTCCCTAAGCTAAACTGCTCCTATTAATAGAGTTCAAAATGTACTCACAATTTCACCACTTGATCACTCACACACCAATACTCGTCACCGATGTTTTTCAAATAGCGCCTTCTGTTTGCGCTCCGCGGCTTCCACTCTGCTGGCTCCTCCCGCAAGTCGCTCCTCCAGCCTCTGCAGGCTGGTTCCACCACCGTGACGCCACCACTGACGTCGCTGTAGGGATGTTCTGAACAGCGATCCACTGTCCAGTATTGCTAACGCGGGTGGTAATCGACCACCTATGAAGACTACCAAAAATTACTTCAAGCCAATCCCGACTCTAAGGACCATGAACAAGTCGTAGTCTAGAGCGAGGGTTCATTGAAAGACTGAAGTTTCGTTTACCATTTATTTTGTGGTAACAGTCAAAAGCCTTATGTTAGAAATCACAAACATATATATACTCGTAAATCCTCAATAAAATAATCATATCGCGATTCAAAATGGCAGTGCGACAACTGTTATGCAAAATTGGAATTAATGTATCTATGAATATTTATGTATTAATATCGTATATGTAATTCTATTTATAATTATTGAATACATTTTTTATCTATTTATATTTTATTATTACGTAGGACATGAACACTTTGGTTTATAAGAGTAAAATAATTTAAGAGCATTTTAGACTCATAGAACATTAAAAGAAAGTTAATTTTTCTGTTTTTTTTTTACCATGCTTTATTTTATTTCAAGCTTAGAATATAATGCATTTTAAAAAGCTTTATAACTTTCACTTCAGTTTATTCTTTGTATATAACGGCTGTAATCGTCACAGGTAACCATTATTTACTCAAATTTTAAATTTAGCAAATAAAAACCTCTATTGCAAGTTGTTGAAATCGAATCAGTATCTGATTTTAAGCAAACTATTTTCAATATGTCCGTTAATTATGCTACACGTATGTCGAATATTAATTTATTTCTTACTTGGGCAAGTCAAATGATCAAGTATATGTAACTCGACTATCAAACAAACTGCAACATTGCCGAGTTTGCAAAAATAACTGGCAAATCTCTTCTTGTTAATTTCCTTTCAATTCAAATCAAAATTTCTTAAATTTATTTTGCATGTTACAGGTAATTATATAGTATTTATTATGTTTTCACAAGTATCTATTGATTTCGCTTACTAGTATATCACTTAAGGAATATCTGATGTGCTTTCGGGAGTCAACTATTTTGTGCCGCCGCAGCGGGTGCTACGAACCTAGAAAGAGGTTGCATTTCGCAACCTCATTGAAATCCACTTACGCACCATGACGGCATTATTAAGAAAATAACTCCATTCATTTTTTGACTTTTTTTCACAACGCTTGAAAATAATATTGTTCCTATAAATTTATCTAAATTTTATCACTATTTATAATTATTTTATCAATAATTTAAATGCAGAAAATTTATAAAATTGTAAAGGCACATGTTTGAGTTCCGGTGGGGTTTATAAGTTAGTAAGTTCTCTCGATTGTATATTAGGATACTATCACATGTACTTTTGGGAGAATCAAATTTTTCTTATGGTTTTTTCTATCGCTCTTCATTATATTATTGACTAATTTACATGCCGCCTCGGACTAATTAGTTAGTATTATGACTAAAATTTCCATTTTTCGTTTATAAGGTCACTTAGGATATTTAAGATTCCTTTTTAGCCACCCCACACGGTATCACAATAATTTATACAAGAATGTGAATATTTCATTGGACTATACAATAAAATGATAGAATTTAGATTAGACAAGCCTATAAATATCCCTCAAATTTATGACATCAAACTTGATAAGCCGTAAGCGCGGCATGGGAGTGATAAAAATAGAAAACTCATACGTCACATTACATTAAAATATATTTATAATTAATAGCAGTTTTCCCTCGACTTTGCCCGAGGTAAATATAGCCTATGTGAACCTTGTATGATGTAGCTGATTTAGGCGAAAGAATTTTAAAAACCCATCCATTAATTTCGGTGCCTATTTGATAAAAACAATCAAACCTTTACAAAACTATTATAGATAATATCCTTTTATTAATTTAGTTAAATTTTCTTATCATTTTCAAAATCTGACTTTTCGACTGTGTGTGTCATTGTATCTTGTTATTAGTATCGTGCTACTAAATAGAAAATAATAGGTTTTCCATTTTGCAACGCACATCACATACACAAATTACATACAGTTTACAAATATGACAGAAACATGACAACAATAACAACAAGAAAGGAAAAAAAAATAATGAAAACACTGAGATCCAAATAATAACGAGAAAAATGAATTCTTAGAAAAAAAAAACAATACTTACAGTCTTGCTTCATCATCGTCATATCAATGTTTCCAGTCCTGCGGCACAGGCTTTTTCTATGTATGCAACAAGTCACAACCCAACACGAGGTCCTAGTGCAGATTAGTGGCTGTTAATAACCAATTGTTAAACGTGCCTTCTGTACTATGGAAGAGTTCGTGATAACATATTTTTGATCACACATTCAATTACGAGACATTTTGAAATGGCTTTAACCAGTGCGCTATCGAGCTCTTCAGTCTAGGTTATCGAGTGGATATTAGCAAGCATTTCTAAAAATTTAAAAACAGATCTCATATCAAGATACCGGTTATCACTATCCTTCATCTAATCATGAAATAATTTTGTTTTATTTAATAATTTTTTTTAGTATATAAAAGAACGCTAAATTTATGTACCGAAATACATTTAACAAGCTACATTTATCACAGTTCTATTACTAAGAATTAGGATAAATATACATCGTAAAAATAATCTCTTATTATAGAAGCCGTTGGAATTTTTATTTTGAAAGCAAAATTAATTTCCTTGGTAAATCTGCTGTTCGATTCAGGAACATCGCTATTTTTAACCGACTTTAAGAAAGGGGTTTATAACGTGACAATTGTGATGAGCAGATTTGGATATGCTTAAAGCATAGCATATTCATATTCTTGAAATTGCATGCAAAAATATAAAATATCAAACGTCAACCCCACTTTAACCCGTTGTTATTTCTCGCTTTAAGCCTTCCAATTTTTTATTATATTGAAACTAAAGAAAACAAAACATTTCTACAATAATGGTACTCAAGTTGGTTTCGACCGTAAAATTTTACGTTCCACCCCTCACTAAGAGGATTATCGCGTGTAATCCCATCCACTACACTTTCAATCAGTTTTTACTTAATGCTTAACAAGTTTAACACTCGTTAAAACGTGTGTTTCAAAATTGAAATATTGAATAATATGTATAATCCAAAAATTTAATAAAGGGGTTCGAATATTTCATATTTTATGAGTTATGTAAAAACTTAAAAAATATTTATAAAGTAAAAAAGGGATGATGATGATGGTACATTAATAGCGTTGCCATGTATACCGATTTCAGCGTCCAGTACAGGGACGTCCTGATTTTTAGCTCAAGCTTAAATATCCCGTTCGGGACAGGGATGGTCCAGGTAAGCATTTAATTTCAGGACCAGGCCTTTTCTATAGATATATTCGAAATTAATCGAATAGGGAGAATAAACTAGAATGGAATATAATAGAATTGGTGGGTGTTAACGACTGTAAATACATATGTAGTCGTAAAAGCACGCTTAACCGTTGGCAGCTTAAAGTGCCTCAAGATAATAAAATTTGTTAATCAATCCTATGATCGGCCCTTACGAAGTTGATGAACTTCTGCATCACAGACTGAATCCACTAAACACAGCGCCACATAGATCCTTGAATAAGTAATAAAAGCTATATTTTAAATTTCTTTTTATGTTTCGCTTTTGGTGAAAAAGTTCTGCTTTTTATAAGGTTCTACAAATCCCATTTTTTCGGAAAGGAAAGATGACGAAGCTGACTTTTGAATTTTTATGATGCTTTTTCGGAAATACGATTCTTCAAAGCACATACTTTTTAGTAACTAAACAATAGAACTTGCCTTTTAAAACTAATTTTTGATTTATCATTTATAACTTTATCGTGGTCTGTTCAACTTACATAAATTAATGCAGGATCGGCGATAACATAGTCCACCATATACCTATCGAATGTCTTAAGATCAACATTGATTACAACTCGGTGATGATCGATTTTTTTTTAATTATTCTAGATCCATAATAAATCGTAGGTGAGTTTACGTGAGAACTTACTACTGAGAAGCAAGTACGGAGTTACGAATCATTATAATTTAAAATTATATTGTTATTAGATATTAACAACTTTTTAATTATATGATACATCATTAAAATATAGCCGCCATATTTAAGAAAACACTCACTTATTTCACCGGTTATCCCTAAAATTGTGCGTGCCTCTTATTATAAAGTATGTAATAACATATTAAATTGAATATGGCATTCTTTAGACGACACAAAAACCTTATTTGATGACATTGTCTCGAGAATCAAATGAGAGGACTTAATTAGCTTATTTCAAAATTTATATATTGTGTTCTTCTTAATGAGTTAATTATTTAAATAAAATGTAAATACATACATCTAAAAACAGAGACCATAATTTTGTGTATTTATTGTTTACGAGCTGTCCCGTCTCCTCCGTAACCCCACATTAAATAATGTGTCAAAGTTCAAATAAAATAAAATCGTTTCTGAACGAACTCTGACTGGGTAGAACAGAAAATAACTTTTTTTAAGGTTTTAGTTTTAAAAGACAGACTTTGACAAATACCTATTAAATTTTAAAACCTAAACTAGCCAATTTGGTCCACCCGTTATGTTTTTAATATCTTGAGACTAATTTCGTTTTTATGCTGGATAGGTATATAGACTTGTTAGCACACAGAATGTTGTATGTAAGGGGAAATGAGAGTATGATTGTAAGTTTTCTTTTCTCGAAATTTTCATGTTCCTACTCTCTAAGAACTTTTCTCAGACTTCAATAAATATTTAATTAATCTGCAAAGTAAAAATGCGAAATTTACGCTTATGTAATTCAACTTACTGTACTAATATAATACTTAAATATACTAATATTATCAAGATGAAAGTTTAGTTTGCATAATTAGAATAAGTTCCGACTCTACTGGACCGATTTTAAAAATTCTTTCACCTGCGGATAGCTACAGCATACGCAGTTAACCTAGGCTATAATTACTATACTAGTACACTACATTATTCAATGGCCAGAGCTAATAAAAGGTTTTATATGACATTGGTGGTATATAACACGCGATAATCCGCTTAACTGAATACGAGGGATTTGGTACAATCCCCCGGCATCCCTCGACAATGTTAAGTCCTAACTGATTTTTTATTTGGCAGGCATGGACTTTTCATAACACAGGAAAAAGTATATTGCAAATAAGTCACCTGAAACGTTACAAATAGTAATAATAAAACTAGATATACACCAAAATCCAAATAACGAATGATACATCACAACGAGGAGCATAGAACAATACCGTAATAATAAAGTATTTTTATTTTTTAATAAAATGACGAATAAATGTAAACAAGTTCTTTCTGGGTTACGAGATCTAGAAGTAATAAGGGTTTACAGTGAACATTCATACACGAGGCGAGCTGTTTGATTTTCATATTTAAAATAATCAACATGCACCGCTGACATCAGTGGAGATAGAACGATTATTTTTAATATATAAATGGGTTATTAATGTAATGAAGTTGTTTGCAGGCAGGGAAAAAATAAAAACAAATTGTAACTAAACTAAAATGTGTGACTATGAATTTTGATATGAATTTCACCATTCGTCACCTCGACCCAACTTTTCAAAACATTGCTACTTATTTCATCGACAATACTCATAACAGCAAAACTATTTTCATTAAAGAACATTTTTGTCTACACTTTATTTTATACTTTAACAGTACCTATTTCTTTAATCATTCAGGTTTTCAATTGTCTTTTAAAATAAAATATATTTTTTTAAATAGGATATGTTTGAAAGCTGATATTATACTAATATTATAAACAGTAATGGGATTTATTGTTTCTTGGTTAGTTTGTTTTTTTTTTTATTGCAAAAGCCAAAACTACCACCATCTTTAAAAAATATTTTTTCTAGGGGAAGGTACATCATACGTGGGTAAAATCATAATTTACGGAGCAAAGTCGCGGGAAAACGGCTAGTATGATCCAAAGAAATACATAAAAAAAATATCAAAAATATGTCGAACGCGTCAATGAGGAATGTCTACTAGACAATAGTGACATTTAGAGTGAATTTAAAGACGGCTGCATTGTGAGTTTATACGCTATGTCTTGTAACAGATGAACAGATAGAAAGGACTTATAGTAAAAAACAATCTTATATTAAATAGCTAATAAAACGTGAAAAGAAGGGTCTGACCTACATAGATAAATACATAATCTGTCCTCCAGACAACGGCACTCTTTCCTTAGATAACAATTTCCCGAACATAAACACAGTTTATCTTCCCCTTTATGTTAGCGACAGGTTGGCAAACTGTCACTATTTGTACAAGGAAAGTATACGGACATAGGTATGTCAATTTATTGGTGGCATACCTAATCTTTTGGCTTTATTATCGCATGGTTTTTGTAGTATTACAGTTTTAGAAGCTTTTAGGGGCTAACAAAATAAACATTTAATAAAAAAATATTATAGACGATTTAATTAATTTGTATGTACAGTTATATTACTCTTATGCTTATATTGTAAAATTACTATTTCTACATAAGTTGATCGATGTATATTTGGAGTTGTAGGCCCCTTCTTTCTATGTGATCCTATCTATGATTTAAGTTGGTAAAAAATCTTCTTAAGTTCATATTTTTATTCATATTAGTACTATGGATCTGCCTAAACATCTGAACTCCATTTGGTGTAACAGAAAAATAATGCGTTTTTTATTTTTTTTATTTATTTATAATGGGCTCACTCTTGACCTCAATCTAGCCTAAAGACATAGATGAGATCTACGGTGGGACGAGCTTGCCCAGAAGCAATCTATTCACTCTTGCCTTAAATAGGTCTGGGTTATATGCACTCGGGAATATAGACGCCGGCAGGGACTGCCACTCCTTGGCAGTGCGCAGTAAAAAAGAAGAAGAAAAGCGCTTTGTACGGCACCTTGGGATATCAACCAAGTGAGGATGGTATCCCGCCGTGCGTCTAGATTGCCGATGCTAAAATGGTGAAGGCGAAATGATCTCATGTAACTCCCGAGCACACTCCCCGTAGTACATCCTATAAAAGACGGACAGGCAGGCGACATTACGGCGATGGCTCAGGCTGTGCAGTTTGTTAACTAGTTTTATGTCACTGATGAGTCCCTTAGCTCTGCGTTCCACCGAGTCCAGTGCGGCAAGCTGATATTTAGCCGATCCATCCCACAAGTGACTGCAGTACTCCATACACGACCGTATTCGCCAAATTTAAGGTTCGTAGTTAACTTCATGCCAAGGAGCTCAAGGTTGTCCGTCACAGCAATAGACGCACCCCGGAAAGTAGGAGTCAGGTCAAAGTGAGTCCTTTTTGCACTGAAAAGACACGCCTGCGTTTTGCTGGTATTGAAGCTGACCAAGTTGTTGTTGTGGGAGACAAGACTTAAGGTAGCATTCATACGCGTGACCATGGTCTCTCTCAGCAGATGCAAGTCTTTTCCACTGGTCCCTGCGTCGGATAAATACCTCTCCATGACCGTGCTGTCATCTGCATACCCAACAATGCTTGGAGTTAGCAGGTCATTAATGTGCAGCAGGAAAAGGGTTGCAGAGAGGACAGACTCCTGAGGAACTCCAGCTTCAATCGTTTTTAGGTCAGAGAAGTAACCGTCGATGACCACTTTGATTGAACGTTCACTAAGGAAGTCAGATATCCAGAAGCAAAAACCAGCTGGGATTTCATACGCTGGAAGCTTGCTCAGCAGACTTGAATGCCAGACCCTGTCGAAAGCCTTCAAGATGTCGAGAGAAACTGCAAGAGCCTACCCATGTTTCTCAATGGCCTCTCCCCAACAATGTGTGACATACACTAGAAGATCCCCAGTGGACCACCCATGGCGAAATCCTTATTGCTGGTCACTAAGGAGATCATTCTGCGCAAGATAAGTCAATAATTTGCTATTGAGTATCCTTTCCATTACTTTGCAATAATGGAGGTGATAGCGATGGGTCGATAATTACAAGGATCAGCTTGGCTGCCTTTCTTGAGTACTGGTTGGACATTAGCAAGCTTCCAGGACTTTGGAACCGTTTGATTACTTAGAGAGAGACGGTACAGGCGTGTCAATACAGGAGACAACTCGGGTGAACAGTTCTTCAGCACTCTTGCAGGTATGCCATCAGGTCCATTAGCCTTATTCACGTCTAAACGCTGTAACACTTGCCAGATCTCTTTATTGTGTATTGTGATCGGTGGCATTGAAGAATCACATCGAGGTAGAGTTGGAGGGATTTTATAGCCCGCGTCTAGGCTCGAATTTTCCGCAAATAAATCAGTTTTGTCAGTAGCGGTGTGCATTGGAGGCAGCGTTGGACGACAGAAATTGGTTTCGACTGATTTTGATAATTACCAGAACTGCTTGCACCCAGAAGGGTAGGCGAATACAGACAGCATACATTGTTATTATCAATGAAGGCCTAGACCCCCAAGTGCTATACACAGATGCACATTAGACTGGAGAATTTTATAGTACGTAACATACTTGTCGACTGTAGCTTAAAAATTACAAAAAATAGTTTTGGTTTTTGTAGTGACACCGACGTCGTCGAGATAATGTAGTTCTTTCAGTTTTTACTATATAGAAACTATACTACTTATCAAATTTCTTCAATAAAAATTAAGGGAACCCATCCAGCATATACCCTATCAAAAAAAGCATTAGGATCGGTCCCTTTACTGACGAAGTAACATCGGAAAATAGAAACAAAAACATTGAGTCGAATTGAGATCTTCTTTCTTTGATAAGCAGTTTCAATTAACATTAATTTTAGTAATACTTTAACACACAATACACGTTAGACTGCTGCCCAGCGGTCAATGGTATATTGGAAATACTATTTGACTCTCCGCCGGCGGATCTGCCTACACGGTTCTATCCATGTGTCTTTTGAATAGCTTATATTTTTAGCTACATATTCATTTATCAATCTACAAAAAACAAGCTTACATAAATACTTTACGGACACTATTAGAGTCAGTAAACTAGTAAATCGATTTAACTTAACTTAGTTTAAGCTTGTGGTTTACTCCTAACACTGTTCGGCATATAAAGTTTTGATTACAGAAATACTGGATGAGGAACAACATACAATCACTGTTTTGTCACCAATCCTGGGGATATTACCAGCTGGTGCCTCGTTCAATGTGCAAAACTTCATTTAAACGAATAAATGGAATCATATGCACTCAAAATTACAATTAAATTAAATGTAATTATTTACAAATTAAAAATTACACTGAAATAATATAATTGCATAATATTTAATTTCCAAAAGGACAACTTTTTTATTCTCTATGTAATTTATGAACTTGATCTGAGATTATTTAACCGTATAAAAGAGAATACCCTAATTTAAAAAAATAATAGTAAATATTCAAGCAATCGCAATCAACTTTTCTCCTTTTTTTCTTTAATGCTTTGATGTATTCTTTTTTCTCTAGTTGTATATTTTTTGTATTTTGAAATAAAATATAAATAGCAAAGATTTATTTGTACCATTTAATAAAATGTGATAAATTCATAGGTTACCTCAAATTATGGTTGATATATTGAGTAAATATATTTTTAATTTACAATTATATATTTATTTATATAACTATATTTTGTGCTATGCTATGCTTTTTTGGACTCATGTAACTCAGCATAAAAAAAACTAATGGAGGTACACCGATTAAAGACTCTAATTTCGCCAATAACAAAAGAAACCCCTTGCTCAGAAAATTTGGTACTTCCTAACACCACGGTCTTGAGCAGGAATGTTTAATCAATTTTTTAGGATACTGCATTTTTAAGGTTCAAATAATAAGAGCAAACATAATCGCTTTGCCATGCCATGCCGCTTCTCAAATTCAAACTCCAAAGGTAGTTTGCCTATATATAGGTAGTCTACCACGTACCTACTATATTGACACTGAAATTGATTAATTCATATTATATTTTTCTTTGATATTATTTATAATGAACACTTTCATTTTAATTTCACATACATAATAAGAACCGATGGCTAAGAAATATGTAAAATAATTTACTTACTTTAGGTATCATTGATACTGACCTATACTCCATTCATTATAGTATTAGACAAAAGATAAATAAGGTTCTTTTTATAGTATATTTTGTAACAAAATATCAATAAACATGTTACTCTTAAGACTGACGGCTTATTTGCAACATATCGACTTAAATACCAGCTGCTATACTTAACAGGTGTCGTTTAAGTTATCTGCTTAATCCCTTCAAACTTTTCGGTAGAAAAGCTTTTTAATTTTGTCGGATTATGATGTATTAATAATAGTCAAAATACGTAATCTGGGATTGTCATCCATTGTGAATGCTATTGCCTTTCTTGTTGTTTTGCCGTTTTCCGTGATTAAGTTGTTATTGTTTTATTGTAATTTTTTTATGGTTTTGTTTTTGTTATTGAATTTTGTTAAATATAGACGATGCCGGTGCAGGCCCGAGTGGCCTACAACAATTACGTGCATAGCCCCCCTACCTACCCTCAACCTTTGACATTTCAGGGACTTTTTCCAATGTCTTCATTATCGTTTAAGGTCTGAATAAAATTTATAAAATTCATCATCATCATCAGCCCTTTTACGTCCCCACTGCAGGGGCTCAGGCCTTCCTTATGGATGGTTAAGGAGGATGGACCCTCCACGCTGGCCCAATGCGGATTGGAGGGTATTAACGACTGCAAATGCAGCCGGGACCAACGGCTTAACGTGCCTTCCGAAGCACGGAGTAGCTCGAGATAATAATTTTTTGGTCACCCATCCCGTGACCGACCCTTGCGAAAGTTGCTTAACGACTACGATCGCGGGCCGCGGCGCTTATCCACTACGCCACCGAGCTACTTAACCGAGCTTTTTTTTTTTATTAATAATAAAAAATTGCAAACAAATGTAGGTTCGAATACCACCTCAGGTACCTGATACTGGTTACGTTTTAGGTGTTTTTTTAAAAGATAAATAAATAGAGATTATATTACAATACAAATTACTCGAAGAAAAGCGCTAAGCCGCACGCAACCCACAGACCGATTACGACTTACGCCATATGCTACGCTACTTGGCCAATATGTGAAAATAAAATCTCCCACATTATACCAAAAGGGATCCAATAACCGCCAAGGAACATCTGCGTAAAGGAAATTGATTATATCTTTAGCGCTTAGTAAACTTGAGAAGAATTTTGTTTGGTAAAGATAACGATTTCGTATAGATTATTTTGCAATGTCATTATAGGGATGTCTGGTGAAATAAGTTTGTGTTAAATATGGCGTCTATATTTTTTTAATCGTCTATATTTGTCTAAATATCCAGTTTTGTGTTTTTCAAAAAAGATAAACATATGCTGGGAATAATAATCATGAAATCAGACAGTTTAAGACAGCCAGTAAATTATAACAAAACTTTTTCAAGCATAGGTATTCGTGGTGATCAAAATATTAATACCAAATCCGGGCAAAATATGTTATTTCCTTTTTTAATCGTATTCAAAGGAATCTTTGCACGACACGTCGCACGCACGCCACATATTTCTCGCTTCGTGTAAAAATATTAACACCCGTTCCCTGCGAACATGTAAGGGTCTTAAGCAAATACAACGGGCATGTAGACGTGTAGCCCGATGTGAGACGGTTATTCAAATCCTTAATAAAAACGAGAGAGCTGTATTCAGCAAAATATGCTCATTTTATCGTTTTTCCCGACACAATAGTACTTAACAAATCCTTTTATAACATTATAAAGGAATTGTATGGTACACCAACAATTATTTATGTGGTTTACATATGTATATAATATTGTTAAACATTTTTTGTTCCCATACCATTAGTCGAATAGGGATGAAGCCTAGGTAAATAAGAAATTCTATTTAGTCCATCAGTCAGATAATAGAAAAATACCAAGCAAAATCGATAAGTTAAATAAATTAGCACTTTCATAACATAACTTTAAAAAAAGCACAATTAACGACCTCCATATATATATTTATTTTAAACTATAATAGAGATTTATCAAGTTTAAAATCTTATCAGATACATATTACTCTTATTTAGTTAACTAAATAATACAACTGGTAATCTCCAGACTAACGTTGCATTATTATGTGCAATGACAAGTGAGATCACAACTTCAGTTCTAATCAAATAACACAACTAAACTTCTAACGTCCATATAATTTCCATTTTGTACTGTAATCGATGTTATCTAAAGTAAAAATAATTTTTATTTTAGTAGAATTATAATGAAGATAAATCATCAGTCTTGTTTTAAACAGTCATAATTAACTTAGGCAACTTTTATTCTAATTTAACATTAAATTCTTTATCTGGCTCACAATTGAGATACCAGCTTCATTTATACACTGATCTACTTTTGTAGCCTATGTTATGATCGTAACCAGTTCTAATTTTTTAACAAATCGATGAAATGTCATGTGTAAAATTTCTGGTACTTTGGCGACCGTTTTTATTTTTCTTCCGACTTGTATGACAGTTTTTCTTTTTTAGGTACGTACATCCTGAAAAATATAATAAGGGTCTTAAAAATATGATAAATTTGAAAGTAAATTGGGGTGAGTTGTTCCGGGGAACAACCAACCTCTTTAGAAGAGAACTTGTAGCCCCAATTTAAGTATTTGTATAAAAACTGTCGTACTAGCAAATTAACGAAATCAATTGAAAAAACATTCAGACAATAAGATACCTAACTAATGCCACTCTTAAGTAGGAAATAATACACATAAATTGGCCAATAATATATAAAAATAGACCAAAAAGATTATATACGAAAAAAATTACTCACGTGGTATTCTAATAGCAAGATACAACAGCTACACAGCACCCGCCGCTGTAGGAGCCACTAAGATAGTCGCCAGCGCTGCGCGTCATCTGATGCTTAAAAGACGCTTTTCATCATTTTCCTTTAAAAAGTTATAACTGTCGGAACAACTTTTAGCTCCGGCCTCCCCTATTGTTGTTTTTAATGCCAGGAAAATTATAGTAATACGCTATTTTTTCGCATTGTTGAGTATATTTTTTTGTAATTTCATATTATATTTATTTTAATAGAAGTTCCATATCTTTATACAGTAGGTTCATCATAAGCAGCATCGAGTTTATAGACATAAAGCTAAATTAACAAAATAGGAATTTCCTATCAGATTGAGTCAACACGAAGGGAGTAACAGAATCTCATAATTTGTTTAGAAGAATTAAAACATACTACGCGTGGCACAATCCAAACCATGCGACAAGTACATGTAGCATGACAAACTCGAAAAACACTTTGACTAAACGCATACTGCACGCGAAGCATGACGAACCCGAGAACGTTTTGTCTACACCAAATGTCACTTTTCTCGGGTGCGCCTATACGATAACATCTCATTCTCGACACGTGAAAAGTGGCATTTGGTATAGACAAGACTTTTCTTGAATTTGTTATGCAGGAAACTTGAGCAAATAAATGTAATACAGATTTTGTTAATGTGAGAGTCTTTTTGAGCAACTCGTTATTAAAATCAATTCATCATTGCTTCTTATCAAAAATAGATGACTTAAAGATAACAATCCTTAATAATTAGCAATATGCTAGGTAAAGTAGCTATCATCAACTGAACAGAATATGAGGACCATATGCCTGCCTTTGTGTATTCAATGAGTCTGTAAATTTTACTTTTATATCATAACACATTGAAAATAAAGAGCGTTTGTTTATGTTTTAGAAAAAAAATTGACCTTAAATCGTGACCAAAAGAGAATTAATTTTACCCGATCCCTGAGTAGGCATACACTACAGAGGAAAGATATTATGTTAGCAATTGGAGCGTAGTTACAAAGGTTTGATACATAACATACCCTATTAATAGCAGTCTATATTCCGCCTTTTGTTTCTATTTTATGGCCATCGAATCAGAACGGTCAGACAATAAACGGGGCTATTTTAATTAGACAGACGAATTTCACGAAAGAATGGCAACCATAACATTCTCGGGTACTGTAATCTCTGTAATGGCCGTTACTAAGATTAATAGAAAGGACGGACAGATCATTGGATCGTATTAAGTAGCCCCGGGGCTGTACATAGATGAGTACATAGCAGTGGTAAACAATTAGGGTATTCGTTGAGCTTACAAAATAGTGTAGGATAGTTGGTGATAATCAGATAAGATCCTTTTATCTTGTCCTGATTAAATGAAAACGTAGATAAGAGTTTTATTATCGGTGCACTAATCTTATATGCTTAAAGAGCTTTACGTATGTAGGTTTTTGAGCTCTAGAAACTATATGTTTAAGTTATTAAGATCTATAAGTAGTGTCATTTTCCTTCTTTGGTTAACGCAGCGCTCCTATGTCTGAACTATAGCTTTGATCAAATGACATACTTCGTTTTTCTAACTTCAAGTGAGTTTTCTCTATTAAATTGCGCTTATATTTAATACAACGCAGACAAGAAACATGTATCTAATTAATTATGAACTAAGATTAATTTAATTTTTCTAAAATAATAATAATAATTTCTATTGTCATATAAATACGCAACAAGACAATGTGAAGTCAGCGCCCTCTTCCATGTTACTAGTATCTATTAATTTATATTAACAATGAGATCCAATTATGTTACTTAATCTAATCTAATACAATAATAGAAATACAAAGTAAATCATGTGAAGTATCACGAAGTATGAGTAATAGTGTGTGAACCACTGACATTAGTGAATGGAAGTAAGGGTTAAAATACTTTGACTATTGAATATGGTTTTTTTTATTATAACTTAAAGCGACCAGCCATTACTTTACTTTTGTCTTAGTTTTGTTTAGGGATAGTCATTTTTGCTGTTTATTCTATTGTAAAGGAGTCTAGATAGGTATTTATGCTGGCGACACGCAAAAACCGTTCGGTGTTTTGGGAGATTACATACATTACATACATATGGTACGCTTATTTTTATATAGTTTAGCATCAAAAACTTTGTGTTATTTTATAAGTATTGTAAAATGTGTAGCTGAATAGCTGTTTAAACTTCACATTTCTCGTAGAGTAATTTAGTCGACAATCTAATTGGACTGAAGGTTTATGACTTTAAGGATCGATCTTTGAGCTCTTTCTAAGATAAGTGTATATGTATTCCATACATATGTTCAAAAGATAATATTCTGCTTATGATATCTTCATTAAACTTAGTAAGTGACGTTTTAGTGAAAATAAATAAATTTAGAAATAAGCTTTGTAATAAAATAGTATTAAGTTTTGTATAGCAGCTGATTGGATTTTTTTTTCATAAAAAAATTTAGAACAACTGACATTTGCAAGCTATTGATATAATATGGCTAAAAATTATTGATAACCATCGCTTATTGAAGACAATCATCTCCTTCATTGCAATCAACCCTATTTATAGCAAATATAGAATAATAATTATTATTATTAAAAGGTAACGTTAAATATTCAGCTGTCAGTACTAAACGTAGGCTTTAGTTTACTACTGAAAATAATTGCTTATACGAATTTGCGGCTGAAATCTAATCACGAGTCGGCTATAATGGGACACAGTCGAGCGATTAACGAGAATCGCTTGCAACTCACGCAGCCTTCGCAGCTGACTAACGTTTTAAGAGATTCGATTGATGGGTATGCTGTACAACAGTAGGCTATGTTCTGGCGAATTGCCATAGTTTTTAACGATTACAAGATTGAAGGTTTCAAGTTGAACATGAAACGGGAATATAGATAGAAGTAACTAAATCGTTGTGGTACCTATGTTGCCAACTTTGCAGTTCTTTCACTCTTTATGTTTTTTTTTATTATATAATGTCATCTTTTATAAAATTTGAAACCACAATTTAAAAAATGTATTGTGACTTAATTATAATTATATTTTTAAGTTTAATATTGATTAATTTAATTTGATACTTCTCTACATATTCTGGACTTGCACAAAATATGTAATTATCTTTTCACTTTATTGTAAAATCGAACTATAAATATGGATCACGTATATAGTGTAGCTCTGTTATGTCACGTTTCTGTGATTCCTTAACTCGTAGCAAATTACTCGCTTAATAAACAGCCTTAATATATGATTGCAAATTCGAAATAAAAACTATAAACTGATATAAAATCTTCATATTATGAATTTAATGTTTATTTCCAAATATTTTGTATGCAATTTTTTTATATTTTTTCGTATCTATCAGTCATGCGAAACTAGTTTTGTAAATAAATAATAAACTTATATATTTTTTCAGACTTTGATTTATTTGAACTATCAATAGGCGTAAAAAATTTTTTCAGAGACGTGATAAGAATCACATTCGACTATGTATATTCTGTTCCGCCAAAATTAATTCACTTCAATTCTGAGGACCTTCGAACGTGTAGGTGGGTCCTTGGTTGCGTGAAAGTGTACTGTACCATGGTAAGCAGGACATGTTCTCCGAACGATGAAATTTATAACTCTCATACAATAAAACCAACTCTATTCCTAGGCTACTACGTATCACAGTAACATTTGATTTTCTATATTGGATCTAATTATGGTAAGGACAGTTTACCACATTTTATACTCTTGACCTTTTTACTCTTTTAGGATCAATATACTATGAATAGCAAGTGTTTGACAACTTGTTTATGCCTATCACAGAATGATCACCGTTTAATAGTTAATAATTCTCAGAATCCTACTGACTTCAAATTGATTAGCAGATAAAGTAACAAGGCTATAGATTTTATTCCAAAGCTTATCTAGAGATAAATAGATTAGCTTTGGAATAAAATTGTTTGAATGTACATTACTATATAGTTGTTGAGTTTAGAGCACAATGGTAATAACGCTGTCTGTTTTTGCCTTTACAATGGGTCTGCAGATTATGTTAACTTTCATTTGGTTAATTCTTATATTGTGAACTGCATTACGCCAACGGTAGGGCTGGCCTGGTGATGATGTAGTTTAAATGAACGTTTTTCCCCAAAACTCATTTTATATGTATATGAAAACAAGCAATATATTATTACAGAAAACGCCGTCAGTACTTTATGAATTTATATTGCCCATATGGGGCACAATGTTATTCACGTAACATTTCGCTTCATTGGACCTGTCTGCCATAATAAATAAAATGATATATGAAAAATGATCAAAAATGAGCAAATAAAAGCCATGTGCGCTGCGTTATTACGAAAACCCTTCCCCGCAAAGCGATGAGTTGCTGAATCGTTGCCAAACTTTTTTATGGAAAAACTTTTTTGTGGATTTTATGCCAACAGTAAAATCGTATTTACTGTCTGGAAAAAAAAATATTGAGCCAATAACATTGCCCTTGCTTATTATAATATACTATTATTGTATGTTATGATTTCTAATAGATGCGTCTTGCAAAAAAATGCACATACACATTCATCAATCACCACCAAACTACCACTCTACACGCTTCTCCACAGAGCATCGTCAGGAGTTGTTAGGCCCTACAGTGCCAATCATTCGATGGTCGATAAATTATATTTTCATTATTTTCTTCCTTAGTCACTAAAGGGTATTCATATTTTACAGATGTGGTCTATGTAATTCAATTTTATTACACCTCTGCCATCATAAACATTTATTTTATTGAGATAAAATGTGTACCATGCATTAGTTAGCGTATATAGCATGTTAATGTGAATTTTGAAACTTTTCTACTGAAAATGAAGAGAAAAAACGACACTTTAGTAGTTTTTAAGATTTTATATCAGTATCAAATTAATTATTTTATTATTTGGTAGTATTTATATAAGTAGATCTAAATTGCTAGGAGTTGGACTCTGTGCTACGTTTTACCTCTGTGATAAAATAGTTACTTAAAATAGAAGTATATAGAACCTTTTTTCGTTAACATATTTATATAAATTGAGTCTTAAGCAATTACAGTAAAATTTCTACAAACTAATTAAGGATGCTTTTGGAATATGAAATTGTTTATTTGGTTTTTTTAATAAAATATTTAAACGTTTCGAATAACCACAATATATTGTTTTAAACTTTCATGATAATTAACATTTGAATTATTGCTAAAAACGGGATTGCCACCATGCATCTTATATATACTTCGTGATCATGGCGCTTCTACGGGTGGATAGAAAAGTTCGCGGCCTCAGCAAGAAAACGATATAAAATATAAGCAAAAGTTATTTTATTTTTCCACGTAATCTCCACTTAACTCTATCCATCTGGTTTCAAACACCTGTATACCGGTCATAAAAAAAAATTCTTAAAGGCCTTCAAAAAAGTACCCCACCGCAGCTTTGACCTCCTCATTTGATGAAAATTTTTGACCTCCAAGGTGTTTTTTTAGGTTTGGGAATAAATGAAAGTCTGAAGGTGCCAAATCAGGGGAATACGCGGGATGAGGCAGTAATTCAAAGCCATAAGCCATAGATTCAACAGACGTGTGAACGCGTGTATTATCCTGATGGAACAACACTTTCTTGCTGAGTAATCCTGGCCTTTTCTCATTGATTGTTTCGTGCAAGCGACGTAAAAGGGTGCAGTAATAAGCCGAGTTTATAGTTTCACCTATTGCAAGGTAGTCCACCATAATGACACCCTTAGCAAATTGTTTTGGCTTTTTTTGGAGTTGGTTTATCACGTTTTTTCACTGCTTTTTTTCACCGTTGCGGGTATAGTGGCGTACCCAAGTTTCATCCCTTGTTACATGTCCAAACAGTCGCGAGAAATCTTGAGGCGTATTCGTTTTTGTTTGACTGAACGCAATCTGGGTACCCACCGCGCAGAAACCTTAGAAAATCCAAGTTCATTGACTATGATTGTTGAGGATCGTCAGCTGAACCGACCTATTTTTATACCTTGTCTTTTTTTGATAGTTTTTTTTTTTAATATATTTGATTTTTTTATTTAATTTTTGTTTTGTATTGACATATGGTCTATTATTGATTGTCACGTGCTTTGACTAGTATATTTGTTTTGTGGAAAATATAGTTTTGAGAAGATAAGTTGTTTATTTTCGCACCAATGTCCACACCATTCATCGTCACCCTCTTCGTCGATAACAATGATGTTTTGTGTTCATTCATACGAGATGCCAATAGTGTCTGCAATCTACCTGATGGTCTATCTCCGATCTGTTAATATCAGATCACAGATTTTCCCGATGTTTCCTTCAGTTGTAGACGTCATACACCGGCCAGAGCGAGGGTCATCTTCAATACTCTCTCGTCCGCGTTTCAATTCAGCAACCCATTTTTTCACAGTCGTATGTGACGGAGAAGAGTCCCCCAATGTTGTTGACATATCTTCTCGAATTTCGAATCATTTCGAATCTCTTTTGAAGTAAGTTTTAAACAGGTATCTGATGACCGAACGTTGCTCAATTTTCTTCATTCTTTAAAAATGCTGTACAAAGGCTCACAAAATTCAGTCTAATTTAAATACGGTTAATGCTATTACAATATAATTTTACAATTTGACAACCAGAGAGTAAACTACTCGAATGAAGTCAGTTACATTCAAATAGTTTAAGTATTTATGTGTTAGGCTGCGAACTTTTTAATCCACCTAGTAATAGCGTCTAAATATCAGGAACTCGTAAATATAAAGTACATGGTAGCAATCTCGTTTTTTGGCAGTCATTCGGATGTCACAATAAACGATTTGACTCTGAAAGCATAAAAATTGTTGGTTGACATTTACAATAATATTGATGGTATAAAAAGATACTAAAAACGGTATTTATCTCAGGAGGTACTCTTTTACGTCTGGTACGAGTTACTTAGGATGTACATAAAATTACTCGTTCCCCGAGTGTCAAAGGCTTACACTGCCGCTAGCCCTTATATATAGTCGACGTTCCTGCTAAAAATTTCAGAATATATTCTAGTTTTTTTTTTCGTCGTTCAAAATGTAAAACGTTGCAACTTAAAATTCAATTTCATCGCAAATCCTTTGAAAGGCCATTTTACTTTGTTTGATAGTGCTAAAAGGTGAATATTATAGAGTTAAAAAAGCGGCCTCGATATGTAAAGTAAGTACTTCACGAATTTCAAATTTGGTTTTGTTTAGGAAACTCTGGTTTTAATTTATTCATAATACTGGGTGTAATATAAAAATGTAAGCCGAATTTTGGTCTCTAAGACTTTTAATGCTTTAGGTTTTGATGAAAGGCCTACTTATAATATATATTTTAATATTTTGCGGCATTATTTGATACTAGAGATTCGGGGGTCCTGTCTCTAAATTTTGTGAAGAGGGATGGTCATAATATAATAATAATAATAAAGTTTGAATATATATTATGTTCATCATCCCTCTTCCCAAAATTTCTTCTGTTCTTCTAATTATGATATATCTCTTCTTGCACTGGTGTCATTTATCAGAGTTTAATAACCTTCAACAGTACTGAATAAATAAATAGATTTGCTAAGGGTACTAGCACATAAATAAAAATGTAATAAAATACTCAAAAATCAAATCTTATAAAGATTTTAAAACATTTTAGTTTGTACGGCTCATCCTGTATGCACTGGAATTAATAAATATACCTCTAAAACTTGTGATGTGTATATAAACAAATTTCATTTCAAAGAAATCCCTTTTGAAGGAAAGCGTAATGTTCATTTTCCTTGACAACATACTTATAAACACGTGTATTTCAACATGGCTTAATCTTTATTAGCCGAGGAGAAGTACCACAGTGCCAATGAGCAACAAAACGGATCCGCCATCCAAGAGGCACCCTCCTTAATTAATTTCGGTGAAAGACGTTAATACTCCATAAAAATCTTCACAACGACCAGCGAAATTACTATATCAAATTACGTGCCACTTGTTGACTACCAGTATTTATAAAGCTAGAGTTACATGTAACCAATGTAACATGGGTTAAGGGACAGGGACAGCTGACGTGACCACGGGGGCAATAACATCTAGTAGCTCTTGAGATAGGACTTTTAATATTGGCCCTCTTTGACGTGCCGCATTTAAGTCGCGTCCACACGATCCAGGAGTCATACTAAGTGAATATTCTTTCTATTTATGTACGCAAAAGGTCCGTGTTAAATGTAACGTGAAAAACACGATGGTTGACTAGGCACGGGTAAGGAAGGGAAATTATCAGTTTGCAGTGCTTTACTTTTGGATTGGTTTGTGACACTGACTTTTGTTATTGATCTGATAGTGAGAAAGGTATGTAAATAAATTTAAACATCGCTTTTATGCTGACCTTTGCTACACATCTGACACTTACTTTTGGTTTGATTCCAAAATGATGTACAGAAAAATTTCTTCTGTATTTGAATACATTATACAATATACTATTTATCTTTAGGTTTTTCACCAGTAAAATTTCTGGGAACGGAATGTAGATCCTGTGATATATGTATGTAGTAGCTACCGGTTTCTACACTAAAGGAAATTGTTCTCTTCCAAGCCGGGTGTAGATAGCTTGGGAACCGAAGATCCTGTAATGTTTTTGAACGTTGTATATATTGTTTAGTTTCTAGAAGCACGAAGTTTAATGCATTCCTCCATAGATAGCGTAGTAGTGGCACCTTGTAATGGAGGCAGGAATATTGTTGTTTTCATTTTGCTGCCGATATTATATGGCAAAATAGATATAATATACTTTTATGAAATAATTCTAGAAACACTGAGGTGAGTCCAGAGATCCCTTGCAGGGTCCCGGATTTTTCCCTAGTAAAGGGTAATTTGGGAAAAACTAAAAACTCTGTTGAAAAGTCATCTATTAACACTATTATTAAAACAGAACTTTTCTTTTCAAAAAATGGAAAAAAATTAACCACTTTTAAGATAAGGATCATTACTTCAAATTTAAAAAAGTAAATGATTCTTCTTATCTTAAAAGTGGTTCATTTTTTTTAGAAACATTTAGCCGCGCTGAGGTTTTCTATAGTTAATTATATATTAACCGCTCGACTTCAATGTTTGTTAAAAATTTAATCGCTCTTAAGATAAGCACTTTTTTCACTTTTTTAAATTTGTAGTCGGTTCCATTTTTTTAAGTTTTTATTTCATCCATTTAGTGATATTGTGAGTTTTGGAGTAAGAAACATCACGCATACTTAATGCAAATTGAAGACTTATACGGTTTTCTCATAGATGCCATTGCCAAATCTGGACCAAATTGAAAATGGGACCGCACGGCAAGTACTAGCTTTCAAATAAAGGAACAACTATCAAAATCGGTCCACCCTGTAAATAGTTTTGAGGCAACAAACATCACGCATCCTTAATGCAAATTTAAGACTTAGGTTTTCTCAAAGAGACCATTGCCAGATATGGACCAAATTAAAATGGGACTGCACAGCAAGCATTAACTTTTAAATAAAGAAAGAATTATCAAAATCGGTCCACCCAGTAAAAAGTTATGAGGTAACAAACAGAAAAAATACAGTCGAACTGAAAATCTCCTCCTTTTTTTGAAGTCGGTTAAAAACTTTCGATAAACCATAGTTTTACTTGAATCGAAATATAACCGAATTCACCTAGTGTGACCTGCCCCTAGGATTGTTGTAATTTGACAGGGCTCGTGTTATGATCACGACAGTCTGCGTGTTATGAATACTGCTGAAATAGCAAACGTCCTACGCCGCCAGTTGATTTTTATTGACGTTGATTGTATATCCGGGAACCGTTGCATTTTTAATATAAAATGTTTGATCGACTAGATAAATATTGAGAGTTTATTTTATATAAAAACTAATATATATTTGAAACAACTCTACTGTTCGGACACCGCCCTTAGAGGACGTGAAAGATAATTTAAGCGTTATGGATTTATTTTCCTCTAATAATATAGCAAAAAGCAATCACATTATATTTTTATGAGTATAAAAAGATGAACTTTCTGATAATCATATTTTGATAAAATGACGAGGTTCCGTGCCAGCCTATCAAACATTTAAAAATCAAAGAAATGTTAATATTCTGACTCCTTTCTTTCTTTTTAATCCTTCCTCTGATTTCTTTTTAATTAATGGCTTATCTGCGCATTTCGCACAATTCTGCCAATGTCAAGTAAATAAGTTAATTTTTACATGTAAAATGAAAATGAAATGAATGAAAAATGGCGTTGAATATTCTGACATTTACTTACTAGAACGATGATCAAATTAAAAGCAGTGGTATCTAGCTCATACAGCCTATTTTTAGAAAATACTTCTGTAATGGTGATGCGAAAGTTCATTGCGTCTATTTAAGAATCATTTGAAACATGCAGTAGAATATATTTATATAGAATTTAGCCTTTTATATTCCAATTATCAAAGGCTACACTCTGCTCTTTAATTTAATTTCCAATATCATTTAATTAATAATAGATATAGATAATTGAAATATATGTCTATTTCATTGAAAATAACTCATTCACGAAAAGCAATTAAGACCTCTTCAATAAATATTTTTTATAAAAACAGGTCATGTGATGTCAAACTGATGTTTAAATAGCGTTGTTAATTTTTGAAGAATTAATTTGAAATTTGTGAATACCGCAGACAGTCACTTTTAATGTAACCAGGGGAAAAATATGTAAGCTCTTCAAAAATATCATGGCAAAACCTTGGGTAAGAGCTCTCATGCGAATCGTAAGAACACGAATAATATGAGATAAAAATAACACGATTTATTTACCTTCTTTGAAAAAATCAACTGTCCCACGAACCTTTTGAAGGTATATTAACATTGAAAGTCATCAAAACAATACGTCCTTTATATTAAAAGACCTTTGTACACTTTTTTTTAAAAATCGTTATCCTGATATTATAAACAAAAAAAAAAATACTTTGATCCGACAATCCTCTACACACACTTTACTATATTCTTAGGAATTAGATACCGCATTTTGGCATCTTTCTAAAATGCATGAATTGATTGTGCTTTCATAGTGCTAAAATGTTCGGAGTGAATTTTATTTATGAACTGAATGTAAAGCATAAAAACAACTATTTATTCAGCGTGGAGTGCACGACGTCAATAGTTTATGATGAAGTTTTGCGTTAACTTTAAATGACAATGTATGTTTATCTAAATTACCTACATCTTTTAAAATCTAATATGGCGGACAGTCCAAGATGGGGAACTAGTTATCTTTAAGCACTTATATTAGGTCCTTATATATGAAATTAGCGTTTTGTCGTACTGGCCACTTTAATCAAAACACGTCCGAGTTAGCTTAGTCTGCGATGTTAGTCTGCGATGTTAGTGATAAAACTGTTTTAATCCACTTGAAGCAAATTGAAAAGATTAAAATGCTTGAAAGGTGGGTACCTCACGAATTAAGTGAAGCAAACCGGCAAATGCGCTTCGACTGCTGCGTTACATTACTTAACCTGCACAATAATGAAGGGTTTTTAAATCGAATCTTTACCTGTGATGAGAAGTGGATTCTCTATGATAATCGAAAGCGCTCATCGCAATTGTTGGGGTAGGATTTGGCATAGCAGCCAAATCCTGCCCCAAACGAAAATTGACCCCAAAAAAGTTACTTGTAAGCGTTTGGTGGAGTAGTGCCAGTGTCGTTCATTACAGTTTTCTCAAATCTGGCCAGACGATTACGGCAGATGTCTATTGTCAGCAATTGCAAACCATGCTGGAAAAACTAGCTGTTAAACAACCGTGGCTGGTCAATCGCTCCACGCCACTGCTACTTCACGACAACGCTAGACCGCACACTGCACAATAGACGGCTACTAAATTAGAAGAGCTTCAATTGGAATGTCTAAAAAATCCACCGTAATTCCCGGACCTTGCTCCAACAGATTACCATTTTTTTCGAAATTTGGATAACTTCTTGCTAGGGAAGAAGATCAACTTCGATGGGGCAGTGCAAATTGCCTTCAAAGATTTTATTGATTCCCGTCTGAATGTTTTTTTAGTAAGGGGATCAATGAACTACCTATGAGATGGCAAAAGTGCAAAGATAACAATGGTTTATACTTTGATTAAATTAACATATTATATTGAAAATATTCGACTTTTTGTTCCTCCCATAGCAAACACCAATTTCATATGTAAGGACCTATATTAGAATGTTTATGTCCTATATTAAACAGAACCCATACAAAATATTACGAAGACGATAATTTCATTTTAAATCTAATATGGCCGATCACCCAAGATGGTGCAGTAGTTACATTTTAAATACATTGTAATGGGCTTCAAATGAAAGAGTTTGCTGAGAAGATTGTTAACAATAAATTTAAAAGTTAAAATATTTTTAAATACCATCATAATAAATAAAGCTTAAGTTTGATTGCGCTTCAAAGAAAAATAATGAAGTTTGAACTATATTTTTATTCGGAAAACATAATATTTATTTTTATATTTAATCCGTTTAACGATAAAATACAATCTTTGTAAGAAACATTCCAACTATCACAGATATGTCTATTGACATGTTATTTGTATGATTCACAGTAAAACAAATCACACTTTTATGTATATGAAATAAGGCGACTGACAAATTGTTATCAAACAAGTCGTTTTAATGAAATCATATTGCGGAAAAAAAATGTTTTTCATATATTTTAATTAAAAATATCAATAATTTTGTGTGGAAAAATTGTGCAAAAGTAATTTGGTTTTATACGTTTTATGAAGTGACCTTCCTATAAGTAGAAAGTCGCCCTTTGCCAATTCAGCTCCTAACGACCGCCTACGGTGACATTCTGCGAGACAGCTACACTGGGGTAATGCGATTATGTTGTCTTGGATATTACTTGTCAAAGGTTTACCCGCCTGCCTCTATTCCAGAGCTGTGATTTCAGTTGGGGCCATGAAGTGTCAAAAACTTCTAAAGTAGATCAACATTGCAAAACTGTTTCGAAAGTGATCAAGAATTTGATGGTTGACTTACGGTATTATTTATAGTATTGGTCTTACGATATCAAAATATTGCAAGATTTTTAATTAATACTTTGTCAAATAAAGCTACAGAAAGGTTTATCAGAATTCAAAAATATGTTTCCGCGTACGTTCAAATTCTTTTATAATGATATGATGTCCACTAGAAGTGTCATTTTTTTGAAAAACAAAATTAATTACATGCCGGTAAAAATTGTAGAAACTTTCCTACTTACAACATTCCAACTGTTCATGGAAGTTAATGAATGCATCTCTAATTATAATACTTCTTACTATAAGTGCTGTGTTAGTCATATATCATTTAATTTTTTATGAATAATCTCCATATCTAAAGATGATGTGCATGATAGAGCACTTAGTTTTATTTATGTTTTATTATATTTATTTCATTTTATTATAAGGTAATTACTTATGTAATTACCTTATATATAACTTACTTATGTTATGTTTTGGTTTGGTTTTGATATTTTTATTGTTTCACATTGTTACTAATTCTTTCCAAAGACACTTTACTTACCTGATAAAACCTACTATGGAATACCCTTACATGGGGAAAAGATCCGAGACCCACCACGGAGAGCAAATATAATTTCCGCAAATACTTGGTTCTCATCAATCAAAAGAAAGTGTATCATATAATTGCATCATCCAATTAGAGCAAGTAGTTTCTACCTATTACCGGTGACATTCCAGTACTCGTCTTTAAAACCATACTTTTTCCTTCGTTTATATTGAGTAACCACATGTAATAATACAAAATTATTGTATACCTCTAGTTGACATTACGAAGCTTTGGACGATTCAAAAGTGCTTGTAATAGCCTACTTGAATAAAGATATTTTCATTTCATTTTTTCATTTCATTTCATTTCATTTCATTTCATTACTTTGATATCTCGTCTGTATTAACAAGTAACGAACCCATTTTAATGTTTCCTTTCACTTCTAAGTCAGCCGGATGTCTGTTTTTTACCATTGTCATTTACGTAATTATAAGACAGTTTAATGGCCACACATTAATTCGCAAGCCCAACGCAGTTCTTGTGAACCAACTAAAATATGAGGGCTGTCTTGCGGCACGTCTTCACCGAATTTGTTTAGGGCGGGCCTCAACATTGTTTGTACATCAACCGAGTGTTGTTACATCATCAGGTTCAGCTAATTACATTATACGGTGTAAGTTTCGTGATAAAGATGTTATGGTTATGTTCGGCCATAAAACGTGTCACAGATTAAGAACATAAAGCTGTTTTCTTTATTATTATACTTTTGTTTTTATGACGAAAAGGTGCAATAATTTTCCGCAGATCTTCAGACCTTTAAAATTTAAAGTGCTAAAATAAAATAAAAAAAGTTTGTTTTTTCTAAATTGGTACATTTCGGACGTTCCATATGCGTCCGCACATCCCTAATTTATAGCATGAAGTATCTATGTTATCTGGTTCACTACTGGTTTGTGAATCAGCTATGCTATGATGAGTAATAAGATGCCTAAGTAAAACTAGCATTGACTTTTAAAGGTTTTGATCTCATTGAACCTCAATACTATGACAGCGCTGTGCTCGACATCGTTGATAAATGACAATATTTTGTCATAGTTATGTCTCTGCTCCAGTGTGAGAATAATTTATAAGACTATTTATTTATTATGATGGATTATATAATATACCAATTTTATTGAATTATCAGTTCAAATGCAAACAAGATTTGGTTTCGTACTCGCATTTGACAGTGAAAGCTTTATTAAATATTTATCATTTACTATTAGTATGGTATGTACCAAACCTGCGTACAATTTTATTTTAGACAAAAATACACTGGACCGCAAAGAAAACGGGTCGGTTAGAAAATCTTCAATAACTTGAAAACTACCTCACCTAGCTTTATGAAATAAAAACTCAATTAAAGAATATTTAATGTTATTTAACATAGTATATAAAACCTTTTTATTTACTTTAGATAATTGTGTAAGAAAACTGGCAATGAAGATAATGATTGTTTTTCAATTTAGTTCTAAAAAAATCAAAGCATTTGTTTCGCATTTGTTTTAGTTTTGACATCAAAACTACAATAAATATCGTGTGTTTGTCATACAAAAATTGTATTCTGAAGTCATCATGTCGTTAACCCCTGAAGAATGCACCAGGATCCTGACAATGCTTGAAGATGGGCGCAGTCAGCGCAATACAGCGAGAACTGTTGGTGTGAGTCTTTCCACAGTTCAGCGGGTACTCCAGCGTTTCCATGAAACTGGATCCAACCTAAGAAGACCAGGAACAGGCCGAACGAGGTGCACGACTGCGCGGGAGGATCGCTATATGGTGTCAACAATTTTGAGAAATCGATTTCTTACGGCCGTTGAGGTAAAAAATCACCATTTACGAGCTGGAGGAAACTATCTGAGTACAGATACAGTAAGGCGACGTCTGGCTGAAGCAAATTTGAGACCATTAAGGCCTGCAAATGGCCCAAAATTAGAAAGACACCACTTAAACTCAAGGCTGAGTTATAGCAGAGAACACGAAACTTGGACTCTGGATGACTGGTCAAGAGTTATGTTTTCAGACGAGTCTAGATTCTGTTTATACAAGCACGATGGGAGGAAAAGAGTGTACCGAAGACCGGGAGAGCGCTATAACCAAGCTTGTATAGAAGAAAAAGTACCATATGGCGGTGGCTCTATACACGTGTGGGCTGGGATTTCTTCCGAAAGCCGTACTGAGCTAGTAGTGATAGAAAATGGCAGTTTAACAGCAGAACGATATGTGAATGAAATTCTTAATGACTATGTTGGTCCATTTTTAGTAGATATGGGCGAAAATGCTGTTTTTATGCAAGACAACGCCCGCCCGCATACAGCTCAGATAGTGTTCGACTATTTTCACGAAGTAGGTATCACATGCATGGAGTGGCCAGCACGAAGCCCCGACTTAAACCCCATCGAACATGCATGGGACGAACTGGGACGACATGTACGTCAACGGAATCCGCTGCCAATCACGCTGCGTGAATTGAAAGGAGCTTTGATCGAGGAATGGCAGAACATTCCGCAGCATCGCCTCAAAAACCTTGTGGAAGGTATGCCGAATCGCATAGCCGCAGTTTTGCAAGCTCGTGGAGGCAACACGAAATACTAACATGCGTAAAAACGTCACATCTTTATACAATTCATATTTACGAAAATGTCAGAAAAACTACCTTTTTCATTCGTTTGACATTTATTGAAAATAGACAACTTTTAATTTGTATTTTTTTATATTCAATAAATTACAATTAAATAATCTTTAATTTAGTTTTTATTTCATAAAAATAAGTTAAGTAGTTTTCAAGATATTGACGATTTTCTAACCGACCCGTTTTCTTTGCGGTCCAGTGTAAATTTCATTTTTCTATAAAATTATTTATTCATAAGATAAAAAGTAAGGAAAATCAACATTTTCTCAATAATCAACAAAAGAATAATTTTCATACCAAAATTACAACATGTAACCTCATCAAATCGTAATAAAAATGTAACTTATAAAAAATTGCTATGAACTATTTAAGATATTATTATATTTGATCAATTTCGCATTAACAACGCTATACTTAATAATATTCTTAATAAAAAGTGCTTAAAAAATCCATTTGCTCCATCCATCCCAAGTGGATATTTTAAGTATTTTCATTAACGATATAAGGTATATATAAAAAAAATATATAATGAGAATAAAAATACAACTTAATTAAAAATTTTGGGTTTATATCTTTTTTTGTGATTGTAATTGTGAGTAGTGGTAATAGTAACTCGATACTTGGAATTAAATAATTATTAATATGCCCACACTTGACTTTCATAAAATCTAAATTATATGCTTAGTATGGGTAGTATGCACATATTCGTTTTTAATGTTGTCAACTGAGAAGTTCCGCCACTATTTTCATTTACATTGAAACACAATGGAATCCGAATACATAACACATGAACTCGAACACACATTGCATATCCAATATTTATAGGATATTCTGTCAACACACATATTGTAATCTGTACGAGAGCAAGAAGTATCTATAATATACACTTTATATATTTATATATACATATATGTCTTCATTTGTGTAAAGCATATGATAGATTCGTAGGCGCATATAGCTATATGTAAATATTTGATCAGTGAATACAGAATCTTGATCCAAACATTTGCCAAGTTTGCATGATCTGAACTGTGGCGCAACCCTTATAGGATAAGAACTTATTCAACACAGGGAAGCGTTTCATATTACCATTGTTGTAGATGGCGATTACGAAACTCTCACTGTTTGAGACGTTAATTGACTTTAAGAATCGGTGGTGCTCCTTGAATCTCATGCTAAATACTTCTGCTACTCTATATGTTATTTTGTTTTAACTTCATTAAATTAGGGCAGATGATCTGGTTTTGGCCATTTTAATGTCAACGTTGCTCAATCATAACTGTTAGCGTTTATAAGTTTTACCATAACGAAACATCTTAAACACATTCACTGTAAAAAATACATTCATTTGCGCATGCCTTAGTTAGCACTTCAAGGCATCCTAACTTTTTTGTAACAAGAAAGGGAGCAGTGCTCAAAACCAGGTCTTCTGCCTTTTTATAATGACGAGCACTATGGTACACTGGTGATAATGAAAGTTGTGACCGGATATAAGACAGGTTATTAAAAAAAACCTCTGCCTTCTACTCCTTCTTCAAAAGACATATTATTTCAACTTCATCTGTGGTTAATAATAGCCACCATCAGTACCAGGTCTGAGTGGAAGACCATATCATAAGGGAGTGCCTGTGTGCCACCTGTAATTAGTCATTGTATGATGATAACAATATACTTTTTGTTATGTCATTATTGTATATTATTAATATAAATCGATTAGGTATTAGTAGTAGGTGATAGAAATAATAAGCATAGATGACAATAACACTAACCACTTTTTAGTTATTGGCATATACCACCCTAAATTTTATTAATTTGATAAGAAGGTCGTAAAACTCAACGACTAAGCTAATAATGTACAGTTTTATTAGTGAATGTATTAAGACTTAAGCTAGATACTTGGCAAACGTAGACTCAAGTGGAAACTTGTGTTACATATAAATCTGTGTTCAAGCCTTATGATATAAGCGCATGATAATTGCACGTATTTATATATCACGAATAGTTTAACACTCGCAGATAGGTGTTCCACAACCGCAGGTAATAAAATATGCTTTGTGGACCTAAATACCTCATGGGTCGTAATGTGAAAACTTTTCCCATAGAACTGCCATAACGGTTGCAGACTAAAGCTATAGGTTATCAAACCGAAACTTTACTAATTTAATGTTAAACAACTATGTGTTAGGCCCTTAGTTTAACTTATTTTGAACGTTACCTCTAATGGTGCGAAACTAATTTATGAATGTTTGCATTTTTCGTTGATGCGTTTTGATCATTAGCTGATACAATCCTATGGAGAATTCTATTGAGAAATGTGAAGCTCCAATAGCGTTTCCCGCCCTATGGAAAAGTTTTTTTTTTTTTTTTTTTCATAAATACTATTAACAAGTAAAACCGGCAACTCGTCGATTTGACTGAATCCGGGCATGGCGTTGTGCATCATATGTTTTAGGGTTTTGTCACATCCAAAATGTGAGCAAATTTGAAAATTCTTTATAGAAAATAAAAATGACGAACTTAGTGCTAAAAATCATATTTTTTACTGTACAAATATATGTATAATTGATAAGTATGTAATTCACTTTCTAGCTATAATTAAAAACAAACACAATTAGTCTCCTACTTAAGAATTTCTTCAGATTCTCCTTCTTAAGATTATTATTAAACGATGATAAGTTTTTTATTCCAAAACTTTGCACACGTCTTACGGAGGGACGTTCTTAAGCCAACTAAGTTAGTATTAGTTTCATAGAACTTCCCGAAGAAGAAACCATATCCCGTTATAATGTCTCTGGATATACGTTAAATACGGCTAAAAGCTGACTATTTAAATCTTCACTGCATTAATAAATAATGAACTCAAACGATGCAGCCAATGTATATTTATTTATTTTGGCGTAATAATCATAATTAATGAGCTAGATAGTTGAAGCCTTCCTACAATTAATTAATTATTTCAAAATGAATTCAAATACTGATTCAAAGCATGACGTGATATTAAATGTTTTACTCATTTTGCATTGGAAAGAGACTGTTTCATCTACTCCAATATTAAAATGAATTATTACTTGCCATAATAATCGGCATAGTCTGATTACATATCAGGTGTTCGGTGAAAAATTTTGAAAATATGACAGTCTCCCTTTGCCGTTGTTGAATGAATAAATAAGAAGACAACGTATGGACAGAGACAATTGCAAACAAACAAGCTGATTGAGTAGGATAGGACTCGTTGGCACCCTTTGAGTGGGTAATATTATGAAGGTGAGATAGACTTTCGCTCTGTTTTCTTTTTGACTATATTTAAAAACTCACGCGAAGAAATAACTTACACATAAATATAGATGCCAGATTTTCTTTATTTAAAATCGGAAATTTTATTTTCATATGTCATAATTAAAAGAACGCAAACTCAACAATATTAATTAAAACTAAATCGAAATATGATTATCGCTGTATAATTATGGATATTGCTTGGTTTTCTCAGTGGCGTAGCGTTTCTTAGTGAGGCCATGTATAAAATTTGTTTGGGGGCCCTTATGTTGGGTAAAAAAAAATTCACATTAGAAAAAAAAATGTAGAAACTGTACGAATTTTAATCATATATACATCGATTATTATGGGATTCCCCCGTTAAAGTGACGTGAAGGACCGTCCCGGTTTAGGTAAATAATATCGCAAATGCTTTTTTACTTATTTTTCCCGTTTCTTCCCGCTAAGGGAAATAAAAACTGTTTCTTTGCAATTCAACCAAGCCAATAATAATTTAAGAAAAATATCAAGTTGAAACTTTCTTACTTGATAGATTGATTTGACTATTTGAGTACTATGTTATTCATTCTTTAAAAAGAAGAAATAGGAGCCATTCTTGTATAAAAAAATAATATTACAGCCAAGATAATTATATTAATAAAATACTGGATGGAATAAACAAATCATATGCAAATTGAAACTAAAATATAAGTAGGAGCCAGGGTAGCTCCTACTTACTTTTGCGATCTAGTCCCCTTTTACGATATATGTAGTCACAAATTACTGAAACACTGAGAAGCGTGAAATATATTGAAGAAAATTGTTTCAAAAATTCACTACTGCCCCAGATGGGATTTGATGCCAAAACCTTTCGCAAGTTGGGTAACTGCTCCAATCATTAAGCGACCCGAGATTGTAAAACTTGTAACCGAAAGAAATATTTTTTAAACTTACGGTTAAGACGAAAATATTATCTCATTATTATATTTGAAAAAGAAAACTGAAGCGATGAAATTTTTAAGCAGTGTTGTTTAGTATTTTAGCATTATGAATGCTAAATTTATCAAATATAATAAAAAGCTACGCTCATTGATGAAGTTAAAGCAATCCTTTCAAAATATCTCTTATTTCCGCCCTTGCCATATATAGTCACAAAAAAGCCATTAGTTCTTCTCCTTTTCATACCTAGCCAAATTCATTAAAATAATTAATTTTTAAACAATACCTCTTTTAAACGCACTCACATATTAAATGAAAGCGTTAAATCGAAATCAATTGTACCAATAAAAACACACTTCATTTTCTCGTTTACCGATAGAGGTAGTTTGTTACACGCTCAATGATATAGTTAGTTCGTTTAAGTAAATAACTGTAATAGTAGTGTAATTAGCAATTACGAGCGTATACTGTAAATACTTATCAGATGTGATTTAGCTATGAGTTTGATATTCTGAAAGTAGAAATAAAATTAAATTTCAAAGTTAAATAAGAAAAACATATATTTATTTAACAGACTGACAGAGAAAACAGAGATGTTTGGAACGGCCACGTGCGTCGAGAGTCCCTTATAGATATTATCGTACATTAAAAAATACCAATTACAATTATTTAAAAATTTGAAATAAGCACATAAAAAATGCAAGCTGTTTATTTTCACACTTGCTTCCATAGCAACTTAAGGAAGTGTCAAAAAGTAATTTGAATTATCATATGATATGTATTTAGTTCTAGGTGTTGATGATGGATTAACGGTTTAAGATGAGTTGTTCCGTAATCATCTTAATATAACGTCTCAACCTACGCATTATTTTTTCCTACTCATTCCATTTATGTTCCTTACTCAACCCACAACATTAATTCTCACCGCAATAGAATGAAAGTCCATTTATAACTTTCACTGGATTAGACGTAGTTATGACTATTGATGTTTTGCATTCTGAGCTTGATGGTTCAATTAATATTATGCATAAAACTATTCATAAAATGTAATTCAAAATGATAATAATTTAATTTAATAGATGGTGCTATATGTAATTTGAATCAAACTAGCGTCTGATTTTAGAAAAACATTTTTTCAATAAGTAGAACCGACTGCAAAGTTAAAAAAAGTAATAAACAATATTTATCTCAAAAGCAAGTTCTCCGAGAAAATTCTATATAGCGAAGGTTTTCTGTAATAAGTATTATTTATCACTTTTTTAAATTTTGAAGTCGGTTAATTTTTTTTTATAAGTATTTATTTCATGCTTTTTAGTGATATTCATATTAGGTTCTTACATATGAAATTGGTGTTTGGAATGGGAGGAACAAAAAATTTAGTATTTTTTTATATAATATATTTAATTAGTCAAAGTATAAATCATTGCTATCTATACACTTTTGCCATATCATAGGTAGTTCATTGGTCCCCTTACTAAAAAACCCCATTCAGACGGAAATCAATAAAATCTTTGAAGGCGATTTTCACTGCGCCAGTGAAGCAGCAATGGCGCAGTGCAAATCGCCTCGATCAATGAACTACCTATGAGATGAGTAAGATGACCGATCGGAGTTGAATTTTTCCCTTGCAAGAAATTATCCAAATTTCGAAATAATGGTACCTTGTTGGAGCAAGGTCCAGGGAGTACGGTGGATGTCTTAGACATTCCAATTGAAGCTCTTCTAATTTGGTAGCCGTCCGTTGTGCAGTGTGTAGTCTAGAGTTGTCGTGAAGTAGCAGTGGCGTACAGGGATTGACCAGCCTCGATTGTTTAACAGTTAGTTTTTCCAGCATGGTTTACAATTGCTGACAATAAACGTCTGCCGTCATCGTCTGGCCAGATTTGAGAAAACTGTAATGAACGATACCGGCACTAGTCCACCAAACGCTTACAAGTAACTTTTTTGGGGTCAATTTTCCGTTGGGGCAGAATTTGGCTGGCATGCCAGGGTCCAACCATTGCGATTAGCGATTCCAATTATCGTAGAGAATCCACTTTTCATCACAGGTAATCATTCGATTTAAAAACCCTTCATTATTGTGCCGGTTAAGTCATGTAACGCAGCAGTCGATTTAATCTTTCCAATTTGATTCAAGTGGATTAAAACAGTTTTATCACTAACATCGCAGCCTGCAGCTAACTCGGACGTGATTTGCGATGGATCTGCTTCCACAATAGCCTTCAATTCTTCATTAGTAACTTGGGTCTCAGGCCGTCCACGGGGCTTGTTCTGCAGGTCAAAATTTCCAGAACGAAAACGTTGGAACCAAAAACGCACTATGTACAATATTCTGTTGCGACACAACAGCCATACACATCATTAACCCTTCGAGCTGTTTCCGCAGCACTGGTACCACGGTGGAACTCGTACTCGTAAATAACACGATATTTCAAGTTTTCCATTTTTTATACTGGGTGACGTAAATAGGGCAAACAGAAGAAAAAAAAAAAACAAATGAATTCCGCCTAACGAAACACAAATACTTGTGTGTATAAATTTGAATTTGGAATTCCCAACCAAGGAGGAGAAATTTGTGATTAAAGTGGCCAGTACGACAAAACGCTAATTTCATATGTAAGGACCTAATATATTAATATACTAGCTAACACTAAAAAAATTAAATATCTATAAAATTAAAAATATTCATAGATAAAATAACATAGTGAAAGTTTTAGAAAAGGAGATTTTGTGTATTTGCTCGACATCATTTTTTTCAAAAATCTATACTAATATTGAAAATAGGAAAGATTTGGTAGATTGTTTGTTTACATTAGATAGGCTCTCAAATTGGACCGATTTATAAAAGTCTTTCATCTACGGGGAGTTGCATAATACTCGGGGCACATATTCTATGATTTACGCAGGTGAAATCGCGGTTAAACAACTAGTTTGATAGAAATTGGTTCACAATGCAAGAAGAAATCGATGAACTTATAAAAAATATACATATTCTTTGAACGTAGAAAATCCTCCTTTCGGATTTGAATTAATTCAAAATAGGCAATCTTTTGTTTTAAACTGAAATAAACTTTAATATATAGGTGATATCTGGTGAAAATCGTATTTTCTTTTTTTTTCGTAAAAGAAAAACTAGTGATTCTATTTCGATAAAGTATAAATGGGACTACCTTGTTCCATCAAGCTGTCGAATAAAAAGAATTTTGAAAATCGTTCAATAATTAACAGTTTAAAAAATATCGGCTTACATGTATAAAAAACAAATAAATCGCCATTGAAAATATAGGAACCTAACCTCCTCATTTTCGATTCTGAAGTTGGTTTATGATTTCATATTAGATAGATGTTGTTGCTAATAAAGAACTAAACAGTTGCTACTTCAAAACTTAAAAAGTAAGTCATCGATTCCAAATCGTTGTTTATCTTTATATTTATTTACACTTTTGGGAGAGAGGGCCTTGGGTGAAGCCTAAATGTGGGATATGGGATGTGTGGCACGAAGAGTGATCTCTGGGTTAGACGTAACGTGAAACCTTGTACATGACACGGCTTTACAGGTTATCCATACACGCACGGCGGTATAATCGTAATTTAAACATTAATCCTTTTTAATAACCATTTGAGTTTGTATAATGTTGTTAAATAAAAAAAGAAAGTTTAAAACCTTTTTCTGGACCCTGCGTAAATTTTACCTTTTCAGATAATGTTCCCTTTTTAGGAAACTATTAAAGCAATTATTGAATATTTTAAAACTAGATATCTCGGTCTAGGAACACTAAAAGAAATTCAATGTTATTTTCATATACGAAAGTGTCATTTTTGTCGACATTATTAAGGAAAAATAAATTATCTTTCTAAAAAAGAAAGGTTATCGTACCACGTCATATGAAACGCTTGTTTATCATGATTATCCGCGATATTACTTGAAAAGATCCACACACGTAAGGCTGCGAACCTGACGATAACGGGGAACTGCATGTCAGTAGCAGTAGGGCAAGCAGATATGTGTTCTTTTTTTTTCAATTTATAACTATAGAAATCTTTATCTTACATCCTTTACAAAATCACACCAAGTTACAGTACAATCATTGATTACATATCACAAACATGTTTCGTTGCCTCTGATGCAAGAATTCTTGTAAATGAAATTACCCGTACCGAACTGTTGCTGCGATACTTTTGCGTATTTTATAAACGTGCGACTGCATTGCGACATGTGACGGTTTTCGCTTTACCGAAAAAAGCAATGCAACAGCAATACAGTTGGGCTATATAAGTTCAATATTACTTCAACAATAAAATGTGCAAAAATGTCGGAAGAAAATGAAGACCGCAGGCGTTTTAGTTTTTTTACTATCAATTTTGTTTTACTCCTGCTTCTCGTTTATTGGATCACAATAAACTGCTGTAAAAAATCATCGTTAACTCTGACTTTTGATACTCTGTAAGTTTCTCACTTAGATTCATAAAAGCGACTGCCTCTATTTACCACACCGCTGAAGCGCTTTGAAAACCTGATAACATCTCATAACAGATAGTGTCGCAACGCAGTCAGTCATATTTTTGACAAACTAGAACTTGCATGTAGTGATACTTTTTGCAGTTGCAAAAAGTAGAATTCCGCAATCGACATTAATTACGCAACCGTGTTTACAGCAGCTGGGTAAAGAATCTGTGTATTTGGATTTCCTTTGTCGCTACTCGCTTGTTGCTTTACTTCCCGCTGTCGTACAATTTGCAACCTGCCCTACTTGTATGATACGTTATTCCTCTCACCACCTTAGCATTTACGATGCCGTGTTTTCACTTCGCAATAAAATGAAAGGAAAATTTAATACGCTGATACCTGTCGCTCGAGAGTAGCATTCTTTAACGATGTTGTCGCAAAGTAAACGTTACGATCTTATAAATAATGATATATTCTTATTAAAAAAAAATAACTTTCTAATACATGAAAATAGTAACGAAAGTCGAGCAGGAGGTGTATGTTAGAACCCCGCAAGGGATACAGAGTGAAGATGTATAAAACTTATTGATTACTAAGTAACTACTTAGATATATGTTGATTCATGTACGAACATTTAAACAGTTTTGTGTTCATAAACGTAGATTACTTTTGTGTATCAAAAACCTTGAACAAAGCCTTTTTCGTTTATTTTATAATGTGATCATTATCATTAACCTATCGCAGCCACTACTGGGCACAGGCCTTCCCTATAGACGAGAACAAATTGAATAAGGAGAATGGGTTATGAACTGGATTTGTAGATATAAACTACTACCAGATGAAGGCTAGCCAATATCTTTACATGCCTTCCGAAACAGAGAAGGTCTAGATAATCGGTTCTTTTACACCCATCCTATGCCTGGCCCCTGCGAAATTTGTTTAACTTCCTCATCGCATATCCAATGCGCTAATCACTGCATCATAAACATCCTTGTATATGTTAACATTACGATTTAAGAAAATAACCAAGAACATCTAGTAACTTCAATATTTGTTAATGTTATATTGTGTATTAATATTATGTCTTCGCGAAAATATAATCCTGTCCTATTTCCTATTAATATGTATTTGTCGCATCATCTTTACGAAGATCGTTTGATTTAGTTTCTCTTATTTTAATTGCTAGTTACTCGATTACTTAATTACTCGATTGTAGAGAGAGCGTGATCATAGATCTTTTAATTTTATTAGAATGGTGACACTGACTTTGACAGTTCGATAACAAAAAGCAAATTGCCGCCATTTTTCAGATACTTTCTGTTTCCGAACGCCGAGGAGTAAAGACATCCGACGACATCACGCTCATCTCGTTATATTTTCGTATGAAAAGTGATAAAATGGAACAAATCCACGTTGTTATACACGTCTGCAGATTTATTTTAAAGATAGTCCTCCGATATGGACGATCTATTTGGGCTTCTTAATAGGTCCTTCTGCTACCCGCCGACATATTATAAATGTGAAAGTTTCTTTGTATGGATGTTTGTCTGTCAATTACGCCGAAACTACTGAACGGATTTTAATAAAGTTTGGTATACAGATAGGGTATTAGCTGACTAAGATAATAGGATACCTTTTATTCCACGATTCATTTCCCTAGGTACAATGCGGGCGAAGCTGTTGGCGAAAGCTAATATACAAATAGAAAATTACTTATTAGATAAGTGGTCTTTGTTCACGAAAATAGTCCAAAGTGAAAAAATATGAGAAACTTCCAAATTTTTTCTTTATTTAATATTCTGCTCTTAAAATTTACATCGTATTGCAAAATTAAATTTCTTAGTACAGCTATAGAAATTATTTGAGCTATCTTAAACTCGATTATTTAAAAATATGTATATCTATAATCGTTAAGGAATTTTATAGCTTCAAAGAAATACGGAGTCCCCTTTCTTCCTGGAAGTAAAAAGTATGTAAATATATCTAAATATATAATATGAAACCCTTCTGTCCACCTCAAGATACTCGTACAATAGACATAAGAAAGGATGAAGATGTTTTTGTTTTGTATTTTTAAATTTTATTTAAATAACATCGCAGAAAACTTTCAGAAAATAATTTAACTGACTTGATTGAATTCTTTAACCAGACATTTAAGAATAAAAGCTTAATTAACGTGTCAAAAGGTTTATTCTATTTAACCAAGAAAGTTGAAGCACTTTATCTTATTCGATATTTTTGAGCCTATTTGTCTTCTCCTCCTGTAAATAAATCAGCTAATTTTCAATATTGAAGTTCTAATAATAGTAAGGTAGTCGGGATATTTTAAGAGCTCTATTCATCATCATCAGCCCTTTTACGTCCCCACTGCAGGGGCTCAGGCCTTCCTTATGGATGGTTAAGGAGGATGGGCCATGACCCTCCACGCTGGCCCAATGCGGATTGGAGGGTATTAACGACTGCAAATGCAGCCGGGACCAACGGCTTAACGTGCCTTCCGAAGCACGGAGTAGCTCGAGATAGTAATTTTTTGGTCACCCATCCCGTGACCGACCCTAGCGAAAGTTGCTTAACGACTACGATCGCGGGCCGCGGCGCTTATCCACTACGCCACCGAGCTACTCAGCTACAAGGGCTCTATTATAAATACACATATGTAAAAGTAGTTTAATTTCTCATGAAATTATTAAAACGTAAAATAAAACGTGAAGAAAAGTATTCTCTGTCTTACAGTACGATATTACATAACTTAGAGCAGGAGTTCATAATATGTCTACGAAGGTATTAATTGTATAGAGCTAGTGTGGTTCAGAATTCGCTTAGGTATCAAATTAGTTGAATAAATGGTGAAGGGGTGGAAAGTATCGATGTAAAATGAGCGGATACCGAAAATGTAAGAGACCACTTAATCAAAGGCCGGGCTCTAATGAAATGTATCAGAGTCAGACTAATTACGACCCAAACCAGATCCTTTGCTGACCACTAATAGAATTTCAACAGCCAGCAATGCTAGCATATCTGTTTTTCAATAGACCTACTTAAATTATAAAATTATACAATGTTAATTTTTAAGTACATCTTACTTTATATATCACCACAATAGCAGTCAAAGTAAAAGTAATGTCAATTTAGACGAACAGTATGACGTCAGGGTAAAAAAAAAGTCCGTCAGTAAGACATTAATGGAGAAAAATATTTGATACATATTTACTTTTTACTTATATTTGCTTAAGTAGCTCGGTGGCGTAGAGGATAAGCGCCGCGGCCCGCGATCGTTGTTGTTAAGCAACTTTCGCAACGGTCGGTCACGGGATGGGTGACCAAAATATTATTATCTCGAGCTACTTCAAGCCGTTAAGGCACGTTAATCCGTTGGTCCCCGCTCCATTTGCAGTCGTTAATACCCTCTAATCCGCATTAGGCCAGGGTGGAGGGTCGTGGCCCATTCTTCTTAACCATCCATAAGGATGGCTTGAGCCCCTGCAGTGGGGACGTAAAAAGGCTGATGATGATGATGATGATTTAACAAGAAATAGCTTAGATAACAAGAATTAAGGTTGAGCAGTGTTTTTTTTGCGTAATCAATTAATTACGGCGACACATTGAGTTAAAATGTCACATGACGTCACGCTTTGTCTCATGACGGTACATTTTCTACAAAACTATGACGTGCCCCCATCCCTCAACTTTAATGCCTATTATCTAAGCCATGTTTTGTTAATTTGATGCAAAAAAGACGTATCTAATATCTTTCTATTATCTGATTGACTGACTAAATAGAATTTCTTTTTTTTAACCCATTCATCATCCCTATTATGAATAATAACATCTTCTGTTTTCGTAAATCATGGAAAGCCATGATGTCTAATTGATTTGCGAGTTAGTAGCCCAATGTTTATTTGTTTTCAAAGTCATGTGTTTCATAAACACCTCTTCAAATTTTAGATGAACTTAAAAAAAAAGACTGTGTATAGTGTTAGAATAATTTATTTCGACCAATATTCGTATCGATGCCTTTTGTTACGCCGAGGCAGATACCGTAACTGCTTTATCTTAACGAAGGAAAAGATTATTTGTAAAAATTAAATCCCTAATCCTCTTTAGACCAAGGTTCGAGGTCTAATCCAGCTGAATACCTGATATTGATAAATTAAACAATTCAATTATTGAAATTTTATTACTTTTAATTTACAAGTACTATAATAAAATTATATACTTATAAATAATTAATTAACTTCAGATAAATGTCAAAGTGAATGAAACAGATAATTTTAAAAGTAATTTTTACAAAGCCATTTTTAATTATACTCTATATACTATATAGAAATCATCTCTTTCTTTAAAGAGAGTAATTGGCATAAATTAAATTTTACCTAAGTCATAAAATCAATATGATTATATATGCATTGCTAATGCTAACCTAGTAAATTTCGATATTCTCTAGTTCGCGCTCAAAATAGTTCGTAATAATTTTGTATTATTTTTGGGAAGGCTATCTGAATGTAAATATATTGCAAAACCACAATTCCAATATAAACAATATTAAGGTTAGCATAGGACAAAAGCGGTATAACATCGGGAAACATTCACCTCGCAGTGTTCAGAACAGCTTCACAGTGATCTATCATTTTTATGAGCTACCCATAAAAGCCCTGAGCCCGCAAGCCGAGTGTATGTAACAGCCTATATAAGAGCATTCTGCCGGAAAATTTAGTAAAGTTTACGTTGTAATATCCACTATATCTGGTAATGTATTGTTGTCAAAATGCCATCAACTGTTGCAAACAAAAATTTTGTCGTTCATATTCTATATTAATCTGTCCGATATTTTTGAAGATCATGTATTATATGGTGATCATGGGCATAGATACATTAAAATACTATATTGTTGGAAAATTTGCCAATAATATTATTGGTAGTTTAGTATGAAATCGTAGTTTTAAATTATTATTCGCATTCGTATTTAAATTATTGAGAATTGAATTAAGGTCGCCAAGTATAGGCCGCATCAATACAGCATGAAATACAGCTTATAACACAGATTACCGTGGGGGCTGTAAAACTACGAGTGGCCACCGAATAATTGACAACGAAGCGTTGGTCTCCCATAAGATGAACATAAGATTTTGTCACCAGGGAGTTCTGGATAAGGATCCGTACGGGGCCGATCTTCGTGGAGAACTTTAGAGGAGGCCTTTGTCTGGCAGTAGACATCTTCTGGCTGACTTTCAACTTACTTCTTCACGTTTCTAGTTTTTTTTTCTTCCAAGCGCTTTACGCCATGGCTTTGTCCATTTGGCGTTTAATATTTATTTACTAAACGCTTTATTGCATATTAAGATAAATTTTATAAATAACAAAAGTTACAATGGAAATATAATAAATAAATGTTGTACAAAAGACAGATTTATTACCTTCCAAGTAACCTTTCAATATATTATAATTACGCAAATAATATGATTATTGTTGTTTTTCTTTGAAATTTCGTAATCATGTAAATCGAAGTTGGCTTAATATTGATCTTGATTAATTTTTTAACATTTAATTTGAAATAATAAATATTTAAATGTTAAAATTACACGACTTTGGTATAAACTTTTGTAAACTGGCCTAATACCCAAAACCCATAGATATAACAATAGAATTCAATATCAATGAAGACCGCCATATTTGAACCGCTCTGCCTTAGATTGCAGTGCCCCACATAATAATGTCGCCTAAAGTTAATTTTTTTATGTTACTGTATAAAAGCACTTAACTCAACTTTAAGATGACTTTATAATTTCCTCCCAACGGCTCTAAACACGGATGGCTTTCAAACAACACTTCTGGCTTCCCTTTCTTGAATATAAAACGATCATAAATTTCTTTGTTCCAAATTTTGTGAGTCATTCGAGGGTCATAATATAAATGGAATATCAACTGCAAATTGATTGCTAGGCAATATAGCGAAATTGTATTAGCTCGCATTCATATTGTCGGTTAAGATGGCGCAATTGATGTTTTATTAGCTTCTCTATTGAAACTTACAAATGTATTCTGAAGGTAACAAATGTTTTCTGTTATAATTCTAGGAATAATATCATGTAGTTAAAGCTTCTCGTGAGCATTCAGATACTTTCTTTGTGGAGTGGACAATAATTGTATTGCATTTAACAGATGTCATAATGCTTCAAATAGCTGCAACGATATTTACATTTAAAAGCAAATAGGTATAACGCCGATAAAAGTGAATACTTTTTAAGTGTCGTATCATATCCTAAAAACCTGGTTATAACCATTTCCTTAAAAAATCATCTAAAATATGACGAGAAATTTCAAGGGTTAACCCTTCTTTTCTCGTTACCAGAAGCATTAAGGAAAGCTCCTTTGGGAACTTACTTTGGGAAGTTTTGTTGCCCAAGTAGAGTCACTTCCTATCACACTTTTTTAATTTTTATGGCCTATTCAATAAGCCACATTATATCAATAAGCCACATATGTGGCTTATTGATTAGACACATTATATGTGGCTTATTAATTAAACCATTTGAATAGTTATATAATATTTTGTCTTTTCCATTCGAAATGAAATTCACATTGGGATGACGCGAAACAGCCGTTATAAGTTTCTTTCTAGTAAGGATATTGATATATTCATCCTGTCTAATGTGCAATAAAGCAAATTTTATAATAATAATGATTAAAATTGATGCTTTTTGTACATCCACAACGCAATTACTTTTTATAAAGCAACGATTACAATATTTTCTAAGATTTACTAGCTCAAGACACCTTGGTGACGTAGCTATTAGTATAGCTAAGCCTACTGTAACCGTAATCTCCATATATAATAGACAAAGGACTACTTTGACACAATTAGAAATAAGTTAAGAAGCTTAGAAATAACTTGACCAAATTATAACATCCAACGGCTGATCTACACATGTGATAGTTGTGAAACGCTGAACAGTATTTCTTTCAAGTGTAGGATAATTCTTAAACCTTATATAATTTTAAAATATACGTTTGTGACAAGTGGCAAGAGATGCAGGGAGACACACGGAACACACTTTGATGTTTGCGGATCTTGACCGATTGGGCATGTTTTTTTTGCATCAATGAGATGCCACCATGAGATCGTAAAGCTTATATATGGCGATTTTTCATGTCCATAATATATCCGTAGTATTAAAAAGAAAAAATGGAAAAGTTTGAAAAGATAACGTTAAACACGTAATACAATATGGTGGTTGACACAAAATAGCGATATAAATATATCGAGTAGAATAGAATACATGATATAAAGGACTCAAACGTATTGTATAGTTTGAACTAAATTAGGCTCGTATGCTTGTAACGGTGTGCCATGCCACCGTTTGTTTTCCTAGGTTTCAGTATGCAAACTTTTTGTTTTTGAAATTCAACATCATTTCATTTTATTATTCGTCTTTCGTAATTTAAAATTTTGACTTATCAATTATACTCTTTATGGATGTCAGTTCGTAAGAAATTCTTCTATGCACAACATGAAAATTAATATACAGTATTAATCGTATAAATTTTATTATATACCTAATTTTAAAATAATTTATTGTGATAAAGAATGTGATATTGTGATACAAATTATATAACATATGTACTTAATTGAAATCTGTATTTTGGACGATCCAAGAGTTTAACTAGAAGCCCGACAAGGGGTATGTATTCGTTTATTTGATAATTCGTATGTATTAGTTAAGTAACTTACGAACTGTTTTTTAAATTAAATTTTTGTTTGTTACAGTTTTTTATTTACCCTTATAAAATTAATAAATCTATACTCAAGCTAATCAGCCTTATTAATTGACCCAAGCACCGAACCCGTCACATGCTTATATTAAAAGGTATTTTTATTGTTTTTTTCAATATCGACCTCCATTGCGAAGTAGTTTGCACGCCGGTTTCTTCAAGGTGTCGTCGTCTCTGTTTTCTATATTCTCTCGGGTCTAGGTATTAGTCTCAGATACACCATCAAATATGAGAGAAAACTTGGCTACTCATCTTGGAATCTGAACATTTAAAAAAGCTCTTCGTCGCATTGTTGATTCAAATGTTCTTATTTCGGACTTTTAAAAGTAAGTTAGATTATTTTATGCCTAGAATAAATTTGTGTTACCATTATAATTAAAAAAGACTAACTAAACATCTCTAATTTTTATAATTATATTTCTCAGTGTAATAAACAACGAAATAAGCTTTAAACTTCACCGATAAAAATAATTTCAATGCGGCATTCGCAACATTAAAGACATTAGAAACAAATGCAACATTTTAGCCTTTCCCCCAAGTTAAAAGAAACAATATAAATCCAAACTTTGCCAATAATGTTGGAGGTCTACACTTTGTGCGTCTTTCACAAGTAATATTGAGGTTCAATTGGATTAGATATGGCGCGGCAACTTAAATATCATTGAGGAATTCGCAAAGGAGTAAATCGAATATAAATAAAATGTCAAATACTAAAATCTAATATAAATAAAATGTCAAATAATAAAATAAAATTCTCATCTTTATCGAAAGTATCGATATTTGTAATAATATTTCTTTCGGTTTGAATACGTTCTGTAGTAGCGAAAAGTAACAAGTGCTTGAAAGATTCGCCAGTTCTGTTAAGTCCTGGGTAGCTCAGCGGTTAGAGCAGTCGCCTGGATTGCGAAAGGCCGTGGGTTCGATTCCCATCTCAAGGTGCCAGTAACCAAGTGGATTTTTTAAGCATTTTGTATTTAGAATATTTTTCAGTATGGCATTGTGAATGTGAAAATATAATAATTTACATTTGACAAAATACATCGGTTCATGTTTTTTTTATATATATATTATGTTTATATTTGACAATACTATTGGGTATTAAATTGTTATGAAACAAGGATAAAAAAACTAAAAGATGATAAATAAAATTAGATAATTTATTTACATTATATATAAAAAAAAAAAAAAAAGAGACGAGGTGACTGATGAGGTGAGAAGTGAAGTAGTGAGAGTGAGAGTGTCGAAGTAGGTGATCTGGTGAAGGGGCGTGGGCCAGCGGTGAAGTCCGTTGCGTCAGCGTATATCCGTCGTCAGCGTAGGTGTTAAGGTGATGGGCCGGAGGTCAGCGGTGAAGTTGTGTTCCACCAACGTAGAAATTGTTGTCGTCAACGGTAGGCTTCTGGTGATGGGTCGTGGGTCAACGGCGAAGTTCAGGAGCACCTTCTCAACGACGCGTCACTCAATATGTCGAACAGATGTTTCTTTTGTAGTCCAAAATGAATCAACAGCTCAGGCCTCCAGATGAATATTCGAAGACAGCTTCAGGAGAATGTGTTTCCGTCTTAGCTTGAAAGTGGTGAAGGAAGTAGAAAAATGTTTGTGTTTATTTAATTATAGCCAAAATGGTATCAAGTGACTTTGAGACCGTAACTTAGAAGAATTCCCGGGGCAGTCGGCCCCGGGAAATAGGCCTTTTAAGAATTTAGCTAGCTATGTACGAGCTCCAAAAAGCTAATTTGGCAACTGTTGCCGTTGAAGTGATGAAGAACTATTTGGGCGAGGCTTTATATACCTGAAGACGAACTCAAATTTGGAAATAAATGATTTCAAATTAGAACCCTAAAAATTCAAAAACTACAGAGTTTCAATGCCTAAAACTGACAAACAATGAGTCAATTTTCATGATCAAAAATAACCATAGCAACGAAGAAAAACTTTGATGTCAATTCTGTCGACACAATTAAAATTAACGATAATTTATGTTATAATATATAAATAAGTGCTTTAATATGATTAGAATTGGTAAAATGTATAACGAAAACCTATGTAAGCTACAAGTAAGGGTTCACATTAGTTTTAGTAGTAAAAAACATAGGATGAAAGTTCGTAGAGGTTTGGATAAGTTTATATTACAGAATTTTAATGGTTACAGATATAAAATTGAAGGTCCACAGTTATAGAATGGAAAAAGTAAAGAATATAAATGGAGAACGCTAAAAAGTTTATCGATATGAGCAAAATTAGTGATATGAATCTAAGGAATAAAAACGATACGAAAGGTTAGTTACGACAACATTGGGTATATCAAGGTTTAACTGGCTACTACTTACTTTAGTTGCTCAAAATAAGAATAATACGTAAAGCACGCCATCTGATTTCTTTTGAAATGATTACTTAGTGAATTACACAACAGTAGCGCCAAAACTGGCGGTTATTTTTTGGCAGTTGGCGTACAGATCCCGACATACAAGGTTGCTTCTTAGAATACAAGTGCAAGTAAGTTCCTACATTGTACAGATTCCAAATTAAGTAGCTAAAGCATGTGTATAATGGCCATCCGAAACAATGAAGATGGTACCTTAATTAATTCTGTTGTTCTTGTTTGTGATGTACGTGATTGGAAATCGAAACCAGGACCTTAGAGATTTTGATACTCTGAAACTCTAAAACTGGCTAATGAGCCACTCGGCCTCTGAGGTCATGTTTTGGTTGCATTTTTCTACCTGTTGTATTATAGAATATGGGTTTTTCAATAAATATCTATTCTGCTCCATTCGTCATTTAAACAGCATTTTGAATTGAGAATTATGTTTGCATAAGCTGTTTCAATAGTTTTCTATAAATTTTGTTGGATTTCTGTTCTTATGAAATCATGTTACCTATACCATACCGGCGTATTCAACTTATACAGTTCGTTTATAGTGTTTATTGAAAATATTTTTTTCTATAAAATAACTCATATATGTTGTTCACAAGCAAAATAGGTACAATTTTAAAGTCAAGATGCGGAAATGCTTATAGACAGAAAAGAAAAGATCAGCAATGTTGGTCTCTTACAAAAACAACGTAGAACTCGACGACAAGCGCAATTCAATTAACCCATTTGAAAAGGTAATAACAGGACTTATGAAAGACAAATTATTACTACTCACATTAAAACAAATTTAAAAATAAATATAAATAAACATTTCACGATTAGCGTAAGCACCATTAAATTCTTATGAACACTCAAAATGAAGTAAAGCTAAGAAATTTTATGTTCAACGAAATGAAAACGACATATCCAGAATTATGAATGTCCAAAGAGAGAGGGAGTGAGCTCACTGCTTTATCTTTTGTTTACGAGCTCCGAGCTTTATATGTGGCAGTTTGGTGGAATTTAAGTCGTGTTTACGCTTATTTTAACATTTGTGGAACTTCACGAAGATGAAGTTGTTAATTTCAGAGTCGGTGACTTTGTCAAAGTTGCAAAATTTTGTAGCTAACTTTGTCAGTGCCAGTGAAAGTAGCGGAACCATGGAACTAATCAATATGCAACATGTGTTCGTGAGGAACAAAATAGAAATGACTAGACTGCTTTATTAAATTCACTGTTGATAAGAAGTCAGATTTTTTATCGTAAACTAAAGGTATTAAGACTCGTCAAAGACAACGAAAAGATTTGAACAAGTAATAAGAAATAGTTAAAGTGAAATGCTAATGCAAACAAAATTTACAAAATAAACGATGAAAGTTTTTATTGATTTCTTATATTTTCACGGCTACTATCCATAAATGAAACAAATTTTAAACGGTTTCATCGCTTTTGTATTTATTGACGTTTCGGACCCTTTACAGATTCCATGTTCACGATGCCATATTGCATGCAATGCCATATTTTGAATTAAAGCTACGTTCGTTTGACGTTCTATTAATGTTTCGGATTCTTTACATGTTCCATGTTCTTATGTGAAAATAAATATGTTAATAAATGGTTGAATAAAAAATATGGGTTAAAAATTTAGGAAATATAAGACTAATTTAAGTGCTTTAAATTTCTTCAAAATATTATTTTTAAAAAAAGATTGAGAAGCGCTGTTCTTGGCCATATCAGTTACCTGCACTAAAATTCATTATGCAAACACCAGAATGTATGACCAGAAACTTCTGCAGTTTATGTTATAGAATGAACTTAACTGCAAGCCATGGTTCGCTGGAGATCTCTTGAATCATTAAGTGAGTTCCCTGGAAGGCTATTCCCAAATAAACAAAAAACAAAGCCTTAATATTCTCAAGTCTCACTATATGTAATTTACTATAATAATAAAACCTTCGACAAAAACATAGAACACATTGGTTATATCAATATCCAGCGTTATTTGTAGACTCAATAAATTTTATGAGAATTTAATATTTTTGAACGTAATTACACAAACCACTAGACAAATACCTAAACCAAATCAGATCTGCGCATCGAATGTTCCATATTATAATAACACTATATGTCTGATCTTATGCTGTACTGTGAGAATCACAGTGTGATTCCACTGCCACAAACAATTAATACTTGTAACATGGATGCTTATTTGTCTAAAACGCAAAACAATAAGAAATCTAAGCAATAGCTGAAATATCTTTTTGCATTAAGTAGGTTATTGCAATAGGAATGGGAATGCATATATTGGAAAATTTACAAAATTCATCTAAGAATATTATGAATAAAAACACAAAACTGCGAACTGTATTGTATCGCGAAATATAGAATTACAGTACTAGCATTCGCTTACCGTAAATTGCATCCACAATATTCTTTTGTGAGCTCCTGCAAACAACATTCAAATATAAAGAAAATCAATACAACATAACATTGATTGGATTTAACTTGTATTATGAGAAGCAATACTGTTAGCATAAAGCTAAATACTACATATAAATAGCAAGAGTTAGAAAACTCTGGAAGAAAATTGGAATACGTGGTTTTATTGCAACTATTTTCAATAGTTTATGCATTTCTACCAGCATTCTGTATTTCTTTTATCTGTAGAATGGAAAAGACGCATGGAACTTCACAACTTTTAATAACAAAAATAACATTTAAAAAGTAATAATACCGTAAAAAGCCAAGAAGTCGCTAGTCATTATTAACTACTTTAATTCATAACGTTTTTATTTAACTACAAAAAAATCATTTAAAAATGCAAAATGCATAATCTATTTCTCATGTGATTAAATAATAATACCAAATTTAATTTTAATGATGTATTATTGTAAACAATTATTTTTAACTACAATGGAGTAAGTTTTTTACATTATGCTTTTAAGTATTTAGCGATAAGATGATCTAGGTCATGTAGAGACCTCTTAATCGAATATCAGTAATTCTCACCTGTCCTATTTTACTGATCTATTTATTATTTTGACTGTCACATACTATTTGCAAGTATCAACTACGGTTGTGGAATAAAAATCTTCTTTATTGCATTTAATATGATGCATCAAGATGCAAGACAGCTTGTCGGCACAACATATTGCGCTCTACTGCGATTTCTAGTGGCAAGTAAGGTAACAGTAATTAAAGCAAAAGATGGTACTATTTATTGGACTTGTAGAATACAAGAACGCCATATTAGGTTAAGTTATGCGGTGCAAAACTAGAAGAATTAACAAATATCAGAAACCGTGTATTAAATTTATATAAAAACATGTTAATATATTATGTGAGTATTAATTATATTACCCTATTTTGAAGCAATAATATAGCCTTTTAGTACCTAAACTTACCGATTTTAATTTCGAACTAAGATATAAATCTCCCTTAGGAAAATGTGAGAGCCATTAAACAACAAAATTATTATTACATAGGTACCTTAATTAAATTATCCGACAAATTCTGAATAGATGGTAACTGCAAGTAAGTAAATTTTATTCAGAAGCGGCATGCAGCCGTACGTCTTCTACAGTGATAAAACAAATTGGGTTCCACTTAACATTTGTATGATAGACATTATGTGAATGTATAATTTTAGAATTTCTTCTTATTTAATCTATATGCTGTGTGAAAAGAGGATAACTTTTCTTTCTTTCATTTGATTATACTACTTTTTCGCAAATATTTTTTGCCTTCACTATAATCAATTGATCTGACATATTTTTCCAAGATCATTAAAAAATATGTTTCTAAATTTCATCGAAACTTTTTAGTAATTATTTCCTTTATTCGAAAAACTTCATTCATGATTAATTTGCTATATGCCAGTTTTCATAGTCTCGTCATATTTAGAGACTAGGATTTAATTTATGGGTTAGTTGATAAAGCAAATAAAATTCTATTATAAGTTGCCTTGGATCATTCCGACTACTGATCGAACTAGTTTTCATTTAGATTTCCGTAATATTTTTGAAATTACAATAGTTTAAATGACTAACTCATATTGTTTACACAAAGTACAACTTAATTGGAAGCAGTCTACACTATTTAGTAGTTACTTACTGATGAACAGTTTCATATGAAACTGATATTAATTTATAAAAAAAATATTTTCCTGCGTTTTTATTCAAATACTTTTTGAAAGTTTATCAAAAAGGCACAACTTTGTAACGAAACTTCTTGGAGATCCCCGTTCCCGCCTTAATTTAAGGATTACTTCTGGAATCTGATCCCGTGTAATCGCTCATGGAGACAATGACTGCTCCCCGAGGCGTTCTTTACTAACTTTCCAATGATTTAACTTCAACAGCCATTCGAGCGATGTTGGGAAAGCTGTTTAAAGTTTCATCACAACCGGTTCAGTGGTTCGACGCTACTTTTCCAATTGACTTTGGGTACTGGAGTTAATTTTTGTCTACAGTCTGTCAGAGCGTAGGATCTTATTATTAAATTATGAAAGGATCTTAAATCGAGTAAATGTGATTTAAAATTGATACTTTATAATGAAATCTAGGGGCTAAAATTATTTTTTTTATTTTAACCATCAAAAATCATCAAATTATTTAATGATAGAAAATTTATTGACTTTAATTTCAAATTTTACACATGAAGAGTTTGTTTAAAGTTGATATTATTGAAAGAGTATACTTTTCATGGCACATATTAATCTTCGCAAATTAATTGAGTGACATATATAGTGGCGCTAGGTTAGCGCCTTTGGATTTACTTTTATTAAAATTTTAGAAGTTTGTATCTGAAGAGTAACGAACCAAAAAGATTGTTGTGCTCTGAAAAAGTAAATGCAGTAATAAAATGTTATTCTTTGTCAGTTAAAATTTTACTTCCGTAGATATTATTCGCTGTTATTTTAGAATTGGCACATATCGACCTCCTTCATGATTCTTGTGCAATTCAATTCACGCCACCAACTGTAGAAGTGGACATTCGCTGTCACGTTCGATTCATCAAACGAACCGTGCTGGTTTCACGTAACTGGTACTTTATTTAGACTATTGACTATAAAATCAATAACACAATGAACCTCAGTTATTAAGAGAGAAGTAATAGGTTACATGCTATAAATAGATTTCGTAAATAAAGATGACACGTGTGTAAACATTCTCAAGCAAAACAGTTTCGTTATTAAACCAATAAGAGAATATTATTTCATCTTCTTTTGGGTAAAGGGTATCGGAATGGCGTAACTTTACTTCAATGAAAGCGTTAATGCTCAATAGACTAAAAGAAATTCAGGTGTTACAAATAATTCGTTCTTTTTTAAAACCTCCGTCAGTGGATTGAATTTGCCCCAAAGAGTTGCATATGCTGAACTAATGAAGACCAAATCATTAAACACTGATAAATCAATTATTCATAGTTTAACTAATGAAAAATGCTTGAAAAATCCACCTGCCCCAGCTATTATATCAATATAACATTTTTAATGCAAAATTGATTAAGTAAAATCATATTATTTTAACTTTTATTGCAAAATAATGTATTGGAAGCTAAATCCATTCAGAGCTCTTGTTTTTCAGTAGGTATTTTTGTGCACGTTAAATATTGACGTTCAGCATTTCTAGAACAGAAATACGATAGCCCCCGATATTTCTGGCACGTTGCAAGCCAGTATTATAGTACCTGAGTGACATTCTCCTTAACCGAAAAATGTAATGAGCTTTTATAAGAATAGAATAGATTTGTTGTAAGATTTATTTTTCTTTTCAGGTTTATATAAAGATGAAAATTTCTTAACCGTCTCATAATTAACTAGACATATTATGAGTTTAATACATTATTCCTTCTTTTTTCTATCATTTCTATTCAGAGTCTTACTACAAACACACAAACTCGCTACTCGGACGGCTAGTGCATCGTATTATGTAGTAATTTCGCAGTTACGTTTATAGTTTTTGTTGAAATAGGATAAAACGTTTGTGCTTAAAAACGAATTAAGAAATACCTTATTAAGCATTCTGATCTAAAAGTTTAATAATATTATCGTAGATATGAGGAATTCTCAATTAATTCTTAACAGTTCTTGGAAGTTTTTTGTTTAAGATATAAAACTTAAATTATATTAAATTAATGATATTTACGACTAAATAAAAGATAACATTCATTTGTTTTTCTTTTGTTTAGACTAGTAGCCCAAAAATTACATCATTTATGAAATCTCTCTCTATTATTTTGGGATTTATTTAAAAATTAAAGCACATTTTACAAAAAGCGAAACCGCTACGAACTATGTATGTCAGTCAGTAGTTATTCTGCTATTTTTCTGATTCCGACATCAAGAAGTCCGAAATTGATCATTTTAAGTTAAAATCACCATCAAAATATATTAAGGCTCTTAAGATGACTACTAATGCTACTAAGATGGCGTGGGGATTTCGAAACTTTTAAACAATATAAATAATGGCACAAAATAAATCAATACAGTATTACAAAGAGAAAAAAGCTTTAAAAAACTGTAACTCTACCTTTAGTACTGACTAATCACATCGGCCAACCACAAATCAAACTTTTTATAGCTAACACAGTCAAAACGAGAACATGTTTCGAATCGGACCGAACAATCCGCGAGCATAAAACAACAAACTTGGCACATACAACGGTTTGTGCCAATCGTAAATCAATTACTATCTACAGTGTACAATATATAAATTTTCCTAGCCATAGCCCAATTAAAAGTTATATCCAGAACCAGATAAAGCAAAAACTGTACGCATACGAGACACGGTGGAGTTAGTTTTAATTACTTTCTACACTGTGGTTTCTGATGATACACCAACGGATGTGCGATCGCTGATAGTACAAAACATAAAATAAACACGAACACTCATTAAATGTCGGGAATTACGTTTGTTAACTTCGAGGGTAGTTTGATATTGAATTTCAGAGAAATATTAAATAAACAATAGAAGCCTTTGACCAATGCTTTGACAGCGAATTGGCAGCAAAAAATTTGGCGTTCATGTTAAAGCGTGTCGTAGGCACCAAACAAGAGTTTTGTTTCGAACCGCTTTGTGAGTGACAGGCAATTTGATCAGTTTTGAGTGTCCAAAATGTTTGTGAGTGAGACCGACTTTTGTTTTTAGAAAAGTAATATCGATACAAATTTTCGATTAATGGCGCTGCAAACCCTTTCACTTATTAGCCATATTGTGATATTATTTATATTTATTGCTTAAAACATAATTATTGGTAGGTGAAGAAAACAAAATAAAGTCTATAAGTCTTGCTAAATTTATTTAAATTTATTGCAATCATTTACTTAGTCTCATCAGCCCTTTTTAAGTCCCCACTGCAGGGGCTCAGGCCTTCCTTATGTGGATGGTTAAGGAGGAGGATGGGCCATGACCTTCCACGCTGGCCCAATGCGGATTGGAGGGTATTAACGACTGCAAATGCACCCGGGACTAACGGCTTAACGTGTCTTCTGAAGCACGAAGTAGCTCGAGATAATAATTTTTTGGTCACCCATCCCGTGACCGACCCTTGCGAAAGTTGCTTAGCAACAACAATCGTGGGCCGTGGCGCTTATCCTCTACGCCAACGTGCTACTTAGTCTAATTTAAAGCTAATTGTGATATTGATTAAGTAAATTAATGGTACTTACATTTGCACTACTCTAAATGTAATATTAGTGCACATTAGACACCACCTGCCAGCACATCACACACTTCGTTTCATACTTGAGGATTAACATCACTTTAACTACTATGTCTCAATTATCTGACATTGTGTCAGCACAGAAGAGCTTGGAGGAGTGCTTCACTAAAAAGATACTGGATCTCGAGATGCAGATTCAGGTTGCTTGACCTGGCAAAGAGACTGTAGCCAAAGTAGCCGATGAATTCCGACCCTTTAGGGAACTCATATACAGTATGCTGGGACTGCTAAGGAAACAAATCAATGTGTGCATTACACAGCTGAATGTTATCGAAACTAGACATTGTCGCAAAGCACTAATCATTCTGGGAGTTGGAGAATCGGAGACTGATAATTGCATAGACCTAGTGTGTAATATCCTCACATCAAGATTAGGCCTAAGGGATGTTACAAAATCATTCTTGACAGTATGTCACAGGTTGGGTGAGCCACCCAATAATGGAGGTCGTGATCAGCCTGTTCTTGTGAGGTTTGCACAGTCTGAATTAAAATCTGCTGCCTGGACGTCGAAGACTAAATTCAAGGGAACCAGCATCATTGTGAAGGAGTTTCTCACAAAGTCGAGGCAGGCAGTCTTCAACAAAGCCCGACTTCACTGTGGGGTGCATTGCTGTTGGACACAGGATGGCGTAATCTTCATTAAAACATCGGATGGTAGGCGCCATAAGTGTGTTACACAAGAAGAACTGGATTCCTTGACTGCTGTACACCCTAAGCCACATCAGCGCGAACTGCAACTGGTCGCCTTGTTCCTGCCAGCAAAAATAAGTAGTTAATTTAGTTTCCTTTTTAAAGTCTCTTTTTTTTGCGACTTACAAATAAATTCATTAGTTTAGCTCTATTTGAATATTGCTTACTTAAATATCAAATGTTGTCTATCTTCGGTCTTCTTATTTTTTGTAAGTTTCGTAAATTATGGTAGGTCATTTTTAATTTGTGCATTTGTGAGGTTAAATCGTTCATTATTTTCTCTATATCACTTTTTTTTTATATAAAACAAGCTAATTTAGATTATGAATTCACGATCTCAAGTGTGTTGCACAATTGTAAATATGCCAAAGTCAAGTGTAGTTTTCCATGAATTGTATAAAGATTTTATCTATACAGCTATATCTAGAGTGAATGTCATTTTGTCTCAATCAAATAGTTTTCTTTTGTTTGTTTCTTATTTTATTCTTTTTTAATTTTAAAAAATTTTACAGCGTTGGTTTGAGTACGATTAATCAAGTGGCATTATTTGTCCTGCATTTGTATTAAAGTTGATGTAAGCTGGCCGGTGGTGTGGAGATGTTCCTTTGCAATAGAATCTACGTATCCATACTTTAGTATATACATTTTTTTTTCTTTCATATATCTACTCGTTTATAATTTGTTATATTTATTATGTCATTGGACGATATTCATTATGCTTCAGGTGACGAATCTGAAGGATCTCTTAGTGATGAAAGTTTTTGTTCTGCAACCGACATGCTACTTGGTGACTTTCTGAATCAAACTTTTGACCACTCGCCAAACTTATTTAATGTGTGTCACTTTAATGCACAGAGTGTGCCCTCTCATTACAACGAACTGCTCGACGTAATGTACACGCTGTGCTGGTTTCTGAATCGTGGCTGAAACCACATTTAATATCCTCTACCTACACCCTCCCAGATTTTACCCTCATTCGCAAAGACTGCTCCGGTAGAGGAGGGGGCGGTGTCGCAATCTATCTACGCAATATTTTCCCGTTTAAAATTATTGCTTGCTCTAACTCTGATACCAGTGCTGAATATTCTTTTCTTGAGGTCGGTAAAGGGCGTAATCGATTGGTCCTTGGCGTAGTTTATTGTCCAACTTCCGTCAACTATTTCAATGAAATCGAAGTGGTTCTGGAGTCTTTGGGTTCTGAGTATGCACATCACGTCATCATGGGTGATTTTAACACGAATCTCCTTACACCTAACTCCTCTCAGTCCCGTAAACTCATTCATATTATTAGGTCAACCAACTTATATGTTTTTCCTCTTCAAGCAACTCATCATAACATTGACAGCGAGGACTCATGGCTTGACCTAATTCTCACCTCTAATCCCACTTTAGCTGCATCTCATGGTCAATGTGTTGCTCCAGGCTTTTCTCGCCATGATCTCATCTTCGTTTCCTACTTTTTAAAACCCCCGAAACCCATTTCCAAGATCCTGCACAGGCGTTCATTTGGGTGCATGGATGTCGAAAAACTTAAAAGTGATGCCTCGGAAATTTGTTGGGACTCATTGTTACAGGCTCCCAATGTAGACACGAAGATTGAGCTCTTTAACAAAACTGTTGTGAGGATCTATGATGTCCATGCACTTATAAAGAAGGTCATGTTGAAACGATTACCGGCATATTGGATGACAAATAGTATCCGAATGGCGATGCGACGTAGGGATCGAGCTTTTCGTAATTACAAAAATGACCGAACTGACGATAAATAGAATGCCTTCAAATATACTAGGAATCGGTGTAATCAGATGATACGAAATGCAAAACGTCGCCATATTCTCGATAATATTTCTTCCTCATCTTCTGCTGATGTCTGAAAGTTTCTGGGTACTCTAGGCACAGGCAAATCGCGGCATATAGACCTTCCCATTTCAATTGAATTAACGACCTTAATCGTCATTTCTCCGCTACTTCAAAGTTGGATAATATTACTTCTGCATCTATAGTTGCTACCATAAATGGTCTTACGCGTCATAATATTTCCCCATTTCGTTTCTCCCCTGTCTCTATGTCAGAAATCAGAAAGATTATACTCTCGATTAAGTCGAATGCTGTGGGATACGACGGCATAAGTCGCCGTATGATTGTCATCATCCTGGACCACCTTCTTCCTGCTATATGTCACATCGTTAACTTCTCCTTTGATTCCCGCACCTTCCCTGCTTTGTGGCGCAAAGCCTACGTCCAATCGTTCTCAAAAGTTACCAATCCAACACAACGCAACCAATTCGGTCCCATATCTATCCTTCCGTTTTTATCCAAAGTATTAGAAGCCTGTGTTCATAAGGAATTCTCTCAGTTTGTTTACCATAACTCTTTATTGAATCCCTTACAATCTGGTTTTAAACCAGGTCACAGTACTGTATCCGCACTGTTGAAAGTTACTGGGGATATCAGAGTGGGAATGGAGAATGGAGAAGTAACAGCCCTTGTCCTTATCGATTTTTCCAATGCATTTAACACAGTAAATCATGACATCCTTCTTGATATGTTATCTCATCTTATGGTTTCTGACGAAGAGATTGGGTGGTTCTCATCCTATCTTCGGGACCGTCAGCAGTCGGTCCGGTAAGGTGAATCCTCCTCATCTTGGTGTGGGTTGGATGCTGGCGTTCCACAAGGTGGCATTCTTTCTTCTCTTCTTTTCTCAATTTTCATTAACTTCAGTACGCTTAAACTTCAGTGTTCGTACTTGAATGGCGCTATCAATGCACTGAACAGAGATTTTGGCACAATTCTATGTTGGTCTAAAAGTTTTGGCGTTACTGTAAATCCGTCTAAATGCCAATCTATACTTGTGGGTAGCCAAACGATGATAAGTAGGATCGACTACGCTAAACTTAGATCTATTATGTACGACGGCTCTCTTATCCCATTAAGCGACAGTGTGAAAGATTTGGGACTGCACGTGGACCTTAATCTGAACTGGCAAATTCAAACTACCACTATTTACCAAAAGGTCACTAGAGTACTAAGAGCCTTATATCGTCTTAAGAATTTCCTACCAACCACAATCAAGGCAATGCTTGTGCAAACCATAATTTTCCCCATAGTCGACTATGGTGATGTGTGCTGCCTCGACCTGAATGCAGATCTACTCAATAAGCTTGACCGCATTCTAAATAACTGCATTCGATTCGTTTTAATCTTCGTAAATACGACCATGTATCCCCATATCGCTCTCTTTTAAAATGGATGCCTATGCGAAAGCGTAGAGAAGTGCGGGCATTGACCACTTTGTTTTCTTTGTTAGAATCACCTAATGCCCCAAGCTATCTAACCCCCCACTTTCAGTATTTATGCACGAGTCACACTAAAAATCTTCGATCGCCCTTTAATCGACTACTTGTTTGTCCGTCTCATCACTCTGACGTCGTGCATTCCTCCTTTTTCGTTAAGGCTATTCTTCTATACATCACCTAAAGGTTGACTGGCAGAGAATGCCTAAGGCATTAAGTCCGCCTTTGTACTTTAGTGTATAAAGTATTAAATAAATAAATTACTCGGCCATCTCGGATAGTCCGCCATATGAGATTCAGATTAAAATTTCCTTATTAGTTAAAATTTTATCAACGAACTTTTTTATATGAAATCTATACCCTGACAGTGCCTATAAATAACCAGTCCGTTGTTTAGAAATCAAAATTCGCTAGTGCGATTTTCACCAAGTAGTCATATATCGTTCTGAAAATATTGATCGCAAACTCTAGAGGAACAAACTATATTTTATCGAAGATTTAATTGTGATATGTAACGTTAGTTCTGTGAAACCATATGTAAGTCACTGACCCAAAGATGGCCGTATAAAGTAAATAAGAGCAAAATATGTGTATATACATCAAATTAAAGGTCTTATTCTATCAATCGCAAAACTTATATGCCTTTATATTTTTATAATAAATAATTTTGAACTAATTTAAGAAAACTAATGAGAACCACCCTCCACCTTAACAAATCCAAGGTCTAAAATTTTGAAATACAGAACATAATTAAATGTTTCTTGATTACAAAAAATATATATGGTTTTAAAATTTGATATTCATCTTCGCCACATTTTTAAATTGTTAAATACGGTTTGTTTATTGCTCTGTTGCATACTTTTAAAATCAACAAGATTTTTTTAAAATGCCTTGGACAAAGTTCATTTTATAAGCATTTTGCGTTAAGGATATTTTTCAGTTGAATGCAATATTGAACAAATATAATAAAGAGTTTTTTTTATGAAAATAATAGTATATTTTTTACTTGGGATTTATAATAATATGGACGCAATTATCAAAATATAACTTTCTACTTATCTGTAATTAAGATATATACTCGTAATATGAATATAATCAAGTGCCAGTACCAGCATTTCAAGCACAACATTAACGGTTAATTAGGAAGTTACAAGACTCTGAAACTCATAACGGAAATTCGTATCGAAGACTTGCACTTATGAGTTTAATTTTGTCGTGAAATATTTTAAACATCTTTGATGAAGCCGCGTGTAAATACCTGAGATTTCACGCTGGGAGTTTAATCTGGAAGTATATGGTGATTTATGGATTTAAAGAATAGCGAAATAGAAAAATTAAAAGAAACAATATTGTCCCTAGAGTACACCCTGATATACAATCGAGAGTACGTACCGACTTATGTCCACCACCGGGATACGAACCAGCGACTACCGCACTCTCTTCTGTCTGTAATTGTTATCTATACTTTTTTTAAATGTGCTTAAAATGAGTATTAATTTATGCGGCTCAATATATTTTAAAATATTGCGACAATAAAACAAAAGATGAATGACAATCTGTATTTTCTTTATAATAACGTCATAGCGTTTATATTGCGAACGTTTAAGAAAGCTCTTTATTAGTTGGTAGCGGCCGCTGTAGCGAAGTAGAACAGCAGCCCGCGAAAGCACACTAGATTTTTTATTAGTAGTGCACCTGTAGAGAAATCAATAGAAAAAGGAAATAAGTAAGTACAGACCCCATTAAAGCGGCTTCACAAACCTAATAATATTTTAGTTTTACTTTGCCAAAGTCCATTGAAGTTATTATACAACTACTTTATTTCGCTACTTCTTTAAACAAAGGTAACATACCTTAGATACCTATGCACAACCAGGCTTCATGTAAATCATCATCATCATCATCAGTCATTTTACGTCCCCACTGCAGGGGCTCAAGCCTTCCTTATGGATGGTTAAGGAGGATGGGCTATGACCCTCCACGCTGGTCCAATGCGGATTGGAGGGTATTAAAGACTGCAAATGCAGCCGGGACCCACGGCTTAACATGCCTTCCGAAGCACGGAGTAGCTAGAGATAATATTTTTTTTTGGTCACCCATCCTATGACCGACCCTTGCGAAAGTTGCTTAACGACAACGATCGCGGGCCGCAGCGCTTATCCACTACGCCACCGAGCTACTTTCAAGTCATTTACGAGTACTAACGAAATTTAATAACTACCACCAGCTATTCAATAGGTATGTGTTTCGTGTGTACATGGAGCAAAATTCGGAGCAGTTACATCATGTTCCAAATGCTGAGCTCTAACTGGTGGTCGAGCTCGGTGTACTGACAGTTATTCTGTTATAAAAAAGCCTTGATCTTGAGGCTGAACGCAGCGCTGCCATAGAGGTTCAATTAATAAAAACCGAACTCAGAAGGTAATGAAGGTTTAATCCAGAAATTAAAGAACATTATCGTTTAAAACAACTAATTATATTATGATATTTGATAGAAAATTATCCACAGTGACATATTATCTTATCCAATAAGATATAAGACAACGACTTTCCCAGTTGGGTTATATAACGCGTTGATCGAAAGAATCAAGTAAATACGTCATAAAAAAGGTAAACACATTTTTTATTTGCGATTTCAATTATAGAAAAAAAATATAGGAACTAAGACGAAAAAGTTTTAGTTCCGGCTGTGGGTTTCGGATCCATTACCGAAATTTTACCTTATATAAAACAAACATAACCTGTAACTTAATAATATATTATTCAAATAGATACTTTTTGAATTCATACGTAATTCGGAAACATTACAAAAACTAAAAAATTAAGATTGAAACTGATTGAGAACTAATACTAAAACAAACGATTAAGCTGTCGATAAAGCCTAATTGATAGTAAAGATGCCAAATTAACTCCAGAACCAAAAAGCTATCCTATTGCCGTAGAAACATAATACACGTTGTATCGCAAAGTGTAAGAAATTTGTAATTCATTTAGTATCCAATTTCATAGAATTAAACTTAATTACGTGCATATAGATGTTCGCATTGTTTACTCTACTTTGATGATTCTAAGAAAAACTCTACTAACGTTAATTTTTGAGTTCTTTTAATAAAAATATTAAACATTTTTGTTGCTTTCACTTAATAAATATGTGCAGTGTTCTTTACATAAAATATAAAAAAATATAGTAATCAAATTATTGATGATTGTTTCTCAATTTTCACATAATTTAAAATGTAAAACTTGCATTGCGAATAATGAATGAAAACTTTGTCTTCTGTCTTGTTTCGTAAATCGTAGATAGAATGAAGCCGCATACGCACTCAGCTTACCAATATTTATTTGTTTTATAAAGACGATATCAGGCTATATTTTTTTTAAATTTAACTGCACATGCATATTATTTTAAGTGTTCTGACATACCCCTTCAAATTTTAGATGTCGTTAAAAATAAACCGTGTATGATAAGTATTTAATAGAATCAAGAGCTTTTTGCGAAATGCCATTGTTATAATCGTGAAACTATGATACCTAGCAACTTAACACACCCAGCAGTATCTGCAAGATCTGCTAAAAACAAATCGTGTACAGCCTGAAACAAATTTTGCAATCTATACGTGTTTCGCCTCTCAACTAAGTAAACTCAGGAGTTGTTAGGTGCCAATCACTCGGTGGTTAGCGTTTGTACTTGTTGATTTTTTTTTACGGGCAGTACACGGTCTTGCGGTTACTGACTAAGTTAAGAAGTTGCTAGATATTATAGTTTCACGTGTATAATAAATTAAGAATATTTTATGTTATATTTTTGTTCCAAATGAGTTTAATTTTATTTCATAGGTTGTCTAGAAGAGATTGTAGTATAGCAATAAGGCCGCCTTTTGTTTCGATATATAGATTTCTTGAAAGCTGTGTTTAATTTTCAGCGCAATTAAGTGTTTATTAATAATTATTTTCATATCAAAAGCAGTGTGAATAAGTAATACGACGATGGATATTTTATCATCCTCTCTCAAAACGAGTTATGTAAAAGCTTTGAGACGCCTGTTCTATAGTATCATGGCTCAGTGAACGAGCAAGTTACGTAATTAGCTCCACAGTTCTAGAAGCTGGCAGATCCACAAGTACCTAGTCGAAGTTTAAAATTGAATCAATTTTGCGCCCCAGAGCCTCTCTATTCACAGTTCGAGCAAATACCTGTAATTTTAACGTATATTTTCGTGGTTTCGTTCGGAACTGAAGAGTTATTTTTAGCTTCAGAACGTGGAAGCATTTAATTTACTGGACCGGCAATCGGATGTTAGTTATGTCTCAATGAGTTGGAATAATGCGACGTTTCTTGAGATTAACAGTTACTTTGATGTTTAAATACTTTATTGATTGAATCTTATATTTATATTTTCTTAGACACTTGATACGTATATTTTAATTTTAATTCAATTCTGCTTATTCCAATGATAAGATATTCTAGTTTACAAGTAAATATTAACAGAGTTACATTATAACTAATACTGATGGATGTTATCTGATACAAGTTTCAATGCATAATTAGGAGGATTATCATTCGGTTTCTAAATTGAGTAGATATTTAAAGTTAAACATGTTTCAAACTGTACTTAAACGTCACATACACAGGTTTTCGTTTCTGATTTCAATTTTTTTTTTAATGATCAGTTGATAGCAGTTTGATAAAACTAGGACTTTTTAACTTCTGAAATGGAAAAAAAACTTAAGTTATTGAGAACAATCAGTTGAGATGATTTTGTACTTTTCCAATTCTGAAACCAGCTGTGAGTAACTCAAATTACGTGGCAGCGAACAACCTCTTAAATTAAGAATTGTATTTTGTTGCGACATGATTAATTTATGTTGATAAATAAGTTTGGAAGTTTACTTTCCGTCCATCCACGCACATAAGCATGATGTAGTAGATGAACGCCCACAAATGCAGTACGCTTTAAAGTGTGGCTATCAGCAGCGTGGCTGAAACACGTTATTTCCGCCTCCTCATTTGCTGTTGCTCATTTTCATTGGTACTGTGGAGATTGGAATAGATTGGCTTTTGTCATACAAGATTCATTATTTATCTGTAAGTATTCCGATAAAGAAAACATATGATAAGATAAGATAATATTTTTATTTTCCAGAATACAAGTAATCAAGGTCACAAATAATCGGATATGTAAAGTATTCTGCCTGCACACAGGCGTGCAAATATTATTATTATACTATTCAACTTGTAATAAGTTTAATTACTTTCTTATTATCATTATATATTATTCAATTCATTACATTATATATTATCAGTATGTCATGAATTTTTCTTAAAAGCTAAGTCTTTTATGCTGTGAAAGCAGTGTTCTAGAAGTCACTTTAACAGTTTTAATTTAAATTTATTAATATTTAACAGTTTCATGTCATCTGGTCATATATACTTATGCACATATAGTAAATATTATTTTTATAGATGTCTTTATGACAAGGAGGCTGGTACAACAGGTTTATATAATTTTGTCTAGTTTGACATGGAATAATATCCACACGTTTACTCCAGTAATTGGAGTGAGAGTGAACAAATACACAGATATCATAGTATCAGACCGTAGCTTAGAACCAACGACACATAACTATTATATGTTGTTAGGCAGCTTCAACAGGAACTGTTTGTTTCAGTTTCTTTATGGCAAATACAAACTGGTTAAGTTTTCTACATACATGGTCAATACGCTGTTTCCAATTAAAATGTTTGTCAAACCTACTTCTTCGATCTCATCATTCTTGAAATTATTTTTTAAAGAAATAGGACTTGCATTGTACGATTTAAATTGAGTTAACTGTGTTTTATTTATATTTAATTTTAAGTAATTTGAATCCAACCACTTTAACGTCTTATATTGCCGCGGTTATGTTACATTCAAATGCGTCTATATTACTTTTACTATATCACATTTAATTACAATCGTTGTGTTATTAGCGAATATTATACATTCATTACTTGTCCTACGCGGCAAATCCTTTATGTAAATTAGAAAAAGTAGTGGTCCAAGGGTACTTCTCTGAAGAACACCGGTTATATTGAATCTTAAATCAGATTGATATAACTGTTTCATATTTATATTATATTTTTTTACAACTTTACTCACCTCGGTAGTCTGTAATCTAGGCACAAAGACATAATAGAAGTTTTATTATTGACCGTGTAGAAGAATTAGAATTAACCTTAAAGAAGACTAAAAATATTTTTGTTGTAGCTTATTAATGTGTTCTAGAGCACTTAAGGTGTTCTAGGGCATAGAATAGAACATAACCAAACTCGCAAACTAGTAGACTTGAAAGGCTGCAGATGTTGCTATAGATGACAGCTTAACGTGATGTCGAAAGCGAGAAGTACTAGATAATACATTTTTCTCACACCCATTTGATGACTGGTTTTTACAACCGATACTGATCTTCTTCACAATCGCGGAGATAATAAGCTATCCGCTGCGTCATCGAGTTTAAATAAAGCTACTTAAACATGACAAATATTTTTTCCAATGTATCGTTGATGATTGTAAAAAGTTTATTTAAAATATTAACTTCCATTCTTCTAGAAGCATGATAATTGTTGGTCCCGGCTACATCAACAATTGTTAATACCAATTGATTGCGATTCGTTTCCTCGATTTTCATGACATATTTTATAAGCATCTTTATCTTATATACAATTAACCAAGTACTTCATTAACAAGTTTTTCGTCTGTATGCCTATTCAATTTGTTATAATTGCTTTGATTATGAACAAAGTTGAAAATTTTTTCAGCCTTCTACAAAATTTGTAGACAAAAGCTTAACGAACCAATTGAGGCAAAGGCAAAAACTTCATTCTTTGTAGTATTCAAAATGAGAAAAGGGTTAGTTTGTTATAATTATACGAGTACTTTAAATAATAAAATGTTTTTTTTTTAAGTTTCCAATATAATTAGTGGTCAGGTAAGATATTTTAGCATACACATGTTATTATATTTTAATGCTTTAAGGGTAAAGTATAAAATCAACTGGAGAAAGACATATTGTTATAACTTGGCCTGCAGTCGTGTGTACCTATGAGCAACCAATTTGTTACCTCTACAAGTATTTATCGGTAATATTTATAAACTAAAATATATGCATAACTGCAGAACGACTGCACTAACTTAGATACAGCTTTATTTGTACATCCCAGTATCTGCCTCTTTTATACTTTATATCTAATGTTAAAAAATACTTTAAATAATTCATTGTAACGAAATATTATTTGCGCACTGATTCTAATTTTTTCTGTATCTGTGAGAGACCGTTTAAAACCCTTACATGAATATTGTTTCTACATTTGTGATACTTGTAATAAATGGATCGTCCGAATTATTTTTAAATAAGCAGGTCAATACTAAATAAGTGTTCGTAACTCGATAATACAGTGCTCTGGCACGTCACGAACGATTATAATCGCATCAACGTGACACTCGTCGCCGTCACGTAGAGTATGGAGCATCGTTGTTTGTAAAGCAGCAGCGCTAATGGTTTCCTGCTTCGTAGTATACTGCAGCTATATTTATTTTACTGTGTAACGATTGTTTATTATTGTATGCAGATATTTTTATTTAGCGAAAATAAAATAGTTAAAAATGGATTGATATAATGGAAGATTAAAATAATAATAATAAGAATTTGTAGTCACACCATTTTAACAGTACATAAAACTTTCAATATAGACACAACACGGTAGTGCAGCAATTGGCAGCTTTATCGCTAACAGCAATTTCTAGCAGATAACCCTTGGATGGAGAAGAATGAATAGCAGTTTTGGAAAACGGAGTCGTAGACTAAGAGTACGTAAATTCCAAGTTAAATAAGTAACATTTAGTAAAGATACTTATTAATACGTATAAGATACATAAACACATACATGCATAAGATATAAACTAATAATATACTGTTTAATGCATTAGCCTTAAATTTTTATGTACATCTAAGAAAACTATTGACTTTCTCTGTTGCTTAAGTAAGTAGGAGAAGTATTGGGTTGGCACAAAAGTAATGAGACACACTAGAAAAATCTATAACATTTCCTTTTTAAAATCAATTTTTTCGATAATATTCTAGAATGTTGTAGAACATTCTAGGTACTTCTGGTGTAGGGTATATAAAGCCGCGCTCGCGATTTGTTTAGTCAGTTTGAAGAAAATGGACGAGCGACAAGTTCGAACACTATACTTATACGAGTACTTGTTAGGCCACAGTGCGCGGGCTGCGGCTGAAAATATCAACAATGCATTAGGCGCTGGAAGTACAAGCCATGCGACGGTGTCCCGATGGTTTAACCGTTTTAAATCAGGAGACAGGAGCCTTGAAAGTCAGCCACGCTCAGGGCGACCACCCGCAGTGAATGATGACGATTTGCGCCGCGAACTGCAGTTGAATCCGGATGCTACCGTACTCGTGAATTAGCGGAAGCACTTAAATGCAGTCACCACGCCGTGGAACACCATCTGCATGAGCTTGGTCATCGAAAAGTTTTGGCTCGGTGGGTACCGCACATCCTTACAGACGCCAGTCGTGCAGTCCGTGTCGCTATCTGTCAGTCACTTTTGCTGCGACCCCGACGTAAAGAGTTTTTGTCAGATCTGGTTACTGGAGATGAATCATGGATTTATTACGAGAACGATACACGTCGTGCTTTTTGGCTGCCTCGAGAAGAAACGCCACCAACTCAACCGAAGCCGAGTCAAAAGAACCGCCGAAAAATTCTGCTTTGCTGTTTCTGGGATGCGCAAGGCATACTGTTTTATGAGCTATTACACAATGAAACTATAAACGCTGACAAATATTCAACCCAGCTTACCAAATTATCTGCCGCTATCAAGAAAAAACGACGAAGACGAGTCAATGTAGTTTTACTGCACGATAACGCTCGACCTCACGTCGCATCTGTGGTTCGCCGGCAGTTGGAGAACTTGGGCTGGGAGACGATACCCCACCCACCTTATTCCCCAGACCTCGCCCCATCAGACTATCATTTGTTTAGAGCCCTGAAACAGCATTTGCGGGGTAAACAATTTAATGATTTCTCTGACGTAGAGGCGGAGTTGAACAACTTTTTCGAGGCACAGCCATCAGAGTTCTGGGCAAAAGGCATCCAAACTTTGCCGGATCGTTGGCAAGAAGTCTTAGATACTAATGGTAATTACATCATTGACTAAACTTTTTTTATTGTAATAATAATAAAAAAGTAAAAACTTAAACCAAGTGTCTCATTACTTTTGTGCCAACCCGATAAAATGATAAAAAAAAAATATTTACCAAATTATTGATAAATGAAAACTTTATCCTTTATCTTGTTTCGTAAATCATGCAAAGAATGAATGCCGCGTACCAACTTGGCTTGTTGTCAAATTGATTTGCGAGTTTATTCTTATTTGTTTTTAGGGACAAATTCCGGCTACGAACTTTTTAAAATGTAACTGCACTTAAATATATATTATCTTAAGTATTCCGGCACACCTCTTCGAATTTTAGATGTAGTTAATAATTGACCGTGTATATTTATTATTATCTGTAATAGCAATTCAAAAACTTGACTGATACGAATATTGAATACAAAGTACAGTAGACGGCATGCCATGTTGTACATCAGACAATTTTTTACCAATCGATTTACAACTATAATCTGAAGTGACTTAAGTTCAAAATTGATTGCAAAAATTTATTTTACTAACGTTGGGTAGTGCCGTGTAAGCCGTGTTACAACTACTCATGTGAAAATGGAAACTACCATCACATCCTTCCTTTTTTTGGTAAATTACTATAGTTTTTAATATGAAACATTACACACTAAATTGAAAACGTGAGGGCTAGTTAAATTTGTTATCTCAAAAACTCTAAATATTATAAAATGAAAACTGGAGTGGAACCGTCCAGCTATTTTATGAGTGGAACGCAAACAGAAAAATATAAAAGGACATTCTTGTGTAAGCCACTTTATTTTACAACGTGAAGCGAACCGATAGTATACACTAACGAACTAGGGGAAAAACTTGGACTTTTGATGGCATTTTGAGTAAATAGTTATTCAAAATGACATTATAACGATAATTCTTTACTTTGAAAAAGAAAAATAAACAGCATGTCAAAAAAACCTACGCTTGTAATATTTAAGAAGCTCGAAAGCTATTGATAATTGCGTACAGTAATAGTACTATAATTCATTTCTTAAGGAAGAAATGCTCTCCAATTTTTTTTTCTAATACAACAGTACTGACATAGAAAACAGTACATAAGATTCTTTACTTACATGCAAACTTACATTGGATTTATCAAAATATTTAAAAAAATATATTAATAACTCAAAATGCTTATCTGCTCAATCATCAACATTAGTGCTTAATTGAGAGAGGTGTCAGAAACGAAGTATTTAAATGCAAGCAGCAAAAGTTATACTTTTCTGTTGGGGCTTTCTTTTTGTTGGGGAAACTTTATTTTACAGCGCACCGCCCGCCGCCGTGGTCCGAACGTGTTCGCTAACGAACCGAGAGTTTCAACAGTGGTATTTGCACAACATTCTCTGCGGCTTCCGCGGGTAAAAACTAAGGGATGTTTCCCGCAGTAAAAGTTTTGTACAGTTAGAATATTTTTCTAATTTAAATAAAAAGAAAACTATTTAGAGCAGACGACCTTCGAGATGAAATGAGAATATTTACTACGATTGCTTGCTCAGTTGTGTATTGTATCTATGTTTCGTATTGTATTCTCAGCCGGATCAATATAGATAATAAAATCTGTATGTGTCTGGGTTCTTGTTATAGATTTCATAATATAAGTTTGTTTAATTTTGATCAATGTACGTACTGTGTTTCTATGTCTAACTTTATAGTTTTAATAGCATTTTTGAGGATCACAGTACATAATAAAGGGCCGGAAAACTTTTATATAATTATGAAAAAGTTATCGGAAACAAAATCAATGATATTCTATTTATAAATAATTTTCTATCTCCATATTACGTGTTTGTAGTTCAAACATCCAATTAATATCAGCGATTTATCCAACTATTTTGTATTTTACTTTACATAAATAACCAATAAAAATTATATTGTTACATTTAAAAGGTAAACAAAAACGTTGTATCTTCTATTTTTAATAAAGGAATAAAAATATTACCTAAACGTACATCTACTGAAAGCAAAACTACTAAACCGAGCACAAGCGAAGATACTATTTTACGAAAACAATTTAAAAATAGAAGAAAAATTAAAATATTTTGAGAAGTTTAATGCATCCAAAAACCAGAGAGTTACATTACTTACCCTTAAGTGTCATTAGAATGACTTTAATTAAAATCCAACTTTTAAGTAACATAGTAATTACAGAACAGTGTTCAAAGCTAAAATTTCACAGGTTCCTCTAATTACAGGTCGGATACAATCGCCTTCGGGATTAACACTCAACCACATAAAATTAATGATGGTCGTACCGTATCGGTCGTTTTCGAGAAAGCTAACGAGCTCCAACACCGAAGTTGATCGGACGTGAAATTGGCGGACGGAATTATGAAATGCAAATATCCGCTTTAACGTAAACCCAATATTGAATGAAGAATAAACGATTCCGTTTGGAAAATTGCAACCAATGGTTACTAAATGTAAGTTTTTTAACGTAATTGTTATGAAAATCAAATGATTCAATATGAGTGTAAAGAATTGCCTCATTGTGGAACTGCATTTGCATCATGTTTTGCAGCTTGTTAATCACCCATAATTCGTATAGGGTTCATTGAATACAAGAGAAATGCAAAACCAATCGTTCTCCTTTTACTTTGTTTACAATATAATTGACGATTAAGCATATAGTTAAGGGCAAATTCTGGCAAAGACGAAAATCTGCACTTACCACACCGCAGGACCTACTCACACGCGTCATATGGTTTACAAATTAAACTATTTCTATCAAAAGCAGTATAGATGTTTACTTTTTGGGAAAAATGATTTCCTATAATTATGATTAAACTTCACTTAATATAAGTTCACTAAACTGGAGGTGCACGCTGCGCAGTCGGGTCCTGGGTAGTTGCAACCGAGTAATTGGTGCTTTAGTAGACCACACGTGGGAGACTTCTACTTTATAAGGGGGATTCAATTCAGGTTCAGTTTTTAGATCATGTTATTGGGTCCTAGAAGGCATCAAGAGGGTGCTCCGTGTTAGTATTCTAGCCATATGCAGCGGTAGTTGGGTGTGGGCTAGATTGGCACTATAATTCCAGATTACGGCAGTGCTGGTGGGACTGTAGGCTCATCGTATGATATGGTGTTCACGAGAGATATGTGTCTTTTTACCAACAACCATCAACTAGCGCGTTACCATACATCGCCTACGTAGAAAAATCAAAGTATTTTAGTGGGTTTGCCCTTAGACTAAGGCTAGTCCCTTGCTAGACTTGCCTTAAAGAGGCCTTTAAGGCAAGTCTAGCAAGGGCAAGAGAAAGCCAATCTCCTGTGTAACTTTATTGCATCCAACTCGACTTTGGATGACCGGAGGCTAAAACCGCCCACCATTCCGCGGTGTGAAAGCTCCACGCCTGATATCCGGTTTCACCAAAGCTCAGTGCGTCTAGCACTACTCTCCCTGGATATCCACAAGTCGAGTGGGCCCGATGGTATCCCCCCTATTGTACTAAAGATGTGCGCTCCAGAGTTGGCACCGGTCTTAATGCGCCTATTCCGTCTCTTTTACTCATCTGGTGTAGTCCCAACCTCATGGAAGACTGCTTTAGTGCATCCGATCCCAAAAAAAGGTGACCGCTCGAACCCGTCCAACTACAGGCAGATCGCTATAACTCCATTGCTTTCAAAGATAATGGAGTCCATTATCAACCGCTAACTCCTTCGGTACCTAGAGGATCGTCAGTTGCTTAGTGACCAACAATACGGATTTCGTAGTGGTCGCTCGGTTGGCGATCTTCTAGTTTACTTGACATACAACTGGGCTAAGGCAATTGAAACAAAGGGGGAGGCCCTGGCAGTAAGTTTGAACATAGCGAAAGCCTTCGATCGGGTGTGGCACAAAGCTCTTCTATCAAAACTTCCATCGTATGGGCTTCCCGAGAAGTTATGTGCATGGGTCACTAGTTTTTTGTCAGACAGAAGCATTAAGGTTGTAATCGACGGTGAATGCTCGGTCCTACTGTCTGTAAATGGTGGTGTTCCCCAAGGAAGTGTGCTACCACCTACACTTTTTCTTCTGCATATTAATGACATGCTGCAAATTAGCGGTATTCATTGTTATGCAGATGACAGCACGAAGGACTCCACCTATAACGGTCGTGCAAATATTTCTCGGGAAAGCGTCTTTGAGATCCGGAATCAACTTGTGTCTGACATTGAATCTTCGTTAGAGGAAATCTCTAACTGGGGTCGATTTAATTTGGTCCAATTGAACCCTACTAAGACACAGGTTTACGCGTTCACCGCCAAAAAAGTCCCATTTGTCGTATCACCTCGCTTTCAAAACATTCCCCTAACTGCCTCAGCCAATATTGAGATTCTCGATATCGACATATCAAGCGAGGTCCAGTTCCGTGGTCACTTAGAGGATAAGGCTAAATTAGCATCCAAGAAGCTTGGTGTGCTTAATAGATCGAGGCAGTATTTCACTCCAGCACATCGCCTGCAGCTTTACAAGGCGCAAGTTCAGCCCCATATGGAATGCTGTTCTCATCTTTGGGCAGGGGCACCCCAATACCAGCTTCTCCCTCTAGATCGCATTCAGCGGAGAGCGACTCGAATCATCGATTGCCGGAATACTTCAAGTCGGCTTGATCCATTGGCCCTGCGTAGAAATGTTGCTTCAGTGTGCATCTTCTATCGCATTTATTACGGGGAATGCTCCGAGGAATTGTTCGGTCTCATACCTGCCGCTACTTTCCGCCATCGTTCTACGCGACAAGACATCCACGCACATCATTTGGATGGTTTTAAGTACTCAACTGTGCGTTTTTCTAGAAGTTAACTGCCCCGTACAGTCAAACTCTGGAACAGTTTGTCGCCAGCGGTAATTACGGACCGATACGACCTTCAAACTTTCAAGCGTAGAGCTTATTCGTCCCTCAAAGGCCGGCAGCGCGCTTGTAGCTCCTCTGGTGTTGCAAGTGTCCATGGGCGGCGGTAAGCACTCACCATCAGGTGATCCGTCTACCCGTCTGCCCCCTATCCCATAAAAAAAGGGGAGAGTTTAATTCCAGCTAGAATAAAAACACAAAATATAATGTAATATTACACTTTCTCAGTGGTCTTTATCTTTACAAATTTACTAACCCAAAATGTTGCAGTAATTGATTATATACAACATTGGTGATTTATTATTATAGATCGATAACCTTGCATACTAGTTATCGGCAAAAAAGTTTAATATTAAAATAAAGTAGACCTATTAGAAAAAACAAATAGTATCGGACTATCTAGCTCTAGAATTTATATATACCCGCCTCTGACCTGAATGTTTCCTGACGTTGTTTCCTCGAACAAGTGATTAATGCTTCAGAAACATCCAATGCCTAGAAAACTGCTTGGAAATTCTGACGAAGATAATTCAAGAAGTTTCGTCTCAATTTCCAAGTAAGTCTTGTCTTATTCCTATTACACCGGTATTTATAAGATAAAATAAAACGATAGAATATCACCGTAAAATTATAAAGTCATTAAATCATTGACTATAGTAGGTTAAGTCAATTTAGATTATAATAATTCTAGTAAGTTTGTGTACTGACGATTCTTATTGTTATCCATTCTTATGATATAAAGAGGAAAGATTTGTTTATTTGCATTGAATAGGATCTGAAACTACTAGACCGATTAAAAAAAAATTAATGGGGTTAGGTAGTAAATGAAACGGCTGACTAGGCTTGATAAGTTGGTATGTTTATGGGATAAATACTGTTACAACAGAAAGAAGAATATAAAAACAGCTCGTATAAATTTTCAAAATTATGTTGGTTTGTAGGTACTTAAATATATCTTATTATATATCCTTACTCACTGTGTGTATGACTTTCATAAAAAATATACATCAAAGAGTGAAGTATAGAAAATTTTTCTTATATTATATTTTTTTTAATAAATTCTAAATACGCAGTCTTTTGTTTTTTAGCCGAAATAGGCCGTGTCATGTGGTGAATTCACGTTCCTGCAGGTTTTCCGCTTTATTATTTGCAGAAACTATGCTTCGTTTTAATCAAATAAAACACTTTATATGTTTACACTTTATATGTTTTTATTGAATTAAAAAAACAATAACCTATGACATTGTCAATAAAATTTGAAATTTATTACTTATTTATTATTTACTGAAATGAGGTTTGATTTACAACATCCTCCCCATCATGGCACTGGTTGACAATAGCATGTGCCTTCTTACGCCAAACACACATAGCACACTCATAATACAAAGTACAAAATAAAAATAAAAAACTATACATACTAACAATATCCTAAACACAATACATACCTTATAAAATCTATTAATACTATGTTCAAAACTAAAATTTTAACTTATCTGGTATTCTGACGAGTCGGCCAAAACGCGTTCTAAGTTCACCTTGCACTTCCCGTACAATACCTATTGGAGTATTGTGTTTATTGCTCTCACTGCGATTATTCAAACAAGCAGATTCAACACTAGACAACTCTAATGGATACAGAGACTGTACAGCTCTTAAGCATTCTCCCGTAGATGTCCTAAGACGAGCAACTCTATTAACACCGCCAGAACCTCCCATACATTCTAATACTAAACCCAGTGGTCACTGTATACGCTTCTTGTCACTAACCTCAAGTAGTACAATATCCCCGGGTTTTAAGGAATAATTTTTATTTTTATTACATTTAGTGACTAGTAAGCCTAAATATTCACTGCGAAAACGATATTTCAAATCAGAACATAGTTTCTTAATGTAGCGTCACCGTGATGTCAAAATATGACCATCTATCAAATTGATATCAAAAGTATTGCTACTATTTGTCTTATAAAATAGTAAAAATGAAGCGGGTGTAAGAGGTTGAACATTATCTGAATTATCCGCAATATACGTGAGTGGAACTAAAGCGCCATAAAATCCTATCAGTTTTAGATTCTACTGTTTCCCAATTTATGTTATCTAAAACATTACTTGCACCTCTAAAGTTTGTTCCATTATCGCTGTATATAACCTTAACATTCCCTCGTTTAGCTAAAAATCTACGAAGAGACATCATAAATTCTTCGGTAGATAACGAAACACAGAGCTCTAAATGAACCGCGCGATACACAGCACAAGTGAATAAGGACAGCCAGCACTTCTCCCCAGATCTCAGATATAATGGCCCTGCAAAATCTATCCCCGTGACTTCAAACGGACCGCTACATTCAACGCGATCTGCAGGTAATGGTGGTATAGGAGCAACACAAGCTTTGGCACTGAACCTTTTGCAAATCATACAACTATTAACAACGCGATTAGCCATTTTCCTGATACCTAATATCCAATAAAGTTCTCGTAATTTAGATATTAAAGTTTGGGAACCTGCATGTGAGAACTTTCTGTGAAAGTGCACTGTTAAACGTTCTACTATTTGACACTTAGGAAGTAAAATAGGCATAATAAAATTCTCAGTATCATTACTCAACATTAGTCGCGTTTTAACACGAAGAACACCATAATTGTCCTTAACTAATTCTAGATTCGGTAACTTATTTGTATTCATCAAATAATCTGTTTGTAACATTATAAATAACCTTTTTTCAGCTTTCAAAATCTCATCATTACGTAAATTTCCTAAACGTTTATTTAGCTTTTTCGAATGAAATATAAACCTAAGACACCAACCTATCATCCTAACTATTTTTAAATAATCGCTTAAATATAAAAACTTATTAGAGAATCTATCTTTTTCCTCTACATTTATTAAAACTGAACTAAACTCTTTTTCTGTCTCTGTAACATCTGTTGTTTCTACAGAATGAGGCCAATTTAAACTTTTTTCTTTTAACCAAGTAGGACCTAACCACCATTTACTTTCTAGTAAAACTTGTGGGTTACATCCTCTTGAAGGGAAATCAGCAGGGTTTAAATCCCCCGATATATGACGCCAATTAGCGATATTTGTTCTATCAACAATCTCTTTTACTCTATTGTGTACGAACTCATTAAAACCTACTTTTTTCCTTAACCATGCTAATACTATGCTCGAATCGGTCCAGTAATATTCCTTACAAGGTAACTCTAAGCTATCTCTAACCTCACTCGTCAATCTCGAAGCCATCAATGCCGCAAGTAATTCGATCCTAGGTATAGTTACTACCTTTGTCGGGGCTACCCTTGTTTAGCCATTATCAACTGAACAGATACTTCACTCTTAAACTCCGAGCGTAAGAATATACAACAAGCATAGGCTGATTTGCTACCGTCACAAAATATATGGAGGCTATTATCAGTTAAATTTATATCGTGTGTACTTAACCTTCGTGGAATACAACAACTATGAAATACGTTCATTTGACGTATCCACTCTTGCGTTAGTTTGGTCAATTCATTTAGTAAACTCTGATCCCAATCAATATTCATGATCCAGCATTTTTGAATGATTAATTTAGGTACTATAGTTGCTGGGCTAAGAAATCCTAACGGATCAAAAACACTTTGCGCTAGGGATAGTAGAACTCTTTTAGTAATATTATTAGACTTCTTGTTAGTAGAAAATTTGCAAGTCAACAGATCCTGAGTTGGATTCCAATTTAAACCTAAAACAGATACATTCAGTATATCTTTGTCAACTAACTCCGGCCCTGTAACCCAACACCTAAGCTCAAATAATCCTTCAAGCATAATTCTCTTCGCCTCATCTATAAAATTATGCATCTCTTGCAAAGTCTGTACACTGACTATACAATTGTCAACGTAGAACGATTTCTTTAAAATAGTTGCAACATCATTATCATTATATTTATTAAGATGATATAAAATGGTAGCAGAAAGAAGATAAGGACTACATGTGACCCCAAAAACAACTATTTTATGTCTGAATGTTTTTAATATCTTTGGAGTCGCTGTAACATCTCGCCATCACAAAAATTTAAGATATTCGCGATCATAGGACAACGAAGCATGTAAAGTGGTTATATTATCTAAGGAGCAATAAACACTGACCGCCGGTCCTTGAAGGGTCAAACCAAGTATGGTTTCCATCGCAATAAGATTGTCATCCACGCGTTCTGACCGCCCCATCAATAAAGAACCTAAAAAATCATTGCCGATTAATAAACTAATATTAGATTGTTCATCTACACAGTCCGTAAGTACTAAAACTTTATTTTTTAAGTCATTTATTATTTGATTGTCTCTCAAAGTCGGTATGTAACCACATATTGCTGGTTGCTCTATGGTCTTCAAAACACATACATAAGATCCATCTAAATTACTAATATTTACATCATATAATTTACTTAGACGTTTCTTTGTTATACCACCAAATACGTTATGTGTCAATGATAACTCTCCAACCGGTAATAAAGACATTTTCTCTGCGATATCTTTTTTAATGAAACTTCGTTGTGCTCCGGAATCTAAAATTGCTCTTATTTGCATATTTTTGTTACCATTAAAAATTTTAACTTTTATCGTTTGCAGCAATACAGTTTTGTTCACCTCTACTTGGCTTAACACTGCTGGAGCACTCGAAGACGACGGTAAATCATTGCACATCAGTGCGTGATGTCTTTTGCCACAAATTACGCATTTTGGACTTCTTCTACATATCTTTAACATATGCCCTTTTTTCAAACAAATAAAACAAATCTTATTCTTTTTCAAAAATATGTCATAACATATCAACTTAATATTTAGTTAAAATTTGTCAAAAATTGTATTTTGTTTTGTTATAAAAGGAAAACTACTTATTCTATTTCGATTAAATTGAAATTGGATCACCTCGATCCATCAAGCTGTTAAATAAAAAAGAATTTTGGAAATCGGTCAACAATTGTCAATTTTCGTCGTTCATACTTTAAAAAAACAGGTCGCCGTCGAACATATAACCTTCTTTTCGGTTTAAAAGTCGGTTATAAAGAAATTACATAATAGATCAAAGACAAAAAGTATGATTGCGAAAACCTAGGACAAAATAAACGGTATAGTACGACGCACCGTTACAGTCTATATTATATCGGTATTACGCACTTAACCACACTCTGATTTATGGAATCTCATAAACTAAGTAATTATGTCCAAGTAAAATAATCGCAGAAACTTTTAATAGTTAATTATAGATGTTAAAACGTCCAAATACAGAATGGTTGATTAAAAAATATAGGTTTGGTCATTTAAGTTTAACAGTCGAATGAACGCGTATCACCTGCATATCCCCAGGAAAACAGTGACATCGAACTGTCCATGGACGCACATGTGTGGTTATTTGGTTGTTAAAATATCTATCTTGCATATGCGCCCTAAATATGACGTGAAGTCATTTGATCTCGGAGATTATATATCCAAAAGCCTCCATCAGTCCATGAACAACTTGAAAGCATTGGAAAGTTTTTCCCTGCAAGAAAGTGTTGTGAGTGAAAACTTTTTTGAAACGCGTCGATGTTGTCCAAAAAACGTGGGAAGACACGCAATATGTGCTACTTAAAGCGAATAGAGTTCTAAACTCTGTTTGCTGTAATTATATATATTTAAATATGCTAAATTAGAACAGTTAATACTGACTGACTAACCGATTTTGATGCAGTTCTCACCATAGTATTTGCCTCTGACTCTTAGAAGAATGTTTTATGTATATTAACGGACTAAAAATAAAGGAGGTTCGCACTTTAACATGTGTTGTATATATTGTCCGCGATTATCTCGCGTTTTGCTGAAACTATTTTGATGCGGTTTTCAGAAAAGTATATTTAGTGTTACCTATTATATAAAAAATATTTGGGTAACAATAATGACAAAATAATACTAATAAGCGCAATTCAAAATGCATGATGAAATTATAAAATAGAGCGTTTAGGAAATCAATTGGATATCTATGAACCAATTCTTTACAAAAGAACAGTAATGGTATCACTTTAGTATCTTTTTCAGTTGCCAATATATCGATCTAAATGTATTTTTTGTTAATAAGGGTTATTGTTAACTATCATTAAATTTTAATTATAGCTGTCGGTTTTCCAAAGATAACTAAAAACTTTAGTGAGAATTAAGATGCAAAATTGATTGAATAAAAACAATATTATTTTTACTTTGTATTTATGGAGTATACTTAATTTATCAAGTATTTTGAATAGCTTTTTATTGCGTAATTTCATCACTATTCTAAACCAAAAATAAATTTCCTCGAGATACATTGATCTATTAATGGCAATAAAAATAGAAGTATCTTCGACCACAGGCACTTGTATAATATTTATTAAAGTTCTGTGCCTTATTATCTGAGTTAAAGAGTTCAAAACTTGTTCAAATGAACTACTGAGAAACATAAACAGATATAACGATTTTTGCACAAGCTTTCAACAGTCCGAATAGCCAATTAAAATATGTAAGGCATTGTAAACCATAAGCCAAAAGGAGTAAAGTGGACGCTCTCAAGATATTTGTAGCGTGTATTGTCAACTTAGCCGGCGAGGATGGCTCACGTTGAAGTTAGTAAGTGTGGTTAAATTTATAAAATTTGAGCGTACTGAAAAATTTAATAAAATAATGTAACTTTTGGTTAAAGTTTTGTTATTTTTTAGTATAAATATAAGACTAAGGTGTTTATTGTATTTTTAATTAAGAGTATAGCTTCTAAACAATACTGACAATACACATTCGTAATACAAAAAAAAAAATATTTTATGGAAACGTTTACATAAATCAATTAACTTATTTATTTTTCCCTGGCTACCGTAAACTAACACCAGTTCCAAATTTGGGAGTCTAGTCTGAAAAGAACTGGTGAAACAGAATGTGACAATAAAATTGAAGTGCTCCCTTTGATTTAATATCTACAGAATGAATTAACTGTAAATTTTGCTTTTGCAGTATGTGATCTCGATTTTGATTATTTTTGAAGATTACCTATGTTTGACTTATTACTAGATATTATATTTGGTAAATTTTGCATTCACAATGCTATACTGAAGAATATTCTTAATGAAAAATGCTTAAAGAATCCACCTCGTGCCTGGCACTCTGAGATGAAACTCGAACCCATGACCTTTCACAATCCGGGCGTCTGCTCTAAACACTGAGCTACCCAGGACCTAACAAAATTGATGAATTCTTCAAGCACAAGCACTTGTTTCTTTTTCGCTACTGCAGAGCGTATTTTCATCAAGGTTCACGTACTCGACCCAAACAGCAGAAAGAAATATTTTTACAAATATTTAAACTTGCGATAAAGATGAAAATTTGTTCTAATTATATTTTTTAGCAATCCTACTGTACTAGACTGGATCCCAAGCACGAAAATAAAAAAAAATGAAAAATATAATTTCACAAACATCTATCGCGTCAATAAATGCTGTGAAGTAATACACATAAAATATTCAAAATAACCATTGTAATTTAAGTTTCAAGTCATGATTAGACAGATATACAATTCACTCATTATTATTATTTATTATTGAATCTTAAGCGTGAAATGAAAAAATCCAATGTCATTCTCACCACACCGATGCACCAGTATTGATTAGTTTATTTGATAAATCTAGTTCATATTCGTATTTAAGAATTGCCTATTTATATATAAAGAACTAATTATGCATAATGCAAAGCATACACAATTTAAAATTTTTCGTAGCTGGATGTCTTTCTATGCACGAGTCTTGTGTTATTATAAATCTTTTACCATCTCGTATGTTAAGTATTGGTAATGTTTCTAAAAGCTTATAACTTGAATCGCACTAGGAACTTTTGCCAACCACTGGCAGAAGCAATCAAAGGCGTTTCTGTTGTAGTTTTCTTACTTATTGTTCCGCCGGCGTTGTTTCGTATTAGATTCTTTTACGGCGCCTCTTGACTAACCTTCTGTGACTTCTCAAAGAAGCTAACATTGGATAATGGAATTAGACAAGTTGCGTGATTTGATAGAATCAAGTGACTTTATCTTCTCAACTTACTTCGCACTTTCAATACTTATACAGCGGCCATACTAGAAAACTTCGTTACCTTTTTAATCGTTCATGTTCATCACTCTATTATTAACTATTTTCTTTGCCTTATAATGTTTGATTTTTAATGAAATGTTTTCCATTTCAACCATACAATTTATACCGATTGCTGGCAGGTTTTTTTTTTGATTTCGTCAAATTCGTTTTAATAGAGTTACGATTAATATTTTCATCACAATTTTGCATTTATAATGCTATACTGGAAAATATTTTTAATGAAAAATGTTTAAAATTCATTTTGTCCCTGACACTGAGATGGGATCCCATCTCAGAATACCAGGGACAAAGTGGATTTTTAGCCATTTTTATTGAGATTAATATTTTCTTAAACCTTATACAATACATATCGTTAAGTATAAGCACGATTGTGTATGTGGTCGAATATGTGAGTATTTCTATTTTACTTTTTTAGACGTTTATACCATAGCCCTTCATTCCTTCTTACCATCACCCTCAGATTACCTCAAAAATGCTTAGCCCATAAGTTCTCTTTCATTATATTACTATATTAAACATAAAACTTTAGTAATATTATCCTCACAATATACAATGCAATAATATGTCTTTATAATCTCGTGTAATATTAAAGATTTTATAAATAATAAAGTGCATGCAGTGTGCTGTTGCATTTTCATTAATAATTTATATTAAATTGTTATTATGACTAAATAACATGTAGTTTCATAACCATTATAAGAATGATAGTTGGCTGCTTGAAATGATGTGTATCATGCATTTGGAAAGATTCCAACAGCATGTTGTGATATCGATTATTTCAGGATATTGGCGACATTTAATAATTTTGAAGCCTGGTATCTGCACCGTCTCAAAATTTTCATACTCCCGACCGTCAGTCGTTACGAGTATTTTGTTTCCGTCGTGTTAGGCGTATAAAAAAATGGTGTCCACGTGGATTGCACATCCCCTGAAATCTATCATCAGTGGTAGTTGTAACGACACTGCTTCATCCAATTTGATTAACAAAAAAGAGATGGATGGTCAGCATTTTAAATACCTTAACGTTTTTATTTTTTTTAGTTTTTATTTTATTCAGTTATCGAGAGATACATTTAAAGGTCAAAGTAAAAATTTGGTAATTTTGACTTTTTACAGGTATTTATTTGTTTTTAAATTAGCTACTGGGACGAGACATAGACCGCAAACATATCAATGCTTTTGAGATGTGCTATTTGAGGAGAATACTTCAGATTCCATAGACAGCTTTCAGCACAAATGCGTCGATTTTGTACGAACAAAGTGTAAAGATTGCTAGAACAGAAGGTTGACGGCAGAAGACCAAAATAACGTAACCTAATCAGGTGGACTGACTAGATGTCAACAAAGTTGGACACTAATCTGCATGTTGCTATACTTTCAGTCAAGCAAAGAAACATATGACGAGCAATTGTCCTGAGGAAGATCACACTAAAAATAAGGAATCACGATGTAATACATATTTGTTTTATAAAAAAATATATATAAATAGAAAGAACTTTTTACGAACAAAGTGTAAAGATCGCTATAACAGAAGGTTGACGGCAGAAGACCAAAATAACGTAACCTAATCAGGTGGACTGACTAGATGTCAACAACGTTGGACACTAATCTGCAAGTTGCTATACTTTCAGTCAAGCAAAGAAACATATGACGAGCAATTGTCCTGAGGAAGATCACACTAAAAATAAGGAATCACGATGTAATACATATTTGTTTTATAAAAAAATATATATAAATAGAAAGAACTTTTCAATACCTAATAGCGCCTTTGCGGATCAAACAGGGTTTTCTTAACATACTTTATTAGGTGTTTAATCTTCAACTAGAGAATCTCCCCCTTTATCGTCGGTTAAAAAGTACATTACTCCAATTGATTATGGTAATGTATAAATTATTAGCATTTTAATCAGAGGACCAAACACTTAGAGCAGACTTAAGCTAAAATCAACAAGGGCCATTTACATAAGCATCCCCCTTCAGTTGCTAATGAAATTGTAGCACGTCCCAGTTGGTACAACTACAGTGTGAGTGTACACACACATTCTGAATGCTTAGCATTAACAATTATTTTAATTTCGTTATATATTACCTACGCTCGAAAGATAACGTGAGCTTTATATTCTTATTAAAAAAGAATATGGTAAAATAATAAAATTGACATAAATATTGAGAAAGCTTTTATATTCTACCAATATGGAAGGCTCGTACTCTAGCATTGAGGATATTAATATCAATACCTATCAAAATCTGATTATGCATTGATCTTTTAACGTTTTTAACCTAGTTTGTACACATTCCTGTTAAATCAGACTTTCTCTAGGACCATTTTAAAATTTTTAACCCTTTGTCTGTTGTACTTTAAACATCAATGTTGAAGTCACATTAAACGTTCCATTTTTAAATTGTCAAAAATAACGACATCAGTTTCTATATAAATGAATGAATTATTTATCACGAACAAATAGTAGTACGTACATTTTAGATTGTGGTTATTACTAATTTCATTCAAATATTTAAAATTATCTATCTTCTATTCAATCCAGAAGAAATAATAATAATAAGTGATAGGTAGTGTTTAATCCATTTAAAAGCCAGATGTTATTAAACAACTTCAAATATGGAAAGAAGGTTCTGTGTTCGACGGGGAAGTAATTTTTGGCCATTTTTCTGATATTATATTTCAGTTTTCCTCAGTGAATATTCACATTTCAGAAAGGCGAAATCTTGAAGAAAACACAAGGAACAAAATTTGGAGGAACCCTAACAAAAACTAAAACTTCACAAAAATACTTGTTTTTTTCATTATTTGTTATTTGTTATTCTGTGTCTTCTATTCTATCCAAAATTATTTAACTGTCAATTTTTTAAGCATTGACTATATTTGTTTTATTGTATTAAAATATACCTTTTTATTAGTAAATATAATCATGACTGAATTTAAAAACTGTTATCACAAAAATTCTTTAAAAAAATTTTTTTATTCTTTTCACGCGCCAAAAAGGCATCATGAAAACAAATACATACGCTATGAAACAATTTATAGTTGTTCCATTTAATAAAATTTTATTTTTTTAAACATGTTTTGCATCTAATTTGAATATATTCCTTACTACATTAAGAGTGGAAAAATTAAAGAAAAATAGCTTCATGTTAGCATACCAACAAAAAACATTAAAATTGAAAATGAAAGAAATCATATGATGCCTACCTACACTGGGCCTTTTTTTATTACGTAGAGGAAATGCTTTAGGCCTGGTGTCAGGGGTGTGTAGGACTCTCCTTCACGAACCAACCCCGTAATTAGCCACGTGGTGAGTTACAGGAAGTCTACGCAAAAAAGCCCCAACCGTGTACCCTCCCCAGGGGATGCAAATCGAGAAGCCGTGACGGACTCACGGATGAAGAGGCTTCGGTACATTGAGAGCCTCTCCTAGACAGGCGAGGTCGTGCAATGCAGAAATAACTGCCAACCATATCTGCTGACTTCAATAGAGAAGAGGGATGCGCTAATACGTGTTCCTACTCCCCTTCCTATCCGCTATAAAGACAGTTGCCTAGACGTTTCCCCTGGGCACCCATGCAAGACTCCCGCTACCACGGAGCTTATCGCCCGGGCGGAGAGAGGACTCCGTCCCTTAATATCTTTCCTTCCATTAATTTAAGAAATTGGTGGCAACAGCTGCACTAGTATTCTGCTGAGTCTAGTTGTGAGACGAAGGAGCGTTAAAAAATGTTTTTACCATATAAATATAAGTATACTAAAATTAACTTTGAGGTGGTACAAGACTGTTCCAAATTCCTTCCTGACGGATTAGTTTTATTAAAAGTAATTACGGTAGACTAGTACATTTCTTTTTACTAAAACAAAACTCTTTAAACTACAAAGTAAACCACGCGGTTGCAAACCAGGTTTCTAACCGAGGTGACCTTGCTTGTAAATTGTTGTAAATCTTTCGAACACAATCCTCGGTTGGAAACCAAGGTAACCTTTGTAGGAAGTTCCAACAAAAGTATCCTCAGTGCTTATACCGGTTGATAAATATTATTTACCAGGTTTTCCGAAAATGTTCGTTCGGAGCAAGCGTTTAATTAAAATTTAAATTCTAGATTCAATTGAAAAAAAAAAACAACTTTATAACATTTTATTCCCACATAACTTACAAAGCAAACATAAATTTATTTCCTCATTGAATAAAACACATTGGTCTATGGGAAAGGGGCGAATTTGAGAACATCTTTTACTTCGATCTGATATTTAGAATATAATGATAAAATTTTTTATTCTTCGGTTGTGTGTTAACTTTTCTATTTGGGTGCTAAAAATTTTATTCAAGTGTGTCGCAAACTTTACAAAGGAACTTCAAAGGGTATATCGGCATTGTGAAAATGAAACATGTTACAGTACAAATTGAAACATGTTAATGGCTTCATATTTTTTATTATTGTTTTATAAATCGGATAAGTTTGCTTTATTATCAAAGTAATATAAGTTATATATATAACCCGTAATAGATAAATTATTAAACATGGCTTCAATCTATGCTTTGAAGTATAAAAAAAAGCGCGATGATACCACAACATCCAGATACTTTAAATTGTTATCTATTTAGTTAACATAAGTACACAATAACATAATAAAAATATAAACAAAATAAAACATGTTCGAGGTAATAACGATTAGTAAATTTAGTTACCGTAAGGCTTAAGCTAGTTGGGGCCAAACAATTATCAAGGGAGCCGTCAGAGGAAGTTAACACTTTGATTAAAGCGAGACCGCGTCCATGGTAGTTAAGCGGATAAAGCAATGTCATTAACGCTCGACGCGAAAAAACCTTGAGGCTCACTAAAGACGTTTTTTCGAGCGAAAACGACTTTGCTGGTACGCAATGCGATGCCATGTTTATTTAATTATTTTTGTGTACTGATTCATGGCTACGGGGACAACGACCCACCTACGGTGACTACGACGTAGCGAAAAAGATCTGTCCTAATCGATAATGGATTTCAAGTGTCATAATAAAACTAAAGTAAAATAAAATAACAGAGAACTTGTCTGACAACAAAACTGTCATATCTCCATTTTATGTAAATATAATTTAAATATGGAATATAAAAAAATATTTACTAAATATCTTAATAATATAAAGCTGAAGAGTATGTTTGTTTGGTTAGCTCTAAGCGCTAATCTCAAAAACCACTGATTCGAATTAAAAAAAAAATACTTTCGTGTTAAAAAGTCAATTTATTGAGGAATTCTATAAGTTAAATATAATTACACTATGACTGATACGAGTGGAGCAGCAATAAAAAATGTTGCAAAAACGAGCAATCCTCGCGTCTTAATTATATTGTAATAAAGAGGAAGGATTTGAATATTGGATTGCATTAAGTAGATTTTGAAACTACTGCGACGAATGCAAAATTAAAACTAAATCATAAGCGCGCGAAATAGGCTGTAATTTGGGTATAATGAAATTGAGCGAAGTCCCTGGAAAATAGCTAAACTATATAACAGTTAAGTAGTCGTTAACTAACCAACTCAAACTAGTAACAAAAATAGATAAAACGCTGGTTGCACTGTTTGAGAAGTCTGTTGATACTGCTTACAAAACGGTAACGAAGAAGCTGGTGGGCTGCCAAAGTTAATCAAATGCCCGGCACCTCTGACACTGATTCAAGACATAAGCGGCTAGCGGTCAAGTTTAAGACATTAATTTACCACTGAAAACCAAAAAGAATCAAGTTGAATTGGTAGTTAAATCAATTTATAGCTTTTGGTAAATTATTTACTAATTGCGATATCCAAGCCTATTGTAGACTTTTAAATATAAACAGAAAACTAAATTACCTATATGGAACTTAAGTATTGCAAAATACTCATAATTTAATTTAATTAACAATTCAAATTGCTTAGGTTAGCAATGTTTAAAATAAAGAAAGAAACACACCCTTTGTGAGTTCAAGTTCAACTTATTACAATTACTTTATTGTAGAGCGTAATAATTGTAGAATATACCTGTTCCTTTAAAAAAAAAAAAACATTAAAACTTTGGCATTTCCGCAGAATAGATTTTATTTCAGAATCGGTTGCAGTAATTTAACATGTTACAGTAACCTGATGGACAACCGTGTGTATCTATCTATTTGTAACGGTGTACCGTTTTTTCATCCTAGGTTAAACTTTTTGTCTTTGACATTCAACATCATTTCTTTTTATTTTCCACCTTTCGTAATTTGAAATTTTGACTCATCCAATATGCTCTTTATGAATGTCAGTTCATAAAAAAATCATCTGGTGTGAACATGAGAATGTAATCATATCAATTTAAATATAAAAAATATAATGAAATTATTATAATTTAAATAAGAAAAATGTTAATCTAAAAGTATACCTTCGTGAAATATTGTTCAAGTTTTATCTATTACAGAAAACCCAGAAACGGGGTATGTATTTGTTCTATTTAATAATCATACGAACTGTTTATATATATATATATATATATATATATATTTTCTTTTTTCTTTTCTTTTATTACCGTATAGTAAAATCAAGTTCTCGAGCTAGTGAGCCTTTTATTCATTCGCCCAAGCATCGAACCCGTCTTATCTAGTCTAATTACCTCCCAGGCGCTATCTTTTGTACCTTGTACCAAAGGCTTGCGTAATTGTTTTAGTTTTGCCCTTCACAGTTTGACGTTTAATTACACCCGGATAGCTTTGTTTGTTGTTCTATGTAAATATGAATTCCTCGCATTTGCAAACATCGACTTGGTGTTGGGTCTAAAGGGCTGCTTCGAGTATAGTTTTAAGCTCCAATTTTAACTGAGTTGGGGTTACGGAAGTCTTACAAGACCAAACAATTAGTTGAATTCCTGGGCTGATGTCAGTTATTTCTGTCGTATAGTAAAAGCGTACATGTCTAAATAAATATGTTAGTGTATTTTGAAATTATAAAGGTTATTCCTTAAATATCAATAAAATTTGTTTAGAAAAAATAATACTTTTAACAAGTTATCGCATCTAAAATGTAATAAAATATTAGAAGCGCTCAATTTTACTTTAAGTTAATTTAAATTATTTTGTGCCCTACTTAACCGAATTATAAAAATATTTGAAGTATTGATAGAACAATTGTCTTTTTTAAAGTATTTCTTTTATGATAATAGATCCTAATTACAAACAAAAATTACACAGATATATGTTTCATCACCATCATCATCGTCAACGACCTATTAATATTCCTAGCTGGAGCTCAAGCTCAGGCATTCCCTATGAATGGGATCGAATAAGGAGAACAAGACATGACGAACCACACGTATTCAGAGCGAGTGATTTGAGTGTTTTTTAACTGTGGATCCATCTGGAACCAAAGGATTAACGTTCATTCTGATCACCCATACTATGACTGACTCTTGCGTCGGAGTCTTTTAATAATCCTATAACCGAGCGCTCTACTGCGTCATAGCGCACATCGAGCTCGATATATGTTTGAATTGATTTAACCATTAAATTCTACCTGAAGCGAACAGTAAAGTAAACGAAAGCTTATCGCAAATAAGTAGGATAGTGGTAGACTGATAGTCCGACTGTTTGCGCACTATTCAGAGTGTAGATCTGCCTTCTCTCCGCAATTTATATGCGAGATCTCCCTGAGATGGAAACTATTTAATTTAATTAAATAACTCATTTGTTAGATGTTATTTGCTACCGTTTCATTCAAAAGGCAAACCTTTTTCTCCAAATAAAATTGACGAACTAAAAAATAACAAAGAGAATAAAAGTTAGCATTTGGCTTTTGCTGTCACATAATACTCGTATTTCTTATAATAATAATACGTATAGGTGAATTTATTTGCATTGCAAACTCCTACCTAACATATTAGCTTTGATTAAAGTAATTTTACGTCAATGATATTCAACGCATACTAAATTACAAAGAATGCGATTTTAGTGAGTTGGTATATACACAAAAATGTGTTTATCTGTCGTGCTGCTACGTCAGACTACTATATATTATTTAACTAAAACAAAATTCAAAAACTGGTTCTTCAAAACTACAAAGTTGGAACAATCCCATAAAAATTTTACGATATTAAAATCATTTGTTTTTGCTAACCTGATTATTTTTCGGGTAATAATTACGCTATACCTTACTAAAAAAATACATTTTTTTTTTAATGTAAAGCCAATAGAAAACATGTATACAAAATAAAATGCTTCATATATATATATTTTTTTTTATGGGATAGGGGGCAGACGATAAATAATTTAATAACTTCTAAAGTCGGGTGGGATACTATGATATACTATAAAATGGAAGCATTTTCAACCCCGACCTATGAGGTGTCTTAAAAATGGTAATCACCTTTTTACTAACCAAGTATTATTTGTCGTTGTTAAATTTATTTTTAATTTCTTTATCACGAAAATATTCTCAAGGGATTATATTGAGTGTTATATTGAGTATCATATCAAGTACCATCTGTATTATAAGGTTGATCTTAAAGTTAATAGATCGAAGATTTTAAGTTACGCGCCACATAACAATATAGCGTATAGAAACAGAACACGTACACGTACTGAGGTAAAGGTATGTTCAGAATGTTCCTGTAGATTAACACTTGCACTACCTGCTTTGCATACTTATTGCAGACGTAGACTGCCACTCTAACGTAAATGCAAATCTTAGAATAACATTTGCCACGTAGATTTATGTTCTAACTCTCTTTGTATTAAGAGCTTTTAGCTTCAACTATATTACATTCCATTCTTCTACAACCTTAGTAATCATAATTTAAATCTCTTCGGTACTTGTAGTTGCTCTATTGATCTTACTTAATATATAGCAATAAATATAAAAAATATACCTTTATAACAATACATATAAATAGTACCAAAATAAGACTTGTATTCAATTTTTTCCATCGAAAATATTTGTTAAGATATTTATCTTAGGGAAATCAATTATAATTGGTGCTCGGTTGGATTTCATCAGTCAACAACATAATCAATCGTTTATTAAAATATTTCCCTCAAATCATCAGAAAACACTTGGATGTCTCAGTTTTTTGTCTCCAGTCTATGTGATTTGAATTCAATAAACGCAATCGGGTAACCCCAGTTCGCTTTCCATGGAAATGAAGTGAGTCTCTCTTTTATTTTTTTTATTTTTTTCCTGAAGAAAGAATAATTCCATTGGCGGGTAATCGCCGTCGGAAATTGGAGGTAGATATTAAAAATCCGAGGGGAAGTTATTGCGTCATTTCGATGCTTTATCGATTCCAATGGCCGTCTCTCAAAATTGTTATGATTATTATAAAATTGACGCTAAGAAATTTTTGTTTCGTTCCTGACATTTAACAGGGCTTTGATTTCTTAAGATTAAATGGAAAGCCTTTGAGATGTTTGTAAAATTATACAAAAAACTCCATTTACTTTTTTTGGTGATATTTTTAGTAATAACATTTAGAAATATAAAATCGTTCTCGATAACGTTAGCAAATTCAATCAATAAAATAGGTGGTGGTAACAAATAAATCGTTTCAATTTAATGACGTCCTTTCGAATGTCAATGATATTATAATATCATGATATATTTTTATTAATATTAAGGCATAAATTATTAATCATTTTACATTCCACAGTTTTTTAGGTTTTGAAAACTACATAAATATCTGAGATCCTCATAATATAATGAGTAATTTTACCAACGATAATAAGTGAAATGTATCTCAAGATGGCAATGACGATATAAGACAGATACTTCTTTGAGGATGCTTCAAATCAAATTAATTTTTTCAACTTTCTAAAGTTGTAAGGTTACTGTAAAATAAACTGCATTCATTAAACCAAATATATATTAATAGGTGATCTTTCCATGAAGGGCAGTAAATTAATCTTGTATATGTCTATTTTTCTATATACTACAACACCAGAATAAACTCAAACATTTTGAAAGATCAAATATATAAGTTTGATATTACCGAAGAAAAATGAACTACGGATGCAATCAAATGGTTGTTACATATTTCACATGTAATTAATACTTTTTGTTAATTTTTAGAGGATTTGATTGCAGTAATTATTTAACACTGTCAGACGAATTGGAACTTTAAAATGGCATCGATAATATGTCTTAAAAAATCTTATTAACAATTATATGGAACACATTTGCACTATTATGGGATAAGTTTTAGATCCAGTACTCATTTCAACTTTACTTAATCGTTTGCCGTTTAATAAGATTTATTTCCCAATGAGTTCCTTAATCTGAGTAATACAAATGTTATCAATTCTAAAATAGCATTTTTTTCTCAACGTTGTGTAATATCGATAGTTGATTAAGATTTAAAAAAGTCATTACTTATGATAACTAAGTACTAGAGCGAGGACTTTATAATGAAAAGTTAAATAAAATGATTTAAATAATATATTACTACAATATATTATACAAGTTTATAAGTTGGTTATACTCGTAGAACAATAATTTTAAGCTACTAATCACAAAATCAAAGAATATACTAAAAGTCAAAAACTATATAAAAACAACATGTCATAAAAACTTCTTAAATATGTACATAAGGGCGGGTAGTCCGAAGGGGCTATTACGAAGCCCAAATAGATCGTCCATATCGGATGACTATCTTTAAAATAACACTGCGGGCGTGTATACCAACGTGGATTTGTTCGATTTTATCACTTTTCACATGAAAATATAACGAGATGAGCGTAATGTCGTCAGATGTCTTTACTCCTCGGCGATCGGAAACAGAATGTCTGCCAAAAATGGCGGCAATTAGCTTTTGTTAACGAACTGTCAAAGTCAGTGTCACCATTCTAATAAAATTAGAAGTATCGATGATCACGCTCTCTCTACAATGGAGTTATTAAGTAATCGAGTAACTAGCAATTAAAAAAAAAGTAACTAAATCAAATGATCTTCGTAAAGGTGATGCGTTAAACACTATGCCAACTACCAGCTAGTTTCTAACAACTTAGTTCGTTGTTAAACGAATACAAAATCAGAATTATTAATTACACTTTCTTTATTAATAAATAGACCTTTTCTATGGTGACAATATTTATTTCCACGAAAAATCACGTAGCCTTACAAGATTACGAGGTATTTTTGTCAATTTCCGTCTCTAATATCGTCATAAATATATCTAAACAAAGTGACGCTATCTGTTCAGGCAATGAATGTTCCGTCACATTGTATTATACACAAACAATGTGAACTATTGTTCGTCCGCATTTATATAACATGAACAATAGTAAATGTCGTAATAAGTGTAGCAGAAAACGTAATATATTTTTCTATTTATGCACATATAAGTACACCATGATGACAAGTCTACATTACAAAGAGAAAATATACTCACAGTGCCTGTCTATATTTTTAACTAAAGGTTTCGTGTTAAGATACATTATTTTACCAAATATTTCACAACTCGTGAAGAAAGTAATATAATTTTATTCATGACTTTCCAAAAAAGGAGTGTATTGTGTTGACGGTTAATGTATGTGAGTTTCTTTATTCCACCATAACTTTTGAAAGACTTATCGGATATTAATTTATAGGGTATCATTAGAAATATTAAGTTTCAATCTTGATGATTATATTCAAAAAATATATAGCTTGTATACATATACTGGTCACTGAAACTAATAAAATAAAAATAAGTAATAAAATCGTTTTTAATTAATTTATATTAAATATATTATAACATTAATTAAATTTGTTAAAACTCTAGCAATAGATGTATAATGAAAAAGGGTTAATTGCTTAGTGGGGAACTTGATATGAAGCGAGTAATCTCAGTTTACTAATATGAGTTACATTTGTACTCGTTCCGACAAAATAAGTCGAGTTATAAAATAATAATCCAAAAATAAATTTATTATTTGTGCAAGCAAAATCATAGGTATAGGAATAATTTATAGATCTCAAAAGAATGAAATTACTCATATCACATCACATTATTCATTGGTACACAAACTTGCATAACTTTACGTAACGTCAACAAAACAGAAAACTATTTTCACTTATGGTAATTAAATACTATTTTCACTGCAGTGCATTTGAAGCAAAATGATCCCGTTAAATTAAACAGTCTTATCGCTTATATCAATTAAAAAAACTAAAAATAAAGTAAAGCCAGATAGAGTTGATCAATAGTTGTCACGAGCATCGATGCTTTAGAGTAGACCACTAGTGGTTATAAACGCCTGTCTCGGTACTGCTTAACACGTACTTTCAACATTACATACATTTTTATAATTACAACTTACTTTTTGAAATCGATAGGTATTTTTATGTTATATTGTATGCCCTCATAGATTTTGCAGCATCCAGACACGAAGTGAGTTTTAAATGTTTATTTATTTACTCAGGGGTAAGGTTCACTGTCTACCGATCGTTTATGATTATACGTTCTTACATCTATAGAGATTATGAACCACCACAACTATGATTCCAATCCCTCGGGTGCAATACGGTGATTAGCATACGCGCGATAGGTAACTTAAGATTCGGCAAGTGTTAACTTCAAGTTAATGGAAGTTGGGATAATATAGGCCCAAGGGGTCGATTTCATCCCGAATAAGTGAGCTGCATTCTAAAGTTAACCAATCGGCTTTCTGAAGTAGAGATATTCAATTTTGAATTTTATTTTTGTTATTCACATTATTTTGATTCGTGGAATTTATTTAATCCTAAACGCCTAATCTATCTGAGAGTTATACACAGCCTAATCATAGGAACATAGGAAATAAAAACCTTTACAGAAAATTATGTACTGATTATGCATAAATTTTAAAAGATATGTAAAGTACTACTTGTAATCTGATGTTGGATATTATTTATTTATTTATTGTAACTAGACTTTTATTTCCACAGTAATGATAGATAAATAAACGAGACTATTACTAAATAATAACTATCGACAATTTAAATTATTCTTAAAACTACAAATAAATCTATTTCTCTTAATTTGGTACAATAGTATCAACAGATTATCGATAGATGTCGCTAACTCGACCATAAAATCAAACTCAATGTATTTATTGATCGTGTCGATAATAATTATCTAGAAAATTTGTTTGTATTAACTTCTTGGCAATTTTTTCTAGTTGTTTCCAAAAATATGCAATAATATGTACAGATCTTTTGCAAACTGGTAGAATCAGCTCATCAATTTAGTTTTCCCAAATTCTTGGACTCAAAGGCGAAATTAACCAGTCCGACGAAATTCGCCGAAACTAACTTAAGAAAATTAATTTACCGGGGCCACCATTATGCTGACTCGAGATTAATATTCTTGTCGGTAGTTCGAATATTGGATACACAAATTATAGAGATATATTATTGATAATACGCTAAGTTTACTTCTTACGTGTATTACGTATGTGGAAACTTTTCTTCATAAAATCAAAATTTAGTCATGTGGGGCAAGTGTGCGCCTTTGTGTTTAATCTCTGGGAAATATGACAAAATGTAAGACTGGCCAGTGAATTATTAAGAACACACGGGCGTTGTGTCCTCTGCTCGAAGATGTAGGACATGGGCTCCGGGAAAAGAACGACTTGCACAAGTGCTCTGTAAAAGCCTAAGCTGAATAAATAATTTTGATTATGATTTTGCTTTTAAGTAAAACACAGAATCCTATTGAGAATCTGTTTTGGATAAAAGATATCGGAATATCGCTATACAATAATTTAATGATTAATCTTGTGAATGATGATCGACCTTCTAATCGCCTGGGATATTTGAATTGAGGGGCGAGGTTGGAGATCTTGCGTTTTCAAAAAGAAAATAGTAGCTATGAGGACCCTTATTTAACCGCTCACACTTTACCCGTGGGTGACTTAAATATACGTTAAGTAGCATTTATTGCTGTTGTCACTAGTAACTTTTGCCTTTGCTCTTGTTCACCATTCAACTAACCTTTGTATTAATAACGATACGTTTCTGCTAATAAGGAAGTATAATATAAGTACGTCAACAACTACGATTGACTTTAAATTAATGACCTTCGTCATCATCGTCAGAATAACGAAACACGGAGTAAAAGTAAACGAAAATACTAAATACATTTTTTCAGGCGGTGTTTAATATACTTTAACTAATAATCACACTTTTATGCTTATTATATGTATAATATTGCTTAAATTAATTATGAAAAAAAATTAAATATCTTTTGCTCGTTGTCACTTGATTGTAAACAGCGCGTGACGTCACGCCCTTCTTATTCATATCACAACTTAGAGAATTCAATCTTATGCATACGTAGAACTATATTCAACGCAAGCATTTTTCATTACGATTTTTTTTTCAGTATAGCATTGTGAATGCAAAATTGATCAAATATAATAATTAGAACAAATTTTCATCTTAGTCGAAAGTTTAAATATTAGGAGTTAAAGTATGAAATTGCCGTTTTATTGTAATAGGTTCCTTGAATTGATATAGAATCTTCATGGTTCGAGGTTTTCGAAAGAAACCTTTTTACATAGTTTCTACGATGTTCTTCTTTTAAAAAATGTGAAAAATTTGAATATCGACTTTTAATTGTTTTTGTTATTCAACATAGACAAGAAAGATGGACACTGCGAAAATTCGAGTGATTTTTGAATACGAGTTCCGACGCGGAAGTAACGCGGCAGAAATAGTCCGCAATATCAATGTTGCGTTTGAAGATGGGTCTGCTAATTAACGCACAGTGCGATTTTGGTTTAAACGATTTCGTGATGGAAACTTCGACTTGAAGAACGAGCCACGGGGAAGACCTCCCAAACATTAAGAGAGATGGTAAGGCCGATCCTAGTCAAACTACTCAGGAATTAGGTTTAACGTTACGTTACCCACCATATTGACTCATTTGCGTCTAATAAAAAAAATACAAAATATGGGTGCCTCATGATTTGACTGAACAGCAGAAAGAAATGCGTGTTGAAACTTGTGTTGCTTTGTTGAATCGGTACAGAAATGGAGAAATATTGGATCGAATTGTGACATGTGATGAAAAGTAGATTCTTTATGATAACCGTAAAAGAAAAATGCAATGGCTGACCCCAGGTCAATCGCCACAACAGTGTCCTTAAACAAAACTTACCAATCAAAAGATAATGGTAACTGTTTGGTGGTTTTACCATGGTGTTATTCAGTATAATTTTCTCCGATCTGATCTAGCAATAACGGCAGATAGTTACTGTGCCGAACTCCGAACAATGTTGGCAAAACTAGCAGTAAAACAGCCCCGACTTATGAATCGATCTTCGCCGTTATTGCTCGACAACGCGAGACCTCATACAGCACGAGAAACCGTTTAGACCCTTCAAGAACTGCAGTAAGAAACCATTCATCATCTTCCGTATTCGCCAGACCTTGTTCCAACGGACTTCCATTTATTTCGTGATTTCGACAATTATCTACGTGACAAGAAGTTTTCTTCCCAGGAGGCAGTATAAAATGCTTTCACATATTTTGTGCAGTCTAGATCCTCAGAGTTCTATCGCAAAGGCACAGGTGACCTTCCTATTGAATGGCAGCAGTGTATAGTTAATAATGGTAACTATATTGATTAAATAAATTTGTTAAAAATTAAAAAATAAACAATTTTGATTTTCAGTATAAATCGACAATTTCATACTTAAATATAAAAATATTTCTTTCGGCTGGCTATAACAAGTGCTTTAAAAATTCGTCAGTCCTGTTAGCTCTTGGGCAGCTCATAGGGTGGAGTCCCATCTCAGAGTGTCAAAATGGATTTATTAAGCAGTTTTCATTAAGAATAAATAAATTTATTTTTAGGTATTGTTCATGCATATCTATAAAATAAAATATAATATGTCTTTTATATTAAATTAGATTCATATTACCAAGTTGCGGTTTTAAGAATATTGTCTAAAAATTCGCGCCAGCGTGGGAAGGGTACCTAATGTAAAAATATAAGGACAAAAGCATAATGTAAAATAACAAATCATAAATAAAATTACAAAAGTTATATAATAAAGTAAATAAAACCAAATCCGTGTAAAAACATACAATCACGTACAAAAATATTGATTAGACAAAATTTTACTTAAGTTTGTCCAACTATTTCTTATTCAAAAAATGAGAAAGTTCCTAACTTTTTGTCTGTTGCACCTAAACGATATTTTAAGGTTTAATGACGCCTTTTTGTTTTCGTGGATGTTCTAAATTTTTACCTTTATATCGGTTGTGTAGTTTTAAACAATTTGAATGGAATTTTGCGAAATTTAACATGGCAATGATGCTTGAACAATTGACAATGTGTGAATAGTGTTAACATTTATACATACTCAGTGCCTCAACAGCAAGTAACATAGTACAAAGCCTATGGTGAGAACTTCATGGATTTTCAATATCCTTCATGTTTTTAGTTTTATACTTTTTTTTACATATTAGTTCCTTACATATGAAATTGGTGTTTGGTATGGGAGGAAAAAAAAGTCGAATATTTTTTAATATAATATATTTATTTAATCAAATTATAAACCATTGTTATCTATGCTCTTTTGCCATCTCATAGGTAGTTAATTGATCCCCTTACTAAAAAAACAATGGGACGGGAATTAATAAAATCTTTGAAGGCGATTTGCACTACCTCATGGCAGTTGAATTTTTTCCCTTGCAAGAAGTTATCCAAATTTCGAAAAAAATGATAATCTGTTGGAGCAAGGTGCGAGGAGTACGGTGGATGTCTTAGACATTCCAAATGAAGCTCTTCTAATTTGGTAGCCATCTGTTGTGCAGTGTCTGTGGTTTATATTTGTCGTGAAGTAGCAGTGGCGTAGAGCGATTGACCAGCTTCAAGTGGATTAAAACAGTTTTATCACTAACACCGCAGCCTGCAGCTAACTCGGACCTGGTGTGCGATGGATCCGCTTCAACAATACTCTTCAATTCTTCATTATTAACTTGGGTTTCCGGCCGTCCACGTGGCCTGTCTGTCGGTCGAAATGTCCAGAACGAAAACATTGGAACCTAAAACGCACTGTGTTTTCTTTTGCGACACAACCGTCATACATATAATTAACCCTTCGAGCCGTTTTCGCAGCATGGTGGATCCCGTACTCGTAAATAACACGATATTTCAAGTTTTCCATTTCAAGACTTACAATATCCATATACACACTCATATTTGGCATTTATTTCTTTAAATTCAGTAATTATTGAAACACATAACTTTAATAAAATCAAGCATCTGATTATGATTATTTTCCGTCAATTAATACTTTTTTAACCGACTTCAAAAAAAGAGGAGATTCTCAATTTCACTATATTTTTTCTGTTTGTTACCTCATAACTTTTTACCGAGTGGACCGATTTTGATGATTTTTTCTTTATTTTATAGCTAGAACTTGCCGTGTAGTTCCAATTTGGTCTAGATCTGGTAATATCATCTATATGAAAGCCATATAAGTCTTAAAATTGCATTAATAATGGGTGATCTTTGTTACCCTTAAACTCAAAATATCACAAAATTAATGAAATAAAATCTTAAAAAAATGGAACCGACTTCAAATTTAAAAAAGTGAAAAATAATACTTATCTTAAAAGTGGTTAAATTTTTCTAGAAACATTAAAGTCGGGCCTCAAAAAAATTTCTGCTTTTAAGATAAGTATTATCTTTCACTTTTTTAAATTTGAAGTTGGTTCCATTCTTTTTTATTGGGTTACAAATTGAATAAAAAATCCGTATACTTAAATTTTGAACTTCATTATATAATGTTGTTGATGAATTTAGTCGATCGATAAATATCAATAAAAATATTCAGATGGAAAAAACAAATGAACAGTTAATTAAACTATGCCTATTTACTATCGACCTTCATTAGATACGTCAGCTTCGACGTCCATTGTGGTCAAACGTAACGGAGATAGCCCAGATTGTCCACAATACACCCGCAGGAATTTCACTGACATTATTAAACTGTATTGTTTTGAATTGAATTGACCCATTGTTCTTGTTTAGATTGGAATGTGGGACAATGATCTTCTTCATTCATGGACTGTACACTTTCACTACAACATAAAAGTGTACGAGTTGTAATTTAAGCTAAGTTTAAGACTAAGACTAAGAGGAATTTTATAAAATATATCAAAGATATACCTATTTTATAAAATTCCTCTTAGTCAATCAACTTTCTAAGTTAGACTGAACAATGGGACAGCTTAAAATTATCAACATTTTCAAAATAACTATTTAAAAATCTTGTAAACAAACGCATTTGTGAGGCTATAAGACTGACATGACATTGTTTAAAATATTAATGGTTAATGGTGTTCCTGTTAAATAAATTAATTCAGATTTTGTCATTTTTGAAAATCAGAATTTTGATATTACGAAACATAAAACCCAATAAACATTTTTATGCAATAAAATGAATGAAATTACAAATACACTTAACTTATTTTAACTTATTCAAACTAGGTAAAATAAACAGCATATACAAAACTGTAAATTTTCCACAGTGAAACTTTAAAAATAAATACATTCTAAATAGAGTACAAAACGGATTAATCGTAAAAGAACTTGACGTTATTGTTATTTGGTATGGTGCTATGTATCCCTGAGGCAGTTGAAAAGTTTAAATGGCTTTCTGAAAATTTATTACATTTGATGAAATTTGAATTCACAATATTGATGAATATATATTTTTTTGAAAATGCTTTTTAAAATCTACCAGTCAGAGATATTCTGAGATTGGGCACTGAATTCTGAAAAATAAAAATTTTTGGTGAAAGCTCAATCTAATAGTAGTAGGTATTAATAAAAATAAAAAAGAATATTTATCAACTATTCATCACTTATTTTATACTTATCTTTCTTTATACAAAATATCATATTTCCCTAACATAAGGAAATTATTCACAAATCAAATATATCCTGTTAGTGGCAACGGCAAAGATAAAAAATATTAAAGTTCCTCGACAAATACACTTTAAATCATGCGCTTTTCACGGAAATAATTTAATTTCGCGGTAATATCTACAGCTCACCTGTTATAACTGGTTAAAACGAATTCACACGACCAGTTTAGCCGGCACGTGGCGTGCTAACTGCTAGGTCGCCACTTCACACTCTACCGGTTAAGTTGAATTTATTGCCTTAAGCTTTTCTAGGCAAAGAGATTTCTTAATTTATATTCTAGACCCATGTTTCACTAATGAGCTTATAACCTAATAACTTTGTTTCTTACTTTATATAGGTTAAGAAGCAAGTTTGAAAATTGTTAGTACCAATTAACGCTTTTACACAAATGTTTTTTGGACATTTAATCATGTTTCATATTATTGCGCAGGTTAGTCGTACTTGGACGCGGTGGGCTCCTTGCCGAATCCCGGGTCCTTCTCGCCCCTAGGAGGGTACTCGCAGCGGGTCTCACCAGGTAGCTCGGCCACATATTAAGCCTGTCCTTTTCAGGACGGGTGCTGGCACGTGGAGCTCTGGTTTTAGGCCTAAAATGCATTTGCCCTGCTTTATCAAGAAAAAGCGAGCAAAATCACGTTTGTTGTATGGAAGCACCCTTATTTATTTATTTTGTTCTGATTTTATTATTTTTGTTCTATAACGGCAACAATAATACATAATCTGTAAAAATTTCGACGGTCTAAGTAATAGGGTTCCCGTTTTACTCTTAGAGTAAGGAACCCTAAAAAAAAGGATAGTCGTACTTCGGGGTGAGCAAGTGGGTGACTACTTCTCGTTAATTGCATGACCCCAACTGTCTTCGGTTTCCCTTATTTTCTTTCAGGTTAAAAAGGGATACTTAAAAAAAGGAAGACAGAATAAATAAGGAATTGATGAAGTAATAAATCTTAAATTGCGACAACCTGAAATTAAAATCATTCCACTTAGCCAAAAAGAGAAATATTTCATTTCCCGAGATCTTTTTGTGAGTAAATTACTGGGAACTTACTGAGTCGTTCTTAATTTTGTATTTATTCTGTTTGAAATTCAAAGAATCGCGATACATAAATATTCGAGTAAAGCAGAATATTTTTATAGTATCTCGAGTGTAATTAAAAAAAAATATGTATCTGAACCGACAATTATGTTTCTTGACTTACCTTTGCAGATTTTGGTTGATGTTTTTATTACATCGCCAAGTTTCAAGCACTCGAAGTTAAGTGTCCGATTATTTCAGGCATCAAGTTTTAGTATCCTTAGGGTAATTAATATGATTAATTGAATTTAGATTTGTATTAATCTTGAGAAAAGCTAAACTTTGATCTCAATAGCAGTAAGATTGCTATAATCGATTGGATTCTTAATTGACAATAGAACAGGACATAGACGTTGGTTTCTAAAAATATAAACCAACTGTAGTCATCAGTATGCCATAAATGATAAAGAGTTCCTTGACTATTCAGAATTAATTTATAAATTATTATAATTATGTCTTATAATCACAACATATTATGATACAATAAGATATATGTGCGCAGAAAATATGCGGAAATATTAGAATTAAATGTTATCACTTCAAATCTGTCTAGCTAGGTAATGAGGAATGGTTGAAATAAGTAGATGACCACGATTCAGAGATTGGGGCAGCTCTGGAAGAAATCCTAAATGGTTGCTTCATCAAGCAACAGTTCTCTAAATAGAGATTACATGAATGCAGTAAAAACAGCTATTCTCCTTGTGTAGCCAACGACTTGGCGAGATACCTTAGTTCATCGAGTTACTGTCATTGTTGGTCAATTGAGGATGGCTAAAGTAATTTAGACATAGTGCATATACCCCATACATGTGCAAAACGAGAGCAAACTCAATGTTGATTTGCAGTGAGCCTGGTAGACAGAAGAAGTTTAGTAGTTTTAACGTATTAAAAAAATCAGATTGTATACTCGGTGGAACAGAACGACCGACACTCCCGAGGTTCCTGGAGAGTACTATTTGTCTTTAATATGATGTAAAAAAATTATATGTCTAGGTTAAATAGTTTTGAAGATATTAAATTACAAAGTTTTTGGAAAAAAATTAGTGTTTTCAACCCTGAGTCAGCTGTTTTTGGGACGTACTAAGGAACAAGTTTTTAATCGGTTATTGACTTCTTCATTTCTAAAAACGAAATAAACTAGTTTATGATTTATAAGACTGCTTTCATGCAAATTCTACCAGACAATCACTAAACAAGGCAGTCAAAATGCTTAAATCGATTAACAGACTAACAGCCGGTTTCTGATTCGAAAAAAGTAGAAAATCTCTACTGATTATTCTCAATAACCTACTTTTTTTTTTTATTTCACAAGTCAAATAGTCCTAGTTTTATCAAACTGCTATCTACTGATCATCAAAAAACTAAAATCGCAAACGAAAACTAAGTAATGTTAGTTAACTGTTTTTTAACAATTTCAAACTGATTATCACTAAACGAATCAGTCAAAATGCTGAAATTAATTAATAGACTAACATTTAATAAATCATTGTAAAAAGGTTATTCTAATTTTAACTAATTTACATTACGTTACTACATTATTTCAAATAGTCAGAGTTTCAAAAAAAATTAACTAAATTGATCAAATAACACGATCATTTATTAAAGTAGTTAAACTAATACATCATCCATTAACATAACAACACTAAGTAAGGGTTTGGTTACTTATTTAAAATGTATTTAAAAAGAAAATTCAAAAGCAATTGCGTGGTAACAAAATACCAATTCGAAAAATAAATGAACTGAATTCGTCCCTAGTTATCAAAGGCAAAGCGAACCGGTCTCCTTCATTCCGTTCACTCACCGTGCGCGCGGTTTTTTTGTTCCATCGGCGTCGGCGCCTATGTTTCAGTCACCGCCGGACATTTGCGCGTGAGGCACGTTATTCCATCACTGCCACCGTACCGCTGCGAAGCGACTTTTTGTCGATTTTTGTTTTGTTCTTGTGCATTTTTACTTAAATTTTTGTTAATAAGTTACTACATTGTTCGTCTTGAGTGTTAAGTTTAGTTTTGTGAAGATTGTGTTTAGTTTTGTGTGAAATGTGATGTGTTTTGCGCGTACATGCATGCACTGGCATGCAAAAGAGCGTGCTTAGCTGTCTTCAGAGAAGAATTGGATATTTTCTGCATCGACTAACATTAAGATATCGGCAAATAATTAAATTAAATTAATGTATTTCGCGGTCCGTTGTTATCTGCGCACAATCGATATTGCGCATGCGCGTTCTAGTGCTCTCAACACTTAGAAATTTAAAATTTTTACTCCGTTTTTACACCTGCTCTATTTTGAAATATTTGTCAAATAAAATGAACGTTTGCATGTAACCTAACTTGAAACTTACGGCTGTGTCGGTCATTTTGTTCCTCCAAGTATATTTGTTTCCATTGTTGGTAGTTTTTGATTTGAGTAAGTTTTTTTTACTGAATACTATTTGTAAAGCATAATTAACTGGTACGATAGTTATACTTTTCCTATCTATTGAACAATATCTGATATTTTATTTAAATGTTAAGTATTTCACAATTTTTCAATAAAATATGAATTAAGGTGTCTATTAAGTGAGATGTCTATGTTTATGACACGGAAAATTGAAATGTCAGAGAAAATCAACTGTCTATCAGTGTAGATATAGTTTTCCTACTAAAGAGACTTAAAGGAAAAACTAGTGTAATCCATACCGACAAATAATGAATAAAATCTTCGTTTTATTCGTTTTTTTTTTAACGTATCATATTCTAATATTTATTTAAATACTCTTATGATACTTATTATATTTATTTTATTTCTTCTACAAAATACACAAAGGTGATCAATATACGTTCACAGATTTTTTTTATTTTGCATTAACAATTTATTTGTGGGAGACTGCTGCCCAAGCTAAGCATTTGAACTGCCTGTATTTCAGGCCAACAGGCTCACCACCTCTTAGAATACAGTCTTACTTTACTATTATCATAGTCCTTGAATATTATCAAAGTATATTTTAGTCTGTCTTAATTACACTTATTTTGTCATAGCTAGTTTATTGAGTGCATACAAATTTGAACGGTACAAATTTTCATAAAATCTAAAATTATATTTTGCTAGTTTTAGATAAAATTATTTAAAATTGATAAAATATTAAATAAGAACATATTAGAATATTAAAATATTAAATAAGTATTATGAGTGTATTCTAATAAACATTAGAATATAATACGTTCAAAAATGGTAAAAAAAAACAAAGCAAAGATTTAGGACAAAGAATAGTGTTCTTGTCTTCAAAGAAACACGTAGCAACTTCATAAATCTATATAGATAAAAGTGAAATTCAGAAAACTAGTAATCAAAGAAATTTTAACAGAATATTTCAAATATTTATAATCTTTAGTCGTTTTTTAACAGAAAATCAAATATGTAGACAACAATCCTCATGCAGGCCATATCAGCCAATGTAAATGGGCCAAAGTATATACTACAACCATATTTTCCCCGGATAAATCATATTAAACCACAATAACCTGTTATTCTCTAGTGTTTGATTCGATAATGGCTTTCCCCTCGTGTAGTTCCGTAAGTAAGCAAAGTTTTTCTTTGTTTGTTTGACATTTTTATGGAAGTTTAAACAGCTGAGCGCCATCGTATGTTAAACCTTGATGTAGGTTCGCAAACAAAGGGGGAGATACAGTGGACAAAGTCTTTTCGACACTTCCACACTACACTGGTTCTCAATTTGTGCCTTATGTTGTAATAATATTAAAAATATTCTTTATAGTAGCGTCAGGACCCCATGGTAATAGTAATATTAATATAAGCTTCAATTTATTATAATAATCTATAGAAAAAAGAAATGTATGCAACTGTCCCGTACATTATATCTTCGGAATACTGTAAGGGCCGTTACAGATATTATTTAGCAACTGTATTTCAGGCCAACAGGCTCACCACCTCTTAGAATACAGTCTTACTTTACTATTATCATAGTCCTTGAATATTATCAAAGTATATTTTAGTCTGTCTTAATTACACTTATTTTGTCATAGCTAGTTTATTGAGTGCAATCAAATTTGAACGGTACAAATTCTCATAAAATCTAAAATTATATTTTGCTAGTTTTAGATAAAATTATTTAAAATTGATAAAATGTTAAATAAGAACATTTTACAATATTAAAATATTAAATATGTATTATGAGTGTATTCTAATAAACATTAGAATATAATACGTTCAAAAATGGTAAAAAAAAACAAAGCAAAGATTTAGGACAAAAAATAGTTTTTTTGTCTTCAAAGAAACACGTAGCAACTTCATAAATCTATATAGATAAAAGTGAAATTCAGAAAACTAGTAATCAAAGAAATTTTAACAGAATATTTCAAATATTTATAATCTTTAGTTGTTTTTTAACAGAAAATCAAATATGTAGACAACAATCCTCATGCAGGCCATATCAGCCAATGTAAATGGGCCACAGTATATACTACAACCATATTTTCCCCGGATAAATCATATTAAACCACAATAACCTGTTATTCTCTAGTGTTTGATTCGATAATGGCTTTCCCCTCGTGTAGTTCCGTAAGTAAGCAAAGTTTTTCGTTGTTTGTTTGACATTTTTATGGAAGTTTAAACAGCTGAGCGCCATCGTATGTTAAACCTTTATGTAGGTTCGCAAACAAAGGGGGAGATACAGTGGACAAAGTCCTTTCGACACCTCCACACTACACTGGTTCTCAATTTGTGCCTTATGTTGTAATAATATTAAAAATATTCTTTATAGTAGCGTCAGGACCCCATGGTAATAGTAATATTAATATAAGCTTCAATTTATTATAATAATCTATAGAAAAAAAAATGTATGCAACTGTCCCGTACATTATATCTTCGGAATACTGTAAGGGCCGTTGCAGATATTATTTAGCAACTGCGTACTGACTGAGTGAGCAATTGCGAGGCAGCCGCGCGAGGCATATACGAGTACTTTGGTAGGTCAGGAGTAGAGATGAAAATGGCCGCGTAACTTTCCTTCTCTGAGGAAATTTTCCGGAAAGCTTCCAAATATTACGGCAGTTTATTTAGGTGATTTAACTGTTTCATGGAAAAATGCCTGTAAATCACTATTTTACGATTATATATCACTAATTGTATGTTTTTAATTATTCTATTCTCCTAAATTACCATGTTAGCAGTGTTTAATCATATCAATTGTAATGTTATGCGCATAAAAAAGTTTTTTTTTTGTTTGGTTTATTGTTAAAGTCATTTCTTTTTTTATATATGTAGCTAATATTTTAAGTTTTTCTCTAAACATTGATTTTTGTCGTTGATAAATGGTTCACGGAAGAGGTATTCAAAAAAATTACAACGTTTCATGTGCATTTGCACTTATTTGTTTATTGTGCTAACATAAAATCATTATTTTTCTTTACAACCAATTAGCACAGTCTTCCAGAGCAAGAAACACACAAAATTTGTTAAGATAAGCCTTACAATAGTGTAGTCGGTCACGGGATGGGTGACCAAAAAATTATTATCTCGAGCTGCTCCGTGCTTCGGAAGGCACGTTAAACCGTTGGTCCCGGCTGCAGTTGCAGTCGTTTATACCCTCCAGTCCGCATTGGGCCAGCGTGGAGGGCCTGGAAAAAATCGCTATTAAGCTATAAGGCCGCCTATTGCACAATTGGGATTTCCATGTTTGCATTGTTCTATTAATATCTGTAGAGTGTTGTACAATATAGTTTAAGTAAATAAATAATAATATGAATATTAAAGAAATTATTTCAAGTCATCTACTCTGATTTACTTGAGTTACAATCGAGTCTGATTTACAATCGAGTAATTAAGTAATCGAGTAACTAGCAATTAAAATAAAAGAAGCCAAATCAAACGATCTTCGTAATGATGATGCGACACGGCCATTCTGGGAGACGGTGCGTGCTCTGCGCCAGTCCCGTTTCTGTAACAAAATAGAAGAGCTTTTCTGAGCTAGGTATCTGTAAACCTAGTCATTTGGGAATTTTGATTTGAACTAGATTTCGACCATCATTTCTTAAACATCAAATTTATTACCAACGGGTATTTTATCACAATTGTTATAAAAACGGTAGTTAAGTTGTTTAGGAAAATTTAGGAAATTGTTTAGGAAAATGAGCTGTTTTATCAAGTATATTTGGTGATCATCGATACTTTTAATTTTATTAGAATAGTGACACTGACTTTGACAGTTCGTTTATAAAAACCAAGTTGCCGCCATTTTGGCACACATTCTGTTTCCGATCGCCGAGGAGTAAAGACATCTGACGACATCACGCTCATCTCGTTATATTTTCGTGTGAAAAGTGATAAAATGGAACAAATCCACGTTGGTATACACGCCTGCTGTGTTATTTTAAAGATAGTCCTCCGATATGGACAATCTATTTGGGCTTCGTAATAGCCCCTTCGGACTACCCGTCGTTATATATAATATTACCTGCGCCATAAATCAACGAGAGAGTAAATATTCTATTAGTTGCCGCTTAAAGGAATTAATGTTTCAATCGAAGATGTCAACACCATACCCACACTCATAAGTATGTAAACTTATGCTGGCCCTCACAATAAAGTTATTCTGTCTATGATTTCTAGATGACGATGGAACCGCTATTGGTCGGTAATATTTCTATTGAAAATTTAATGATATTTATTAACAATATATAATCATAAGTAAATATACAATATTAGCTATTCTTCTACGGAGCATTATTGGCAACAAATGTTGGTATTAACATTTACATATTCTGAAAAATCAGATCGTCTAATCATCTTATAGCATAGAAACTTAATAAATTTCTTTTGAATATCTTCCATTCCATCAATGTAAGTAGCATACCTGGGATTTATCCGAGAAAAGCATGCCGAATTTCGCATTATAAGCCCATGTAACTTAAAGGTAAAACGTTTGCTGCGAACAATCATAGCTCCATCACACTGGTCGAATACGTCCACATGCAGGTTGCGAGGGATTTTTGTGACTCTCTTTCATTGGTTAGTCATTATTTTCTTAAGCAATCAAATAATAACCAGTGAAACTAAGCCATTAAATGTGGGTTTATTTTATTTCCTTGTTCAATTATATTTAATTACTTAAATTATAGTGAAATGCACTCCCTAAGGTATGCGCGCGGCGAGACGGGGGGGAAAAATCGGCTGCTACGCTCTATCAGTGCGCCGTCAACGCTCGTGGCGGCAGGTAGTGTTATCTCTATCGGACTGTCTATGTCAGACGTACATGAGAAAAATATTCTAAGATGGTTCATGCGTTATCTCGTGATATGAAAACTGTCATTTTTAAGGTGGCTGAATATTTTAAGAAAAGAAAAGCAGACAAAGAAAGCTTTGAATTTAAATATGAGACTACAGGGTATAGCAAAGAACCATGCATAATATGATTTCTGCGGGTTATTTATCAATTGAAAATTCAAGCCAATTAAAATTTCAATCGCCAGAAAACCACAAGTTCTAAAGAAAAACACGTTGTGGATGACTTTGACCTTTGAGTTATCAGAAGAAAAATTCATCAGTTTTACGAAGTTGAAAAAAATACTAAGTGTCCGTAAGTTACTATCAAGTTTTGAGACAGGATGGCATTTTTAATTGTAGACGGGAATATTTAAGACAGCTTTTACACAAAATGGGCTGCCAGCAAATGTTGGCAATCATCGTCAGAACCCAGAATTCATGCTGATATTGGGTAATTCTTCACGCTGGGTGTCGATGGGGTTAGTGGATGATGTATTGACTATATTCAAATCAGATGCTAGAACTACTTTTCATAAGTGGGTAGATGAAAAGTTAAAAGATAAGTTGCTGCCGAATTCTGTGGTTATAATGGACAACGTGTCTTACCACAGCGTTCAGATTGAGAAAAAACCAACTATATCAAGCCTCAAAAGTGAAATGCAGAACTGGTTGCTACACCATAATGTAGAATTATCAGGAACCATGACAAAGGCTCAACTGCTACTTATCAATAATACACAAACTGAACCCGTGTATAGAATTGACGAACTCCTGAAAGCCAGTGGCAGTGTTCTGCGTTTACCTTCGTACCATCTAGATTTAAATCCAATTGAGTTGGCTGATATTGAAAACAACATAACCCAAAACTATATTAACTCTTCTCCAGACAAAAAGATAATTATCGTTTTCGGACTTCACGGCGTAAAAATGGCAGAGATGTGACGATCATTTCCAGAAAAATTAAAATGATTACTGGAGTCGCGATAGTAGGTTCGATAATGCTATTGATTCATTCATAATAAATTTGCAAGACTCTGATTCAAGTTCCGGTGGCGAAGTGGAAGATGAAGATGATGACGAAATGGAAGATGAAGTTGAAACCGAATCTATGTCAGAATAACTTTCGTTACAATATACAATTTTTTGTAAATATAAAAAATGTTCAATAAAACAAGTACTGCTTTGAATTATAAGTTTAGTACTTATTTACCACCTGCATATTTTTTATCAAATATGAATATATTTGGGTTATATTATAGTCAACTAAGTAATTATAATATAATACAGATAGCATCCGACCGCCGGTCGGAGGCTGAGTGCATAGCACTAATGGCCACACTATATATGGAAAATGTAGACTACTTTAAAATACGTTACTATTGATTTAAATATTTTAATTATTTCAACTTACCGTTAAATTGAGCACTTGACTGAGCCTCGCTGTGGCTCAACACTGCCTCGCACACCAAATAAATCTACAGACTGACGATGACACGCGAGCCTAAAGTTGTAATGCAAATGTCAGAGGCCGTCTTGCGAAGCGATTCACTTAGTATATAGCTGAAAATGAAGAATGTTTACATATAAACAACACGAGTGCCCGCAAACATAGACGACGCAATGCAAAACCGCAAGAGCCCAAGCAGTGACCTGAATCTTGTTATGATGGAACCGAAGTAAATTGTACATCAGTAAAATCTGGCTATACTTATACTTATCTTTGAATTTTTATATAATGTAAAAAAATGTAAATTTTTAGTCACAGTTTAACTTAACAATAGAAATCCACGATAATCGTATGATGTTCAGTACTGGACTTACTGCATCTAAGACTTTTTTGTAAGCCGATAATGTCACGAATTGAAATTATTTACAAAAGAACGTTGCAGTCAGTCTAATTTCAGTCTCATTAAACATTTTTCGATTCTAGTTGAAAGTATGTATGTAATTCAGTATTTAAATGAGAGATATTGTATGATACAAAACACTCGTAAAACGTGTACCATTTTGTGAGCACACCGTTCCATATTTCTACAACATGCACGATGTCAAACCTAACCACGCGGAAGTCCGCTAGCGAGAGATTTGTATAGGAAGTCGTATTTTGTTAGCTCGCTACCAAACAAACGCTAAAATATTGCCTCGCTAACAGTTGTACGGTAAGGTATTGTTTGAATTGAAAAAAGATTTAAAAACATTTTCCGATTATTAAAATCTATGTGTGAACGATTAATACACTCGCGCGCGAAGCTGATCTTGCAGTCAACGAACATGGATTCGTTAAGAATTTTAATTTCTATCACAATAGCTATCATCAGCAAATGCCAATAATTGTTAAATGTTAAACTGTTAAATGTAACAGTTTAATGTAAAATAGAATTATAATTGTGTAAAGATGTTGGGTCTCATTGCCGGTCTCAGTGAACATTCCGATAGAACAAGGTAAGTTTCTTAAGGAGCTGGTAGGTATGTTTCTTAAAGAGCTGGTAAGTTATTTCGGATTCTTTTTTCTGGAGGATCAAAAGTGCTTGCTTGATAAGCTTACTTGAATATAGTCATTTTCATTTAATTTCGTTTCGTTTCGTTACATCCATTTCATTCGTGTTACAGTGAATGCTTCTAATGTTCTGGGAAATGCTGCCCAGTGATTATTATATGATGTTTTTGATCTTTTACCTCTTCTGCAGCGCAGATGCAGCTACTAGCTGTCTCAAAAGTATGTAAGTCATATGAGTTATCGTCGTCAAGCTCTTTAGATACTGGTAAAAACTTCAAGAGTCGCTCATTAATAACTATTGTAATTTTGTATGTCTAAAGGTTAATTTGAGGGATATTAATAATTTGAGACTTAGAAAAACCATTATTAGAAAAAGCGCACATTTATTGTATTTTTATAATGTGTGTTAAGTTTAAAAGTGTTTTGTGTTTGTGTATAATTGAGTGTAGTAGAGATTTATGGGTTTTATTTGAATATGAATTGTTTTGTGTTTAAGGTATTTTATAATCTGGAGCGGTGCCAAGTTGAAAGTATTATACGCGGGGCTACTAATTGTTAGTAAATGATAGTACATATAATACATTATGAAGGCATTTCCTAGTCGTTTTTAACTTTTTAAACTATGAATGTCTTCTTCCCAATTGATTATAATTATCTCGGTTTGCTAGCTATACTTGTATTCATAATGAGCTGCGAAGTCTCTGACCAGAAGGAAAAGTCAATAGGTACCTTAGGGCCATCGATGAGTAAGTTGTTGGTGTTTATTTTATTGTCCTTGTTTATTGCACATTCGATTGTGTTATCGTGTATTATTAACATAGTTTAGTTAATTGATATTTTAAATTGTTTAGATAAAGGGACGATTACGTTAGTAAAATAAAAATATATGTTAAATAGAAAAAAATAAGTTTTTAAATATTAAAAAAATATATATATAAATATTTTTATGACATAGTTATATGATGATGAGTACATATTCATAATGAAGGTGATAATGATAATAAGTATAAGGAAAAATTTTAGTGAAGGGATGTGAAATTGTATTAAGTGTACCTACAAGAACAAATATACTTAGTGCGTTAATACATTAACGCATTAATTAGAACACTAACTTTTCTTAGCATTTAGTTAGCAGCGTGTGTAATGTACTCGTAATATAGTCGTTTTGAACAACTCTGGTTGAAACTAACACCTCTTCTGTTATAAAAAGACGTAAGAATCACCAAGTATTTTTATTATAAATTATCTACAGTATAATGCTGATTGATTAAGATATTGAAAATATTACATGTTCTAAATATTAATATATAAATAATCGTTCAATTTCTGCAGTCTACTTTAAATATTTGCTTAATGACTGACGTGCTACCCTATTTTCCTATTTTCTAAAAAGGTTTTCCTGAGTACCTAGCCTTCTTAATAAGTGTAATAAATCCAAATAGGATTTTACATTTCTGTATTATAAACTTATGATCTATAAATAAGGTATTAAGCGTTAAGTTTTCTTTTTGAATTATGTCATTTTGTCATTGTATATATGGCATTGTATTAACAAATGATTGACAACCCGCTGAGGTGAGATTTATAGAAGGCAACAACACAGTAATGTTTCGCCAGTATTGTTTAGGCACTAACAGCCGAAGTCGACCAACAACATCAGCCTGGAAGCTTTCCAACCACAAATCGTAGAATTTATTTGCCTTCTACCGGGGCCAGTGCATCTACGTGGGCAGTATACAAAATGCATTAGCACAAAGAAGTAGAAATTTCTAGATGGTTACATTTGATATATTCAAATTGCAAATCTGGTGCCTAAACAATAAATTATATATGTATAGTTAATCTATTAAAGAAGAACACAAAGTCTCAGATCCCTGCAATTTAGTGATATTTTTTCACAGTTAATAGTATAATACTATCGACCAATGATGGTGATAATTATTTCCTGTAACTAAGGACCTTAACTTGATTCACTTAGGTATGCTTTAAATACATATATAAATTATTGTATATGACTGCTTTTTATAAGCAATCAACATGACAAAAAAAACAATATATTACTACTGTCCTTATGGCTATGTATAGTAGGGTTAGATGCTTTTGATCGATAGCCCAACAATAGTATCACGTTATTATTGATAGGTTATTGGTATCGCAAAAATACAGGAATTAATAGAAAAAACATTGAAAGTATAGTCCATGACCTACTTCCCGATTCTGTATTTATCAGTTTGTAATGACTACAGATATAGCTGAAACTCTGCCTAGTTCGAAATCGCTTGAGACAAAGATTTTTTGTTCGACAAAAACTTAAAACTACCTATTTGCCGAAAATCGAAACTTTATTCCATCATATGGGATCGGCAGTCCTTTTTTGCTTCTTCCAAAGTACACAATTCTGCACAAGTTTAATGATATTGCTTTATTAAATTGCAAAGTTTCCATGACTACATTTCGACTTCATCGTCAGATCAGCTTCATTGTATGCATCTTGTATGGGACTAATCACAGCCCAGACTCGACGAGTGTTGTGAAACAGATCTCGTTTATAGATTTTTTATAATAATTTGGATTTTTAGATTTTTCTTAAATATAATTTAAATGTTACGAGTATTATGACTGAACAATAATAATAAGATACTTGGGCTAGACAACGGTTTTTATTTCGATATCACAAGAAATTATTATAAAACCCACATAGTCGTTAAAATAGTGGCGGGTTCAACATCCCATGCTCTCACTGCCAGCGGGCATAACCATATACAGGTACAGTCTTTTGATGCTTGTTTACGAATATTGTCTCACACTGCTGCCTTACACACAAGTCGCTCTACCGCGACGGTTACTGCGAGGAACCTTGCAGTTTTGGAGGCCAAGCGAGTAAAAGCAAAACGCATCTGTGGAAGCACAACGTAAAGCTGTAGAAGTACAAGGCTGAGTTCGCTGCTATCGAAACCAATGCTAGTGAACGCGGCTCTCGCAGTTGCACTTAGGCGTGGGTTCGCAGTCAAATGGTAATTGGTAATTGCCAGATAGAAAATACAAATCATGTTTCAAAGTTGTCAAGTCGCCATTGTACTGGCTAATGTTTAAAAGAGCCTTCTAGGATACTCTTGGTAATTATTCCCACACTGACAACATTCGCGATTAAATCAAGCATTAAAAGGTTCGGTATGCGAATCAGTGAGCATGCTGTTTGTAATGACTCGTCAACCTAATGACGTCATTGACGCCCTTGAGCATCGCTTTGACAGGCCAGTGTTGTTGCAGGAAGTAAATTCAGTAGGAGCATAACCTAAACTCGGGTCAGACGTTAGAGATTTGAACGTTTTTGTTACAGCGAGTATTTACGTTCACCGGAATTGTTCAGCACACTGCTTAGCTAGCTTTCCCCACTTTTACTCACACAGTAGTTAAATTATGCTATAAATCATGAATCTTTAAGTCAGACAAGGGTTGAGATGCTCTCGCACTTTCTAAATCTTATTATGAAGTTCGGCGTGTTAATCGAGACTGCTTCGGCTTCTTCTAAAATCGACTTTAGAGACTTTACGGCAGCAATCACACCCCCATTCCTTGTGAATAATATCGCTAATCATAAAAATATTGGTTGTTTGCTTTGTCATGAAAATCATTCTTTAACAAGCTGTCAAAAATTTAAGTTCATGACAATTGATGATAAATGGAGTTTGGTAAAAGAAAATAAAATTTATTATAGATATTTTCAGAAGATTCTGCATAAAATTTTGTCATAAAAATTTCATAGTAGGCTGCACAATTTGCAAATGAAAACATCACACAATATTTTAATTTAGTCCCTTCGACAATCGATCGTACAACGACTATGCCGACGACAACTAATATTCCTGAATAAGTTACTACAAACACAACAGCTACACTTGTAGACCTGCTACGCCGTTTACTAATAAAAATAGTCACAGTCACGGTTTCCGGGCCTACCGGGGCCGTGAACATATTTACGATGCTGGACGACGGGTCCACAGCTACGTTTATAGATTCTAATATCGCTATACAGATAGGAGGCGAGAGCCCCAAAAGGCATGCACACTTAGACTGCATAGGAGGTTTGTCTAAAAATAATTCGATTCAGTATGTCGATTTTAAAATTAAAGACCGTGCTTGTTTGTAGAGCTGTTTTATTTACGGAGCACGATCTATTGACAATTTAGGGCTATTAAGTCAATCAGTACTCGTAACGTAAGGAAATGTTTCCTCAAGTCAAAATCCGTGAACAAGATAGAGACACACGACTCTTTCTTTTAAAGCGTATTTCAATCACGAATGCCTTTTACATAAGGATTTTAAAAAGTTAGTGGTCCTGCATTACATTTCATGAACAACTTCATATAATTTTAACAACAAAAATACTCTCTTAATATTTGTTCGCTTTCCTGTAGATTGCAATTTCCAATTTGTAATGTATCGGCGAACATGATGTTTCCAAAATTCAACCAAATAAATATGAGAGTTAAAGCTATTAAATCTACATAATCAAATGTGATATTTATAGCTTGGTTATTTCATCATGTATTTTTATGTTTTTTGAGAAAAACTACATCTAATAATATTTACAAAAAAAAAAAGTTAAGTAAGACTTTTAAAAATTTGAAAGGAAACCCTAACAAAACCTGCGCAATGCGGGTTATCTTTATCCAAAGACAAGAATATCTCATTTATTAACTCTAAATAATATAATAATGTCTCATCTAGTTTCAATTCTAGTTTTTGCACTTCAGTTTACCGGAAAGTCGTATTTTACAGAGTCCAGTTATGGCATTGCTACTCAAGTATTGACGATAATAAATGCCGAGGTGCTGGTATGCATCTGGCAGTTTTCTAATCTGAAAATTTATCAATTATCCATTCCATTGGCTACGACAGTTCTGATTCACTTAAAGCACCATTTGAATTCTAATATTATTCGTTGAAGTATGCCGTAGTGTTGTCCTTTAATAGTATTATCCTCTTTTGTATTTGAAAGCTTTTGTCATTGCTGTGGGTAGTAGTGTCTTGATTCCTTCCATTTTCTATTTGGTTTATTGATTTTGAAAATAAGGATTTTGGCCCTTTTTAATACTATAATATACTGTCGTCTAGTTCTGTAGTTGGTCGCCAACAGAGATATTAACTATATTTTACGCCCGATCTTTTTTTTTAGGGTTCCGTACTCAAAGGGTAAAACGGGAACCCTATTACTAAGACTTCGCTGTCTGTTACCAGGCTGTATCTGTCTCGTGAACTGTGAAAGTTAGACAATTTAAATTTTCACAGATCATGTATTTCTGTTGCCGCTTCAGCAGCAAATACTAAAAACTAGATTAAATAAATATTTATGAGATTCCCATACAACAAAAAAGATTTTGTTGCATATTTTAAGTTTTTGTTTGATATTTTATCTTTTATTTATTTCCTATTATATAGTGCTAGTTCTCAAATTTCCTCTTAAATTTTGTTTGAATTGTCAAAGGCGAATAAGAGCTTCAGTAATTAAGCAGTTTAAGATATCTAGCAAGTGGCATGATAATGCTAGCAGAAAAAATAAGGTGCATCCGGTGATTGGACAGGGTAATGACATTTCATTCTAGAGTTAAAAAATAATAAGAAAATCTTACAAAAATCTAATTTTTGTAAGCTACTGTATATAAATAGGTACCAAATTTATTTACATACATACTTGTTTAGAAGCCTCAGTAGGTCAACATAATATGAAAATTATATACATTAATATCTTATATAATTAATGTTAATACATTCTATCTACATCATGTCCTTTTGTGATCGGTATTATTGTGAAAAAGAGCGAATATTATTTTGGCCCGGAACGGAAAAATAACTTTAACTGGCTTTGCAGAGTTAAGATAACCATCTTATTCTGTACTTTAAGGAACATTTAAATATAATAATACCGATCTTCTTTGTTACAAAGAATTCAAAGAAAGTAATTCTACATAGAAAAGCCGTAAGACGTTCCGTCATCTGTTATTGTAAAATAAAAATCTGCTGTAATCCTTTGGGTACGTTCAAGGATTATATGAAGAATAAAAACAAGAGTCAAATTAAAAAAGACTGCCAGACCTCAGTAATTTGAATTGTAATTTATGTGATTGTGCCCCAGAAAAAAAAATGTTATGGACCAAAAGCAACTAGGGTAATTTTGACGAAATCCAAAGTTACGTAGTCGAGTCACGACTCAGTTAAATTTACCTAAAGATAATAAATGTTCCCGGGGCAAATTAAACAGTTGTTTTGTACCCGTACATTTTCAGCTCTTTGTTTTACAGACGTACATTCATTCTTCACGCAATATTTTGGGTAGGTTTCTTTAAACAATTTTGCCGTAGGCCTTGTTTAAAAATTTGAATTCCGGACCCATTAAAAGGAGACCTGTGAAAGGCAATTCAGTATGAAATTATCCGGGCTTTAGGTTAATGGAGCATTATAATGGTTTTTATAAGAATTTATTTGCGGTCACGTGGGATGTGAATAAAATTTCCCTTCTATTTGGACATACGCAAATGGTGGGCTCTTTCTCTTTGAGTATAAAAATCTTCCTTAAATTATAAATAAGACTTGATTTCATACTCTTACGTTTATAAAATATAATTAAATGATTAATTCGGTGAATTATGCAAATATTTTATATATCCATAAATAATGAAGCGATAACTAGTCCGGAACTAGTTAAGTGAACTATCTGGATGATCTAGCGTGATGTGGAGTGACCGTAGAGACGTGAATAGTGAAGTGAAAGTGTGTGAACTACATTTGTCGTTAATTTTTATCCCCAATCATTTCTAGTAACAATTTGGACTATAATAATCTGAAAATATGAACGTAAAGATGTTTTTTTAAACTTTTCCTACAATTTATTTTATTTGATCATCAGGAACCCCACCACACACTGACTTTCAGCCAGTTGCACAAACATCCATTTAAATTGGCATTAGTTAAAAGCGACACTACCAATACAAATTTGACATTCATTAGAGCTTAAAGCCATCTTTAAACCTTAATGGACGTTTGTGCAACTATGTATGTTGGTAATTTTTTTTTTTATTTGAATTGGTATTAAAGCAATCATCCTCAACTTTAAGATTAAGATGAAATACATACAAGTTTAGTCTAGACGACAACGTTGTCGAAAGGTAGGTAATGCAACAGGGTGGGGTGCGTGGTCGGAACACCTCCTCGTGCGCCTGTTACCATGGATGATCAGTTCCCATTGGGAGCGGATCCGCCATGGTTGCGGGCCGGTGTACCCCGGGCATAGGGAAGGATGGATTCAGTGTTAGCTGATCCATCTGTCCCTATGGCCAAGAGTCCGACACTGGGGGCTCGGCGGGCGTCTTGGACATATTCCAAGTAGCGGCCGCCGAGGGGGGGGAGTCCTTCGGGACAGGGGAGGGGGGGGAGTCCTTCGGGACAGGGGAGGGGGGGTCTTCGGGTAGGGGCTTCTGTGCCCTCCAGCGTCTTGTGCGTAGGGGGGAGGTAAGGTCCATCCAGGACCACGTGTGGGGAGCCCATTTTGGGCTAAGAGGTTGTTCCGCGTCGGCGTCCTGGCAGTAAGTTGGGTAGCGGCGACGCGGATCGGAGGCTCGGCCGGCGTCCGGGACGTATTCCCGGTAGCGGCGGTCGAGGACGTCGTGATTCGTGATGTTTAGGGGGTGGTAGGCCTCTTGAGGGCCACGACTTGGGGCGTCGTTGTTGGTAGTGGGCGGAGGGTCGGTGCGTCGGATGGGCGTGTGCAGTCTAACCCACGTCTGTACGACGTACCGGCATAAAAACGGCTCTACTGAGCCACCTCCGGCCATGCTCGTTATCCCGTACGGTACGTGGTACGGGACCGAGGGCCGCTGCTTGCGGGCCAAGAGGAGACAACCTCAAAAAAAATCCACAGACGGAGAATAGGAGTCGAGTGCCTCACCCGTAAGAGGCCTTTATATGAAATGTCCGCGGATAAAAATACAATACCTCCGGAGGGTACCCGATGGCCGGGAGAATCCCTCGCTGTGACTAGTGATGGCGCAAGCGCGTCAACACTGGTCACAAGCTGCCCACGCTCGGAAGAGGGCAGAAGTCGATTACAGGAGAAGCTGATAACTCCGATAGATAACAGCCAAAGAGAAGAAGGAGAGGAGAAGGACGGGTCGAGTTTCCATGATTACATGACTACATTTCGACTTCATCGTCAGATCAGCTTCATTGTATGCATCTTGTATGGGACTAATCACAGCCCAGACTCGACGAGTGTTGTGAAACAGATCTCGTTTATAGATTTTTTATAATAATTTGGATTTTTAGATTTTTCTTAAATATAATTTAAATGTTACGAGTATTATGACTGAACAATAATAATAAGATACTTGGGCTAGACAACGGTTTTTATTTCGATATCACAAGAAATTATTATAAAACCCACATAGTCGTTAAAATAGTGGCGGGTTCAACATCCCATGCTCTCACTGCCAGCGGGCATAACCATATACAGGTACAGTCTTTTGATGCTTGTTTACGAATATTGTCTCACACTGCTGCCTTACACACAAGTCGCTCTACCGCGACGGTTACTGCGAGGAACCTTGCAGTTTTGGAGGCCAAGCGAGTAAAAGCAAAACGCATCTGTGGAAGCACAACGTAAAGCTGTAGAAGTACAAGGCTGAGTTCGCTGCTATCGAAACCAATGCTAGTGAACGCGGCTCTCGCAGTTGCACTTAGGCGTGGGTTCGCAGTCAAATGGTAATTGGTAATTGCCAGATAGAAAATACAAATCATGTTTCAAAGTTGTCAAGTCGCCATTGTACTGGCTAATGTTTAAAAGAGCCTTCTAGGATACTCTTGGTAATTATTCCCACACTGACAACATTCGCGATTAAATCAAGCATTAAAAGGTTCGGTATGCGAATCAGTGAGCATGCTGTTTGTAATGACTCGTCAACCTAATGACGTCATTGACGCCCTTGAGCATCGCTTTGACAGGCCAGTGTTGTTGCAGGAAGTAAATTCAGTAGGAGCATAACCTAAACTCGGGTCAGACGTTAGAGATTTGAACGTTTTTGTTACAGCGAGTATTTACGTTCACCGGAATTGTTCAGCACACTGCTTAGCTAGCTTTCCCCACTTTTACTCACACAGTAGTTAAATTATGCTATAAATCATGAATCTTTAAGTCAGACAAGGGTTGAGATGCTCTCGCACTTTCTAAATCTTATTATGAAGTTCGGCGTGTTAATCGAGACTGCTTCGGCTTCTTCTAAAATCGACTTTAGAGACTTTACGGCAGCAATCACACCCCCATTCCTTGTGAATAATATCGCTAATCATAAAAATATTGGTTGTTTGCTTTGTCATGAAAATCATTCTTTAACAAGCTGTCAAAAATTTAAGTTCATGACAATTGATGATAAATGGAGTTTGGTAAAAGAAAATAAAATTTATTATAGATATTTTCAGAAGATTCTGCATAAAATTTTGTCATAAAAATTTCATAGTAGGCTGCACAATTTGCAAATGAAAACATCACACAATATTTTAATTTAGTCCCTTCGACAATCGATCGTACAACGACTATGCCGACGACAACTAATATTCCTGAATAAGTTACTACAAACACAACAGCTACACTTGTAGACCTGCTACGCCGTTTACTAATAAAAATAGTCACAGTCACGGTTTCCGGGCCTACCGGGGCCGTGAACATATTTACGATGCTGGACGACGGGTCCACAGCTACGTTTATAGATTCTAATATCGCTATACAGATAGGAGGCGAGAGCCCCAAAAGGCATGCACACTTAGACTGCATAGGAGGTTTGTCTAAAAATAATTCGATTCAGTATGTCGATTTTAAAATTAAAGACCGTGCTTGTTTGTAGAGCTGTTTTATTTACGGAGCACGATCTATTGACAATTTAGGGCTATTAAGTCAATCAGTACTCGTAACGTAAGGAAATGTTTCCTCAAGTCAAAATCCGTGAACAAGATAGAGACACACGACTCTTTCTTTTAAAGCGTATTTCAATCACGAATGCCTTTTACATAAGGATTTTAAAAAGTTAGTGGTCCTGCATTACATTTCATGAACAACTTCATATAATTTTAACAACAAAAATACTCTCTTAATATTTGTTCGCTTTCCTGTAGATTGCAATTTCCAATTTGTAATGTATCGGCGAACATGATGTTTCCAAAATTCAACCAAATAAATATGAGAGTTAAAGCTATTAAATCTACATAATCAAATGTGATATTTATAGCTTGGTTATTTCATCATGTATTTTTATGTTTTTTGAGAAAAACTACATCTAATAATATTTACAAAAAAAAAAAGTTAAGTAAGACTTTTAAAAATTTGAAAGGAAACCCTAACAAAACCTGCGCAATGCGGGTTATCTTTATCCAAAGACAAGAATATCTCATTTATTAACTCTAAATAATATAATAATGTCTCATCTAGTTTCAATTCTAGTTTTTGCACTTCAGTTTACCGGAAAGTCGTATTTTACAGAGTCCAGTTATGGCATTGCTACTCAAGTATTGACGATAATAAATGCCGAGGTGCTGGTATGCATCTGGCAGTTTTCTAATCTGAAAATTTATCAATTATCCATTCCATTGGCTACGACAGTTCTGATTCACTTAAAGCACCATTTGAATTCTAATATTATTCGTTGAAGTATGCCGTAGTGTTGTCCTTTAATAGTATTATCCTCTTTTGTATTTGAAAGCTTTTGTCATTGCTGTGGGTAGTAGTGTCTTGATTCCTTCCATTTTCTATTTGGTTTATTGATTTTGAAAATAAGGATTTTGGCCCTTTTTAATACTATAATATACTGTCGTCTAGTTCTGTAGTTGGTCGCCAACAGAGATATTAACTATATTTTACGCCCGATCTTTTTTTTTAGGGTTCCGTACTCAAAGGGTAAAACGGGAACCCTATTACTAAGACTTCGCTGTCTGTTACCAGGCTGTATCTGTCTCGTGAACTGTGAAAGTTAGACAATTTAAATTTTCACAGATCATGTATTTCTGTTGCCGCTTCAGCAGCAAATACTAAAAACTAGATTAAATAAATATTTATGAGATTCCCATACAACAAAAAAGATTTTGTTGCATATTTTAAGTTTTTGTTTGATATTTTATCTTTTATTTATTTCCTATTATATAGTGCTAGTTCTCAAATTTCCTCTTAAATTTTGTTTGAATTGTCAAAGGCGAATAAGAGCTTCAGTAATTAAGCAGTTTAAGATATCTAGCAAGTGGCATGATAATGCTAGCAGAAAAAATAAGGTGCATCCGGTGATTGGACAGGGTAATGACATTTCATTCTAGAGTTAAAAAATAATAAGAAAATCTTACAAAAATCTAATTTTTGTAAGCTACTGTATATAAATAGGTACCAAATTTATTTACATACATACTTGTTTAGAAGCCTCAGTAGGTCAACATAATATGAAAATTATATACATTAATATCTTATATAATTAATGTTAATACATTCTATCTACATCATGTCCTTTTGTGATCGGTATTATTGTGAAAAAGAGCGAATATTATTTTGGCCCGGAACGGAAAAATAACTTTAACTGGCTTTGCAGAGTTAAGATAACCATCTTATTCTGTACTTTAAGGAACATTTAAATATAATAATACCGATCTTCTTTGTTACAAAGAATTCAAAGAAAGTAATTCTACATAGAAAAGCCGTAAGACGTTCCGTCATCTGTTATTGTAAAATAAAAATCTGCTGTAATCCTTTGGGTACGTTCAAGGATTATATGAAGAATAAAAACAAGAGTCAAATTAAAAAAGACTGCCAGACCTCAGTAATTTGAATTGTAATTTATGTGATTGTGCCCCAGAAAAAAAAATGTTATGGACCAAAAGCAACTAGGGTAATTTTGACGAAATCCAAAGTTACGTAGTCGAGTCACGACTCAGTTAAATTTACCTAAAGATAATAAATGTTCCCGGGGCAAATTAAACAGTTGTTTTGTACCCGTACATTTTCAGCTCTTTGTTTTACAGACGTACATTCATTCTTCACGCAATATTTTGGGTAGGTTTCTTTAAACAATTTTGCCGTAGGCCTTGTTTAAAAATTTGAATTCCGGACCCATTAAAAGGAGACCTGTGAAAGGCAATTCAGTATGAAATTATCCGGGCTTTAGGTTAATGGAGCATTATAATGGTTTTTATAAGAATTTATTTGCGGTCACGTGGGATGTGAATAAAATTTCCCTTCTATTTGGACATACGCAAATGGTGGGCTCTTTCTCTTTGAGTATAAAAATCTTCCTTAAATTATAAATAAGACTTGATTTCATACTCTTACGTTTATAAAATATAATTAAATGATTAATTCGGTGAATTATGCAAATATTTTATATATCCATAAATAATGAAGCGATAACTAGTCCGGAACTAGTTAAGTGAACTATCTGGATGATCTAGCGTGATGTGGAGTGACCGTAGAGACGTGAATAGTGAAGTGAAAGTGTGTGAACTACATTTGTCGTTAATTTTTATCCCCAATCATTTCTAGTAACAATTTGGACTATAATAATCTGAAAATATGAACGTAAAGATGTTTTTTTAAACTTTTCCTACAATTTATTTTATTTGATCATCAGGAACCCCACCACACACTGACTTTCAGCCAGTTGCACAAACATCCATTTAAATTGGCATTAGTTAAAAGCGACACTACCAATACAAATTTGACATTCATTAGAGCTTAAAGCCATCTTTAAACCTTAATGGACGTTTGTGCAACTATGTATGTTGGTAATTTTTTTTTTTATTTGAATTGGTATTAAAGCAATCATCCTCAACTTTAAGATTAAGATGAAATACATACAAGTTTAGTCTAGACGACAACGTTGTCGAAAGGTAGGTAATGCAACAGGGTGGGGTGCGTGGTCGGAACACCTCCTCGTGCGCCTGTTACCATGGATGATCAGTTCCCATTGGGAGCGGATCCGCCATGGTTGCGGGCCGGTGTACCCCGGGCATAGGGAAGGATGGATTCAGTGTTAGCTGATCCATCTGTCCCTATGGCCAAGAGTCCGACACTGGGGGCTCGGCGGGCGTCTTGGACATATTCCAAGTAGCGGCCGCCGAGGGGGGGGAGTCCTTCGGGACAGGGGAGGGGGGGGAGTCCTTCGGGACAGGGGAGGGGGGGTCTTCGGGTAGGGGCTTCTGTGCCCTCCAGCGTCTTGTGCGTAGGGGGGAGGTAAGGTCCATCCAGGACCACGTGTGGGGAGCCCATTTTGGGCTAAGAGGTTGTTCCGCGTCGGCGTCCTGGCAGTAAGTTGGGTAGCGGCGACGCGGATCGGAGGCTCGGCCGGCGTCCGGGACGTATTCCCGGTAGCGGCGGTCGAGGACGTCGTGATTCGTGATGTTTAGGGGGTGGTAGGCCTCTTGAGGGCCACGACTTGGGGCGTCGTTGTTGGTAGTGGGCGGAGGGTCGGTGCGTCGGATGGGCGTGTGCAGTCTAACCCACGTCTGTACGACGTACCGGCATAAAAACGGCTCTACTGAGCCACCTCCGGCCATGCTCGTTATCCCGTACGGTACGTGGTACGGGACCGAGGGCCGCTGCTTGCGGGCCAAGAGGAGACAACCTCAAAAAAAATCCACAGACGGAGAATAGGAGTCGAGTGCCTCACCCGTAAGAGGCCTTTATATGAAATGTCCGCGGATAAAAATACAATACCTCCGGAGGGTACCCGATGGCCGGGAGAATCCCTCGCTGTGACTAGTGATGGCGCAAGCGCGTCAACACTGGTCACAAGCTGCCCACGCTCGGAAGAGGGCAGAAGTCGATTACAGGAGAAGCTGATAACTCCGATAGATAACAGCCAAAGAGAAGAAGGAGAGGAGAAGGACGGGTCGAGTTGCTGATCACCCATCATCGCGGTAACCGGACAGAAACGTCCGATAGAGAGTGTGGACTCCAAGGGAGACCCCAAAGTGTCGCCTGTGCCGACGATTGCGGCAGCGATGAAGTCGCGGATCAAACCATCGATCACTCCGCGCCGAGTGGACCTGGATGTGGAATACCAATCCGACAGCATGGAGGAAAATGTTGTCCGTTTGAGGCGGAAAGAAGAAGAAGAGACAGTAGAGAAGAGGGAGGAATATCAGGACATAACCACAAAAGAGAAGGACAGGAGTTCTGAGGTAGAGATAGTGGATAGCTCCGATGCTGATAGAGACTCAAGCATGGAACTAACCGGAGAAGAGGAAGAAGAAGCGGATGAGCTAGACGCTGAAAAGATGGCGATAAAAGAGCTGAAAGAAAAATAGAAGAACTATAAGAGAGACTAGAGATTGAGAATTCTTCAGATTGAGGGTACTTTGTCTATACACATTTACATCGACTCTGTATAAAAAGTGAAATTAAAAATATAATAAATGTAATATATTAAACAAGAAGTGAAGAAAAATGTGAATCTAAACATCAATTTTACGAAGTGTATGAAAGACACAGTGAAACATTGCTGAAGAGAAAAATATGCTAAATAACAATAAGAACGGTGAATTAGTGAAAAGTGATTGAAGCAAAACTGCAAAGATTTCTTAGTGCCACTTATCTAAACAAATATCTGAAGATATATTATTGATATAATAGTGCCAAAGTGATAAATTTCAAAAATAAATAACCTCAAAAACGCTGACGATCGTCAAAAAATCAATAAGAGTCTGATTACTAACGCCATCTATTAATATCTTTATCAACTATCCACTTGTGCTGAATGGAACCTACGACTTATAAGCAAAGAATTTCCTAAGAACAGAGGTTATCTAACATTACACTTAATAACAACCAGAGGGCGCTATTGAGTTAACTATAAAGTACTTTTATTCTAACAAACGTCTTAAAAACACATATTACAAAAAATTTATAAACATGGCACCTATGTGCGCTGGATGCAGACAAAAAGTTCAAAATAATATATTCTTAACATGTGCAGTATGTCAAAATATATACGATTTACTGTGTGCAAATATTTCTATTGATCGCTTCAATAAATCAATGACGATAGATAGCAAGAGATCGTGGAAATGTCCAGACTGTCGTTGCAGATTGCCAAAGTTGGAATATTCAAAGACACCTATTCGCACACAAGATCATGAATTAGTGCATGAGACACAATCACCAATGGACACAAACAATGTCACTATCAGGAAAAGAATGACACATACTTTAAATGACACAACACTCTCTGAAAATTTAAATATTTTGGGCGACACGCAGGAAGAAAACGCACAATCAATTAAGCAAACAAATTTACAGGACGAAATGACATTACAAAATCTAAATGAATTAATTAAAAGAAGTCTAAAAGAAAATAATAAATTAATATTGACGGAGCTAAAGATTGTTATACAAGAAGAAATAAAAAATACAATCGCTGAATTAAGAAACGAAGTAATAAAAAAGTGTGACTTTTTTTCCAGTGAAATTGAACAACAAAAAGAGAAAATTACACAAATAACCTTGGAAATAAACACCTTAAAACTAGAAAACGAATTACTAAAAAAGGAAATCCAAGATATTACCAATAAAGTGTCGCTATCTGAAATGTATACACGAAAACTAATCACGAATACTAACAGAGTGGTGCTTTATGGTTTCACTGAATATACAAAGGAGCGGGAAAATGGCTTATATTGCAGGCTCACTAAACTTTTTCAAGATACCATGCATATAGACATAATGGGCTATGTAGAAGATATATACAGAGTAGGAAGAAACACTGGCAAAAATAGACCGCTTGTAATAGAGTTACTAAGTAAAAGGATGACTCGATATATTTTAAAAAACAGCCAGTGCCTTAAAGGAACAAAATTATTTCTTTCAGAATTTTTAGATAAGAACACACGTAGGGAGAGACAACTGTTACGAGAAGAAATGATCAAAGCACGCAAAAATGGTAGTTATGCGTTAATACGGAACAATAAGTTATACATAGATGGTAAGAGATTCGACATGGGTGACGTGGTTGTCAGCAGTCAAGACAATACTAAAATCCACAATACGCCACAGGTCAAGACCGCAAATAACAATGAATATAGAGCCAACCAAGAAGACGATATAAAGGAGAAAATACTAAATCATTCCTTTCGAAAGCAAAGACCAACAATTTAATATAATTTTTCAGAACATGCAAAGTCTATGTAATAAATTACATATTTTAGAAGCGTTTATTTCGCAAAAGCCAGCATATACGGCTATATGTGTTTCTGAATCCTGGCTAAACTCTGAAAAAATAAACGCTATTCGAGTAACCGGCTATGAAATCGTCTCTTCTTTTTCCCGAGCAAATCGACTAGGAGGCGGCGTGTGCATCTTGCTTCAGGATCATATACAACACACGGATGTCAGTGAGATCTCGGCTATGTCAATTGAATTTGTTGTCGAATTTTGTGCATGCCAATTACTTAAAGAAAATATATTGTTAGTAGTTGTCTATTGGAATAGTAAAGAGGAGGATTTATTCTTAAATCAAATAAAACTTGTTATGAAATACATAAATAATAAGCATTCTAAATGTAATGTAATAGTTGGTGGAGATTCTAAACGATAACTTAAAGACTAACCGATTCTTGCAACTCATGTTGGAGTTCGGATTTGTTCAGCATATTAAAGAACCAACTCGTGTAACACCTATTAGCTCCACGAGCATAGACTTAATATTTACAAATTTTGATGACTATAAATTAAAAACAACTGTAGAAGAATTAGGTTTCTCTGATCATAGCGGAGTAACCATACATTTGGAAATTCCGCAACAAACTAAACCGATTATCTGGAAAACTAATAAAAGAATATATAATGAAGTAAACATGCAAAAATTCAAATCTAAATTAAACACTCTTAAATGGAATGACATATTGTCGCCAAATAAAAACATAAATGAAAATTATAACGCTTTTAGCAATACCTTAACAACTATCCTAAATGAATGCATACCAATCCGTCAAATAATATTAAAAACACAACAAAAAAACCACTGGTTAACGGCGGGCATCAAAGTCTCATGCAAGAATAAAAGATTATTAAAGATACTCACACACAAATCAAAAAATCCATTCCTAACTCAACATTATAAGACATACGAAAAAATATTAAAAAAGACTGTATCAATATCAAAAAAATTATATTATAAAAATAAAATAAAAAATTCTCGTAATAAAGTGAAAACTATGTGGAACATCATTAATGAAACTACGAATAAGAAAAGGATAAAAGAAAAATGTAACATTAAATTACATATAAATAATAAATATTTAACTGAACCTTTTCAGATAGTTAATTACTTTAACAATTATTTTGCATCTATCGGGAAAAATAATGATGTAGTAGAGCCAACTGGGACTCCCATTCTTCACCAAACTGAAAATACAATGTTTCTAACTCCAGTTGACCCCTACGAGATAAACAAAATTTTAAAAAATCTTAAAAATAAAAAAAGTCATGGAATCGATGATATTCCTCCTATTCTATATAGACACTGTTCTGAGGCACTAACTCTACCTTTCTATAAATTAATAAATCAATCGTTTGAAGAAGGCGTTGTCCCCGACCTATTAAAGCACGCGTTGGTAAAACCGATTCATAAAAAAAACTCTAAAACTGACCCTAGCAATTACAGACCCATAGCCCTCCTACCAACTTCATCAAAGGTTTTTGAAAAGGCCATGACTGATCGTATATACTCCTTTTGCGAAAAATACAAGATATTTGACGAAAGCCAAAATGGCTTTCGCAAAAATAAATCAACTATACTAGCAGTTTACAAATACATTCAGGAAGCACTTAATATAATAAACAATAAACAATATGCAATAGGCATATTATTGGATATGTCCAAAGCCTACGACAAAGTGCAATTTAAGATATTGTTGGATAAGTTGCACGGAATAGGCATACGAGGAAAAGCTCATGAATGGCTCACATCATACTTAACAAACAGGCGTCAAGTAGTAGAAATCGAATTTTTCAATAACAATTCAAGAAAAATAGAAAATATTCGCTCAGAATATAAAGAAATAAATGCCTCAATTCCTCAGGGTAGTGTTATAGGATGTTTATTATTTCTAATTTATATTAATGATTTACCTAAAATTATAAAGGACCCGTGTGTCTTGTTCGCTGATGATATCTCATTGCTTGTGGCGAGTAACAACAATCAAAATCTAAATGAAAAATTAACTTCTACTCTTACGAAAACAATTAATTGGTTGAATTTACACAACCTTGATATAAATATCACAAAAACTAAATTAATATCTTTTTATCCTCATCAAAAAACGCCAATAAGCATAAATTTTAGTTTAGAGAATATACAAGTAGAGGTTGTGAACGAGGTTACCTTGCTCGGTTTAACAATAGATACCCATATAAATTGGAAACCCCATATTAAGAAATTACGTGATAAGTTATCGCGATTCTCGTATGCCCTTCGAGAAATCAAAAAGACGACAGACTTGTCCACAGCTGTAGTGACTTATTACGCTTATGCATACTCTTGGCTGAGTTATGGTATAACATTGTGGGGAAACAGCACTGAAGCACCTTCTGCTTTTATTTTACAAAAAAAATTAATTAGAATCATAGCAAATATTGATGAAACTATCTCTTGTAGGCCTTATTTCCAAAAATTTGAAATTTTAACCTTACCGTGCATATACATATATGAAGTCTGCAAATTCGTTCGCAAATATCCTGAATTTTATACTACACGTAGAATATATTCCAAATATGATCTTAGACATAAAAACAGATTAAACTTACCATGTTCCCGCCTAAACATGCACTCGACTGGTCCATTGGTCATGTCCATTAAAATATATAACAAACTACCAGATTCAATAAAGAATGAACTGTCCCATAACTCTTTTATTAATAAATTAAAACGATTTCTAATTTGCAAAAGCTATTACAGTCAAAATGAATATCTAGACGACAATATTAAAAACATTACTACATAAAATGAGTACATATTATTACGTTTGCAAATTAATATAATGAAAATAATCGGACAATTCAATAAAAAACTTTAATGGAGTTAAAATTTTAATAGCAATAAATAATATAGTTTTAAATTAATGATTGGAATAATGGAAGTAATAAAGCAATTACAGGAAAATAAAAAATGTACAATAAATGAAATCTTGAATTAAAAATGCCTCAATAGATCAATTTTAGATAATAATAATAATAATAATAATAATAATAATAATGCCAAATGACATAAATTAGCAAATTTTAAAGAAACAAATTATATTTTAAATTATAACAACAATATTAAATTAATTACACGTGAATCAATCAATTTTATACAAATAATATGAAATTGGCTAGTTTTGATTTGTATTTTTGAAAACATTATCTGACTATTATTTATAATTATTAAACTTACCATTTTATTTTATTTTTTGACGATGTAGTAGTAATATGAATATTAAATTACATTTTATTTTATCAACAATATTAAATTAATTATTTACAAATAAATTTCATACAAGTGATAATATTACAGAATAATATCAAATTTATAAATTAGTCTTATTTTATTTATATGTATATTATATTGTTGATGAATTTGAATGACTGTTAGTGATAATTGATTAACTTTATGATTATTATTAAATTGCCAGACCACTTATTTTATTTTTGATATGTATCCTCTCTATAAAGTATTGCTGTGCCCGACAGGGTCCATAGTTTGATACTAATATTATTTTTGTAACATCAATGTAACACTATGGTTTTGCAATAAACATTTGAGTATTGAGTATTGAGTATAGAGAGGGACAAAAAGAACTCAGTGAGGGACATCGCTGACGGGATGCAGGATGTCCTCTCTGAAATAATGGGGATGAAGGGGGTATCGGATAAGGTTAAGACAGACCTGGCAAACACGATGAGCGAAGTAGAGGAGGAGGTAGGGTTGTTGGCCAAACTGACCTCCACCGAAGGGCTGACCGACCTTTACAAACACTACGTGTCTACCAGGGAAGAAAACTGGAAAGTGATAAGAGAGGTAAAGAAATTGAGGGAGGAGAAGAAAGTGTATGAGTAGAGGGTGAAGCGAATGAGGAGAGAGATGGAAGGACTGCACTCGGAGATGGACAGACTCCGCGTGGAGATGGACAGACTCCGCGTGGAGATGGTCGCTCTTCAAGACAGAGTGGGAAGCGCTTCTGCCCCGGATAGGGTGCCAGAGGAGTGGACAAGATCCATTCTGGAGTCCGTCGGCACCTTGGTCTCTGCAAGATTCAACGGACTGGAGGAGAGACTGCTTCTTCCAGTGAACCGACGCCCACCTCTTGCGGCTGATGTAAAAGCCGCCAAGATTACAAAGAGGAGGACGGGAACGGAAAATGAGAGGAAAGAGGAGTCAACACCCGCGAAGGAGACATGGTCGCAGGTGTTAAAGAAGGGTCGTAGGAGCACCACCTCCACAACCGCCACGACCCCCTCGGTGAAGATGAGAGGAGGGAAAGAGAAAGTGAAAGAGAAGGTATTGCCTGCGCAGAGTGGCAAGAAGAAGAAGGAGAAGGAGAAAATGAAAAGAAAGCGCAACAGGAAAATCCGCACACCACGTACAGCTGCGGTATGTGTACAGATCTCCCCGGAGGCTGAAGGAAGGGGGATTACATACAAACATGTAATCGACAAGGCGCGACGGCTCATCGACCTGAAGGAGGACGTGGGGATAGTCGATCTGGGCAGAAGAGTGGCGGCGTCCGGCGCCAGGATATTTGAGGTTCCGGACCAAGATGGTGCTGAGAAAGCGGACAGACTGGCCGGAAAATTGAAGGCGATCCTGGGCGACGACATCCATGTGTCGAGACACGCACTAGCGAGTCCATTAGCTCGGGGGCGCGTAGTCTGGAGCGGCACCACTACTCGCCGTCTCTTTACATGAGTTCTCCTTCTGAGAACACAGGTGTGAGACGGGGATGTGGTGCGAGTGGTACTGGGAAGCACCCCTCTTCACAGGAGGAGGGGGGAGATGTCCCCATCTCGCACCGTGGCGGCGGCGTCGCCGGGGCCGGGGCTCCGTCCACCTAGTGGGCGGAGTACCGAGCCTGGGTGGCGCCGCCGCCGCGGTGCCGCGCTCATGGCGCCGATCGGTCGTCCGTCAGGTATACGTCCTAGGACATATTCGGCGGCCGGTCCGGCGGCGGCGAGGGCGCGGCAGGTCATGGCGAACACTAGTGTTCGTCGTGGCCGGCGATGGAGGGATGGAGTCGGCTGCGGCTCGGCAGGGCACTCACCACTTCGGCGTTTTATGAGTCATTGGGGGGAGGGGCCACGTCGACCAGCGGTCGATACCATGGCAGTGGGAATACTCTAGTTTGTCGTCATGGGCGCCAGGGGATATTGGCGCCGGGTTGCCCGAGGAGTATAGCTCGAGGGGAAGGCCGAGGCGACTTATCAGAGTGTTCGTCAGATGATAAAGGAAGATGAGATAGCCCAATCGCGCATCTCTTCTTCCTAACGGGGGGAGCGGGGGGGATGATTACCCCTTCGTTCGTTGCACACCCCAGTTGTCTGGGGAGGGTTCCTCGAAATTACCCGGGAACCCTCCTGGCCGCAGAGAGGGCGGACCGTTCAGTCGGTCCCCCATGGTTTGGGTAACCTGGGTTTTCCTTGCCAGATACCAGGTCCCAGACCCTTGTGAGGGTAATACGGGGGGTTTTGCACGGTAGGCCTGCTGTAGATAGGGGTTCTTTAACCTCCGCAGCAGGAGAGCCCGGGTTCAGCCAGCCTCTCATCAAGGTCGATGGCATGTTTAGGTCAGTTCCCCTCGGTACAAAAAAAATGTAATGCAACAGAGTAGTATGACATCACGAACTATATAATACTTATAACGTTTTTCTTAACAAATTCCTGTTACGATCATGGTGTGTTACGATGTAGTGGGTAACCTTAAATGTTTAATACTATTTTAAATAAAAAATGCTTAAAATCCACTCGGGCCCCGGTATTTTTCATTAGGAATATTCTTCAGTATAGCATTATGAATGCGAAATTGATCAAATAGAATAATTGATTAATTAAATTTTAGAAAATTTTCCACTGCTGACTGTTGTGTATTAATTTCTACAGTAATATTGCTACTTGATAAAGTATATCCTAACATATTATAGGATATACGCTTCGCCATTTTCCCTTTCAATCCACCCTAAAGATCCCACACGCATGCTATTCCGCCATGTTCGTCATTGTCGTAACAATAGTGCTATAAAGCTCCTGAAAGGGTCACGGATTTCATTTATCGCGACGAAAGTTTGACGTTTCCCATTAGATTTATGGTCGCACGGTGATGTATGCGCTATAGTCCTCACACCCCATCACTTCGCTATACATCGACGGTGTTATGTTGAAATTTCCATTTAAAACTAATAAGTAAAACACATATAATTTTTATCTATACTAATATTATGAAGAGACAAAGTTAGTAGGGGGTATCTTACCACGTCATATGCGGGTGCTATAGGCTATTTACGCGGATAGGTTAGTTGAGTATAATGATAATGAAGGAGCAGGCGAATGAAACCTTTACATGTAATGGATTTATTTTAATAGAAAGCTAATGACAGAGGAGCTAAACGGCGCAACGTGTCAGCGCGTTCCGTCTGCGATGCAGAAGTTAACCAATTTTCGCAAGGGCCTTCGGAAAACTCGTTAAGCCGTTGGACCTGGCTCCATTTGTAGACGTTAATACCCTCGAATCCGTATTGGGCCAGCGTGGAGGATCATGGCCCATCCTCATTAACCATCCATAAGGTAAGCCAAAGCCTCTGCAATGGGGCCGTAAAAGGGCTGATGATGACTAGTAATATTATGAGAGCCTATCAGTTTCAGCGATAAATTGGTGGTCGATTTTTGTCTATAATCTGTTCTAACATTAAAGAGGAAAGATTTGATAACTTGTTTATTTTTATATTACGGGGAGCTACATCATACATTGGTGATATAGGCTGTAATATACACAGAAAATGTCACGAAAACCAGCTTGTTTTAAAAAAAGCATAACTGTAAATTACTGAATATATTTTACTTTTTTTTTGTTAATTTTGAAGTGGCTCCTATATTTTAGTTTATTTAAAATAGGGTTTTATTTATTTGTGTTACAAGTTCGTCTTTGCGACACTGATTTTCTAATGTATAGTGAATTTCAGCTCAAACGGTCCAGTGGTAGCGGAGCAAATCAGCTGTGACGGTAAGACGGAGGGACATACATACTGAAAGGCTAATGAGTTATTTTGCTTTTTCCATTTCGATACGGGACTCTAAAATCTATATAAATTTTGGAACAGATTACGATACTTAATAGGCTGAGAGACTTCTTTCTTTTGATTCTACAGCAGTACTACATATTACAGTAAAACGAATAAATACGGAGACATAATTAATTCAAAATACGTGTAACACAAACAAGGAATCGTAATTTGTGCTCATTCAAAATCAACGAAAAATTTGCATCGGTATTATTCTCGCATCAGAAACTTCAGTATATATTACAATAACAAATAAAACACCGAAAATATTCGAACCATTACACAGCACCACTCCAGAGCACTTCCCCCTAAAAATGTATTCATGCACACTTTTTTTTCTCACCCACGTTGACAACGAGACGAATGGTAGAGTATCTCATTCTGCCTGTCGATGTATGACGTCTGAATTATTCATGGAATATTTTATCTACACCCAGCATGTGAACTGGAAATCATGTATGTTTTAGTCTCCTCGAAACTCGGATCATGGTTCTATTTGACGATATAAGAATTTCACTTTTAGATTCGATCCGACGATTTAGTTTCAAGCTGACTTGCTGAGGTTATTTGAAATGTATGAAACATAGCAGTGTCAGATGAAAATACGTCAGTTGGAAAGGTATCACAGGTTTGATTTTAAAGTTCTGGTAGTATGTTGAATAGTAAATGTCTATCTTATTATTGAATTTATACGATTATTATTTACTAAGAAACACTTTGCTACCAATCTCTTAAAAAAAAAGAAGTTCAGGTATTGGTCCTACCAAGGTTGGTCATTTAAAAAAATATATTTTTTATTATACAGAGAAATGTAAACGTGTATTTCGATGTTACCAAAAAATAATAGTTGTACCTTTAATTCTGTACAATAAGATGTATAATTGTAGTTTTAATTCTGTTGATGTGAATTGCATCATAATTATTTGGAGTGTCGTCAAGTATATGTTCAAAATAACCTCTGCTTTTCAACTAGACATAAGAAATGTCTTATACCATTTGTGAGAGTGTAAAAAAGTATGTAATGCAGTCGGGCGTTACAGTACTGTACACTGTTCGTTTCATACAATAGCCTGAAGCGTTGCCGTTATCCAATATTACGATGGGGACTGTATCAAGGTCCCTTTTAAACAGTTGGATTTCTCCATTTGGTCGCCCCAGAAAATTTCTCACAGGGATATTAGAAATCAGGCTAATCGCTCTTTAATATATCTAAAAATAAAATAATTAGCATGAAAAAAAAGTAAATTGATTTAAAAGTTGCATTTCCTACAAAAATAAATGCGTCATTGAGTAAATTTAGCTGTAAATTAGAACAATCCTGTGATAAGTCCCACCCTGATGATTCTAGCCAAGTTGCTTAATTAAAAGATCCTGACCCTCACTGAAGCCTTTAATCTAGATAGTGACGCTATTAAACTCGCATAGAGAATGTAAAGCTGCATTATGTTGTAGAATATTCGCATACCAACAGGTTGTTTTGTGCAAACCGTATAGGAATTTGTTTATAATTAATACATCGTCATAGTCTTGAGTATTATTTTACACTTTTTATTTTACACCATTATTACCTTTTGTAATAATCGCTAAGATTGATATGGGTAAAACGTCTTGGGACTACGCAAACTATTTTCATCTTAGAATTATAGAAATAATTTGTACTTTTTTTAATTCGCATTTAGGACATTCGGAGGAAAATTATAAATTTTGACCATGAATATGTTCTATAATCCTTTTTTGCTGTTACATTTTATTGACTAAAAATTTTATTTGTACAGCCATAGATTTGGAGGACATAGACATATGCATATTACAACACTTTTCAGACCAAAACCTTCATATGACAAAACTCTTAATAAAATGTTTATAATTATGAAAAATATTCATGAGTACAAATAAAGGTTTTTATCATTTAATTTTTTTTATCATTCAATAATATTGACATACTATATATAAGTAAAAACATTTTACGGCATGTCATGTAAACTGTATATTGACACAAATAACGTTGTCACACCGAAATAAAACCATTTAAGTGTGTAATCTTAAAATCAGTAAGGAAATAAGAAAATATTTGCAACTCGTCATATAAATATTCCAAGTGCAATCCGTCCTATAAAAATGCAAATCCCAAAATCCCAAATCCCAAATGCAAATTTTAGATCGATAACTGCGGTAATTTAGGCGCAATTCTTATATCAACTTACATTCGGCTCTCTTGTAAAAGGAATTTACCATACTTTCTGTAGCTTCTTGCATTTTGATCAAAGGCAGCTCTCATTTCGAAAATATTTCTAGAGATATCAAGATAAGCCCTAGATCTGTCTAGACCTCGATAAATCTAACTTTAACACGTCTTCAAATCTAATACCCCTTCTACAATTACTAAGGCTTCATCCAAATTAAAGTTTAATTAAGTTCTAGCAGTGATTCATAGTGGTTCTATAATAGTGTTAGCAAACTGGTCTCGTATTTGGTTGAACAAAAACAAGAAAGCTGGCAACACTCTAGACCCCTTTTCTTCACGTTGGTGAAACAGAGATTGGGTCAGTGAGTTTATTAAGCCCGACCACTTAATGAGAGAAAATTGTGAGAAACTTTTAAATATGCAGTGATCATAAAATAAAGTTTTCACAAAATAAATATGTGATACTTATTGATTGTTATTAGGAATTTTTATCGAACAATAATTAAAATTAACTATTGATTTCTTATATTTTCACGCGGGCTATCCATAAATGAAACAACTTTTAAGCGGTTTCATCGCATTTGTATTTAGTTTTATTGACGTTTCAACACCTTCACATTCAACACCTTAGTCTTATGCAAACACGGAACCTGTAAATGTCAATAAAACTAAATACAAGTGCGATGAAACTGTTTAAAAGTACTTTCATATAAATCAACTATTTATAAGAAAACTAAGTAAATCTTGAAAATCAAAATTATCAAATGTCTAAGTGTAAATCTTGAATAAAACGCTTTAAAAGTATGTTTTATGTCGAAACGAATAAGCAGAATAGGCCATTATCTACCACACCCTTTGGATGATGGATTGATGGGTGTTAATGGCTACAGACGCAGTTGCAATTTTTTTTATTTTTTTATTTATTTATTAAGGAACAAACAGTTATACAAAATTACATGAACACAAATCAAAGAAAAATATAAATAAACCTATAGTTCCTAACATTACATTTGTTTTATTACTGTTTAACAAAGAAAAAACATAAATATCAACAAGCTAAATAAGTTGAACAATACGCTACGCCCTATCATTAATGTGGGATCTGCATTTTAACGATTTTTGTTTTTTTTTGTATAAAACCTCATAAAAGGGTGTAAGGAATTTTATCACAAAAAAAATAATTGTTGATTTTATTATAATTACGAAGATAATTACGGTATTAATGTCAGTAGTGTCGCTTGTGTACGTACAAAAATGAAGGTACTCACTTACAGTCAATTTTGATCGGACATAACCGACGAGTGGATGCGTCAATCTTACGTCGACCTGCCAGTTACATAGTTAATGTCGGGAAAAATGCACGTAGGTTCTTTAGAGCGCCAAATTCTTGTGAAAAATTACATACACTCTGATTTCAAAAGATATAATGTCGGTCGATCGCAAAGAAGCAGATCCTCAAGGATTTTAAGCCTTATTAAACTAGTGAATATAATAAATGAATTCGACATATTTTTTAATTTTATTACAAAAAAGGTAAAAATGGAACGCAAGCTGTGAAAAAAAAAAATTGTAACCTTTATGGACTTAATGTCACTATGAGAGTAGCACAAATATGGTTTAAGCGTTTTAAGTCCGAAAATTTTGATGTCACAGCTGCACGTTACGGATAAAATGGATGCAATTTTTGAAAAAATGGAGCAAGCGCAGCATGTCAGTAGTAACGACGCAGCTGAAGAACTGGGGGTTGACTACAAAACAGTTTTGGCGCATTTTAAAAAAGCTGGGTAGATAAAAGGTTAGTTATTTGAGTACCTCACAAACTCACTGAAAGAAACCTAATGAACTGTGTACTCATTTGTGATTCTTTATTACGGCGTAATGAAACCGAACCATTTTTTGAAGAAGCTGATAACTGATGACGTAATGTGGATCACGTATGGGGAGAATGTCCTAAAAAGTTCGTATTCAAAGGTCGGTCAGGCTTCACAGACTGTGGCGAAACCCAGGTTAACTCGCAATAAGGTGATTTTTCGTCTCTTCTGGCAGAATAAAATTAAGCAGCTTCACCATTACGTTTCTTGAAATTGGTTTTATTTTTTACTATAGTAAATTTGACTGTAGTGACTTTCGTTTAAATGATACGTCGTTTGATATAATAAGTATGTAGTTATTCAAATTGTTGCTTTGAACCTCTTTAGGGTCCGATGATTGGGTCCGATATTTCCTACATCGTGCTGAATTATTGAAAGAATCAGAAACTTCAAAGAAACAATAAAATATTTAATACAGGGACATTTGTATGATTACCTTTGTGCCTTTACATATTGTAGAAAGATGTTATTGCTACGTTAATGATTATTCACATTGCTATGACATATTTACTTTGATTTTTATATTTACCACTACATTAGTAGTCTATATTAATATTATAAAGAGGAAATATTGTTTCTTCATTTTTTTTAACTATTCGACCTATTTTAAAAATTCTTTAACTTAAGAGAAGCTACAATATAGGCGGGCGAAATCGAAACAGCTTGTTAATTAAATACTAGCGACGTCTCCCGTGTTCGCGGGAATGGCGAACAATTAAAAAAAAAAACATACTACAGCAAAATGCATTTGCAATGGGAACCAACAGCTGAACGTGCTTTCCGAATTACTAAGAATGTTGTGATGTTAAACTATTTATCATCTACCCAATTACGGCGATTGTGAAAGGCAACTAAATATGACAAACATGTTTTTTTAATTCAATTGATGAATTCAAAAAAGGCCGGCCGAACACCTATTCCATCGAGAGAGGATATGATTTTACGTCGAGAGTAACACGGTCTGTGTCGAATCGAATGGAGATGTGTGTTTTATGCGGTGTTGGCATATCAAGACCTTGGACTGATAAAGTGGAGGTGAAGTGTATGTAATGTTGACAAGTGAGAGCTGAGAGAGTGATTAGAACGCTGCCTCTAGGTATGTACCTGTTTAATCTTAAATTGTTTTAATTACAAGTAAACTCATACGCAGTCAAGTACGCGCGTCGGTGAAATCAAAGTGTATTCTAGGAAACGAGAGCTAGTTAGACGTAATGAGTGTGAGAGAGAGAGAGAGAGAGAGAGAGAGAGCGAGTACAAGACGGCACGTGTAAGCTTTCAGGGTTGTAGAATATTAATTGAAAACAAATTGTTCAAATATTTGTATGAAAATCTCAATTTACGTGAAATTGTTTTTTGACATATTAATTATGTTCTTTGTGCCAAGTTGTACGGCCATGTTTCGGGATTATACATGTATTACTAAACACGCTGTATATATACATTTGGATATAACATTTTTATAGTAAAGTTTCTTATTTACCAATTAAATTTCGTAAGTTATTATTGACTAAAAGCTTGACGTAACAAAACATTGTCGTTTTGTTACGTCAACGTAGACATTTAAATTGTAAATAGAACAAATGTTACAGTGAAGTCTTTCGCCAATTAAAGTATATCCTTTGAACCCGAATGTTGACTATCAGGTCCTAATTCCTGCGAACTTTCAAGTTCTCACGAAAACTTCGAAGGGAGATTACTGTTCGCATCTACACAGCATTGTTTAGTTTTCTCAGACTGTTTTCTTAGAGAAACTCGTTCCAGAAGTTTTCCTTGAATCCCACTGTTGGCAATTTTACACATTTCACAGAGGCTCAATACGGTCCAATAATGGCGAAAAAGAACAGCAGCCAATTCGGGTAGGGTTAGAATGTTAGGGATTTAGTTTTATTTATTTATTTTATTGCATAGTTTAAAAGTGTATAGATAATTACACGCCCTAGTGTCGGTGGTGTAGTGGATAAGCGCCGCGGCCTGCGATCGTTGTTTTTATGCAACATTTACAAGGATCGTTCACGGGATGGATGTCCAAAAAAAAATATCTTGCACTACTCCGTGCATCAGAAAGCTCATCAAGTCATTTTAAATAATGTAATAATTGAGAATTTAATTTTCACTATTACTTAATTATATTAAGCAAATTTAATTATAAAAATAGTGAACCAGGATGTTTCGTTAGGAAAGATAAAACGAGGAGACTGTTTATTTTTTAAATACATAGTCTTGTTTACTGTTCTTTAGAGTCGTAATATTAAATGATTATTTGCGCAGCCGAGTATTAATGTATTCACTTTTCGTTACCAATAGATGTTAAATCTACGGGATTAATCTGATGTTACTCCCGTTTACACTGTGACCACACATTTCACAGTGGATGGAAAAAACAGTATAGACACCCCGTCTATACCGTCGGAACGTTAGCGGAGCTTAGTACTTAAGGTGACATATTATGCACCTTAACAGTATGGGAGCTTCCATTTCTAGATAAGATTTTTATTTAATTCTATTAATCCATGATATTAAATCTATACCGAATATTAACGTTGTGATACGAGACAGACCAAATAAAAATAAACGGAAAAGTTTGTGAATTATGTTTGTTTACTAAAATAACAACAGCTGTAACCGATTTAAAGTAAGTTAGAACACATTTTTTAAAATAAACCACAAACATAAACTTCTCATTCGTATAAAAACTATGAAAGAGATCTTATTTTTTACAGTGTAAAAAATGATATCAGTAATTAGGATAGATATGTTTCATGTTTCTACAGAATCCTAGATACTCGAGTTCAACTGGCACTTGCACTTTTTTGTTATTACAATTACTGTTACAACTGTATCGAGTCTTTCGATAATAATCATGATATTGCATCACACTCACTTGCTAATGTGCCCTTAGATATTTGTCATATCGACAATTATTGCTATTATAATTCAATGTATTAATTTTATTATTATTATATATTAAAGATAATAATAATATTGTTATAAATAAGTATGAGAGGTTGCACTAAACTATAACCTGCTCTTAAGATTTTGTGTAAATTTACTGTACAATGACTGCGATTAGAGACTTGGAGCTAAAATTAATAACCTAAAATACATATGTCTATTATATCTATCTAGGTAATATCAATACATACTTAAAAACCCCTGCGAATTCAGGACCGATCGCTTATAACATTGTGGAAACAATTCTCGGAATAAGTCCATAAATAGCTTGTTTTCTAAATAATTCATATTATTGAGTTCAACCATAGAAGCAAACATTTTCGGACTATCTTAGGGTATTTGGTTTATTGTGAAACATGTAAAATAAAATGTATTACATGTAACATGTAATACACTTTATTTTTTACTTAAGTAATCAAATTAACAATAGGGTATTGTTGATTCATCTTTGATCACATACAATCTATACAAACAGCATAAAGTAATTGGATTTTCTTGGAAATTTCTTACACCAATATTCAGACGACGTAACCCAAAAATCCGTCGTTATCCAGAGTAAGTATATCCACAAGCAATATTTGAAATATGCTTTTGTGTAACTTTTGAGGTATCTAAACAATGTAGTCTAATATTTCATCGCTTGAAACTGGGTGTTTCAGCAGGTTATATTTATAAACTAATCTTAAGATTCTTTATATTATCACGATGTTATTTATTAAGAAAATCAAACTTACAAAATAGAACTTCCACTTTTGATGATGACTGCACGTAACATTCAACTTATATATAACTATTATTAAAATCTCGAATGATATCTTCAATATATTTAGACAGATAATATTCCAGCTCAATATACATAATAAAGATTTACTGAGTTCTTATATTTCCATCCGCATTGCTCATTAAATAAAACTATTTTGAACGGATGTAGCGTGTACACTAAACTAAAGAGTTTTTGTCAAGTCGTTCTTGCTCTTAAAGTTGATAGTGTTTTTATTATGCTGTTACATTGAAATATCAACATAGAAGGTGTCATCTGAATGCGGCGGTGCCACCTACGCAACTGACTAGTATATTCATACATTTGTACTAAAGGATAATTGGCCGATTTGATGACCATGATTCAAATTTACCTGGTAAACGACATTAACAGCTTAATCGGCTGATTTCTTAATCATTATTTAAACGCTTAGTGACATTCGGATTCACCAAGCATCATTTAAACAATGATTAACATGTTACAATGTAGTAAGTATATTCAATACCTAAAAAATTTAAATCCGCGCGTCACGGAGAATCGATAATTCATCCTTCATTCTTTTAATCAATTTCTGTTCATTATTCCATTTTATTAAGAAATCTACTCATACATACCGCGTGTGTTCCATAAGTTTTGAGACGAAATAAATGTTGCGTAACTTTTTTAATAATTAACTCATAGTTCTAAAATTTTAGTAACCATTAAATTTATAATAATCAACAATAAAATATATATTTTATGCATAATGACCGCCCTTTTTTTAATACAGGCCCTTAGACTATTTGGCCAGTTATCAATGGCCGCACGAATTTTTTTAGCGAAATCCGCTTTGCTTCTCGAACAAGGATTCGAACATGGATCTTGTGTATACCATAGAATTTTTAGGAATAACATTAGATTCTAAACTACAGTGGGGCCCACATATTAATAAATTGTCGATTAGACTTAGCTTTGCAACATGTGCCGTAAAGAAGATACGTAGGTTAACTGACATAGATACTGCCAGATTAGTACTTCAGTTACTTTTATTGCGTAATGTCGTACGGAATCCTAATGTGGGGAAATGCTGCCGATATACAAACGACTTTTATGCTTCAGAAAAGAGCAATCAATTAGAATAAGATCAATTTATAATCTTAGGATTAGGGACTCTTTAAGGGTGAAATTTAAGGAAATAGACATAATGACTGTTGCTTCTCAATACATATACGAGAACTTATAATATTAGTTTATATACTATAAAAAGTGATGTACACAATTTTAACACAAGAAATAAAAAATATTTGTGTGCGCTTCTACAATAAAGTTGGGACTTGAAAAGCAAATTGACTTTTAAAGCAAAATACACCAATTAGATATCATGCAGTTTAAATCTACTATTAAAAAAGCTTATTATAAGGTATCCGATTATATCTATACTAACAGTATAAGCTGAAGAGTTTGTTTGATTGTTTGTTTGTTTGAACGCGCTAATCTCAGGAACTACCACTTCGAATTGAAAAAATATTTTTGTGTATATAATATCACGCTGCATCTATTAGGAACGAAGAAATAATAGAAAATGCGGCCAAAGTCGCTGGTGGCCACTAGTAATAGATAAGAATGCTTGGAATTAAGATGGTCCAGCCATTGGATGGGTGATTTCTTCTAAACTCACTTCATCTCAAAAATTATCTTGCTGCCATTATTATCAAATTATTATGTTATCATTATAAGACCATAGTGTTTTTTTCTCTATTTATACTAAATTAACCTGGTGACATGGTTTGTGTGAATGTCATGACTCTTATTAGAGCCGATCAGTTTCTTGCTCGTTATTCTTATCAGCCAAAAGACATCGCGAACGAGTGGTAGGAAAAAAATCTTGGACGATTCAAAAGTACTTTTAAAAAGTGTTGCGGATCTTCCTGATCTTGAACAGTTTCTACGTAGCTAGCCGATGCTGGACTGTAGAATTAAAACTCCTTCGATAATTTTCACTTCTTCTTTATTGAATCTTGAGGGCCGGAGAGCTTACATTTGCTGGGGTGGCTCGCACTTAGCTCCGTATATAACCAGTTTGTTATCATATTACATATTGTACCCCTACTTAGCGAAGCCACCCTCCACTCTTAACATCTATGTATTACATTATCGTTACTAATACAATTTACTGCTTTACTTATTTACATTACAAACTAGGTAAAAACACATTCATACATCACTCGCATAGTGTCGGACAAGACGGCGCCTTCGAAGTTTATAATCGATCTAAGGCGCGCCGCGCTTTTGCCCGACGCATTTATGTGGTCAGAGCGAGACTGAAGATCCCGCGTAAATTAGCACCGTCTTGCTCTGATACATTTTTATCGTAAACGTAGGGTAGGTGAATAATTTACATTTAATACCCCTGTTATTGAGGCAATATCGTATAGAAAACCACATAAACCCCCCTTTAGTGAGGCAATACCATACAGAGAGCTACCTAAGGCTCCTTAGCGAGGCAATACCTTAAAGAGAACCATACCATAGGAAATTAAAATTCAACTCTACATAACGACGGGGGAAAACGTAATTGCTGTAAGTAGCTAAAATGGCGTAAGTGGACTAAATACACAGTCGGAATCAGAAAAAAAATCTGCGTCGAATGGTTTGGGTCTCGTGTCTCTACGATGACAAAAATTTCAAAAAGAGGGATAATTTTTGGAACTTAAAATGCTGTTTTTGAGACTAAATTACTTACAGCAAATATCGAACAGGTGATTTTAAATCCTTAATTACTTACAGCATTCTTTACAAAACTAAAATTAAAACTTAAATTACTTACGACATTCTTTAGGGATAAACATTGAATGCTAGTTTACTTACACCATTTTTCAGATATGTAAATACAGTAGCCGTTACGATACATCATTCTTACTTGATTGCTTTAAAAACATTCTTAAAGTAACTACATTTTAAAACATCTACTTAAAACAATAGAAAAAGGATATGCCCTTATTTGAAGATAGAAGTTATATTGATTGTATTATTTAAATCACTCTTGTTGTGACATTTTCACATGAATGAAAGGTTTTACGCTGTTGGGGTGCGAAGTCTGACAACCTCCTCGTGGTGTACCCTGGGCAACGTGGCGGCTCGAAGTTTCTTTGAGCCGCCGCGGCTAATGTCAGACAAGCCGTCGTCTTGGCGTTTTGTGTTCCAAGACTGACGGCTCAAGTGGGAGTGGCCTTGGATTTTTATGTTCTGAGGCGACTCACAAGTTGTATGTGAGGATGACGGAGTTAAACTCCGTCTACGCGCGAATACGCGCGAGTGAGGGCTACTCATGTTGTGAAGGACTAGCGTTTGTTTGTGAGGATGACAGAGACAAAACTCTGTCTACGTGCGGATACGCGCGAGTGTGGACACCGGGTCGGCGCCCCGACGGTAAGGGTAGCGGTGACACGGGTTAGGCTGGACGAACGACGCCCGTATGTGTGCGCGGAGCGCGTACCAGAGCGATTGACTGTACCAGTGGGAGCAATGTGCTCGTCGACTCATTGTGAGTGATGAGTGTTTGTATGTAAGGATGACGGAGATAAACTCCGTCTACGTGCGGATACGTGCGAGAAGTAGGCTCCGGGCCGGCGCCTCGATGGTAAGTCGTGATGCGTCGGCACGGTTCGGGCTGGATGGTCGCCCCGCGTATCGCGGAAAGTGGCCGTGCCAGCGAGTGCAGTCATCGTGGCTGAACAGCGAAAGGTTACTGTGAAAGGTGCGAGAACGATGTATGCGTACGTATGTTTGCATGCAGGTATGTGCAGTGGATGTATTAGCTAGGAGTAGAGGCACAGGGCTGGGGCAAACGGAGGGAGTATCAATGCGAGAGTATATGCTCGGTTGTATGTATGTATATGTGTACAGTGATGAATGGTGATATTAGGAGCTGTCAGTCCGAGTTTTGTGATTACAGACTGATGGCAGGGTAATCCTGTTTCGTTCACCACCTAGGGTTCCGCTAATAATAGCACCTGTTGGACCATTTGTTTGGCCATAAGGGCACATAGATCGGCCGCGCCTGAGGAGGACCGTCGGATCACCTTATGGTGATCGGTTGCCCGGGATTGTTCATGTGCCCCGTGATGTTGGGTGATGCTCAAGCCTGGTGAGGCGACTCTGGGGTTACTCAGTTGTTAGGGGGGGTAGGCGATAGTTACTCCTATATGCTGGAAACATATAGGACCGTTAGGGAGTTACGGGGAAAGTGGGTAATTTAGAGACAGAGTGTATATATGTATGCATAAGTATGTTGTTGAGGATGTATACGTGATGAGTAGGGTGTCATCGATTGGCGTTTTGTGTTCAATTCGATGACGGAGTGATCTGTTGACCGTATTCACTTAGGACCGGTTGGCAATGCGTATCCGCAGCGTATTTGTATCTGCGGAACAAGTTGTTAATTTGGTCTGGGGGGGTCTGTCCCTGGTCAGTACCGTGGGAGAAACCGGAGTGGGGGAGAAGGCAACTTCTTTCCATCCTCCGGCGGATCCCTACCTTCTGTGTGGGACGATTACCCGGCGTAGTGGCATCTGACAAGTTAGCGTACTTACGGTACGGTTGGGTGTCCTAACTCTAGTGGCCTGTCCAGTTGCTCCGCTGTCGAGGGATTAGGAGTTAGGAGGGGACGTCATCGGTTGAGTACATGCTCTCTAATCGGTGATAGGATAGACTCGGCTGTGATCCACACTCGGAGAGTGGTGCCTAGTCAAAGACGAGCAGCTCTCGGATCTAAATCCTGTGGGGCTGTCTGGGTCTATTCGCCCCAAAATTTCGCTCTCTCCTTCCAGTGGGAGGGGAGAGCGAAATCATTATGTGTGATTGTATGTATGTATGCATGTATGCCTGGGATTATATAATATATATATATATTTATTTATTATCTATTTATTTATTTATTCACTTATTTATTGTTCCGAGTTGTCATCTCGGCGTTTTGTGTTCCGATGATAACGACTCACCTGTGGGTAGTCTTATTCGCGGTCCTCGGGTTCGATCATTGACTTGCGTGGAGGACGTATCCTGGAATACGACCCGTGGGTGGTGGTTGAACCTGATCAGACTGCGTCTAGGGCTTTTGTTAGCGCGGTGAAGCCGGTGATGAGGCCTTGGCCGGACACTGGTGGATCTGCAAATTGTTAGCGGAAGTAGACTCGGCTGTGGTTTCTAGGTTTGGTCTCTGCCAGAGGGGCATATGGTGACCGAACCAGATGGAATCATGGTTGGGACTACACTTTGACGGAATGTCAGACTATACCTATTTTGGGGTGCGATGTCTGGCAACCTCCTCGTGGTGCACCCCGGGCAACGTGGCCGCTCAAAGTGTCTTTCGATACTTTGAGCCGCCACGGCTGATGTCAGACGACTGGGGCTCGGCGGGCGTCCTGGATAGTCCGGGTAGCGGCCGCCGAGGGGGGGGAAAAGAGGGGTGATCCCTTAGGGGGTCAGGAGTGAGGGGGGGCGTCCTGCGTCGTGGTTTAGGGGGGTGGTAAGGCTCCTCTTGGAGCCACGCTCGGGGGTCGCGTAGACGAGTGGGCGGCGGGTCAGTGGTCGTGCTTGCACGGCTCCGACATGATTTCGGTCACCGTCGCCCACGACCGTAACCCGGTACGTAGTGCCGGGCCGGGGGCCGCCACCTGCGGGTGGGGGCTGCGAGGAAGAAAACCTCTCTAAAAAATTACCCAGTGGGGAGACGAGGAGTGAAGTTGAAGACGTGGGCAACCTCGCCCGAAAGAGGTAAAACACATATGGAAAAGTCTGTCAGGAAAAAGAAACTACCACCGGGCGGTGCCGGACACCAAGCCGGAGAGTCCGCCTCAGCGGGTATGAGACGCGATTTATCGCCTCCCTTACCCGCTGGCTCCCCACACTCGGTGGAGGGGAACCCCAGACTACAGGAGACGCTGGCTCCGACATATAACAGCGCGAGAGACGAAGAGGATCTGGGGCCATCAACTGGCCGGAAGAAGAGGACGAGGGAAGCGGATAACACTGGCGATCGAAAGATTTCGCCGGATGCTAAAGTGCCGACGGCACGGAGGGGACGACGTAAGCATCCGACGAACTCACGACGCACAGGGGCTATCAAGGAAAAGGACGTGCCGACTGAAGATCAGTCGGGCAGCGAGAACGAAGAGGAAATACGGCTGATTGAGAGAGGGAGAGAAGAAAGTCGGTCGAGCGAGAGAAGTAGGAGTCTGCTCCCGGAAATTACGATAGCAGAAAAGAACAGGAAGAAGGAAGAGACCTCGGATCAGTCCTCAGGAGAAGAGAAGATGGAACTGGAAGAGGGAAAGGAGGAGGAAGAAGAGAAAAGAGAGGAGAAAGATGACGTGGAAGAGAACTTGCGGAACATCGAGAAGACCGGCAAAGAGAGGGATCAACTCTGCGCCGAAATGATCGGGGTTCTGCAGCACACACGAAAAATCATCAGCGGCAGGAAGGACCTGCCCAAATCCTTCAGGAAGGAGCTGAATGAGGTGCTGCACGAGTTTGAGGAGGACGCTGCTGACCTCGGCAAAAAGTTTGAAACCTCATGGGTGCGGGAAATGTACACTAAGTACCGCGACCACAAGGCAGAAAAACAAAGGATGGAAGAGGAGATCCTTAAACTGAGGGTCGAACAGGAAGCCGGAGAAAGAGCTACAGATCGGCTTAAAGGGGAGGTAGTCGAGCTCAGGGCGGAAGTGGCCAGGCTGAAGGACCTCGTCTGGACAATCCAGAACCGCCCGCCACTTGCGTCAGGAGCGCAAGCTGCTAGAGTGAGTAAGAGAAGGCCCGCAACAACGGAAGACACACCACCAGCAGCAGAAGAAGAGGCACCCAAAGAGACACCCGCCCAGGCGCGTACCTGGACGGAGGTCGTAAAGAAGGGTAAAAAGGGGAAGGGAAAGGCCCCAGAGAAGGAAAAGAAGAAGGAAAAGACCCCCATTAAGAAAGAGAAAGGAATAGGCGGAAACGAAGGACAGAAGCCTAAGAAGAAGAAGAAGAGGAAAAAGAAGAAGAAAGGAATGAAGCTGCCTAAAACCTCGGCGGTTAAAATAGAAATAACCCCGGAGGTAGAGAAGCGCGGACTAACCTACGCCGACGTGTACAGTCGTGCGAAGACGGGAATAAGCCTTCAGGAGATAGGCATTACAAAGGGCCTCCAGAACAGAATTGCCGCTACGGGGGCAAGGATGTTAGGGATCCATGGAGCCCAAGAGGAGAGAGACAGGAAGGCGGACCAGCTCGCCGAGAAGTTAAGGGAGGTACTAGGCGGAGAAGTAAAGGTGACACGGCCTGTGATCCGAACCGACGTGAGAGTCACAGAAATCGAGGAGACGGTCACCAGGGAGGAACTACAGAGGAAAGTTGCAGAAGCCAGCGGCTGCCCTGTCGAACACATCAGGGTCGGAGCCATAAGAACCGGGTATGGAGGAATGGGGGTCGCACTCCTACAAATCCCGGCCGTGGCGGCGAAGGCACTGTGCCAGAAGGGCAAAATAGAGGTGGGGTGGGGATGCGCAAAGATTCGAGCGCTGCCACCGCTCCCATTGCGTTGCTACCGATGCATGGGAGTGGGACATCTGCGGGCGCAATGCACATCCCCCACAGATCGTACCGGCACCTGTTATAGGTGGGGTAAGGAGGGTCACAGGGCGGCAACCTGTGAGAGGGTCCCGGAGTGTGCGGTGTGCACAGCTGCCGGCGTTAAGGCTGCACATATCATGGGCAGCAAGAGCTGCCGCCCACCACCTGTGAGGAATAGAAGACGGCCGGTCCCCGGATCTCGGAAACCGCGTGCGGAACCGGGCGGCGCTGTCGCGGGCGAAATGGACACACAATAGTGTGCCCACTAGCTCGCGTGGCGTAGCCTGGAGCGGCTCCACTACTCGCTGTTCCCTCTATACCATTCTCCGTCTGAGAATGGGCATGAGGGACGGGGATGTGGAGTGAGCGGAAACGGGATGCACCCTTCCACGGAGGGGGGGGATGTCCCCATCTCGCACCGGGGCGGCGGCGCCGTCGGAACCCTTCGGGGTTTCGGTGGCGTCGCCGCCCCGGGGTCGCGCAATCGCCGCCGTTGGGCCGCTCGTCGGTTCGTTCTAGGACGATTCGACGCGCGGCCCGGCGGCGGCGGGGGTGCGGCGGGCTATGGCAGACTATGTTTGTCATGGTCAGCGACGAAGGGATGGAGTCGGCGAATGCTCGGCGGCGAGGCACTCACCACGCGACGGGTCGGCCGGCCGGCCCGACGTCGGGGGGGTAGCCACGTCGACCAGGAGTCGACACCATGGCAGCGGGATTGCTCCGACCTTTCGCTCTTTCGAGCAATCGGTCGGAACTTAGTCAGACGATACAGGGGGATCCGATAGCCCAGTAGCGCATCGGGTCTCCCTTCGGAGGCGATCTTGGGGGTGACTACCTCATGGTCATTGCACCACCTCCAGTTGTCTAGGGAGGTTTCTTGGTAACCACTTGGGAAACCTTCCCCCGCAGAGACGGAGGGATACCACCCGGGTATCCCCCACGGTCCGGATCTACCCGGGACTTAACTCTTAGATACCGGGTACCGGACTATGCGCGAAGGTGGTACGGGGGGTTTTGCAAGGTAGGCCCACTGCACTGGGATCGCCCATGGCAGTGGGAGAGCCCGGGATTAGTTGGGCCAGTAGTCAAGGCACCGGCGAAATGTTAAGGCCAGTTCCCCTCGGTATAAAAAAAAAAAAAAAAAAAAAGGTTTTACGCTGTTAGTTTTTAGGCCTCGATTAGAGTAGCTCTACACCTACAACAAATTGAAACGGCAACTGCGCGCCGCAAACGCGACCGAACCATGCTGTCAGTAAGTACGCGAGCACCGTAGTGAAATTATCGTGTGTTTTGTTGGTGAAAAAATATTTTGACGTCGTGATATACTGTTTTGTATTAAACAATACTTTGTCAAGGTATGTGTTATCAATCTATACTTGATTTTATCTGAATTGCCTATTTTCTAGCCGTATTAGTACCTTTGGAATACATTTTATGTTTGTTAATGAGGCATTAAGGAGAGTTGCATGATAAGTGATAAGTATTGGGACCTTTATTGCCTGCCAGGTTTTATTGCAGGCTCTTTCCTGGTGGAGATGCGCTTTGCGAACTTTTATTAAGCTTAGTTTAAGTAGTCTGGCACCGACAGACTAGACTAGTAAGGTTAAGACTAATTTGTTTTCTAAAAAGTAGATCTTTATAAACAATTGTTATTTTTAGCCATTATTTTTACTGTTCTGTGTTTATTCAAGTGTCATGTATATGGGCATTGAGACTGAAAAGCACACTTGCTCTTTTTGACGGAGACGCAGATCGGATGTCCATCGAGTTCGGCATACCTAGACTATCCTGGATACACATTGGAGCACAATTTTCACCCTCGCGTCGGAGTCTGTGTGTATGCTCGAAACGATATCTGCTGTCGGCGTCTCCGTCAATTTGAATACAGCACTCCTCTCCACTATCTGAATATTGGTGGACACAGATACGGACAAAATTCTGTACTCTTATATCTACCGATCGCACAGCGGTGACCAGGAGACGACTCGCCTGTTTGAACAGCTCAGCGTGGCTGCTGATGAAGTATCACATCGGCACCCCGATGCGCATTTCTGGGGGACTTTAACGATCAAGATTGGCTGTTCCCATACCAGAAGACCGACCACGTTGGTAGAGAAGCCTGGAAATTTGCTATATCTCTTGGCATCTCCCAGCTGGTGATGCAAGTCACTAGGGTGCCTGATGACGATGGTCACACAGCCAATTGCCTGGACCTTCTGCTGACAACCGATCCAGACAGGTACACAATTGAGGTTTCTTCCCCATTAGGTACCTCAGATCACTGTCTGGTGAAATCTGTTTCGTCCTATTCCCCTCCAAATCAGGACTCAGGAGGTGTAAGGCTATTATGGCGTTACAGGTCAACAGATTGGGATGAGATGCGACAATTTTTGTATCTTATCCTTGGCGTGGGGTCTGCTTTTCTTCTGGAGATCTATCGAACTGCACAGACGCTATAGCCGATGTGGTGCGTCAAGGCATGGAGTATTACATACCGTTCTGTGACGTGCCCGACGGTGGCATAACTCGCCCATGCTATATCGCCGAATGTGTTCGAGCAGAAAAGCATAAGCATTCGGCATATCTCACCTGGGTTGGTGCTCGACACCGCAAAGTTCCTGATATAAAATCCAAGAAGAAAGCCTTTAACCTAGCCGCCAAGTCTTGCAAGAAGTCATCACAGAAAGTTGGTAAAGACCGAATAAGACATATTGGCGCAAAACTCTTGGCTCAGCCTTCAAATCATGGAAGCTTGCCAATGTGCAGCCTGTGCCCAAAAAAGGAAGCCGTGCTGATCCGTCCAACTATAGGCCAATCTCAATTACCTCCATACTCTGCAAGATTTTGTAGCGTATATTGAACAGACGCCTGATGGCATACCTAGAACACAATGATCTCCTCAGCGACCGATAGTACGTGTTTCGCCGAAACCGGTCTACAAGAGATCTTCTATCTTATGTCACTCACATATGGGGCGAGGCCATCGAAAAAACGGAGAAACGATTGCTGTTTCCCTCGACGTCTCGAAGGCCTTTGATAGGGTCTGGCACGTTAGCCTTATAAGCCAGCTTCCATCGTACGGTTTATCCCTGGGCCTGATTAGCTGGATCAATGACTTCTTGAGAGAACGTTCGTTCCGAGTCGTTGTCAATGGCCGTTCATCATGAGCAATGGCAACCAATGCCAGAGTTCCTCAGGGGTCTGTTCTCTCCGCAAATCTCTTCCTGTTGCACATTAACGATTTGCTCATACCCGGTATCTATGGGTACGCAGATGACAGCACAGTTGTGGAGAGATACCTGCCTAACGCCCGGGCCACTAAAGACCAAATACAGTCTGAAAGAGAGGCCATGGTAGCGCGTATGAGTCTCATACTTCATGCCGTCTCTGAATGGCGCGATGCCAACCTTGTGAAATTCAACGCCACCAAAACACAAACGTCTCTGTTCACCGCCAAACGAAGCCCGTTCACCTTGGCTCCTACTCTCCGAAATGTCTCCTTGGAATACACCGACCGCCTCCAGTTATTGAGAGTAGAGATATCCTCTAACCTTAACTTTGAGCGGTTCATTGAATCCAAAGCTAAAACGGCAGCTAGAAAGCTAGGTATCCTAGCGAAGGTCCGGCGGTCCTTCACATCAGAACAGTTTTTGATGTTGCTGCTGCCACATTTAGGCTGGTGCCACAAAATGTTTTCCTTTCGGCATTGGATTCAATGGAGAGGCGTGCGAAAAGACTTATTGACGACCTGAAATTAGTTGAAACTAATCTGCATAGCCTTCAACACAGACGCATAGTTGCTAGCCTCTCGGTATTCTACACAATACATTTTGGAGAGTGTGCGCTGGAATTGCACCACCTAATTCCCCCTCCCCGTTCTACCATCGAACGTCTCGACGCACGGCCGGTATACATCCTTTCGTCGTCAACGTCCTTCCGGTAAGAACGGCGTGATTTGATTCATCATTCATAAAACGTACTGCCAAGGATTGGAATAAACTGCCAGCGTCTGTATTTCCATCCGATTTTAATGTGAATGTCTTCAAATCAAGAGTGAATAGGCTGTTACTAGGTTAATGCGCTATACCACCCAAGGCTTCATCACCACTTACCATCAGGTGGGATCGTAGTCAAGCGTTAACCAATAAAGTATAAAAAAAAACTGAACAATAGACATGTTTGATTGAATAAAAAGGGATTAGGGTTTCTAGCAGGTGATGTTGGATAACGATTTCCTTTCTTTTTTTTAGATGACGAAACGAAGGCAATGGATAGAAGACAAACAGATAAAAAGCCTAAAATTCAAGTTTTAAGTGATCATAAAATAACAGCATTTTATTTTAACGACACATTCAGTATCTTCTTTGCTTACAGCTTTATTTTGGTAACAATTCTATTTCATCGTTAGCTGAATATCTCTTTTGTGCGACTCAATTATTGAAATACTTCAAATACATCGTTTTTAAGCTCTGTTTCTTTTTCTTAAATAACTTATCCTTAGAAATCTATAAATTACTTACAGCGTTCTTATGGTTGGCAAATAAAAAGAAAATTGCTGTAAGTGTTAAAAAACCTGTTTACTATAACTTTAAAACTAAATTGATCATTGCTTTTTATGCATACTATTTCAATAAAACTGCATGCAAAAAAAAATCTTTTTGTTACGAATAATTTAAAAGTTATGATTTTCTTTTTCTATTTTTTAAATCGTTTTTTGGCTCTGGTGTAAAGTTGGGGTTTAGACACTTACAGCAATTACGTTTTCCCCAATTTAATAAGCTTAAGCTATAACTTAAATTACCTTAACATTATAGGAATAGATACACCCAGAGGTTGTATCGTTTAATACTACCTACATTTGACTAAACTTACTTATTATATATAACGGCGGGTAGTCCGAAGGGGCTATTACGAAGCCCAAATAGATCGTCCATATCGGAGGACTATCTTTAAAATAACACTGCAGGCGTATATACCAACGTGGATTTGTTCCATTTTATCACTTTTCACACGAAATATAACGAGATGAGCGAGATGTCACGTGATCGATGATCACGCTCTCTCTACAATCGAGTAATTAAGTAATCGAGTAACTAGCAATTAAAAAAAAAGTAACTAAATCAAGTGATCTTCGTAAAGATGATGCGACACGGCCATTCTGGGAGACCGAGCGTGCTCTGCACCAGTCGCGTTTCTGTATCAAAATAGAAGAACTTTTCTGAGCTAGGTATCTGTAAACCTAGTCATTGAGAATTTAGATTTGAACTAGATTTTGACCATCATTTCTTAAACATCAAATTTATTACCAACGGGTATTTTATCACAATTGTTATAAAAACGGTAGTTAAGTTAGCACATGTAACTTATTAACGAATAGAAATTGTATAGGGAAATGAGCTTTTTTTTTATTAAGTTTATTTGGTCAATACAAATGCTCCACGCATCTTGTATTGATTATTGTACTCGTAGCAAGGATGATGCTGTGGTCATGAGCGGTCCTGTACGCCGTGGTCCACAGAGGCTCTAAGGGATATGAGAAAAGGTCGATGTTGGGGTCTGGGCCTTATATCGACCGTGGTCCCCAGGGGCTCTAAAACAAAACTATTTTCTCGTCGGTATATTTGGTCAATACAAATGCTCCACGCATATTTGTTTTGATTATTATACTCGTAGCAAGGATGATGCTGTGGTCATGGGCGGTTCTGTACGCCGTGGTCCACAGAGGCTCTAAGGTATACGAGGAAAGGTCGATGCTGGGGTCTGGGCCTTATATCGACCGTGGTCCCCAGAGGCTATTAAAGATTTTTTTTTTAGCTCATAAAGTATTTGAAGCTGTGGTCATGAGCGGTCCTGTGCGCCGTGGTCCACAGAGGCTCTAAAGGAAACGGGAAGATTCGTCCTTCCCGTCTGGGCCTTATTTATGACCGTGGTCCACAGAGACTCTGTGAAACGACTTAAAGTTGGGAAGTTCATAGGATGAGATTTATACAGTCTTTTCATAAGAATTTTTTGATTGTTGAGTTGAACTTTCATGAAAATGTTATCTCTCTATCAAATTGCGGGAAATATAGATTGCCTAACAATACCACTAACCATTTACTAGGCATCTAATTGATATGCAGCGCGGTAGATGCTTTTTTCGGTCAATCCTGACTTTAACTAAAGCAGGATTTTGAAACCAATCGAAACTTTAATAATTAGAGACCGTTTTTACTTTAAGTTTCTTTAGTAATAAGAATATAAGAGTTGATAAATCCTATCATCAAATCTTATTTACAATGAAATTATTCATAAACAACAAACTGGTTTGAGAACCTCGATTGCACCAATTAACCAGCAATGCAATCACACTTTTTCAATTTTATTTTTACTTAACTAGTGATTTTAAGAGTGTTACTAATTCGATTGCCATGAATTCTTCACGATATTAATAACTTTATAAGGGAGCACTCGACTCCAGTATCATAAAAAAATGAAAACGACTCACCAAAATACTGCAAAATACTAGCAAGGGTAGCAATGATGCAGACGTCTACACGTCGCTCACTAACAATGCCAGCAGACGAGCCATCAGGTTTGCCACCGTTGCATCTTCTTCGGCTTCAGGTATCTTGAGAGAAGTGACCATCTGTTCCGCAACTGTTCTTCATATTAGGAACGCTTGGTTCTCCCCACGAAGGCTTCAAGTGTTTCTTCTTGTATCGACAGGCAGAAATATTGCCAGGATCGAGTTCGGGCAGATGCACATGTGATGAGGACGAAAAAGTTTTGATTTTGTTACCGCATCAAGATTCTCCATATCCATGACATCTATGTATCCACTTGGTCGGTCACATCCCGCTTCTGATAACGGCGGGTAGCCCGAAGGGGCTATTACGAAGCCCAAATAGATCGTCCATATCGGAGGACTATCTTTAAAATAACACTGCAGGCGTATATACCAACGTGGATTTGTTCCATTTTATCACTTTTCACACGAAAATATAACGAGATGAGCGTGATGTCGTCAGATGTCTTTACTTCTCGGCGATCGGAAACAGAATGTGTGCCAAAAATGACGGCAATTAGCATTTGTTAACGAACTGTCAAAGTCAGTGTCATCATTCTAATAAAATTAGAATTATCGATGATCACGCTCTCTCTACAATCGATTAATTAAGTAATCGAGTAACTAGCAATTAAAAAAAAGTAACTAAATCAAGTGATCTTCGTAAAAATGATGCGACATACATATTATTTACTTAAGATCATCTAATATTTAAAAACCGACGAGACGTGCGTCCATAACAAAAAGTCTATTTGAATAAAGATTATTTTGACTTTGCCTTTGACTTCAGTAACTCCAAGTTTGGATGAGACTTTCGGCAGGCCTTGAACTAATTCAGTCCATAAAGAATAACCCAGCGGGTTGAGATCGGAGCTAAAGGAGGGCCACTCGTCCGCCACGATGAAGGCCGGCACATTCTCCGTCAAGGGACATATATGAAAATTGTTTAAATATATACAATTATACTATAGTTACGACAATGAGTTGGTTATAAAAAATGTTAGCTTTTCTTTTTTGGATTTCAGAAGTGAAACAATAAAATAAAGAAACAAATAATTATTCAACATAAATACAATTTCAGGATTTAATTAATGAATAACAAGCGTTTACTCTTCTACATTATAATTATTTAAACCAAAATAACATAAATAGTACAATCTAATCGGAAGGAATAATACAAATAACAAAAAGGAGCAACACTTAGAAGTTACGTCAGCACGTTCGCTGTATTCGGTGTCTGCAGCAAGTGAGCGCTTGTTTATTTATTTTTTTCCACTCTCCCAACGGGGGAAGGAGGCGGTGAATCCTTCATTGGATACCACACAGCCGGCTGTGTGGTTATGTCAAACTCCTACTGACTAAACACCGCCTTGGACAGTTGGTTGCGTGCCCTGAAGGGGCAACGAACCTTTGACCGGAGCGACCCCCCCCGCAAGGGGGGAGGGGGCGGCGCAGATGTCACTATTCACTAACATGAATTGTGAAATTGAGATGTAAAGCGCTTGACGACCATCCGTACTTTATACAGCGTGTTTGGTAATATCTGTATAATCCCGAATATGGCACATACGGTATGATGAATAGAAGCCAGAAAAATGATCACTAAGTCTGAAACCCAGCACATGACCTAGATATTTAGTTTTTCTCTTCGAAGTAAAACTGTACGCTGACGACCCTAAAAACAGCTGTTGTGTTGTATTTGGTTATCGACTCCATGTGTCGAACTTGTTTAAAAAATAATAGAAGTTAAATAAATCTAAAGATAAATACCTAGAATAAATATGCATCCGAGAGTAATTTATTATTTCAAAACAAAGAAAAAGTTAGTAGTAAATGACTTTTAACCATAAAAGTACACCAATCTTGTGATTACCGGTGTTTCAAAAACTATTATTAGGAAAACTTCTCTAATAATACAGTCAAAATAAAAAAGAAATTGCAAAAACTTTGATTGAAGTTAGATATCTGCACCATTACTCACATTCGTATATGCAAGAAAGAGCGACAGAGACATAAAATCGACGACGATGTGTATTGAGAAACTCGGGTTTCTGATGTGTCAGTAAGGTTCTGTAGATCAATTGCTTTGAAGTTACGTTATTTTTTTCATAAAGCAGTGTTATTTTCACGAAACAATAAAATACGGACTTATACAATGATATTAATAATCTAAATATCTCGCTTATTCTTAGTTTAAATGATAATTAAATAAAAGTTAGTTGTAATGGAAAGGTCTAATAATAAATAATATTTCTTTTCTTTTCTAATTTAATCAATAATTTTTATGCCTTATAATTTTGTTAATGACTTGGTCCTAAATTAGGTAAACACTTTTAATATTATGGCCTTTTTTTTCTTTTGTAACCGTGAAAAGCGTAAATAAAATTGTAATAATAAGTAAACCGCCTAATTATTAATTTCGTCAGTAAAAAAAAATAGTATAATAAGTTTCATTGAAATTTCATTGTTTAATTAAATAATAAAATAACGAATTTTTGTTAGGTAGGTTACCTAACACAGAATTTGATGACGCGGAACCCTAAATCGGTGAACTTTTGATTTAGGTACCTACATTGGTGTTCGAGTTGTAATAATTACCTATGTAGTTTTGGTCATCGCTTCAGTCGCGTCGGAGACTTTCATCGATGTACTTGTGAGTTTTCAGAATTTAGAAGGTCAACTTACGTTTTCGTTCTCTCGGGACGTTTGGTTTGTTTATCATACTCGTTCTGTTTACTTGTGTGTTGTATTTGTGTGCGGTCAGTGCAATGAGTTCGTACTCAAATGCCTAATATTACGAGATGATATTGTGTGGTGGTGCTTGTGACGGTAATCTTGCTGCTGCTCGGCGGCTTTATGACGAGCGCCACGTATCAGGAAGATCTGAAAACCCTCGACGTCTTCCATTTTAACAGTGCTTCGCGGCACTTGTGAATCGGTCACATACAACTGGTTCATTCCATAGTGTGATACAAGAAGGCCGGCCGAACACCTATTCCATCGAGAGAGGATATGATTTTACGTCGAGAGTAACACGGTCTGTGTCGAATCGAATGGAGATGTGTGTTTTATGCGGTGTCGGCATATCGAGACCTTGGACTGATAAAGTGGAGGTGAAGTGTATGTAATGTTGACAAGTGAGAGCTGAGAGAGTGATTAGAACGCTGCCTCTAGGTATGTACCTGTTTAATCTTAAATTGTTTTAATTACAAGTAAACTCATACGCAGTCAATTGCGCACGTCGCGAAATCAAAGTGCGTTCTAGGGAACGAGAGAGAGTGAGACGTAATGTGAAAGAGAGAGAGAGAGAGAGTGAGTACGCCGGGACGGCACGTATAAGCTTTCAGGGTTGTAGAATATTAATTGAAAACAAATTGTTCAAATATTTGTATGAAAATCTCAATTTACGTGAAATTGTTTTTTGACTTATCGCACACCTAGATCTAAACTGAGACAACTCAAGAATTTGAGTGAGTTTTGACTTTGTACAATATTCAAATTCTCTGTGATCATACGCATCTATCCAACATAACAAATTCAATAAAGGTTCGGGGATGAGCTGCTAGACAAGTTTAGCTTTCTTTTGTCGAATCAACAGTGGTCGCGTTCCTGCCACATAAACAAATGTATTGTCAGAACTCCACATTAGTTTTTTGAGTTGTCTTAGTTTAGATCTAGGTGTGCGATATTAATTATGTTATTTGTGCTAAGTTGTATGGCCATGTTTCGGGATTATACATGTATTACCAAACACACTGTATACTATGTATATACGTGGCGAATGTTGTCACCACCATTCCCCTATTTTTATGCTTACACATATAACAGATGACAGTGAACAATTAGACGAGGAATTTCTTTCAAAACCGGGCAATACAGAAGATAATGCAAATTTTGGTCCCAAAATTCACAAGGAATTAGCTTCTAGACGGACTAATCTAATAAAAAGGGTACTAACAAGGAAACATTCAAAGAAAAAAATACATTCCTCCAGTAAATAGCATGAATATAGATACTTCAGAACTGAATTTAGATGCTTAATTCGCAGTATCCGAGCAAATCCTCAAAAGAGACAAAAGTATCTTTACCAAACAACAACAAACAGGATGTGTCTTAACAGCTTTAGCTATGGGGTTGGAAATGTTATTAAAAAACAAAGACAATATTACAATGTATTAACCAAAGTTAATTATATAAATAAGTGAAGCCGCATAATTGCTATGTGATCTACAACACCATGAATTAGTGATCCGTAGAAATTTTATTCTACAAAGTCTTGTTCAACACGTACGTGTTGAGACTTAAAGACTCAAAAAGCAACTAATGGTTATTTCTCTACTAGAGCCATAATAAAATCAGTCTTTGAATAAAACTTGATAAGAATAAGACACCACAACAATCAACTTATTTAAGCTCCAGAGGCCCAGTTGCGAATCATCAACGAAACCGAACTTACCGAACTAGGTTGCAACGTACTTCGCAGGTTTTCAGGAAGCACACACGGGTACCACAAATGCCTCAAGTGCTAGAGACTTGTAATCAATACGTTCATCTACGGCTGAAAAACAATGCAAACAATTCAGGTGAGTCATTTACATCACATTGTGGCCGCTTATCTTTATTTAAGGAACAATGGGCAAAATGGGCAAAAAACTGTAGATTCATACTTAATTTAAAAGATTTAAACAGATTCATCCAAACTGATGATTTCAAACTACAAGATATGCACACAGTCTTCAAATTAATCTCAAAAAAGTATTTTATATGTACCATAGATCTTAAAGATGCTTATTGCTTACTACCTATACATGACAACAGTAAAAGATATTTATTCTTTATTTGGAAAGAAAATATATATAAATTTCAAGTTTTACCATTTAGATTAAATACAGCCCAATACATTTTCACCAAGTTAATGAAACCAATTATGCAGTAAGTAAGAACAAAGGGTTTCATTTCAGTGATATATGTCGATGACATCTGATGCCGTGCAGATTCTGTGTCCAGCTACACCATCAACATAAATGAAACCATAAGAATATAAGACAAAATAGGATTCATAGTTTATCTTTTATTCATTTCATAATCATGAACTTTGAAAACAGTTTGTTAAAAACAAGTAAATGTGTGAATTTTTCGGGAATGGAGTTAAGCTCCGAAAATTATACTGTAGGCTTACCAACAGACAAGAAAATTAGTATAAAAACTCAGTAAGAAGAGTTTTCTTATAAAAAAAAAAATTAAATTAGAAAACTTGCACATATAACTAGTTCATTTCTATCAGCATGTCCAGCTATGGGTTATGGTTATTTATATACTAAAGAATTTGAGAGACAAAAGCATATATACTTAACTAAATCCCTAGGTGATTATGATAATAACATGCCCTATCAAAACAATAGGGATGATGACAAATTTTTGTTTGTTTGTCCGTCAGGTAGAGTGTTAAAAAATATTAAACACGTATTTTTTTAATTTTTCGTAATCATAAAATTACGGCGTTACATTGAGTTGAAATTTCGCATGACGTCACGTTAGAGTACGTTTTCTACTCAACTGTGACGTAGCGAGCCCCCACTCCTCAACTTTAATGCCCGTTATCTAAGTTATTTCTTGTTAAATTGAAGTAAAAAAAAAATACGTAACTAATATTTTTCTATTATCTGACTGACGGACTAAATAGAATTGCATTTTTTTTACCCAGTCATCATCCCTATTGAAATCTAATATCCAATTGTGGATTACAAATATTAACTCTCCTACTTGTAACATAAGAAATGGAAACTATATTCTTGAAATATTTTCAGATGCTTCCCTAACAGCTGGGAAGTCTCATGCAGAAATAATCAGCTGCAGTACTGAGGAATGAAAAAGAACAACAACAACATATTAATTATTTAGAGTTGCTTGCCGCTTTTTTGGTTATGAATTTTTTTGCTAACCATCATAGAGATTGTGAGATCCTCATGTGAGATCGGAGGGAACCCAATACAAACACTCAAGCTCAATTACCTAAGAAATTTGGCAACAGTGTAAAGACAGAAAACTCTTCATACGTCATCATAAAGGCAACTCACAAAATCCTAAAATTAATTACCTTTTAAAACACCGAATAAATGAGCAACAGTTTTGATATTGGAAACGTAGAATAAAGTAAGGAAATATACCGAAACGGGTAATTAACCGTTGATAAAAAACAAATAGGTACGAAAAGTTACAGTTTTATTCTAGCACTGTTACAACTTAACTGAAACATAAACATACAAAAGCCTGTTATTTATTGAGGACATTAATTTCTTCCCGGAGTGCAGACAGAGTATAATTATTTTGTTTGAACATTTTAGAGTGGGTCTTGCGAAACGCCCTTGTTACTACTTAAAGTAAGATATTAAATTAAGATTCCAGCAAGTCGTTTTAAAATTTGTTCTTTAGCTTTGTTTTGTATTAATAATATAAATAAACAAAGTTAAAATACGATGTAGGCAGGATTCGAACACAACCACTGTTACATCGGAGCTGATATAACAAACACTGTACCATTGAATATTGTAAAAATTTTCAGGAATTGAATAAACTGAATCCTATACTTTATATAAGGACAACAATATATTTCATCTTATCATCTTAAAATAGCGTAAAATAAATGGGAAAATTATAATTCGGATATATTTTAAGGATAACTTTTCGTATCAAAAAATCCTTGACAGGAAAATCTAACAAGTACAAAAATTTCTACATATGGGTCAATCTTCGAAAAGGAATTCTTGATTTGATTTGATTTGAACAGCGTATTCCCTGTCGACGGCCGCATCTGCTCAATTTACCAACATCACATCCCGAAACTACTAAAAGAGAGTTTGCTCTTAGCATTTCTCATACAAATGAGAACGACACCGAATCTCAATCAGGGCGAACACTCCGAAAAGGAACGAATGAACGTACAAATCGTTACCCGTATTCGACACCCTTTGAAATATTGATGGCAGATCTGCCCAAGGGTACAATTACCCCGGACGATTTTAACGGTCATACGATTTTTAGATGATAGATCATCGAGATATCTGCTCCTCGGTTTATATATCAAATCGACTGTCTGCGAATATGACTAAATGGTGTCACGATACTTACGAATTTAATTTGGTTATTTATATACTCTAAGTAAACACGGTTACCATAATAAAAATGAGTCGCAAATATGAATCGCAAAAAAGACATCTGTTTAAACTAATATACCAATATACGCATTATCGAAAATTGTTATTAATATAAAGTTAATAAAAATATTACAAAACAATACCAATGACATAAAATCCTATTTGATCCGTATTTTTTAGATATTTATTTTATCGAATTTTCAACCGTTCACCGATTTCACCGTCATAATAAAAATGAAGAATGAATTTTAAGTCATACATAACATATTTACGGTAAATTGTACAAGCCTGTGATGTTTTATAAAAAAAAAAAAATTCAGGAAAACGTGCAAATGAAAATTTTACTTTGACTGAAGAAAAAATACCTTATGAATAACATTCATATCTCCACAATCTGGATATTTCGATATTATAGGTTCACAATTCACATCCTGATAATTGCAAAACTTTTACTGCCGTTTCCCAAAGAGATTTGAGACAAACTTTGGTTTGCAGTTAACAAATATATATATTGTTCCTTATGAATTAGGGCACATGGTCGCAATTCGAATGCGGATGTTATAACAAACAGAATGTATTCATCTGAAATACGATCGTGGAGCATGTAAACGAGTGCTGTCGTTTTTTTTTATGATCCATGTCAGAACAGAATTGATAAATACGTTGACGTGTACGAGTGATTTAAAATACGTCTGCCTAGTAACACCGCGTCACGTGATAAAGAAGATCCATTAATTTCTCTGTGGTGTGCTTTTATTATACACGTTTTCTTCCTCCGCCGTTTTATTGTGTTATAACAGGTAATATCTTCATAAGAAAATATTTGATTTGGTTTACTTCGATATCGACTTGAAATCACAAATAGAAAATTACAAACTTTTTCTTTTGACATTTCAGAAAAAGGGTCAGTAGTACTATTCCAGGCCAATAATATAATTTGATTGTTATTTTTGATAATATAAATATGATTTGATTGTTTGTTTGCATTGAATGGGCTCAATATCTACTGAACCAATTGTAAAACTTCTTTCAAATACAGAAGCTTCATCATACGCGGGGAGCATTGGGTGTATTTATAAAAGAAAATAGAAAATTGTATTTGCTAGTCACCATAAAAGGAATAATGAGGCTCATTGTATTGATTTGTTTATCACTAATTTCGAAAACTAAAAAATAATTTGAAAAGTTTAAATTTAACGACAAACATAAATAAGCAAAAAAAAAACAATATGATTTCTTATATTTTCACGCGCACTATCCATAAATGAAACAACTTTCAAACGGTTTCATCGCGTTTTTATTTAGTTTTATTAACGTTTAGACGAATAGAGATGAAGGATGGCATATACCACTGACTTGGGATCCAGTAATTAGTCAAATAAATTCCTAATCCAAATCACACATTGCAAATTAATTCGAAGGAAGAAAACTACACTTTCTTGTCGGAGTTTGTTTCACCAGTTCTTCTCAGGCAAGACTCCCATAGTTGGAACTGGTGGTAGATTTTAAAATAATTCAATAAATGTTGACATTGTCAAAATGTGTATTTTTTTTTTGTATTGTGAAGTTGTCCAATGGTATTGGTTTTTGAAGGTAACCATACTTTTAATTAAAAAGACGATCAATACCCTAGTCTTATGTGAACACGGAACCTGTAAAGTGTCTGAAACGTTAATAAAACTAAATAAAAACGCGACGAGACGAAACCCTTTAAAAGTTGTTTTATTTATATTATATAGTCCAATTAAATAGCTATAGTCAACATATGAATATTTAATATCGTAGCTAATAAATATTATATATTAACAGCTCTAGTTACCTATCCATGAAGGAACAAAAGGAAATTTAATACTGAAAACATACAAGGTTGTATAAATTCATATCAGAAAAAAAATCGCGTTATGTTGTTTTCGATATTCCCAGGAATCAATCTATAATATTATAAAGTAAAGTACTAAGTAAGTACTTACACCGTTTGTTTGTTTGCGGAGTGTAATCTTCGGAAATACTGATCCGATCATGAAAATTATATCACCTTCTCTATTTTAGTGATAAAATATTTGATAACTGTGTGTTATTTGATTCGACTTAAGAGAGAGGGGGGGGGGGGGTAAAGTTAAAAGACTATACACGTTTATCTTATTACGTTCGCCTTTGATAGAAACAGACGATGGCAAATGAATGATGATTGCAAAAACGTCCATATCGTTGATATTGCTTTAAACATATAACAATTTTAATGTGCGATTATTGTAAACACCTGCGGCTGCAGAGTGATATAAATTTTCACTATAAAGAGAATGAAAAAATTACTGATCTTAATAATAATTGACCTTAATATTTTATTACTTGAGTGTGAACTATATTCATTTATTATAAAATGGTACAAGGTCCACTTAGCAAGGTGTGATAACAGGAATCATATCCGGATTGCACGGTTCAGCGCCATCTAGACAGCCCTAAAGCATACCCTAGGGAATTAGGGGTTCCCATCACGCGATGAGGCCTGGCAAAACCATGGTGATGTGGTTGATTCCTATTAAGGAGCCTACACTGTCTATCTCTGCATAGAATTCCCCAGGATTTAACTGGGTGTACCATCCGTCCTTTAATTAGCACGTCTGGTTGAGTCCGTGCAAATGCTGAGTTCTGTGCGTAATGCATTTCATTTGGGACATTCAAACATTATTATCAACCAATAATGTTTTTAGATGCAACTTCAAACTATCTGTGAAGGTGTTTGAATCGGTTAAAATGAAGTGATGCATTGCGGAATCAAAAGCTTTCATAATGATATTTAATGAACACAAAAAAACACTTGCTGGCTATTACTTTAAGAACTTGAAATTATATTGAGTACGTAGTAAATGCTACTCAATTTATAGCAAATTGGATTAAAAAATTAACGTTATTAAGTGGCGTCTGGATCTAGATTTGGTAGACATTGATACTTACGACGGACCTCTACAATCAAGACACCAGACTGTTTCTGCCTAATAGTCAGCTTGCTAATAACACTTTGGTTTGTCAATCAATTATTATCTTTTCAAGAACTGTACTACAGTTCAAGTGTACCAATCGGTGAAGCAGAATAATTTTATTGAAATTTCGTTCGATTTGGAACTATAGTTAGGTAAATTACAACAAGTTAGAGTTGTAGACTACCCTTAAAAACGTAAAAAAAAAGCTTTAAAAAGTTTAAAAAATCGATTCCCTCGTGTAAATGAACTAGTACCGATTTAATTATGTAACATCTGGTAAATTTAATTTTAGAATTTTCAATTTAGTTTCAATATTGGTAGGTACTTAAACCTCGCGACAAGCTTTTATGATCATATAAATTGTGTGTAATGTAGTAATTAGTTGTCGTTTTACAAATTAAAATAAACCCAGACAGTATGAGCGTCGACGAAAAATAACATAGGTACTTCGTTAGGTGATAAGTTGTCAAAGATAATGAATGTGGTAATGAACACGTTATTAAGCGCTTAAACAAGGGTGCGACGCTACTTGATTTGACAACTATTAAGGACGTTGCTAAGATGTGTTTTAACTTTAATGAACGTTTATAAGTAAACATTTTTGTAAATGAATTGCTTAGCAGTGTCTTAATTTTAATCAACGTTTATAAGTAAGGCTGTATGTGGATTAGAATAATATAAATCTAAAAGAGTAAATACTAAGTCAATTCCTGCCCAAAACATTATAATTAATGTATTAGATTTATTTTTAGTGCTCTTTTATTCAAAGTTGATTATACAATCAAAGTGCTATATCACCAATTAATTCGTGCAATTATAGTCTTTACTCGTATTAATACAAGTTCGATTATAATACGCACCCTGACGCGAAATACATCAATGCCTGGATTGAGTAATCGTACCGGTCACCTGCCAATTACCCAGACCAACCCGGGCCGATTCATTGTGGAAACTGGAACATCCATTACACCTCTTTTGCCAATATGAGATATTTCAAACGGGCTCATTTCATGATGTGGATTGGTTCCATGTGATTTCGAACCCAACCTCTTACGTGGAAATGCTATTATTTATTTTGATTAAAGTGCAAATAAATGAATATTTAATATGGAGACAACTTATGAGAGATAAGTTATATAATTAAAAATAAAAATATCATGCTGTCATGACACCTCAAATGAAAACGCTTATTGTTTCTTAAACTTAATGTTTGTCTATTATAATCATAATCCTTCAGTATGCGAGCCTAATAAGCATTTGCTGGTGTTTTTTAATTAAGTTATTGTAATTAAATTATTCAGACAATTTAAAAGCTAGATATTGAACATCAATAAGTTATTTGAATAAATTGATAATTTTAAATGAATTTAATTTAATTTATTCAGGTCAATTTATTCACAAATATGAGAAATACATATCATAAATTTACTGTTAATTTCAGACATAAAATAACAGACAAAAGTACAATACTTACGAAATACTTCGGCTAGCACAAGGTTCATTATTTCATTGCATACCGGTTCTATAATTCACATATCTTTTGTACGCGTCACGACTAGGCCTACATGTAAAGACTTTTTGATACCATTTAATTTCCAACCATAGAAATTTTATAATCCAACGAAAGATTTATTTCTTAGATACGCAAAACAGCTATTTTCCTACGTGAAAATTTGACAGTTAAAGTTATTTCAGGGATTTCAGAAAAATAATCATTTCAAAATAATATATATTAAGTGTTCAGTTTAAAAAAGTGTCAAAAAGAGCTTATCATTTTCTAATAATAAACAAGGAATAAAATATAAAAAAACAACACCAAAAGCAGCAAGAACAAAATTGTAATCAGTACACAAATTTCAAACTCCACGTTCGAGTCCCAATTAAAGTTAAGCTTAGTCGTTATAATTCGATTAACGTATGTTTTGTTATCAACTGTTAGTCTGGATTTTTGCGCTGATATTCTTCTTTTGTATTGCTATCTATATATATATATATATATATATGTCGCATCATCATTACGAAGATCGTTTGATTTAGTTTCTTTTATTTTAATTGCTAGTTACTCGATTACTTAATTACTCGATTGTAAAGAGAGCGTGATCATCGATACTTTTAATTTTATTAGAATGGTGACACTGACTTTGACAGTTCGTTTATTAAAACCAAATTGCCGCCATTTTGGCACACATTCTGTTTCCGATCGCCGAGGAGTAAAGACATCCGATGACATCACGCTCATCTCGTTATATTTTCGTGTGAAAAATGATAAAATGGAACAAATCCACGTTGGTATACACGCCTGCAGTGTTATTTTAAAGATAGTCCTCCGATATGGATTATCTATTTGGGCTTCGCAATAGCACCTTCGGACTACCCGCCGTTATATATATATATATCTCAAAGGTGACTGACTGACATAGTGATCAACGCACAGCCAAAACCACTGGACGGATCGTGCTGAAATTTGGCATGCAGGTAGATGTTATGACGTAGGCATCCGCTAAGAAAGGTTTTTGATCAATTCTACCCCCAAGTGGATAAAATAGGGGATGAAAATGTGTATGAAACTTTGTCAATTTTAAACCGATCGGGCTGAGACTTTGCATGCATAAAGCTACTATGGCATAGGCATCTCCTAAGAAAGGATTTTGATAAATTCTACCCCTAAGGGTATAACATAGGGGATGACTCTCGAATAAATATTATATACATTCATGATGTGGATTGGTTTTTTTAATGTATTAGATTTATTAAACGACGAATAAATATTCGGAAGAAATGTGGCTCAAAGTAACTTTACCACGCGGACGAAGTCGCGGGCAAAAGCTAGTTAGAGTATAAAACTTACACTCCAATACACAAAGATCAATGGCATACTGAATTATTAAAAAAAAAACTGAATTAATATTAAAATGTTTGCTGTGGTTTGACAATGTGTTTTTCTTAAATCAACCAATCGCACTGGGGAGGAAGGGTGGCATCCAGCCCATTCGCCCTACCTGTTACTGTTTGGAGGGTAGGCTTGTTTTTCTCTCTGTATAAATGTACTGATACTTTAAAGGGTATATCTTAATGAAAAAATATTAGCCAACTCTAAAGTAAATACCTTGAAAAGTCATTCAATTTTAATTTAAAGAGAACTCAACATCGCATTAAGGGCACAGACATCAGAACACAGTTGGTAGAGTTTAGTGTAATCCTAAAAGGGTAATATTTTAAGAGAAAATAGCTTCGCTCCCTCCGGAGTGCACTCAAGTATTTACCGCTAACATTAAGCCCATTAACGCCCTACTGTTTCGACCGCAATACCCACTTAATTTTGACATGTTTTAAAAAAGAATTTCAAAATATATATATTAATGTTGCTAAATGTACTTAACTTTTTGATTCTATTTTCATAAACGACGACGACACGACATATATATTGGTTAGACTTTATAAATAAGGAAAGAAAGGAATGACTTGAATTACTAACGAAATAAAACTAGGTGATAACTATATATACGAGTTCAAAAATAGGTAAACCTTTTCTTCTTATCATTTTTCTTGAAATAAATATAGCATCGTGAATGCAAAATTAATCAAATACTAAAAAAAAACAATAAAGTAACGAGAACTAAATAATATTATGATGATGTTTACCTTACCTTAGTTATAAACAGAGGTCGGAATTAGGTAGAGTTATTTATGTACTTTTATGTACTGAGTAGCTCGGTGGCGTAGTGGATAAGCGCTGTGGCCCGCGATCGTAGTCGTTAAGCAACTTTCGCAAGGGTCGGTCACGGGATGACTGACCAAAAAATTAATATCTCGAACTACTCCATGCTTCGGAAGGCACGTTAAGCCGTTGGTCCCGGCTGCATTTGCAGTCGTCAATACCCTCCAATCCGCATTGGGCCAGCGTGGAGGGTCAGGGCCCATCTTCCTTAACCATCCATCCATAAGGAAGGCCTGAGCCCCTGCAGTGGGGACGTAAAAGGTCTGGTGGTATTTATGTACTTGCATCGAAATGTTGATATTAATGTGGACCTTCGTGGCAACATCGCGCGTATTGGTATTTTGTAACTTTGGACATCCGATGTCATTGATGTAAATTTGGCAACGTCGGGCGTGCAGTAGTTTAAATTGTGTAAAAGTAAATAACTTTTTATTTAAAAAATCACGGATTTTTTTCTGCTATTTAATATTAATCTCGGGATTTGAGGCATATCCACTTTATTCTTTCGCTGTATGAAATCAGTGTAAGTACATGAATAACTCTACCTAATTCCGACCACTGGTTATAAAGAACATTATTTATCCATCTTATTAAAAATGAGGACCAAAGTTAATTAATACTAAGTTCCAACAACTTGCTGTCTAAATCAAATTGACAATGGCAGAAGGCAAAACGTTAAGTTGAGCCGTGTTGAATTATTTAGATCGGATAATAAAAGCCTGGTACTTAAGTTAAATAATGTTTATAAGTAGTAATAAAGTTAACTGATTCATACATTAGTAGGTTTGACTGCAGATGCAGTGCAAGAAGCAACAGCTTAACGTGTTATTCAAAGCGTAGAGGAATTCGAGATAAAATTTTGACCATCAAAATTTTAATAAAGTATTGCGATAATCTTTAACTCGTCAACTGTAGCATGCTAACCAAAGCACCATGAAATGAATTCGAACTTCTGAGTACATTCGAATTCGGGTTCAGATTTTTATAGAATTGCAGGGCAATTTTAAAACGAGCGAACGATCTGCCTTAGGGACTGTCCACATAGCGAATTTACTATCGCAATTCTGCAACACGTATCCGCACTTGCGCTTACTGAACTTACATTCATGAAAAAAAATTTTTAAATGTACTCGTAAATAACTAGGTTTATTGTTTAGGCCGTAAATAATATACTGAATATTTTTCGTCTTTATATTTTAACGAAACGACATTAGTTCGGTCGACCTCACCTTTACTCAGGGACGTGCACAGAGATTTACGGTAGATACGGTATAATGAAAAAAACTTATCAATTTTCGTCATAATTTCAATACTTTATAATGAGTTTGACCATTTTTTCTTCAAAGGACAACGAAAATGCGAATTTAATTCATCACCAGTACAAAGCCGAAAGAAAGCTCACAGATATAATATTTCACAATTGACGGTAACGAAATCACTATGTAATTACATTAATTAATGATTTAAAACTCAATCACTAGCGCTCAGAAAAGTAATCAAAACAAAATGGCGAAAGAAATGATATAACATTTCACCGGCCAAATTAAATAGTCTCTTAACGCATACACTACTCTTTTGATAACTTCTTAATTAGGTTGCCGTAGGCAGTGCCTCTCAAAACCGTAATACCTGCATGAATTTTACACACGCATACAAATATCTTCTGCGTACAACACGAATTTTGACCTGTCGTGTTTGTATGGCGAATAAGACGTAAAATGTACAGCTTACGGCTGCATCAGCTGGGGTTGTGCCAGCGTAGCGGTTGGTTGAAAATATTCCACTTACTAGATCTGTCTGTTTTTGATAGATGGCACTTTTATTAGTTTAATCAAATCATGATCATGAATCTCTGAGAATACTCGTATCGAGCTAATGTATGATTATTTAGGTAAGAATTAAACAATGTGGGTTTAGTTGGGTTTTTATGGGTAGGGTATGCAGTGCTTATTTGTATGTATGGTATGCATGCCACTGCCTTTACTTATTTTGTCTCGAACTACGGTACGGGATGTGTGCGAATTACTTCGCGTAGTCCTTATAAATAGGTGGTAGACTATTCGCCTCGGCATTCTTTCAGTGACTAGCGAACTGAATACGAGCGAACAGAAGCGCAACTCGAAGCGATAACTAGTGAAGTGAACTATCCGGATGATGTAATAGTGTTGCGAAATTAGAGTGGTGACGAGAATTAGTGAAGTCGAAGAAGTGTGTATTTTATTGTTGAAATGTTTTTATAATTTGAAATTGTTTAATAAAGAGTCGGATTATGAATATAATTACCGTTAATTTTGTAACCCGAACCCTAAGTCGTAAAAATATTTATTTAAAAATTATAACCTACATATATTCATAAAAAAATATATTGCGTAGTGGTATGCGAATAAAGTAACTTAAAAAAATGAGATATTATTTCGATTTGATTCATAGGGAAAATTCATATCATTCATAAACAGCTCTATGGAAATAAACTATTCTAAACCACTGAACGCTAATCTTTGTTTGTAGTTTTCAACAAAATATTAACTCGTATAACACACTACAATAAAATAACCGCAAGAGTTCCGGAGTCTATTAACTTCACATTGTTTCAACCGCAAACACGTTTCAGAATAAAACGTCCAACTCAGCGAGCTTATTAACCTGGAATGGATGTTTATTGACCTTTTATTTTCGTTTTAAAGTAAAATTAAAGACAATGCTAACATAAACTTCAAATACAATATATCAGATATCATACATTTTTAGTAAAATCTTTTGGCAAGGAAAGATTGTAAGAATCCTTGGTTTAATTTATATAATTAAACTCCGTTCTTCTTTTTTTGTTAATAATGGCTTCCCTGCGCGTTTCTCATAATTCTGCCAATGTCAAATGAATAAAATAATTTCTACTTGTAAAATTAAAATGAAATGAATCTTGAACTTGGTTGCACGAAAAATTGGAAAAAATGGCGGTTATTGACTCCGCCTTTATAATTTGAAAATGGAACAGTTTTTAATAAAATTATCTCTGACAATTCTATCCGAACCGACCAAACAAGGAGGAAATAGAAGATGTCTCTGTTCTGACTATATTCTACCTCTGTAAATCTGACAATTCCCACCATTTTTTTTCAAATCTGTTCAAAATATCATATCAATCATTTCTGTACCTGCCAAAATTCTTGAATCACTTTTGCATAAGTATCTTTATAATCACATTAAGAGCTTTTTGCATGCAAACTAACATTGGTTTCAACAAATTTAGTTCGTTCCAGCGTTCCTCAAGGGTCCGTTATTCTTTTTGATATTTATTATTGACGTTAATTCAGTAATAAAATTGGTATTCAAAATAAATTTTTAAATGCCTCTCAACTCTGGACTATATTCTAATTCTGTAAATCTGACAATTACCACCTATTTTTTTCAAATTCTGTTCAAAATATCATATCAATCATTTCTGTACCTGCCAAAATTCTTGAATCACTTTTGCATAAGTATCTTTATAATCAAATTAAGAGCTTTTTGCATGCAAACTAACATTGGTTTCAACAAGTTTAGTTCGTTCCAGCGTTCCTCAAGGCTCACATTTGGGTCCTTTATTCTTTTTCATATTTATTATTGACGTTAATTCAGTAACAAAATTGGAATTCAAAATATATGCCGATGATTTAAAGTTGTGTTGAACAGTTATTGACCAAAGTAATATATGCACTCTCCAGTCAGATTTGGACAGTATTTATGTTTGATGTGATAATAAGCTTAATTTGGATAAATGCTTCTATATAAAATTTTGCAGAAGGTCATATCCAGCTAGAGCTACATTCATCATCCACGGTATCGCCTTAAAAGAAGTTTCACAGATACATGACCTAGGAATAATTGCGGACGCCAAACTCAGTTTTAGGTTGCATATTGATTCCATTAGTAGAAAAACATCCAAACTGGCTGGGTTTGTTGCGCAACAGATGAAGGTTTTTATAGAACCCATGCTGACTATTATCATCTATAACAGTATGGTGTGCAGTATTTTGGTATATCGGGGCCTGTTTGGAATCCAGGCTATATGGTACACTCAAATAGATTGGAACTTCTCCAAAAAAAAATGTATGCCATCTAGCCTTCTCTGACGGCATGTGTAGACGGTTTCTTTCTTATTATTTACGCACCATTCACCATAAATTATCACCTCTATTTGCACGTAAAAAGGTTTCTGACATCATGTTGTTGTTCATGTTAATTAATGAACACATCGAATCATCAGGAACTTTTACAATATTCTGTGCTTCGCATTGCTAGCTGATGGCAAAATCTAAAAACTTCTGTACTACCCTTATGCAGGACTTGCCTCGGATTCTCTAGACCGAATATGTTCCAGATGAAATTCCATTAGAAATGATTTTGATTTTGACTGTTAAATCTATTACAAACAGTTGCATCCGTGTCATTTAGTGTGTTAGACACTATTGTTAGTATTTTGTGCGTGTTGTACTTACATCTAGTAGGTTGTGATGTTTTGTAAGCATTAAATGGATATTAAATTGTATTAACCGGTATTGTATCCAGTTTTGTAAGCCAAATAAAAAAAAAATGTCAACATCTCTAGGATGGTGGTGCTTATAATATAATTGGTAAAGTGGGGCTACCGTAACCTACGACCCTTTTGCAATTTGCCCTTACTATTAGTACCGTAGGGTTGTAATAATTTATTTCTGTAATATAATATATAGATTACATTAAATATAATATAATAAACATACTTACACAAAGGTTTTAAAATAGGTTTGATTAACGATTACACAAATTCTTCTTTTATCAAAATTCTAAATAACTAAATTTATATATTCCTAGCCGCAAAAAGGTCTACATTGTTTTACAACTTAAGAATTTTAATTTTGAAAAGAAATAATGATAATGTGTGGAAGAAGTACGAGTATCTAGCTTTTCATCTTTATTCGTTTTCCACACTTCTATTTTGCAAGGTAAACACCTGATTCTATTGTAATTGAAAAAGTACTTCAAGAAAACGTAGCGAAAGTTTATTCCTTTTCTTTTTTTTTACAAAAAAACAACGTTTTAAAGTCTCTCATATACTCGGAACTCTTTTAGTTTTATTACCGTCCCTTTTTCTCTTACGCTTCATATGTTTTTCGGTAGAACATTACGTTAAAGGTCAGAGTTAGATAAATACTTGGTTGCTGAACTAATGGAGCATTACGTATTTGTAAATTGGTCATTGTGAAAATTAAATAGCTACCCTTACATTTTGTTGATAGGATATTTACGTTGAACAAAGTAAAACACTGATTGAAAATAATACAAAGCGTTATGATTCGTGACAGCATCGAAATAAACCTTTTACCTTTTAATAATTAAAACAAGAGACAATACATTTAGTGCACTATATAGTTGTAAGTATAACGTAAACTGAAAACCCAAACATGAGGAAAAAGTAGTTTTGAATAATAAATTCAATTTATGTCAAAATTATACAAAACGTTAAGTTTCGATACAGCCATGAAATGAACGATTTATCTTTAAATATTCAGCACAAATAGTGACAAGGTTACGTGTATAACATAAATTAAGAACCCAAAGATGGGCAAAAACGAAGTTATAAATAAAAAATGAAATTTTTATGTAGCCTAAAACTAACAATGAGTCAATCTTGATAAAGGCATGAATAAAATAAATATCTCATTATTTAGACACATTTACTGTCGGTACTACTAAATGTAGCATGATTTTAAGCCTTACCGAAAAACCAACTAGAGATTTATATCCCTCGAGTATTCCCCGTTAATTTGTTAAAACATCCACCTCTTCATGCAGCTAGCTATCCTGTTAATGGTTTTTGGTTTAAAGCATAAGTGGAAGCATGTATTTCTCGAGTGATTCAAAAGTGGAAAGAAAGTAAGTGTCGCTGTATGCTGCAGTCGTAAAAGCCAACTGAGAGATTGGGTTTTATGATGCTCTTCATATAGGCTGACAGCCCAGGCTCTGACAAACACACAGTTATTATCGCGTTACACAATTTTATTAAGATTATGTCACATTTATTAATCCTGAAAGGACATATGGTTAACACAAAAAACATTGAGTTTGAATTATGAAATTGGAAATAAAAATGTATAATTTTACTATACACTTTATAGTTCTAAAGATTTCATAATTTATCTGTCATTATTAGTTCGTTCAATCTATGTGAGTATGACTTATTTATATTAAAAGATAGGACCCGCATGCGGACAGCGAGCGAATACTGTGGGCTCTTCTCAACGGTCGATAAACCGCTGATCGACCAATAGCTATCTGCACTAACCGCAAGAAATTGCCAACACCTCACATGGTGGTCCATAGACAATGTCAATGAGCGTACAGAGGACTTCAAACTACATATTTTAGACTTGATAGCTATATATAAGTTTCACCGCTGTATAATCTTGAAATTGCTGTGTTAATGTCAGATCTCCCAGGCGATTATAGTCTTAAAAGTATAATTCTAGCATCAGTGGTACATTTATCTCTAGTAAAAACTAAGACGAGAAAAGATTGTTTGATCATACCGTATTTAGATTTCAAAATTAGTAAGTTCATTCATATAGAGTATTTTGCCATTCCTGATTAATATTACAATAATTTGTTTATTATCTTCATACAGTAGAAAGTAACGTAGTACTTTCTTTTGTACGAGATTTATTCGTTTCCTTGACAATAATTACTCATCATCAAAGTCCCACTGCAGGGGCTAATGCCTTCCTTATGGATGGTTAAGGTGCATGGGTCATGATCGGAGAGTAGTAACAACTGCAAATGCAGCCGAGACCAATGGCTTAACGTACTTTTCGGAGCACCGAGACCGGTAGCTCGAGATAATATTTTTTCGGTTACCCATCCAGTGATCAACCCTTGCGAAATTTGCAGGCCGCGCCACTGAGCCATTTATAACTCTTTTCATGCTGCCTGGTTTTTATCATGAAATGAGTAATTAATGGCTCAGTGTCGCTGATTTCGCTGGTTTTTATGAGATTTGATATAACTCGTCGTCAATACGTGATCAATCTCGATCTGATCGTGCCTCTAGCCTTTTCGTGCTGTATATCCTTTCCTTATTACTTAGTATTGTTTTTATAAATATGAATCAATTAACATGCTCCTGTTGATTTTTACACTTAAACTTTATTTTTTCAAGTTATTGTCATCGTTTATTTCAGTTTACAGTTCGATTTACATAGATACGTGGGTAATATAAATAAAAAAGAAAATAAATCTTTCTACTCCACCACTAGTATTCATAAAGCAGCTAGCCTAGACCTCTTGAATTAAAGAATCGGAAAATGTTATCTCCTTCAGTTAATGCCTTAGGCTCAAGCTGCGAGGAAGCGGACGCGACCGATCGTCACGTCGCAACCAATACGTGATCAGGAATCTACAGCGAAATTATATTAAGATCATACACGATAATATTATGTAAGTATTTCAAACCCAACATAAAATATACAGGGAACGACCATTCCCAATATTGTCGCTCAGCGTTTTCGACGCGACACTTTTGTGAAATTGATACCTATTCTGCTAAAAGCTTGTGAACGTAAACATTTATATAGAAGCCGTTAAAATATATAAAGATCAAATTTTTATCTGATATATTTAGAAAAAGAAAGGCGTCTTTTAAAATAATGTGGGTAAAAAAAAATAATGGAAATAAGAGTTAATAATCTTTTTCACCCGATCTCGTTAATACGATGCAGTTGTTTATCTAAGAGTAAAAAAGTACTGTTTGCGTCGATAATAACATAGAAATGCATGGCAACGCACATATTCGTTACTCTAAATTCGAGTGTTATTTCTTGTTGCCGTCTTGTAGTTGTAATATTTTGTTACAATATCACTTAAGTTATTATTTTTGAACATTACTTCAGTGCTTGCACCTGAAAGTTTATTAAAAATTATAATTGCTTAAATGCCATTAAGATATAATTAATATACTTCTAATTATATATAACGCAACAGTACAAAAATGTGTTTAATAGAAAACAATTAAAAAATTCGAAATGTTACGTATAGTATACATAGTAACCACCCGCGTTACATCTCTCTGTTAAATATGTATGAGAGCACGTCAAAACTTCTGTGCGGGAACCGAACTTAAAGTATCACTTGGAACCCGTTGAAATTTAAGTAGGTACAACTTTAAGAGCGCCCGCTATTAACGTCCAAGTAGAATGTGTAGTCAAATACAATATTCAGGAAAAGCTATTGTAAGTGAAAATGTCTCATTGTTCTTAAGGCCTTTGTAAGCGGTTCGGTTCTTACTAATGGAGATAGCATTGTCTCGAGATCGAGTCAGCTAACCGGCTTGATCTAGATCAATTTTAACTATATTGCACTAAGAGGCGAAGGGATAATTCACATCGGCTGTATCGCCGTTTCGATAGAGACCTATTTTGCATTAACAACACGGAATTGTTCTTACGTAATTACTCCAGAAGGATTTTCAGTAAAAGATTCAACCGTTTACAAAACTATTCATTTTCTTAGATAAAAATATTTTTCCCAAGAATATGAGAGTGGATTGTAATTGAGTCGTACTTTATGATTCAGTAGATGTGATAAAATGTAAATTGCCATGTTGAGTTTTACGCTGACAGGGAAAATACACTGTAAACCTACGTCTAACCAGAAATAGGTTGAAGATAATGTCAAAAGTTAAAGACTTAAGCTTAAAGTGAAGCCGATTGGTTCGCATGCCGGTTTCAAGGTGTTGCCTTCTCTGAGGTCCCGGGTTCGATTCCCGGTCCGGGTCAAAGTAGAAAACTTTTCTATATTGTCTCGGATCTGGGTGTTGTGATACCTTCGTTGTCTCAGATACTCCATAATACGGGGGCTTTAGCTACTCATCTTGGAATCATATTTATTTTTTACTTTAAAATGTAAGTCATTTCGATGTGAAAGTTTATACTTTTCTCCTTAACTTCCACCTTCTCACTACTAAAAGGTACGTGAAAGAGAATTAGAGTGAAAAGAAATATTAAAAAGAAAAAACATACTTTACTCACTCTAAAGATCATAAATAAAAATATAAATTTATATTTAAACTGAAAAGAACATGTCTTCGTTAATAAAAGATAAATCGTTAAAGTTAATATAGGTAATATTACGAAATTTGTAAAGGCATTTAGTAATAAAAAAGTACAAAATCACGTTAAGTTTTCCATTACACTTCCATTGTTGGAAGCTACGGCTCTTTGCTTAAAATTTATTGCCTTTCAACCTAAAGAAAACATAAGTCACATAAGTGACCTGATACGATTAAACACTATAAAACCCTTGAAATATTACGCTATGATATGAACAAATCTTTAGCCTCAATACATAGTATAAAACTAAGTCGCTTTCCGTCTATCTGTCCCTGTGTATGCTTAGATCTTTAAAACTACGCAACGGATGATGGTACGATTTTTTGAATAGATAGTGTGGTTCAAAAAGAAGGTTTTTATGTATAATACAAGACCACTCAGTCGAAGCCGCTGGCGTAAACCTAGCTTGATTATATATTTTGCTATTGATTACATTTTCAAGTTATGGTTATGAAATAAATAAGTTTTAATTCCATAGTTATACGAGTAAATATATAAACAGCTACAGCTTAACATGAATATTGTTTTCACTTCTCTTAGTAAAAAGCACGTCATTATAGCATAACTAAAGTGAAGCTAAAATAGTATTATATCTTCAAGAGCAAAAGTAAATGTTTCTTAATTTTGTTTCTGTTACCAACGAGTGTACAGAAGTCTTAGCGTCGAAGTAGAAGTCTACCAGTTGCACAAATTATCATAAAAAAATGTAATTGGTTTAGTACGACATTAGCGTATTAAACCAATTATCATTAAACTTTAGTGGACGTTTGTGCAACTAACCTAGACAAGGTTATTTTGAAACTGAAATTAAAAGCAGCGATTCAACAGAATGCGTGTTTGCATTAATACTATTGAAACAAATAGTAATCACTGAAACCGATTATCGTTTGTTGTGTACTAAGTCTTTTGAAAAACGTACATCTACTAAATGATCGTCTAATCGGACCTAAGGAAACAAGTTAGTGGATAACTAATGAAATCAGTTTGTTTGATGTGAAAATAGAAGTCTTTAGAATTTTTTCGAAATACTTTGTATTGGCGAACGTAATTTATTTTACGCAATGGAAGTGAAAGGTAGCGTGTAGTGTAGCATACGGTGTTATATTATAAACACATTATAAATATATTTCTATTTATCTTCTTAATAAAGCTCGGGAGTGAAACTACCTCGTACAAATAGGGCTTTTTCTTTGTATGATTATCTGTTTAATAATTATATGATTGGTCAAAACTACATTCCACACAGGACCCGTGTAATCGGTTATGGCCCGTTCTCCATATTTTATCCGATAAAATTCAGCAGTGGGATGATGACAATAATGTTATCTACACGACTCTTAAGTTTTTCAAAAGGACGCTCAATATTGGAGCTTATTACATTTTTGCTCATTTTAAGAAGATATGGATTAACTACATATGTAATTTTAAAATAACATCTTAAATATGTTATTTTCGGCGAATATGATGTTGATCGAAATCAAAATATGAGCCAATTTTTAGGGTAATTGAAAACACGGCGTTATTTTCAATAACATTTAAGCAAACATTGTAAGCTTATGTAAATGTGATGTCATATTTACCGTTTCAATTTTGCGATTTCTATTTTAAATTTTGAATAAATTAATTACAAAAATATAGCCTGTGAAGATCTTCATTTTCAACGTAACATTGTGACTTTTTAGTTTTATGGTACACTTACAAAGACAATTAAGTCTAGTAAATATATGTAGCTCTAGCACGAAAGTGGCTCACTACACTGAAGAGCCCAAGAAAAATATATTCAATACGCTTACGTCCCATGAGTTTACTGAAACTCGTATGGCCAAGCTGAATACTCACTAACCTTAAGAAACATTTTAAAGGAGAGACTTTCTCAGGTGTATATATTTTACATAAGATATATCTTAAAAGAAAAAATAATACCAATGTCCACTCTATTAAATGTTAAATTTATCATATATTATTAGTTTTTGAAAGTATTCTATATTGAACGTCAGTGCTGTCGTGCCTTCTTACATTTGATTAACTTTGTTAAGTAGAGCAAGAAACCGGGCGTACCCGCGGGCAAGCCTGTAGACATGTCCACCGGACCTCTTAATCTAAATATTATCTGTCAGTCTCATAAAAATTACCTTGAAGAAATTGATTTTAATTGATAAGGTAAAATGTGACCATATTTTGTTTATTACTGTAATGGTGTACAAAAAGAATTTTCAATCATTAATTCATTCGCCTCATTAATTCATTAGGTAGCTCGGTGGCGTAGTGGATAAGCGCCGCGGCCCGCGATCGTTGTCGTTAAGCAACTTTCGCAAGCGTCGGTCACGGGATGGGTGACCAAAAAAAATATTATTTCGAGCTGCTCCGTGCTTCGGAAGGCACGTTAAGCCGTTGGTCCCGGCTGCATTTGCAGTCGTTAATACCCTCCAATCCGCATTGGGCCAGCGAAGAGGGTCATGGCCCATCCTCCTTAACCATCCATAAGGAAGGCCTGAGCCCCTGCAGTGGGGACGTAAAAGGGCTCTGATGATGATGATGAATTCATTCGCCAGTAGAATAATTATCATGCCTGGGTCCTTATTGTAACTCAAAATATCTAAGTCTAATTAGCAACATGTCTAACCAATGCAAATCGATTGTCTAGTTATATCTTTTAAAAATGCAATAACTTATTTGAACGACTACTAGATTGTAAGAAAAGTAGCCCTGGCCAAAATTTTTACCTAGGTAGTCTTCTTAGTATACCCGTTGTAGAATCTGCGAAGGTTTGATGACGTAGCTGATATACAATATAAATGGTAATTTTTGGGTGATTCTTGGGATATGTGTTCTCCGTGTAATTTCCAGGGCATTTTTGAAATCGCTAAGTTATGGTTAATTACATAAATATTTCGAAAACTTCTGCAAATTTAAACAACACATCTAAATTAGCCACGTATGAGATCTATACTTTTGCTAAAAAAATGTAGAAAATTTGCGGACCATGGAAATTACAATAAAGGCAATAGAAATTACACAGCAGATAAAATTTAGCTAAACACCATGTCATATTATGAAATTAAGCTGTCATATTAGTTAGTTAGAGTAGTATTAAGATTATACTGAAACGATATACGATAGCACTTACTCAAAATAGGAACGAAACGTAAACACGTTCATGTTCTCAAATAACAAAATATACTACGTGTTATGTAAATAGCGCAAAACCTCTCAGGTGTTAGCTCAGCTCATGAAACTGAACAACTTTCACTATGGGATTAACACTGAAATTTCAGCATCTGGCAAATTTTTCGAAGTAACGTTACATCGGACAATCAAAAGTCGGGCGTCGAAGTAAGATGTTCGATGTATTAAAATGTACTCGTATAGTTGTCGATGTATCAATTATTAAAGAAACGTGTTTCAAAGTAGCATAGAGAACCTTTTTTCGAAATGGTTATTTATTTTGTCAATTATCTTATAAAATACGCATCCTACGTCAAATATTAGTAATTAATTTATTGTAAATTTAATTGGCTTTCATTTAACACCAAATTGGTACCTGTAGGACCAGTGGTTTTCTCAAAAACGATAGGTAGCCAACACCGGTCATGAGTAGATATTAGGAGGTTATTTCAGTCAAGATAGCCCCCTTGGCTATCTAACGTTTTTGAGAAAACCATTGGCCCTACAGGTACCAATTTAGTGTTTAATCAAAGTAAATTTTTACAATAAATAAATAAATTATATAATATGTTAACTTAATCCGGTGTAAAAAAATGTCCTTGTGACCCTGTCAACTTCAAACAGACGACAGCGAAAGATAGATGTTTTAAACTTGAATTTGTTTAATCACGATTTGAGAATTTTAAGATGATGATCGAAGTTTTAAATGATATTTAAGAAGATTTAATTAAAAAAATAACCAACATTTAACATTTAAATCTGTATTTGGCGATGGCGAGCATTTCAATACAAAAATTGAACATAACGTTTGTTTTTTTGCAACCAAAAAGAAATAAGGTAATTTCCATGGGTGATACGAAATTTCCATGGTGTTTTATCCATGGAAATTACACCATGGAAATTACCGAAAAACATATATTTTGAAATTACTCTGCATTGAAAAGATATAACCGGCTAGTTTTTTACTGTTTGTCTACATTATAGAGCTAGGTATTTCACCTTAAAACCCATTTACTAGAAGAAGTACAATTATATTGAAAAAATGTGACATGGGAAAGCCGGATAACTGAGAACCAAAATTTAAGAAATTGAAGAACTTTCTCTAACAGCGAAAGCGCGGTAAACAGCGATGCGGCCACCTCACCTGCTAGCTGCGGCGTAACTGACGATTCCCCAACACTAATTGGGGTTCACCTGCGCCTCGCCGGCTCAGAGCAGTGCCTCGCGTAAGGCGCGCCGCGATAATTTTGCTAAGCGTGTGACACCATAAAATTAAAAATTTCCTTCCGATTAATTTGAAATTTGATCAATATGTAAACTGATTTGTCTTTTTTAAATGTGTATAAAAATTTATTAAAAAGTGGGCAATTTCAAAAATATTTGCGATTGCTTAAAAGTCGGCCCGCGTGTGACACGGTAAAAACGTGCAAAATGACCGGATTTGAGGTGTTGAGGGTAAGTTACTCCGATCTACGTCGTTTTTAATCCATGAAATCTATATGACACGATGCTTAATGAAATGAAGAAACGATGTAATAGTAGTTTTTATCATAATAATTTATTTTTATAAGAGATATGAGCCTGTGACACTCAAAAATTGCTTTTCCATAAAGTACCCTTTTGTTACAATCTTTTTTATTTTACTTAGCACGTTATTATGAACATCGTATTCAAACTGCTAAATAAACCCTCTGAAAAATGTTTTAGAGATTGAACTTTTGGTTTTGAATGCACAACAACTTGTTTCAATGGCCTACATTCGATATTCTGAAAAATATTAAGGGTTTAAAAAAGACCCAGAACTTTTGGTCGTATGTTTACTATACTAATCTCTCATAAACCTCTTACGCCCTTTACTGTGATCATAGCCTTTTTTTTTCAGGACATACCACATTTATGTAAATTACCTTTTGTAACACTTTATAAATTTGTACTGTAAATTTCTGCAGCAATGTTAAAAAAGCTTATCTTAAAAAGAAGTAATTTTTGGTGTCTTTCATAAATGAATATTGATAATATAATCTGCGTTTCAGATATTATAATATAGATTGTCTGATCGCCTAGCAACTCTAAAGCGACAAAGTTCTCTTTGGGTTTTGTATTTTTTTAGGATATTCAATGGAAAAATCGTTGGCAACATTGAAACTTGGGCCACAAACTCATCCCTTATGGGTCACGGTTTGGACGTGACGCGAATACCCACATGGCAATGTTTCGGGTCGAAAGACGTTTTACAGCTCAATCTCCCCGAATCGGATCGGATTTGATTAGCATTCCGCGTAAAATCGGTAAACGAGTGTCGCAGACACTTTATAAAAGGGCAAGCCTAGTTTGTGGCCTTGTTGAACCCCGTCGGTAATGTGTATATACATTTTTATTTTAAATAATACGTCGTCGGTCCTCATTCAATATTACAGCTTTTTAACCATTTGTTAAAAAAAAATTGGAAAATAAAATAAAAAATTTAATAATAAATGCTTAAATATACACTTTATCACTGGCATTCTGAGATGGGGTAGTCGATTTTTAAGCACTTTTCATTCAAAATATTTTCAGTATATAGCATTGTGAATGCAAAATTGAGGAAATATAATAAAGCTATTATTGTAACTTGTTTTATCTATCAAAATTTACTACGTATTGAGCTGTAAATTATTCTTAGAAAAAAAAAAGAATGGGAATTATCTAAATAAGCATTTGTATAGTCAAATAATGACATTGGGCCAATGGCTAATAAATAGTTCGGTTTGATTCAGCGTATCCGACAAAGCTGTTTAGGATCGGTAACTAGAGGCGTAATCCGGTTTTAGCCGGTATAACCCCAGGGAAGTATTGTAACAAACATTAAGCCGAAAATTCAAAAGTGAACCAATGAAAGCATTTATTATTTTTAAAACATTTTTGTCAAGTTGACATGAGCACTGAGAAAGGTTTGGTTGAACTGCATTATAAATTGCATTCCACATACTGGTTTGTACTATAATAAACATTGGTGGTTCTTTGTTAAATGCTATGCTAAATGTACTTTATTACTCGTCGTATTACCATTTTATTCAGATAGTTTATAACTGCATTGGCTACGGTATTCAATACATAACACTTTGCTATGTCTATGTTAAAAACATATTTCAAAGAATCAAAAATGGCTTCTTGTGTATTTATTACAGTTAGCTCAATTTGAAAGTACAATGTACTACAAGCTATTATTCCTTTTGAAATATTCAATGAGTTGTTTATTAGAGAAATAAACATATATCATTGGATTGTTGTTTTATTAATGATAAAGGTCATAATATTTTGTAATTCATTAAATGAGCGATAACTTTATTACTGAAACTGAGTCTAAGCCGATCATTTCAATTAGTTTTGTGGCCGGTAATTGGTGGGATAATCCAATTTAATCTAGCCTCTGTGAATGTTATTCTAGTTATCCAATATCTACTAATACTGCCCATGTCATTATAATTGAAATGTTAACATTAAGCCGAATTTAAACTTGTTATTTTGTATTGACTTTAATACTGTTACACATACTAAGTAAAAATTATATTATTCAGTTACATTCTGATCATTCATCCGGTCAATTTATAATTAATAACTAAAAATATTTGTTTAATGTACTGGGCATATGTTTGTCAATTTATAATATTCATTGAGATAGAAATAATTATACTCAGAAGTTAGTAACTTATCGCATAACCATACTCTTAAATTTAATGAGAGCAGTAAAGGAACGCATTACTAGTGAGTTGCGTAAAACATGAATAAATTAAATCAATCTTCATTAATGATATAGAAAAACCTATTAAGTGTGTGTCGCACTCGCGCTGGAAGGATTCCGTACCATTAAAATATATAAAAACATGTTGTTACTATTAAAAACTATAAAAACATCCATAAATGGAAGAACTGTTAAACGGTTTCTTAGCGTTTGTATTTAATTTTAGACGTCAGACCCTTTACAGGTTCCGTGTTGTCTAATACTAAGGTGTTGATAGTCTTTAAACTATAAAAACATTAGAAATTGTAGTATTTGTTGTAATAGTGGCCACAAAAGCTAAAACGCTTCATGAGATACAGCCTGATGATAAACAGATAGACAAGGGAACAGTCCTATTAATAGATGTCCCGTTTTTGCCTTTGGTTGGATACGGAAGACTAAAAATTGAAAAGCAAGCAAAAGTAACAAAACTAAGATAAGTATTTTCATGAACTTCTCCAAATATTACGAGTATAAAGACGTTAACTTACTAACTTTGTTTAGAAATACTAATCAGCAGAGCGATTCTATAAAAATCCGAACCCGGATTCGGATTCACTCATGTGTCTGAATTCATGTCATTTAAGCAGACTCTCTATATATTCCGTTTTTGTATAAAAATACATAAAAAGATTGATTGATTCATACGTATCTCAGATATTCTATTGTCATTTTGAAACTTATACCACGAAACGTTATTACCAATTCATGGTTGAGCGGATGCTTTGAAGTGAACTTGGACACCAGAGTGAATTACAATACAATTCGGGTTTGGATTTTTACAGAATCGCAGAGCTGATCATGAAAATTCTTTTACTTACGGGAAGCTACATCATACACGGTTACGCGGGTGAAGTCGTGGGAAAACAGCGAGTTCAAATATGAATTACACAACGTCTTTGTACGTCTAAATACATCATAGTGAATAATAATAACTTATTAATCGACGATAGTTACTTCGCTTAAGCTAAAACATATGAAGGGTAGTTAATAGTGGTTGTAAAATTTGTCACTGCTCGCACGTGTGTATTTATTTACAGGTGCGCAAGTGAATTAAGGCGTCTTCAATACTCTGATTTTGCATTAGTACTGTTTTATGGAGTGATTCTATTATTCGGGACATTTATGTCTTGAAAATATGTTTCATTGCTATTAATTTTCTCAATGCTGGGAATTTGCCTAAGGATGGAATCGAATCAAATCAAAAAATACGCCATGAATAACCACGTGAATCCAGTGCTGTGGGTATTAATGACTGTAGATATAACCGTGACCAATAGCTTAACATGCCTTCCAAAACACGAAGGAGCTCGTAGGTAAATTTTTAGTTATCCATCCTTTTTTTACTGCAGGGAAAATGCTTTAAGAATACCCTACCGCTTGTCGATCGACGTGGTTATTTAGGACTTCCCTCTCTGGGTCCATCCAGCGGTTATTCGCTGAATGATCCCACAAAGGCCTTCCCACTTACACCCTACAGTGTACTCGCACGCGGGGGCATGACACTCGGGAAGCCGTAGTTGAGTTACTGGGACGCCGGGTTCCGAAATATTTTTTTTATTAAAAGTAAAACAAATGAAAGGACTTATGGATTATTTTTGGTTCTGACGCTAAAGATACCTTTAATTTCAGCTTACATTTTGAAAATAAGTTCGTATATAGTCTAGGTAATAAATTTTGTGAAAGCTGTTACGTGGCTGAAAAGGTCTGATCTCATATTTTATGTCGTTTCGAGTTAGCTGAGGCTTGTGAGCGTACAAAGTAGTAATAAGTCGTCGGTGTCCTGGTTTTGCTTCAAGGTTTTGATTTCATAGTTTAGAAATAATGATTATTTTTTGTGATGTTACTATAAAATTCAAATTTTAAGGTTGATATTCTTCATTTATTTATGGGGAAGAATAAGACCTAGTAAAAAGCGTGATGCCTAACAACAATAGTATTAAAAACCAGTATTATAATAACTATATGGTCAGTTTTAAAAGGCCAGGTAATAAAATAATTAATTATACGATATGTGCACAGTATTTAAATCAGCTGGAATTATTAAGCCACATACGGTTCATAAACATTTAGTAAAAAATGAAATAACAAAAGAAATCTATATTTTTATCTTTAAAGTGAAAACTCTAAAATAGTTTATAGTTAAATCCCGACAAATAATTTAAGAGTAACCGTAATAGTTCCAAGTAAATCGATTGACATGTACCGACATATGTTTATATTTTCGTATTTACCGCCCTCGCGAATAAATTTTTCCGAAAAAGTTTTCCATTTAAGCTTGTTGGTTATATGATAATGGATAAAGAGCTCTCCGGATATGAACTGCGCACATATTTCATAGCGCACTCGGGCTGTTCGAACGCGGCGGACTGTTGACTTCAAACAAAATGATGTCAGATGCCGGGATATACACACAACGGACTATCCACTGTGACAATGTCGTTGCGTCCTGTATTGTACGTTTTATTTATTCCTGGTGCTTTATGCTTAGTTACATATAACTACTTTTATGCTATAATTCTATTTGCTCAGCTCCACATAAAGTTGAACCGACATCACCGACAATGACGGTGATATTGGTATCTACATAATTATTGTACGAAACTTTTAATGAACCTATATTTAAGATTCGAATGGTTTATTTGCTGGTGCTACCTTTTGTAATGTGATGCAATATGTTTCTGTTTATGGTATTGATTCGTTTACGTTAAGTATTAAAGTTTTTATTTTTATATTTTCTGTCGCGAGCCAGGATTTATCATGTAGTTAAATTTTATTGACAATGAAATAATTTGTTTAATTTTTACCAGTTGGTAGATATAACATTTCCTAGAAGTCTTAGTTGTTTACTTAAACTTTTTATTTCTTGTAAGTTACAGTTATAACAAATAATAATGGTAGCAAATCAGGACAAGAGATTTGCATTAATTGTAAAAGTTTCTCCACTCGGCTTCATTTCGGTCCAAGGTTTCTTTAGCTGATGTCACAAGCAGGTTAAAGTTTACAAAATTAATATTATTTAATTAAGCTTACCCTCAGTAGTTCGAGTACATTCCGGGTGTTTTAAGCTCGAGTGCTTTTGCATGTCGCGCCTGAGTACGTTTTAACAAAATGGATGCCGCAGATGCTCGTAAATCTTAAAATGGCGACGGGTCGTCCCTGGACACGTGACTGGGAAACGGTTGGTGGCTAAGTAGCTTTTGAGTTGACAAACGATTGGTTATTTTTCTTTTAAATTATCAACTACTCCAAAATGAATCTATACGCGAAAGTTTCTTGTATGTAACGCGTTTCTTGTTTTGGCTAACATCAAATATTTGATAAATTGTTTCGCAGACAATCATTCGTAGTACCTACCTGAAGTAGACAAATTATCTTCTGGATCTTCTTCTCCATCACCGCAGGATCAGATGGCACTAAGATCAAGTGGATTTTTGAGGCGTAATCTTTCTCAGCTATAATTGTTTCAACAGGCTCACATAACCATAGAAAATCACTGTGTTGAGATAATTCGTAAATACGTGACATCTTCAAAGATCAACTAGATTCTGAAAAAATATATTTTTAGTAAAGATGCGTCCATTGTACACGAGCGTGTACACCAACAGTGTCAATTAATTTTTGTTATGAAATGTGATATTGTTTATATTTATAAAACATAACATTAACTTACATTGCCGAGCAGATTTGAATCAATTATGGTACAGAATAATAATGTACAGTTATTTCAACAACCAGCATAAGACACATTACGAACAACTTACACTGACCCTGATAATTTCACAGTTATTTTCGCAAGCACCGACATTTTTTTATATTACGTGCTGACAGCGACGTCTTAATATAGTTAAGAATGCTCTCAAACCATCGTTAATTATTTGTGTTTATAAATTAGTTGGAGATGTACACGCTTATGTATGTATATATAGCGGGCGGTAATGGGTTAAAAAGGGATTTTGATAATCTTAATGAAAAATAATTAATCCACTTGATTCCTAGTCCCACTCTGGGATTTCGATTTTTTAAGCATTTTTCCTTAAGGATATTTTGATGATAAATTATAATTACTAATATTTTTTGGTATGTCTGTAGTCTTAATTGTTCCGATTTTATCCAAAAAAGTAACGCCTATTTTCAATAACATAATCTAATTGGAAATTGTTAAGAGGGCGATAAATGAAATTTTAAATTTAGCTGACGCTACTAATCACAGGATGACGCTACGGTATTTTTTAAACGGGATTTTGATTTTGGAATGTTTGATGTTTTTATTATTTTATCAAACCATTTCGTTTTCAATTTCAATTTTGTGGTTTTTAGGGTTTATTACCTTATAGTTTCGTCATATCAGTCTGTCCGTTCGTTAACTGTTTGTGACTTATTAGGCTTCAAAGTGCCAGTCATTGTGCCCGCCCCCCCTCCCTACCATCTACACGTTTGTTGTTAGAAAATTAAGTTTACTTTACAAGTTCACGACTAAGTAAAAGTCGGCCAAAATTTCGCACTAATCGTTATTTTTGCGTTTTTTTAAATAATTAATACGGGATCATTCAAGCAAGAGTCCGACTTGTCCTTGTCCGTTTATTTAAATAGTATATTTTAATGGCTATTAACGAGATACTTTAATACTTTGACGCCCCTCAAATTATATTTGCGATGAAATGTAATTAACTGACGATAATTATTAATGACAAAAATCATAAAATACTTGAAATGAGCTGGAAATATGTTTTAACTAAAATAACAAATTAAATTTAAAGTATCAGATTTAAATAATAAATTGGGCGAGAAAAATCTCTGAAAATGATGAATTGAGAAAGCAAGTACAAGCTGAACAATCAAGTTGCAATGAGGATCAGGCGTAGAATCTTACACAAGTAAAGCTTCAGGCTGTTTTAAACCCTTATAATGAAAGCCTTTATCTGAATGTTTATCTGAATATAGTAGATAGTCAAATATCTAGATCCAAGCAATATGACGGGGTAATTATTCAATAAAGTAAAAATTCAATAAAAAGACTATTTTTAAAAAGGAAAACATTTGCTTGATTTTTTTTTTTGCAAAAGAAGAGCAACTGGCCTATTATATGAAGACATGCGCATTATACACAGAATTATAACATCGGTATATGTTTATTCAATAATCAGTTCAATCTATTTGACAAGCCTATGACATAATAATAATAATAAGCATTAGTTTATCATCATTAGATGATGATGATATTATTTTTTTTGATGATGATTTTTTATTAAGATTCCAGTATGGCAGGCCACTGTACACAAAATACCCTCGGACCCAAGCCGCGGGTTAGCTATTTATGATATAAACTAGTCCTTGACTCAATTCGTCATAACTAAAATAATATAAGTGTACATGAAAATAATTTTACAGAATTAATTAATACATATTATTGTATTGTAATATATAATATGCCGCATGATAAGCAAAAGTAATTTAAACATTGATTTTGAGGTGGCAATACAGCTTAATCAAGCGCCGACTTACGAGTTAGCTAATTGCATACAAATCGAAATTCCAGTTCTCAGAACGTTTAACATTAGAGGGTGGTTATGCCAAATGGATTTGCATGTACATACGTAAGGCCCGGGGACATAGTAGAATTTATGACAGGGAGCGACCGCCTAACTGTCTCGCTGGAAAGAAATGATAAAAAGCACAATTCAGACAAATAAAACTACTTCAAAATTTAAAATAAAAAAGGGTTAGATTAAATAAAAAAAATAAAAGAAAACTTTTACACAATCATGCATTAATTAATAAAATCGATAAAGCATCCTTCTGATCGTTTAAAGCCAGAGAATTCGGTAGTCGATCCCTGAATAGATAGATGAGAAAATAAATACATGATATTGACCTAATAGGAATGATGCTTGCGTGAAAAAAAAATCTATTTAGTCAGATAACAGAAATATTAGGTACGTATTTTTTGCTATAATTTAACAAGAAATGATTTTGGTAATAAGCAATAAAGTTGACGAGTGGGGGCTCGCTACGTCACAACTACGTAGAAAATGTACAAAGGCATGACGTCATACGGCATTTCAACTTAATGTATCGCCGTAATTTATTGATTACGGAAAAGAAAATATTCTACCTGACAAACAGGAAAACAAAAATCAGTCATCATCCCTAATAATTAATTTAGTGTATGCTTCTAAAGAGTGTTAAAAGTAGCACTTGTGAGAAAATTAAAAGTTTGAACTACTAGCTATGGTAATTTTTATGATATTTTCACCCTGAAAACAAAAGTGCGGATCGAGAGCCCGGCAGCGGCTCTTAAATCGGGCCCTGCCCATACGGTATTAACAGAATTGATTTTCATCTTCCAAGTTCCAATAAATTATAGTTGATTCGCAGTAAATATCACGGTTAAAGGAAAATTGTATTACTATACGGTAGTTATGAATAATAATAATAAACAATTATTTTCATCATCAGCCTATTAATGTGCTCAATGCTTCACTATGAATGGAATCAAATAGTGAGAACTGACTTTTCATAATCAACCATACGGGGCCAATGCGGATTAATGAGTAGGTATTAACAACTTACAAATCAAAAAATAAAGATCTGTAATTAACATACAGACAGTGGAGGTTTATTAAATGGGGGAAACAGAAAATTATGAATTTTATAGTTTATATAGTTCGTCAAAAACTTAATCGAGTTCGGGTAACCTAGCATGATATTTGCGCCACGTTTGGTAGTTTATCTGGCAGTTGACTTATTTATATTTTAATTGTATACGTAGCGCGGTACGAGATTATACTGATTGACTGCTACTGCCTGGAGCATATACAATGTTATGGACGATGATCATTACAGAAACTGGGGCACGTATTTTGTTTGCATTGTAAAGTCGTTGTAATTGAAGGCACATCCTTTCTTTATCTGCCTACGGCGAGGCGAAAAGGAGGATTATGATGTTGGCCGGTATGTATGTATGAAAGAATGTTCATCTGTTCCCTTAGAAATTCGATATTACTCATCGCAATTGGACAAATGAATCATTAGGAGCGTCTTAATTTTCCGCTTAATATAGGCTATGTGACGTAACATTAATTTGGCAATAGCCTAACTCCATAGTACAATTGTTGCCAATGTACCTACAATTATTTTTATTTAAAAATAATTTGTATCAAAAAGTAAAAAGGAATGCTGATGTGCTTAATCAGCTAAACATGCAAAAGAGAGACAGTTTATATAGTTAACTATTACAAGTACGTAAATCGTGAATAGTGTTATATCCATACAAGACATTTTAAAAAAGGACGACGTTTTGATCTTATCTTAAGGAACTAACGATAATAACCCATTACAATTATAGCAAATTTATGCTACACCTTATGTAACCTTAAAAATGTAAAGTGTTTTTTTTAAGTATATGACGTAATAATAATTTAAATGTTAGTAAATTAAATACCAAAATTAATTTGATACTACAAAATTATACAAATTGTAAATTCATAAGCATTGATCAACCCATTAGTAATGACAATGTTTATCAAAATAAATTACAAATAAACAAACTCTGCTTTAAAATAAATATAGAAATTGATTATTTACAGTCTCTTAATACATTCAAAATTTTATGAAATCAACGAAAATATCTGAAATATTTGAAGGATAATTAATGATAATATTACCATTAAATTCAATTTTGTCAATATGATATGTCATATCAATTACGGTTTGTATAACTTTCCAAGTAGCTTTTGATATATTTTTACTTTTTAATACAAACTTCTTATTCGTTTTCTTTTATGCTAGGGAAATGCATTTTTTCAGTGTTCTTATATATTTGTGTTTGTATGAATATTTCTTTTTTTATAATACCTATGCCTTAGTTTTCTATTTATCTGGCAAGTTTTCTTGATTCCTTTCGAAATACATAGCAGATTAAAACTTGTACTAACATTTTTAATTTAACAACATGAAAGAAAAGCCGGAACTGCAAACAGAACCAACCAAAAAATATAGTAAATGCTATATTGGGATCTGTATTTCTGGGAAATGTATTTCCAGGAAAGATAGACTAGATAAATGATTTTTAAAATTTTTAACATTTTCATTCGAATAGCATCTTTTAAATATATAAATTGATGTTGGTATAATCTGTTTTAACTTAATATTAAAACTCAAAATCTGCGCAGTGTTGTAATAAGATAAGTAAAGTAGAAGTCGAAATCCCAACGCACCCCTTACGTTACTGATTATATGATCTAAGCATGCCTCTCTTCTAGTGAGATCAGTTAAATGCTGTTTTAAATTATATTTTTTTAAATGTCCTTAAACTGTTTAATAACTTTACTATTTTTAATTGTGTTGATATTAATATCTCCTGTTAATATTATTCCCTGTTTTTTGAATTTGTGTAAATATATATTCAGTAATAGTAATATCCAGTTTATCAAAAAACTATTCGAAGGGTCTTTTTTTGTCACAGTTGATGATCTGTATACACAAACATTTAGTAGTTATGTATAGGTGTACTTATTGAACACGCCTCGAAATGAAATTTAGTGTGGTAATATCAAATGAATTTTTATTTTCATTTTTTTATAAATTATTCACTTCTTCACCATAATACAGGAGCCCTCCCTACTTTTGTTTCTAGAATAATGTGAAGCTAATTCATAATTATTATTGTTTAAATTTTTTATCCCCGTTTTTTCAAAAGTCTTAGTGAAGCGTAGTACATCAGGATATAATTTATAATTAATCTCCGATAATTAAATTTCTATGATTCCTTTTTTGGATAGTAACCCCTGAATATTTTGATGAAAAACTATAAATTTATTGGGTGATTCGAGATCGAAAAAACTCTGGTATTTTTATTGATTTGTGGGCCATTTCCTTTATCTTAAAAATAATATGGTATTTTTATATAATATGGAATTATTCCTTTTCTTCTATTTTTGATGTGTTTGTGTTGTGGCCTATGAATTTTCTTTGCTAATGCATATTAATTTAGATTTTATAAATTCATTCGTTGATTTCATAAAATTTTGAATGTATTAAGAGACTGTAAATAATCAATTTCTATATTTATTTTAAAGCAGAGTTTGTTTATTTGTAATTTATTTTGATAAACATTGTCATTACTAATGGGTTGATCAATGCTTATGAATTTACAATTTGTATAATTTTGTAGTATCAAATTAATTTTGGTATTTAATTTACTAACATTTAAATTATTATTACGTCATATACTTAAGAAAAACACTTTACATTTTTAAAGTTACATAAAGTGTAGCATAAATTTGCTATAATTGTAATGGGTTATTATCGTTAGTTCCTTAAGATAAGATCAAAACGTCGTCCTTTTATAAAATGTCCTGTATGGATATAACACTATTCACGATTTACGTACTTGTAATAGTTAACTGTATAAACTGTCTCTCTTTTGCATGTTTAGCTGATTAAGCACATCAGCATTCCTTTTTACTTTTTGATACAAATTAATTTAAATAAAATAATTGTAGGTACATTGGCAACAATTGTACTATGTAGTTATGCTATTGCCAAATTAATGTAACGTCACATAGCCTATATTAAGCGGAAAATTAAGACGCTCCTAATGATTCATTTGTCCAGTTGCGATGAGTAATATCGAATTTCTAAGGGAACAGATGAACATTCTTACATACATACATACCGGCCAACATCATAATCCTCCTTTTCGCCTCGCCGTAGGCAGATTAAAAAAAGGATGTGCCTTCAATTACAACGACTTTACAATGCAAACAAAATACGTGCCCCAGTTTCTGTAATGATCATCGTCCATAACATTGTATATGCTCCAGGCAGTAGCAGTCAATCAGTATAATCTCGTACCGCGCTACGTATACAATTAAAATATAAATAAGTCAACTGCCAGATAAACTACCAAACGTGGCGCAAATATCATGCTAGGTTACCCGAACTCGATTAAGTTTTTGACGAACTATATAAACTATAAAATTCATAATTTTCTGTTTCCCCCATTTAATAAACCTCCACTGTCTGAATGTTAATAACAGAGCTTTATTTTTTGATTTGTAAGTTGTTAATACCTACTCATTAATCCGCATTGGCCCCGTATGGTTGATTATGAAAAGTCAGTTCTCACTATTTGATTCCATTCATAGGAAGCATTGAGCACATTAATAGGCTGATGATGAAAATAATTGTTTATTATTATTATTCATAACTACCGTATAGTAATACAATTTTCCTTTAACCGTGATATTTACTGCGAATCAACTATAATTTATTGGAACTTGGAAGATGAAAATCAATTCTGTTAATACCGTATGGGCAGGGCCCGATTTAAGAGCCGCTGCCGGGCTCTCGATCCGGACTTTTGTTTTCAGGGTGAAAATATCATAAAAATTACCATAGCTAGTAGTTCAAACTTTTAATTTTCTCACAAGTGCTACTTTTAACACTCTTTAGAAGCATACACTAAATAAATCATTAGGGATGATGACTGATTACGGCGAAACATTAAGTTGAAATGTCGTATGACGTCATGCCTTTGTACATTTTCTACGTAGTTGTGACGTAGCGAGCCCCCACTCGTCAACTTTATTGCCTATTACCAAAATCATTTCTTGTTCAATTATAGAAAAAAATACGTACCTAATATTTCTGTTATCTGACTGAATAGATTTTTTTTTCACGCAAGCATCATTCCTATTAGGTCAATATCATGTATTTATTTTCTCATCTTTCTATTCAGGGATCGACTACCGAATTCTCTGGCTTTAAACGATCAGAAGGATGCTTTATCGATTTTATTAATTAATGCATGATTGTGTAAAAGTTTTCTTTTATTTTTTTATTTAATCTAACCCTTTTTTATTTCAAATTTTGAAGTAGTTTTATTTGTCTGAATTGTGCTTTTTATCATTTCTTTCCAGCGAGACAGTTAGGCGGTCGCTCCCTGTCATAAATTCTACTATGTCCCCGGGCCTTACGTATGTACATGGAAATCCATTTGGCATAACCACCCTCTAATGTTAAACGTTCTGAGAACTGGAATTTCGATTTGTATGCAATTAGCTAACTCGTAAGTCGGCGCTTGATTAAGCTGTATTGCCACCTCAAAATCCATGTTTAAATTACTTTTGCTTATCATACGGCATATTATACATTACAATACAATAATATGTATTAATTAATTCTGTAAAATTATTTTCATGTACACTTATATTATTTTAGTTATGACGAATTGAGTCAAGGACTAGTTTATATCATAAATAGCTAACCCGCGGCTTGGGTCCGAGGGTATTTTGTGTACAGTGGCCTGCCATACTGGAGTCTTAAGCTAATCTTAAATAAAAAATCATCATCAAAAAAAATAATATCATCATCATCTAATGATGATAAACTAATGCTTATTATTATTATTATGTCATAGGCTTGTCAAATAGATTGAACTGATTATTGAATAAACATATACCTATGTTTCTGTGTATAATGCGCATGTCTTCATATAATAGGCCAGTTGCTCTTCTTTTGCAAAAAAAAAATCAAACAAATGTTTTCCTTTTTAAAAATAGTCTTTTTATTGAATTTTTACTTTATTGAATAATTACCCCGTCATATTGCTTGGATCTAGATATTTGACTATCTACTATATTCAGATAAAGGCTTTCATTATAAGGGTTTAAAACAGCCTGAAGCTTTACTTGTGTAAGATTTTACGCCTGATCCTCATTGCAACTTGATTGTTCAGCTTGTACTTGCTTTCTCAATTCATCATTTTCAGAGATTTTTCTCGCCCAATTTATTATTTAAATCTGATACTTTGAATTTAATTTGTTATTTTAGTTAAAACATATTTCCAGCTCATTTCAAGTATTTTATGATTTTTGTCATTAATAATTATCGTCAGTTAATTACATTTTATCGCAAATATAATTTGACAGACGTTAAAGTATTAAAGTATCTCGTTAATAGCTATTAAAATATACTATTTTAATAAACGGACAAGGACAAGTCGGACTCTTGCTCGAATGATCCCGTATTAATTATTAAAAAAAAAACGCAAAAATTACGATTAGTGCGAAATTTTGGCCGACTTTTACTTAGTCGTGAACTTGTAAAGTAAACTTAATTTTCTAACAACAAACGTGTAGATGGTAGGGAGGGGGGGGGGCGGGCACAATGACTGGCACTTTGAAGCCTAATAAGTCACAAACAGTTAACGAACGGACAGACTGATATGACGAAACTATAAGGTAATAAACCCTAAAAACCACAAAATTGAAAATGAAAGCGAAATTGTTTGATAAAATAATAAAAACATCAAACATTCCAAAATCAAAATCCCGTTTAAAAATACCGTAGCGTCATCCTGTGATTAGTAGCGTCAGCTAAATTTAAAATTTCATTTATCGCCCTCTTAACAATTTCCAATTAGATTATGTTATTGAAAATGGACGTTACTTTTTTGGATAAAATCGGAACAATGAAGACTACAGACATACCAAAAAATATTAGTAATTATAATTTATCATCAAAATATCCTTAAGGAAAAATGCGTACATAGACTTTTGAGCAACATATTTATATTTACATGAAATAGATCAAAACTTTTTCACGCGTATAGAGTAGAGCAAAAAGAATTATTCAAATCCAATAAATGGTAAATACAGAGTTGGCCACTATTCAGATTTTTTTTATCTTTGTCCTACGAAAACTTTCTAACTATAATTTGATAAAACTCCCTAATAGATAACATATTTCTTTATTCCGGAATAGTTCAATAGCTAAAACCAGACTACAGCTAAATCACGCTCAAAAAGTTTGAAACAAGAAATCTATTTTATAGCGCTAGCTATATTATAACAACGATGACCCAAATATAAGGCAGTCGTAGGAATAGTTTGTTTTGTTATGAATATATTTTTTAATTTAATAAATTTTGGGTATATTTAAGCAAAATCGCAAGCAAAATCTATTAATATACATCATATATATGTTAAGAAAACCATAGTGTCATCGCTTTTCTTAACGGTTTTATTTTTGCCGCGTAACTCGCAGACAGAGAATTGAATGTCTATAATCTTTGGATGTCATGTTTGACATTAACTTGTAATTAAAAAAGTTAATGTAGAAGATAGATTAGAATTCTAAATTTGAATAGCAGTTAAAGAAACACCTAAAGTTAATGCTTTAAATGTTGTTTTTTTTTTTGTCTTTACAGGTAAGTAAATTGTTTATTTAATTAAAATAAAAGTGGAAAACATGTAATACTGTTAAGGGTAATAAAATTTTTGTCTTTACAGAAAAACACATTATCTTTATTTGAGAAGGCAAAATTAAATCTTTATCATATTATGAAGCTGTCTCCAGTTATAATTATTAGACAATAAAAGAATTATAAAAAATTGTTCTCTTCAAGGGTGGGAGATGTAAAGAAAACTTTAGTGTCATCGCTTTTCTTACCAATTCCTATTTTTGCCGCGTAACTCGTATACAGATAATTGAATATCTATAATCTTTGGATGTCATGATTAAAATTTACTTGTAATTAAGAAAGTAAATGTAAAAGATAGTTAATTATAAATTTAAATAGCAGTTAAAGAAAATCCTGAGATAAAGGCTTTAAATTTTGTTTTTGTGTTTACAGAAAAACTAATTTTCTTTATTTCACTCATCAGAATGTGGTGATATTATTATATTCCTTTCATTTGACACCCTATACGAAATGATTATAGAAATAATAATAATAATTTATTTGCAAATGCATGAATAGGGTATACAAAAGAGATGTTAAAAAGTAATACAATTATCGCCTATTCAGCCATTAATAATAACATGCAAATGTAGCAAAAGAAGCCACTATAAGCACTGATCAATCTACCCAAAGCTAACGTTCAGTTTTCATAGTCTAAGAGTTGATGCACAGAATAAAAGGAACGCTCGGCAAGTCAGTTATATAACTCTTTCTTAAATCTAGCAAGTGGTGTGTATTCTTCCTAGATTTCAAAATCTTTTTAAATATTGTTTGACACATACAGTAGCAGTTAGTTTTAAATCGCGCGCTTTTTGGGACTATGTCAAGAACTAGTCTATTAAGAATAGATTCTTAGACATAACTATTGACAAGAAACTAGATTGGAAATAACATGCAGAAATCATTTGAATTAAGATAAATAGCTTCTCATTTGCATTCTTTAAATTATCGAGAGTAGTGACAAGAAATACGGCTCTCACAGTATATTTCGCTTTTGGGAATCAATTTTACGTAATGCAATAATTATTTGGGGCAACGGTACAGATGCGCGAAGGGTATATGGATTCGCTTCCGATGTCTCATGTAAGCAATGGTTTAAATTTCTCGGTATTCTACCTCTTACTTGCTTATATATTTGAAGCAGCGAAATTTGCCAAACGATACGAAACCCTGATTATTACAAAATAACTCATGAAGTGTATCCCAGGAACACTAGAAATAAAAATAGACTAGTTCTTGACATAGTCCCAAAAAGCGCGCGATTTAAAACTAACTGCTACTGTATGTGTCAAACAATATTTAAAAAGATTTTGAAATCTAGGAAGAATATACACCACTTGCTAGATTTAAGAAAGAGTTATATAACTGACTTGCCGAGCGTTCCTTTTATTCTGTGCATGAACTCTTAGACTATGAAAACTGAACGTTAGCTTTGGGTAGATTGATCAGTGCTTATAGTGGCTTCTTTTGCTACATTTGCATGTTATTATTAATGGCTGAATAGGCGATAATTGTATTACTTTTTAACATCTCTTTTGTATACCCTATTCATGCATTTGCAAATAAATTATTATTATTATTTCTATAATCATTTCGTATAGGGTGTCAAATGAAAGGAATATAATAATATCACCACATTCTGATGAGTGAAATAAAGAAAATTAGTTTTTCTGTAAACACAAAAACAAAATTTAAAGCCTTTATCTCAGGATTTTCTTTAACTGCTATTTAATTTTATAATTAACTATCTTTTACATTTACTTTCTTAATTACAAGTAAATTTTAATCATGACATCCAAAGATTATAGATATTCAATTCTCTGTATACGAGTTACGCGGCAAAAATAGGAACTGGTAAGAAAAGCGATGACACTTAAGTTTTCTTTACATCTCCCACCCTTGAAGAGAACAATTTTTTATAATTCTTTTATTGTCTAATAATTATAACTGGAGACAGCTTCATAATATGATAAAGATTTAATTTTGCCTTCTCAAATAAAGATAATGTGTTTTTCTGTAAAGACAAAAATTTTATTACCCTTAACAGTTTTACATGTTTTCCACTTTTATTTTAATAAAATAAACAATTTACTTACCTGTAAAGATAAAAAAAAAACAACATTTAAAGCATTAACTTTAGGTGTTTCTTTAACTGCTATTCAAATTTAGAATTCTAATCTATCTTCTACATTAACTTTTTTAATTACAAGTTAATGTCAAACATGACATCCAAAGATTATAGACATTCAATTCTCTGTCTGCGAGTTACGCGGCAAAAATAAAACCGTTAAGAAAAGCGATGACACTATGGTTTTCTTAACATATATATGATGTATATTAATAGATTTTGCTTGCGATTTTGCTTAAATATACCCAAAATTTATTAAATTAAAAAATATATTCATAACAAAACAAACTATTCCTACGACTGCCTCATATTTGGGTCATCGTTGTTATAATATAGCTAGCGCTATAAAATAGATTTCTAGTTTCAAACTTTTTGAGCGTGATTTAGCTGTAGTCTGGTTTTAGCTATTGAACTATTCCGGAATAAAGAAATATGTTATCAATTAGGGAGTTTTATCAAATTATAGTTAGAAAGTTTTCGTAGGACAAAGATAAAAAAAATCTGAATAGTGGCCAACTCTGTATTTACCATTTATTGGATTTGAATAATTCTTTTTGCTCTACTCTATACGCGTGAAAAAGTTTTGATCTATTTCATATAAATATAAATATGTTGCTCAAAAGTCTATGTACATAATGCATTGACTCTCAGGAACTAAGCAACGATGGAGCACAGCTCGTATTTCATAAAAGAGAAGTTCAAAGTTAAAGTTGGAACAAAGAAACATCCCTTTGGTACATTAACACAGAATGCATTCCATTGATTACCTTTTGGCCATGGAAAACGCGAAATTCTCGCGCACCTTTTTAACGTTTCGCCCTTTGAACTTTGAAACGAAGCTTGGTGCTAGGCAAAGTTCAGACGGGGCCAAAAGCCGATTACAATCTGTAATTAGAATGTGGGCGCAATCACGCCCCTGTGCCGTTCGAGACTCAGAGACTATGAATTTATGGAAGACTACTACATACGAAAAGTATGTCAAAATGTATTTAAATAATTTAACTATAGGCGATTGTTGGTGAAAATCATAAATTTGGCTCTGATTCCTGACTCAAGTAATGATCGTTCGATTGACTATCTAACTTACCTTAAAAGAACAAAATCCATTCCTGTTATATTCAAATATCTTTTTATTTATGCAAAATATATTTCATTTAATTAATAAGATTTTTCATTCTTATATATAAAACCACATGTTAATTTTTTTTATACGGTTATATTTTCCAGTGGGTCAAGAATTTTGTTAAATGTCTCTTCGTATAGACAACAATATTAACATTTCTATCATGATTATAGAAAACAGAATATTGAAAGCTTAACTGTTCGCTAAGCTAAAAGTTCGTAAGTGAAAATGCAAAGCGTTCGGGAGCATGTTGCAAAAGACGCCTGAGGTGACACTTTTAGTGCCATGAAAGCCGATATCTCTAAAAAAAGAGGTAGCAACTCGATATGATGCTATAAATGCATGGCCATTTTCCTTGAAAATTCATTGGAGTTTTTATCTGACATCAAACATTTTCTACAATATCTTAGTCAACAGTGGACTGATTTTAGTGAATCTTTGAGTGAGTATATTCCCTGTGATATCTCATAAAAATCACGAGGATCATAATACTGAACAAATAGGAAGGCAATTATCAAATCGAAGATTTTTTTTAAATTTGACGGTTAACATTTATATACGTAATGTCTCGTAATTTAATTTTTCCAATTTTTTTTTTGTAAATCTAGTAAACGGTCGGTGGTAACTTCGTACCAAGAAGAACCGGAAAGAAACACAGAAAGGATTACATTTCCTCTATTTTATTTTATACAGCGAAGTTAAATTGAAAAACGAGATCGTTACCATAACAAAATGGATAAATTAATACGATAATCTAAACATATTCATTAATAACAGACTAACTTAAACAGCGAGGAGCATCAGTTCCTCAGACTTACGCAGAAAGTTTGTAGGATTTGTTAGTTATTATGAAGTCGTTCTTAACATTTTTTTTTTACCAATTGCGGTTATTTCTGAAATTCCAGATCCCACATTTAAAAAGGTAGTTATAATACAATACAAGTTAATTATAATACAAACTCCATGAGTAAATGAGTAGAAGATTGTTAGCACATCAGTTTCGTGGATTCCTGGCTAATGAGATGTAAATGAACTATTTATTGTTGTCTTTAGTTTTGGCGGTTGTGGTACATTTGTTGTTTTGGGTTGTCGAAACACAAGAGCTACTTAACTTGGGATCTGAGCAAACTTTACTTATGGGTCAATATCAAGATATTTAGCGGTTTGCTTATTCAAGTAGGCAAAAATTCTTTTCTTCTTTAGGAAAAAATATTAGTTTTCAGTAATAGTTAAAACAACCTCAACAATATATTTTCAAAATGTTGCCAGAGTGCCGATGAAATATGTGTTACCAGATTTCCTGATTTTGATCCTTTAATTTGATATTCTTGATTAAAGAAAATCTCAGTTATTAAATAAATTACTATTTCGCGATCTTATCATTTAAGTGACAACAGTAATCACCAAGGCTAGTTTATTTAATAGTCAAGTTAATCCATAAATAGTAGAAAGGTGATATTTAAATTTGTCCTTACAAAAAATGCTTAAAAGTCCATCAGTACCATATGTATGCCCGAGATGGAAAGTAGATGATTTTTTCTAGTATATTTAGACAGACAATAAATTGTTAGAAATGATAAAATTCATAAAACTAGTAGGATCTACGAAATATTTATGCTAACTATTCTGATTAATATCTACAAGATCTGGCTAACACAGACGAATTATCATAGATTAATTTCTGATGGCGTAAATAAAATAAAAATCGTACAAACACATCGGCAGTGTTATGCGCTTTGAATACAGAATTCATTTGTTTCGTTCACATATAAATCAGCACGGTCGGACGGTGGCGGCCGGCCATTTGAATTATTGATGCCAATTTGTCCGCGCGACGCGATTGTGACATGAGTTCGGCTCCATCCGCAGTTAGCCGGTTCGATCCGGTTTGGCTACAGCTGTTAGCAGATTATGTTTTTTCGTATAAAACTTGATAAAAAGTTTAGATAGGATTTACAAAGTATCTTTGCTTAAGGAATAACGTCATCGACTTCCATGGGCGATCTTAGTATCAACCCACGCTTGCACGGATTTCAACGGATATTGAATGACACGTACGTACACACTGTTCTTACAACTGTAAAATAAACTTCTAGATATACTTCAATAGGAATCTAGAAGTATGCAGGATAATGACGTTTCGTAAACGGGGGCTAACTGTACAGCGCTGCCTCCAAAACTTATAAAAATCAATAGGTTGAGATGTTTTGGTTGTATTATTAAACATCGTGAAAAGTACTTTATGAGTTCTTTATGAGTGTGTATTCTTCAAACTATTACATTATTTAGCTAAATATTCGTTTGTTATCAAGTCCATTGTATGACGTGCTTATATCATTTTAGTTCTTTTTAAATTTCGAATACAATGCAAGTATCAAATCGATACAATCCTTAGCGAACCTTGCGTACAAAGTGGGCGTTCAACTTTATACTATGAGGAGAATCTTCTTATTTACTAATTTTTTTATTTTAAGTTTAAATGAAGACTCACTTAACTTTCGTTTCATAAAAAAAAAAAAAATTATATAAAAGTTGAAGGCGTATTTATCAAACCAGCGACAAACCTATTTGAACCTCAAAATGTACTAATTGGCCTAAATAGATAGTTCATACTGACAAGAGCGAGTAAGACTCACGCGTAGTATGTTCCGCGAAAATATCACATCATAAAAGCCAATATTTTTACAGTTATCAATAAACACCTATGGAACTGTTTTCTGTTATTTTAAAGGGAATGGACAATTTTCTTAAATATTAACATAACTATTTATTAGAAATATATAAGTAATAAATCCTTTGAAATATATTTGGGACATACCCATAAACTTTCAATTCTATTTTATCTCATTACAAAACTTTTTTAAATGTACGCCACTAAAGCGTTCGCATTGTTTAAATTTATACATTTTTATTGTATGCCCGTCTTTGCATTATTGACTAACATTAACATTATATATATCAAGTGATAGTCTATGTTCTAGCTAGGCAACCCAAATATAAGTAATTTAATTAAGTAGCTAAATCTGCTCAAATAACAGACGAGGATATTTTTCTTAACCATATCGTAACATCATCAGTTTTCATCAGGAATGTGACATATTCATTGAAATATTAGCTTCCTGTTAAAATATAATAAGATAATATTTTAACGAATACGTCACATTTTTGTATAAATTCTAAACACCGCATAACCACAACACAAAACAAAAAAGGCACTCGACATTTCCTATCGAATTACCAATTCTATCCGAGAAACTAAGACAGTTCAGAAGATGTTGGTAACATCAAACACAAATGTTGTATAGTAACAGAATACAACTCGAAAAACTACTAAGTGTCGCGGTCTGTCGGAGAGAGTTTCGAGAACTGTAACTTGGGCCACGTTAGTAGCCTCTGACGTCTGCATTGTTAGGGAACAACATTGGGCACTTTTGTTGACGACAGTTGGACAACTTATATTTGAGATTGGGATGTTTCGTCTTTTTTTTATTTTTCGTAATTGGGTAAGTAGATACAATGATTTGTAGAGTTTTAGGGTTAGAACATAACAGACGGAAGATGCGTCGTTTAGTTGTCAGTCACGGAACATCAGAACTAATAAATACTTCTCGTATACATAACATAGGACCATTGAAATGAGAGCTTCAAGTTGTAAGGTAGTAGCCCGCTCGTTTCCAGCGTGCTTACAGCGGGCAAACCAACCTGCAACTCGCGGTGTGCGAGATTGCACATCGCGAGCGAAGCACGGCTACGCGCGGCTAATATGCGCTGCGCTGCGCTGGCAGCTAGTGGTAATTGACGGCTCGTGTTGCCATTGAGCCGTCTAAATCTGAGTTAATATTATAAATAAATCAGATATAACTTTTATAGTTAATAAAGATAACTACCATAATATATTACGCACTTCACTATCTCAAATTGTTAAAATAAATAGAATACGTTCCACATAAGAAACAATCTGGGTATGTTTACTGAAAAATATATTTATTCACTTGTCAATAGCAGTTGAGCAGCAAATCTGGAAAGAATATGTGATCGACGCAAATCTATAACGGAAATTGATTACACATTTGGATATATTCATTTTTTTTTTTGTAAGTTCTAATATCTCCAATATGTTAATCTACTTTACCGGACGTTATTACTTGTTCATTCTTTAAATTGCGGTATTTACTGTTATTGTCAGCTTTCATTAATATTACAAATGTCGACAGTGTTAATTAAGTTTGTGTTTTTAATAAGAACTATTATCGATAACGGACACTGATATGTATATTATAATCCTTTTTTAGAATTCCGTACCCAAAGGATAAAACGGAAACCCTATTACTAGGATTTCGCAGTCTGTCTGTCTATCTATCATCAGACCCAAAAACCATACCACAAAAATTAGACAGTTGAAATTTTCACAGATGATTTATTTCTATTGCTGCTTTGACAACAAAAACTAAAAACTAGAATAAAATAAATAATAAAGGGGGTTCCCATACAACAAACCAGATTTTTTTGCTCGTTTCTGGTACGGAACCCTTCGTGCGCGAGTCCGACTCGCATTAAGCCAGTTTTTTGAAATTTAACAGAAATAAGAGTGATTTCTTGAAACTGAAGGTTTACCTTTATTTTACTAGTACATTGTATTGCACTATATAGATTGCATTAATCTTAAATACATCAGGACGCTACTTGGTCGCAGCTTTCTAACTCCGACTTAGTAGATGAAAAGAAAGACTTGCTGTCATCAAGTTTTATGATGAGCATGCACTGCTACTTTCTGTTGAATTGAAACATCGACCTTCTCCTTGACCACATAAAATGTCTATTGGAGCAGAAAAATGCAGCGAAAAATAAGTACAAGTGTAAGCCTACCACATCAAACTGGAAAAAGTATGCCAAGATTCGTAATCAATGTAATAAAGTGTGTAGGAATACACGACGCCATTTCATTCATAGTTCAGGTGAAAGCGGTGATCCAGCAAAAGTCTGGGAATTAATAAGATCTTTGGGCATAGGTAAATAACGTTAAGCTCTTAATAATATGGCTTTTAGTCAATAACTTCTAGTGCTGTGGGTAGTGACTGCAACAGCCGGAATATGATCCTACTTATTCGAGATGACTTGCTTCCTATTATTTCACATATCTTTAACTATTCCATTAGCTCGGGTATTTTTCCAATTGCCTGAAAAAAACCCCACATCATCCCTTTACCTAAGAAATCTATGCCTTCATCATTCTCTGACTATAGACGTATTTCCATTCTACCTTTTTTCTCTAAAAGTGCTGGAACGTCTTGTTCATGTCCACTTTCATTTCCAAAAAATCACCTTTTAAGTTCTTTTCAGTCCGAGTTTTACGCTGGTCATGGCAAAACCACAGCCCTAGTCAATGTAACTGATGATATTAGGTCAAGCATGGAGCAAGAAAAAGTCACAATTCTCACACTTCTTGATTTTGGAAATGGAAGTAATACCGTAGAATTTGTCATTTACTTGGCATACTATGTACGTTCAAATAATATATCTCCGGCGGAAATTGGCAGGTTTCATAGAGACACGTCTTAATGCCGACAGCGAATTCATATGGAAGTTTCTTTTTCTATGGAACTATTAGGTAAGCGCTGGTTCATCGTCATCCACCAATCACATATATCGGGTTTAAATAAAAGGATTCTATGACTGTGCTTTAAAGCCGGTCGTTAATGCTTTCTTTGTCCGTAAATTCCTTCGAAAAGCCACAGTATTATGTTTTGGAGTTCGAAATATATGACTGCTGGATCTTTTCTAATAGGTACCTACTGTGATCTTGAGCCCGATCCAGCTTAACTGAAAGGTATTTTGGCTTTCCCATATTAATTATGGTGAACAACATAGCAGCCAGATAGACTCTCCTGCGTGATTCCATTTTTAATATGTTTGACGAGTTCAAAAAAGGTGACATATGTTCTCGACAGGATTTGGAAACAAAAGCGAGCACAAGCATTTTGCACTCTCTGAATGACTCTAGCTGTCTTTTTCACTAAGCATGGGCCATAAACAGTGTCGCAGCAATTAAACTTAGACAATACCAATGACTCACATAATGTAATTCTCAACTGCTCAGACAAGTATTGTCTTAAGTTGTACAACAACTTCAACCTCTAAAAGCTGCTGATGATTTGAAACTTGAAACAAATTTTAGATGGCTGTTAATTGTGAGTCCCAAGCTCTTGGCATTGTCAACCCGTTCCAAATCTGTGTGTCCAAATCTGTGCGGAATCTGTGCAATGTATGCGATATTGTCTTATATTTACATTTTTTTGTAACATTCTCTTTTGAATCTGTTGTTTATGAAAGTACACACATTTTGAAGAAAACTTCTTTTTCTCTCCTAATTATACCGTAACTCGCAAAAGTAACACTATCTTTATGTCTGTTTGGGGTTTTCGACGAACTTATACCTTGCGACCTTACGAGTATAGGAAGGGATTGTAATAGTTACATTATTTTAATAAGTTACATAAGATCACTTTTAAGTTCCAACGTGAATATCAGCTCTTAATAAATGCGTAAAAAATAGACATAACAAAAAGGAAATCATTTCACTACTTTCCTAAATACTTAATTTAACTCATAATTTCACTCATGGCTTATTAATTGTAATCGTTAATTTCACAATATATAATCCCTATCACTGTACATACATGTCTACGTTATTTCTAAGTTATTTTTAGTTTTACATGTTGTTTTCCACTACGTAAAAACGCAAACGAACTAAATAAACAAAATACTCTGGCCATGCAGTTTTTTTTTTGCTCTTAACGCCAGACTAGAGTCAAACCAAAAAAGAGAAGCTGTCGCAAACAGCGAAACAACAAATCCCACGCAACATTGCAAAGAAAATAGAATAGCTACGCGGATTGTTCGCCCGCGGGACGCAATAACCATCATGGCGATAGATAGAGAGCGCGGTTGGACCGCGGTAGATAACAAAATAGTTTTTTCCTTTGCGTTACTAGCAAAGGCACAATCGAACTTCACATATTCTGATTGATTCGGTTGATAAATAAGCCTTGTTTGCTTTTGTATTCGGCTGGAAAAGTAACTTCGTATTTATAGAATGCCGTACCTGAAACAGGAAAACATTTTGTATATATTAAAATATTAATTGTGCGACAGACACCGCTGTAGGGAAGCCTTAAAAACGTTGTCCATCCGTCTGTTCCAGATAATTTTCGTCAATTGAATTGAGTCAATCCAAAGATGGGTGGTGCTTTTTTAAGGGTTCAAATTCGAAATCACTTGTGTCAAATCACTTAGTAAAGAAATACTATTGATTCCATTTTTGTATAAAAATACATAATACGATTGATTGATTATTACGTGTCTCAGATATTCTGTTCCTATATCATTTCGTGACTCACTTTTCTTATGCCACGAAACGTTATTACCAATTCGTGGTTGAGAGGATGCCGCTTTTGAAGTGAATTCGAACACCAGAGTGAATTCGAATTCTGGTTCGGATTTTTTCAAGGCTGTACCAAAGGATATAAACAGCACCCTATTACTAAGACTCCGCTGTCCGTCTGTCTGTCGCCAAGTTATATCTTATTAACCATGATGGCTAGAAAATTGAATCTTTCACAGATGATGTATTTCTGTTGCCGTTACAACAATAAGCACTAATATTAACAGAAACATTTCTAAGGGGGTTCCTTATCTTTTTTTTTTTTTTGTTGAATATTCTTTAAAAAAAGTATTGTATTATAGTATTAGATTGTATTATGGTCCTGAGAACCTTTTGTGTCCTCATTCGACTCACTCTTGGCCTACTTTATTTTTGTTAGTAAATTCGAAAATTAGGAAATAAGTTTTGAATACTAAGTATTCCATCTAATATGTAAAATAAATGAGTTCTTTGCTTAACGATAAATAGCAATATAATATTGTGAATTTCATATTTAATTTATATATCATGCTTGTTTCCAATCAGTCTTGATCGGATGCTAAGTCATGTGGATAATTAGATCATTTTATCTTTTTTATATTTAAATCAAATTTGATTGTGTACGATAGAGCACATCTTTTAATTTTTTTTTATTATTATTAAGAATGTCATGTCATGTTTCGGTTTAGTCTTTAACACTTAGTTTATGCTTCTGTGTTTCGTTCTCGAGATTAGCACATATAGTATTAGCATTATACACTTGTTGTCCTATATACAGAGGCGCCATCTATGCACTGAGGTGAATGATAATGAAAAAAAATAAATAAAAACCGAAGATTTTATTCCGATACTTTCTCCTATTGGGCTACCTTTCTTACTACATTCATATTTACGCCACTGTGCATTTATTATTATTAAATTATCGTGTGAATTTTTAAAAATATCTTAAAGGAAACCATATTCTAGGGATTATATTCTAGATATGATTGTGATTCTAGAAGTTATATAAAACAGAAAATCAAGAAATTAAAAAGAAAATGACAACGGCGCTAATTATCATCATTGTCAGATTCCACACAAATATCGGATATACTTCAAAGTAAATTAGATTATTTTTTTATGCAATCGCACAATTTTCACTTGACGAATTTCTACTTAGATTTATGTTTTTAAAACAACTTAAATTAATATCACAAATTATGGTTGTTGGTGCAACGTTTTGAGTTCACTTTACCTAGCAAAAATTTATACTGTAGTAATAATAATTTTCTCTCGCGTTTTTTTTTCGTACTTCGGATTCACGGTGTTACGACTGAGCAACTTATCCACTATAACAGTACGGTACTTATTATAATATCTATTATTTAACAAGGATTCAGGGTGCAATGTTCAAATTCACCTTACCTGTTGTATCCTCAAAACATTGAGGGAAATAATTGATGATAAAGCTAGGGGTATTTTAGTTGTTCCAGCATGGCTGCAGGCTGTGATAACCTAAAAAACTAATATCTAAGCCACTAGTATTACATTATTCTAAGGAACTTATTGTGTCTTATTCCATTCATCGTCAAATGTACCACCGAATTTCCCTGGTTGTCAGAGTCTTATGAGGGAGTCGTTATTGAGAATAATTGTACCTCCCAGTTCTGTACACATCATGTTGGTGTCTCTTTCAGAAAACTCAACCAAACAATACGACACTTATGGAAAGAAATGATAACTTTTGACATAAAACAAAAAATTGATACGAGGCCCCAATACCACGAAATATTTATTTTTTAACGGACCTTTTTCAATCTGGAAACAGACCAACAGACCTTTTTCTAAACAGTTGTAGATCAGTATTATCTCTTATTTTAGGACGTCATATTATGTATATATATAATATGACGTCCTAAAACAAGAGATAATACATATATATTATAATTCTCTCAATATCTACAAGTTTTAAATGCTAATCTCGAGAAAGAAACACTGATGCATAATTTATGAGTGATTGAACTTGCCTGTAAGTATTTAGTTAAACGTGATTAATCTCACCCTCCCTTATTATTAATAATTTTGATCCTATTCATTGTGAAATATGTGGTCTAATTTACTCTGATTTAAATGAAGTATGGGAGATAGTGCAGTAGGAAAAAGTATCGGAATGCCCTCTTCGGTTTTTATTTTTCATTATCATTCAACTCTGTGCATATATGGCGCCTATGTATGTGGGACTATGTATAATGCTAATCTCTTCCAACGAAACATCTCGCACAATTATAATAGAACTTTACTTAGAGGTTAGTTCGATTAATCATAATTTACATGATTTGAAACACTGGTAAAATTTGTTTCCCTTCCTTCGTCATATAAGTATTATAAATAAGACAGTATAAGTACCATCTTATAATAAAACCAGGACTAAAGTAGTAATTAGTTGCAATGACAAAAGAGAAAACATCAAATTATAGATGTCTTATTTTGATAGTGTAATTGTTTAAATTGTTTGCCTTTTTTAATTTTAACAAAGCATTTTACTTCTCATTGATAAATAATATTCACAATTTCAAGTTTAAATGTAAAAGGTCGCGTTATTTAGTTGACCTTAAATATAAGCGTTTTCGGCATTATACCTACAGGACAATAAAAGTCTCGCAATGATTAATAGTGATGAATTACACATGACACGCCCTACATGTATATGAGAGACCTTAATTTGCCTTTTGAATAATGATACGTGTCGTTATAGATAAGGGAATAATGTAAGAGAGTGCCAGAAAATTATGAAAAAAATTGAGAATACATAAGTGCTTAAGTGTCTTTAATGAATTGAGCTGACATTTTTAGCGAAAATTTTATTAGTTTTACCCTAATTTGGGGTTTTTGTGTAAATTTTCTTTACCCACTATTTATCTTATTCTTTCTTTTACCCTTATAATATGGTGACCATTATCTACAGAATCTATAAATGCCAAAAGTAAAAACTTTGAATTACTACAAGTATATCAATATAATTTATGACTGCTTTCAATAGCTTCTTTCGTTTAAGTTAATTTTGTTTTTTTTTAATTATTAATAAAAAATGGCGGATGACTTAAGTTTACTAGTAGTTAAATATCTAAAAGTTTACTTAATGTACCCGTATATAACCAACATACAGCTTTAGTATTGATACTAATGAGTTTTTATATTTTACGCGCACTACTCATTAAATGAAACTATTTTGATTGGTTTCAGAGCTTTTATTTTTCTTTTCGTGATGTTTCAGACCCTATAAAGATTATGTGTCCACTTAAAACTCTAAACGTCACGAAAACATATAAGGCAAATTTACAAGTAGTTTCATTTAATCAATACTTGTAGTAGTAATAAAAAATATATAAACTTTTTATTTTATTTCTATTATTGGATGGACAACTTTTTACAAAATTACTTTCATGTCTGACAACCACAGCCCTGTTATTTTAATGAATTGTAGATATGCTGAGCACGCATAGAACCAAGATAATAACACTAGATGCTATCGCGTTATAATACCAGTACAAATTGAGCCGGTACACAATTAAACAGCAGACTCTATTAGTCATCAAGTGAATTACCCCCCCTAATTTTGTGGCCGTGTTATCGTACTTTATCGTATTCATGGTTTCTCATAGATGCCAGTTAATAATATAAGGCATACTTTCAATTTGAATATTATTGTGGTGATAAAATTTATGTCTTTATACCTTACAGTTTCGATGTACTTCCTTACTACTTGATGTGATCAATTTTCTTGCCTGAATCTCTCAGGGAATTAAATGGATCCTTTAAAGGGTAACGATTTGTTTAAACGGACGACAATACAACGTATTACAAATTAAAACAATCTAATTACAATAAAAAACTTCAAGTCTCTGCTGTTGTTTTATGAGCTTCAATTAATCGACTTAATATTTGAGCAATGTGTGGAGTACTTATTCCATTATTGTATTAATTTATGTTCCAATCCGCATTGTACCCAGCTTGCAGGGTCATGGCCCATCCTCCTTAACAAGGAAAGCCTGAGCCCTTGCAGTGGGACCATAAAAAGGCTGATGATGATTCATATATGATGATTTGATAAATTAATAAAAATGAATAAATATATGATAAGGCTTTTTCTGTTCTAAAAACAATTATGGGACTGTTTGTAATTATGAATACAAGGTTAGAATTTTAAACAACATGGTATTTCATATATGGTACCTGTTAACTCCCGTAACTAAAACCTCTATTATTCATAAATATAAAGAACATTTACTTATATTTATTGACGTTTCATTAAATCAATGCAATAAGGCACATACCTACTACTTTACTTACATTAAATCAATACTAAAAAAAAACGAAAGGTATACTTGGGTTCTAGACTGCAATCCAGAATATAACTACATTATAATTTATAACATGAAAATACATAAATAATGCACATATGAACTGTTAACTATCAAAATCCCTTAAATTATTTTTTTGCAACTGAAATATATCATCGTTCATATTATTTCTCTTTTGAAAAGAGTTTTCAATGAATTTTTAATATGTTCAGTTTATATAGAATTTAGTGAGTTGTGATGAAAACTGATTGGTAAATTAAGAAAAAAAAAGCAGAAATATATAGCATTTTCAAAAGTACTAGTCTTATTTCATATAATGCCAAACGTTTATTCGATGAGCTAGTGTTGAGTCACGGACTGTTGTTACAATTAACTACTTTAACACGAACTTGAAATACACGCACACCCGTGATAAAATCTAATCGAGAAATAACTGTTGCTGGCATATCAAATTCGTAAGATTCATTAAAACTTTCAAAAGTAACTTTCATTTAATCTGCCATCGGGGTTAGCTTTTATCAATCAAAGATAAGATTGTATAGTCAATGTCTTGAATGAATTTAAATTTTAATCAGTAGTCATAAATAATAAGTAAATTTTAATTTCTTTTTTTATATAGATAGATACATTCCTCCTCTCCTCTATTATATTTCATAAGGAGGAGCTTGATGGTGCGGTGGTTCGCGATTTTGGCCTACGTTTCTAAGGTTAAGCAACTTTAGCGATGACTAGTCATAGGTTGGGCTAAAATATATTATAATCATTATATCGAGCTCCTACATTCTTTGAAAGGCTCAAGCTTTTGGTTCTGATTGCAACCGCAATTGTTTCGATATAACATCATCAAGATCTCCTCTATATTTTAAAAGACTTGTTGAGTCGTTAGTGTAGTCGTTCCGCACTAGTAAGGCATTGTTGATTTGAGCCCGTTCTCCATAATGAAATCAATTCAAGCATTTTGACTCGTGCTTTAGCAACAAGGATCTCAATAAACTGAAGATGATGACGATTTTCCTTAAAAACATCCCGCGGACACTTCAGAGATATTTTAGTAAGGATATAGTTTGGTGATCCAAAATAAATCACTACATATTTATCCTCATTTCATATTTCAATATAAGTGTTATAAGAAATTATCCATTATGTTTAATTATTACGAGAATACATTTAAGTAATTTTACAATAATAAAATAAAACAAATATTGATAATTACGACTAAAAAGAAATCCGATTCTGTTCATCCATAAACTCAAATTAAAGATCGTGAGTCCAAAAGCTGAAAACACAATAAAGCTCCTTAAAAATTTTACCCCGAAACGATTAATCAAAAACATAATGAAATCAATTAATTCATTAAGCTGTGCTAGAATTAAGAATAAAATAAATTGAGTAACAAATTGAACTCGATCTGAGGAGATTAAGCGACAATTAGCTAAAGTTTCGTTCGAACTGATTCTGGTGCGAGAGTGGGTGGTTATTAATTAATGCGAGAAAACTCCTTCGTAGCTTTCGTTTTAGCTGACGAATTGCATTAACAAAGATTAAGAATTTGATAAGTATTATGAAACGGTCTTCGTCTTTTAGTACGTCCCACAGAACAGAAGGATCTAACTTAAATACATTTTACTTTTTTTTACAATTATCAAAAATCACTTCCTTAGCCGAGTGGTTCGCACTCCGGTTTAAAGCTGCTGCTCTGAGATCCAGGATTTGATTATCGTTTTTTTCACTCATTACAAGGTTTATAGAATAATTTTCAAATTTCACAAGGTCTTGAAACAGTCTAGACTGAATACATGATATTGACTTTTGAAATTTACAATGTTTGAATGATGTCAATGAGCCATGACGCTATGTTCGAATTAATATCTTGTTCGTAATTTAACATCTAAGTTTGATATTAAAGCTGAGTATGAAACGTGACTAAAGTTATACTGCAAACGGCAAATCTAATTTCTGGCTAGAACTTAACTTGTTTTAGAAGCAACATATCGCTTAACTTTCAGTACGGTGCGAACATTTATTAATATATCATCCTATTTAAACATGTTATGAACCTGTAAATGAAATTTTAGTTAAGTGCTCATACTTTCCTAAGGTACATATGTACTGTTTAATTTATATGTTCATGACTTCTGCTGTTGTATATTTTTTAAATTCCAGTAATACTATTACATAAAATATTTTTAGCCAATTTCATAAAAAGAGTTTATTATTGTAACGACTTTCTGGCTTTCTTCCTTGCCACAATACGTTGAGTTCAATTAGCATGTCGGCCAAGATACGAATTTTGCTATGTGGTCTTTCTGTAATTGCTACTACAAGTTGTGGGCGTTGTCGTTAGAGCCATAACACAAATTTCGCGTCGTGGCAAATTTTTGTGACAGTGTTTAATGTAATTCTATTTGTAGTATGTCATAATCAAATTAGAGTTACACTCAAGGTCGTAACAGATGGTTAAGATGCTATATTTTCGTATCTTAAGATAGCAAGCGATTCCGAAATAATTATTTCGTACCTTAACCTCAAAATGGTATCTTAAAATATGAAGTTGTTATATATTATCATAATTTGAACCGTGTTAGATAGCTTATGTTTTTTTAAGTTTTTTTAATCTTAAGATATGATCATCTTAACTAAAAAAAAATAAAACAATCCATAATATTATTACAAATGCGAAAGAAACTCTGTGTGTCTGTTACATTTTCACGAAAAAACAACTTAACCAATTTTGTAGCGAAAAAGACTTTAAGGGGATGAATTAAGGGATGAATATTTGAATGACGTATTGTCATCGTGGAACATAAAAACAGGAAACTTTGTATGAGGCATTATATAAGTTAATAAATATTTATACTGGAGTTCTTGACATACCAATCAACGAAGGACAATAATAACTGAAGTCCACGCGTGAGAAGCCGTGGGCGGAAAGCTCTTAGAATATACAGCATGAAATAATAAGTCAAAAATTTATCAAGACACAAATTATATTATTGCCGTGTAGTACCGGTATAGAATTGTACTACCCCTTTTCATCCCGTGGGTGTCGTAAGAGGCGACTAAGGGAAATTTAACCCAAGGAGATGGGCAGCAGCGTCTTCTTGTGCGGGCCACAGAACTGGACCATACTGCGATCGCCAACCCGCTTGCCCAGCGTGGCGATTATGGGCATATCCCCCAAATGAAAAGGCACAAAAGGCCACGGCCCCTAGTTCCCGGCGGCCTCGCTATTCCTGGTCATGGTGGCGACCATGGTAACGGCGAGGCAGGGGGTGCTAAGAATCTCCGGGCTACGGGAGGCCACCACAACCGACTGACCCTGGCGACGTACAACGGACGCACGCTACGGCTTGACTCGCATCTGGCTCAACTTGAGGTGGAGCTTGGAAAGATTAGGTGGCACATATTGGGATTGTGTGAAGTCCGAAGAGAGGGGGAGGATACCATAACCCTCGAATCAGGCCACCTAATGTACTTCCGCGAGGGAGACCAACAATCCCAAGGTGGCGTTGGGTTTCTTGTCAATAAGTCCCTTTCTGACAACGTTGTAGAAATTTCCAGTTTGTCGAACAGGGTGGCGTACCTGATTGTAAAGCTCACTAAGAGGTATAGCCTCAAGGTTGTTCAAGTGTACGCACCGACCTCGACACACTCGGACGATGAAGTGGAGAATATGTACGATGATATATCGAGGGCACTCCACTTCACTACTAAGACCCACTACAGCGTTGTTATGGGGGACTTTAACGCTAAAGTGGGAGTACAAAATTGCGGCGAATCGGTAGTAGGATCCCATGGATTTGGAAGCAGGAATGATAGGGGGCAAATGCTCGTTAACTTCCTCGAACGGGAGGGGCTCTTCCTTATGAACTCGTTCTTTAAGAAACAGCCCCAAAGGAAGTGGACGTGGCAAAGCCCCGACAATGTGACAAAAAATGAGATCGACTTCATTATAACGGACAAAAAGCACGTATTCAGAGATGTCTCCGTGATCAATAGGTTTAACACCGGCAGCGATCACCGACTTGTCCGAGGCTCTCTGAATATCAACTTCAAAGCTGAACGTGTCCGCTTGATGAAGGCCAGGCTCCGACCTACTCCTCTCCAAACCATGATGGAATCTGAAACGTTTCAGTCAAATCTTGAGAACCGATTCGCTGCCATGGAAACCACAATTGACGTTGACGAGAACCTTGAAAATGTGGTTCGAATACTCAGGGAAGAAGGTACGAAATTTTGTAGCATGCAGCGTAAGGGCGGGAAGTCTAAGCTCTCCGATAGAACTTTGGGGCTAATGAAGGAACGACGTGAAAACCCACCTGTCACTTCGTCAGGAAAACGTGCACAAAACCAGGAGATCAGCAAACGCGTACGATATGACCTCCGGTGCTCCAACACTCACGCTATAGAAAGAGCGATCGAGCAAAACAGGGGGTCAAAAGTATTCGTACAATCTCTTGGAAGAAGCCACTTGACGAAGTTGACCACAGCAAGCGGGGAAGTCGTTGCTTCGAAGCCAGCGGTCCTCTCGGAGGTGGAAAATTTCTATGCCCGGTTATACGCTTCGCATGCATCTCGACCTGATCCCGGAAATGAGGATTCTAGAGCCACATTAACACGCCACTACACCGAAGATCTGCCAGAAGTCAGCATTGGCGAAATCGAGATCGCTCTGAGACAGCTTAAAAATGGAAAAGCCCCTGGAGAGGATGGCATTACAACTGAATTATTAAAAGCAGGAGGTAAACCAGTACTGAAGGAGCTCCAAAAGCTTTTTAATGCTGTCCTCTTCGAAGGGAGAACTCCGCAGGCGTGGAGTAGGAGTGTTGTCGTCCTGTTCTTCAAAAAGGGAGACAAAACCCTGCTGAAGAACTATCGACCCATTTCCCTTCTAAGCCACGTCTATAAGCTGTTTTCTAGAGTAGTCACGAACCGTCTTGCGCAAAGACTTGACGAATTCCAACCACCGGAGCAGGCTGGGTTTCGGAGTGGATACGGCACCATAGACCACATCCACACAGTGCGGCAGATTATACAGAAGACTGAAGAGTATAATCAGCCCCTGTGTCTAGCATTTGTGGACTATGAGAAGGCCTTTGACTCGATTGAGATCTGGTCCGTTCTGGAGTCCCTGCAGCGATGCCAAGTCGATTGGCGATACATCCAAGTGATAAGATGTATTTATGAGGCCGCCACCATGACCGTCCAAGTACAGAATCAGCAAACAAGTCCTATACCGTTGCATCGAGGAGTGAGACAAGGAGACGTTATGTCTCCGAAATTGTTTACTAATGCAATGGAGGATATGTTTAAGACGCTGAACTGGAAAGGACGTGGCATCAACATCAATGGCGAGTACATCTCTCACTTGAGATTTGCTGACGACATCGTCATCATGGCAGAAAATCTGCAGGACCTACAACAGATGCTGAATGACCTGGCTGACTCTTCTATGCGCATCGGCCTACGGATGAACTTGGATAAAACCAAGGTCATGTTCAACGAACACGTACTACCGGAACCGATTGCAGTATGCGGTGCCGTTCTCGGAATTGTTCCAAAATATGTATACCTCGGGCAAACATTGCAGTTAGGTAGAAACAACTTCGAGAGCGAGGTAAATAGAAGAGTTCGGCTAGGTTGGGCAGCGTTTGGGAAACTACGTCGAGTCTTTACATCGTCGATCCCGCAGTGCCTAAAGACAAAAGTCTTTAATCAGTGCGTCCTACCCGTTATGACATACGGAGCCGAAACGTGGACACTGACGGCACGGCTGGTCCACAAGTTGAAGGTCGCTCAGCGCGCTATGGAAAGGGCTATGCTCGGCGTTTCTCTGCGGGATCGAATCAAAAATGAGGTGATCCGGCAGAGAACCAAGGTTATCGACATAGCCCACCGGATTAGCAAGCTGAAGTGGCAGTGGGCTGGCCATATTAGCCGCAGAACCGATAACCGTTGGGGTAAACGAGTTCTTGAGTGGAGACCGCGTCTCGGCAAACGTAGTGTAGGACGTCCTCAGGCGCGGTGGAGCGATGATTTGCGCAAGATGGCTGGCAGGAGCTGGATGCGAACAGCCGAAAATCGAAATAGTTGGCGTGCAATTGGGGAGGCCTATGTCCAGCAGTGGACGAATATGGGCTGATGATGATGATGATGATGATGACAAATTATATTCATAATTGATAAATTCATGATTTATTTTACTAATGATGATGAAAGTGCAAGTCATTATAATTAAAACGAAAATTACAAAAATGTTACGACTCTCATTGCAGACGGTGCACCAGTTAGCGGTGACAATAGAAGTGTAAATGAGGTCAAAAGTTGTCAGTGAAGTTACCTTTGCAGCGGAGCAGAGCGCTAAACTGTTGCCATAAATATAAAACTAATGGAGGAGACAATAATGAAAATATGAACTTATTCATAAAAAATTATACGAATTACAGTCGACGACAAATGTATTACGAAATTTAAAAAAAACATGATTGTCTACTCTGGTGTAGCAAGAGAATCTCAACTGATTATTCTAAATAACTTGAAGATTTTACGTTTCACAAGGCAAAAAGCAGTTTTATCGAATTACTATCAACTGATCATTAAAAAACTAAAATCAGAAACAAAAACGTGTTTAAGTGACGTTTAGGTACAGTTTGAGATGTACTTAGTTTAAAAATTCTCAATACAGTAACCGGGTGTAAGTCTTTCTCAAACTTATGATAAACTCTGAAATTATAAAAATAGCAACATTCTCACCCATTTAGTACTTGGAAAATGTGTGTGTACCGCCCGCAAATAAATAAATTAATAAGCAATAACTAAATATCGTAACCACTACCAGCTGCTCCTGGTACTAGTCTCCTCGTGCTTTACACATCCAACTTCAGGAGTTCTTAAACATTGCAGTACTATCCACTCTCTTCTTTTTAATATTAGTATAGATAATTTACGTTTTTACTCTACATTTTAAATTTTAAAACTACATTAGTACATTCTCGTATTTAACGATTCATTTTGCATACAAATAGTTCAAAACTCATTTGCACCTCGTCAAAGTAGAAGTTGAAGTAAACTATTCTATATTTATATCTATATTGCAGTACTATCCACTCTCTTCTTTTTAATATTAGTATAGATAATTTACGTTTTTACTTTACATTTTAAATTTTAAAACTACATTAGTACATTCTCGTATTTAACGATTCATTTTGCATACAAATAGTTCAAAACTCATTTGCACCTCGTCAAAGTAGAAGTTGAAGTAAACTATTCTATATTTATATCATCCTTGACAATGTACGCGTCACAGTGAGTAATTAAATGAACCATGCGGACAACTGGGGACCAAGTTTCTACCGTTTGAATATACGATGCAGTTCGTAAGGCAATCGCTCTCCCCTTTTGTCATTCATAAGTGATTTGAAACTTCGTAGACGCTTATACAATTTCTTGTAAGACCTATATAAGACATGATGATCGTATTAATTGGATAATTTTATTTTGACCTTACTTATCGTTTTCATGTGGTGCATCTTTCATTGCATGAAGTTGGTTACAGTTGTTTTCATACAAAACAGCCAATCCGGTCGCCCTTTTACGGATAAAATGGAATATCGAGATATCAGTAGTTACGACGTAGCTGAAAAACTGGTGATTGACCACAAAATAGTTTTTAAAAAATAACACGTAATTGAAAAAAGCTGGGTACACAAAAAAGTTGGACATTTGGATACCTCACGAGTTCACTGAAAGAAACCTAATGAACCGTGTATTCATTTGTTACTCATTCTTTATTACGGCGTGATGAAACCGAACCATTTTTGAAGAAGCTTATAACTGGTAATGAGAAGTGGCCCAAGTATGACAAGAACGTGCGATAATGGTCGTGGTCAAAGGTCGGTCAGGCTTCACAGACTGTAGTGAAACTCGGGTTAACTCATAACAAGGTGATGCTGTGTGTATGATGGGATTGAAAGCGCATTATTCATTATGAGTTGTAACCGTCAGGCAAGACCATCGATTCTGAACTCTACTGCGGACAACTGATGAGAATAAAACAAGAAGTTAAGAGAAACCGGCTAGTATGAATCAATAGAATGCGTGTGGTTTTTCTTCATGATAATGTTAGACCTCACACATCTTTTGCCATTCAGAATTATTAAAAGAGTTTGGCTGGAAGGTGTTAATGCATCCGTCCTATAGTCTCTTCAGAATTTTTAATGCAGTGTCAGGTTAACATCACGCGATGAGCAAGATGGCAAAAAGTTATCGAAGAAAATGATATCTACATACTTTAGATGTGTAAATGAACTTTATTAAGAAATGTTTTGAATTTTCATATAAATGCGAAGAAGCTTCTTCCCTAACCTACTATTTGTACATAGTGAAATAAATAATAAAACTATGATTTCATATAAAATATCAAAGTTTAAGCTAAAAACTTTAACAGTTAAAAACTAGTGAAAACCGTAACGTCTAATCCAAACTAAAGAAAAAGTATATAAGTATTAATATCAAAATATGGAGAAAGCTGCCTAATATCTCGAACGTCTTCATAACTCTTTTTTATTAATTTTCATACTCAAGCTAAAAATCTCTCATACATCCTGTGTTTTTTATCCAATTTACGTTGACAATGAAACGACCGCAGGATGTATGGTAAGAGCACACATCCCATTTCCACAGGCCGTTTGTACGAAGTATTTTAATATAGTAAATTGAATCGAACAATTTTCGGCTGGCACCACTGTGCGGCAGATGCGAGTGAAGTGTGGCCCGCGTGAGTGAAAACTTTGTTATTTTGTCGTCAGAAATCGAAACAGTATTTTTAGTTAGAAGTGAAAAAAAATATGTTTTTTAATCAAGAAGTTTCATTTAAATTCGTACAAGTTACCAAGAGTAATAAAAAACTTGTAATAAAAAATATTTCTTCTTCCAAGATCCATTAAGCTAACACCGAAATGAATTAAGAAATATAACTAATTTAAAATTTGTTTATTTTGAGTGCTCCTATTATACCACTATTGTATTATACAAGCACTCAAAATAAGTTTTTACTATATTAATTTCAATTGTTTTTATTCATTTCGGTTTCAGTTTTATGGATTTTAGAAGAAGGTATTTTATCATTTTTTTCTTTTAGGCCATTCTACCTAAAAAGTAAGGCTATGCTTTTGTCATGGTTCATATTTAGTAAACATTTGCAGTAAAACTGAATTCATATGCTTTGTAAGATTTTTTATATGTTCATAACCTATGTTATGTTCACCGATTTTTCCGAGAACTGTTGACTTTTTCAAAATTCTTTTTATATTCGGTAGCTTAATGTACTGAGGTGGTCCCATTTCTATATTTTTGAAATCGAATCAGTAGTTTCCTTTTTTATCAGAACAAATATCAAATATCACCTAAGCATTCAGATGACATGTTTACATAGACTAAAAAACGCATTCATTCAAATTCGATGCTTGGGCGAATTAAAGAAAGGCTGACTAGCTTGAGAATTGATTTTTTTATGGTAATAATGGGTAAAGAAAAGAAACTGAAACTGTTCGTATGTTTACCTAAATATAAAATTAAAATTGCTAAATAAAACAAATACATACGCATTTTTGGGTTTCTTAATAAAAGCTTTGACGCTATTACAGGATATAATTTTATATATATATATAATTTATAATTTCTATTTTACTCACATATCTTCATTATTATAATATTTATAAGTATTTAAAAATAAAATTTTCATAACAGAAGTTTTTTTTACGAACTGACATTCAAAAAGAGCATATTTGATTAGTCAAAATTTCAAATTACGAAAGATGAATAATAAAAAGAAATGATGTTGAATATCAAAGAAAAAAGTTTGCATGATGAAACCTAGGACGAAATAAACGATGGTACTGCACACCGTTACAAAAATACATTCATTTACCCCCGGTTTCAATAACCAAAAAACTATCCGTTTTTGCTACCATCCGTAGCGTTTCCTACCGATGGTAGCAAAAAAGTGTTTCGTAGGCAAAATAACCGTTCGTAGGCAAAATGTATGAAAATGGCGCAAAAAACTGTGTTTCAATAAAAAAATCTATCCGTCGGTAGAGCTGTCAAACTTACTATCCGTAGCTTATCTGTCAAATTTGCCTACCGGCCATTTTTCGTCGGTTATCGTAAAAATATTTATATATGACACGTTTTCCCTTGTTAATTAATAGAAAAATGACAGTTTTTCATTAAAAAATAATATTGTAGAAGAGCTTAATGTGTTTTGTGGTTCCAATTAGAAGAATTTAAGTTGTAATCATGCCAATATTTATACCTTTAAGGGCTCATACTACCAATTAATCATTGCTCCAGATGCTTTCTACAATATGTTTCTGTTGAAAAACTTGATGATTTACCTCTATATAATTATGAAAAACCTTGTTCTGATGAAACTGAAACACGTTACATTAGTTTATACCCTTTAGTTTTTATTAAACACTGATATTGATTTAATTTTTAATAAACCCAATTAATGATTAAACGAACTTACCAAGTGAAGTTCTATCATAATTATACGAAGCGCCTCGTTCGAAGAGATTAGTATTTATTTGATTAGATTATATTACTAGTAGTATCGCATATGTGTCACTACTCCGGCACTATAGTTGAGATTTCTTTGCATTTGCTTTTTTTTTTTTTTTTTTATTACGAGGGTAGTTCTCATCTTCTTAGTCGATACCGTTCCCTGCCATCTTCATTAAGTTTAGAGATAGATCTGGTTTATTGATGTATTTCCGGAGAACTTAGTATTGGGAATAATGTTCACAGGGTTGGGCGGGTTTACTAATCTCTTCGAACGAGGCGCTTCGTATAATTATGATAGAACTTCACTTGGTAAGTTCGTTTAATCATTAATTATACTTCGCGCCTCGTTCTCGAGATTAGTATTTATTTGATTAGATTATATTACTAGTAGACTTTGAGAGTGTTGAAAATAGATTTAGGAAATATCATCAATAAATGACGATAACTTGCTTTTTATATATATAAGTATTTATTAATTATTAACAAAAAAAGAACATAAAGAGAATTGTTCAATTTTGGCTTTTGGTGGACAAGCTAATAAGTAAAAAATATGTAAACAGTAAATTATTATTAAAACTGAAAGAAAAATTATTTTTAATACTCTCGTCATGGGAAACTAAACATTAAAAATATCACATAAAAAAGTATTTTTTGGATTCGGATGTGTTTTGTTAACATATTTCACTGTGTTTCCATATCAATAAATGTTATTGAAGTACTATTACTAATAGTATCGATTAATCGATAAGTTTTAACTTTAATAAAAATAAAAGTAATTAAAGTATTTATATATTAATACATATACATTAGGTAATCTTTTGCAATATCATGTATCATATATATTAAAAACATAAGAAATAATCCTTTTCGGTTAGATATATAAGTTAATTTACACAAACTATTGATTACTTTTTAATTGATTAATAATTCTTATAGGGCAGCACCATTCCACTTTTGTCAACAAAGACATTTGAGTGATAATGATAATTCTTACGTTTTGATTTTGTTGTTACTTTCGACCAATTTATTTATTAACCTCTCGAAATGATGACCCGGCTATACCTATGGACACCAAACCAAGCACAAGTAGAGGACATCGTCGGCAGCTTTGTATAAATTGTGAAAGATCTATATTACGTACTAGATCACATCTGCAAAAAATATCCGTCAAAGAAACACATTAGTAATATAATTATTAATTGGATATCCCCACGACAGGTAGGATTATAGTTATATTTATTTATTTTGATTATTTTACCATAATTAAGCTTCCTGTATGACAAGTAAAACATTAATATATCGCTGCCCTATCGTTTAAGTAACATTTTGTTGACAAATAATTTAATATTATATAATACTCTTTAGGTGTATGGCAGATCCATATCGCGTCTGTTATCCATGTTAGCAGCAAGCAGATATAATATTCTGGAACCTATACAGATCATTACCGGATTATAAAAGAGCACTTGATTCACAAGTATATTGTTTTGTTCCTGGTTGCGACTCACCACAGCGACTGACCATTCCCACATGGTATCAGGTAAAATTGTTTATTATTTTTGCCTTATTATTGTAAAAATAGTGAAACTAGTTTGTGAGCTTTGTGCCTCTTATCCTTACTTATATCATAAACTAGAAACATTTGATTGTTAGTTGAGCTTGTTAACAAACTTCGAAACTACAAGACTGATGTAAAAAAAAAATCCTTTTACTTAAGGGAAGCTACATCTTTCATCAGGATGATATAGGCTACTATTTACATGTGCGAAGGCGTGGGAATACTGTACCTGTAGTTCAATATTTAATGTTAATTTATTTTTCAATAGTAATGTACAAATGTACTGGATAGGTGTTTTAAAATAGTTCTTAGACGCAGATGTAAATGTGAGTTTACAGCCACTCCAAGCCGAAGAGTTGTTCTCGAGGGTGAGCACAAATTAGGAGAATAGTTGTGTTTGACTGCAAGCACACGTCATGAGAGGCCATGGAAGGTTTAACGATAAGGACATCATGTGACCAACTTATATAAATGTAGCTGCTTTTTTGACCACCCGAATGCCAGCCTCCAGCTGAAGACAAACTGTATGAGCAGTGTAACTTATTTATTAAGTGATCATGTAAAGTCTATTCTTATAAATAAGTGTATTTAGAAGTACTGTCTTTTGCTTGTAGAATTGTATTGTCAAATTACAGGTAAATATGTGTAAATCTACAATTTTTTTATTTAACCATCTCTGCTTCTTATTTCTAACCTTAAGACATGAAATATTGAAAAATAATGTTTTTTATAACTGTAGATAATGTCCACTCAAAGTGAAAGTGCCCATACAAACTGAACAATTCCTTTTGACATTTATTTCCATTCTAAATTATAGTATAGGTAGTAATTACGAAATTTTGATACACTGATTTATTTATTTAATGGTCAATAATTGATTGGGCTAATGATGTACAACCATGATTATGAATAGGCCTGTTGTAAAATTGTGCGAACACGGTAGAGTTGCCAGCCCGCAGTATTACGGATCGCACTGACGGCTTTTTTAATACCTATAAACAGAGCATCAGATTTTATTAAGGGAGTTTGTCTCATTAATATAACATAGTAGTGTTTTTGCTGGACACACATTTGGCCTACTATTGAAAAATGGTAGATAAAGTATTGGTTTCTCACGACCTGGTTTTGAGTCTTAATAATTTGTGGTATTTTAATAACAACCTGACTGTGAGATATGTGTATGTTTTTGATTTCGATTTTTGACAACGTTTGCATTCTATGTGCTGTAGTTAATGCCAGTAAGGTTAATGTCTTTTTAGTCAATTGCTCTAACGTTAGGTCCTCATTTGGGAACCATTGGCTTATCTGATCTAAAACGCAATTCGTATCCCATGTAAAGTTATACTTTGGAAGGGGTGGTTGAAGACGAAACACACCCTTAAGAATCTCTGAACTCTGTCATCTTTACCTATGTGTGATCCTAATAAAAAAGATATGGCAGATCTGCATGAATTCAATGTACCTAATTGACCACCATCGTTAAACAACACAGTAAGGAAGTAAATAACGGTAGGGACTGAAGCTGTAAATACGTCAATGGAATTATTATTGCAAAAGGTCCACCATTTTTTTTTTTTTTTTTTTTAATATACGTCATATTGACTGAGTGAATTAGGGATAATGAGGCTAACATTATATCCAAGGAGGAAGTTGGTAAGCTCCTTCTTGATAAGGCGTTCCTGGTAAGGTTGCTGCCACCAGGGTAATCGATTCGTGAATCCTTCGGGAATGTATTCAGTAGCGACGTCGTCCCTGTGTTTGAGACGGTGGCGGGCGGCGGTGGTGGTGGCGGCAGCGGTTGCGGCCGCGGCCACTACCTTGGGGAGGTAATCTGCGCGGGAATGCAGGCTCGCGACTCCTCTGCGATGGGCCTGGTTGCCTGTACGCCGGCCCGGGAGCTTTCCCGTTTAACTGATTCTGATTAGATATTTTTTGCCGTTTACTTATATTTTTTGTAGAAGGGTCAGCCTTTAATTCGATTCCAGACTTGTTTATTGATTTTGCTGTCATAAGAGTTTCAGTCAATGTTTCGCCGAATAAAAATGAATCGATCTTTTTTAATGAAAACATTATAAAGTTTCTTCTAGTAACTGAATCGCTATGTTGAATATCGCACAGTAAACGACTGCGGTCCATTAGCTAAAGCAGTTATTCTTTATCCTTTTCCTTAGAGTTAAGATGAGTAATAATTATTTCTCCAAGACAAGCAATAGCACTGGCCATTTGCGTTTGTTTACCCTCTATGTCTTTGTCCCTCTTAAGAGTATTTTCAAGTATGGCAGCCTTGATTTCAGGGTTAAGTTTTGGAGCACTAATAAGAGAGCAATTAGCAGCAATTGGGTACTTCGCTATCAGCTCCTTACGGATATCCTTATTAAGCCCCTCTATGGTAATATGAGTTAGTCGACAAGCGAGTCATGTGGTTATACCGAGCTTCTCTAAGTGCGAAGGATCTTCGCCGAGAATTTCAAGGACATCGGTGTCCAGATCATTTTCGTTATGGACCCCTTCTTGGGGCCGTAACTTTGACTCGACAGGTGGTTCGTTAAAGGTCGTCGCGTCGACACAGTCATCCTCAGTGTATAGTATAAGTTTTGAATGTCACTGATACCAATCATGGATTGTGGATCATCGTCATAATGAGGTTGTTCTAATAACCAATCACTCGGCACCATAGGTGGGGTGGCAGAAAGATAAGAAAATCGTTTGAGATTTTCATTCATATTATGACTATGATGATCATAGTCATCCATAAAAGTATGCGACGAATCAACCCCAACGGCAGTTCAGGTGCATACTTTTTGTTTTAACGTAAATACGTTATAGTCTGATAGGTACGATATGTACAATAGCACTTTTAGATAACGATAGTTATCTTGTCAAAGTTAGGTAGATCCCCAATGGATTGAACGCTAACTGATTTATTGAATGCGTTGAATAAGCCCCAATGACTTTTCTGATTGCATTCCGTACCAATAAATTCGGGCACATGTCACTAACTGAACTTTCCTTATCACATATTTTTTGTTCTAATTTACGCATTTTCTTTTGAGGATGTTTTAACTCTTCTTCACATGTTCTAACTTTCGTACGTTTCGGCATTTTAACGATCTGTTATACACGTTATTGGGAATACGACCGGAGCAGTCGGGCACTATAAAGCGAATGAAGATGGCAGGGAACGGTATCGACTAAGAAGATGAGAACTACCCTCGTAATAAAAAAAAAAAAAAAAAGCAAATGCAAAGAAATCTCAACTATAGTGCCGGAGTAGTGACACATATGCGATACTACTAGTAATATAATCTAATCAAATAAATACTAATCTCGAGAACGAGGCGCGAAGTATAATTTGGATATAACTTATTTATTTTACAATGAAAAACGTTTCATGAAAAACTACATAATTTTTACATTATTCCATTGCCTATTTCTTCGTTTGTTTTACGATTTGATACAATTATTCCACTTTTTCTAATAATTATTCATTTATCATCCTATGTCAATAGATCACAATTGTTCACTGTCAATTTCAATAATTTTATCTTGCAAATTCAATATGTATTTGTAATATATACAAATCACTTTATACAATAAAAAATTTATAATAAAGGTGACTTCTGTATAAATTTCCCGCTAAGCTTCTACGGAACATAAATCAACTTTACTTTTTGGCATAATTAAAGGCAAAGGGATATAATACATACAACTTAGTCCAGAGTGAAAAAATCACATAAAGGTTCACTTGGCCGTTTCAAATGCTTTTTTTTTGGGGCAAAAATTGAAATATCTTAGAAAATGGTGAGGTTCGTAAGAGTGACACGTTCGCGTTCTTGTACCTACTAAATTGACAAAACACTGTTCATACCCATGCACCGTCCCATTACAATGAACTGTGTATTGGTCACGTTTATTTATATTCAGAAATTTAATTCGATATAAAAAAAAACTTATATAAATTAATGATGTTATTTCAGGGTTTTTATTTTTGCAAATAACAATACAGATGTAAGATGTATAGTCTTATTTTTAATCGACTTCAACGAAAGGAAGATTCAATACACTTGAATTAGAAACTAATTCTGTATAAAAATTTGGGAAAAAAAAAGTAAGATTTGTTGACATTAGCCTATAGGAATTTCATTACTTTTTCAATTTTAAGTAGGTACTATGAATTGTAAATCAATCTTCTATATATATAAAAGAAAGTCGGGTTTGTTACAACACTTATAACTCGAGATCTGCTGGACCAATGTTCATGGTTTTTGATTTGTTGGATTTGTCTCCGCCCCGAATAGCAGGATACATCTTAAAAATAATGAAAAATTGACGAATGCGTTATTGAAAAAATGCGCTATTTTCCCTAAATGTTGTTTAGTTTCGGAGCTGTCAATCTTTTTTGTCAAAATGTGTAATTAATGATTGACATTTATGCATGCGTTCATAAACTATTTAAAATGGATGAATAAACTATTATGTGTATTGTTTTTTTTTAAAGATTGAAAAATATTACGCGTGCGTTCAGAAATGTGTAATGAATACTCAATCATTTCAATAAATTTTTGAACTCCTTGGATGTGCCTGGTTTACCACCGCACAATTTACAACTGAAGGTTGGCTCGGTAGTCATCATGCTTAGAAATTTAAACTAACCAAAACTGTGCAATGGAACACGTTTGCTGATAAGAAAACTGATGAGCAATATGATTCACGCGTCGATACTTAAAGGAAAATTTAAAGATGAGGAAGTTCTTATTCCAAGGATTCCGATGATCCCAACAGATATGCCCTTTGAGTTTAAACGAATTCAATTCCCGATTCGTCTTGCTTTCGCCATGACGATCAACAAATCACAGAGCCAATCCTTGACTATTTGTGGCCTCAATCTAGAAAATGTGTGTTTTTCTCATGGTCAGACATGTGTTTGAAATACTTAATTATTATTATTTTTTTAATTTTTATTCTCATTCTGTATGTATTCATCATCATTCATCATAATAAAATACTTTTATATATTTTGTATCATTGTATTACGTTCATCGAAGCCTAAATTAGTTCAGCTAAAAGGTAACACGACATTCATTGACTGTTAGGCGGTACGAAGTTAGCCGGGTCAGCTAGTATCGGATAAAATACTTGTACAGTAGTAGTCCCGATGAAACTGAATTTAAAACAGTATTTTCTTAATGATATTAAGTAAAATCGTCGTGGTAGATTATACAACGTTTTGGCAGTAGCATCACACTTTTGTCTACAGAGTCTATTTACATTCGCCGAAGCAGCCAGCGATGTAATCAAAAACGGGCGGGGACGTCGCAATGTTGCATTATGGTAATTAGACCCGACAGCTAAATAGAGCTGTGAAATTTTAGACGTCCTCGCGGTGAAGTTAGAAATTAGGAACATGTGAGCGCTTCATTCAAACGTCAGAATCCTATTATATACTTAATATGGTACTAATTTTTATCAAATTTAGTTCAAACTTTATGTTTCTTTTACCTTACTTACAATTCACTCGTATATTACTTACTAGCATAAACTTAATAAACATAATATATCTATGTTTACATGTCTATTAAAGTCAGTCAGGTACTGATAAGATCGAGGCCTTTCCCTATGAAAAGTAACAAGGAGAACAGGTGTGCAACTGCACACAGGCTTATTGCAGGGAGGGGAACTATTGCAGATGCTACCAATGCATAGTTTGTTTGCCATATGAAGAACGGGGATACTCCAGATATAAATTATTTGGTTGTCGTCTGATGTCTTTTGCAAATGTATACTATAAGATAAAACTAAAAAAAATATTTTTTAATATGATTTTAACAATAACCGCAATGAAAAACTTGTATACCGAAAGTCTCTCTCCGCAGTCATCGGAGGGTAAATCTATTCATATACAGTTTATTAATTTTAATAATATATTATGTTTATAATAATATGTTTTCCAATGACATATACCTACAATGCAAAATAATATTAGTTAAATCGAGAAGAATTTAATTGTCCTTGCCTTAATCTGTTAATATGGTATCATGTGGAACAATATGATTCAAAAATATTGTGGTCTTTTTTAATTAGACAAAACGCCCCTTTTTTGGCAAATTAGACTAGACTGTTGAACTACATTATTTACATCGATCGTTGCCTTAATCCGGCTAAAGAAAATTGAGTACAAGGAAACCCAAGATTGGGCCATTTATCTTTATAAATCTGCTAGAAATATCTATACTCGATACGAAATCACGGCAGGAGTACTGGACCATTAACGTCAGTGCGTATAAAAGTTTCAGTCGGGGCTGTGACTTATGGTTTCAGGATACGAATTAATCCGGGAAAGCCGATATTACAAAAGTTCGAAGTAGCTTATTATATCGCATGGTAGCCGTTATAGTAATAAGATCTATTTTTATAACGAAGTATATCGGAATAAAAGCAGGCTTGTTTTAATTAGTTTGATGAAAATGAAACGGGGAACATTCGAATTTTAAATTCTTTATAAGAAATACAAAGTGGAATATTAAAGTTTGCATATATTTGAGTTAATAAAATAATTCCAAAAGCAGCGTAATTAAAAATCGAAGCAATGTTTTCTAAATATACAATACACGTATTCCCATATGCATCGAACGCCTAGCGATCAGAGCGCGAGAGTGGTAACTCGGCATTATGCTAATTGCCGTTGCCTAAATAAAGCCGGCTGCGAAATATGAGGACCGGCTCCCGGACAAATTACCGCTACTCCGGCTAATAAACATGGTAATACCGTCCCGAACAATTCGTAGTTACAGCAGGCATGGTTATTGTTTCATGCATTTTAGTTGCATTGCGCATGTATGAATGGAGATATTACGCTATCGCGAGTGGCTCGGCTATTATTTGGACTACATTATGCGGGCTATTATCTACAAACCTTTTTGCTTTTGCATTCTAAAAATCGCCAACATTTCTTATATCAATTATCTAATCTGTAAATTATTTAAGTAAATATATTTTAATACTTTATTACGTTCTATACAAATGTGTATGATAGAGCTTTCGCATTATAAATCACTGGTGGTTTTTTTTTATATAGCTTTAATTTGATCCGACATTTTTATCAACAAAATAACAAAATACAATTATGCCAATTTCTATATGTATATTTCATTATGATGTGATATACAATTATGTTGATTTCTACACGTATATTCCAATAGGATGTAATAGAATAAACTCAAATTGTGTTGATATTATAACCGGAAAATTATACTCTCATCCTAACCACTCTATGAAAAGAACAAAACTGTGTCTATTTAAATCACATAGACCATTGCGAGTAATTATTAAAATCTTTCTGAATATATAAGTAAGTAGTTATTTAATATACCGCTATAAATACAACTGAACGAGAAACACAATATTTAGTTGTGTTAATATGAAACAATCCATAATTCAGATTGATTACTCTATTCTTGGATTCCCGGGCTGTTCCATACATATTAAATTTGTGGCAATGATCTGTGCAAAGTAATTTGGCAACGTAACAAATGTTATTCCCGTTCCCATAGCCAATTTCCGTTCGCTATGCAAATTGAAACGAACCGAATAATTGATTATAGTTGTTCTTGAATATCAGACAGCTACGATTAAAATCGATTAGTTAAGGCACCGGTATGCTACTTTCGCGGGATTTTCAATCGAATTTAATGCCTTTCTCTAATTGTATAAATAAATTTGAAAAATATTAGGTTACATTAAACGAACACGATAACACAAGAAAACAACCAAATAATATTTTATAATTAGTACGTGAATTTAAAATATCTTAAACCCTATTGTACCATTTAATCGCGCTGGTCAAAAATATTCTTGACAAAAACCATTTTATTAGTTTTTTTTTGTTTTCTTATTATATGCATAAAATTGGCATATAAGATAAAACAGTCGAATACAACAAGACCTACAATTTAAGCCTAATATGTGTTTGGTAACATTTGTACAATATTTTTGCTTTTGACCGGTTCATTCATTATTTTTTTTGACACAGAATATGTGAGAGGCAGTATCAGTCTGTACAACCAAGGTCGTTACTCTTTATCGTCGCCTTAAGAATAATTTTCACGATCTCTCGATATACAATTATATAAATATATATTTGTATATAATTAATAATATAAAGATAAAGTAACCTAAATGCCTTACATAAATGTTGATAAAATATATGCAGTACGGTACACAATGGCACATGATCAATTGCCGTACATGATATAAAATACTATTAAAAAAAGTCAAAGGAAGAGCCCCAAATTTGTGCGAGTCCAGCTTGCTACCTAAGATAATTTGTTAATATTTTTTGCACGCAAAGCAGTATGAACGCAAAATTAATTAATTAATATTACTCTACATTCAATAGACATTACATGAAAGAAAAAATATATAAAATCTACGTCAGAGATCGTATACACATCAAATAATTCACAATGTACATAGTGTGTTATAATTATGTGTATATGTTGATTTAAAACTTATCATAAAAAGCTGTTTAATACTATTTATGTAAACCGTGTAACGGGTATCAAATGGAATGCTTCTCTGAAAATGTTATGTTGTGATAAAATAACAGTTAATTATCAAAAACCTGTTATTTTAAAATGTTTAATAAAGTTTATCATTATTATTTATTTAAATAAAAATACTTATAACGAAATAATATTTCTATTTCAAGTCTACAAACGAAAATTCAACAATGAACTCAGGGTGAATAGTAATCACTACCTATTTTGATACAAACCTGTAAGGTAAACGCTTTTCAAGCGTAAATTATTTGATTGTCCTCCGAATCGGTGCGAAGGTCACAAGAACCTGTTTCCGGTTCACTGGATACGGGAAAGTCTAAAAGAAGTATTACATTTTCTGATATGATGGAATATTCTAAACTGATTTCTGTCACTATACTTCTACGTGTATGTGTTCAGTAATTTTCATCAGCGCAAATGTTTTGTTTATTAATGATATAAATAGAGAAAATTATTTAAGTGCCCGCCCAAAGTCGACCTTGAAATTTCAATATAGTTATGATTTTACTATCGAAACATTGAATGTAGAACAAAATCTAAAATAAAAAGCAAACTAAAAGTTTTTATTCTGTTTATTTAATTTGTCGTTTTACTAATAAACCCTAGTATATTATTAAAAAAAAATAACACATTTCCATACCAGACTATCACGACTCTCTTCTTAAATTAATTTTATAAAAATGTGATATATAAGATTGTAGCAATCACATTATTTTAAATTTCAGACGTCATGTCGTTATTTTTTATCTCACTCAATATGATTGTTTTCGATTTCCCTTGAGTTGTATTTTTTTATTTTGTTCATGACAACTGAAAAGAAAACATTTTATAACTATAATAAGTCAAGGACCAAAAAAACTGTTTCGTTACATTATTGACCCTGAGATGATATGCAATGTCAAAATAAATATTTTTCTATAAATATTTCTTATTGTTGAAGTTGAAGCTCGATAGGAAATTGGTTATTGGTTACGTTCGGTCGGCAATGTGGAGGTTAAGTATTTTTTTATAAAATAGGATGGATAACCAAAAAATCTTTTTCTTGAGCTCCTCCGACTTTGGAAGTCTCGGCTGCCTCCATAGTCGTAAATAGTCACCAGTCCACACTGGTCCAGCATAGTGACTTATAGATCGTTATTTCTGTTTGCTTTCTTCGTTTCATAGAAAACCTGTGCCTATCTAATACAATGACACAGGGACGTTGCCGATATAACATGTATTTATGTTTTTTATGTATGTTCACAGATATTTTCGTCAACTGTCCACCGATTTTAAAATTTGTTTTATTCGACAGCTTTATGGATCGAGTCTCATTTAAAATTTATCGAAATTGAATATGTAGTTTTCCTTTTATAACACAACCAAATACTCTTTCCAACAGATATCATATAAATATTAAAATGATATGTTATGTTATGACATAGCCTATTTCAGCTAAAAACAAAAGATTGCAAATTTAGAATCATTCAAAATCTGAAAGGAAGATTTTCTATGCTCAATGAGTATGTATACCTTACTCTTTGATGTTTATTTTTGATGAAAGTCATAGATAGTAGGCCTCAATGAGTAAAGTATATATATATATATATAAGGAGTAGGTATGTTCATCGATTTCTTCTTGAATTGTAAATCAAGTTCTTTCAAACTAGCTATTTCCCTGCTACTTCGCCTGCATTAATTATAGCCAATATCTTCAGGTCCAATACTTTTAGGGCCTATTCAAAGCAAACAAACAAGCAATCTAATCTTTCCTGTTAAATATATGAACATATATTGGAAAAAATTATGTCGAGCAATTAAACAAAATTTCCTATTCTTAGACTCACTACGTTGATTATTTGTTTCACCGCGTGGTTCCCAGGTAAATAGTATAAAAAGAAGCCTATATGTTAACTCGAGTTAAGAATTATCCGTATACTAGACATCAAAATCCGTTCAGAAGTTTTTGCGTATAAGAGTAACAATCATACATATATCGATACATCCTCAGATACTTGCATTTATAATATTAGTAGATTATTAGAATTGCTATTAATTTTGAATCGGATGCACCAGTTGTATCATGCGATCAGTTTTTTACAATCTAGCTGACATTTCAATATTTTTAAAATATCAAAGCAGGCACTACCATTAAGGACTGAATTTTGTTAAAAGCAGTAATAAAAGTGATATTATCGTGATGACATTTGTTTGATGAAATATGTATTTTCCTACAAAGAATCTGTTCATTTATCATTATTGGTTCTGAGAGCGAAGCTAGAAGTAGCGTTATTTCAATATTAAACGCATAAAGTATTGTGTGTCGAAAAAACGTTACCATTTCTTCTGAAAATAAATTTGAAATTTAAATATCTTCTCTGTTAAACCTTAATTGAAAAAGAAAATATACTTTCAATAAATTTTTGTCAAGTTGATTATTTATAAAATGAAAAAATCATATAAGTTAAATTCTATAGATGTAATAAAGCAAGATATCTTTTATACAAAAACAAAAGCTCGAAGGAAAGTGAGCGAATTACGTTTCGTTAAGTTATTATGCCTGATATTTGGATATCACCACAGTTATTTTAGTTTAAAAACGATAAGTTTGCTATACAAATTTTGTGCTCTCGCAATTCCAACCTTAATATCTTGTTACATTGCCATATACTTTACCTCATTTAAACGAATCGTAACAATACCAGTCACCATTGAATATATAATTTATGTTATCTGTTCGATCGTTAACAACGACAATTATGTTGAAGATTATTATTATTACGTACACTTTATTGATAAAACTGGTTTGAAAAAATTTTCTAAACTGAAGAAATATCTCATACTTTTTGCAATATCCTCATGTGTACTGAAGGTGATATTCAATATATATGTTATTAAGAGTATGTCGCGTTTTGATATTAAATTCTTATTCCTGACATTTTTTGTTGAGCTGGCCAATGATGTAGGACTTTATCAAATAACAATGGTATACGCCCTTCTGTTATGTCGATTGAAATTGTTTAAAGAAACAATAGAAAGTCAATCTGTCAATTCTAAAAATTGCTTTGGGACGAAGTATTTTATACATATTTATGTAACCATTTATGATGGGTTTCATCCATTGGAAATATTTACTAAATGTTTGGTAAGTTTTGTGTTACTCAAGTAGGGAGAACGGGACTGGTTCTAACTTGGTAAGAATTAACTAAATTATTTCCATCACACCTTAAAGCCGCAATCATAGTATATACCTGTATGGACCTATTACGAATGGAATTCTTTTTTAAAGAGGAGATATTATCAATTCAATTGTTTTTTTTTATTTATTTGAATATTCCACCACATCTTCGTTAACATTGGATCGATATTGACGAATCGTTTTGTTTTAATGAAAGGGTATAAAATAGATTATTGTTATGTACTACATTTATATTATAAAGTCACTCTGATGTCATATAGTTGTGAAGAAGTAACAGAGTGTAAAAAGCGCGATTTTGTTGCAATACGGTTGTTACTACTTTATTCAACATTGAAACGATACTATTTAAACTATACACAACTGACTTAATTTATTGCCCCCCGTATTTGATTTTGTTTTCTAATAACTAACACTATAAATACTTTTAGTAAAAAAAAAAGATCTAGTTCCGCTCTCCTCTAGTCAGTTTTGAGGAGTAAATAAATAAACGTAATCTCATCAGATGACATCTTACTGAAGCGGGCCAAAGGATGGCGCATTTGGAGTATGGGTGATGCGTTTATAGTGTGGGTGGCGCATTTGTAGTATGGGTTGTGCATTTGTAGTATGTGTGGTGTATTTTTAGTATGGGTGGCGCATTTGTAGTATGGATGGTGCACTTGTAGTATGGGTGGCCCATTTGTAGTATGGGTGGCGCATTTGTATTATGGGTGGTGCATTTGTAGTATGGGTGGTGCATTTATAGTATGGGTGGTACATTTATAGTAGTTGGTGGCATATTGTTGACCTCGATGGTGCAGCAGTTTTGGTACTGAGACATGTGCTTAATTCCATTTATTTGCTGAATATATCCAATAATTCTATTATGTAAGCGTGTTTATTTTCGTTCCAGTTATTATGTACTTGGTGCTTAAAAGTGGGGAGAATTATTGGTAATCTTTATTACATTACTTTCGAGTATTTGGTATGTTATATTTTTAATAATTTGAAATGGTAATTTATGTGATTATGAAATGAGCATAATTTATTTGACTAGAATAAAGATTATTCCTTTTCCAGAGTAGTAAAAAATTATTTTTCAATATGTATGCGATTAATATATCTCATATAATTGTTTTTGTGCCTTTCACTATAGTACAATTGATAGAAAACGAGGTAAAAAAAATTGAAATAGTGATTATGAATAAACTTATCGTCACAACAAGTGAGTAAGAATTTTCATTACAAAATCATTTACATACGTTAGGTATTACATATTCTATCTCCGTATATTATACATAAGGTATTTAGTAAATTAGAGATATGATAAATATTTTCAATCTGGCTTGTTCGTTTACTATTTTTTAATTAATATATAATTCTTAATGCTATTGGACTTTCAAAAATAATTGAACAATGTTTTTTTTTTATGAAGTCGGACCATTTAAAGCAAAGCCAGACAAGCCATATCCGCATTCTAATAAATTTTTGAATTTATTAACCACCTTGTAATTTTTATCGATTATTAAGAGACGGTTTTAAAAATACAAATATGTTTCATATTTTAGATGAAAGGGAGAGATCAGAAATTTACCAGTTACTTCATTGCATGAGGAGCCAGCCATTCAAATTTACTGTATTTGGCTTGATACCGTTAAATATGCGCCTATTCATAACGACAGCTTCGCTATTTGCTACATACATGATTGTACTATTTCAATTTACAAAGATCTAAAGAATGCATGGAAATCTTTTGGATGTACACGAAAAGGATTCTGTATCTGATACTTGTAGAATGTCATTCCGTGTTAGTAATATTAATTAATGTAGATTACTACGTGAATTGACCTAGATGTTATGTTACTTTAATATAATGATTACCGTTGCATATAAAATAGATAATTGTTTGTCACTCTTATGGAATCTTTAATAAACCCAAAATTAAATGTAATATTTATTATTGTTACTGTTTAAATAAAGATATCGATTTGTGTGCTGCTCGATCATACAAGTTTCTCGATCGATCATCCTTAATATGTTGCTATATTTTGTAGATTAGTTCATAAAAGCTAAAAGTTGCACTCCGTCTCATTTTCAAAGTAGCTGACGAATTTTTAAAAACTAGTGTAGCTGAACACATTTAGCTCGAGAGGTCATGAATAGATGAGTAGCCATAACAGAAGCCTGGTTACAGATTGGAAAAGGTTCAAGGATGGTCCCATAAATCCCATTGGTGAGTACGCGTTGGATAAGTGGAGTTTATTTCCGAAGATTTAGAAGGACGGAGTTAGAACTAAGTTCGTGTCTTTCTAACAGACGAACGACATAGGTGAATCGCAGTAGGGATGTGCTAATTTATAAGTATTACGTTTAGAATAATTATGAAATATATGAAAAAATATTAAAATACTATTAAAGAATATAATATGCTTAACTAATATAGAAAACTGTCAATAACGTAAGTTCTCTTTATCGTGTATCTTATTTTATTTTATTGTAGTCATAATTAGTAATAAAACATAGACAATGACTCAAATGTGTTTAATTAGCAAACAATTCCAACTTTTCACGTATTTTAAATTATCTTATAGGAAAATATTTGATGATTCAATCTGCTCAACGTCTTGCAATTGCACGTGCAACAAATATTACGAGCAGCGTTTTATGTATGTAATTGTAAACGACCACAGCGGCGTATACATTCACCGTAGTTGTGGTTTGTGGCGAATTGTTTACATTTGAATTACTTATATAATTCCTTTTTTACCACTAAATAAATTATTCTATACTGCCAAAGGAAAAAATATCGTTAGCCTTTTATCGATAACGTCTAGCACTAAATTGGCGGGATGTGTTCGACAAGTTACCGTCTTGAAAAATATGTTGGGACACGATATTGATAACTTCTTTGTTAAAGGACGCCTTTATTTCTTAGTGTTTATTTCTATATATAATTCCTTTTTTACCACTAAATAAATTACTTTATACTGCCAAAGGAAAAAATATCGTAAGCCTTTTATCGACAACGTCCAGCACTAAATTGGCGGGATGTGTTCGACAAGTTACCGTCTCGAACTAAAATATGTAGCGACACGATATTGAAAACTTCTTTGTTAAAAGACGCCTTTATTTCTTAGTGAGAAGACATTCATTCGTTTCCATCCATCCAAAATTAACGAAGCTTCACCTAATATATTTTGTGATAAATATTCAGTTTAAAATAAGAGATAAAAAAGATATTCGCACAAATTATTATTTTGTTTATGAGTAAAATTGGGTCGGTGCATATCTAACAAAAGATGTGTCGCTTCTTTTTGGTTACAAAACATTATTCATTATTAATATTCTCACTACCAGTACTCAGACCTTTCCTATGGATGAAATAGAATCATCCACCATGGACCATGATCCACCACGCGGCGACGACTGCAGTTGCAGCCGGGAACGACTGCTTAATTTGCCTTCTGAAGCACGGAAGAACTCGAGATAATATATTTTAACAACTTTATCGCAGATTGAGCGCACTTACGACTACGTCATCAAGCTCTTCGCGAAACATCATAACTGACAAATTATATGATATGACGTTCGACCTTACGAAAATTCCACCGTCGATTAACGCGGTCGTTCTTCTGTTAGGCGCATTACAAATATTCGTTCATATTTGCACTTATCCTAATATGATCAGTTTTATTTCCTTGTATTGCGTTGCATTTCTAGGACTTTTCCGTATACTAGTATAGTATTATACTATTGTAAGCACATTTGTATTTGTTGGTAACCCAAACACAATAAATTATAGGCGTACAGGAATCAATCTATGATTTTCGATCATAGTTATATACTTGGTTCAATTGAATATTCCAAGAATCGCAAATATACGCTACCTCTGAACTGTAATTGATGTTTCTAAGCAACAGGCGAGTATTCATATTACAAATATTTATTTATTTATTCTTTATGCACAAAAGTACATAGGCAGACTTAATGCAAGAGTTATTTTCTGCCAATCAACCTTAGGGTAATGTGGAAAAGAATACGTAGTTAGGTGCACAATCACAAGCAAAATAACAAAAAATGTATAGATTATATTAGAAAAGCTAATTAATATACGAATAAATAAATAATACTTTAAAATACATACAATATAATATACATAGAAACATACATAAATATAAATACAATATATTAAATACATACATACACGATTAACAATTAAAGGAATATGCATGCTCTAAAAAATTCCCGAGTAACTTCGTTTTAAACGCATACCGACTGGTAGACATTTTTAGGTCTACAAAAAGTGAGTTCCATAGGAGAATAGACTTAATAAAGGAAGAATGAACTACAAAGTGATGAGAAGGACACATGGTCAAGGGATTAGAAGCAGAACGTAGATCTTTAGAATGATTTATGGACAAGTATTGAAAGGGAGTTTGGGGAAATTGGGGATTAAGATAAGAAGGAGCATTAGATGAGTCTAGAAATGATAAAAAGGTGGCTGCCGAATGAGCATACATTTGAGTAAAGATCAGTATTCAGACATGGCATACTTTGTAAACGTATGTAAATGAATCGAATGCAGTTGTTTAGACGACGGTCAAGTATATTAAGTAGATCAATAATGAAATATATTAAGGTATGCATAAGCACTGCCTTGATGTTAGTAGGTCATGCGGAAAAGAGCTCGTAGCACTTTAGTAACTTTTTTCGAAACGTTTGCTACTTGGGCATTCCATTTTAGTTACCGTTGATAAATAGCCCAAGATCCTTCACATTTTAGCTAAACATCAGCGAAGACCAAAGCACGGAGACAACAACATAGCCTGGCATTTAGTGGGGTTGCCAGCAACACCAAACTTTTCCAACCAGCACTTTGTAGACAAACTGCGAAAATTGTTGGTGAACACAAGTTCTTTCGATAAGACTGGAAGGATGGAGCCCATCTCTCACTGAATTGGTTAGGATAAGTTGGATTAAGAACTTTAAGAAGATGACGGACATAGGCTTTACTCCAAAGAGAATGGGAAATTCCAGAAATAAGGGAGAAATCTATTATTATGTGTTACTGCAGGGAGTAAGTGATCCAAGATTAAAATTATCATGAGACGACTAATGTTGTCACACCAATATATTATCTAATTTACAACAAATTCTTACATTGAAACGGTAATTTGTAACACAATTTATGCATTGCATAGATAAGTAGGTACAAAAATTAGCAACTTAGTTAAACTCGTTCGGAAGCTTCATATATTTCTTTTATATAAAATTAGTTGTTTCCTGCGACAGCGTAAATTATAGCTAATACCTCGTATGATATAGCTATCCGTAGATGAAAAAAATTATAAAACTGGTCTAGTAGTTTCGGAGCCTATTCAATGCAAACAAACAATTAAATCTTCCCTCTTTATGACAAGAATGCGCACATTCTGTTTAAATAGAAAAAAAAAATAAGAGTTTGGTAAATTATTAGGACCACTTGTACATCGTGTCGTGTGTTCGATCAGATACTCACTCAGGAAAAGATTGGCACTCCTAAATATATAAAAAAAAAAACTAGTTATTCGAAAACTTTCCCATGGCGTATATTTTTCCCACGTTACACTAAGTTTTATTCATACAATATTTCAAAATGTAAATAACGTAATATTTAATATATAACCACGAAGATCATGTTCGTTGATCGAAAAATTATAATTGATGTTGAATTGAATTTGATGACACACAATTTATTACCCTTTTTGTACAAAATTAACTTTTGTTTTTCAAATATGGTTAAGCGAATTGGTAAGATAGCTTCATTTTATATATTTTAATAAATCTCTATTCACTAAACCCAACTTTACACATAAAATCCACAAATCCATTCAGATGTTCGTTCATAAACATAGGTTAACATCAGTTTACACAAGGCTTTAACCGGTTTTATGTAGATATTGCGGCACCATCTTGCCAACCAGGCAAAACACGCATAGATCAACCCCATTTCGGTTGTATTAAAAAGTTATGGATATTTTTTATAAACAGGTAGAATTTTTAGTATACATCTCTTCTAGGATTCAAGATTTTATGCTGATGTGATAATGTTATCCTTATTAAAAGTATACAACATTTTAATTTGTCGTTTCGTGCAAAGCCTTGGATAAACAAAAACGCATACATTACAATTCTAAATTGCCATTGTATAAACGTCCATTAAGGTTTAATGACGACTTTAATCTCTAATTAATGTTCTAAATTTGAAATTTTGTATCAGTTTTATCGCTTTAAAATAATGTCAATTTTAATAGAAGTTTGTGTGAATGGGGTTTAGTATTTTCTCTGTTCTAAATTGCAGTATTGGTTTTAGTATTTGTAATAATCCAAATAAAAAGCATCGTCTATCTCTACGTGGTATTCAAATAGCTGAATGAAAGCACGTTGTTATAATATTTTAGCTTTATTAGTTTATTGTTACGTGTTTAAGTATAATTTATGTATCATTGGATAGGTACTTTTTTGACGTAGTTAGTTTATATTTTCTAGCGAGTTTGAAGAGATATCAATATTACATATTTTCTTTTATGTAATAATGGATGCTGGTTTTTGCATAATTTTATGTCTTGATAATAAAAAAATCATACTAAAACTTTTTTTTTTATATTGATTAGTTTAATACCATATTATAAATATCAGTTTTTATTTTTTTAGAATTGTTACAAAAATTAGAACCAGAAGCGGATATTAAAAACCTTTTAGACAGCAGCTCGGTAGCGCAGTGGATAAGCGCCGCGACCTGCCAAAAAATATTATCTCTCCATGCTCCGGAAGGCTTGTTAAGCCGTTGTACCCGGCTCCATATGCAGTCGTTAATACCCTCTAATCCGCATTGAGTCAGCGTGGATGATCGTTGCCTATCCTTCATAACCATCCACAAGGAAAGTCTGAGCTAAAAGAACTGATGATGATTCACTTACGATGATTTGATAAATTAATTAGAATTAATAAATATATTACAAGGCTGTTTCTGTACTAAAAATAATTGTGGGACTGTTTATAATTACGAATAAAAGTTAAGAATATTTATATATCGTTACTTTCCCTCTAGTTTTCATAAAAAAATACAATATGGACCATTTAAATCCCGTAAGTGTAACTAGTATTATTACAGTGAATACATAATTTTATTCTGTACAGCTCGATATACAAGAAATAAAAACGATCCCCTACAGAAAAGTTTAAATAGATCACAGAAATTAATAACTTGGTATGGACAAATGGACTTTATTGGTCATCCACTCAATTTCAAAATTTGAATAAATGAATGTTATATTTTGCTCATACCACAATGATGCATATTGATAAGTATTGAATGTGTTAATGACTTAGCAGTAGGTACATTATTCATTTAGTTAATAAGTTATTTGGCAGTGTAACACCACTAGCCGAACTAGGATAACCCATTTCTAAGGCAGCGGCTTCCCCTACCACTGTATTAATGTTTTTATAAAAAAAAAAGATTTACCTAATCTTTAATGTAATAGCAGTATTAAAGTTAGAAGGAATGACTTTCGCAGTGGTTAGAGCAGTCGCACGGTTTAGGAAATGTCATGGGTTCAAGGTTCATCTCAGAGTACCTGGGGCATTTTTCATTAAGAATATTTTCCAGTATAGCATTGTGAATGCAAAATCGATCAAACAAAATAAATGTAGATATTGATTTATTTAAAGAATTTTTTTTTTATATAACTTTACACATCCGCCATAATGATTATTTCTTTAAAATATATAGTGTCACTCTGCATTCTGTTACATTTCTGATGATGCCCTCTTTATACATTCATATCCATTCAATCTTCCAATCTTTATGGCGGAATAAAGAATCTCACATACATACACAGAGTAACCCTAAACACAATACACTCCTTTTTTGAGCCATTATGTAAAAAAATATCGCTTCCACTAGTTAGGGAAGTCTCACTAGCATAAAGGTTGAAATTTAAAGTTCAATGTTCTCACGGAATAATCATTAACAAGGGCTTTCAGAAATTTCACCGGGTGATCTTATGCGGAGAAGCGTCGCATCATAACATCAAAAGTTTCAACAAAAGACTCCAGCGCCAATGGCAACGGCGAAAATGAAGATAGCATCAGCCATTAACACTCGAGGTTGGAGGTCCTTTGAACTATACGTGTCAGAGTTTTGACAGGGAAACTAGTTATTTTGGAACTTCACGATATACGAGGTGAGATTATAATTATGAGACTTCGTGTTGCCGCAATGTAAGCGATATGAATAAAGCTTTTTTATGAGAAACTCAAGCTCTGTAGTTAGCAATTATCGAGTCTAGTAGCTTTTACATAATCGGTAATAGAATATAATTTTTTTTTCTATTTGTGTAGACGATTTTTTAACTAACTAACAATTCGTAATAGATAATGATTTCTCATATTAAAAAGTAGTTTTATTTAATTAATATTATAATCTAACAATTTTTACCTTATTATCGTTGTTAGAAAATGTTTCTAAAAGTTTACAACAGCAGTTTGAGCAACATTATGTTTAACAGTAACAATAGCGGTACAAGACTATGTCCATGTGTCATAAACTCTTATTTATTTTATATAGTAACACACATTGCATGTTAAAAAAGATCTCTTTTTTATATGAGCTTCATTGTAAGTTAATCAGTCTACAGAGAATGTTGTAATGTTGTAGTGTACTATATATTTAGAAGTGTAAATAACTTTTGTCAACGTAAATGTTATACATATTTAAGAATTCTCCTAAGGAAAATATTCTTCGGAAAAATATTGTGAATAACATCTTCATCTAGGGACTATAAAAACAAGAACGTAAAAGATATACGTAGACATATGGTATGACAAGCTTGATCACCTGTGTTGCTATGGAAGTACTTACGCTGCTCCCGAGCGAGGTGTAACCCAAATTACTTTATGCCTTCGTACGACTGTATTGTTAGCCAGTCTCAGTAAAAGAGAAATGCCCAAATTATATTTGATATTTCAAAATTTATTTTGCTCGTAAAATTGGAATTGAAATAATAGTTTGTAATTCGAAATTTTGAAAGCTTAAATTACAAGCGCATTAAGCTATTAAACATGCTGTAGTAAAAATATTTTTACTTTTCTGAAAATTGATGAAAGTCTGTAGTAGCAAAAAGTAACAAGTCCTTGAAAAATTCGTCGATCTTGTCTTGTAAGGTCCTTTTGTAGCTCAGTGGTTAGAGCAGTCGCCCGGATTGGGAAAGGTCCCATCTCAGAGTGCCAGGGACAAAGTGGATTTTTTAAGCATTTTTCATTAGAAAACCTTCTGACGATTTTATCATTTGATTCAATAACTTTCTTTTCGTGTTCCGTGATACAGAGAGTACAGAAACCAGCTGTTTATTGTTACAACTGTAGTGTTACTGTAGTCTTCTTCATATTTTATCAATGGCTTATCGTCGCATTTCGCACAATTCTGCCAATGTCAAGTGAATAAATTAATTTCTACGTGTAAAATGAAAATGTAAAATATACAATTAATCAGAAACCCTCCATTCTGCATTACACCTGATAGGTTAAGATCCGTTTTCCCAGTGTTCTATATATAAATAAAGAAAGCCTGAGCCCCAGGAGTGGAGACTATGCTAATATTATAAGGAGGTAATGTTTCTAAATTTGTATGTTTATTTGAATTATTTCACCTACGGCAAATTCGCGGTTACGGCAATGCTAATTAAATAATATAATGCTATCTTATCTTAAACGGTAATTGTGTTTTGTGAGTAAGGTGCAAATATAGTCGACGTCTTAAACTCGAACATAACGATATCATATTATTTAACAATCTCATTAATTACAAAAACGGAAGAAGTAAGTAATGTTTGTGTACAGCATACACTATTTAACATAACAAACACCAGGTCTTTTGTAATACAGGAATGAAGATATTGCACACCATCCGAAGTACTATACATACCGTCCTCGTCCGCCCCTTTCGTGTAACGACGCTTGCTTACTGCAGTAAGTATGTGAGCAGCTTAATAGTTTTACTGTAAATTTATGCTGTGACGACACTGAAATAACATTCATTGAGATACGTAGCTTATTGAAGCAAGTGATCTTGAATCTTTTATGGAGACTGGAGAATCGATCGAAAGACTTTAAATATTTAATCTTTTTAGTGATTTTCCAGCTTCCATATGCAGTGTGGGGATTGATTGGTGTTTTAATTATATTTTAGTATCGATAAAAAGTTTTGTTGCGAAGTGCAGTTTCACAGAACATCGCGTCTAACGTCTAATCTCTTACTTAGTTTATAATCAAGTGAAGAAATTGAACAGCTGCAACAAAATATTTCGAGCAAAACGTGGAGCATTATTTATTTTCTTTATACTAAGCGACCGAAACCATTATTCTGAGAAACATAATCATATGAACGGAAATACATATTCTTAAGCATTCATGCTGAACACATTTTTGTCCATGACTATAATAAATAACTTCAAATATTCATTAATTTGATATTCTAGAGGTCCAGGAATTTCAATAAATAATGTGGTTACATGTTAACCTAGAGCTTTCGTTACATAAATCCTAAAATCCTTCGCATACGGAACCTAAAACGTAAATACTATTTACAGATTATAATTTTAATAAAAAAGCAATATAGAACCGAATAAAAAAAATCTAAAGAATAACTCCTAAAACCTTTATTATCAGGGCGATTAGCCGATAAGGCTTGTACCACACCGTCTATAGAGGCAACTACACGTCAGTGTAGAGAGTGGTTAACTGCGCCCGCCCCTTTCATGTTACAAGCTCTACGATGCACCTAAGGAGGAATGTGAGCGCCATAATAGAGATTCATGTCTATTATTATAGCTAGGCCGTTTAGGTCAGTCATTATGTCTTATTGTGACTATTTGATGATTTAGCTTACTCAGCTAATCTTAAAGCTTTTTTATAATTGAAAGTAACTGGTATTCATTTCTTTTTATGAAAATATTTTTAAATAACGCTGTTATGCATAGTCTTTACTATCATGCATCTCGGAAACTTTTACAAAATTATATAGAAATGCCGGAATCTAGGAAAACTATTGAGGAAATAACATTTTTTCGTATCAAATCATTAATTATTTCAACTGTTAACTTTGAATCAAATTAAATTTAAAATTTTAGTTGATCTATCTATTTTGTAATAAGGTAGCTTATTATCCGACGGTATTTCATTTTAATTACTTATAAAATCATAACTGCATAATATAGTACCACGCACCAAAGTATTAAACATAGATATTATAATGAAAATTCCGCCTGGCAAAATTCCCTCCAATCAACTCACCTTTCTTGTCATCTAATAAATAATTCAGTTATTAATTTATTGATTTTCATTTTTACTTATAATATTGTATCATTAACGTTTTTCAATAAAATACTAATAATGCTAACACGTCCTTGAAATCAGATTTGAGAAATTCGACAAATATTTCAGAAACCTCCTCATTAATTTGTATTCACTTACGTCATACGTACATATTATATAATAATCTAATTTGGCTTAAGCTTCATGTAATTACGTCTGGATCTTACCTTTAACCATATGGAAGGTAAGTGTCGGGGTGGCTTTCATGTGTCTGTCGGTTACGTTTTCATAAGATTGTGGTATAGAGGATCATTATGTTGCGAATGTAATTATAATTAATAGTTTATAAACATAATTAAGCTTACGAGAACAAAGTACACAGAACAGCACATCACATTATAGTAAATTGACAAATAGATTTCATTTAATTTTCGATTGATTTCACGTTTAAGTACATTGAATGTAGAGTCAATCATGGAAATTTGACACTTTATGCTGCTATATGTACTTCAGAATAATTATGAAATAAGTTTTTTTTGTTTGTTAACAGTATCAAATACATTAGTTGCGTTGCGTGGATTTCTTTTAACTGTTTTTTTTTTATATGAATGTTTGATTTGCTATCTTTTCTAAATCTATTTAATAATATTTTGCCAATAAGTTATTTTTAAGAAATACTTGCTGAATAACTTTAAATGTCGTTGTACGATATTAAGCTGGGTTTGAAGACTCACCGCAAGTGATCCTTTACCGCCACGGGTTCCGAGGGCTAGGTTCTGGAAAGGGGTGCGTCGACGCAGTTACCAGTGAAGATATCATACACGGTATATAATCCACAGGCACTGATCCACCGTTCTTCCGAAATGTCCTTATTCTCAATACCACGAACAATTCACCAAGCTCAATCAAAAATTAGATGCGCGCCGTTAGCAATTTGAATTCACAGTAAAAACTGTCACCCAAAGATCAAGGAGATTTGGAACGAAGACAGTTAATCGCCTTGCCCATAGACAATCAAAAATTTACCCACAGTTATGTTGTCTTTTATGGCTAATTATTACTAATCATCTGTTTCGTTACCGAACAGTCATAAATGAATAAAGTTGCTTAACGTCCTTGCTTTTCACATTAAAAATGTCACATAACGTCACATCTTTATATGTTTTCTATATAGTTGTAACGTAGCAAATTCAAGCAAAAAAAAAGTATTTAATATTTTTCTATTAATAAATTTATTTTTATTTACCCAGATGTAGACCCTATTAGAGCCAAGTTAAATATATTTAAATAATAAATCTTTTTTTTTGCTATCAACAAAAGTATGCAGACACTAGCAGGAAATATTCTGTCTCCCTTCTTAAAAATTCGCGTGGTTATGTCGCGGGCGACACATGTTTTGCCTTTATTTGTTGATACATTTGAATTAGTCATTTTAAATAATTTATATATAGGTATATACCTCGTGTGTTCATAAGTTTTGAGACAAACTTTTTACTGAAAAAATGAAATAAAATGTTACTGGCTGTTATCTTTTTACCTATTTTGATTTTGGAACGTTTACTTCTATTTTATTTATATTGCAAATTCATTTTTTAATATTTTATCCTGATGGAGGGAACGAAACAATTACGTGCAACTGTCATTTTGCTATTTAAGGCGGAAAAGAAACCGATGCAGATTTTCCGTGAGCTGAAAATTTTCCTGTAAGCCGTAACTTCGTCTATTACACAATACAGCGGTACAAAGTTCTCTGAAAGATCGCCAAAGGAGTGGTCGGCCACGCTCTGTGAGGACGCCTGCGGACATCAAAATCATCCGAGAGCGACTTTACTGCAGACTAATATTTTGCACTAATATTTCATTGAACAGAATACTGAAATATGATCTTAAGGTAAAGGCCTATAGCCCTAGAAAAGTTCACTTTTTCATCGTCGTAAGTTACGACGCGAACGTTGTTCATTCCTGCTGAGGAGACATGATGCCAGGATGATACTATTCACCGACAAGAAAATTTTTACTATCGATGAAGAGTTCAACCGACAAAGCGATAAAGTGTACTCTAAAAATAGCAAGGATGTCCCAGCTTCTGTACGGAATGTCTCGCGCACTCATCATCCGGCTAGTGTGATTGGAGTTTCGTATGAAGGTGTCACTCCACTCCATTTTTGCAAACAAGGTATCAAGGTGAAAGCCAAGAATTTTCAGAGTGATATTTTAGAGCCTGTGGTGATACCCCTGTCTGATACGTTATTTTACAATAAGAATAAGAATATTTTTATTGACATTTACACCATAACATTACAATAACAAAAACAAAAGCCAGAAAATAACTAACAATATTCACATTTAAAACTATATATAAATCAGTGTTTATATTGTGAGAAGGCCGATTAGGATTCTGTCTCAGCTAATGTTGCTAATATGTTTTATCACAGCACCGATGCTGATATTATGTCAGGACCTATGTACTGACGTATTAGTTGTATGTGAGTGCTATATACTGTGTGTGTGTTTATGTATATGTAAATGCGTTCTATTTAAAAACTAGTTATAACTGTAACATATACATATATAGTTTGTGTATACATGTTAAAATATAAAGTATGGGTACATAAACATATGTAGATATAACAAAAGTAAATACATATAAAATATTACTACAATACACAAATACATATTACGTGAAATAAGAAACATACAAGTATATAGTATTAAAGTAAAAATATAATATAGTCATTAACATGGCTGTATGGATTTAATCACATTCTACTTGGTATCGCATCAAAGGTATCGATTCCTTCCGCGTATTCATGTCATTGTGACCAAAGAGTAGCAAATGTGGCACGATAAAAAATGTGCTGCCACGTATTAATATTATTTATTATTTCAATTAGACCGGGTTATACTACATTTCATATTCATTACAAAAAGTTTATAACAGACATAGAACATGGATAATCAATAAGGTTAAATTGTGTTCAATGAAAATAAATGTTTTATTGTTAATTATTATCTATTTAATGGTTACTGAAAATTTTAGAAATATATGTGCAACTTTTATTTCATCTCAAAACACGAGGTAATTTTATAAATGATTAAAATTTTAAAAATAACGTAAACGTAAGTTTTACGTAAGTGACAACGGCCTTATCTTCTACTTTATCTTCATGTAATTCAGACAACAAAATAGAATGTCGTAGGTTTTGATAAGAATAATTTAAGGAATGTATAAAGATTTAAAAAAAACTTCAATCTATACTCGATAGACTACTAACTAGCTATCATTTATTAAACTGACGATTTATTCATTTAATTTTGATTCATCTCTATGTTTTTAATTATTAGTAATAAAAAAAAATTGTATTTTAATTATCAATTTGATAATTCATTACTGAATCTATATCAAAAAACCAGTCGAATTGAATTAATTCTACAGTCATTAACTTGACAGATAAATTGCTAATTTAATTAACTGGAGATCAGATAACGTGGAAGTAGTGTATTCAACAACAGCGACGAGTTATCGTTGCTAAGTTTATTTCTGTGTCTGCTTCACAATGCGACGCTACTTCTCCCGAACCCTCGCTCTTCTCGTGCATTCATGCAGCGGTCAGACAAAGATTTTCTTTATCTGATCGGTCCATCGGTCTCTTGGGTAATCTGCCGCGCGATCTGGTGCACTCAACCTTTCCTGGCATCTATGGATTCGCCTCCACGTCATGTTATATATCCTATGAAATTGAGAACACGAGCCCGCACTGTGCTTGACAATCTTTGTTTGATGCGCAGCTCACGAAGAATGGACTCATTGGTTCGGAATTCCGTCCATGATATACCGAGCATTCTTCTCCAGCACCACATCTCATGAGCATCAATCCGTTTTTTCTAACTTTCCCGGACAGTTCATGTTTCAGCAGCATAGAAGAATATGGAGAATACGAGAGCCTTAACAAGTTGTGTTTTTGTGGCTTTGGTAATATTTCGATCCCTCCATATTTTCCTCAGCCTGTCCATAGCTGACCTAGGAATTGCCATTCACCTCCACCATCACCATCCTCACCGAGGCCGTTCCATGTTTGTAGAGGTACCTGAGCAGTGACACTAGGTGTTTTGGATTGCTCTTGGATATGCGCGAGTTTACCCTAAAGCTTCGGCCATTTGACCGAATCAAAAGCCTTTGAGAAATCCACCAAATAAACATATGTAAGTTTATTGAATTCCGGGACTCTTTTCTTCAATCTGGCGAACATTCGAAATCTGCTCATATATGCCCCTGCCTTTAATACAACCAGCCTGCTCGGTTGAGATTTCTTTAGATAAGTAGGACTTCAAGCGCTCATTAATTATATGCAGAATGATTTTGCTAGCATGGAGAATCAAAGCGATTAGACGATAATTGCTGCAAGTTCTAGTGGAACCCTTCTTGTGTAATGGTATAAATATTATATGTGCCTAGTTCCGCGGTCAAACGCCGGTCTTCCAGATATTATAACACAATGCATGGAACATCCACACTCCATTCCCTCCTAATACCTTAATGGTTTCTATAGGGATACAGTCTCTCCCTGTCGCTTTACCATTCTTGTGGTTGTTTATCGCCGACCATACTTCATTCTTTAATATGTCAGGCTCCATTTCATCATTATAAGGTATGGTTGGTGGAAAACATTGCGACTATGGATCGTGAAATAGAGACTGGCAATATTCCCTCCAAGTTTCCGAGATAGAATCTCATTCAGTTACCATCTCTCCTCGAGCATTTTCCACAGCCCAAATTTATAGCGGATTTTACGACGAAGGTCTCCGGATTCATGTCTACCAGCATGGGTCTCAACCTCCGCGCAGGTTTTTTGGAGGTGAGTATTCTTATCCCGTCTGCACGCCTCCTGTATGCGCGCCGATTTCTCATTTGGTATTCTTACATCATTGCGGGAAGCTTTCTGTAATCTCCTTTCAGCGCGTTTATCTTTTCAGCGCGTCGAATGCTCACGGTAGATCCAGTAGTATGCTTTCCATGCGTTGCCTGGTGTCCTACACCTACATGGCCGGTAGCCCATTTGTCACGCCGGACACAGGACGGCGCCGGTTGCTAAACGGGTCGCATGGCCTCTTATTTCTCTTTGACTGTACAAACATAACGACTTTATGACGATGATAGTTCAGTGGTTTCCCCTTGCCTTCTGCACCAAACATTTCAGAAGCTTTTTGGACTCCTAGCCTCTTCCAACTGATTGCCCGGTCAGGAGTATGGATATCCCGCCATTTACTCGATCGCCAAAGCCTCGTCCATTATCTTGCAGGGAGCACCATGAAGTGATAACACGCCACTCCGCCGCCATTCTAACGCATGCAGGTAAGGTTGACAATAGGGCTGGATGAGATCTTAGTTCTATGCTCGCCCTACCTTCTTATTGTACACCATAATTTATTAACATGACAATAGATAGAGTTTAGTACCAGAATGATCGCTATCACGTATATCATGTCATGATTGATATATTGGTAGCAATCCATTTTTTAAAGAAAGAAGACCATTACAATTAATAGTACAATCACCAGCCTTTTCGGTAAAGAGTAATTTCTTCCAAATAACCGTAGGTTAGACTGAACTATAACATAGATGGGCAGTAGATACTTATTACAAGGCAAGAAAACATGATGATATATTTATATATGCAAAAACATAGTAGTGCACAGGATAGCAATTGTTACTGACAAATATCACTATATGGTTTCAAAGGAAAAAGAAGTAAAAATACTAACATCTATCTGGAGGCACGGGAGTGCCCCCGACCAAGTCGAACGCGAAGCAAACACTGCCATCCTTTTCTGGAACCGTTTCGTCGTATTTTCACAACTTATAATAAACTAGATCACTTAACGATTTTATTTGACGGGATTTGTCGATTTCAATTGTAAATGAATGAATGATAAATTATATAATTATTAGAAGTTAAAGAATGAAATTGCCGTTTTATTGAAATAGGTTCCTTGTGAATTGACATAGAATCTTGTATAACATGGTTTCTATGATGTTCTTCTTTTAAAAAATGTGAAATATTTGAATATCAACTTTCAATTGTTTTTGTTATTCAACTTAGATAAGAAGATGGATACTGCGAAAATTCGAGTGATTTTTGAATACGAGTTCCGACGCGGAAGTAACGCGGCAGAAACAGCCCGCAATACCAATGTTGCGTTTGGAGACGGGTCTGCTAATGAACGCACCGTGCGATTTTGTTTTAAACGCTTTCGTGATGGAAACTTCGACTTGAAGAACGAGCCACGAGGAAGACCGCCCGCACAGGTGAATAACGATGATTTTAAAGAGATGCTAGAAGCCGATCTTAGTCAAACTACCCAGGAATTAGCGGCATGGTTTAACGTTACCTTACTCATTATATTAACTTATTTGCGTTAAATCAATAAAATAAAAAAATATAAAAAATTGATGTCTCGTGATTTGACAGATCTGCAGAAAGAAACGCTTGTTGAAACTTGTGTTGCCTTGTTGAATCGGTACAGAAATGAAGGAATATTGGATCGAATTGTGACATGTGATGAAAAGTAGATTCTTTATGATAACCGTAAAAGAAAAATGCAATGACTGGCCCCAAGTCAAATGCCACAACAGTGTCCTTAAGTAAAACTTACCAATAAAAACCTAATGATAACTGTTTGATGGTCTCAGCATGGTGTTAATCACTATAGTTTTCTCAATGTTGGCAAAACTAGCAGTAAAACAGCCCCGATTCATGAATCGATCTTCGCCATTATTGCTCCACGACAACGCGAGACATCATACAGCGCGAGAATCTGTTTTGAGCCTTCAGCAACTGCAATTAGAAACCATTCGTCATTCTCTGTATTTGCCAGACCTTGATCCAATGGACTACCATTTTTTTCGTTATTTGTATAATTATCTACGTGACAAAAAGTTGTCTTCCCAGGTGAACCAATTTGGTTTTAGACAAGGGATAGCTACAGAAGATGCAGTACTTGCTCTAACTTCTGTCATTATTGAAAAAGTTGACAAAGGAGACAAATGTATGGCTATTTTCCTGGACCTTAAAAAAGCTTTCGATACGGTTTCAGTCACTATACTTCTGCAGAAGCTGGAGGAAATTGGAATAAGAGGATTACCACTGAAGTTATTTAAGGATTATCTACAGGGCCGTACACAAATGGTTAAAATAGGAAAGGCTCACAGCTCGGAAGCTCCGGTCGTTTATGGAGTACCACAAGGAAGTATTCTAGGCCCGACGCTTTTCCTTCTTTACATTAACGACTTCTATAATATGAAAATTGAAAATGGAAATCTTTTTTCATATACAGATACACCACGCTTATTTTTGCTGGGAAAACTTGGGACAACGTTCAAAAATCTGCTGAAATAGGAATGACAAAAATATTTTCATGGCTAAACTCGAATCTCCTAACGTTAAATGTCACAAAATCTAATTATATTTGTTTCACAAAAGATAAACAAACTCAACCACCTGAAGATTACAAAATTAAAATACATGAATGTATTTTGTAATAAACTTTGTAAATTGCTCCTGTTTAATGTTGAATAAGGTACCATATATAAAGTATTTAGGTATATCGGTGGACCATAGATTATCCTGGCATATGCATATTGTCATAATGATATCCGATTCTGTGTGTTTTAGTGCGCAGTGACTTACGAAAGTGTATTCTAAAAACTTACCGCGAAATTCTGTATAAAAATATTCGAAGTTGATACTTATAGTGTCAAACCACGCGGCGAAAAGGGATCACAGTGAAAACAGTGAAATCAAAATAGTTATTCAGTGGCGAAACTAAAAGACATTGGAGGTTATTTGCTAAACGTCAGTTAAGTATGAACCATAGACGCAGACGTTGACAGGTGAGCTCAGTGTTGACACCAGAAGAACCAACATCACTGATACCAACACAATAACTTTAACAAGTTGCGTTCACAAACGAGATTACGTTCTATTCCACGTAATTTGCAATGGAGAATCTTCAATCTTTCTTCGATCAAATGAAAATAGAAATGTCAAAACAAACCGACGACATTATGACACGCATTGATGAAAAACTAATTCCTTTTAGACAAGAAATGCAGGAATTAAGGTCAGAAAATGAAAAATTAAAGGAAAAGATATATAATCTCGAAAAAGATAAAAGAATAAACAATTTAATTTTATATGGAGTAAAAGAAACTGAAACATCGACTGCCAGTCTAGTCGAAATAATTAAAAAGAAATTTAAAGAGGATTTAAATATTGCTTTCGAGAACAGGGACGTGAACACGGTTTACAGAATTGGCAAAGATAACCCAGGAAAGGGAAAGGAAAGACCAATCCTCTTGGCATTCGTCAACCTTTGGAAGAAAAATGAAATAATCATAAATAAAAAGAAATTGAAACACGTTTTTGTGTCAGAAGACTACCCTAAAGAAATTATAGAGACGAGAAAAAAGCTACAGCCAAAATTGGAAGAAGAGCGGAAGAAAGGCAATTACGCATATATTAAAGACGACAAGCTAGTTATGAAACAGGGTAAACCATAAGATAATATAGGAGCCAAAAGGAAAATGTCGACCTCACCAAATGCTATACAATACCCTTACAATAAAAAACAAACGGCAAATAAAAAACACCGCCTGAACGCCTTTGATGTTATGAGGAATAGAAGTAACTCATTGCCCTCTGCCAACTTCCCAACTGTCCAGAATGCATAGGATATTGCCATCAGCCACCGGAACGAAACAATAAACAAACAAGAACCTAAAAGTAAATCAAACAAAACATTCCCCAACCCGATTTGTCCTCGTGGGGAATTAGACTGTTACCCTCCACCAAATAATAAAATAAAACAAGATACAAAACCAACCCTGAAGATTTGCACTTACAATGTAAGAACACTTTCATCGACAGAACGATTTCTTGAACTAACTAGTGCCCTAAATTATATTAATTGGGACATCCTAGGTCTCGCAGAAGTCCGGAGAATGGGATGTACAATTGAAGAGTACAGCGATCTTATTTTCTGTTACATTGGAGAAACTAATGGACTATACGGAGTGGGATTTCTCATAAAGAAAAAATACAAGAACAACATTACCAACTTTGTAGGAATTTCTAAAAGAGTAGCATTATTACAAGTAAAATTTGAATGTTCCTCCTTATCTATAATTCAAGCATATTCACCTACAGAAAGATCAACAGATGAAGATATTGATAAGTTTTACAAAGACCTTGAATATGCTAACACCTTGGCTGAAGGAAAGGTGATAGTAATGGAAGATTTTAACGCCAAAATAGGTTGCCCAAAAACAGACAACTACCCTGTGACGGGAAAATATGGTTACGGAATGTGCAATGAAAGAGGCGAACAGCTTTTAAGCTTTGCTTATCAACACAAACTGTCAATCATGAACACATTCTTCAAAAAGAAAGAAAGTCGCAGGTGGATCTATCTGGCTATCACCCGATCAAAACACTAAAAACGAAATAGATTACATAATGATAAATCATCATAAACTTATAACTAATATAGAGGTGCTTAACAGACTTAAATTCCCTTCTGACCACAGATTGCTGAGAGCAACACTACTTTTAAGTCGTCCAATAAAGAGCAGAAAAACCTACACAACTCCAAACTATATTCCCAAGACAGAAGTTGAGATCGAAAACTACATCAAAAGCCTACGAGAAAACACAGAAAATATCGATATAGACCATACTAATGTCCAAACATACTATAACATACTGGAAAGAGGCATTACAGAGAGTTTAAAGTGTAAAAATACTACGCACCCTTGCCAGCACAATATTTTCTCTGAAATCACAGCTCAACTCATAGAAAGACGCACAGAGCTACTACGCACAAAAAATAAAACAAAAGAAATGAAACAAAAACTCAGTAGACTTTACAAAGAGACTAATAGATCAATCAGAAAGGACTATACTAAACACAGATATGAGACTATTTCAAGGAACATTAACAATTTTAGAAGTGCCAAAAAAGCGAAAAAAGAATTAACTATACACAAATCATGGATCCAAAAACTCGAATACAACTAACAAGAAACAAAATCAAGAAAAGATGTAATAAAACACGCAACAGACTTCTACAAAAATCTATACAAGAAGCGAAATAGCAATGACATAGAATTGGAAATAACTAACATGAACACAATAGACTGCATTACACCAATTGATAACTTCGAAGTTTATGAACATATTAAAAAGCTGAAGGCTGACAAGAGTCCCGGTCCAGATGGTCTATGCAACGAAGCCCTCAAAATAGGAGCTCCTATCTTAACTCGCCATTTCACGCAGTTGTTTAACATGATACTAGACGCAGAATAAGTACCAAAAGAATGGTGCATATCAGACATAATTCTGATCTTTAAAAAAGGAAGCTCTTTAGATATAGGAAATAATAGACCCATAAGCTTACTAGCAAGTACATACAAACTATTCTCATCTATAATCTTAAAAAGAATATCTGACGACATCGATAAACAACAACCTAAAGAACAAGCAGGATTCAGATCAGGTTTTAGCACAATGGACCACATACAAACACTAGAACAAATTATAGAAAAATACAGAGAATTCAATAGACCCCTATATGTGGCCTTCATTGAATACAGGAAAGCATTTGACACCATTAGTCATTATTCAATCTGGAACGCACTGCAACAATCGAATATTCACTACAAATATATATACCAACATCTTGAAATACATTTATAAACATAGTACAAGCAGAGTAAAATTAGAAACAAGAGGAGATGAAATAAACATAGAACGAGGAGTTAGGCAGGGTGACCCCCTATCTCCAAAGCTGTTTATAGCAGTACTTGAGAACATTTTTAAAAAACTAGACTGGTAAAACAAGGGCTTATATATATAAATGGACATTATGCAAACCATTTGAGGTTCGCTAATGATATCGTTATAATGGCAGAAACAGCCAAAGATCTAGAGATTATGATAAGTTCACTTGACTGTGAAAGTTCTAAAATCGAATTAGAAATGAATACAAATAAAACTAAGATTTTAACCAATTATCGTGAACACCCAATTACGAAAAAAAATAACAATATAGCATATGTCAATGACTATATCTACTTGGGAAAGCAAATTTCATTTATAATATCGAACAATGAAGAAGAAGTTATAAGAAGAATTAACACAACTTGGAGAAAATTCTGGGCACTAAACGAAATCCTAAAAGGGAACTACACCTTACACATGAAGAAGACCGTGTATGATACATGTTTGTTACCCTGTTTGTTGTACGGCTGCCAAACCTGGATATTAACAAGCAAAATAAAACAGAAAATCAAATGCAGCCAAACATCAATGGAAAGAAGTATGTTGAAAATTAGAAAGATACAAAAAAAATAAGAACGAACACATTCGTCAAAAACTAAACTCACCGATGCTTTGAGGCACGCACTCCTATTAAAGTGGAGATGGGCCGGACATATCTCAGGTTACACGGACAGGCGATGGACTATTGAAGCTACACGTTGGAAAGGACCAACGGGGAAAAGGAGTGTTGGTAGACCGATAAAACGGTGGACTGATGAGATAATACACATAGCAGGAAACGACTGGATGAAGTTGGGCAGGGACAGGGAGTCATGGAAGAGGATGGAGGAGGCCTTTACCCAAACAGGGGTTCTTATTTCATATAATACTAACAATACAAACTAAAACATATAAAAACTGTAAGAAATATGGAATAAATGGCTTTATTATTATATTATTTTTATTATGTATATTGAATTAATAATGAATAGAATCAGAAAACTTATTTACGCTTTCAAAAAACTAAGACATACTGCCATAAATTTTATTTTAAAACAAATTTATATATCCCTAGCAGAGTCTATACCTACTGGCATATTGCTTACCAATCTGGGGAGGAGCAACAAAAACTAAATTTATTGATATTGAAAGGGCACAAAGATCATTACTAAAAGTAATGTTTTTTAAACCATATAGATGTCCTACAGACAGACTATATAGAGAATCTGAGATCTTAAGTGTGAGAAAATTATATATTCTAAAGACATTACTAAGGAAACATAAAAATCTTCCTTTCAACAAAAAAAAAAATGCAAAATAAACGTAAACGATATCAAGTTGCACCTATAAAAATAGTAAAATCAACTTTTGCACAGCGACTATATAATATACGATCGGCTGAACTATACAATTATGTAAACAAACATCTAAATATTTATTTACGGACATATCATGATTGCAAGAAGCTCCTCACTGATTGGTTACAAGAAAATTGAATCTATGCTATTAACAATAACTTAATATTAAATAATAAAATAGGAAAACACACACATACACCCATACATACGCGCACACACACACACACACACACACACACACACACACACACACACACACACACACACACACACACACACACACACACACGAACACACATACACACACACAGACCGCGCGCGCGCATATAATTACAAATAAATATACACTAGATGCCCTAAAATTAAAAAGTTCTCTTTGTCTCTTCTCTTTTTGTTTTTGTTTTTACTTTTATACATAAATATAAAATTGTTAATATCTCACATATACAAACACAGTGCTATGTAAATGGAAGAGCGGGATCTCCCAATACAAGCAAAGATTTGCTTAAAAGGAGTCTCTAAAACCTATATGTATATGATATTGTCTAGATGATGAAATAAACATTTTTCATTTTTGTTTTCTTTATTAATTTAATTTAATTATTTACCGATATCTTAATGTTAGTCGATGCAGAAAATATCCAATTCTTCTCTGAAGACAGCTAAGCACGCTCTTTTGCATGCCAGTGCATGCACGCGCAAAACACATCACATTTCACACAAAACTAAACAAAATCTTCACTAAACTACCCTTAACACTCAAGACGAACACCGTAGTAACAAAAAATTAATTAAAAATGCACTAGAACAAAACAAAAATCGACAAAAAGTAGCTTCGAAGCGGTAAGGTGGCAGTGATGCAATAACGCACCTCACGCGCAAATGTCCGGCGGTGACTGAAACAAAGGCGCCGACGCCGATGGAACAAACAAGCCGCGCGCATGGTGAGTGAATGGAGTGAAGGAGACCGGTTCGCTTTGCCTTTGATAACAAGGGACGAATTCAGTTTATCTATTTTTCGAATTCGTATTTTGTTACCACGCAATTGTTTTTGAATTTTCTTTTTAAATACATTTTAAATAAGTAACCAAACCCTTACTTAGTGTTGTTACGTTAATGGATGATGTATTAGTTTAACTATTTTAATAAATGATCGTGTTATTTGATCCATTTAGTTACAAATTTTTAGAAACTGACTATTTGAAATAATGTAGTAACGTAATGTTAATTAGTTAACATTAGAATAATCTTTTTACAATGATTTATTAAATGTTAGTCTATTAATGAATTTCAGCATTTTGACTGATTCGTTTAGTGATAGTCAGTTTGAAATTGTAAAACTAACATTACTTAGTTTAGTTTTTTGATGATCAGTTGATAGCAGTTTCATAAAACTAGGACTATTTGACTTGTGAATCAAAAAAAAAGTAAAATAATCAGTAGAGATTTTCTACTTTTTTCAAATCAGAAACCGGCTGTTAGTCTGTTAATCGACTTAAGCATTTTGACTGCCTTGTTTAGTGATTGTCTGGTAGAATTTGCATGAAAGCGGTTTCATAAATCATAAACTAGTTTATGTCGTTTTTAGAAATGAAGAAGTCAATGACCGATTAAAAACTTGTTCCTTAGTACGTCCCAAAAACAGCTGACTCAGGGTTGAAAACACTCATTTTTTTCCAAAAACTTTGTAATTGAATATCTCCGAAACTATTTGACCTAGATATATCATTTTTTTACATCATATTAAAGACAAATAGTACTCTCCAGGAACCTCGGGAGTGTCGGTCGTTCTGTTCCATCGATTTTATAACATAGTAAAAATTATACCCACACTTATGCAATTAAACATTATTCTTATTAATAGTAAATTCAAATTAATACAATAAATAATAAATAACCCTTATTATTTTTTAACGTTGAGAATTGTAAAATTGAGAATTGTAAAAATCAGCCGCCCTACATCCCAAATTAAATCAGTAATGCGATTATTATATATTGTTATATTTATTATCTTGAGCATGTGGCATCTAGGCGTTAGCAAACTTGATTTTGTTTTTAACTATTCTTATTTTCTGGTTTTCGATGATTTAATATTTGGTAACTTTACAGTAATATATAAATTAATTGTTAATTTTATTACACCTCAATTTTATATGCTCGTGCTGCAAACAACCAAGTAGAAAAAGCCTTTTATACACTTAATTTACTACCAGAACTTTAACATGAAGTTAGGCGATAATGTATTTGTGATCAAATTTTAATTCTGATGTGAAATAATGCAGTTAATTTTGATCGCCTTGTCATGGATATAATGAACAGTTACGACAACATTTCCTAAGTACTCAAAATCAATAATCAAACACATATTTTAGAAATTTCATCATCACGTCATCATCATCAGCCCTTTTACGTCCCCACTGCAGGGGCTTAGGCCTTCCTTATGGATGGTTAAGGAGGATGGGCCATGACTCTCCATGCTAGCCCAATGCGGATTGAAGGGTATTAACTGCAAATGCAGCCGGGACCAACGGCTAAACGTGTCTTCTGAAGCACGAAGTAGCTCGAGATAATAATTTTTTGGTCACCCATCTCGTGATCGATCCTTGTGAAAGTTGCTTAACAACAACGATCGCGGGCCGCGGCGCTTATCCTCTATGCCACTGACATACTTTACTACAAATTTATTGTAATGAAATATAAATTATGGAAATTAAATTTTATCGACAAGAGCTTATCTATTCATCGACATTTCAATCTCTATGAAAAAATGATGGTGATATGACAAGGTACACATCTACGCAGATCATGTTTTATGATTTAATGATATGAAAATATATTGCTGATTGTTTTCTGTTTCGTATAGACAGTATGATGTATAACTAAACGTTGAGCGGTCGTATCAGTAGATCTAAAATGTACTTTTTAATTTTTATAGCTATATTAATTGTTGTTTTCTATTTGTATAATATACGAATATTTAATTACTGGACAATAAGACGCGTTAAACATGAAAAACCCGTACTATTATTCGGAACATATTACAATGAATATCTTCAGAAACAAAGTCGATCTCAACTCGTGGAAGAACTTTATTGGAAGTATCCAAATGAGAAAGTGGTAGGAGCATTTAGGTTCACCACACCTGAGCTTATTATCAGAGATCCTGAAATAATAAAGGCCATTTTGAATAACGACTTTTCATCGTTTTATAGTCGTGGATTTAATCATAGCAATGATGTAGAAATTTTGCGAAAGAATCTATTCGCGATAGATGGAGATCCTTGGCGAATGCTTAGACAGCGGATGACACCAGCATTTACAAGCGGTAAGCTAAAAGCTATGTTTCCTCTTATTGTAGAACGATCTGAGAAATTGCAATCAAGAACTCTCGCTGCTGCGGCTCGCAATTATTCATTGGATGCAAGAGAATTGATGGCTCGATATACCACCGATTTCATTGGTGCTTGTGGCTTTGGAATAGATGCTGACGCACTTAATAATGAAAAATCTGCTTTCCGAAAACTTGGTATCAAAATTTTTAATATGACGCCAAATAAAGCAATGAAGGCAATTATAAAAGATGCATTTCCCTATTTCGAAAAGACCTTAGCAACATTTATAGACATAGAATCACAAGTTCTAAATTTAGTAAAACATATTGTAAATGAAAGAAACTACAAGCCTTGTGGTCGAAACGATTTTATCGATATAATGCTAGAGTACTTAAATAAACCTATGGAAGCGGAATCCATAGAAAAAAGAAGTGACGATGATAAAGACCCCGTTAAAGTACAAATGATTTTAGATATTAATTTATTTGCAGCTCAAGTTTTTGTATTTTTTGGCGCTGGCTTTGAAACGTCAGCATCTTCGACTAGTTACACATTACATCTTCTAGCATTTAATCCCGATGTACAAAAAAAAGTTCAAGACAATATTGATCAAGTTTTAGTGAAACACAATAATAAGTTTAGTTATGAAGCTGTAAAAGAAATGACTTATCTGGAATGGGCTTTCAAAGAAGGACTTAGAATATTTCCATCTCTTGGTTATCTAATGAGAAGAAGTACAAATAAATTTAGATTTAAAGATATAAATTTGGATATAGATGAACGTGTGAATATAATTATTCCTGTACAGGCTTTACATTTGGATCCTAATTATTGGGATAATCCTAAGGAATTTAGACCTGAAAGGTTTCATCCTGATAACTTTGGAGCGACACAAAAAATGGTGTATTTTCCATTTGGCGATGGACCCCGAAAATGTATTGGTGAGATATGTTTATATTTCATAGTTGTAGGTAGATTAAAACTACTTTTTTACTATTACTAATTTGATAAGAGTTACCTTTCTCATATGATGGTTACTATTTTTTTCTGTTATCCTGTAGTGATCAAGCAGAGCTTTAGTATTATCAAATTCCATCAAATCAATTTTGGCCAGTACTTTGTTTTAAGATTTATAATAACAATATAAATGGTTTATTTTGTATTAATTAGCAGCCAGCTTAGTAAATTGTCATTCATAGTAGGTTTAATCATATTAATTGATTTTATTTGCAATACACATCATAATTCACGTATAACGATTTAATATGCATCGCTGATGATTAAAAATTACATTCATCGCTTGACTTTAAAAATTTTGTCTTGATATTCTTTATTTTAAATTGAGTAATTAAAAATAATAATTATCGGAAATACATAAAACAACATTATTGTAAATATGATTATAAAATAAACTCATAATATACATTTAGGTCAATAAACAAAATACGAGGATCGATATTTCTTGTTGTTTCTTAAAGCAAAAAACGATATTTTAGTGTTCCGCGTTTGTGTTCTCTTAAGGTTCTTAACCTATTAGTTAAGAATGGATACTAATTACTTCTTAAATATAAACAGACATAATATGTTTATATTTATAGACTACTGGATATAAGCAAACTATCTAGAAAATATTTTATTGCTAGAAAAAAGAAACATTAAGTATTTTAACATTTTTTTTATTTAAAAGAAGTTTATCTTAATAATTATTTTAACATTTTTTTTATTTAAAAGAAGTTTATCTTAATAATACTGCACCTCTAAGGCACATCCATAAAGATAAATATATCAAAATAATGGTGAATTAATCTTCATGTCAGATAGTAAGCTCTTATCAGATTCTACATACCTCTATGTAAATGAAACTTATATATAAATATAATAACAAATAAATAAAGTAATTAAGGAAATCTGAAACAACGAAAGTATGTGTAGCAACATCAGCAAATATAGAAAAGATTAAAAACAATCTGGAAATAGTAAATGGTATCTCCTCATTTAATTGTATTTCTCCACAAACGTCCATTAAGTTTTAATGGTGCTTTTAAGGTCTAATGAATGTCATAATTCTATCGGTAATGTCGCTTTAAACTAATGACAATTTTAATGGACGTTTGTGTGACTGGCTTTTAAGTGATATCAGTGACGTGAACAAGCGGTACAACACATTTTATCATAACAGAGTCACTTTTACGGCTTATAAGCAGGCATGTCCGTCCACCTTAGATGGGTTTTGTACAAAAAATAAAGCCGTAGCAAAAATAAACTATTTTTTATACTAAATTATCTTCACAGAATAACAGACACAAAGTCTCTCTTAAAATTCGCCATATTTTCGTTTCCTCCTTGTAATATAGTCTTTTTTGCCAGCCGCATTGAGATACACAGCTAAGGGGCTGAATAGACCTGAATCGAGCAAATTGAGCTTGAATCGTACATTCACGGGAAACCTATAAGTCATATTATCTCCAAAAAATTGTGCTAATACTTGATCGTGGTTGTAACCGAAACAGAATTGTATTAACTTCAATTTAAATAATTCCTAAGTAACATCTGAAAATATAGCGAAGGGGTAGTTTCTGAGTTATGTAATACATTTATTATTAATGATATTTAGTACAAATATGTATCAAAGGTTGTATCCAATTTTTGATAATGTAACTATGATAATAAATATAAATTATTTTGTGATTTAGCACATATAGTCATTTCTTTCGAGCGACTTTAAAGTATTGACATTTTTTGTCACTCCTACTGCAATTGACAGGGAAAACTATAGAGTAACCCACACTAACTTAGTTCACACTGATACACTTCAGTATTAGATGGACATGTGTTGCTTTGTACATCGTCTTGACGTTTAGAGATCGATAAATTTGCTTAAAAAAACACCACTTAGGTTAAGTATTTTAATTTCGCTAACATTTAAATAACAAGTTGGTGTAAAGGGAAATGAAAAGGTTTGCTTTTTTAAAGGTTTTTTTTATTGTTTTATTCTCATTTTTAGTTTTATTCTGCCATAATTTTTAAAAGGAACTTTTATTTATTTTATTTGATTATTAAACATTTGTTACTAGTGTTAGGTAGGCGAAAGTCAGAGTGGCATTTTTACACAAAAGCCCGATGAAAAGACTGATGAAATGTTTGTATTCCGATCCCATCTGAGAAGTTTTTTTTTTACTTTTTTCTATATCCTATTATTTTTTGCTTTCCCATATTTTTTTTCATTAAAATAATTTAGGATACTATTTTATTCAGGAATTAAATATTATTTCAATTATTTAGTATAGTTTATATATTTTATGGCAGTTAAAATATTTAAACATAAAATTTGACAATTGGTAAATATTTCCATAAAGTGTTATGTGTTTGTAAAAGTTTGACATATTCATATAAAAATTATGCCGCAAAGCGTTATTCTAGCCTCCTGACCGCTCTTGTACTACTCATAGAACTTTAATTTTAAAAAAAATATTTAGCGTCTTTTAATTTCTTTAACGGCGAAAATAGCACGTAGTAATATATATTATTTGTTTCCCGTAAAAAAAATCATTCCATGAGCTCTGGTCACCTGTTACTTTTAGTAAATTGGTCTCGACGAGTGGAGAGATGCGCTCACGCCAAAAGGCCGGTAAGTAAATCTAGTTTAATAATTATAATTATCGCTTATCTCTGTATAAAGTAGATACTAATGACTAGGCTGATTGATGGAATAAATATATTTTGATATATTTTTCGAGATAGATGTTTATTCGTCTTCCCACAATATGTGGTTTTAGGATGTCCTTTGCATAGTACGATGTCAGTCTACTAAGTTTTGTTTGAATGTACTGCCAATGTTCTAGGTGAAGTATATAGAATTGAATTTCATTTTTTCTTACTTTTTTTTAGGATAAACTATTTTTTTCCAGGATTAACAGAAGAAAATATCACTGAAGTCTTGAATCACTCTGATTTTGAGAGTGGTTCTGAAGTATCCGATGATGATTCTTCTTTTATTCCACAAGGGGATTATTGCGAAAATTATTTAGAAAGATGTTCACAGAGTTCGTCCGTTGAAGACCAATCATTTAATTCTACACCTGTATATCTATATAAGCATGTCAGTAGGTTTAGAAAAGCCAGGTTAAATTCGTACAAGAAGACGAGTTGGTAAGCGTGGAACAACTTTGGATTGCAGAAAACTGTGCCAAGCTATAGAAATCCCACCGAGCGTAACTATGAAAAATGAAGTACATACATTTGGTTACATTTTGTAATCTAATAATATGTGATGAGAGTCATGTTTCATTAATTTTATTAGGCTATCGGTAATTATTGGTTACAGTTCCGGAAGCAAAAGTTATCTAGTAGGAGAAAACTGTCAGAAAATTTACAATTGAGAGATCGTAAGCTAAATTTAGGATGCAAGTGGATAGAGAGAGTATAATGATGAAAGCAGTGAAAGATAGAGTGACCTAAATGAGGTTGACAAACTACTGCCACAGCATAAAAAAGGAAGGTCACTATAGTGTAGTAGGTCACCTTCAACAACAGCAAAAAAGAAGACAGCAAAAAGCATCCCACCTGTCCGATTGTGGATCTAAACTTGTTTACCGCAATCCAAGTTGTGAAAAAAAACTACCGTTTTTACTGGAAATACAATATTTTTCTTTGTTTTGTTAGGGAAGAAGTGTTTCGTGGATTTTTATGAGCGTAACGCAAATTAAAAGACTCAATTTTTAAGCTTTTTGCCTTAGGACATATATATTGGTGTTTTTTTTCGCCTGTAGTGTTTTTAAATGAAAAAATGTTAAAATTATTAAGCTTTTTTTATATAAGTTTATTTTAATTATAAGTACAAAATAAGAATGGAGTTATAACTATAACGTTCATTTATATTAACATAATAATTAGTTAATTTTGTACCAAAGAAAGTTGTTGCCAAGAATTAGGCCAAAATATTTTTGAGACTAATTTTTAAATAAGTATATAAAATAATAAAAATGTTATCATAAATTCAAAATTGTTTCAGTATTTTAATACCTATGAATATAAGGTTTATTAACATCGAAAAGGAAATGTCCTATGCATAGTACATCTTCATACTCTTCATTTGTCCTATAAAAGTGACATAGTGGAAAACTACATTTTCCGACTTAAGATTTTTTTAAATATTTTTGCCGCTATATTAGAATCTATAATAATAATATATCTAAGTTTCATGGTGCAATTGAAAAATAAGTACCTCAAATAGTCAGGAGGCTAGTAAAAAGATAATCAATCACATTGCGTAAATTAAATAATTCAGTAAATGGGTATCACTTTATAAAACAGATATAAAAAGGGAATCAGTTACTATGGAATGGAGTTACTCAATTTACCATGTTATTTGAAAATTATGGTAACAGTTTGTAAAACAGATATAAAAAGGTTATAGTTATTAGTTATTCTTGAGTCTAGGACCCGTCAGAGCGTTAACAGATGATGGGTAATAAAACAAGTTAGTTTTTATAATAAACCGTAGTTTGGGTTAGGGAGACATGAGATCTCAAGGTTAGAGTTCGACGGGAAGCTCGCAACGTGGATCAGTATATAGATAGGTATAATTATATATGGCCCTAGTCAACCGTTCGCAATAGCTAGGTCTCGGTCATCCACTGTCCTGGTAGTGCTCCGGCGAGAGGTACGGCCGAAGACGTCCAGTGGTCTGGATGTTAGGGCCAGAAGACGGGCTCGAAGCCAGCGCTTCAGCACCCAGATGTTAGGTAATCAGGAAGCTTCTCAGGGGTGGGAAGGAACCCCTTAATTAAATCAAAAAATTGTCACGGCCGTCAGGTTGATTGCGACATCACTGGTCTTCAGGCGGTGCGAGGTAAGAAGCAGGAACAGATGGAATAACGCAATGGGTAGTGATCAGTGATGAAGTAGACAAACAGCCAAAATAATTAAGCAAAGAAAAGTGATCTACATTTCTAGTAAATAAAAGAAACAAGTGGGTATTTTTAAATGCCACACCCAAAAGATAATTCTAGATTTTACTAGCTAACAAATAATTCGTATGGTGTTCAATGGGACTAAAATACGCTCGTTAATAAAAAGAAATTACATAAAGATACAATATATTGATGAGAAACACAATATAAATTTAGACTAAAAAAACCAGCTAAATTGATTAGAAATTATGCAACACTTACCCAATACGGGGATATCTAAATAAATTCATAGCACTTACATTACATTTGTTAAATTGGTAGACTGTTAAAATAATTTAATCTGTACATTAAATCTGTTTATACATTACTGTTATTAATTATTATTATTGACATAGACGAACCGGCGGACGGTTATGTCAATATATAGTTTTTGTGAGTGAAAAAAGTTTGAATGTGAGTGAAAAAAATTTTAAGGTTACAAAACGTCTTAAATTTTTGTTTTGGTTTATAAACACTTACAAGTACTAAGTAAGTACTATTGCAATCGGAGTATAATTCCCTATTATAATAGCCATGACAAGTTTTCCAATGTGACTGACACGATCGCACCATTATTTCGTAAGGCGTCGTTCTTTGACTTTCTTAAGATACTAGTATATTTATTTGAATAAAATTCGTAAAGTCATTTTAGTCATTAATAGTTATCAACATAAGGTTTTTTAATTATCTTGCTATATTATTAAACAAGAATTAAGAGAAATAGAAGATTTTCAATTTATCTACGGCACCACGGACACAAACTTGTGGCGTATGGTTACCGTAATAATTGAAATTCACTCCAACTGTTTCTAAATTTTATTACTGACCGAGGTTGGAGTCATTGAAAAATTAGACATGAATAACTCGGTAACCAGACTTGATTGTTGTGTCGTAATTACGGTATATGTTTTACGGTAAATTTTACAATTCAGTTCAACTCTAAGCACAGAGTTAAGAACAATGTTTTAACAGAGAAACACACCTTAAGTGGATTTAAATCAGGACTCTGGATCCCACTCTGAAAAGGGCAAGTAAGTGTAACTGGCCTACCTTATAAAAGCAGCTACGATTCACCTCACGCGGATGCATGAGTCCAGTGTCGACATGAATCTCGGAATATGGGACTCTTGGAACAAATTGTTGATGCCTGGGAGAATTCAGATAACGTTTAAAATGTTTTCTGTGACGTATTTAAGGCTTTTAATAATGTTTTTCATGAAATATTTACCATGAATCTTGATAGTGATGGATTTAGAGATTACTAGTTAGAATAAACTGTCGCTTAGTTAACTGACAGTGCAGGAAGTTCATATCAATGGCAAGGTATGCAGCTTTAAACTAGCAATCTTGGCGAAATTTATAAATTTTATTCTCTGGAGGCAACTATCCAAATAAGCGACAGTCATTCGTGTCGCTAATATTAGTAATAATGCGATCCTCACCAAATATTTTGAACAACCGCAAATAAGATGAGTATGTTTTTTTAACGAATAATATTTTTAATCCAAAAATATTTCGACTCATTTTGTTCTGGCATTTTTAATTTTATCCAAATGACGTCTGCTACTGTTTTAGTTAACCTATTCTCAATTCGTTTTTTTTTTTTGTTTTGGTATCTCAGACGTTTCATTTAGTTAAAAAACTTTTAACTTATACTAACGAGGTTAAGTTTATACCACTATTTTATTTGATTCTAGCTGGTGCCCATGTCTTCGTTCGTGTGGACTATAAAGGTAGAATTCTTTTTGTACAAAAATGGGTGCCAAGGGTATATATAATTAACAACAATATTTAAAAAAGTATTTATAAATGTTATTGGTTTTTTTTTCTTTGGGTGCCAAAATATAAAGCCCAGAAGCGTTGCTAACCTTTGAGAAAACAACATAAAGTTGGTTACAAAAACATTAGCAAATCTGGTTCTTAACACTAGCAGCTTTTATTCTCTCAACAGAATATCGGATCAGAATTCAAGGGTTCATTGCGCTACTACAAATACCACCTACCTACCGATAAAAAATCTCGACATGAAATATTATTCTTTATCAAGATTCACATTGTTTTATAAGTTTAGGCAATAATTACGATTCTTACTTGTTATGAGTATCGGCTAGCACAGTTGCAAGACTATCGCAAGATCACATATCATACACACAGCATAGTATCATCACACTGTACCTAACCCTTAAGCATTTTGATGTATTTACTGTAAGTACGTTAGTATAAAGAAGAATCATCTCGTGTGAATTATTTTACTCTTTGGTTTATGAACTTATTCATAAGAACATTTTAGACTTAAGGCACATAAAAAGAAAGCTAATTTTTTTTGTCTTTTTTCCTATGTTGTATTTTAATACAAGCTAAGAATAAAGTGCAATTTAAAAAATCTAATTACATTCAATTAAGTTTATTTTTTGTTTGTGACGAGTGTTATGGTTACAGTGGCCATAATTAACTTGATTCCAATTAAATTTTCCAAAAAAATGCCTATATTAACAGTTTCAGAATCGAATCAGTATCTGATTTTAGACAAACTACTTTCAGGATGCGCGTTAATTATGTTACATGTTGTACCTATATAGACATAAAGTGGATGTAAAGTATTTACTGGCGTTTAGTTTTCTGTCTACTAATGAAATTTTACTATATGTGTACTCATATACTCGAAAGTAAAATTATCTCTGCTTAGATAATAAAGGATTTAATAGAAATATAATGCACAAAACAGAGTATTTTCTCAATTTTTTAAATAGCTGTAGCTGTTATGATACACATATAAGCCATATTTTTGGTGATTATATATTTTTATAAATCAAAGACAAACTTTAAAAAGTATTATTGTTTTCATTTCTGACGACAAAAACTACTTCCCAATGACAACTATTTCTGTAAAAACTTTAGTGAATTTAAATTAATAAATTGTAGTATTATGAGTGTATTAGAGTTAGTAAAACGATTTCTTTGGACGACTTTGCACTTCCCTACAAGCTCTATATCCCTAATTTACCATCTATCCCTAATTTACCTAATTTATCATATAAAACATGCATAGACTTTTAATTTAACAAAAATAATATAATAATATCACTTCCATAAAGAGATCATAACTAGAGGGAAAAAACTCTTATGAAAGAGTGATATTATTTTTGTAACCCTAGACCAAATATCAGTCAGAGTCCAATTCTCAACGCATTTGTTATTTTCAAATGGGCCAAGAAATGTTCGACAACAGGACAATGTTAGAAACAGACGCATCTACCTTATATTTCCATAAAAACGTCGTTTTTGTAGTCCTTTTTATATTTCTAGCATTAAAACTGACCAATTACCCCTAATTAAATTTGATGGGGTGTGTGTGCCTTATGCTGATGCTGTAAATGACCCGGGTATCATCCTTGACAATACGTTGTTTTGGCGTCAACAAGTAGGAGAAGTGAGCCGGAGGATGTTTGCTGCGTCTGGGTCCCTTAAGAGACTGCGTAATTTCTTGCCTACCTCAATTGATTCCGAATTCCGTAAGCAACTCCAGTGACTTTCCATCCGTCGACGAAGGGATATGCATATGCTCTCCATTCTGTACTCAATACTGTTCAATTCCATGACTCCTTCCTATCTTAAAACTTGATTTCAATTTCTCTCATCTTCTCATGATCTATCTCATCGCTCTTCTAATAATTATTGTTTGTATACACCACCTCATCTGACTAAATTTTACAGCAATTCATTTACACTACAGGCCACCAAACTCTTGAACTCCTTACCCGAGTCAATACGACAGGTAAAGTCTTTAGACATTTTCAAATCGCTGCTTTAATCTTTATACCTGTCTGAATCTTCCTTTCCTTTCTTCCTCTCTTTTCTTTTTTCTCTCTTCTTCTCTCTTTCCTCCCCAACATGTCGCACGTTGTTTGTTGCTAGTATGCTTTCACGCTTTGTATATCTATTTGTTTTGTCACTTATATGTATTCATAACTTTTGTTCTATTTGTCCGCGAAATTACTTTGTTTTAAATTAGCACTATCTGCTTATGTTTGTACTTAGTTAAATTTCTGTACTTTGTTAGGTTGCCTGGCAGAAATCGCTATCAAGCGATAAGGCCGCCTATTGTAAGTATTGTTGTTATGTATGCGTAAGATTTTTGTATATTTGTCTCTTTTCTATTGAGCAATAAAGATAAAAAAAAAAGATTCTGAAATAACTTTCTTTTTGATATGGATATGTTTACTGAATACAATGAGTTCAAATTAATATTGCATATGGTGAGTTTGCGTAAAGCCGATCTACCGAAAGTAGGTACAATTAAAATGTATAGCGACTCTTATTGTAATAAGAATAAGGTATGAAAGTCCGTCTCAATCATACTCGGCGGGGATTAGGTGACATGACTTGATACTTGAATCATTCTGATTGGCCGACATTATAGGGTACACACAGCAGCATGTTAGGTTACTAGAGTATATCAAATTATCGCAATTAATTTTCAACTCTAACTTCTATGCATTAAGGTTTAAAATTGGGTGAAGAATATGTCATGTGTGGTATCATGAGGAATTTTATATAGGTATTACATATTTATTTTAATTTTAAATCTGTTCCTTGTTCGACTCAAGGCATTTGGACCCTTTTTCAAATATCGATGAGTTAAACTGAAACATGAAACAGACAAAGTGATAGAAGGTTATTTTGTCGACCCAAAAGCAAATAACATGTTTTCCCTTTCTAAGCGCCATAAAAATCAGGAATATAAAAAAAATTGCGCCACCTTGTGAGGACTCTAAATAGCTAACTTAAAGCACTTAATTGGTATAAAACCTCATTGTATTAGCACAAATTTTGTTTACTAGCACTGAAAATGGATAATGAGCTAACCCACACTAGCGTAGACACGTGTAATTATGTAAGGGTCGTATCTATTTCTGAAAGTCTTCGATCTCCTCAGCCTCTTGAGCCCAGCCGTAAACCCCTACGCTTGCTTATATAGTTAGTACTTGGATATATAGATATTTATTCGATAAATTAAATCTAGCTAGATCACCAAAACTAAGTTTACCAAAACTATACCACTGCCTACTAAATTTCATAAAAATCATTGGAGCAGATGATGATTGATATACAAGAACTGCTCGCACCGTTTGACAAGAAGACACTCCACCTCCTCATAAGGTAAATGTGAAAGTTATATAACATTGAATTTTCTCTTTCTAGGTAGTCGTCTTGGCTTAATGCAGTCGATGGCAGGACTGGCAGCGATACTCTCCAAGTTCACAGTAGAACCTGCAGCAGAAACTGTTCGCTATCCAACAGTTAATCCAAAATCTAATGTTGTGCAAAGTATCAAAGGAGGTTTACCATTGATGTTTCGTGAAAGGAAAAAAGTATGAAATGAAACACAGCAAATTATACCATAAATATTTGTGTAAATAAAGATTAATTTTGTTCTTGTTAGGATGAATTATAAATAAAAATAATATATGTGTAGAAATCGAATTCAATTTCTTCGCGATATACCCCTACCAACTTATCCGTGAACTGAGTGGTAACGACACCGTCGCTTTAGTGTTGCAAATTAATAAAAGTTGCCCATGATTGAGTATGTCAGATAAGAAAACTAGGTAAACATGTAAACATTATTTTATTATTATAAAACAATACCAAACATTGTTTTATAATAATAAAATGGTAATATAAGTACTAAACAGTCTTAAAAAAAGAAAATTAATGTAGGTCGATACATACATTAGCTTTTTCTCTGGCATTGCTACTTGCTTAGATAATATTTTTTGAAAATAGAAAATATAAATGATGTCTATAATAATTTCTTTAACTTGATAAAGGGAGAATTTGATAAAACATTTAAACTCAAAACAATTAACTTTGCTAACCAAAAAAAGAAATTTAGTGATTGGGCTGCACCTGGCATCTACAAAAGTCGAAATAGGCTGTATGATTTGTATGAGCTAAAGTGTACCTCAACTGATCCAAAGTTTATTGAATATGTCAGAAATTATTCGAAAATTTTTAGGAAAGTATGTGTGTCAGTAAAAGCAAAATATATATCTGAAAAAAATTACAATTCAGAAAATAAAATAAAAACAACCTGGACTATCATAAATCAAGAAACGGGTAAAAATAAAAGTAATATGCGCACATACTCTTTAGAGGTTGACAATAAAATTATTAAAACAGATGAAGCGGTTGCCGATACATTTGAGAAATTATTTTCTAAGACACCAATAGAAATCTCTAGAAATCTTAGTTCATGTTCTAAATTTGCGGTTTTGCATCTAGAGTCAGTTGTTGATAAGTGCAATACTGAATTTTATTTTAGACATGTTAACGTCTGCTCAATTATTAAAACATTTAATTCCACTAATGTCAAAAAAACCGAAGATCTTAGTGGCGTTTCAACTTATGTTATCAAATCTATAATACCATCTATAGCGCCTCAATTAACTTTTATTTTTAATAAGTGCATTGATGAAGGAACTTTTCCTGATTTAATGAAATATGGTAAAATAATCCCACTTTTCAAGGCAGGCGACAAGTCTGATCCCAGTAATTTCAGACCAATTTCTATACTACCAGCGTTAAGTAAAGTATTTGAGAAAATTATTTACAATCAACTGCTTGCACACTTTTCATTAAATAAATTACTTCACCAAAATCAGTTTAGCTTTAGCAGAGGTAAATGTACCACAGACGCTGGAATTGCACTTATCAATTGAGACATATCTATGATGCTTGGGAGAATAAACAAGATGCTATTGGCATTTTTTGCGATCTATCAAAAGCATTCGACTGCGTTAGTCATGAAACACTATTGGGGAAATTAGAGCACTATGGTGTGACGAAAAATTCACTTAATCTAATAAAATCATATCTTTCTGCTAGAATTCAAAAAGTAGTAATTAATGAAGCGAAATCTGCAGGGGCACCAGTTACTATGGACGTACCTCTGGGATCGGTATTAGAACCATTTCTTTTTCTAATTTATATTAATGATCTTCCTCACTTTACGAAGAATTTGTGCGAGACAGTATTATTTGCAGATGACACCTCTTTACTGTTTAAAGTTGAGAGAGGTAATGATTGTTTTGACGATGTAAATAATGCTCTCGACAATGTTCTACAGTAGTTTGATAATAACAATTTAAAGCTCAATTGAAATAAAACGAAATGCATAAATTTGCATTACCTAATGTGAGGCATGTCAGTACACTTATAAATGTAAATAGTGAAAAAGTTGAGTTACATAGTAGAATCGACAAAGTTCCTTGGTATTACACTAGATTCCCGACTGCAATGGGATCCTCATATTGATAGCTTGTGAAGTAGACTGAGTTCTGCAGCTTTTGCTGTTAAGAAAATTAGACTCTTGACAAATGTTGAAACGGCAAGATTGGTATATTTTAGATATTTTCACAGTGTAATGACGTATGGTATATTGTTGTGGGGTTCTGCGGCTAGCATTTAGGATATTTTTATTCTACAAAAGAGAGCTGTCCGTGCTATATATAATTTACGGTTTAGGGAATCTCTCAGAGAAATATTTAAAGAAATAATTATTCTGACTGTTGCCTCTCAATACATCTATTAGAATATTATGTACACAAGAAAACATTACGATTCCTTCACAAAAAAAAGTAGTGTTCACACAAGAAATAAAAATAAACTTGCCGTTCCAAGCTTCAGACTTCAAAAAACCGGAGGATCATTTCTGGGTAAATGTATTGCTATGTTCAATAAAGTTCCACAAAATGTAATTGACCTACCCATAAATAAATTTCAAATTCATGTAAAGAATATACTTATGAGTAAAGGCTATTATAAAGTTGATAATTATTTTAAGGATCGCAATGCATGGAATTAATAGCCTTCGCTCTGTTCTATAAAGACTAATTATATGTTCAACCTATGTCCTTCAGACTTTGAAAGTTGTATTTATTATTGTGATAATACATATTATTTTGGTAATGACATGATTTATGTAAATGTCATTACTTATGATAAAGAGCTGGTAAGTTTCTTTCGCTTGTTCTTCTTGTCAGCTAAAAGACGTCCTGAACAAGTGGTACGGAAAAAAAAAATTTTTTGGACAATTCGAAAGTGTTTGTAATAGCCTACTTGAATAAAGATATTTTCATTTCATTTCATTTCATTTATTATGTATCATAATTTGCAATTGTTTACTGTACTTCGAGCCAATCGTCTACCAGCTAGTGGCCAATATGTTTGCCTTATATTTGTTAAAAGAAGTTGTGGCCCGCAGTGACGAAGCCTTTTATGTTCACGTGTGAACAATAATTTTGTGAATGTGTGTTTCGAATTAAGTATTGCCGGGTGTTTTTTATTATATATTTCAGAAGCATTTTGTATTCTTCCTCCTACCCGTAATATACCTTATTCATCAATGAAAGGAGTTAGTGACAAGATACGTGACTTAACAGGTGAACAGGTTTTGTTTACTAGTATTACATATTATTACATATTGTTTACAGCAAATTTGTGAACATTGAAATTTACTTTATTATTTTAACAATTTATATGATTAGTATTCTTTAATTTCTATTTTACAAAACAATATATTAAGTGGTATTATTCTTAGAGACAAAGCTTTTTAGTTGGACAATTTATATTTTAATAAGTAAAATTATTTATATAAAAAAAATTAAACCTATAAAATATTTATATCAAAAGAATATTAAATTATTAAAATAAATCTAAGCATCTTTTTAACTACTTAGTGACGCCATCTATCGTGCAAGGATATAATGAATATCAAGGAAATGAGGAAGTATTTAAAAAAAAACGAAAGCACTAAAAAATCCCTTCCACTACATGGCGACTCTAGCAAAAGTTGATTTTTGCGGGAAACGAATAGACCAAAGCCAGTCATTTCAATTCCTTTTAACTAACATATTAAAAACTAAAATTTGAAATGTTCGAAACTTAGATATCAATACGAATAGGAAAAAGTACAAATAGAATATGAGTTGTTTATTGAGTTTTGAAAACTAATTTACTTTTAAGCATGGAAGAAAACCGGAAAGGTTGTCATGGAGAAATCAAGAACGTACCGAAGTGACATCTAGTTCGATTGATTCGATTCATGCTGTTTGTAGGGAGAACAGCGAAACAACAAAGTTGAGAGTTGTTTTCGACGCGTCGGCTAAGACAACTTCGGGAACATCTTTCAAAGACATACAATATGTAGGTCCAGTAGTACAAAGTGACCTCTTTTCAATATTAATTCGATTTAGACAGCATCGGTTCGTCGTTACAGCTGACGTAGAAAAAATGTATCGACAAATTCTCGTTCATAACGATCAACGGCACCTTCAAATGATTTAATGGCGTGATAGTGTAGACGAACCTATAAAATCATTCCAGTTAAACACAGTGACGTATGGTACGGCGTCCGCTCCTTTCTTAAGTACTAGATGCTTACTTCAGTTGGCGATCGAGTGTCCTGATGAAACAATTTCACAAGTCATCAAGGATGATTTTTATGTGGATGACTTTTATCGGGTTCTCAGTCTGAAAACAATACTTAAATCAGCTTGTCTGCCGCTTCGTAAATTTCGTAAATTTAACTTCTCAATCCAGTACCTTGGGCCTGCAATGGGATCCTAATGCAGATGTACTAAAATTCTCAACGGAATTATTATTTACAACCACAATTACGAAGAAATCAATATTATCAGCATCATCTAAATTATTCGATCCTCTTGGTTTATTGAGTCTGTGTACTATAACACCAAAAATCATACTTCAAACCTTGTGGCAGTTGAAATTGGATTGGGATGATCCAGTTTCGGGAAAGGTAGCAAAAATGTGGTGTAAATTTGTGAATGGGTTTTCCACATTATCTTCATTATCAATGCCTAGGTTCGCACTCTGTAGTCATCCGAGTCTTATAGAATTACACATATTTTCTGATGCCTCTCAAGACGCTTACGCCGCTTGTTATTATGTCAGAACAACAGACGAATCGGGCGAAGTGACTTCTAATTTGCTTTGTGCCAAAACGAGAGTTGCACCCCTCAAACCTCAAACTATTCCTCGCCTTGAATTATGCGGAGCATTGTTGGGCGCTCGATTGGCGTCGAAGGTTTCACTATCACTACGACTTAAGGTGAATAGAATTGTCTATTGGACTGATTCGTCGGTGGTTCTCGCCTGGTTAGGTTCAAACGCTAGGGATTTGAAAATTTTGTTTCCAATAGAGTCGCTGAAATCCAGTAATTAACTTCATCTTCGTCGTGGAGACATGCATCCAAAGGTGTAAATCTAAGGCTTATACAGAATGTTCCTTTGTGGTGGAAGGGACTGTCGTTTTTGCGTGAAGTCGAAACCGATTGGCCTCTTAAGGAATTTCAATTAATAAATATACCAGAACAGAAGGCTTCATGCGTAAACATTAACTCCATCACTCACACACTTCATAGTAGAATATCATACACAACAATGACTGGTAATAAATTCACTTTGTCTGAGGGACTGGTAAACGATGACAAATATTCAAATTTCAATACATTACAAAGAAGTCTTGCTTATGTCATGAGATTTATACATAACTTAAAGAATCCAAAATAAAAAAATACAGGGTATCTGACTACCTCTGAATTAAACTCATCTTTAAATTGTTTCAAAACTGAATTAGAACTACTAGTCTAATACTGAATTAGAAATACTAGTCTTTGAAATTTTATATAATTTAAAATCGAACAATTTTATATACAGCAAATTTGTGAACATAAAGACAAGTAAGTCGTTTGTACGCTCAATCGACACAAGTACCTTTACAATAAAGGATCTAGCTATGGTTATAGCTACGTCCATGAGATCGACGGTCGACCCCCTGTTATAGATTTGAATAGGTAGGTACTTGTGTTATTAATAATCTGAGAGATAGAAACATGAATATTTAACCACACTAGATTCCTTGGAAATTATAATAGTAACATTACTACAAAAATTTTAACTTGGTAATTAGTAAGTGACTTTGGTAACAAACAATATTCACTAACAAGACATAAACTTGGAAATAAGTTATCTTTTCTACGTTGAATTTACTGTATTTTTAGGATCCTGTACCCAAAGGGAAAACGGGAACCCTATTACTAAAACTTACACAAGATGGATCGGTGATCTGGTCAGGATTGCAGGGAAGCGTTGGATAATGGTAGCACGCAACAGATCGACACGGCAATTTTTGAGGGAGTTCTTTATCCAGTAGTGGACGTTTTCCGGCTGAAATGGTAATGCAATAATCAGATTATTTTTTAAACCGCAAAAGGTGAGTCACAGATATATAAATGAAACTGGAATAATTTTTATAGTATCTAACAATGTTCACCTGTTTGTGATAAAGCATGTTCTTTTATCTGATGTCGCCTTTACAATAAGGGTGTGTAATGTATGTATGAATATATGGCATAATATCAAAATATGTAAAATTTACGATCTATACTTTTTAATAGATTGATTATTTCATATATAATATAATATGTAATTTTGAAAGATATACATTAAAGTTCTTTGAAAAAAAAATTACATAAAGCCTATAAGGTATATAACACTCATTCAATCAAAATTATACGAAACTGTACCTAAATAACTCTATTTTGGCTAATTTGAAATCAAATCATCCAAAACTCAACAATTGTTCTTTAAAGCCTTATGATGTTGAACAAGCAACGTCTGTAAAATACTCTTAATGCTTGATCATATGCGTAATTTTTTTCTGTATATAAAACTTTTATATTATTTTATATTGTGTTTTTCTCTAAGGTAAATAAGTAACTTAGAGTTAAATAAAGGTAGTTATTAAAGACTGTAATTTTAGAATTTAGCTTGCAAAATTAGACCGACACTAACAAAGTAACTAATTGAATTAGTTAAAAAAAAAGATTGCAATTATTAACAATCGGCAAGTAAGGGGCGCGTCAGTGCATTTCGGAAGGAACGCGCGTTGGGTTTCGTCAGTTGCGGAACGTCTGAACTAATGAATTTATTATGTATTAGGCGCGCACACGTGAGATGCTTGACAAATATACCGCCAGAACTTAAACATATTTCTGAATTGGCTAGTGCTTGCTATTCTATTATATATGACACAAGATGACAAGCAGGCGCTCCTCCTCATGAGGAATTTATGATATTAAATGACACCTTATTTTCCCTTTCTAGGTAGTCATCTTGGCTTGAAGCTCTCCATGGCAGGTCTGGCAGCGATATTCTCAGGCAAGGAAGGGAAGTAATGGTTGGTTTGTAAATGCACTAGACCTTTATAAACAGGTATCATGATTGTAATTTGATTAACTAAAATTTTAATGTTATTTATATTAATTTTTGATAAAATTTGTACTCTATGGGCTTTGAGCAAATAATCAAGATAAAATCAGTATCCAATTTCTCCATACATGTTCAGTCCAATTTTGGTTTCAATTAAGTTTAAAATTGCTAGATGTATTGCGTAATATGTTGATGTGTTTACAATAGGACTCTTTATTTTTCCGTAGTTCATTTTGTGGTCTTTATCAGGTTCTTGTCAGGGGTCTTACATATATTACTATTTATATCATTGCCTAGTGATAAGGCCGCTTTTTATACGTATTTGTGTAAAATGTCTTTTTCCTTTGTGCAATAACGAGTATTATTATTATTATTGTCCCGGGGCCCGGGGCGGCATTAGGTCCGTACCAACAACTTTTTACAACTGGTGCAGAAACTTGATTTTGTGTTTACACCGCCTCCCCTGCTAAAACGCCTGCTTAAACTACGAAACTAAGAAAGATAAGGTACTACAACCCCAATTTATGATTTGATCAAGGAAACTTTCAGCCATTTGGAGGCCCCCCAGAATAAGAGGCCCGGGGCGGATAAAAGCCTCCTCAAAGAGCCCAGTAATAATATACCAAAAACATGGTAAGGCTGTCGGCAACAGTTACCATTATTGTCTATACATCACTGCCATCTAATAGGAAGGTCATTTATGCCTTTGCGATAGAACTCTGAGGATCTAGATTGCATAAACTGTGTGAAATCATTTTGTACTGCCACCTGGGAAGAAAACTTGAAAACATCTTGTCACGTAGATAATTATCCAAATCACGAAAAAAATGGTAGTCCATCGGGTCAAGGTCTGGCGAATACGGAGAATGACGAATGATTTCTATCTGCAGTTCCTGAAGGCTCAAAATGGTTTCTCGCGCTGTATGATGTCTCGCGTTGTCATGGAGCAATAATGGTAAAGATCGATTCATGATTCGGGGCTGTTTTAATGCTAGATTTGCCAACATTGTTCGGAGTTCGGCACAATAGACATCTGCCGTTATTGCTTGACCAAATCGGAGAAAACTATAGTAAATAACACCATGCTGAGACCACCAAACAGTTACCATTATCTTTTTATTGGTAAGTTATGCTTTAGGACACTATTGTGGCATTTAACCTGGGGTCAGCCATTGCATTTTTCTTTTACGGTTATCATAAAGAATCTACTTTTCATCACATGTCACAATTCGATCTAATATTCCTTCATTTCTGTACCGATTCAACAAGGCAACACAAGCTTCAATACGCGTTTCTTTCTACAGATCTGTCAAATCATGAGGCTTCCACTTTTAGTATTTTTTTATTTTGATGATTTGACGCAAATAAGTTAATATTGTGATTAAGGTAACGTTAAACCATGCCGCTAATTCCTGGGTAGTTTGATTAGGATCGGCTTCTACCATCTCTTTTAATTCATCGTTATTCACCTGTGTGGGCGGTCTTCCTCGTGGCTCGTTCTTCAAGTCGAAATTTTCATCACGAAAGTATTTAAACCAGAATCGCACGGTGCGTTCATTTGCAGACCCGTCTCCAAACGCAACATTAGTATTGCGGGCTGTGTCTGCCGCGTTACTTCCGCGTCGGAATTCGTATTAAAAAATCATTCGAATTTTCGTAGTATCTATCTTTCTTGTCTAAATTGAATAACAAAAAGAATTGAAAGTTGATATTCAAATGTCTCACATTTTTTTAAAGAAGGTTGAAGCGTCCACCAGCGCCTTGGATGACAATGGGTGTGAGGATGGCGATGAGGCGTAGGGATCGGGCCTTTCGCACTTACAAAAGGGATCGTTGTCTTGAAAAGCGGGATATCTTCAAAATTGCTAGGAATCGGTGTAATCAGATGATACGTAATGCTAAAAGACGCCACATTCTCAATAATATTACTTCTTTATCTTCTGCCGATATCTGGAAGTTTCTTGGAACTCTAGGTATCGGGAAATCGCGACATTTAGATCTATCTAATTCAATAAACTTAAACGATCTCAATCGTCATTTCATTACGTCGTCGAACTTAGATTGTCTAGCTACGTCTCGTACCGTAGATTATGTAAATGGTCTAACGCGTCCAAATATTGACCCTTTCTTTTTTTCACAAGTGACACCGACAGAGATAAAAAAAACTATGCTATCCATTAAATCCAATGCAGTGGGGTGTGATAACGTTAGTCGTCGCATGATTATTATTATACTTGACCATCTACTCCCTGCAATAACGCACATTGTTAATTCCTCCCTTAATTCCGGCGTTTTTCCTACCCTCTGGCGTAAAGCTTATGACCGCCCTCTTCCTAAAATTCCCAATCCAGTTGAATTAAATCAATTTCGTCCGATTTCTATTCTCCCTTTTATGTCGAAAGTGCTTGAGGCCTGTGTCCATAAACAATTTTCCCAATTCGTTCACAAGAATACCTTGTTGAATCCACTGCAATCTGGATTCAGAAAAGGACATAGCACTGTTTCGGCACTCCTGAAAGTGACTGGCGATATTAGGGCAGGAATGGAGAAAGGTGAAATAACTTGTTTAGTTCTGATAGATTTCTCCAACGCCTTCAATACTGTCAGTCATGATATCCTTCTTTCTATACTATCTTATCTTATGGTGTCTGACGAAGTGTCTACTTGGTTTTCTTCTTATCTTCGGGAATGTCAGCAGTTGGTGCAGACTGACACATTGTCGTCATCCTGGGGCAGTCTAGAAACTGGCGTTCCCCAAGGCGGCATTCTTTCTCCTCTTCTCTTTTCCATTTTTATTGATTTTATCACTCACCAGCTTCAGTGTTCGTATCATCTGTATGCTGACGACTTACAATTATATACTGAATCAATTATTGATGAATTGGATAACGCCATTGATCAGTTAAATAGTGATTTAGTTGCGATCAAAACAGGGTCATCTAATTTTGGCGTTGCAGTTAATCCCACTAAATGTCAAGCCATACTGCTGGGTGGGTCACGAATCATGGCGACAATTAACGTTAATAATCACAGATGTATTATGTATGACGGCACTTCAATACCATTCAGCAGCAGTGTAAAAGATTTAGGGCTATATATCGACTCTAATTTTAATTGGCAGGCTCAAACCAGTACTGTGTGCCAAAAAGTAACGGGGATTTTAAGAGCCCTTTACCGCCTAAAAATTTTTTACCACCTAATATTAAGGCAATGCTTGTGCAGTCCTTAATTTTTCCTATCATTGACTATGGTGATGTGTGCTATCTCGACAACTGCATTCGATTCATTTTCAACCTTAGGAAATATGATCATGTCTCTGCAAAGCGAATTCTTCTAAACTGGATGCCAATACGACAGCGAAGGAATATGCGAGCTCTGACCACCTTGTTTTCGTTATTGGACTCTCCTAACGCTCCTACTTATCTCACATCTCACTTCCAATATCTATGCAATTCCCATACTAAAACTCTTCGTTCCCAATCTAATCATTTACTCAACTGTCCATTTCACAGATCTGATATCATTCACTCTTCGTTCTTTGTTAAGGCTATCCTTCTATGGAATGAGCTCCCCTTAGAAATCCGAATGTCCACCAGTAAATTAATTTTTAAGAAAAGGTTACGTGGCTATTTTTCGAAAGAACTGGATTCGTCGATTTGATACTTTTATCGTATATTTATTATATGTATGTATATAGTATATATAGATTATGTACGCATATTGATATATATGTATTTGTTATAGATTTTATGTATTATAGGTTTTTATGTAACTACTTGTTTGGAAAGAAATCTTTATTCTTTAGTTCCATTGTGCACCTTGCCACCATCGGTTTCCCCACAGCACGCTAAGGTTGACTGGGAGAGAATGTCTAAGGCATTAAGTCCGCCAATGTACTTTTTTGTGCATGAAGAATTAAATAAAAAAAAAAAAAAACATCATAGAAAGCATTTGAAAAAGTTTCTTTTGAAAACCTCAAACCATGAAGATTCTATGTCAGTTCAAGGAACATATTACAATAAAACGGCAATTTCATACTTTAACCCCTAATAATTATATAATTTATCATTCATTCATTTACAAATGAAATCGACAAATTCCGTCAAATAAAATCGTTAAGTGATCTAGTATATTCTAAGTTGAGAAAATACGACGATACAATCCCAGAAAAGGATGGCAGTGTTTGCTTCACGTTCGACTTGGTCGAGGGCACTCTCGTTCCCCCAGATAGAAATAAGTATTTTTACTTCTTTTTACTCTGAAACCATACAGTGATATTTGCCAGTAACAATTGCTATCATTCTGGTACTAAACTCTATCTACTAAACTATATATATCATGTTATTTAATTATGGTGTACAATAAGAAGGAAGTTCCCCTTAGGAGAACAGAACTAAGATCTCATCCAGCCCTATTTCTTATGATGCTCTATACGTCTATAAAGGCACATCATTTAAACTAGTCCATTATCTTAATATGAATTGTGTAACAATGTTGTCGCTGTTGTATCGTTATCAATAAATAAATAAACAGATATATCTGTCGGTATTGTGACAAACTTGTAAGTAAAAAATTGAGGTTTTCCAAAAGTTACTACTTTCTAAAGGAAAAATACTAAAGAATTTTTAAGGCATTTGTCTTTAAGATAAATATCAATATAGTATTGTGAATGTAAAATTTGTCAAATAAATTATTAACAAAATTTATAAATATTGATATGCCGTTTACGTATTATTGCGAAAATGTGAATGATCACCCATCTCACTTTCGTTACTAACGATAGTAGGGGGTTTCGTATTCTGATCATTATATTGTTTATTTAAGTGATTGTTATTTAAAAAAAACTGCTAGATTTTGGATTATTCTGAAGAGGTTTTCATAGTGCAAGAAATATTTAAATGTAAGTATGAAGTCTTAAAAGTTAAAATATATAATAATAAATTATATTAATGCAAGAAACAAAAAGGTAGCATTTTTAGAAGATGGTACTTATGTAAGGGACAACAATAGTCAATAGTACAAAAGTCAACAGTTACGGGTCAATAGAATAAAGGAGTTATTTGAATTGATAAGGCCTTTCGGTTACGTTGGAAATAGTTTCTTTTCATGTTATTTCGTACAGACTTATAATTTCTGTAAACAAAATTTATTAAAAATCTATAATATCATAAAAATACCCTAATGTGAGAAAATTAATATATATTTTGTGATGTGACACAATTAATATTTTTTGTAACACTGACATAATACGAATTAAAAATCTTGAACTGCTTATTGATTCAGTATTCAATCTATAGCTCGTAGAAATTACAAAAACACCTGAGAGTCTATTCCATTTGTCTTCGAACAAAAATTCGGAAAATTTCGAATTGTTCTTATTGTTAAAATCATATCTGTGAAGATTATCTCTGCAGAGGTAGTCTCAAGTCCTACCTCCGTTGCATCATACATCATCGGAAAGTGCGTTTCTTTGGAGTCATAACAGCATTTCAAAAATATACGAATTGCGTAATCGAAGGAACAGGCCTCCAGGTGTTATGTTAAATCATACGAGTAGCAAATTGGATTGTTTAGAATTGATTTCTTTCTTAGCTCACTATGTATGCAGATACTGAATTTTATACACTTGCAGATTTACTAACTAACATTATTTCCAAAAACCTATTACTTATTTCAGCAGAAGAAGCTTGAAATCCAACTCTAACTAAACAAATTGTTGGTTACCTTACAGCTTATCGCACGTTCGCACGCGAATACTAAATTACCCAATAAAACGTTGATTAAATAAGATTATCCGGCGAAACTTACGAATTTCTTGACGGCTTTGATATTACGAAGTGAAATGTTACGGTTTCTCGTAAAACACGATTTAATTACAAATTCCAATTTGTAAACCATCCAACACTTAATATAATGATCAGATAGAATACTCAGCAGAACATTAGGTACTACATGACAACTTTAAGATTTGAAGTCTTTTGTTGTAACTTGAAGAGCTATCATCTGTTCATTCAAAATATAAGTAAACAGAGTTATTATGTCGTATAACCCTTTTGAATAGCCAATGTGCTTGTCTATAATACGGTTTAGGTAACAAAGAAAAGTGACAATATTTTTTCCATTAGCACCAACGGGAAAGGCGCCCAATAATCCAAGATACATGTCATCATACCTTCGCCAGCAACCACATCCGCAATTACTTCGGGTTTATTTCGGTAATTTCGGAGAATAATAAATAGTCCATCACTGTGACAATTGAAAAGGTTGATGATAATTTCACCATACAGTTCTTTGTAGAATGTTATATATATCGAATGTTGTTATCATTGTAGCTCAGAGAATCAAAGCAACCCCAGTTTACGGTAAGTAACAAAGTAATAGATTCATTAAAAGTGATGGCCGCTAAAAGAGAGGCCTGAAAAGGTTCACGAGTATTATGTTATCACGCTGGCCATTATCATTTCCAATTATTTGGGTGAAACATAAAAAATAAATACACCCGACTGGCCTATCATGTGTTGATAAACTTCTATAAGAGTATCATTTTTATGGTACAATTTTGCTGCTCACACAAGCAGTTCTAAGAACCCATTCAATTTAATATTATTATTAAATCTACACAATTAATACCAGGTAATTTAATAAAGAGAGTGCGAGTTGGACAGTTTACTATACATGTATGAAGGATAATCGTCAAAATGACGCGACTATTATTTTATGAAGAACTTATGTAACTATCTGTTCGATATAAAAAGTAACTATTGATATTAGGTGATATTATGAAATGGGAATTGAATAAACTAAAACATCGAAATGTATAAAGTTTATGTTATCTTATGTACGAGTAAAAGCTGAACTTACAGAAATCAAACTTAATTACGTAATGCTCGAGTTGGTTGATTCAACAATCTTTTTGGGTGTACGTTTCATCATTGGTAGGAAAACTAAGTTCAGATGCCTTTGCAATAAGAAAAATTAGGCAACACACAGATGTAGATACTGCCAGAACAGTATACTTTATTTATTGCCATAGAGTAATGTCATATGGCATTCTGATGCCCCTCATCAGAATGCCATATGACATTGGCTGCAGATATAGAGTCAATATTTATTTTACAAAAAAGAGCAGTAAGGGCTATTTATCAATTGGATTCAAGAACATCATTTAGAGATAAAGCCTTCTAATTGATATACAATTGTATACTATATGTTAGAAACAGTATTAATAATTACATTAAACATAGTCATGTACACAATTTTAATACTAGAAACAAAGATAAACTTGTTTTGCAGTCATGCAGCCTAAGAAGGTTCTATCTTCACAGTAAAGGATAATATACTGTTAATGAATATTTTGACAACAAAACTACTTGGTGTTAAATATGGCTCATTTTTATATATATTAAATTATTTATCGGTGAGCTTGTTTGACTAGACATGTGATTTGATTGACGTAAATACTGTTTTACTTTTATATTTTCTAATATTGTAATGGAAAGTGACTTCATAATTTCATGAAGTCATTTACAATCTTGACGCTCTGTATGAAATAAAATAGGGAAAAAAAAAGCACCCTTTGCCGAGTTTCTTACCGGTTCTTCTCGGTACAAGGTCTCCCGCCGTGAATTTACGAACCGATGGCGTAGCTCTCGACTTTCAAAAGTGCTCGTAAGCCTAGACTGAATAAATAATTTTGATTTGATTTGATAAGAAGATAAAATCCTATCGATATATTACAAACCCACTACCAAGTTACAGATTTCTTGAATTACAATGGATTTCATTAGTAGCAATGTGTTTATAGACATCTTTTTTATCTTAGATATTAGGGATCAAAAATAAAAATTAAAGACTGTTAATATACTAACAATAACGATCACACATTAAATGTGTTATCTAATCAAGAAACGTTCCTGTATATAAAAACTTTTTTCAGCAAATAGAACCGAATTAAACTTTAAAAAGTGAAAAATAATATTAAAAAATAAAATGATATTGAAGTTGAATTGAATTCAAAATACGCAATCTTTTATATTTTAGCTGAAATGGACATATCATCTAAATATTTAGGCGGTATCTGATGAAAAGCGTATTTTGCTTAGTTATAGAAGGAAAAGTACTGATTCGGTTTCGATAAAATTTAAACGTGACACCCTCGGTCCATTACGTACATAAAAAAACATCGCCGTCGAACATATAACCTCCTTTTATTCGATTTTGAAATCGGTTAATAAAAGTGGTCGTGTTCTTAAAGATAAATGTCACTATAAATTAACTGTAATTACCATTAAGTGTCAAAACCATGTAGCTAAATTCAAGTCACCCAAATCTTCATTACATGACCAATCTTGATTTACTTAACCTAAGCATAACTAGCAGTAAATATCCTCACAAATGTACGCCCTTTCCATGTAAGAAACCCCAGCGAATGACCCCATTGTACCAACTAATAAAAGTAGAACCCACATCAACTCAAGTATTCAAATCAGACATCAGCAGCTATACCAATGAGAACTTAAAACATGTAAAGTTAAAGTTTACTTTGAAGTTGAATTCTTATTTAAAAAAATTATACGTTATAACGTTATCAAAACAATTATTATTTTTTATTACAAAGATATTAATCTCATAATTTCACTTAAAATCATGTAATGTAGGTAATTTCTCTAATTTTATTTTAAGCCTGCATAAAAAATTGTGCTTGATATAGATAATTTATGTAAATATTATTTGTAAGTAGTATGCATTTAGTGTCTTTATACAATAATATTATATGTATTTTTATTAAATCTAAGTTCCTATGTTGCGTTAAAAAATTTGAAATTTATAAATAAACTGCTCATATTGTAATTTTAATTAAAATAATAAAAGTATAAAATACATAAAGCAAAAGTCAAAAATACTTCTTCTAAAAAGTCAATGCCAGCTCCGGAATGACTTCGAGACAAATATGAGTAATATAGAGATGCCACGATCCCCATTCGTATACTTATTTGACCAGGGAAAAAAAGGACATTAAAATTAAATTGAATTAAAGTGGATACTTTTTTTACTTGTTTTATAGTTTATAAGATACTAGCTGTACCCTGCGGCTTAACCCACGTGGTCTGAGGGTACTGTGTGCACAATGATCTGCTATGCTGGAGTCTTAAGTTAAACTTAATTAAAATTTGCCAGTGAGCATCCACCTTTATATTATCATCATGAGCTTATCAACTTCCCCACTGCTGGGACACAGGCCTGTCTAATAGAAAGAACTGATTATGGAAAATCTACCAGTGTCTCTGTTTATATCGTGCATGTCTTTATATAATAGCCCAGTTGTTCTTCTTTCCATTTTAGTGCACAGTAGAATCGATATCCCTTTCAAAAAATACAAACAAATGTTTTCTTTGAAAAAATAGTCCTTTATTGAAGTCGTTTAATAATTACGCCGTCGTTTTACTTGGATCTAGATATTTAACTACTGTACTTATTCTGGAGTTTCAGATAAAGGCTTTTATTTTAAGGGCTTAAAACAGCCTGATGTTTTGCTTGTGTAAGTTTCTCCACTAATCTTCAAGCTTTTTGGCCAGCTTTTTCTGCTTTATCAATTCAGCATTTTCAGAGATTTTAGTGTTCAAATTAAATTTTGTCTATTTCAATATATTCCCATCTCTTCAATTTGTATGTTTGATACATACAAATTGAAGAGATCAAGATACAAAATCTAATTATTCCTCAGTATTTATTCGCCTAATTTCTACCATTAGTAGCTTATTTCAAGTATTTTATAATTTTAGTCATTCATAATTGGACGTAGATCCTCAAAAAGGATCCAACCACAAATTGGTCAAAAAGTGTTATGTAAACCATCTTTCATTTAAAATCGGAAAATTAAAGACTACAAACATAACAAAAATCAAAATCCCATTTTAAAAGTATTGTACCGTCATATGTCACTTTTGTCAATATTCATTTACAATTAGTAAATTATTTTAAGCTTTAATGATCATTATTTACATTAGAATGAAAGTTTTCGTGGGATTGCTACCATGTACCTTGTTTTTGTAAAGTTGATCAAACGAAAAAAGACTAGACTGAAGTTAGATAGATATATCTATCTTTGAAATCCACTAGTAAAATCTTCAGTTATCCCGTGATCATTGCGCTTGCAACAGCGCTGTAATATCGGGAACTCAAACAAAAAAATAAATCACGGTAGCAATGCCGCAAAACACGATAATTCTAATGTTCATTTACAATATAAAAGCATTTTTCATCAAGCCATTTTATAAGTAGATATTTAAATTTATTTAGTTCTATGTATTGTTTGTTAGTAGATAATTATAAATTTTCACCGCCATAGAACGACAACTTCTAGAGCTCATTACTGTTCGGCATTTTGGTAATAATAATCGGTTCGGACGTCTGCAGCTGTATGGACATGGAAACACATCAAAACAACTACCTTAGCTCCCTAAATTAAGGACAGTACGAAACCACATTATCCACTTTGTATATTGCTCGAATACACATTAGTATGAAAAACATTTTGGTGTGATATGAAATGCCCCAAAATACTATGCCATATCTAGTAAGTAAGTAAGTAAGTAAGTAAGTAAATATCTCAGTATTTTTGAAAAAAAAAACATTGCCGAAAATAGTATTACAGTCATACTGTATGCCTGTAATGATATTCCTTTGCTTGAAGTTCTATCTGATTTCCATAACGCATAAGCACACGAGTTTGTTTTATTAAACAATTTATTTATGTTCCTGTGCATTTATCATACTATACCCAGAAAGGTAATATCAATTGTTTCTTGCAATTTTTTTGCTGTCGTGATTGATTTCGAGTTTTTTTTTATAAATAATTTAAATTACCTTTTCTGCCTTTTCTCTGTTTGAAAAAACAAATAAATGCGTTGACAAAAGCATACCGTTCGAATATTTTAACCATATAGAAACCGGAAATATTTATCTATAATTACTAGCTAAATTCTTGTCTCCGTTTTTAAATATTGATTGTACCACAGGTATTTTTAAGACATTCGGAAATGAACCCCTGGTAAGACATAGGTTTATCAAATGGCGTAGTACTGTGAATATTTAATCTTTCATTAATTTAATGATGTTTATTATATTTTTCGAACCCATGACCTTTCGCAATCCGGGCGACTACTCTAACAACAGAACTATCCAGGATCTAACAGGAAGGATGAATTTTTCAAGCACTTGTTACTTTTTCGCTACTACAGAGCGTGTTTTCATCAATGTTCAGGCAATCCAAACAGTCGAATAAAATATTTTTTACAAATATTTTTAAGTTTCGATTAAGATGAAAATGTGTTCTGAGTAATATATTTCATCAATTTTGCATTAAATATTTTGCATTTCGCGTAAAATATATGAATATTTCCTAGTTTCCGATTTCTTTAGCGCCACAAGCTTTTTTTAGGTCAATTACTGTTAGAGAAAATTTTCATTAAAAGTACTTTTAATGTCTAGAATTTATTTATTTACATTTTGGTGCGCACAAATAAAAGTTTGTAAGATTTTTTATTTTTTTATTAATTAGCTAATAATGTAATAAGAATATTTAACATAAATACTTTAAAGAATAGCAATATCAATACACTATGCCTTAAATATATTTACTAAATATAGTTTCAGTGTGTGATTGATTACATTAAAGATCTGAATAAATCAATAGCCTCTATTGCACTGAAACCAGAAACAGAATCAATAAAGGCGACCTTATTGCTAAAATAGCTCTCTAGCAGGTCCCTAAGTTAAAGAACACAGTACCAGTTAAAGAAATTAATTGCGGGTTTATTAAGAGGATCTGAACATCAAACAAACATGGTAGCATGACTTTGCCATATTGATACGCACTTTACTGTGGACGTATAATAATTTCAGTCTAAATATAACAGTTGATAAAATGAAAGGAAAGCCTTTTAAAAAGTCAGAAGTTAAACGTTCAACTTTTCTCGTTAAAACTTCTTGAGTGAATAATAAAATAGACTTCCCAAATGGTGACGCGACAAATTTGTGTTTGATTGAAGACCGAATAATGGATGGGATTATACAGAACTGAATACATGAAAATAGTTAAATCGAATTAACTTGGCAGGCAATTTGCAAACTGGTAATGAAATTTCAAAGTAACTTAAACGGTGATATAGACAAATTTAATGTCATTTTATATAATTTATTGATATTTATAACTATATTATCAATATTATGCATATACCACCAACCTTCTCCGCAAGGGATACGTTGTGAAGATATAGATAAATGTATGTAAAAAAACCCTTACAATTGTAAAAAGCGTGAGTTTATAATTTTACTAAAATTATTATACACTAATTTTTTTTGTTCACTTAGGGAAATATACCTAATGCATCTAATCAGAGTTGTCTATCAACTACTTAGACACCTGCTATTTGAATGAGTATTAAAACTTTTAAATGCTTTAAGCGATCAAGAAACATAATAAAAGCTTATTAACTTAAACTTTAAGTAAAAGTTACGTATAATGCTTGCCTAAAACAATTCCAATTAACTGCATTCGTTTGCACATGTCAAATAGTTGTCACGTGAATTCTGTGAACACCTTTCAAACGTCAAATTGAAAGGTATTGCGATAAAATTAGACAATTAAGCACCTGCCACCAGGAGCTTGATCACAGTGTTTCCTTAACTGATAAAACCCGATGCAGAGTACCTCGCGAGAAGGTAATGGGATCCAGATAGGAGAGCATTGAAACCAACTCCACTGCTAACGTGCTCGTTAGAGTATTCGTAGGATCAAAAAACTAAAGTGCAATAGTAATCCTAAATGGTTTCTAATTTAAAGGGAATGATAAAAATACTAACAAATAATAATAATAATAATTTATTCTCTATACACAAAATCATGTACTTACATGTGAGTCTTTAAATTCTTAATACATTTTGTATCTTAATTTTGTGAGAAATTGGATCCTGAAATTGGTTTCAGTAGAAACGTGTGTGACAAGTCACCAGGATCTACCTTATGGTTAAAATAATAAAAAGTGCAAATATAGAATCAATATGAAAGAGAATGCAGTTAATATGTCGCCATTTTATGAGGAAAATATATTTGTGTATATGTATAAAATCTTAAATATAATATACATATATATTTGACTCACGTTATACAATTTCTAATAAAATATTATACAAAGAAAAAATAAATACCTAAGTTGAGTGTGTGGGTTAATGTTATTACAAAAAACAAAAAGATGTATAAAAATATTATGTATAACTAAATCTGATCTTAACCTTAAATAAGCAAGTAGTTTACAATCTTACTAAACAGATTAAAAACTTTTGGTGGTAAAAATTTTGCGACGATGTTATAAATTAAGCTGAACTAACCTGAACTTACTTATTTTTAAACAATTTTAACAATTACTGTTGTTATTAAGATAACTTGAAAGTATGTAAGTGTTACTTAAATATTATTGCGTAATTTAATATTCAAGTTTACCATATTAATGCCAAAGACTAGTTGATCTAATCGTGCTGTTATTATATTTAACTAACGATAATATATTCTAGACAATGATAGATCTGTACTAGCTGATAACATCAATATCCAGTATATCGTTATCGTCACACAGGAATAACAAGGTCAGGAAGCGCCCCCGCCATATTATTGTGGACGAAAAATAATTAAATAAAAAATATTTCGATTTTATACCGCAATAGCTTTCGGAAGGAATGATGATTTAAACGATCTAGCAGCATTATAAAATGCTTAATAACTTAAACTTTAAGTAATAGTTACGTCTGATGCTTGCCTACAATTCCAATTAAAGTTACATTAACGATATTGCTCATTCCATTAAACTACGTTTTTTTGTGGAACTATTACCATTTTATAAATAAAATTTTCTATTTACATTAAGAGATCTACAGATTACATCTGATGCATAGACATACCTTATTGGTATTGCATGCAAGTGTTACTAGAATTGGCCTGTAGGAATAAAGTGGCTCCTTCGTTGGCCGCGTAGCGAGCACTCAGCCAGATTGAACCAGTTCCCGCTTACAATCGGAAGCTTTTAAGATTTCCGACATTCCGCTTCGGCGCTATCAACCATTGTGCTGATACAAGTAAAGTTAGATGAAGTGACTTAAGATCTCCATTGTAATACGTACAAGTTAAAAGTCACAAACCACTTTGGTGTCAAATGATAAAAGGATTTAAAGTTCAGAGGGTCTCTCATGGTAATAAAAAAACTTTCGATTGCCAAAAATGATGAATGTTTGGACGTCAGTGTATTCAATTTTAAATGAAATAAAGTTTATTTTTTAAAAATATTTTTTATATTTATAATGTTGGAAGCAATAATTAAACATAGGTATAAGGATATGAGTAGAAGGTAGATTATTAATCTTCGTACACAGTGAGTACTTTTAATCTCCTTTCATGCAATCCAGACACTATTTATATATATAAATACCTGATTTATTTTTATAAATAATCGATCAACAATCGTTTTTTAATAATCATTCAATCAATTACTAGCGATTGTTCATCTGCAACCCGATAACGACAAGGAATTAACGGATTCTTATGACGCTTTTAAACAGTAAAGTATTAAGTGTTATATTATATTATTAGTGAAAAAGATTTTTTATACAATATGGAGGTACTAAAATAAGAAGTCCCATTTTTCGTGTTTTAGGTAAATTCAGTCATATTGCAAATTTTCGATTTTACGTTGTTTATTTAGGGAATCGGAATTTTTTATCTATAAAATATGATTATTAATAAGAGAAAATAAAACATACATTTTATTTTTTTGTCATCCCTTTACTAGTCTTTAGTTTTGGGGATATAGTATAACCCATTACCTTCCTAATGTCTTAAACTAACCAAATACAAATTTTCATAGATATAAGTGCAAAAACAAAGAAGTTTCATATAAACATTTTCACCCTTTTTGATCCTCTTCGGAGTGGAATTTCTATAAATCCGATCTTAGTAAACCTCTACGTAAAACGACGAATATACCTTCAAAATTTTCAAGTTTCTACGACCAGTGGTTTAAGCTGAGCGGTAATTGTCATTCAGTGTGTTTGACATATCTTTTTGTATATTCCCAAATAAATTAACATAAATAAACGTTATAAGATTCTATGTTGAGTACCAATACATTATTTAATACAAGATGGATCGTTAGTACAACTATGCTTTCTTCACCTTAGTTTCTTAGGCGATATCGACACAATCAACGGCAAAGTTTGTAGCAATAACCTTGTTAATGAAGTTCAAGGATTCTAAAGAGTTTTATATTTCGACTTATACAAAATCTAAACATTTCGACTGTACGAAAACTTCTTCGCTAACATTTTTACATATTGAAAATGTCATTATTACATCGTTCTACGTCTTCAGACACGAAAACATCATGCTATATACAACGAGGTGGGCGACCTAAACTGGCATGTTTGCATAATATTGGTACAATCGTCAGTTTTGTCACGATCCTATTACAGATTCTGTCGTGGTGCCGGTTTAAGTACCTCAGTGAAAGTCGCTTCATCTCCAGCTAAAGTCACCCACACGGATAGTCGGGGTATTAATAATATTGGCTTAGAGTTTTTAGCTTAAAAATATAGGTATACTTCTATAGTTCAATTATTAAAAACGAAACTTCATTGAATTTGGTCAAAATTTAAGGCACATAATACACAATTTTCTACATACTCATAATAAGTGACATTATAAAGAAAATATAAAGAGTAGCTCGGTGGCGAAGTGGATAAGCGCCGCGGCCCGCGATCGTAGTCGTTAAGCAACTTTCGTTAGGGTCGGTCACGCGGTGGGTGACCAATAATTTAATATCTCGAGCTGCTCCGTGCTTCAGAAGGCACGTTAAGCCGTTGGTCCCGGCTGCATTTGCAGTCGTTAATACCCTCCAATCCGCATTGGGTCAGCGTGGAGGGTCATGGCCCATCCTCCTTAACCATCCATAAGGAAGGCCTGCGCCCCTGCAGTGGGGACGTAAAAGGGCTGGTGACGCATAAAGAAAATAAAATTTTATTTTCTATCTCGCCTAGCGTCAAATTCAACGAGCATTAAAAATATAGTCTTCAATCAAATGAATTGTTCATAATATACATTCTCTCGTCTGGTGTACTATATGAATTCTGAAATTCTTTGGTCGTATTACCAGCAATTAGAACTCGGTGATCACCCCCACTTTTGAGAGAAGGGCCTGGGATCAAGCAGACTTAAACCCGGGATTTCAGAAATAGCTACATCTTGAAATCGGCGTGCTAGCCACTTGGCTACGAAGATCGTTCTTATAAACATATATGTAAAACAATCAATAACCTTAAAAAACATAAGCACCTTTTTTCTTTGCCGTAATCGGGGATAAAGTACTGTAAAACACATTTAAAAATAAGATAAAAACTTTGTGTTGAGTATTAAAATTTCTAAACAAGCGAAGTAACCGAAGTCGACGAAAGTTTTTGATTTATTCGCGTTATTAATTATTTGCTTGTCCGGGGACAGAACATAATTATTTTCCACAACCAGCCGAAGTGTAATCTGAGACCGGGGACAGTATTTAAAATTTATTTCCAACAGAGATTTTTACTCCAGACTAATTAACTCTCGCCAGTTGCTATTGAAAATTATTATTTTATAAAATTACTAGCGGTTTCCTCTTGACTTTGCCCGCATTAATTGTAGCCTACGTCACCTACTTATAATGCAGCTTCACGTATGTGAAAAAAAAATTCATGATCGGATCGATATTTCCGAAGATTACCCCTTAAAAACAAACTGACAAAGTTAGAAACTTTACTTCTTTATAATATAACTATAGATAAAGAAAGACATAAATGCAGTTAGAAATAGAAACATACGTTCAAAAGACGTTATTACTAAGGTAGCAATTTATTCCGTGAAACTTAGGGCTAATGCAAAAGAGAGTCATGTGGATGAAGTGTGCGCAGTGGGTCAGTAGCGCGGTGACTTAGTAGATAAGCACTACAGCACTTGATCGTTGTTGTTAACAGGATGGGTGACCCAAAAATATTATTACAGTCTACTTTAAGCTTCGGGAGGCACGTTAAGTCGTTGTCCCGACCGCATTTGCAATTGTCAATACATACAGTTAATACGCACTACAGCACTTGATACCGTGGGTCATGGACCATCCTTTTTAACGATAGTTATAGATGCAAAAGGAAGGCCTTAGCCCCTGCAGAGGAGACATAAAAGATCTCATGATGATGATGAGGATGAGGAAGAGGAGATGAGTATCCACTTAGCTAGGAATTAAGAACAATAAAAACACAGGAGCGCCACCCCTTACCTCTTCGGATACAGGACACGATAAATTTATAAATAAATAAATATTAAACAACATAATACTAAAGAAATATATGTAGAGAAGAAGAAAAGAACTGACTAGTTAAAAAATTTGTAGGGGTAAGTGTTGTACCATTGGACGGCTTTACCTTTGGACAACATTTTTTTTTACTGAATTTCTACCTTTGGACATGGCGTTGTTTGTATCTTTGGACTGTCCAAAGGTACAATGTTATTGTTATGCTGTACCTATGGACATAATATATTTTTCTAACTTTAATATTTGTTTTATTGTTTTTTTTTTTTAGTGAAAAGAAAATCTACAGAACCTAAAACTAAAAAAACATGTAAAATACAAAAAAAAAAATATCTCAGAAATCTATACCAACATTAAAAATTTTAAGTGATACCCACTTACCGTTTGTGGCGTGTAAAACCTGCAAAAACTCTGAGAAAAACTCAAAAAATATGATCTCTCGCTCTTTATGTAACTCATGGTGTCATCAGAAATGCATATCCAAATCACATAAACATAATTTTGAATCTAATGATGAAGCAGAGTTCATTTGCCAAGACTGCTATATTTTAGAAGATGATGATGATGTTGCAGATACATTGTCAGATGTTGACAGTGATCAGTTATACGAAGAATATCTTAGAAATAAGAAGTCCTACTAATAATTTGTTTTGTTTATATTGTTTAAAGTTAATTTAAATGTTTTGTCCTAAGGTACAATTGCCGTCCAAAGGTAGAATAGTCGTGTCCCAAGGTACAAACTTAGGCTGTACCTTTGGACATTATGGAACTTTTTTAAAATGTGATAATTGTTCATAAACGGTAGTATATTAAGCAGAAATTATAATTATTTTTGAAAGTCTGATTATTACTTAAGATAATAGTGCTTTTGATTTTCGTTAATATTATAAGACTTTTTTGCAAAATTGAATTTTATTCAAAATTCTGGAAATCGTCCAAAGGTAAAGCACTTACCCGTACATAACTTGTTTTGTAAGTAGCTTACATTTTTACTTATACCGGTTGATTACTGCTGCCATGGGCCGAGCGATTTCAAGATATCGATTTAAGCCTCATCTGATAAGTTTTGATAAGTATTCTTCAAAACTACATCTTATCTACATAAGATTAACGAGAACTCATGTTTATAGCCATAACTATTAAAAGAAATAGAAAACGAATTGTGACTTAAATAAATCGTAGAATATTCTTAAAAATAAGGAATGTGGTTAACAAATTCAAGTATTTGTGTTTGAGGGAGGATTCGCTGGCACCGCTATTATATATAATACCTACACATATTTATCAAAAAGAAACAATGTAAATGCAAATCATATTATTACTTTTAAGCGGACTGATAAACGTAATAAATGTTATCTAAATAACAAATAATGTATGAGATATCACTATCACAAAGAAACTAAACAGTTAACAACAGTAAATTACCCAACTGTCTCTCATTATCGTCAATGTTTCAAAATATGTTTATAAAGAGTGTGAACAACAACATACATTTACACCCAGTAGAGTGTCTTTCTTATTATTATGTTATCATTTATATCCATCAACCAAGGTAACGAAAATATTTATTAAATGTTAAACACGAGCCTAGAGGTGCGATATTTAGTCTGTGATTAAAATCCATGTTATATTAACATCATAATTTGAGAACATCTCATATCAAGAACAATGTATTAATACTAACGTAACATAATTTGTAATAGAAAGTATTTCCTTTTTACACTGCGCGACGCGCGTCGCATAGGAGGGTAATGTGTTTATTATCAGTATATGTTTATTATCAGTGTATGTTTGTTTCTATGTGGCGTTCTACAGACCAAATGCGTAGGCCAATTTTGATGATTACGTCAATGGATTCGTCTTAACCTTGCGAGTGGCACTAAAGACATGACAGTAATCAAAATTCACCACAGCGACAACCAGACGCCATATTGTCAAAATGAAAAAAAAATCGATGAACTATGTCAAGTGGGGTGTCGTTGAATAGGTAATTGAAAATCATCTTTAGGTTCCTTTTATCATATTTAATTTTAAATAATAGTTTAGGATATATAACGATTTAAATTTGTTTAACAAAACATTATCTCTAATTTTCTCAATTATTGATTTAAATTTTTATTTAAAGTATAAGCGATTTACAAACAAAAAAAAAACAGTGAAGAAGCATGAAGAACAAATATTTTTGGTAAAAAAATAAAGCATATATAGCTTTGAGCCGAGTTAGGTCTCTACAGGGACTAATCATCATAGTTTAGTTAGACCATCGCAAGTTACTTAATAATCCTCACGATATTAACTTCCTCAATGAAACGACTAGATTGCGAAATTTACCATCTTATAGCAAAGTCAACGAATCATAACTAAAAAGTATAAAATAAAAATAAATAATTTAAATAAAAACGAAATACCCGACTGGAAGATTTTAATGGTAAAAATTGAATGGGCCCCGACTTTGAGTCGTTCTGTTCTGTATTACTTAACAGAATTCTAAACTACTGGGCTTGTTTCTTTCTTTATAGTTTTTTATTTAAGTTAATTTTTTATGCAGTCGGGTTTTTTGTTTTTCTTTAAATTATTTTTGTTAAAAGTTTAAGAGAAAAAAGGAACGTCTCCTTTGTTTGATAATTGATATAGGCACCTTATTATCTTTTAAATATGAAAGTCTGTCTTTTGAAATACGGTTATCATATTCATAATATACAATTTTAGGACACTAAAATAATATTGAAGTTGCTTTTATTATAAACTAGCTTATGCCCGCAACTTCGTTTGCGTGGTATTGGTATTTCTAGTCGTTTATTATTGACCAACTTAAAAAAAATAGGAATGTGTTTTCAATATATAAATTCTCGATATAATCTCATTAAAACTTTGATGACATTTGATCAATAGTTTTTTTTTAATATACTACATCGCGTGATAATTTATCTTGATGTGGTGTTTAAAAAAATGTTTATTTGGATAAATAAACATATTTGGAAATCGTAAAAAAATCTTATGACAAATTCAACTACATTTGAAGTCAGACGTGTTAAAACTTAGCCATCCAGCTATCGCCCAAATCAACATATCGCACACCTAGATCTAAACTGAAACAACTCAAAAATTTGAGAGAGTTTTGACTTAGTACAATATTCAAATACTCAGTGATCATATGCATCTATCCAACATAACAGATTCAATAAAGTTTCGGGAATGAGCCGCTAGATGACTATAGCTTTTTTTTTGTTGAATCAACAGTGGTCGCGCTCCTGCCAAGTAAACGAATGTATTGTCAGACCTCAACATTAGTTTTTTGAGTTGTCTTAGTTTAGATCTAGGTGTGCGATATATTGAATTTATAAGAATAAGAATTATTATTCGATTCCTTAGAAGTCGTTTTTTTGTCCAAGTTGTCGTTAAGTCTACATTGTTTTGAAATTGATGTAAAACTAATTATTGGTTTTAAAGAAAAGTAGAAGCAAAATAAGAATGTAAGTAAATAAATTATTCCCCATCCAAACTTCTACTCGTCTTTCCATTCCCTTTATAGGATGCGTGTAAAAATTTTAATTTCATCTAAATGGTTTCAGACCCAGCTACTTTCACATTTCTGATCCTGGGATTCAATTATTTAAAATATAAAATAATTCATTAGAGTATTTTTCTGGTAGCCAGCGCAGCCTTGTACTATTATTTTTATACAATTTCTTACTGCAAACCATGTTAAAATTACCTTTTAATGACAATATGAAATAAGGGTTTTAAATTTAATTTATTTTCAATTCATATATAGTTTAATTTTTATACTTGGCTTAGATATACACTGTGTACCTTTAGTACAGTTGTTTATCGATATTTTCAGTTGTCGATGGTATGATCAAATACATTTAAGAGATTAGATTATAATGTATGATATTAAATCTTTCTGTTTAAGTAAGGACTGAATTATCATATCCTGATTATTACTACTTCAAATGAGCAATTTGTTGAGGAACCTCTAAGTGATCAATTTTGTGATTTCTAATGCAAAGCTTTTCTGGAATAGTTGGGTTTTGTGGTATTTACTAAGCATCGTTCTTTCAATTTCCCGATATGTTAAGTATTCTTATGATCCCCATATAAAGTGACTGTCGCTTCCGTAGGTCATCATTAACCTTGAAAAAATTGGCCCACTTAACGAGCTATGGAATGACTTATCCCTATTCCGAGTTTTGTTAAAGAATGGCATTGGAAACGAAGTTATACATCACAGACCAAAAACAATCAACACAATTGCAATAGGCAGGTCATATTAGTAGCTAAACTGACAAATGCCACATATGAACTCTCAAGGACACAAATTCAGTGGAAGCGGTCTGGGTAACGCGGGTGGTATGGTATTGCCCGCGTGTCTGGCTGTGGATTCTTGGTTAGTCTGAGACTTTTACTTGAAATACAGCGGTAACATTTTCATTTAATTACCTGGCGAATATTTTTTGTCGGCAACATGTAGCTTGCGGGCTGCATGCGGCTCTTTCGATGTAAGTCACGGCAACTTCTCAGAAATATATTTACAAAAAATAATTATTTTACCCTCAAATCGTGTTATAGAGAGTTGAGTACCCATAATATAATATGATTGAATTATACTGACTATAACCGAGATAAAGATAGTCAAAGTTGTTTATTATTGTATATAAAATCTTAAAAACACATTTTGTAAGTTTTTGCTTTTACTCTTCCCTCACATAAGATTGCATACCCCTGACCATGTATAAACTAATAACTTAATATCAAGTCATGAGTAGGTGCAGGTCGTTTATCGATATTCCATGCTATCGATATTATAATCTAAAATTTATAGATATTAAATAAGTAATGTGATAAGTAATGAATAAGATAATTATTCCCCATATTAAGGGTAAGTGTTGCAAAGAAACCATTATAACATAATGTAATTTTCTTGCTGTAGTTTTAACTGTGTAATGCAAATCACTCATTTTATTAAAGGTCACCTTCACTTATATAGCATAGTTTCATCATACAATTGAACTTGCTTTCTTTTAGATTTGTATATTTGCCTATGAAGATTTTAATGTTTTAATGTGTGTTATATTGAATTGGGCGACCTTCATCTTTAATATTCTAAATTAAAACATATTGGATACCTATTGTTAGATTTATCTAGAAATAAGTATTTATTGGACAGTGTTTCGTGAGACCTCTACAGTTTTAAATTTAAATGCGTTTATTAATAAAGCAATTACAGAAATAGGTCTCACGAAATAATTTTGTAGGATTTTTTTTATGAGTACCTACCTGTAATAATTTTCATTATTCAAATTTTATTGCCTCATCATTGATCACTATTTCATGCAATTAGTTTACCATCTGCACCTGTAGTTCGCTTCGCTTCTCCATCTCTTCCGCTGCAGTTTCACCGATGCATTATAATAGTGAACAATATTAAAATACCCGCTGTTACGCTATTCCAGGGTGCACCCCTACTGCAAGGCCGATTGAATATAGCTTTGGAGAAGGCCATCTCCTAGTACACCACGCCGTGGACGGACTCCTCCTTTACCAGGGCAGTGGTATTCTGGATTTTAAAATTGCGCATCCGATTGTCGAATAACGAATCCACCCCCATGTTAATTGTAATTATTAATAAATTGTAAAACTGTATAATTTATCTCATTTACTATTCCCATCAAACCGGCACAATGCAATTATTATATTTAATAGCATTTTTATATTTATTAGCTTTATTAGCTTCAGTGGCATCAACGCGTTATCAAACTTGAATTGTTTTTAACTATTCTTATTTTCTGGTTTTCGTTGATTTAATATTTGGTTACTTTACAGTCATATAGTTTCTGCCAAGATGAGTACATTGAATGAAAATAATATATAATATATAAATTAATTGTTAATTTTATTGCACCTTATTTTATTTGCTCGTGATGCAAAAAAGCAAGGAGAAAAAAAAGCCTTTTATACACTTAATTTAGTGCCAGAAGTTTAGCATAAAGTTAGAAAATAATGTATTTGTGATCATTTTTTAATTCTGATGTAAAATAATGCAATATATTTTAATTGCCTTGTCATGGACATAATGAACAGTTGCGACAACGTTTCCAAAGTACTTAAAATCAAATACATATTTTACAAATGTATTGTATGATAAGAGCTTGTCTATTCATGGACAGTTCAATCTCTATGAAAAGTAGATTGTACTTTGCCAAGGCTCATTTACGCAGATCATGTCTAATTTAATAATATAAAATTATATTGCTGGTTGTTATCTGTTTCGTATAGATAGTACGATATGTAACTAAACGTTGAGCGGTCGTGTCAGTGTATCTAAAATGTACTTTTTATTTTTTGTAGCTATATTTATTATCGTTTTCTATTTGTATAATATAAGAACATTTAATTACTGGACAGAAAGACGCGTTAGACATGAAAAACCTGTACTATTATTCGGAACATATTACAATGTTTATCTTCAGAAAAAAAGTCGATCTCAACTCGCGGAACAACTTTATTGGAAGTATCCAAACGAGAAAGTGGTAGGAGCATTTAGGTCCACCACACCCGAGCTTATTATCAGAGATCCTGAAATAATAAAGACAATTTTGAATAACGATTTTTCATCGTTTTATAGTCGTGGATTTAATTATAGCAATGATGTAGAAATTTTGCGAAAGCATCTATTCGCGTTAGATGGAGATCCTTGGCGAATGCTTAGACAACGGATGACACCAGCATTTACAAGCGGTAAGCTGAAAGCTATGTTTCCTCTTATTATAGAACGATGTGAGAAATTGCAATCAAGAACTCTCGATGCAGCTGCTCGTAATAATTCACTGGATGCAAGAGAATTGATGGCTCGATATACCACCGATTTCATTGGTGCTTGTGGCTTTGGAATAGATGCTAACGCACTTAATAATGAGAACTCTGCTTTCCGAAAACTTGGTGCCAAAATGTTTTATACATCGCCAAAGATGGCAATGAAGGCAATTATAAAAGATGCATTTCCCTATTTCGAAAAGAGTTTAGTAACATTTATAGACATAGAATCACAAGTTCTAAATTTAGTAAAACATATTGTAAATGAAAGAAACTACAAGCCTTGTGGTCGAAACGATTTTATCGATATAATGCTAGAGTACTTAAATAAACCTATGGAAGCGGAATCCATAGAAAAAAGAAGCAATGATGATAAAGACCCCATTAAAGTACAAATGCTTTTAGACATAAATTTATTTGCAGCTCAAGTTTTTGTATTTTTTGGCGCTGGCTTTGAAACGTCAGCATCTTCGACTAGTTACACATTACATCTTCTAGCATTTAATCCCGATGTACAAAAAAAAGTTCAAGACAATATTGATCAAGTTTTAGTGAAACACAATGATAAGCTTAGTTATGAAGCTGTAAAAGAAATGACTTATCTGGAATGGGCTTTTAAAGAAGGACTTAGAATATTTCCATCTCTTGGTTATCTAATGAGAAGAAGTACAAATAAATTTAGATTTGAAGATATAAATTTGGATATAGATGAACGTGTGAATATAATTATTCCCGTTCAGGCTTTACATTTGGATCCTAAGTATTGGGATAATCCTAAGGAATTTAGACCTGAAAGATTTCATCCTGATAACTTTGGAGCAACACAAAAAATGGTGTATTTTCCATTTGGCGATGGACCCCGAAATTGTATTGGTAAGATATGTTTATATTTCATAGTTATACATAGATTAGAAACACTTTTTTTTATACTTCTAATTTGATAAGAGTTATCTTTCGTAAGTCTCATATGATGGTTGCTATATTTTTCTGTTATCCTGTAGTGATCAAGCAGAGCTTTAGCTTTATTCCATCAAATTAATTTTGGCCAAGGCTTTGTTTTAAAATTTATAATAATAATATAAATGGTTTATTTCAGAATATATTAATTAGCAGTAAGCTTAGTAAATTGTCATTTATCGAGAGTTTAATCATATTGATTAATTTCATTTGTAACACACATCATAATTAACGTATAACGATTTATTACACATTACTGATGATTAATCATTTCATTCATCGCTTGAATTAAAAAAAAAAAGATATAAACGCCGCGGCCCGCGATCTTTATCATTAAGCAACTTTCGCAAGGGTAGGTCACGGGATGGGTGATCAAAATTTTTTTATCTAGAGCTACTCCGTGCTTCGGAAGGCACGTTAAGCCGTTGGTCCCGACTGCATTTGCAGTCGTTAATACCCTCCAATCCGCATTGGGCCAGCGTGGAGGGTCATGGCCAATGCTCCTTAACCATCCATAAGGAAGGCCTGAGCCCCTGCAGTGGGGACGTAAAAGGGCTGATGATGATGATGATGAAACATATAAATCACAATTATATACTGATCGTATAGATATATATATAGACAATCTTCTATACTCGAATATTTTTTACCTATACTATATATTATATAATATTTTTTAAAAAGATAACAAAAAACTGGATTGAAATATTGAATTCTAATACGAGGGTCAAACTGAAAGTTCTTAGAACTGGCCACTTATAAACAATATAATAAAAAAAATAATTCTAAAATTTGAAAATATAACTCTTTGCCAATATTACTGAGTATATATTTCATTCATTTGTCATTTGTTTTACGATTTGGCGGCAAATTGAAAATTGTCTGTGTCACGTCATCATGAATTTAACACGAGAAAATTTTCGTGCAATGATTTTTTATGACTTTCGATGTCATTTAAGTCAACAAGAAAGTTATGATAGACTACGATTGGCCTTTCACGATGAAGCCCCATCTCGTGCGACTGTTTACAACTGGTTTAATGAGTTTAAACGTGGTCGCACTAATCTCACTGATGATTTACGTGAGGAACGGCCTTCTACGGCGACGACTGAAGATAACATCTGTGTTGTGCGGCGTATGATAGAGACTGACAAAAGAGTGACCTATCAACAGATTCGGACAAGCTTAGGCATCGGTATGAGTCAAGTGCACAAAATCCTCCACGAACATTTAGCGGTCAGGAAGCTTTGCGCCCGGTGGATACCTCATAATTTGACTGAGGCTCAAAAACTCCATCGTGTGGATTGGTGTCGTAAAATGATTGAAAGATTTAACGGAGGTGACTCAAATGCTGTGTTCGACATACTAACAGGTGACGAAAGCTGGATTTACTGTTATGATCCTAAAACCAAAAGACAATCTGCTCAGTGGGTGTTTCCTTTCGAGGAGTTGCCAACTAAAGTGAAGAGAGATCGAAGTGCGGGAAAAAAAATGGTGGCCTCGTTCTTTGGAAGGATAGGTCATTTTGCAACAATTGTGTTAGAGGATCAAAAAACAGTTTCTGCAGAATGGTACACTACCAATTGTTTGCCACTTGTCTTGGAAAAAGTTCGAGAGAAACGACCTCGCAGTAGGATCCTCCTTCACCACGACAACGCCTCGTCGCACACCGCCAAGCGAACGATCGACTATTTGGCGACATCAAACGTTGAATTACTGGGTCACCCGCCGTATAGCCCCGACCTCGCGCCTTGTGATTTTTATTTATTTCCAAAAATTAAAGAAAAACTTAAAGGAAAGCGGTTTATGAATGCTGAAGAAGCGGTGGCTGCGTATCGCGATGCCATTGAAGAGACCCCTAAGGACGAGTGGGCAAAGTGCTTTTCCCAGTGGTTCCATCGCATGCAGCGGTGTATTGACGTGAATGGACAATATTTTGAAAAGATATAATAAAACTAATAACTGGCTAATGTAATCAGTTTTTGATTTTCTAAGAACTTTCAGTTTGACCCTCGTATAGATATTGACTTTATTAGTTTTTCTGAATCTTTTATACAGAGATGATGATAAAAAAATGCCAACCTTCTCAATTTTAAATTAGTTGCACATTATTCAAGGACGAAAAAACGCGGTGGTACATCTATTTTTGATTTGTAAAGAAATAATGTGCTTCGATAGGTTTCTAATTACTGGAGTGCGTGAGTGTTGTTGTGTAAATATTCCTGAACACAAATTAATAGTCATATATGTACATACCTCATATAATAAACATGTACACTCATTCTTAACAAGATTAGAGGCAATAATACAAGAGTAATTGAAAAAAAGAGTCACATGATGGGCTATTGATTATTGTAATGAAAACCTAATAAGGTTTCGGAATATGCCCAAATCGATATGCCCAAGCATTCGATTTCGTAGTGCATGGTGTATTGATGGAAAGGCTGGAGAAGTATGGAATCCGTGAAAACTATCTTTTGGAGTTGAATACATATCCGAATGACAGGTGTCAATGCGTGGAAAGTAATATAATTAGACAGATGAACGATGACTATGTGGCTGTAGCAGATCAATCAAAATTTAAAGTTAATTAATTCGTGGTATCACAGGGGACCGTATTGAGACCAATATTATTTTTATTTTATGTCAATGACTTGGCAAAAGTGACTAAGAGCCAATATCTTATGTTTGGTGATGATATCTCCAATATTATTTGATGACTTAAAGTATTATGCAAATGAGATTAATAAAACAGTCAATAATATATTTTAATATCTTATAATCTCAACGTAAAGCATAATGACAAAATTATTGAAAGAACTGACAGTGTGATATTCTTGGCAATATTATTAAATGAAAGCCTGAAGTTCACTACCCACGTTCAGAGGGTCTGTAATAAAATAAATAGGCACGTTTATGTGCTAAGATGATTAACTTTATCGAAGTCTCTGAGGGTGGCATTATCAACTTATTATGGTTATGTCGCATCAAATATATCTTATGGATTATTTCTGTGGGGCAATAGTTCAGACGCAAACAAAGTGTATATTTCCCAAAAGAAAGGCATATGAGCTACATGTGGTAAAGGTCCATGTAATACATGTAAACCACTGTTTCAAAAATTGGGTGTATTGACCTTGTTCAGAATGTACATTTCAGAAATTTTTCAATTTAAATATAATATACACATTTCTAAAATTCGATAACTTTGCATGTTAATTATTAACTGAATAGCGATAATAATTAATTTTAAGATCTTGTAATACCTATTCTTAGCAAATAAATACTTTGAACTTTAAACAAGATATGAGGATCGATATTTCTTATCATTCCTTAACGCAAAACATGGTATTTTAGTGTTCCGCGTTTGTGTTCTCTTAAGGTTCTTGACCTATTAGTAAACGGATTATGTCTGTTTATATTTATAGAATATTGGATGTAAGCAAAGTATCTAAAAAAAAGATTAACTACGATTTTTATTACTAGAAAAAGAAACATTTAGTATTTTAACATTTGAATTTTTAATTTAAAACAAACTTATCTTAATTATATTGTACAGCTAAAACTAGCTTTTGCCTGCGACTTCGTCCTCATGGTATAGTTATTTGAGTATCATATTGTTATGTATGTGTTAGTAGGTAGATATAGTTATTTACTTCACTTCATTGCTTTGTATGATGATAAAACAATGTAAGTGGGTAGTTGGATCACAAGGCAACAAAAATCCACTCTGTATCAGCTACTGAGCTCAATATAAGATTATTGATTAGTGTGTGTTTCAATTGTATAATATTGGCGACGACAGCAAAATAATCAGTAAAAATGCAAGGAAATACAAATAATGTGTCTAAAAAGTCAGTGAAATTCAAAGAGTTTAATGTAGAAACGGACAATTGGAACAACTATATGGACAGACTGAAATTTTGCTTTGAAGCTAATGGAATTGTGTTAGACAATGATAAAAGGGCGAATTTCTACACGGTTTGCGGTTCTACAGTGTTTGAGACATTGTTGGCGTTAATTACACCGAAATCGTCAAGAAATATATCATTCGAGGAGGCGGAAGAAATCTTAACCAAACATTTTTGTCCACAACCTAGTGAGATTGCATCATCATTTAAATTCTATAATTGCAACCAAAGAGTAGACGAAACTGCTAAAGAATATATCAAACATATCAGAGAATTAAGTTCAAGTTGCCACTTCGTAGACTTAGAAAGAATGTTGAGGGACAGATTGGTGTGTGGTATGACAGATACTACATTACAATGTGAGCTATTGAAGAGACGAAACTTAAGCTATCAAGACGTTGTTGACGCATTGTTATCGTCGGAAAGTGCTCAAAAAGATTCACGAATGATCCAAGCCGCCGCCGCCCCCGAAATCTCGGGTACATCGATACCGAGTACATCATTACCACTGCAACAAGAACCTATGGACATCAATGCGGTTCAAAACAAGAATGTTTATCGTTTATGTTACCGATGTGGCAGTCGACATGGTGGAGTGTGTCGTTTTGAAAATGCGGTTTGTCGATTTTGTAAGAAGAAAGGACACATAGAAAAAATATGCATATCGAAGCAGAAGAAAGAAAATAAAACTATCAATTTTACTGAAGAAAATGTAAATGAATACAAACTAAATGGTATTTATAATCTGGAGGGGTGGAGTAAAGTGCCACCATTCGATGTACAAGTAAATATATGTGGCGTGGCAGTCTTGTTACAGCTGGACACTGGCGCCGCCTTTACAATAGTCAACGAGCGCACGTGGCGCGGCATCTCATGTGCTCCGCCGCTGGTCCCGGCGCCGCTCGCGCTGCGCACATGGAACGACTCGCCAGTACGTCTTGTCGGACGAGCTCAAGTTTCCGTCGAATACGAAGGCAAAGTTCGAAATTTAAATGTGATCGTCGCTAAAGGTGCCGGGCCTAATCTCTTAGGTCGGGACTGGCTCGCTCCCCTCAATATCTCTATTAAATTAAATTTTATATCGGACATTCAAAACGAGCAATTGAAAGTTTTACTTGTAAAGCACAGTGATGTATTTGCTGAAGGACTGGGTACCTACCGTGGTCGACCGGTTACCATACACTTGAAAGATGGCGCTATACCAAGGTATGTTAAGGCACGCCCCGTGCCATTCGCACTCAAAGAAAGAGTCGAGAAGGAGATTGACCGTTTAGTCACTGAAGGTGTTCTACAACCGACTTCATACTCCGAGTGGGCTACGCCTGTAGTACCTATAGTGAAAAAGTCAGGTGAGGTCAGGTTATGTGGAGATTATCGAAGTACAGTCAATCAAAACACTGAATCTGACACATACCCTATGCCAACAGCGAATGAAATTTTTGCTTGCATTTCTGGAGGGAAAGTGTTCACGACTCTAGATTTAGAGAGAGCATATACACAAGTGGTCGTAGATGAGGCGACTTCTAAGCTTCTAACACTAAATACATCGAAAGGACTTTATACAGTACATCGTTTAGCATTTGGTGTTAAAGCCTGTCCTGGAATTTTTCAACGTTTAATGACAGCGTTACTCGCAGGGGTTCCAGGAGTGGCGGTCCTGATTGATGACGTAATAGTAAGCGGGGCCTCTACATCAGAAATGCTAGGGAGACTTGATACTGTTTTAGAACGGATTCAACGGGCTGGCTTACGATTAAATAAAGCTAAATGTCAATTTGCAAAGAGCAAAGTAGAGTTCTTAGGTTTTGTCATCGATGGTGAGGGCATTCATCCTGCTCCTAGTAAAGTTGAAGCAGTCTGGAACACTCCCGCACCGAAGGGAAAACAAGAACTTCAAGCTTTTCTTGGCCTTTTTAATTTTTATGAGAGATTTATTCCACATAAAGCTACTATACTTGAACCACTACACAGATTACTAGACAAATCAAGTGAGTGGCATTGGACTGAACAAGAGCAAAATGCATTTGACATGGCTAAACGTTTGCTAACTTTTGATGCAACATTAGTACATTATGATTTACAGAAGCCATTAATACTTACATGCGACAGTTCGGAATATGGAGTTGGAGTAGTTCTATCACATAGAATGAAGGATGGACAGGAGAGGCCGGTAGCTATGAGTTCAAGAACTCTACATCAACACGAGCGCAGATACTCCCAACTGGATAAAGAAGCTACAGCTATCATGTTTGGTATTCACAAGTTTAACAACTATTTGACTGGAAGGCACTTTACAGTAGTGACGGATCATAAGCCTCTTCTGGGAATATTCGACCCTAAAAAACCAATACCAAACATTCTCTCCCCTAGATTAACCAGAATCGCAATAGCACTGACATCTCACAGCTACGACATTGTTTACAAACCTGGATGTGAAATTGTAGATGCCGATGGATTGAGTCGCTGGCCACTGCCTGTACCTGATATACCTGAACAAAGTGGACAGGAGGTGTTGCTCATGGCAGAAACGCCTGATGATTTCCCATATGAGGCTGAACAAATAGCTGCTGAGACAAAGAAGGATATTTTGTTATCTAGAGTCATCCATTATGTTCAAAGAGGTTGGCCTAATAGAGTGACAGATGAAAACTTGCGAACATATTGGCTGCATAGATCTGAATTATCATTACAAAACGATTGCCTACTGTTAGGCTGTCGGGTGGTAGTACCTACAGCTATGCGACGAGCTACGTTACAAATAATACATAAGACTCATTCTGGCATGGTACAGACTAAAGCATTAGCACGAAGTTACATTTGGTGGCCACAACTGAACAATGATATAGAAGCGCTTATTAGCAGCTGTGAAATCTGTTTAGCTAATAGACATATGCCACCTAAATCTACACACGAATGGATTACCCCTGCTAGAGCCTGGTCTAGGTTGCATATTGACTTCGCAGGTCCATTTCAAAATAGATATTTTCTGATAGTAGTTGATGCATATTCTAGATGGCCAGAAGTTATTATGGTAAATAATACAACTTCAGCAACAGTTATCAAGCATTTAAGAATGCTATTTGCAACACACGGATTGTGTGAAGTATTAGTCTCTGATAACGGAACATCTTTTGTGTCTAATGAAATGAAGAGATTTTTAGAGTCTAATAAGATAAAGCAAATCACCACAGCACCTTTCCATCCTGCTACTAACGGCTTGGCAGAAAGAATGGTACAGACGGTCAAGGACAAGTTAAGGAAAATGAATGAGATATCGTGGGATATTAAAATCCCAAACTTGTTACTCACTTTAAGAACAATACCTTGTACTTCAACCAACAAGAGTCCGGCTGAACTTTTAATGAAAAGACGCTTACGAACTCTATTGGATACTTTGCACCCGGATAATATACAAAACAAAAAGACAGATACACAAATTTCGAATAATGCACAAGCTAAACACAGGGAGACAAATGTCGGTAATAAAGTGATGTATAGGAATTATAGTGAAGGACCAAGATGGCTTCCAGGAAAGGTTATAGATAAGACGGGACCTTCAAGTTATAAAGTGCAGAATAATAAGGGTGCACTAGTAAACAGACACGTGGATCAATTGATAAAAGTAAGAACAAGAGATCAACTTAAAGGGGAGGAAACGAGGGTATCTGAGTGCCCTAAAATAATAGATAAAGATATGACAGAAATAGATATGGATTTGGAATCTCTACCGCACGAGGTGCAGGACACTAATGATGTTATTGAAATACCTAGTGCGGACAAATGGGCTGATATGCTTGGTATCCCAAGTACTTCAGGTACTGATTATTCTGGGGGCAAGATTAAAAACAAATTTATAAGCCATCCCAAGAATCCATATGATCGGCCATCTTCATCAAACAGTTAAATAACAAATAAAACATCTTGTACAATTGTCTTGTTCGACTTTGATTAAGTATTTTATGTAATTAGTGATTTGTTTATTAATGTTGATGTGATAGTTGTGTCCGAAATTGATTGTGTTTATATTGTATATTAAAGTTAGGATTATATTTGTACCTAGGGTGAAGGGATGTTATGTTTGTGTTAGTAGGTAGATATAGTTATTTACTTCACTTCATTGCTTTGTATGATGATAAAACAATGTAAGTGGGTAGTTGGATCACAAGGCAACAAAAATCCACTCTGTATCAGCTACTGAGCTCAATATAAGATTATTGATTAGTGTGTGTTTCAATTGTATAATACATATATTTTCCAAAACGATGGAAATGATGAAATTACCTTCATGTTTAGGTTCCAAGACACTATAATAAATATTCAATATGTTTCAGCGCTTTATCTTTGAAAACTTTAGAGATATTAATAAAATCCAATCCAATTTGAAATATAGATGAAAAAAACAGTTCTGAAGTTTATACAAAACTTTATCAAAAACGTTATCTACGCAAAATTCTTTGATAGAAACGTTAGTGCAGATTACTTTAGCATAAACGCCATCTAGTATAGCAAACCTTAACTTTCTTACTACATTTTATTTTAAAACTCACTACTCTAATAACAATACTTTAAGATTTAAAAAGAAACGGAGAAATTTGTCAGTTTTGTATAGCTAGCCTGATGTGCTGTTAACTGTACGGCAAAATATTATCTATGACGGCAGCAATTACACAATGTTCATTCTAAAAATTCAGGAATGGAAAAATTGTCTCTGGAGTTATACAATAACACGATAACGTGATTTTTAAAATAAATAAATCCACATTTCGATTCCAATAAAAAAAAAATCCCGAGTATCTTAGAGGAAAGTCGTGTATGGATAAGCGCCGCGGCCAGCGGTCGTTGTAGTTAAGCAACTTTCTCAAAGGTCAGTCATGAGCTGGGTGACCATAATGAGTATCTCAAGCTACTCCATGCTTCGGAAGGCACATAAAGCCCGGAAGAATTTGCAGTCGTTAATTCCCTCGAATTGAGCCAGCGTGGAAGGACATGGCCCATCCTCCTTACCACCTTCTATAACGAAGGGATTGAGCCTATGCAGTAGGGAGTTGAAAGGGCTGATGATGAAATAATATTTCTTTTTACAGTGCAACATATATTTTTTTCAATAAACGACTTATTACATTGCATATATATGTCGTGGCCATATCGTAGAATTAACGATTTTATGATGCGACCAGCCATTTTGTGAAATATTTATATTTCTTGAAACGGAAAAATCTTGCTGCCCACATCATCATGATGCCTGGCCAGATCAATGAATGGTTTGCGTTTAACGATATGGGCGGCTGATTGTATGGCTTCGTCATGATGTGGCCAAGAGTTAGTGATCATATCGTAAAATAGTTACGTAAGTCTTAGTAAGAGGCACAAATGTCGCATTGTTTTTGTGATAGATATTTAAATTCTTAAGTTACACTTGGGAACTATACTTCGGTGCTTACATAATATGAATGAACAAATGTAATAAAATAGGATTTGTAAAAATATAAACTTGAAAATCTTAGGTTAAGACTTATCAATCCTCAATAAATTAATTACTGATGAAAATTAAAAGCCTGAACAAAGATCTTTAATCAAAATACGTAATATCTGGCCGAAAAAATAAGTTTTCTAGGCAAAAAACTTTGCGATTTAGAATTCATTTAACGCCATTTAGTGAAGTTCTAATACATATAAAATATAAAAAAAAATCATTTTGTAAACAAAATTACTGTTACCCTTTAAAATTTCAAAAATCTTATATTTACTCAAATACCAGTTTTCATCGCTTTACAATAAAATACTTTGTAAATAATATTAGATAATTTTATTACAATGACAAATCAGATTGTAAATAATGGTTGCTATGGTAACATTTTGATTCCCCATAAAATCTTTTACTCCCATTTTTTTCCTTTAAGTGCTAGTTTTCGGGATAAAATATAACCTATTGCCTTTCTAGGGTCATAAAGTACCCAAATATTAATTTTCATCGACATAGGTCCATAAACAAAGAAGTTTCATAGAAACTTTTTCACCCTTTTTGACCCCCTTCGAAATGGAATTTCCAAAAATCCGTTCTTAGTAGGTACTCTACGTATTAAGGGGAATGTTCCCTCCAAATTTCAAATCTCTACGACCAGCGGCTTAGCCTATACGTTGTCTGTCAGTCAGTAAGTCAGGACATCTCCTTTTATATATGTATAGATAATGGTGAACTAATCTTCATGTCAGATAGTAGGAACTTATCAGGTTCTACATAACTGTATGTGAATGATAACATAGGTAAACTAAAAACTTATATATAAATATAATTAGAAATAAGTTAAAAAGAAAACCTGAAACAACGAAAGTAGGTATCGCAACATCAGCAATAATAGAAAATATTAAAAATATTCTGGAAGTAGTATATGGTATCTTCTCATTTTTTGACTTAAGCAATAGCAGCGACCTGGACAAGCGGTACAATACATTTTATTATAACAATCACTTTCACGGCTCATAAGCAGGCATGTCCACATTTGTCATGCTATATGTGTTTTGTACAAAAAAATAAAGCTGTAACAAAAATAAATAATTTTTATATAAAATGGCGAATTTTAGAAGTCTATTTTAAAATTCGCTATTTATTCAATTTTCAAAATTCAATTTTTCGCCGTCTCTTTTAAAATTCGCCATTTTTTTTGTGTCCTTCTTGTAATATAATCTTTTTTGCCAGACGCATTGAGATAAATAGCTAGAGGGGCTGAATAGACCTGAATCGATAAAACTGAGCTTGAATCATATTAATTCACGGGAAACCTATAGATCATATTGCCTCCAAAAAAACAAATGGTTTTACTTGATCGTATTTCTGACCCTGTGGTTGTAACCAAAATACAGTTGTATTAACTTCACTCGATAGAAAATAATTTCAGAAAAGCATGTGAAATAAAATAGGGCGCCAATTTCCATCGTCAGATCTTCACATTTTGGACGAATTTTGGGAATATGGTAAAAATGTAGCAGCAGGGGGTCCACCGAACCAAATATATTTTTTTAAATGCATTAGATTAATGATATTTAGTACAGATATGTATCATAGATTGATAAAAATGTTGGTTATATCCAATTTTTGAAAATATTATTAAAATAATATAAATTATTTTGTGATTTGGTATATATGATATTTTTTTTCGAGCGAAAAAAAATATCATATATCATATATACTTTAAAGAAAGTATTGACATTTCTGTCACTCCTACTGCAATTGACAGGAAAAGCTATTGAGCAACCCACACTAACTTAATTCACACTGAGGCGATGGACCTAAGTTGCTTTGTGTAGCGTCCTGACGTTACGAGATCGCTAAATTTGCTAAATAATCCACTTGAATAAGTATTTTAATTTCTCTTACATTTTAATAACGTGTTTGGTGTTTATTGCTAGGAAAGGGTTTGTTTTTTTTAAGTTTGTTTTTTTATTCACATTTTCAATTTTATTACATAATTTTTAAAAGTTACTTTTATTTATTTTAATTGATTATCAAACATTTCTTACTAGTGTTACGTAGGCGATAGTCAGAGTGACAATGTTACACAAAAGCCCGATACTGATGAAATTGTTCCAAAAGGTAAATATTATCATAAGTGTTATGTCTAGCTATTGTGCAATTTCACGAAGATAGCTAGTTTTTTTGGTGTGGCGCAATGTGCTTCGTGCTGGTTACAGTTTCATCGTACTTCTTCGCACAAAACCAAGTTTTTTTGTTTTTTTTTCATTTAAATTTTTTGTTCCCAATATATTTTATTATGAGAATTATTATATTAAAAATAACTTTTTTATTTATTAATTGTATAGATATAATTTTCTTTATATTTTCACGAAAAAACAACTTAATGAATTTTGAGGAAGTCAGTGTTCCGGATTTGTATATTAATGCCGGGCCATTTTGTTTTTTGTTGTGTAACGAAGAAATTGACACTTAGTATATAATTTTATACGATACTCAAAAGACTATAGTTTTATTACAGCCTTGATAATAAATAAACTACCCAGTTTCGATAGTAGAATAATAATTAAAATTAAAAGTCCAGGTTTTTTTGTCTATTTTATCGTGTGACTTAAAACATAACCCACCACTGCGTGACGTCACAAAAAAAGCAGTTTCCTAAATGACGCTGTTCTTATAATAACTAAGTAGCGAGATCATTAGATAACACTGTTCTCGTTTGAATAACATTTTTTTTAATTTTTTTATACAGGATCAAACAGTTATGGAAATTTATATGAATATAAAATTTAAACATAAATAAATTCATAGCCACATTACATTTGTTAAATTGGTAGACTGTTAAAATAATTTAATTTGTACATTTACTCTGTTTATACATTACTGTTGTTAAATTATAATTATTGATATAACCGAATGTCGTCATAAATATGGCGGACGATGTTTTTGTGAGTGAAAAAAGTTTGAATGATGAATTAATTTTAAGGTAAGAAAATGTCTTTAATATTTGGAATATTATTATTTGGAAAGTCATTTTAGTCATTAATACTTATCAAAATAAGGTTTTATAATTATTTATCTTGCTTTATTACGAGTATTAAACAAGAATTAAGAGAAATATAAGATTTTCAATTTATCTACGGCACCACGGCGTATGGTTACCGTAATAATTGAAATTCACTCCAAAATGTTTCTAAATTTACTGATTGATGTCATTGAGAAATTAGACGTGAATAATTCGGTAACCAGAATTACTGTAACTGGCCTACCTTATAAAAACAGCTACGGTTCACCTCACGCGGATGCATGCGTCCAGTCTCGGCATGTATCTCGGACTCTTGAAACAAATTGTTGATGCCTGGGAGAATTCACACAACGTTTAAAATGTTTTCTGTGACGTATTTAAGGCTTATAATAATATTTTTCATGAAATATTTATAACGAATCTTGATAGTGATGGATTTAGAGATTACTAGTTAGAATTTACTGTCGCTTAGTTAAGTGACAATGCAGGAAGTTCATATCAATAGCAAGGTATCATCTCCGTAAAACATGCAGCATTAAACTAGCAATCCTGGCGAAATTTACAAATTGTAACGTTTCCCCCCCTTAACACCTATATAAATATAAATAGTTAAATAACTAATAAGAATTAAATAAAATAACTTTAATAGAATAAATATTAACTTAATATTGGCCATAATTGTAAAGTTTGATCGTCTAGTGGTAGGACTCCTCGTTGTGTATTGTATTTGTAGCAACCTTAGATTCTTTGTATGAAGGTGATTGTGAGTGGTAAGAGTATATGTTATTGAGGGCATGTAAAAGACTAGATTTTAAACTTATAAATGAAACAAACATAAAAGATGATAAAACATGGTCATGCATAAAATAATAAAAGTAAATTTTTTTCTCTTTGGTAAGTAAATAAAATATAAGAAACTGTTTACTAAATGAGGCTTAAAATATTAAAAGAAAATTATAAAATCAGTATATTGGGTAGGAAAGGAAATAAGGTAAGTAAACACCAGCAATGCCAGGGAATATGTTTATATAAAAAAAAAATGAGAAAATATATACAGCATTGCTAATGTTTAAAGTGCTTTCGAGCCCCAACCACGCTCAAAGCCCAGGGCCCACCACACGGCCCCTTAACCATTATTGACTCTAACCGGTCCAGCGAGGAATACTTTCCTAACCAGAAAATAAAACTACACCACCACTAAGAAAAGAACGTTCTGCAAAAGAGCAAAGAAAAGCCTATGTGATTGGATAATACACCCAAGACTGATGTCCTCCACAAAGACAATGGAACATAGTTCGACATAGCATTAATTATCGTCCACCGGTACCAAGGGGAATGCGCCCTTTGGACCACTCCAGTAGGGGATAAGGCGAGAACTAACACCATATTGAACAGGACCTCACCAAAATGGAACACACGTCTAGGAATATTAGCTACCACATCAGAAGGACACTAAAGCGAAGTCCCATAATTATTTGTCAATATAACAGGCTTATTTGCCCTCCACTGAGCTGATGGCACAGGTGATCAATCGAGCTATCTCACACGCTTCCGATACTGGCGGTGATCACCATCCTGACCCAGCATGGGATAGGGATCATTGATACTGATATTTCACCGAACCGTACATTCAATGGCGGACAACACCCACGATATTAACAAATAAATGGAACAACCCAATACTGCGACTTCTTATAAAACTATAAGAACCTAAGAATAATATTAGTATGAACAGACTCTAAAGAGTCCAAATAAGAAAAAAAAAAGGTCAAACATAAATATTTTCATTCCAATCTGGACCGATTGAAACAGGAGATAAAATTTTAATAATAATTATGAAATTGAATAGATCACCCGACGTCTTGTTTCCTACGTATAATTAATAAATATTATAATAAAAATGTAGATTCAATGCACAGAGCATCGAGTTCTTATTCTCCTTATCTACGGTATAACATACACAATGCCCATTACTTTGCGTGTACTAATTCACAGTCAGCAATTTCATTTATGTCGGGTTAGGAATGTGTTATTTGAACAGTGTATAATGTATTTGTGTCTAAAAATAGATAATCCCTACTAATATATGTAAATGTGAAAGTGACTATATCTGTCTGTCTGTCTGTTACGCTTTCGCGTCTAAACCACTGAACAGATTGCAATGAATTTTGATACAGAGATAGAATTGATCCCGCATATGAACATAGGCGACTTGTTATCCTTACATACGGTTCCTCAAGGACCACACGGTCGAATCCGTCTGCGGAAAGCTAGGAGAATATAAAAGACCTCAAAATACATAATGATAGTATTTGCAGGAATTGCTCAGAGAAACATTAGCCTAATCCTGCCTCCCTACTTTGAATAAGCCTACGTTCCCTAATGGCACTTACTTGTGGCCCAAAGCGGAAGCCCTGGACCCAAAACCTGCCTAAGAGCCAGTTCTGCCTATCCTCAGCCTTCTGTAGCCCACGACGTCCCGAGTTGCGTCTCCGTTGATGTGCCTCTACCAAAAAGTCTCGAATCCGATCCCACGTTCCCTTTTATACCTATCGGTCCCAGAATCCCTCCCCGCTGACTTTAATTACCGATTACAAGTCTCCACCAATCACAAACGAGTTGATTAGATTTCGTTTAGGCGCCAAACCCCGAAACTGTAGTGAATTCCGCTACGAAATATTCTGATATTCTAATAAAATATTTTAAATAATATATTGAAATAATTAATATGTACTAGAATATACATATTAATTATTTCAATATATTTAATATTCCTTTCTGATAGCATTTTCATCAATTAATCTATATAACAAAACTTGATATTTCAATCATAACCTATCAATGCCCGTAATCATGACTTGGCAACAGGAATCTTGGTATAAAGTTTGTTGTTCATTTTATTAACATCTTACGTCTTTTAAACACATACAAGTAATATAGATGGCCCCAGAAATAAATATATGACAATATCTTATTATTTAATAAGTATTTTATAAAGTTACAATTCGTTACAAAATTCCTAGATTTGACCGGAGAGATCTTTTATGCAATGGACATTTTATGTAATTTAAGTTGTGTAATCCTATATAACATGATTAATGATAGATTTCATTATGATATTGTTCAAGAGTAAAAATCTAAATTTAGACCCTGATATAAACAAAATAACTTATTGTTAGATTCTATACAGATTAATATAATTTAGTCTAATCTGTTCTATTACAGTGTTTATTTAGTTGAACAATAGTAGGATTGGTATAAAACGATCCCCAAATTTATTCGATAAATGATATAATTGTATCCTGATGTTTGGCAGATCCATGAGAAGAATAATATGGGATTTCCATTACTTAAAGTGAAGCACATTTTCGATTCAGGCACTTTCTTTGCTATTCTGATGTTGATGTCAAGATATTTAGTTTCCTATAGCTAAGTATATTATTTATTTATTAAGGTTGTTGTTAGTTTTGCATGTTTCTCTTTTTAAGAACTGAAATTTATTTTCTAAGGATTCCCTATATTTCTTTGTCAGACGTGGCGCCATCTAGTATCAATTACTGGAACTAGTTAGAGATTACCCTTTAGAATATCTACTTATCAGTTTTAATTGTGCGAATAGTATAGCATGGTCGATAGATGGAGTGTTACTTTATTTCTGAATGTTCAGTCGTTCCAAAACCTAAAGTAAACTTTGTCTTTTCAAATTTGTTTTCTTTTTATTTATTTAAATTAATGGTGACATATTTATTATATACGTGTATATTGCGGTGTGTTCCGTTACAAAATTTATTCTCTGGAGGCAACTATTCAAATGACCGACAGTCATTCGTGTCGCTAATATTAGCAATGATGTGATCCTCACCAAATATTTTGAATAACCGCAAATGAGATGAGTATGTAAGTTTTTTTAACGAATAATATTTTTTTTTACTAAAAATATTTCGACTCATTTTGTTCTGCTTTTTTTAATTTCATCCAAATGACGTTTGCTAATGTTTTAGTTAACCTATTCTCAATTCTTTTTTTTCGTAACCCCGACGTTTCATTTGGTCGAAAAACTTTTAACATAGGTACTAACGAGGTTATGTTTGGCCAAAGTAACTCTAAAGATCCATTACACCACTATATAATTTACTGCTAGCTGGTGCCCAAGTCTTCGTTCGTGTGGACTTTCAATCATGCCAAAGTCATTGTAAGCTTAAATTGGCTGTTATGGACTGGGTAGTTATTACGGTTTTAACTTATTTAACCTATTAAGGTGGAATTCTTTTTGTACCAAAATTTCACAGCCCGCTGAGGGTGCCAAGGGTATATATAATTAACAATAATATATAAGAAAGTATTTGTAAATGTTATTGGTGTTTTTTTCTTTGGGTGCCAAAATATAAAGCTCAGAAGCGTTGCTAACCCTTGAGAAAACAACATAAAGTTGGCCATTAGAAAAACATCTGATTTTCAACTCAACGACTCGATATGCATGTGAAATTGAAAATTCGATAAACTTTAATTGCGATAAAATAATCTTCAAAATAATCTCACTGTCAAGTTTGTCTCATATGTCATGTTTATTTATGGTATATAATTTTATGTTTGTTCATAAATTATTTTACTCTTTGGTTTACAAACTTATGCATAATAGCGTTTAAGAGTATTTTAAAGTTAAGGCACATAATAAGAAAGCTCAATTTTCTTTGTCTTTTGCCTATGTTGTATTTTAATACAAGCTAAGAATATAGTGTATTTTAAGTCTTATTACATTCACTTTTTTGTTTGAGATGAGTGTTATGGTTACAGGTGACCATATTTTACTTGAATCCAATTAAATTTAACAAAAAAATACCAATATTAAAATTTGTTGAAATAGAATCAGTATCTGATTTTAAACAAACTACTTTCAGGATTCGCATTTATTATGTTACATGTTGTATATAGACATAAAGCGGATGTCAAGTATTTACCGGCATTTAGTTTCCTGTCTGTTAATGAAATTTTACTATACGTATACTCATAACATTAAAAGTAAAATTATCTCTTCACAAAACAGAGCTTTTTCTCAATTTTTTTATAATAGCTGTAGCTGTTATGACATACCTATAAGTCATATTTTGGTGCAAGTAATATTTATTATTTATAAATCAAAGTCAAACTTTAAAAAGTATTATGTTTCATTTTTCATGACTAAAACTGTCTACCAATGACATCTATTTCTGTAAAAATTTTGTGAATTCAAATTGATAAACTCTAGTATTATGAGTGTATTGTAGTTCATAAAACGAGTTTCTTTGGATGACTTTGCACTTCCCTACAACCTTTATACCCCTAATATACTATGTAAAACATGCATAGGCATTTAATTTAATAAAAATTTTATCATTTTTGAATCAGTTCCCTTTAGAAATAATCCATATAATTGGGATTAAGAAAATGAATTCGTATTAATGGTTTTACCCTAAGCGGTCCTGTCCTGTCCTAAGTCCTGTACTCTGATAATGCGTGAGTATTACAAAGTAACTCCCCACTTCCATAAAGAGATCATAACTAGAGGGAAAAAAATCTTCTTCTAATTATGAAAAAGTGATATTATGTTTGTAACCCCAGACCAGTTAGAGTCCAATTCTCAACGCATTTGTTTATTTTTAAATGGGCCATGAAATGTTCGATAACAAGACAATGGTAGAAACTGGCGCCTCTACCCTATATTTTCATAAAAACGATTCTAAATTACTTTCTTTCGCCTCCTTTGGCACGTTTGATACGGATAAGTTTATTAAACACAATGAGTTCCAATTAATATTGCATATGGTGAATATTCGTTGGCGTAAAGCCGATATGCCAAAAGTATGTACGATTAAAATGTATAGTGACTCTTGTTGTAATAGGTACAATAAGGTATGAAAATCCATCTCAATTATACTCGTCGCGGATTAGGTACCATGACTTGATACTTGAATCATTCTGATTAGCCGACAATATCTGGTACACACAGCATGTCAGGTTACTACGGTCTATAAAATTATCGCAATTAATTTTCAACTGTAACTTCAATGCATTAAGGTTTAAAATCGGGGAAGAAACGTCATGTGTCATGTGGGATCATGAGGAATTTTATATCTAGTACATATTTATTTTCATTTTAAATCTGTTCATTGTTCAATGCAAGGCATTTGGACCCTTTTTCAAATTTTATTGAATTAAAATAAAACTGAAACATGAAACAGACGACCCAAAAGAAATAAACATGCTTGCCCTTTCTAAGCGCCATAAAAATCAAGAATAAAAAGAAAGTATTCCTATCTTGTAAAAAAAAATCCGCCTATCGTGTGAGGACTCTAAATACCTAACTTTAAGCAGTTAATTGGTATAAAACGCCATTGTATTGGTACAAATTTAGTCTACTGGCTCTAAACCGATGAACATTTGATATTATTCTGAGGAATGGACAATGAGCTAACCCACAATAGCGTAGACACATGTAATGTATGTAAGGGGGCGTGTCTATTTCTGAAAGGCTTTCGGTCTCCTGAGCCATATATGCCCAGCCGTAAACACCTACGCTTATACCAACCTACCTACCGCCTACCCAATGCGGATTATTACCCTCCAATCCGCATTGGGCCAGCGTGGAGGGTCATGGCCCATTCTCCTTAACCATCCATAAGGAAGGCTTGAGCCCCTGCAGTGGGGACGTAAAAGTGCTGATGATAAAAACACCTACGCTTGCTTATATAGTCAGTACTTGGATATATACATATATTTAATAAATATATATTTGATAGCTAGATCACCAAAACTAAATTTACCAAAACTTAACCACTGGCTCCTAAATTTCATGAAAATCATTGGAGCAGATGATGATTGATATACAAGAATTGCTCGTTTAAAGGTAACTTAATCAAGGCACAGTATGACAAGCAGACACTCCACCTCCTGATAAGGAAATTGTGAAAATAAATAACATTGCAATTTCTCTTTCTAGGTAGTCGTCTTGGCTTGATGCAGTCCATGGCAGGACTGGCAGCGATACTCTCCAAGTTCACAGTAGAACCTGCACCAGAAACCGTTCGCTACCCAACAGTTGATCCAAAATCTAATGTTGTGCAAAGTATCAAAGGAGGTTTACCATTGATGTTTCGTGAAAGGAAAAAAGTATGAAATGAAACACAGCAAATTATACCATAAATATTTGTGTAAATAAAGATTAATTTTGTTCTTGTAAGGATGAATTTTAAATAAAAATAATATCTGTGTAGAAATCAAATTCAATTTCTTTGTGATACAAGTATTGGCCTCTACCATACAGACATAGCACCTCATATCTACTAAATTGCCCAATTTAAAACAATTATATGATAATTGGATGGCGTTTGTTTGTATCTTTATAAAATGTGCATTTAACACTTTTCCATAGGGCAGAGGACCCGGTTTTGTCCACTGCCCCCTTTTTGGCCATTTGGAACTTTAAAGCGTTAAAATATTACCTCAATGTAAACGGTATTGAAAATGTTGCATTATAGCAAAACTTCCTAGTTACTCTTTATATGGCCAAAACGGGTTCATAATTTATAAATGGGAAAAACTGGATCGCCGACCCTACACTAAAATCCACACCAAGGCGTCTGTAATTAATTCAGAGAAACAAATGAAAAAAATGTGTTACATGTAAATTATTTTCCTCCTATTCCTATTTATTGCTATTATATTATTTTAACAATATTAATAACCTTAATTTGAATGAATAAAGCCTCATATCACTGTTCTTTATTGGCCTTAACGTAATATAATTGATATTATTATACTTTTTCACGTCGTCCATTAAGATTTAATGACTACTTCATACTCTAATGAATGTTCAAATCTGAAAATTTTAATATCGCTTATAATAATCAGGTAATGTTGCTATAAACTAATGACAATTTCAATGGACGTTTGGGGAAGTCGCTGTATATGAAACAAACTTTTAAAATGACGTCACTTATAAGTTAGTTCTACTCAAACAGTCCACTGTTTTTAAAGTTTGAATTTAAAAAGACCAAAAAATACGCCTCACATAAGGCAGATGACCTGGTTTTGGCTATCTTATAAGTTACAAGAAAGCGAACTTTGGCAAGTTAACGTTATTAGTTTTACCAGTAATTCAATATTTGGAAGACAATACCCGAGAAAATAATATATTTGCTTATACGTTAATAAGAATGCAGTGTCCAAAAAGGCCTACAATTGGCCAATGGCCAAAACCGGGTCTTTTGGCTACCGCTATAAAATCAGTCAGCCTAGAAGTCGACGTCGAGGGTAACATTGTCATAACAATCATATAAACTACCTCAAAAGTTAATTAAAAAAAATGTCATTGAAACTTCTATTTTGTCAGAGCGCAGCGCTGGATATCAAGTTCGAAGCTTTTTAAGTACCTAAATAAATTGGCTGCAGTCAAATGACAAGTAAAATATGGAAATGTATTTTATATCATTTGAGATTTTCAAAATATTGGGTCCTTTTCTAATTTAAGACATCAATATTGCAATTTCTTTTTCTGGCCGCAACATGTGCAACTAAAAAAACTGCAGTAAAAACCGGTATTACTATTTAAAAGCATGAATAATATGACTGTGAAAATCATCTATATCTAGCCACTTATACACCTGGACAGTTCCTGTAAGATACATGCAAATAAATGTATTGTATTTGCACAAGCGGAAAAAATCTTCGCGTCACTTCTTAGCCCTCGTTCGCTAGCTATATTTTTGATTATTCCCTTTTAACTTGTTCCTAGGAACTTTACATTAAAAGTTTTTTATATCTCGACTTAAATATCATTTTTATTAGTTTGGATTTTTCTAACTACGTTCAATAATAGTATTCATTTTTAACCGACTTCAAAAAACGGAGAAGGTTCTCTATTCGACTGTTTCTTTTCTGTTTGTTACGTCATAACTTTTTTTGATGATTATTTTTTAATTTGAAAGCAGGTATTTGCGGTGTGGTCCCATTTCAATTTGGTCTAGATCTGGCAATGGCATCTATGAGAAAACCACATGTCTTAAATTTGCATTAAGTATGCGTGATGTTTGTTACCTCAAAACTAGTTACAGGGAGAATTAGATCGTTATGATATTCGAGGGAATGCGCTAAAATTAATAAAATCATATTTGCAAGATAGACTTCAATATACTGAAATAGCACAAATTTGTATGAATTCTAAGCAGGAAATAACTTACAGATCCCCTATTAGGTCAGTCAGATGTGGTGTTCCGCAGGGAAGTGTTTTGGGTCCTTTATTGTTCATTGCATACATTAATGACATAGTTAATAATTATATAATACATTTCCAATGATATTGTATGCAGACGATAGCACCGTATTTATAAAATATGAAAATATTGCAAGTTATGAATACCATATTAACTCAGCTATCAGAAATATTATTAAATGGCTCGAGTTAAACAAATTAAAAATAAATCTAGATAAAACAAATTTGATGCAATTTACACAGCGGAAGTATACTACAAATTTATCTGTTAGTTATTATAACAAAATGATTAATGAAACTAAACTTGCTAAATTTCTAGGTATTTTAATAGATAGTAATATGTCATGGAAATCGCACTCCACTGAGGTATGCCAGAAATTATATAAGTTTTCATTTGCATTGTACAAATTATCAAAAATAGCTGACCAAAAATCTGTACTAACGGCGTATCATGGTTTTGTAGCGTCAATTTTACGGTATGATATTATATTTTGGGGACTTTCAACCTACAGAGAAGTATTGTTAAGGGCCCAAAAACAATGTATTAGAGCAATTTGTGGATTGAAGAACACGGAGAGCTACAAGCCATATTTTAGGTTTTTGAATATATTCACTTTACCATGTTAATACATACAGTATTAGAATGCTGTATATTTATAAGAAAAATGCAGAGCTATTGAAAATTAAGGAACAACAGAATCAATACACACTTCGTCCTCGGAAACCTCAGATCAGTACAAGTATTTGTAAAACAGCTCTCATGAAGAGAAGTGTCATTGAAATGGCTCCTAGATTATATAACAAGCTTCTTGAACAAATTAAACATTACAATATAATTAAATTTAAAAATGTATTGACGTAACTATTAGTAGATAAATGTTATTATAATATTAATGAACATTTTTTGGATAATGATATACAATCAATATAATATGAATAATTTAATATCAATAAAATGTTATAAAGAATATTTCATTCCTTTAGTAAGATTGTGCTCGCATTATAAATAATTTCTATAACGTATAATTTAATTTTTGACAATTATGACATTTAATTAATTTTAAGAAGATTTGCATGCTGTTAATAAAAGCAAAAACATGTTGAACTTTAATAATACCATGACAACCTTATGTACCATGTTTTCAAGCAAATAAAATGATTATTATTATTATTGTTGATTCTTTTTTTTTATTTGAAAGCTGGTACTTCGGGTGTGGTTCCGTTTCAATTTTCAGCATAGTTTTTGTCCGACTTAATAGAAGGTGTTAGGTATATTAACAGACTAAAACATGGAGGTTCGCACTTTAACACGGTTTTGACGCGGTTTTCAAAAAAGTATTTCTAGTGTTACCTATTATACAAAAATATCAATATCACAAAATGCATGAAATAAATAACTTAAAAAAATAGGACCGACTTCAAAACTTCAAAGGAAAGCGAAATATAATACTTATCTCAAAAGCTACTTATTAAAAAAAAACTATTGAAGTCAGGCGCCTATAAATTAATTAATAATCTACAGAAAATCTCCACCCGACCTAAATAGCATTTTCTTTTGAAATAAGTATTATTTTTCACTTTCCTTGAGTTTGAAGTTGGTTATGTTTTTTTTTATTATTTTTTTTTTATAGTAATATTTTATGACTATCGCATAATACTGTGACTGTATTCGCAAACTCGCTTGGACTTTATAAAGTAGTAAATGATTCATGCTATCTGCAATTTTCATGTATATGCGTCTTATTCTACGATAGTCTTCAACTCTGGAATGTCTCTTGCTGTTCAGAAGTCTCAAACGAAACATTAAATGTCCCACGACAGAGTTGATAGTTTGCATGCATTCTTTGGTCAAAATGTAAAGGGAAGATACGGCATAAGCGCTTTACTAATGGAAACTACAAATTAGGTGCATGCACACGATTTCGCTTTCGACACTATTAGTACGATCTATCACTCCACGAAGGACACACACGATAAACACAAAAACATGCGTGAAATTCAGGTCGGACAAATGCCTAGAAGTGCTTTTTTAAACTATGGAAATAGTTCAAGTACAAAAACAAAACTACACGGCATCACATTTCCCTCGTAAGTATATTTAAATACATATACTATTAAAAAACAACTTTTTAATAAATATCTAGTTCGCCATTTTCAAGAATGGGTAAATTCTTATCCTACATTTCATATACGACATTACATGTACTAGAGAGAGAATCTCAAGATCACAAGTTCTGTCTTGCTCACATTAAAGTTAGAACTCGTAGCTGTATCTTGCTTTCTTGGGGAATACTATTTAAGTGTGTGAGTGAGCTCACTTATGTAATTTTATCTTTTGTTAGTCAATGCAACTATAAGTTTGCCGTATCTTCCCTTTTAGTTCTAAACAAAGCATGCATTTAAACAAAAAAAAAATAGTTAATTCCCAGTGACCCCATAATTTCATTTTTTTAATGTGGCGCCATCTAGTATCAAGCTTCTAAACTTATATATAGTATTGTCACTTTAATGAGGAAGTATTTAAAAAAAACATTAACATTCCCGAAATCAAACTAGATGTCGCTACGGTACGTTCTCGATATCTCCATGACAGCCCTTCGGTTTTGTTTCATGCTTAAAAGTAAATTAGTTTTCAAAGTCAATAAACAACTCATATTCTATTTGTAATTTTTCGTATTTGTATTGATATCGTAAGTAATAAGTTTTGAAATTTACAAATTTGTTTTTTAATATGTTAGTTAAAAGGAACAGAAATGACTGACTTTGGTCCATTCGTTTCCTGCAAAAAGCAACTTTTGCTTGTCGCCATCCTCATTTTCTTGATATTAATTATACTTGAAGTATATCCTTGCACGATAGACGGCGTCACTAAGCAGATAAAAAGAAACTATCAGGAAATCGTTTAATATTACTTGTTAATTTTCTTTTGTTAATAATATTTGCTATTACTACTTAGATTTATTTTATTATTAATAATAATTTAATATTCTCTTGATATAAATATTTTATAGGTTTAAAAAATTGTATTAAAGTTCGGTTATATAAATAATTTTACTTAATAATTTTATAGAAATTGTCCAACTAAAAAGCTTTGTCTCTAAGACTAATACCACTTAATATGTTGTTTTTTAAAATAAAAAATTTAAGAATACTAATCATATAAATTGTTAAAATAATAAAGTAAATTTCAATGTCTTTGAAATTTTATATCATTTAAAATCTAACAATTTAATATACAGCAAATTTGTGAACTTAACAACAAGTAAGTCGTTGGTTCGCTCAATCGACACAAGTACCTTTACAATAAAGGATCTAGCCATGATTATAACTACGTCCATGAGATCGACGGTCGACCCCCTGTTATAGATTTTGAAAAGGTAGGTACTTGTGTTATTAATAATCTGAGAGATAGAAACATAAATATTTAATCACATTAGATTCCTTGGAAATTATAATAATAACATTTCTTTATTACAAAAATTTAAACTTGATAATTAGTTGGTGACTTTGGTAACAATATTCACTGACTAGACAGAAATTTGAAAATAAATTATCTTATCTACATTGGAATTTCTGTATTTTAGGGTCCCGTGCCCAAGGGGAAAACGGGAACCCTATAACTAAGACTTCCCTGTCTATCTATCTATCACCAGGCTTTATCTCATGAACCCTGATAGTTACGGCTTTTTTCTTTCTTTTTGACAGGCTTTACTTACTTTGTTATTGAGATTTAGAATTATTTATAATATTATTACGTCATTATCAAACTCAGTTAGCCAGTGTATGGGAAGCTCGGAAGTGTCTTCTTGTCCCAAATACCGCAGTGTCTTAAAACAAACCAATATGTGTTGCCAGTGACGTATGAACGACAAACGACGTATGGAACTGACTGTGGGACTTTCAAATATGTTCAGAGTCACCAAGAGGGCGATGGAAATGATAATGCTTCGAGATCGAATCAGAAACGAGGAGATTCGCTGAAGATCCAACGTAACCATTATAGCCCCCAGAATAGCGAGTCTGAAATGGCAATGAGGCAAACTCGTAGGACAAATGGCCGTTGGGGCAGTAGGCCTCGAGTGGCGAACACGGACCGAAAACAGAGCATAGGCAGGTTTCCCACAAGATGGCCCGGTGATCTGGTCAGGATTGCAGGGAAGCGTTGGATGATGGTAGCACGCGACATATCGACACGGCAATTTATGAAAGAGTTCTTTATCCAGCAGTAGACGTTTTTCGGCTAAAATGGTAATGTAAAATAAACTGATTATTAGTTTATTTTCATTTAAAAACGCAAAAGGTGAGTCACAGATGTCATATAAATGAAACTGATATAATTTTTATGGTATCTAACAATGTTCACCTGTTTGTGATAATGCATGTTCTTTTATCTGATACCGCCTTTACAATAAGGGTGTGTAATATATGTATGAATATATGGCATAATATCAAAATATATAAAATTTACGATCTATACTTTTCAATAAATCTTTTTATAGATCGATTATTTCATATTTAATATAATACGTAATTTTAAAAGAAATACATTATATTTCTTTGAAAAAAAAAATAACATAAAGCCTATAAGGTATATAACACTCATTCAATCGAAATTATACGAAACGGTACCTAAAAAAATATTAAGTATTATTTTGCCTAATTTGAAATCAAATCATCCAAAAATCAACAGTTGTTCTTTAAAGCCTTATGATGTTGAACAAGCAACGTCTGTGAAATCCTCTTACTGCTCGATTATATGAGTAATTTTTTTCTGGTATATAAAACATGAGTTGTGTTCTTCTCTAAAGTAAATAAGTACCTTAGAGTTAAATAAAGGTAGTCATTAAAGACTAATTTTAGAATTTAGAAATAGCAAATAAAAATTCCTTGCTGGCATAAACTAACAATCTTTTATTAAGAAACAAGAGTAAACTCAAAATAATTTTGACATTGAACACTTATAAAAAAACTTAACCTATATCTGACTGGCCAGTCGCCAACATTTCCGACCCCTGGTGCACAGCACTGCTTTAGGTGAGGTGACTGACTTGTCAGTGGGGGTAAGATAAACCATTTTCCTCACAGCTCTCTATAATACGCCTTCTTTGGTGTGGACATCGACCACTCGCTCAGCGTTATCTTCGCCGCGATAAATTTTAATGATTTTACCCAGCGTTCAAAGTCCTCTCGGTAGTCGCTCGTCTGCCACGTCTACTATGTCTCCTTCTTGCCATTGAATAATGCTCTTTCCAGAGAGTCTCTTAAGTAAAATTGGTAGATATTCTTTAATTAATCGGTTCCAAAACTGGTCTGCCATGCGTAAAACCCGCCTGCAATCTGCTCGTCTAATTAAGTCAGCATCACCTAGCTCGCCTGCTAACCAGTTTTAAGTTGAAGATGAGCTGATCAAAAAGTTTAAAGGCGTAATCGCTTCAGGAGAAACAATCAACAAATATCTCGGAATGGAACTTAAAACGCTAAGATCATTTGAAAGCCATCCTCTCATTTCAAAACAAGCTGCCGAATGTATAATAAAAACATTAGAAACAAGTTTCGAAGCTTGAGTTGTACTATCAAAACTAGCAATATAATCATCCATGTAATGATTATTAATAATCTCATGGACGGCCTCAGGAAATAGATGTTGCATCTCCAACGCGTTTTTATTTTTTATACATAACAAGTACCACATTCAGGCTATAGATGATAGCCTCAACAAACGGACCCATCACCAATCCATCCGCTAAACGTCCGCACTTTTCAACAATTGCTTCCCTCACCACATCCGAGACAATAGAATCATCGAGCCCCGTCAAGTACAAATCAATGCACTTAACGGGTCTTGTGACCCTAACCTCTTCTCCCAAGACCTCTTTCAGTTTGACAACAAATTGGTCAGCCTGTATCTCACCCTCAGTACATGTGCATGGGACCTTGAGCTATTTGGCTCCGGTGGCCGCCATACTCAAACTAATTCCTGGCATACCCACAAACAATACTCTCCTTAGCCTTTGCCAACACACATCCACACGATATTCCCTTACCCTACGCCTCGGGGGAAATCGACAGCAAAACTGCCGTAGTACCTATCTCCTATTTTATTTTCACACTGAGTTGCCCCAGGAACCATCCGCGCCCCATCCATTCTCCTCTCTTCATCGCCATTCATACTCGAAGGTACAGAAAATTCCGTTTGGCATCCTTTTGGCATTCTCGTCCCATTCATCGCAACCCAACAAGCGCCATGCTACTCCTTCTTCTCCCTCATTTTCAGCTCTCGTAGTACCCCCTCCCGCGAACCGGATGAACTGGGTACCGTAAAATGGCACACCAGATATAAACTTCCATCTGTTCATAATTTCTCTTTCAGGCTTCATAAGCCGATCAAGCTCCTCTTAACGGATCACACCACTCTCTGTTACTGTTACAGGTCTCTGCTACTCCCCGTAGAGACCACCATTTCCCGCACCTGCCTGCTAGCCTCCTCATGTAACTTCACTTTGTCATACTCCCTGTATCTAGGTTTTCCACTCTTACCAAGGGACTCGAACGGTGGCCAATTAAGATCTGTAGGCGAATTAGCCTCTTTCTCCCCATCCGACACTTTTCCCTCATTAGTATCATTAGAACTGCCTCCTGGACAGCCTTCCCCATCTTCCAGTCTAGCCAACCTAGTTGGACTCCTACTACACTCTCTTCCGCCCGAGCTGGACCCCCACCGCTCACTTACGCCTGAGCTAGGTCTCTTCTCAACATAACTTTTTTAAATTATTTTTAGGTTTCTTCATAACTTATCCCACGAGTAACATAGCAACCTCAAATAGCGGCTGTCGCGACCACTCAGCCAGTGGCCACTCACCTCCAAACCCAGGTCTAGTATGAAGTAAGTCACTTATTAACGTTGTTACAACACTCAGAGCCGCCTAACGAAGGGTAGCCACTCGTACACAGCGTAGGGGTTCGAGTCGGCCAGAGGTTGCCCATAAAAGGACACTCACTGCTCGTGCCACTTCAACACAGCGAGCCCCCCGCCCTCATTGGCATGGCCGTTACCCTAAGTCATTTTCGGGACGCCCGCCCAGAACGACGTACGGATTCCTCCTCAATGAAGATGAATCATTTGTGGAAACAGGTACACGAGAAGGTGGTCCAACCTCGCCCCCCGTCTCAGTTCTGACTTAACCTAACCGAACAATGATTTCCATTTGTGACAAAAACTTAATCGGTTTTGTCACAAATATTTTAAAAATCTGATTTCGAGAAAAGAAAAGTAATATTATGTCATAGTAGAATACTTTATTTTTAACATTTTAGTGATTATATTAAAATTGTAATAAAACATTTTACAGTACTAAGTATCATATGACTATATCGGGTTCTATATAGAAAATACGTTTCACTCGTATTCTGTGAATTAAGATATAGAATGATGGTTATATAGATTAAGTGTTATATGAATATTGTTTAAGCATTTTCAATGTCATGTTCATCATCATCATCATCACCAACCCTTTTACGTTAAGAAAGATGGGCCATGACCCTCCACGCGGGCCCAACGCGGATTGGAGGGTATTAACGACTGCAAATGCAGCCAGGACCAACGACTTAATGTGCCTTCCGAAGCACGGAGTAGCTCGAGATAATATTTTTTTTTGGCCACCAATGTCATGTTAATTTATATCAAATAAAATTAATATTATTTAAAAACAAGTATTATAATAAAAGAAATTATGATAGTTGGTGTTATTTTAAATATTTATTATATAAAAATTGCTATAACAAATGACGCATACCCTTAAAGTAATTAATAATACAATCTTAAGAAAACACCTGTGTGTCTCGGATTAAATTCCGATAACTAATCAAAAAAAAATATAACTTGCTGTTATTAATAAATAAACAAAGTATTATTGAGCACTGATTGTCTTGGTCTGTATTTGAAGATGGTCTATTTCATTTATATTGCAATTTTTATTTTCATATTCTGGTGGTATAATACGAGAAAGTTCAATTACTGGACAACACGAGGCATTAAACATGAAAAACCGGTGCTATTTTTAGGTACATATGGCAATATGTATATCCAGAAGCAAAACCGATCTCAAATAGTTGAAGAACTTTATTGGAAATATCCAAATGAAAAGGTGGTTGGAGCATTTAAATCCACGACACCTGAACTTATTATCAGAGATCCTGATTTGATAAAAGATATTTTGATTTTTCACTTTCCATCATTTTATAGTCGTGGTTTCAATCATAGCAATGATGTGGAAATTTTGCGAAAACATTTGATTGCTATAGATGGAGATCTTTGGCGAATGCTAAGACAACGAATGACGCCAGCTTTTACAAGCGGTAAGCTGAAAGCCATGTTCCCTCTGATTGTAGAACGGTGTGAGAAGTTACAGGCAAGTACTCTCACTGCAGTTGCTCGCAATAATACACTTGATGCTAGAGAACTGATGAGCAGATACACTATGGAAGTCATTGGTGCTTGTGGTTTCGGAATAGATACTAACACTCTAAATGATGGAAACGCAGCTTTTCTTCAACTTGGTAAAAATATTTTGAACATGACACCAACGAAGGCAATTTTTTTATTGTTAAAAGATATGTTTCCATATTTTGAAAAAAGATTTAATTCCTTTTTAGAAATAGAATCACAATTTCTTAGCTTAGTAAATCATATAATAAAGGAAAGGAACTATAAGCCCTGTGGTCGCAACGATTTCATTGACCTTATGTTAGAATATTTAAATAAGCCCATGGAAGCCGAATCCATGGAAAAAGTTGGTGATGGCAAAAACCCCGTCAAGGTCAAGATGATTATGGATGTAAACTTATTTGCTGCTCAGGTTTTTATATTTTTCAGTGCCGGTTTCGAAACTTCGGCCTCTTCGACTAGTTATACATTACACCTTCTTGCAATAAACCCTGATGTACAAAAGAAAGTTCAATACGATATTGACCTAGTTTTAAGAAAATATAATGGTACGCTTAGTTATGAATCTATACAAGAAATGACTTATCTGGAATGGGCTTATAAAGAAGCACTTCGAATATTTCCGTCTGCAGGTTATCTAATGAGAAGAAGTACAAATATATTTAGATTTAAAGACATAAACTTGGAAATAGATGAACGTGTAAATATAATTATTCCTATTCAGGCTTTACATATGGATCCCAAGTATTGGGAAAATCCTGAGGAATTTAGACCTGAAAGGTTTCATCCTGATAACTTTGGAGCGACGCAAAAAAATGTATATTTTCCATTTGGAGAAGGACCTCGGAATTGTATTGGTAAGATTTATATATGATAATTATTCTTGTAACGTTTAAATAACTGTTTATTTTAACGTTGTCTATGTCTATTTAGAATAAGCTTCCTGGTAAATATATAAAGATAAGCATTATGTCGCTTTTGTCATATGACATCAATCATAATTTATTTTTTGATAATATTTTTCGTAATATATTAAATACTCGTATATATTAGATTACTTGGTGTACTCGTACTTCGTATCACCTCTCGTCATTTAAACCTTCCCTGCTCTACGGCAATCATTTCAAATCCAAAATCAGCTGAATTCACTCAGACATTCTCGAGTTTTAGCGAAACATGTACAAGAAGAATATAACAGAAAATATATCAAATTAAAAATTTTCTTATAAGAAACTTTGTTGTATGTTATCTAGGAAAAGAATTCTTGTAAGACAAATGAAACTGACCTAACTCGGGAGGTTTGCGTTACTTGATTTTCACGTCGGCCCACGGCCTTATTTTAAATATCTTATATTACATTTTTATTGTCATCTAACTTATACATGCACGCAAAAATTCAGCTCAGTCGAAAAGAGGGAAGTGGAAAATTTAGCTTGCAAAATTAGACCGACACTAACAAAGTAACTAATTGAATTAGTTAAAAAAAAGTTTGCAATATTAACTATCGGCAAGTAAGGGGCGCGTCAGTGCATTTCGGAAGGAACGCGCGTTGGGAACGTCTGAACTAATGAATTTATTATGTATTCGTCGCGCACACGTGAGATGCTTGACAAATACACCGTCAGAACTTAAACATATTTCTGAATTGGCTAGTGCTTGCTATTCTATTATATATGACACAAGATGACAAGCAGGCGCTCCTTCTCATGAGGAATTTATGATATTAAATAGTACTTTATTTTCCCTTTCTAGGTAGTCGTCTTGGCTTGATGCAGTCCATGGCAGGACTGGCAGCGATACTCTCCATGTTTACAGTAGAACCTGCACCAGAAACTGTTCGGCATCCAAAAATTGATCCAAAATCTAATATTATTCAAAGCATAATAGGAGGTTTACCTTTAATATTTCGTGAAAGGAAGAAAAGTGTCAACTGAAACACAAATTCAATAAGATTTTTTTTTATGAGTTGATTATAAGAACTGCCAAGAAGAGTACGAAAACAATAATTTATGATTAATCGAACTAACCTGTAAGTGAAGTTCTATCATAATTATGCGAGGTATTTCGTTCGAGGAGATTAGCATCCCACCCTCCCTCTACCCTAATAAAATATCATATTATTGAGATGTATTTCCAAAGAAAAACTTTATAAATCATTATACTTAATTACTACTAACATAAATATTATATGTTATCCATATTAATTATACTGCTTGTGAAATCATGTCTGTTTGAATTGGTTACAATTTCCCTATTATAAAAACTAGCGAAGGTTGTAGATGTACCTGACCGTCCAGGTGTTTTGAGATCAAGGTTTACCCTCTGCTTATATGTAAGCACGAGAAGTACTAGCATGTCTGGTACTATGTGCAGAATAAAATTGTGACATCTATTCGACAAGATAGTCATTTTCTTTATTCATCTACACATTGTTTGATACAAAAAATCGTAATAAAAAAAAACGACTGAAAAGAAAGAAACAATACCATATCTTCAATAAAACAAAACAATCATTGCAATTCGATGTCTAGTTTACGAGATATCCGAGGAAAAATATACATACATATACATATCTATAAAATTTTGCACACGTGTTAAGAACTCTATACAGACCAACATATATGAATATTAGGCAATTCCAACGAAATTACATACATAAGCCTCGAATCGATAACCTCATTATTTTGAAGTCGGATAAAAGGGATGTATTTATTACGCAACTCCCTTGTAATATTTAAATAATCTGATAATAGTTTAGCAGTATATATTTCTGGTCTATATTGAAAAAAAAAGAAGTACAATAAATGGTTGGTTTGTAAATGCACTAGACACAGAACACCGAAAGCCGTTAGAAGGGTCTTGTGGGCGTAGCAGTGTAGCCACGATCCTGGACAAATGTACAGGATCGTGACCACCACGCGATCGCGATGTTTAGTCATTCACGAACGCGCGCGCTGTAAGTACTGTGAAAAACGCCACTAAAAGTGATAAAAATGTCGACTTGCGCAGTTATTAATTGCAAAACAAGAAGCCCATCCTCAAGTTGGTCCAAAGGCAGGATTTCTTTCCATTAGTATGTAGATCACTTCTCAAATTTAGTTTGTTTAGTCGAAATTCGTGAAATGTTATCAAAAGTGTGAATCACAAAAAATATTTCCAAGAAAATACACATTGCTGGAGAAGTGCGCATATTTATTACATTGCGTCGTACTAAGCAAGTAATGTAAAGAAAATCGCGAAATCACCTTTTAAATAGCAACATAATAGATTACGGTAGATGGCTAGTGAAGTGCCTGGAAACATTTAATCGATTCTTGGTGTGTTAGTTAGTGAAAACTAAATAAAATTAAGGACAATAAAACTAGTGGTAATAAAAAATAAATTTAATCAGAGATTAACAATAGCAATAAATAAAATGTAACCCTATTCTTGACTACCATATTGACTTCGTTTGGTATGCGTTTGTATAGTAATTTAATAATGAGTGTGGTAATAAGTCTGTTTTTATATTCTTAATATTGTAACAGATTTTTTTTTTCATTTTGATCCATTAACGACAATACTTTTTAAATCATTGGAATCCGTTCGGGATAAGTTCCAATAACATTTATGGTATTTTGTATATTTTTATTTACATTATATTGTTTGTCAATATTACTAGTTTCAATTAAGCGATGTTGCCGAAAAAATTACCTACTATTATTATTTATATTTAAGCTCGACTAGTACCGATTCAATGTTAGTTCATTCGTAATTAGTAATTTAAATATTTGCTACTGAATCAACCAACTAATTAACAGTTAATATCTAAAGAAAAAAGGTAATGTCACATTTAATAAATACAATTCAATGTATATCCAAAATAATATAAAGAAATCTAGTAAGTATCCTTTCTATTAAGCGACTTGTTGTTTTTCAATATCGATAGAAAATAACTTTATGTTAATCACTAGTGTGATATGTCAAATTATTCTATGATCAAGTGCATGTTGTGTTTACCTATAAGTGTTTGTGACAATTAGTTATTGAACATAAAATTTATTGTAACTAGAATGTATGTAATATTGAACACGAACGTTGGTAAACCTTAAATCTATACTTATAATAAATCTGTAGAGAGGTCAATTCTGTACATGAAATATATTTCCAAAATAACTATCAAATGCAATCAGTAAAATTTTTGTCTGTCTGTATGTCTGTCTGTATAACCGTTATAGAAGCAAAAATTACTCGACGGATTTTAATGAAACTTGGTACAATTGTTTTTCATACTTCTGAGCTGGTTATAGTATACTTTTCATCACGCTACAATCAATAGGAGCAGAGCAGTGACGGGGAAATGTTGGGAAAACGGGAGAAGTTACTCCTTTTTTAAGCTTCCGTCGCGTGTGCTACCTTAATGCTTAAAGCAACCCAGAAATCATGTATGACGGAAATGTTTTCCTTAAAATTATATAAAAAATATCCCACGACAGCATATGTCTATCTTTTATGGTTGACTCACAATAACACGTGTAACTCCCGATAGCTTAGCAGTTCGAAGCTTTCTGATTGTATTTGTCTATTGTCTACTCTTACGTTTATAACACTCTCAGTCATCCCTAATTAAAAAAGTTAACAGTATTAAGTATTCCATAAAAAAGAACCATAGAAATCGGTATAGAAACACCAAAGTTATACATGAAATACGCTAATATAATTAGCCATCGCGCGTGAATACTGAATCATGCTAGAAGGATTGTTCTGGCCAGTATTTCATCTATACTAATATTATAAAGCTGAAGAGTTTGTTTCTTTGAACGCGCTAATCTCAGGAACTACTGGTACGAATTCAAAAAATATTTTTGTGTTGAATAGACCATTTATTGAAGAAGGCTTGAGGCTATAGGGGAAGTACGTACAAAATGACATATATGGACAAAATGACACACCATGTGTTTTTCAAAATTGGCGGGCGGAAACACGACCACCGACATCACATCATGTGACGTCGGCCATTGTAGCAAACCTGTAAAAAATCTGTCACTCTCGGCTCAGTCACGAACGAGTTACGGGTATAAACGTGTTTCGTGGGTCTAAAAGTTTTTTTATTATGCTGATTTTCTACACATTTCATGAAAGTTTTACATTATTTTCTTTTAATGTTATTACTTAAATCGATGCAGTATACCATTAGGCTGTGATTTAAGGTAAAATATATTAAAAAAAACAGTGGTTTCAACAAAGTGAACTTTTATTTTATTTTTTCTATGCCATCGGACAAAATGACATATTCGAGCTCTGGACAAAACGAAATAGTATGTCATTTTGTCCGTATGTTTATATCATATTATAGGAAGTTTGTTTTATTTTTATTTTAAAGTAATTTAAAGGTATGCCGCGAATTATAAACGGAAATCTCAATATGAACCGGCTGAAACAAGTAATATTCCATTAAGCCGAGATAATACGGAAAATGGTGATGCAATCGATGCTGAACTGCTAGCTGTTGGCAGTTCATCTGCAGCTGGTAACCCAGAAATTCACTCATCTTTTAGCCCAGTCCCAGGAACATCCGGTCTTGAACTTCAACAGGAAACGGCATTTGATTCTGACATTAATCATATACCGTTTCCTATAGAAGTTTTATCTCCAGCACCACAAGGAAAATTTATTCAGGGTCAAGGAAAGAGAAAGCAAAAGATACGCAATTCTCATTTACTCTTAACTTCTACTCCTAATATGGACGAAGTTAAAGAAAAAAATGCTCCAAAAATTCCTCATGAAAAGAAGAAGCGTCAAGCAACAAAGACTTTATTCGATGAGGAATCAGACACCGAAGATTACTAGCTTCATACTCGATTCGTTGATGACGACGATGATTGCGCATGCATTTATTGTAACGATTTATTTTCACGTTCTAAGCCTGGCGAAGACTGGTTAAAATGCATGAAGTGTGGTCTCTGGGCCCATGCATCATGAGCTGATGTTCCGCGCAAGATTAAAAAATTTGTTTGTGAACTATGTGCCTAACTTTATTACTGTCATTATGTCCATGAATATTATGTCGTTTTGTCCGTATAGTATGGACAAAATGGATTTTTCTACTTCTTTTGATTATGCTCTGTTGATCTCATGATAAAGTTCCTATTTGATTGTTTATTTAAATTATTGTAAGGCAAATAACCAAAGATGATAATAAAATTAAGAGACTGATTCTAATCGTAATAGTTACAAATAAATAACATGTCAAAAAAATAGTATGTCATTTTGTACGTACTTCCCCTATAACATCACGCTGCACCTATTGGGAGCGAAGAAAAAATGAAAAACGCGGCGAAGTCGCTGGCGGCCACTAGTAAATAAATAAAGTAGCTGCTAAATGCGCTCCAAGCAAAGCAGCTTGTAACTCTAACCTAGGCACAGATACATGTTTGAGGGGAGCGACTCGACACGTAGCAGCTACAAATATAACGTGTACACCACTATAACCGATCCATCGCAAGTAAGCCACTGCACACATGGCCTTCGTAGATGCATCACTAAAGATATGCAATTGTACATTTTTTTAAATTATTTACAAAATCACTGTGTACATTCTTAAGATAATATCGAGGGAGACGAATCTGACTAATATCGGGTAAGTGTTTAATCCAACAACTCCATTTTTGCAATAAGTTATCTGTTAATGTATAATCCCACTTAATATTTGCTTTCCACGTTTCTTGCATAATCAGTTTACCTTGTAACGTAAAAGGCAAAAGAAAACCAAAAATATCGTTAATTGACATAACGACACGCAAAATATCCCTTTTTGTGGATCGCTGTGAACCATTAACAATTTTGTCATTTATATTTTTAAATGATATATCAAATCTCAATGTATCATCCATCGGTTCTCATAGCAAATCAAGCGTTCTTTCGATAGTAATTTGTTGATTGAACTTAAACCTAACCGCTGCACTACCTAATAAGTCTTTGGGAATCATATCTAATACTTCTTTACTATTGTTATTAAAATTAAAAATATGAAAATCACCTTGTTTGTGAATAAAAATTATATCCTTCACTAAATCGATTGTGACATCTGTGTTTGGCAGACTGTCTATGTAATCATCCATATAATACTGTTTACAAATCGCCTCAACAGCTAAAGGTTTATATAACGCAAAAAACTGAGCATTTTTGTTTTTGATATATTGAGCTATAAATGGCGAACAATTATCACCAAACCTGGGTCGGCGGCTTTATATCTCCATAAGAACCTTAAGTGCGTCTTGGTCCTCTGGCCTAACTCACGGAACCGTAACATGATGCCAAACAGAGATACGAGTAAGTCAGGGTCTGTTAATAGATGATCATTAAAAGAGGCGCATTTAGATTTAGCCGCTGCATCAAAGACTAATATTAACTTTTTTTATTAGGGTTTAAATACCATGTTTTAGATGATTTAATATCGGGCGTAAGTACTTCTTTAGCAAAATCATTTTCTAACATATGTGTTATGCGTTCAGCACCTATACCAAACTGCGAAACCGTTGTCACCCTTCATTTTCTTTTCAACGTAACGCAACCTAGATATTGCGTGCGGGTAAGAGTCAGGCATAAGAACGCTATTACTTTTCCAAGGAAGTCGCACATACCATCGACCTTCCAACAAAGTAGCAGTTTCTTCAAGAAGGACATCATCGGTGCTTTGCCTTGACTTTACGTTCACTCCCATCATCTCAAGAGAAAAGAAACTACGAACCTCGTCATATATTTCCTGCAACGTATAAGTAATGAAGACTGGTGGATAGAAGCTGCGACCGACTGAGAAAGCCTACCGTTTACGCACCAACCCAACGGCGTACGAGTAGTAGGTTTGGTTCATTCGGTTTTCCCGCGGCAATATCTAAAGGTAAAAGCAAATGATTATTATCTTGCCCTAACAAAATTTCAGGCTTACATGTTTCATAAATAAAATAACTCTTTAAACATTGCAAATGCGAAAACTTATTAAAATTAACATTTGATATATTTTGACAAGGTAAATCAAGCTTATTATATTAACATTTCTAACATTAATATTACACATATCGTTAGTATCACTTAAGCTAGATATTTTAATATTTACAATTTGTGACTCACAAATGGTATCACTATCATTCCAGGCACCACCTACACGCAAAATCTCTTCCTTGCCGCCTGTCACGCCTAGCTTAGTAGCGAGAGAAGAGCTAAACAATGACACAGTGGAGCCATCGTCAAGCAGCGCTGTCGTACGGACAGTGCCGCTCGGACCGTGTACAGTCACGGGAACTATTATCAACAATACTTTAAAACTACTTACATTTAAATTGGTCACCATTTCCACGGACGGTGACTGTGGAGATGCATCTGAAGACTCACCTGTACACTGTTTATTTTATTTATACAATCGCTATTTCTCATATTAGAGACATCATAATGTAACAAACGGTGATGGGTTTGACCGCAATCATTCTTATCACACATAGGCGCAAAACATGTATTACGATCATGGCACGTCAATAAACATTTAAAACATATACCAATACGCTTTACAAAAGACCATCTATCTTTTCGTATGGTTTGCAATTAATAATAATATTTTTGTAATTGCTGCCAATAAACGTCTGCCGTAATCGTCTGGTCAGATTTGAAAAAAACTGTAATGAACGACACCGGCATTAGTCCACCAAACGCTTACAAGTAACTTTTTTGGGGTCAATTTTCGCTTGGGGCAGGATTTGATGCGTTTTATAGCTTTAGTCTGTTAATATTTTGTATTATTTTTCTATCATAATGTATGTTAATATTATTGTTTTGATTAATAATGTTAATATATAGATATAGGTAATTTTTAAAGTTTGTAGGTATATACCGAATGAGAACGCTCATTGCTCTATGAATGATCAAGAATGCTCTATGTTTTCTCCCGAAACACATGATTAAAGAGTAGTAAAATACACACGATGTTCTAGCTGTAACACATCGTGCACTGAAACTCACTTCAATCAACTTGTTATAATTCACTACGTATGTGCCGTGTAGCGTATGATAGTGTACAAGGTGGCAGTTTGACTCCCTGGAACGGTTATTACAATATATACTATATAAAATTTATAAGTTTTATATAAAATTTATACGCCACACATTAACGAGTCATTATTTCGAAAAACGAAAGAAATATCTCTACTCTTCCCACTCCTCGTAAAAATATTTCTAATTCCACTGAATTTTATGAGATGGTTTTTAGTCAATTTAAACATAAAAAGAATATTTATCAAAATCGTTTAAAAATTGAATAAGAAATCGCGCAACACACATAATAGTAAGACTCTTTTTATGTAACTTCCACTATATTTAACACATAATAACCGCTTTTCTCTCCATATCGTATAGCGATAATATTTCAATATTATTAAATCCTATCGCAAGCAGGCAGAATCCGAATTAGCTCATTTTTCAAAAATGTTCTTTTGAGAGCACCGTAATTTATACTTTAACTCCTTTACATAAAAGTAGAATTTTGCAAGCGCTTAACAGACCGAGTGGTAAAACTGTAAATTCGATATAAACCCGGCTCTTTCTCATCCATCATGACTCAATGCAGCTGCTTATGATCAAATGCACTTATCATAAGGATGTGAATTCATCACTCTACTTTATTTCAAATTTAGGTCTTCTTTAATTTTACTTTTTATGATTTTTGGGCAAAATTAATATTGAAACATGGGGTTGTTCCGTATTCATCCTATGACGTCTCGTCCCATTTTTTTACTCATCTTAAACTAGTTTATGTGAATTAAGAAAAATAACCTAAAAATATTTTTCTTCATTCAATCTAAATGCATTTGTTATTCATCTTGAAGCAAATATTACTAAAAAAGAGTATGGTAGCACAACAACTTTTAATATGTACATTGAGTGAAACAGTTGCGTCGGATGTTCTTATTGAGATTGTGAAAATAAAACCTTATCAAGTAAGAGTCGGAATTGCTTACCGAAGGGTTCGTAACAAATTTAAAAGTACTAAAGAATTCTTCATAGTTTTTCTGTAAACCAAATAATTAAAATCGATTTCCTGTATACTATTAACGCTAGTTTCGTAAATTAATCAGATGGAGATTTCTTTCTCATTCTATAACTAACATAATTTATCTTAAAATTAAAAAAAAAAAAAGTATATTTCCCTTATCTTAAAATTAAAGAATTGGTATTATTTGATACAAATGCATGTCTAGGCTGACGGATGTACAGATAAATGGACGAGATAAGGATTTCGGTTTTTTCCTTTTGAGATACAGAACCCAGATTACAAAAATGAACTCTATATCTATGTAGTAAAAAATAATATACTTTTATAATATAATACTTTAGTATTGTGCCCTTGAAACAATTGAATTGTCGATAATGCTTATATCCCATCAATCATAATTTTGATAGTATCTATCGATTGCCAAAGATCGATGCACTAATATCGTGCATATAAAACGTGATTTATCAATAACGTTTAAATTAATCAATCAAATCCGATCTATGACGTCATTGTTTAAAATAACAGCCATAAAGCTAACTAGGTTAGGTACCTACGTAGATTTACTATATAAAAATTAATATCTAAATCAACTTAAATAGGAACGAATTCGGTATACCCATTATAAGTATTTCTTTTTAATTCACTGAACTTCTATTAAAGTCGGGCGGTTAATATTTATAACCGGAACGGAAATTCGATGTTTTAATAATTACTTGAGTAAATGTCACAACATACGAGTATTAATCTCCATACAACTTTAATAGAGGTTTAGTGAACTATTCAAATTTTTAGCTTAACAGAATCAATAGCAAAATTAAAGGTTTGAAATTTTACGACAGTTATTTTATTACCATCATATCGCTTAAACAACAATAACAATTAAAAACAACGATGTTAGCGTCAATAGACTCAATAGAGCAATGGTGAGTGCGTTGGGTCTGCAATGCGCAGGTTAAGCAATTTTCATAAAAGCCGGTCACAGGATGGCTGACCATAAATTTATAGTCTCGAGTTCTACCGTGCTAAAGAAGGCACGTTAGTACGTTAATCCACAAATTTGTGATAGGCACTCGTTAGGGCCGCGACAAAGTATGTAAGTGAATTTGACTTATTTGAAGACAGGTATCGTAGCCTCACCGAATGGTTAGATATGAAGAAGGTAGAACTAAATCATCACTAGCCTATTAATGTACCCACTTGTTTGGCATGAGCCTTCCTTATAGATAGAACAAAACGCGGACCCAGTGTGGGTTAATGGGATTCAAAGATTACAGATCAAGCCCCGACTTCGTGCGGCCAACAGGACCGGAGATATAGCCCTCCAAAGTCAGTGGGATAAGCTTATCCCAAAACTTTGAGGGGCTGTAGCAGCCGTACCACTGGTCGCAGAGGAACGGGGTTTTCAAAACCTACTACCCCCTGCTAAGCCCTACCAGACCCATAGGGTGAAACACCCCTATCTCAAGGTCGAGGGAAAATACCAACTGACCCCGGAAATAGGTGCGGCAGGACCTCCCCCATCCATCCCTAAAAAATCCCCGTTCCACACGACTGATAGTTTCGGAGAGTCCCTTTCGGGCCGAGTTTTTTGGCGATTTTGGCCAAGGAATATCTCCGAAACTACCCATCGTAGAAAGACAAGAGAGGCATCGGGAGATAGAGCTCGAAGAGGACTACGGGACGGCACGGGACGCGACCTTATAGACCCGGATTTTCCGGAGAAAAATCCGGAAAACATTAAAAAATCAGTAACTTTGTCAAAATTAACGGAAAAAATCTGGAAAAAATACACAAACATAGAGATTGATGTAAAAGAGCATATGTAAAAAGACGAAAACTAAAATAATACTTTTAAGGAAAAATTTTGACAATAAACTACTTTAACCAAATTCCTTGAAAATAAAGGAATTATTAGAACTTTCATTAAATTTCCTTGACCCTTACGGTAGTTTTATAACTACCTACACACAACAGTGCACCCAAAACATTTATTGGGTCACTATTTAATCGACTTTTATACATATATTATTGTTATAAATTAGAATAAGTTGACAGTGCACCCCTATTGGGACACGTCGTAGGTTAGGACAAACTCAATATATAAATGACGCATAGAGCTAGGCTCTGCTTTATCTAAACACAACACACATACAAATAAGCACACGCACAAACACACACACGCACACACAAACACACAAAAACAAACACTACTCACTAACACGCCGAAAGTAGAACTCAGCAGTTGATCTGCAATAGGACGACAGCACCTATAACAAAAAACAGAGAAACATTAAACATACAATAACATAACACAAATCAACAAAAACAACAAAACAAACCTTGTCCCCACTATTTAAGAGAACAAATAGTCCATAAACAAGATGAATAATAAATCAGAAGTTGCCGCCAGGGGAAAAAGCAACGAGAATAAACACATACTCCCCACCCAGACTGGAAAAATATAAGAGAGAGGTAGCAGAATGCAACGATCCAAAAATGAGCGAATTGATCTGCAAACTCATGGACGTGCTGGGAACTATACCCAAACAAATATACAGCGCCATGAGAAGGGACGTAAAAGAAAATTTGGAAACAGCGTCGCAGGCGGGACTGGTCATCATAATGGAAATAAGCAGGCTAATTGCTAAAAATACACAAGAGGTCATAGTGTCAAGGGATAGGAAAGAACTGAAAGAACAAATGGAAGGAATGATGATGAGGATGAGTGAAAGGATGGAAGATCTGAATGAAAAAATGGACCAACAACGGAAAGCGGAAACTGAACGAAGAGAGGAGAAGAACAGAAGAAGGGAGGACGACGAATCGGTCACAACCAAGTACTTGAGAATGTTGGATTACAAGATGGAGGGAGTCATCAAGGGAAAGGAAAAATTGTTCGATAGGATGGCAGACAGATCGTTGAAAGACCAAGAAATGGCGACAGCAACGATAATAAAAAAGCTAGAGGCGATTGAAGAAAGTGTGAAGAATGGACAGATAGAAAAGGAAAGTAAGTATGAGAATGAAAGAGATAGAATGATAGAAATATTGAAGAAACATGAGAGCGAGAACAAAGAGCAGTATATGGAAGGAGTAAAGAGATTAGAAGGAAGAATGGAAGGAATAAAAAACGCAATAGAAGATGTAAAAGAGGGAGAGATGAAAGGAGAGAGTAAGGAAAAAGAAAGACCGCAGAGGAAAGGAGTAAAAAGGGAAGACTCAATAGAGGGCAATGTAGTATATGCGATAAAAAATAAGTCTGGACAGCATTATATAGGAGAAAGATAGATAGATCTGGAAGTAGAGTTGTACCGGGAACATGTGGCGAGAGGATGTCATGGAAGTGTATAAACACCGACGAAACCCGGGACAGAGACAACCCTCGCCACCATCATCGTCAACAGGGTAGACGATGGTTGAGAGGAAAGGTGGTGACGCAAATGGAGATGAGAATGGGAAGCTTGGAAGAGAAAATATCCAGGTTATCGAGCATCCCCGAAAAGGTAAACTCCCAAATATTAGCCTCAGTAGTCAACAAACTGGACCAGGTGGAGGAAAACCTTACGGCGGAGGTCATTGACCTGGATAGAAAGATTGGGGAAAAAATGAATGAAAGGAAGAAAGAAGAGAAAGGAAGAGTAATAGGAAAGGATGAGGACCTGGGTCAAATAATAAAAACAAGAATGAGCATGTATGAGGGAAGTATGATTCAAGAAATAAAAGAGATAGGTATGAATGTTGAGAAAGGACAAAAGGAGATAATGCGGAAGATCGATGAGAGAAAGGAAGGCAGGGAGAAACAGAATGACAACACTAGAACGATAGAAAGAGTGGAAGAAATGGAAATGAATATTAGAAAGAAAATAAAAGAGAGCAAGGAAGGGATTGAAAGAAAGATATGTGAGATGAAGAGTGAAATTTTAGAAAGAGAAACACCAGGAGAAAGCACAGTACCAGTGGGAACACAGGGGACGAATACATATGCAGAGGTAACTAAAGGCAAAAAACATCAAAGGCCAAAGACGATGCACTCATTACTCATTGCATCCAAAAACCGGAATGACATGGCACAGGACGTGATCGATAAGACAAAGGAGATCCTAAAACCGGAAAAGAACGGGATTCAAATTGAAAGAATCAGAAAAGTCAAAGATCAAAGGATCATACTAAGCTGTAAAGAGAGACAAGAGACTGAGAGAATTAAAAAAAGGATAGAGGAAAGCGAAGAATTGGAGGCAGAAAAAGTGAAGAACAAAAACCCACTTATCATCATAAAGGAGGTAAAATACAAATTGACCGATGGAGAAATAATAACGGCTGTAAAAAATCAAAACCCGGATATTTGTATGACCGAACAGGATGACGACGATTTTAGGATCAAATATAGAAGAAGAACGAGAAACACAGAGAAGTGCCATGTCATAGTACAGCTCAAACCGGAATATTGGAAGAAAATAACAGAGAAGGGGCACCTGTACATAGGAATGGAGAGGGTGAGGGTCGAAGATCAGACCCCCCTCATACAGTGCACGAGGTGCCTCAACTTTGGACATGGTAAAAAATTTTGTATGGAAAGTGCGGACAGATGCAGTCACTGCGGAGGACTACACCTGCGGGCAGACTGCCCGGACAGAAAAGCAGGAGTCCCACCGCAGTGCTGCAACTGCACGCACGAAGAACTATCAGAGACGGACCACAATGCGTTTAGCAACACCTGCAAAATCAGGGAGAAATGGGACAGCCTCGCCCGCTCCACTACAGCCTATGATTGAGGACAACACGGAACAATGCATACACAAAAAGAACACACACAAAAACACAACACAAACATTAAACAAAAAACAGGAAACACCAACACACAATTATGGAATAATTGGAATGATGAACATTCCAATTAAACCATCAAACAAAAACAAAAAACCAAGTCATAGAGTAGAACATCATGGAGATGGAATACTCTATGCGAATACACAACACAAATAAACAAGAACAACACAAAACCAGATATGACCAAATAAATAAGGAAGAATAAATAAAAATGGGAAAAGAAAAAGGAATACTACATATATTTAAAAATATATTAACAGTAACCTTAAAATAGGAATAATAAAAATAGATATTAAATAGGAATTAAAATAGGATTAGACTAAAAAAAAGGAAAAAACAACAAAAAAGGATAGAAATAGGAAGAATAGGATAGGGAAAATAATAAATAGGAAGAAGTATAAAAGAGCAAAGTACTAAGCACAAATACACCAGTGTTAACCAAAAAGTAAACATATAGTCTAATAATAGACAATATAGTGAATAAGTTGAAAAGAAAGTATGTATAACAAATAGGATAAGCAAAAATAAAATGTAATAGAATAAGAAAACATAGAATAAGAACCAGGATGGAAAATATAAGAGATGTATAAGCAGGATAACAAAACAAATGTAAACCGATAGGAAAAGATACAAGAAAATGTAATTAAAACATAAGTATATGTAATAGGATAAGACGAATGGATTATGGAAAAATAACAATGTAAATAAAGTAAGAAGAAAAGAATAAGAGAATGTAATAGAAATAAGAAAGTTTGTAAAATAGGCTAAGACACTTTTATGATAATAAAAACAAACACTGCGTATGAGTTAAACCCTGTAAATAAAGAAAGAAAAGAAAATAAAGAATTAGATTAGAAAGAATAGGACCGGCAATCCCAGCCGAAAGTATGAAAGAGGAAGAATATGAGAAAGATTAAGTATGCGGAATGAACGTTAGAACAAAAGTGAGAACTGGAATGAAAGAGAAAATTAGAGAATCATAAGGGCCTGCTATAAAGTGGGGACAAGTAGGAACGCCCGGCCATAGACTGTAAGGCCGGGCACTAAAAATAAAAAAATAAAAGAAAAAGATTACAGATGCCGGAATCAATGGCTTCACAGCTTAAAATTCTGAAAAAAGGGAGGAGTTTGAGATAATCTATTAACGGTCACCCGTCCTATAACCAGCCCTTCCGAAAGTTGCTTAATTTCCGCATCGCAGTTCGAACGCGTTAGCCACTACGCCATAGAGCGAATTTAATTTTCTCAATATTAATATTTCGTTTCTGTTGCGTTTCGTTTATTAAAAATTGGAAAATAAAATTCTGGAAGCAGAACATCAACTAAAAACAAAACATTGTGGTTTTTTTCTCCAGAGTAGATTAAGCCAACAAGCGTGGAACAACGAAACGAGAAACAATTTGCAATCAGTTGTTGCTTCAAAGAATAAATTAAAAGTTTCCCTGTAGGTACTAAATTAGAGGTTTTCAAATAATTGCGATTGTTAGGTAGCTGTAATGTGAATGTGACGTCAAAGCTAGGGATGTGAAATCATCGATAGAAATGAAAATTCTTTTTGTTGGTATATAAATATGTATTGTATGTATATTCAAGAAAGGCAGATAAAAGAGCAGTTGTTCAACGGATCGGACAGTAATTAAATAAAAAAAAATTGATTATTTCTTATATTTTCACGCGCACCATACATAAATAAAACAACTCTTACCGTCAGTTTCACAAACGTCCATTAAGGTTTAATGACGCCTTTAAGCTCTAATGAATGTCAAATTTGAAAGGGTCATGTCGCTTTAAACTAATGAAAACATTAATGGACGTTTGTGCAACGAGCTGTTAAACTGTTTTATCGCGTTTGTATTTAGTTTTATTGACTTACGGTCAGTTGCACAAACGACCATTAAAATTTAATGACGCCTTTAAGCTCTAATGAATGTCAAATTTGTATGGGTAATGTCACTATAAACTAATGGAAATTTTAATGGATGTTTCTGCATCTGGCTGTAATATTACAAAGTGCAAAATATTTTTTGCGATCTATTTGATTTTAACATGTTACAAGGATCAGTTTTATGTTTCATTTATTTGAGGATTTAAATAAAAGTACTTAATTTTTTTTTTCACTGGAAATCCATTTGCTTACCCCACAAATGACGTCACGTCCTCGTATCAATCCTCGATCCAAGTATCCGTTTAAGCGGTTTTTTAAACAGTTAAATTGTAACAGTTTTGGTACCATAATGAGATTTATTTATATATATTTACTTTTTGTTTATAAGCGCCCATAATAATTAATTCAAAATACTTTTTAGAAAGTTGTCCGATCTCCTATTGTGTCTAAAAGTTAACTATGAAACATAATTTTGTATTTTAACAGTAATATATTATGAGATATGTAGCACTTTTAAATAATAAGTTCCGATTAAGGCGACATCTCTTATGTATATAAGTTATTTAAGACACGATAACCTCTCAAAAGTAAAGACAAAAAGTTTCTACTTTCAAATTATAAAGCAGGAATAATACGTTTTGGGTTAAAATAAAAAAAATGTACTAAACTGGTCACATAAAATAAACATGCGTTGACAAGCTTTTTATTTCATAATTTTTATTCAATATTCGGTCTTGTTTAGGAAAGTTTAATTACTTACATGATGAAAACAGAACATATCCAATCAGTGACATCTACAACAAAGTGCATGAACTCCGCTACTTACTTTCTTAAAATGGGGATTTTGATTTTAAATAATTACAATAGATAACGCGTTTAGGTTCTTTTTATTTAAACTAACAAAACGAATAATTATTTAAATAATATAACAAATATAAGTATTAAATTATTTTAAAAAACATGTGTAGATGAGTCATTTTATCGTACAATTTAATCTTATTTAGGAAAGCACGATGAAAACATTTTATCATTAATAGCGACATCTACAAGAGGGTGCATGAACCAGATGACTACAATACCTACCAACAAGATACAACGAATAATAGTACTTTCTGGGGTTTTGTTGTAAAATTAATGCGACAGAGGGCGCTTTTCAGATTTTCTTTTCATATTACTTATGTTTTGAGTTTTAGTAAAACTATAATGAATTGATGAAAATCCTACTTATATTATAAAGATGAAAGTTTGTAGGTTTGGATCTTTGTTTAGTCTTCACGCAAAAACTGCAGAAACGGATTTTATTGAAATTTGGTACTCAGTCAATTTTAAGTCTGTATTAACATATAGGCTGTTACGGGTTCGGTACTTGGGTCAATTAATAAGGCTGCTTAGCTTGAGTATATATTTATTAGTTAAATAAGGGTAATAAGAAAAACCCTTGTCGGGCTTCTAGTTAACTTTTGGATCGTCCAAAATACAGATTACAATTAAGTAGTTACATATGTTATATAATTTGTATCACCATATCACATTATTTATCACAATAAATGAATTATGTTAAAATTACATAGTAAAATTTATACCATTAATATTGTATTGTATTATAATTTCATCTTGTGCATAGGAGAATTTCTTACGAACTGACATCCATAAAGAGTCTAATTGATTAGTCAAAATTTTAAATTACGAAAGACGAATAATAAAATGAAATGATGTTGAATTTCAAAAACAAAAAGTTTGCATACTGAAACCTAGGAAAACAAACGGTGGCATGGCACACCGTTACAAGGCTACTTTTTATCACACTAAAGGTTCCATAGAAGTACCTACAAAGGTGCCTATTTTTATGATCGCTGCTTAAACAGTTAGAGATATACGAAGACCTTATAAGAAAAGTTGGAGAGCTTTTAATTATCTATAAAGTAAATACACGATGGCACATATCTATGTGCTAAGGATTTTTGCCACAAAAGTAATAAAAAAACTCATAAAAGTGTATTTTTTTTTCTATGCCCGTTTTTACACGATTATTTGAGTAGGTCCTTGTCAAAATAAATATGCTTGTCTTCAAAGAAGCGTAATGTACATTAAAATTGACTGTTATACCAAATAAATTGGACGAATAGTTTAGATTTTACTACGATGTTTTTAAGAAAAGAAAATAACTTATATTGCCGATTTTCTAAATACTATTTTATGTATTATATATTACTATTCACCAGCATTCTTTTTTTGTATAAGATAATGTATACGATACATTCTTTATAACATATACATTTTTAACGGTTAAGAGAAAATTACATATCCAAGAAAAATTTCAGGAGTAGCGTAGGGCTTATGTAGTGCTGGAGAGGGATGAAAAATATTAGCTTCACGGAACTATAATCGATGTAATATGTTTAATATATCGGGTTGAACCCAATGCAATTGAACGTTGAGTGCATTTTGATTAAATTCATAGTAGGCCTGCTAAAAAACCACAGAAAACAGACAAAGGAGAATGTATGGACACTTCATACAATAAAACGACTTCTTTTAAACCGGATTGGAAGCAAAAATAAGCTAACGATAAGTAAAACTTTGATCGTGATACTATCGAGAATCATGCCCCAATCTGATTTGATTTTGGGCCTATGCCCTTAGCAGTGGGGATAGGCTAGTGAATGATAATCTTAACCCTTGCCTTGTCCCCATCAACATTATTTATGGTCGCATTGATTTATTTATTTTTCTCGTATGTCTTTACAACAAACCTTTTACTATTTAAAAGACTTTCGACTTTCGCATTTTATAATATCCAGTTAATAGTGAAGTTAAAAAGTCGGTTTAACATCGCGTGACTCGTGAGATGTAATGTGGCGGTCATTACTCAATTATCGGGCACCACGTTAAGCTTTCGTGATGGTTTCATTCAGGGGTTATTAACTTGGAGCTTAAGGGAAGGATAAGGGGCGTTTCATTTAAAACGAATGATTGCATAAGTTACTTAGACCATAAAACAAATTAAGAAAGAATAACAGTAATATTTGAATATGTGTGTATCTATTTTGAGAGTAAACATAATTATTAACACTTAAAAGTAATTTTAAACAGTTTATTTTTTTTAGAAAGAAAAATGTTTAATAAAAGACTGGAAGTAAATAGCTATTACTTAGCTCGTTATTCTCTGTAATTCAACTACTTATTGCTTAAAAGTAATAAGCAATGGAATTTCTATTTAAAGTTCCACTTGATATTGATTTCTTATCAAAAATAAATTATGATTCTATTTTAAAACGTGACTATTAAATAAATTACCAAGGTACTTGTCAATAATCAATAAAATGTCCATTATAGTATTTAAATTATTATTAGGTCATGCTCTATTTTCATAGCAGTTCATGCTATCGACAACTTATTCATAATTTCTAACCTACACATAAATTTAAACTTATTTATAGTTTTTACCACAGTTGAAGTGTATATAAATATATTTGAAAATGTGTTGTAGTAACCTAGGTCTTAAATAAGTTTAAGATAAATAATGCTTCGAAAATTAAGTATTATCATTGGACGTTTGATTATCGTTTTACAATTTTATTGATGCGTTGCGACCGATTTATTCGAGATCATGCTATTTTGATTTTACAGATAACCTATCCTTGAAAACCTCGATGACGCAGTGGTTTGCGCACTCGGTTTGCGATATGGTTGTTAAGTAACTTTTGGATGAAAAAAAATTTATTCATTTGTTTACAGGGTGCCTCTTTATATAATAAGATTATATATTATAGATAAGTAAAGTACATCCAATGTACACACTTACGAAATCACAGATAAAGAATAAGATCGGAAACTAGCTACAGAAACTAAATAATAACGAAACAGAGAATTTACTAACAACACATATATAAACTAATGACTATTATTATATAAAACACACTTCACCAAAACACATTTACACGAAAACTTTCTTACTATCACAATTGTACACTTACATAAACATTCAACATACATAATCTAACACAAATTTACTACTTAATTGTTTCACTTTTTAACTTCTTTTTTCAATATTTTCCTTGTAGTAAAATTAGCACAAAAGTTACTTTCTCATTTAAGGTGAAAATAGTCATATTCCCCGTGGGGTGGGTCCTGGTGATCTGTACTTCAGGCTATCGCCCCTTACAGACACCAGTTCCTCACAAAGTCGACAGGCGATCGCCTTTTTTTTGTAATTGTGTTTACTCGATAACATGTAACCTTGTTCCTGTATTTGTGAGGAAAATATATTTTTTTTAATTCAGATTAAAAAAAGAAATCTTAAGCTCCTCCATGCTATAAGCCGTTGGTCCACCCTACGTCTGCAGTCGTCAACATCCACCAACCCACACTCGGGCCACGTGGTGGGTCATGGCCCTTTTTTAATTTTCGGTTCCATCTATAGGGAAGGCCGGAACATTAATAGGCTTATGATGATGAGATAATCTTAACACTGTAGACTATGGAGAAACGTCCTCCCATAACTGCTGTCGTTACTCTAGAAGATTTGTTTGCGGGTTAATTTTTTCAAGGAAATATTATTTTTTTAAACGCATAAATTTCAATATTCGTTTACACTCAACAGCAAGTCTCAACTGAGCATTATTTTATTCAACAATAACAAATAATATTTTGTGGATATACTTACAGATACCTAAATATAAATAAAATAACCTTTAATCGGTTTCAACGCGTTTTACTAACTTTTATTGACGTTTCGGAGCCTTTTCCGGTTACGTGTTTCTTCAAATTACATTCAAAGAGTTGGTCTTATTCAATAGTTGTTACTAAATAGTCAATTACTTATTGTTTATAAACAACAAAGCAAAACGTAAACATTATGAAAAATACCCCGAACTCAAAGTCAAGCTAAACGCTATCATAGCATACAAGTTAAATCAAATAAGTAAAACCTACTTTAAAGAGTAATAAAAATCTCATATCATTGAAGCTTTATGCTAGCATAGCACTGTACTAAGCGTCGTATTCGAGGACACAATGCTGGTCAGTTTTTATTGAAATGAAGTAATGTAGTAATGTAACTCGATCAATGACTGTTCTTTTATTCATTTCAAATTAATTTTGAATGTGGAGTTCGTGTTCATTCAAAGTGTAATAGACGACTTGTTGGGTGATATCATGATTAGTCTCTATACAAGGATAAAAATTCGCATCCGACAACTTTTCTTATTGAATATACAAGGAATTAAGGATAAGGATACAGGGAAAAAAGTAGAATAAAACGTTTTTTACAAACAAGCTTTTATTTGTGCACACCAAAACGTAAACAAATAAATTCTAAACATTTTAAAGTAACTAATAGTAACAAAAATTCTAACTATTATTGACTTGAAAAGCTTGTAGTGCTCATGACATCACAGATGTGGAAATATGCATATTTTTACTCGCTACAAGTTTTTTGAGTCAATGCTGTTAAAGAAAATTTTGATTATAAGAATTTAAAGAGCCCAAGCACGATGCAGTTGCGTTATTTTATTGCTAAAATTCTTTGACCCCCTTCCAGCTCCATCATCACCAGACCTCAGTTTGTAAAGCATCCAGTACCAAAGTCCTCATAAAGACGGATCTAAAGAGCCCAAACATGATGCAGTTGCTTCATTTCATTGACAAGTTCCTATGGCCACCTTCCAGCTTCAACATCACCAGACGTGGGTCTGGAAAGTATCCAGTACAAAAGTCCTCATAAAGACGGATCTAACGTATCCAAACACGATGCAGTTGTGTCATTTCATAATTAAGTTCCTATGACCACCTTCCGATTTCATCATCACACCAGCTTACTGATACCATAATATTGTATTATCGTCTGACTTACATGTCTATGCAAAATTTCAAGTCTATCGGACATTGGAAACACAAACAAACAAGGCAAGTTAAAAAAAAAACTTGTGAAGGTTACTAAGGATACAAGTGATTTTAAATACATTATTAATCTCTTTCCGCTTTGGCTTATTATACCTCTACGATATACCGAATGTCAATTATAAGAATACAAAGGCTTTATAACACCACTTCTGATATTTTTCGTGTATAAATCTATTTTCAATTTGCCATTGGTACTGTCTCAAAAATGTTTAAATAAGCTGTTATTTAAAAATAACAAAGCTTATCATATTTTTAAGGATTGTCAGTCAAAACAAAAAATTATGAATTTTTGTATATAGAAATAAATCACCAATTTGCCTTTGAAACTCAATATTTCTACTCAAAATTATATATATTTTTTATACGAACAATTGACATATATATTAAGTCAGTCACTTTAGTCGATAACTTACAATAAACGTTACGTTATGTAATTCATTAAAAACGGTTCTTCGTCCTGTCTGTCTATCTCTTCAACGGTCACATTAATTGCGTCTCATTTCCTCTTTTGTCTTTCGACCCAGGTCAGCCCTAACGACATTTTTGGTGATATTCAACCGTCGAAATGGAGATCTACGCATAATTTTTCATAGGCGCATGTACGACGTACGTATATTAATTAATGGTTGTAATCTTGAAATTTCCCGAATGCATTTTTATGACAGCATAAAGTAATTAGAATGATAATAATTCAGTTATATAAATAAATAATGAAAAAGTAAGTTTTTGACGTAAATTTATGTTTCACAAGGAATGCTATGCAGTTGTAAGTTGCTTTAATTGAAAGTTGAAAAACGTTGGCGCGTTTCGTGTTTGTTGCTATTATGTTGCTATTAGAATGTGTAATACAGAATAAAGACTGTTTACGATGCTATGTTATAAAACTATGGCAGATTCTTTGGATAACGACAATTGCTCAATTTGACGTCTATAAAAAGCCTTTGGAAATTAACCTCTTTTAAGTCTGAACTCGATGGTAAGTTGTATTGCAAACAAAACAAGTAGAAATTCTTGTTAGAATTTTAAGGATACCTCATTCAAAGAAATGCCAATGAGACTGTATAAATAACCGCTTATCTTCTGTCTGGTATTTTGATCTAATATAGTTAGACCGTATTTGAAATTTAATAATGAGTAAAAATATATAAATTTTAATATTCCTCCAGAATTCCATTCGCATATAGTCGTTTCTTTTACAAATTTTACTTAATATTTTATTACTTACTACTTCGCTAACTACTTAATTTTCGTGGTCCCCAGGGCACCTAATGGCATTAAATATTTATGTATGTTAAATTCAGCTTTAGGATTATCAGTATACCACCCCATTTCAAAATAATTTACATAATTAGTTTTTGCGTGAAAGAGCATGTAACAACACCCCCCTTTCCCACTAAAAAATTAAATTATTAGTTAACTGCGTATAAATAATTTAAATAAAAAAATCTTTAATAAAATGAATATTAACTAATTATTGGCCATAATTATAAAGTTGTGATCGTCTAGTGGTAAGACTCTTCATTGTGTTATATTTGTAGTAACCTTAGATTCTTTGTATGAAGGTGATTGTGAGTGGTTAGAGTATATGTTTTTGAGGGCATGGAGAAGATTAGATCTTAAACTAATAAATTAAAATAATACTATAAGGTGATAAAATATAGTTGTGTATAAAATAATAAAAGTAAATGTTTCTTCTTTGGTAAAGAAATAAAATATAAGAAATGTTTGTTTACTAAATTAAGCTTAAATATTTGAATGAAAGTTATAGAATAAGTCTGTTAGGTAGTAAAGGAAATGAGGTAAGTAAACAACAACAATGCCAAGAAATATGTAAATAAAAGAAAATAAATACAGCATTGCTGATGTTTAAAGTGCTTTCGAGCCCCAACCACGCTCAAAGCCCAGGGCCCACCACACGGCCCCTTAACCATTATTAACTCTTACCGGTCCAGCAAGGAATACCTTTCTAACCAAAAAATAAAACTACACCTCCAAAAAAAGAAGTGCTCTGCAAAAGAGCGAAAGAAAACCCTATATGGTTCGTTAATATACCCAGACTGATGTCCTCCATAAAGACAATGGAACATAGTTTGACATAGCATTAGGGATCGGTAATGCTATGTCATCGGCTTATCAGTACGGGATAAGGAGACAACTAACACGATATCGCACAGGACCTCACCAATATGGAACACACGCCTAGGAACATTAGCTACCACATCAGAACGACACAATAAAGCGAAGCCCTATAATTATTTGTCAATATAACAGGATTATTTGCCCTCCACTGAACGAATGGCACAAGCAATCAACCGAGCTATCTCTCACACTTCCGATACTGGCGGTGATCACCATCCTGACCCAGTATAGGATAGGGGATCATTGATACTGGTATCTCACCGAACCATACATTCAAATAGCGGACAACACCTACGATACTAACGAATGATTGGAACAACCCAATATTGTGACTTCTTTGAAAACTACGAAAACCTAGTAATAAAAATAAGTATGAACAGACTCTAAAGAGTCCAAATAAGAAAAAAGTGAAACTCATAAGAATTCTCATTCCAATCTGGACCGATAGAAATTGATATTGAAAGTTAGAATTATGAAACCGACTAGAATAATTCAAAGTGGTTATATTTTTTATGTCCGGTTAGTTATGTGTTATTTGAGTAGTATGTTATGTATATAAATAGATAGTATAATGTAAAACATCTGAAAGACATAATTATAAGTAATTAATGATAAAACACACACAAAAACCCTACTTGATTATAACTCCTTATCATAATTTATCTGCAATAATATACCGCTGTAGGGTTTTCCTATCAATTTTAAGGATACTCCAAAATTCGTCATCCATCATTCATACATACTATTTTGAATTACTGTGAATCGTTGTATTTTCAAGATTATATTATTTACTAAGAACGTATCGGATATTACTTTCATATTTATGTCAGAAAAATATAAAATTTGTTAAAACTACGTTCCCTAATAGCACTTACTTGTGGTCCAGAGCGGAAGCCCTGAACCCAAACCTGTTAAACCACTCAGCTCTATTTATGTTCAAACTCGTATCGCCAGCTCTTCCTCCAGCGCTTCGCCCTTGTTCTACTTCTACTTGAACACACACTGACCGACCACCAGAGTTCCGCCCCCGTTGATGTCACTCGCCGAAAAAGATCCAGAATCTCATGCCTATTTCCTTTTATACACTTATCCTTCTAGAACCTTCTACACACACACATCAACGAGTTCATTCGCTTTAGTTTAGGTATCCATCCCCTCAACCAGTCAAATCCATTACTAAATATTGTGATATTCTAGTATATTATTCTAATAAAACGATAAATCACTAATAGAATGTACATATTAAATGTTTCGATATATTCAATAATCATTTGTCGTGATGTTGTAGTTAAATATCTTCCTAACAAAATTTTATATTTTAATCATAACGCGTTAACACCCATAATCATGTCCTGGCAACCAGAACCTTAGGAACCATTTAAATTCCTTTAACAATAACACTAGTTGTTTTATTGAATGTTTCTAAAATGTTTATCGAATTCCATTAATAGGTAAATAATTCATTATTTATCGAGATTAGACAATGACTCTTCCTTGCTCCTTTCTATTTTTGTGAATTTATTAATCACTTGAGCCTGACAACAAAAAAAGATGTTTACAGTGGAATAATTTATCTTTTTGCATTAAATTTTCAGTTATTAGCTTACTTTATATTTTCAAAACTATTAAGAACCTTTTAAGAGAATATAGCCATCAATAATTTTTATTACAAACTTTATTAATATTACTCAATTACGACTTCCGCTAACTAGCTAAATCTATTTGTCCGTGAAATGAGCGCCATCTGGTGTTGAGTTACCAAACTGTATATATATAACTATATTAAGTTACTATGATGGTGGAACTACTATGATATTCATTACAAACAAAATAAAGAACAATGGCCAAAATGGACTACGAAAAAGAAGTTCTTGTACCAAGATGGAACTATTACCAAAATGTAGTATAAGTTGAATGTAATTATTATATACCAACAATTTATTTTTAAAAGCTGGGAAAAGAAAGATATTCCTCTCTAAAATATGTCTTTATTTTTTAGAACGCAGTTTAAATTATGTTATTTTTGAACGCATCTTAATAATAATGTCATTCCTAGAGAAGCCCTCTCTTTTCAAATTACAAGATCGATTTTATTTCCGACTAATCTAATTTGATACAAATCTTATATTATTTACTAACCATATAAATCCATGAAAATTATAAAACTTAGATTAGATAACTAATATAATTAGATGTTACCTAGAGAAAAATAGTTTATTTATAATGAAATTAAAAACTAATGATTATTTATAAGAATCGATATTACAGTATTCAATAATCGATTGCGACCTCCCATTTTTAGACAAGTATGTGTAGACGTGTTTCTACGCAGACCGTTTTGTTATGCGCCGATTACACTACCCAATCTATCGGGCACGATCCATAGGGTACACTGTAAATTGGGTAGTCTAATCGCAGTTAGGCGCCTATTACACTACCCAATCTATCGGGCACGATATATCGGCCGCGATTTAGGGCGGTTGGTGTCGTTGTGATTACACTGCACTATATAACCTCCCTAACTCAGTTGGCATGCAAACGTGGCGTTGAAAGGATAGCTCCTCCGCTCACAAAGTACCAAAAAATTGGCATAGCCCATACTTTAACTGTGGGCGTAAATAATAAAACAAAATGTTGGGTGAAAAATATTTGCTTGGAATGCATGGTAGAGAAATACCGGATTCTCTGGATTTATTAGAATTAGACATAAATATAAATAAAGTCCTAATTATAAGGAGTAGAATTAAGTCGAAACATTGGGAGGAAACAATATTATGTGTACATTTTAATAAATAATTACACATCCGGGTTAGATGGCATAAGAGAACACTGCTGTTATTGTTTTATTGGTCGATGTATACTGGGATGCTGTGCTCATATAATGACCATAGTTTGGTATCTTGGATGGGCCAGATATGAACAGAATGTAGCTGCTCCTGCAGCATTCCGTGATGAGGTATTCAATAGAGTTGTAATAAAGAAAAGAAAAATCAACATGTTGTTTTGCTATATCCTTTTGACATTAGTATTTTCACTACTACTTTATATAAGTTATAGTGTAAGATGGAAAAATAGAGTTATTGAGAACAATCTTAAAAATTCTATTATTTTTTTGATGCTCATTGGTTCACAAAAAATAATTTTATTTCTTACAGTCAATAAAAATAATATATCAGATATGGAGCAAGTTTGAAGTATTATGTGAAAGTATGCACTTCTAGGACCACGATTAGGCATTATCTGACGTGTGCTTTACATATTTCAACTGTAATACCTCTAACTTAAAATGCTACAGTTTTAATAATACGACATAACCTCAAAAACATATTACACAATTACTCGATACTCCCAGCTTTTAAAAATATATTTAATGTCTTTCTTTGTTCTAGTTGTATAGACAAACAAAATAACATATATTTCGTCAAGTTACGTTTTATTCGATTTTACTAGTCCAAGCATGTTAGGCAGATGGCCATGGTTCTTTAATTACAAACTTTATTAATATATTAAAATACAATTTCCGCTAACTAACCAAATCTATTAGTTCGTGAATTTCATTCTTTCTTTTATTTTTTGTAAAAGTATAAGAGCGCCGCCTAGTATGAAGCTTGTAAACTAGCTGCTGCTCTGTATTTAAGTTACTAGGTACAATATATATGAATAATACAATGAATTTTGCATCTAGTCCGAGAGATGGCAAGACTATCATTTCTAGACTATTGTTTCAAGAAATAAATAAAGCGATATGATTACAGCCATAATATTATTCATTTGCCTTTTTCAGTGTTTTTTATTTATTTATTATTTAAGGTAATGGTGATATATTTATTATATATGTTTATATCGCGGTGTGTTCCGTCACAAGCAACAAACATATAACATCCGTCCTCATACTCTTTCGTATTTATAATGTTCAACATAAGTATTAACTTTGATGAATTAACAGCTTAATTTATTTTGTAAAAGTAATTTTAGATTGAGAAAAAAGTCTTTTCATAATTATAGAATGCATAAACTTATAATTTTTTTCTGGCTATACCTTCTGGCTGGTTTTTAATATCATTAAAAAGTTTAAATTTTAAATAAGATAACTTCATATTCAAATTAGGAAAATGTGTGATTTTCATTTGTTTTTCTTACTATCAAAATGAATGAATCTAATGAAGAAATTCAATACATCGCTGGCCCCGGGCAATAAAGCGGTGATCGGAGATTACGCCCTTTTTAATGTTATTTCATTTTTGGCTTCCCTGTCCTTCAATCTATACAGCAAATTTTTTTTTTATTTCTTTGTCAATATTTAAATATATTTAATGAAATTAACAGCTTTATTGTATGGTAAATTGTTAAACGATTAAGTTATGTGATGTCGTCTTACTAACTGAAACTTAAAATAAAAAATCGGCGGACAACCTTACTCGATATTCTTTAAAAAAAAAATACAATAAAGCAGTTAACTGCTTTTCCCAAAATAAATATTTATGAACATGGATATGTTACCACTTAATACGAAGTTATCATTATTTAACATTATTTTATAAAAGCTATTACGCCTTTTTTCTCGTAAATTTGTGTATGTAGCTCTAGCGTAAGCCATATTACGCTGAACACCATCTCTTTCACTCCACGCATAAATAATTACACCTTTCTTTTTAGCATGATGTTTAGGTAAACAATTCATACCAGTATTGACATGATTCGGCGGGCGGCATCAGTGCAGCGTGTGACGTCTTACGCATATTACTTGCGTAATTTTAAATAGGCGGCCGCTATATAAAATTCAGGGCAAAAGTATGAAGGTTGCTGTTCAAAGAAAAAGTTTGATTCCAAAAAGATCGGAGTTGTGTGTACATGTAAGAAGAAATGTGGTGATAAAATATCCGAAGAAAAACGACAGGCCATTTTCAACGCCTTTTGGAAACTTGGTAGTCACGAAGACCAGTGGCAATACATTTTAAGACATGTGAATACTAATGACATTAAAAAAATGCAATTAGTTAGAACCAAAAACAGGACACAAACTATTAAGTATTATTTCAAGGATGGATCAGACAAAATTGACGTCTGCAAAAAAATTTTTTTTAATACCCTTAGTATAACTGAAAAATCAGTTTTAACTGCTATAGAAAAAGAAAAATGTGAAGAAGTCAAAGATAATAGGGGTCATCATGTTAACAGACCACGAAAAATGAGTGTTTCAACTGAACAAAATATAATCGCACACATAAATCTATTCCCGGTGAAAGAATCACATTATGTGCGCAAAGATACTAAAAGTTATACTTAGACGACACGTTAAATATTTCTAAAATGTACCGGCTATATATAGAATGGTTTGAGAAAGAAAATTATTCGAACGATATTAAGATTGCTACAAAACGACAGTATGAAACAATTTTCAACACAAAATTCAGTTATTCATTTCATAAACCAAAAAAAGACATTTGCGGGCAATGTACTTTATATCATCAAGCTGATGATGAAAGAAAGGAACAACTCAAAAAGTCTTATACAAAGCACATAAGAAATAAAGAACGTGTTCGTGAACTTAAAACTAAAGATAAAGAAGAAGGAAATCCTACGGATACTGTCGTCGCTATTTATGACCTGGAAAAAGTTTTGACGATCCCTCAATCAGAGGTGGGTATATTACATTATAAGCGAAAGTATCCAATATATAACTTTACGGTTTATAACTCATTAAGTGGAAGAGGTTATTGCTATCTTTGGCATTATCAATTAGCCAAAAGAGGGGCAAATGAAATCGGTAGTTGTCTTTTAAATTTCATTGAATGTGAAAGCAATAAAGGCATAAAGAATTTCATATTTTATTCTGATGGCTGTGCTGGCCAGAATAAAAACAGAATTATCTTTGCTCTTTATTTATATTTGGCCAAAAAGTATAGTGTTAACATAATTTATAGATATTTTGAGACTGGCCATAGCCAATCCGAAGGAGATTCTATGCATTCTCTTATTGAAAGAGCATAAAAGAATCATACAATATTTACCCCTGATCAAATGTATGGTATAATTATGAATGGCAAGATCAACGGCGAAAAATTTCAGCTAATGGAAATGGAACAACACAATTTTTTTGATTTAAAGGAGATGATGAACAAACGATACTGATTACGAGCAGACCAAACTAATGAAAAAGTTATGTGGTCAAAGATTCACGAAATTAAAATCACTGCTGATAATCCAGATGTTATCTTTTTCAAGTACAACTTTGAGAATGAGTATATTTCATTAAATACTGCACCAACCACTAGATCCTCAAGATGGAGGGGCAAAAAGACTCCAATAACTGATGTTTCAGGGAATGAATTGACTTATCTTTACAGAGAGCCAATTGCCTTACCAAAACCTCTTTATGATGATTTGATGAGTCTCTGCAAAGTTGAAGCGATCCCGAAACATTATCACATATTTTATAATAATTTACAGTGTGTTGGAGACACAGTAGAAGATTCGGATATTGTAAGCGAAGATTCAAACTAAAGAAGCATTTTTTTTTAATAAATATTATAATAATAAAGTTAAATTCTTGAAAACGACCGCGCTCGATTGTACTGGGACCGGTCCGTCATTACGGACAGGACTGTTCCTGCGAACAAGCCTGATATCGTACTGATGGACCGGGCGGAATCTCGGGTGTTCTTAGTGGATGTCACTGTCCCATTCGATGAAAACCTCGTGAAAGCCGAATCAGATAAAAAACTTAAATATCTGAACCTGGCGCACGAGGTTACCGATATGTGGCGAGTGTCATCCACTGAGATCATTCCAGTCGTAGTGTCAACGAATGGCCTAGTCCCAACTTCTCTTCACGACCATCTGAAGAGGTTGGGACTCCGTGACGGACCAATGATTGCGAGGCTCCAGCGGGCGATCTTGCTCGATAACGCAAGGATCGTCCGCCGTTTTCTCTCTCTGTCGCCCTGACCCCCGGCCGTCTGGCCCCTTCTGCCGGGGGGAATCCTCCCACCCCTCGAATCGTCGAGGGGTCGGGGAGAGTAAATTTTTAAATGCAAAAATAATAATAATTCTTGAAAACGACCGCGCTCGATTGTACTGGGACCGGTCCGTCATTACGGACAGGACTGTTCCTGCGAAAAAGCCCGATATCGTACTGATGGACCGGGCGGAATCTCGGGTGTTCTTAGTGGATGTCACCGTCCCATTCGATGAAAACCTCGTGAAAGCCGAAACAGATAAAAAACTTATATATCTGAACCTGGCGCACGAGGTTACCGATATGTGGCGAGTGTCATCCACTGAGATCATCCCAATCGTAGTGTCAACGAATGGCCTAGTCCCAACTTCTCTTCACGACCATCTGAAGAGGTTGGGACTCCGTGACGGACCAATGATTGCGAGGCTCCAGCGGGCGATCTTGCTCGATAACGCAAGGATCGTCCGCCGTTTTCTCTCTTTGTCGCCCTGACCCCCGGCCGTCTGGCCCCCTCTGCCGGGGGGAATCCTCCCACTCCTCGAATCGTCGAGGGGTCAGGAAGAGTAAATTTTTAAATACAAAAATAATAATAGTAAAGAAAGTTTAATAAATAATTAATAAAGATTATGATTGTGATTTCAAAAGCGTTTTAATTATTAATAATAATAATTTTAGTTATTTAATAGACTGATATTTTAGGCAAGAGCTTTCACTTAACAGAATTTTAAATACCTATGTGAAAATTGGTAGTATTTAAAGTCAATTATAAAATGTTATTGGATTCCTCAGTTTCAAGGAAATCTTTACCAATCAATATAATTATTTTATTCAAATCATGCTTCCAAAACAAGTATCTAATTATAAAAGCATTTATTAGTGGTAATATTATAAAAACAATAATAAATATTATAAAATACTGCCTAAAATAAGAAAAAATAATAATATATTTAGCATTGTAGTCAGTTTGTAATGATAGTTACATAAAAATATAATTCATTAATAGGATTTTAAAATAGCGATTAGTGATTATACTTCTAAAACAGTATTAAAAAAATACTCTAAAAAAGGTGGTAACAGGCTAATACGCTTACGATTGTATATGGAAATTGCGTTGTATTACTTACTTACATCCCGGGCTATTACTGGAAGATTTATTTATAAAGAAGTTAACGGTGTTGCAGTTAGAACGGCAACATAAATAATTTGTATTATACATTTTTATCATTATCTCTTCCATTATTCATGATACATATATATATATTTAAAGGGATTAATATATAAAAAAATACCTTTCGATTGAGATATTAAACGCTTATTTCGCATGTCTGTACACTTAAATATAATTAAATTAGCTTCAATTGTTTATCCTGTAAAATTTGTTTTTTTACATTACCGCTTTGTTGCTCGGGGCCAGCGACATTTTAAAATTTTACTACAAAAAAGATAAAATGCAATGCAAGCCGCGAAAAAATTTTTTGAAGAGTAGCATAAATTTGGTTTTAATGTTTTCAGTCCGGAAATTTTGATGTCAAAAATGCACATCGCTCTGGTGGCCCTGTAACTGACAAAATGGATGCCTCTTTGAAAAAGTGGAGTAAGATCGGCATATCATTGGTTACGACGTAGCTGAACCGCATCTTAATTTGTGATTCTTTAGTATGGCGTAAGAAACTGAATAATTTTTTTGAAGAAGCTTATAACTGGTAATGAAAAGTGGATCATATACGACAAGAACGTGCGCGAAAGGTTGTGGTCAAAGGTCGGTCAGGCTTCACAGACTGTGGCGAAATCCGGGTTAACTCGCAGTTTCAATTTAGAATTATAGTTTTTGTACCTTGTTTTTGTCGAGTACCAGATATTTCCCCCGCAATCAAATCCCGCGAAAAACTATGATTATAATGTTGAAGACCATGAAAGCTTAAAACAGTTTCAATTAATCTCGTGGTTACTGATAAAATTAAATTCCGCACAGATCGTGGCTAACTTCCTGAGCCTAAACCTTTTAAATTTATTTGATACTCAACATTTTCGTTTCGAATATTGAACATTAACAATTAATGACGCTATTAGTCTCTATCAATAATAGAAAACGAACTCTGTTGTGTTAATAACTGATATGTTCGTATGATATTAACGTTATTGGATTCATTTTTAAACCCTGACGCAACGCCTGGGTATTATAAGTTTTAGTTATCTGTCTGTGGCATCGTAGCTGAATCGTCCTGAATGAATGAATCGATTTAAGTGCTATTTTTTATTGAAATGTGGAAATTGGTTTAACAGTTAAGAGCTTTTTTTATTATTTGTACTTATAAATTATTTAATATAAGTCGATAAATGTTGTTCTATAGTTAAAGTCCATAAGGATTACGCACTAAAAAAATTAACAACCAATTTCCCCCTCATAATCGTAGTCGGTTAAAAGCTATAACTAATCTGAAGTCATAAATTTCTTACCACTTAATTAGTGAGAAGTGAGAAGGTAACGAAACACAATTTATTTACTAGTCAGCGGAGGTCGATTCACTGTATGTAAATTATTATGGCAGCCATGATGTATTATTATATAATCGCTGAGACCAAAAAAGGACGGTTGCGTGTATAGACCAATAATAAGGGACTGATTCAATAACTGAAGAGAAGCGGAAAAGATTTAGTACAGTCGAAGGGTTTCTGACAGAAATGTCCAAGTGTTTTCTAAAGCTCCCAGTGAGGAGGTCAGGTGCATTTTGTCACGACCTCTAGGACTATTCATAACGCTTTTAAAGAAGTGTATTACAACGCATTTAATTATCTGAATTTTGCTGCAAAGAGGTTAATATAGCTGTCATCAATAATGTTCGTTAACGTTTAATTTTTATTTATACATAGAGTAAATAATTTCTGAATTAATCATTAATTGACTCTGATACCCTGATAGTATGACAATGTTCTTTATTTTCTGAGCTCTACATAAGTTGGTTTGGTGCGTTGTTTTCACATTTCATGATATCCTCGTACCACGTATATATATATGCCTTTATTATTTATGAGCGGAGCAGAGCTAAAGCGACATAAGGTCAAATCTTAAGACCTTGATCATTATAAAATAAAACCTAATCAAATAACTTTTCTTAGATATATGGTGTATTTTAATATTACCCAAAATAAAGATCCTGTAATCATTATGGAATAAGTTATGATTACTAGTATCTTAGTTCTGCATTTCCAAAAATTGTATACTAGAATTTTTGATGGAAGAATATCGCTGGTCGCGTTCCCTCATTACGTGTCTTATGCTTTAGTGATAAGAGGCATTCCACCTACTACCATTCACGCCTACTTCCGCCGCCACCCGCTTGCCACTTCTTACTTGAACAATATGAAAGTCGGTTCAACTGTATTAAAAATAGTGATACGCTAATCCATAATTAACGAATAATAACTGTTTTCGATGGCGTTTGAAATAGCTGTAACTTAAATTTTTCATATTAGTTACATTTAAAAATAACTGTACAATCATTTTGTCTATGATTGTATCGTAATGAATTGGTTGTTGTGCATTGGACTTGACGAATGTTTTGTTCAAGTAGGATTTCATTTTGTCAAGGTTGCACTCGAATTAACTGGCAAAGTGCCTATTATAAAGTTTAAGGAGTTCATAATAAGGTCCTATAAGGTCTAAAATTGATTCATCAATACATTTTATTGTTATTATTATTAATTAGCTATGTTGGGTTCAGGGACAAGATATTCATTCTCGGAATTATTCCACCCACCATCTCCCTTTATTGAGTTCAAGATTTTTGTACGACAGCGATGTGTGTTTTTTTATGTATGTTCTTCGATATTTCCGTTAATTGTTGACAGACTTTCAAAATTTTTTTTTTTTTGGTCGATAGCTTAATAAACCGAGTGGGTCTCATTTATATTTTATCGAAATTAAATCAGTAATATTTTTTTATAAAAAAACATAATACGCTTTTCATGAGATATCATCTAAATGTTTAGATGATAGTTTATTTCAACTAAAAAACAAAAGATTGCGTACGAGTATTTTGAATTCATTCGAAATCCGAGAGGAACCTATTTCCATGTCAATCATATATTAAAATTTTATATTTTTAAATAGTGTGACATCTGTTTGATGTCTTCCCAACGGACAAACACTCTGCAAATACTAATACGAGGGTCAAACTGAAAGTTCTTAGAAAATCAAAAACTGATTACATTAGCCAGTTATTAGTTTTATTATATCTTTTCAAAATATTGTCCATTCACGTCAATACACCGCTGCATGCGATGGAACCACTGGGAAAAGCACTTTGCCCACTCGTCCTTAGGGGTCTCTTCAATGGCATCGCGATACGCAGCCACCGCTTCTTCAGCATTCATAAACCGCTTTCCTTTAAGTTTTTCTTTAATTTTTGGAAATAAATAAAAATCACAAGGCGCGAGGTCGGGGCTATACGGCGGGTGACCCAGTAATTCAACGTTTGATGTCGCCAAATAGTCGATCGTTCGCTTGGCGGTGTGCGACGAGGCGTTGTCGTGGTGAAGGAGGATCCTACTGCGAGGTCGTTTCTCTCGAACTTTTTCCAAGACAAGTGGCAAACAATTGGTAGTGTACCATTCTGCAGAAACTGTTTTTTGATCCTCTAACACAATTGTTGCAAAATGACCTATCCTTCCAAAGAACGAGGCCACCATTTTTTTTCCCGCACTTCGATCTCTCTTCACTTTAGTTGGCAACTCCTCGAAAGGAAACACCCACTGAGCAGATTGTCTTTTGGTTTTAGGATCATAACAGTAAATCCAGCTTTCGTCACCTGTTAGTATGTCGAACACAGCATTTGAGTCACCTCCGTTAAATCTTTCAATCATTTTACGACACCAATCCACACGATGGAGTTTTTGAGCCTCAGTCAAATTATGAGGTATCCACCGGGCGCAAAGCTTCCTGACCGCTAAATGTTCGTGGAGGATTTTGTGCACTTGACTCATACCGATGCCTAAGCTTGTCCGAATCTGTTGATAGGTCACTCTTTTGTCAGTCTCTATCATACGCCGCACAACACAGATGTTATCTTCAGTCGTCGCCGTAGAAGGCCGTCCCTCACGTAAATCATCAGTGAGATTAGTGCGACCACGTTTAAACTCATTAAACCAGTTGTAAACAGTCGCACGAGATGGGGCTTCATCGTGAAAGGCCAATCGTAGTCTATCATAACTTTCTTGTTGACTTAAATGACATCGAAAGTCATAAAAAATCATTGCACGAAAATTTTCTCGTGTTAAATTCATGATGACGTGACACAGACAATTTTCAATTTGCCGCCAAATCGTAAAACAAATGACAAATGAATGAAATATATACTCAGTAATATTGGCAAAGAGTTATATTTTCAAATTTTAGAATTATTTTTTTATTATATTGTTTATAAGTGGCCAGTTCTAAGAACTTTCAGTTTGACCCTCGTATTAATAAATAAGTATAATATGAGTATACAATTATATTAAGACTATGTTGAATATTTTTATTTATATAGTTCATTAATATTTTTAGTGTTACGATAGAAAAAAATATAAATATCACTAAAAGCATGAAAGAAATAAAGATTATTAAACGACACTGGTGCCTATCATTTAATAAAAAAACTACTTAAAGCATTTTCTTGAATAAGTTGCTTTTAAGATATGTAAGTATTATTTATTGTTTGTTTCAATAGCTTGATGAACTGTTATTTGGACTTTAAATAAAAAAACCAAAAGAACTTGTACTAGAATTATATTTATCAAGATGACATATTTTTTAATAACAAGTTGATTGCTATGGTAACAACTTTATACCTTTTCAATACTTTCTTTTTAAGGAGTCTAAAAAGGAGGTTGATATATGTACTATAAGGATAGGTTATAACGTGAACATTTATAACTTTGAAGTCGGATCTACTTTAAAAAATATATATAGATAAGTATTAATTTTATATAATACTTGTATCATTTAATGCAAAACATTCAACTATATTATATAATTATGTTGCGAGGTTACATCCTTCACTATGCAGTCCATTCACAATTCACAGGTGAAAGATGACTTGAAGGTAAGTTCGTTTAATCATAATTATTGCAAAGCAAACATACGATATACTTAAAATTTGGAATTTTATTTTGAAACACAATCGAAAGTTATAGGACCTTTTACATATAGTCAAATACTGTGTACATTTACAAATCGCTAAAAGTATATTAAATGCTGTTTGAAATTAAATTCCAACTCAGCAAACATAGGTAGTTATGATGTTTGTAAATACCCATATACACAAATAAAATGAATGTGTTTTTTTATTCCGAACAATATTTCAAAAATATATAGCATCGCATTTTGAATGGTGGCCCAAATGGATTAGCGTGTCGACGCTAAAAATGAGAGCGGATTAAGTCAAAAGATTTGACAATTTTGAAAACTTTGACTTCCTCTTTATCAATCTTGGCTTAAAAAGAAAGCGTGGATTATATTTAGCATATCCTGTTCCGCACCGCGTATGAATTAATCTCATCCCGTAAATCCCGCTTAAAGTGAAGGTTTTCTTCCTTCATATAATTTATATCTGTATTTTCTGTTTCCGATAACTTAAACTGGTTATTTTTTAATATCAAAACCTTATTATTATTATCATTAACTACGTCATTTTTTATTTGCTGAACGTAGTAAATATAACCCGGTGTAACGAAGTACTTCGTAAAATCAGCTAAATCGAATCTGTTTTCAAAACGAGAGCTCAAATAAACAAAAAATGATGTTTATATATAAAAGATATACTTTACGTATCAAAGTATACAAGGTTTCTTATTATGTGAAAATAATATGAATGAGAATAACTTTGATAATTTTTTTTGGCACTTGGACCATACTTTCATGTTAGCGTTCGCTGAATAATTCTATAACGATAGTTCGTGCAGGCTTTGATCGATTCCGCTTCTTTTTCATAACATTTGCTAAGTAAAAACTTTCACTTTTGCTCATCTAATTGGTCATATATATGTTGAAAATTGTTCTTTTATTATTTCATACGTTGAAATCACCGTATTATTTAGAAGTGACATCAGAACGAAAAATACATCAAACTCATGATTACATTATCAATGGATTGATAAAGCGATTTAGTATTTATTTAGTTTTGTACGATAGCTTTATGCCTCAAATAGTTTACATATCTGTCGCTGTCATAACAGGCATTTTTAATTCATTTTGTGTAACCTATTAAATAACTACTCGAACAAATCGCTATATGAAAAAGGTTGAAAATAAAAAAAAAAGTTATAAATTAACTGCCCTATCTCTCTTTTTCTTCCTGGGTCCCAATCTTTTCACTTGTCTCCAACGCGATGTAAGCAAGAGTGGAGTTCCGACCCTCACGCACTGAAAGGCTTTCTCTACATTCAAGCTATATATCGACGCGCTGGGTGGTCTTCACCTCTTCAGTAACAATAAATTAAAAGCAAACTAGCTCTTGCAAGCAAAGCGGCATCCATAAAACCGGAGAATTGTTCACATAACATATAATATTAAGTAAATAATTATGGCTCTAGGCAAATAGATCTGATATAGTAAAATTAATTGTAAAAACTTTAAAAAGTTTTTACAATTAATAATTAAATTGGTCTGCAGTGTTACTATGATATAAAAATTGTCAAACGTAGCGCTGTCACAACATTTGAAGTTCAGTCTAATCAAACCTATGTCAAAATATAATATAAAGATTGTTTAATCTTAAAATACTGCGACAGTTTTGTTTTTGACTAAAGTTTTAAATTTATATATATAAGCATAACGCTGCGGAGTAAAAATTGGTAACTATTTAAAAATAAGGATAACACATTGAATATAAACTAATAGTTCTTTTATTTAGTTTAGATATAGAAGTTACTTGTGACATTAAATCAATTTGTGCTGTGTAAAAAACTGATAATCGGCATTGGTTACTCAAGCTTCCTTCCATGTTCTTTGGTCTCTATATAAATATTTGCCCATGAGACTATTTCTCGTGTTTAATACACGAAAATTTCTGCAAAATTAGGTCAGTAATATTTTGTGGCAATAGAAAGCTATATTTTGCTCCAAGAGCTTCTTGCTTTTAGTTGTCTGAATGTTCTAAAATGAAAAAATGCCTTTATACTTTAAATATGAGAACATATCTACGGTATAAAAAAAAAAACAAAATTTTCAAACCAGCTCTACCTATGGAGTTTCTTTTGTCATTGGCAAAGTACACTTTTTATTCGGTGTAACTTTTTTTTGAGATTTTGTTATGGTCGTCGTTTCAGCATTTATTGCCCGTTTTCACTAAACACCTAAAGTCGCCCAAATCTGACACCTAAAGATTTGGGCATTGTACAAGATAAAATTGCGTTTCACCAATGACAAGGAGCTACCTAACGACATTAAGCAACACTTAAAGCTAGGACACGCATTGTGCGTCGCCTTATAGGCGTGGGTGTTGAATGAATGAACCGTTTTTAGACTGTTTATTACGTATCAACTGATAGTCTAAATTCAGACGGTTACAGAGCCAACTATAGAAAATAAGAGTAAGCAATATATTTTTGCCTGCGATTGTTTTAGTATGTTTATTACTAGTTCTATAGATGATAAATAACAAAGTAATTTTGTTCCTGTAACTAACGTGATAGGTTAAAAATTTAAATTAGCTAGCTAAATAAATAAAGGTTTTGGCGGCTTTTAAATCAGCCGTCTTTTTGAATGGTCCAAATGTCATAATGTTGCTAGCCGCCCAATTGAATGGTTGTTTTAACCAGTTGACTGTGACATATGTACAATAACGACTTAGGTGCTCATGTAAATACAAGACCACGTATAATTTTGTCTCCTTACATGTAAGGCCACTAACGTGATATTGGCGGATTTGAGCAAACGCAAATAGGCCATACATAAAAAGAGAAGAAGTACTGAAGTATGGAATATCATAATCAAACGTTTCCTATCTAAGCAAGTGCTTAGTAAGGCACTACCTAACGTTACAGGTTTGTTGAAACGACAAATCTTTTATCGATATTCTTAGTATTAAGTGATTCCTAGTTAAGCAATGCCTTGTTCAAGGTTAGTGAAAACGGGCGTAAGTGTTCTTGAGCCGGCGCTGTATCTATACTATACTCGTATATCAAACATGTTTTATAGATCATCATACTCTAATTAATTTCTTTAAATATCTCTAAGCAAATCAATCAACCATAAGTTGCAAATGTCACGAATATTTATTTCCTGTAATACATATATTATATCAACATTAGTATGAGTCCCAAAACAAAAGACTGTATAATAATAATTTATTCATAAAATTACAATGTTCCGATTTATAATTATTAATATACATTGCCTTGCATTATATTAGTATGACATCATATCTTGCAATTTAAATTTCAATATGAAATAATAAAGTATCAGTTAACTGATTCTCTTATCCATATTCCTATAAAAGTATATATACGTTTGTATATGTAATGGGGATAATTTCGACATGTTCTCATTACATGAACCCCGTGCAAAAATTTTGCTTAATCATACCCGTCATTACTACTTACATGTCTACATGTGTTACACTGCTAACCACTTCATAACCCTAGTTGTTAACAGTAGAGTAGCTCGGTGGCGTAGAGGATAACCGCCGCGGCCCGCGATCGTAGTCGTTAAGCAACTTTCGCAAGGGTCGGCCACGGGATGGGTGACCAAAAAATTATTATCTCGAGCTACTCCGTGCTTCGGAAGGCACGTAAAGCCGTTGTTCCCGGCTGCATTTGCAGTCGTTAATACCCTCCAATCCGCATTGGGCCAGCGTGGAGGCTCACGGCCCATCCTCCTTAACCATCCATAAGGAAGGCCTGAACCCCTGCAGTGGAGACGTAAAAGGGCTGGTGATGATGATGATGATGAGCTGTTAACAAAAATTAGTCATAATCCCTAGATTATTACTAATTTTCGTTTGTTTGTCCGTCAAGTAAATTGTTGAAGAATATTAAAAACGCGTTTTTTTTGCATAATCAATAAATTTGCATTGAAATCAAAAAGTATTGAATTGAAAATTGCATGATTTTACAATTTTGTACATTTTCTACATAGTTGTGACGTAGTAATGCATTCCTCATCTAATTCATTTCTCGTTTAATTGAAGCAAAAAGCATCTCCAATATTTTTCTATTATTTGACTAACAGACCTAATAGAATTTGTTTTTATGAACAAGACTACGGCGAAGCGAAAAGAGCGGTTATGATTTTGGCCTGTATGTATGTAAGAATGTTCATCTGAAACTACTCATCGTAACTGAACATATGAGGTATCATTAGAAGCGCCTTAGTTGACCGTGTGCTTATAGGTTTTGCGACATTATATTCAATTAGCAGCAGCGCCCTCTAGAGAGCATTAAGTGCGATTCTAAAAAATATATTATTCAATCATTCCGTGTATCAAATGAAAGGGCTTAATGCGCACATTTTAAATATCTATATATAGGTACTATAAATATATATATTGATAACTGTTGATTGCGATTTTGCTAAAATGCACCCGATAATTTATTAAATAAAAAAATAAGTTCAAAAACTAAAACCCGACTACAGCTAAATCAGTCTCTAAAAAATTTAAAACTAGATATTTATTTTATAGCGAAAGCTCTATTATATTAGCAATGATCAAAGAATAGCGCAGTTGTATGCCACACATCGTAATAAAACAAACTGTTGTGGCGAACATAAATAAATTTCTTGTTTAAAATTTTTAGAGCGTGATTTAAGTAGTAGGTGGGCTTTAGTTTTGAACTTATTTTTTTATTTAACCAGTCATCAATATTCTGTGCATCTAACAAAGTCTACGAAAAAATCATTAAAAAATTATTGACGCAGTGTTTATTTTTATTTTATTTATTTGGGATAACAACAACCTCAAATTACAATACAATACTTAATTCTAGAATTTACTTAGAAGGTCAATATTAGTTATCCACATAAAATACTCAGCTTCAGTTGAGGGTAAAACAATATTGTCAGTGGCCGAGCGCATCAACCGTAGGATCAACACTCGACAGTGCGTAATGGTAAGTAGTCGTTTGCCGTCGCTGCCGGCCGCCGCGCTCGACCTTGTCTGCCAACTTCTCACTTATTGATACAAATAAATACATAATTTATACATATCATACTAATTGTTACATTAAAAGTAATAGATATATATTATATAATAATAAGGTAAAAGATACATATATAATAATACATGTCATACAAACATACATATTTTTAATAGGCATTTATTTTACTCCCGTTAATAAATACATTTTAGTAAGTGTTGCACACATATACCATTTCTTTTTTTTTTTTTTTTTTCAGTTTGGTTTATTTTGTAAGCATCTTTCTTATGTTGGTCATAAAAGTTCTCTTACAAGTGATAAACGGATCAAGGCTATTAAACTTCGCATTAAACGTTCGCATGAGTCTAGTTACAACCGCATTATTACCGTACGATGTGTGGTGTCTAGGGACATAAAACATCGGTGTATGCCTTGTACGATATTTAGGTGTATTAAATGTAATAAGAGCTAGTAATTCAGGACTGTCAATGCGGCCTCTCAGTATGCCAAAAAGCAGCATGTAACGTCTGTCTTGTAAGGTGAGCAAAGAATATAAGCGACAATTATCAGTGTATTTATTTTTATTGGACGTTTTATTGAATTTGTAATTTAATCTTGATAAAAATTTCTTTTGAATGGATTCCAATCTATTTATATGTATTGCATAATGTGGTGACCAAATCTGGCAAGCAAATTCCAAAATACTTCTAACGTAAGCACAATAGACAATTTTATAACTTATGATGTTTTTAAAAGGTTGACATGTACGCATAACAAATCCGAGGTTTCTATAAGATTTTTTAATAATATTATCTATGTGACTTACCAAGGTCAACTTTGAATCCAATATTACACCCAAATCACGCACCTCGTCTACTCTTTCGATTAGAACTCCGTTAAAGTTGTATTGGTAATTAATCAGTTTTCTTTTGCGGGTAAAAGATATACAATGACATTTGTTGATGTTGACCGAGATTTTATTTTTCTTGTAATACTTAAACAGTTGATTTAGGTCAGATTGAAGTTTTTCACAGTCTCGGATGGTTTTAATTTGTAAATAAATTTTTTTGTCGTCGGCATCACATAGGTGAAAGGAGCTATCAATAAATGCATGTATGTCATGTATGTACGCGTTGTATAGAAGAGGACCAAGGTGGGAGCCCTGTGGCACGCCAGAGGGGATAGAGATGTAATCTGACCTAAATCCACCCAAAACTACTGCTTGGGAGCGATTTGACAGATATGAAGATACCCATCTCAATAAATCACCATGTATGCCTAATGATTGAAGTTTTTGTAAAAGTATGAAGTGATCCACACGGTCAAAAGCTTTCTCAAAATCCGTGTAGATCACATCCACCTGACCGTCATTCTCCATGCTATTTAAAACAAAGTTGGTAAAAAGTGACAGATTAGAGGTTGTTGAGCGGCGCTGCATGAAACCATGCTGGGTGTCTGGTATACCTATTGAAATTGCGTTATAAATAAAATCAAAAACTACCTTTTCTAACAATTTTCCCAGCGTATTCAAAATAGATATCGGCCTATAGTTTTTGATATTCGATTTCGACCCTTTCTTATGAATCGGTGTGATTAGAGCCTTTTTCCATACATCTGGAAAAACGGATTCTTTCAGTGAGCGCCTGAATAAAATTGTAATTGGGATTACCAAACTATCGATACACGATTTAAAAAATATGGGTGGTGGTTGTCAACATTTTAGGATTTTATAAGTGCTCGTGGGCCTAAAGTATCTGGTTATTTTATTTGCTTAAAAGCATTTAGCTGTGTGATGTAGTCTAATATTAACAAAATATATTAACGGTATTCCAATTATAATGTTAATAAGACTGAGCGTAAAAACCCATGAGACAATGATATGGATAGGGACAGAGCATTTTGCGCATCTAAACTTTAATTTATTAATTACTCTACCATTATGAATACTTTCAAAGTCTTCGGTAACGTTCTTGATTACTAATATAATTTTGAACTAAAAGTATATAATTTTTTCTTTCCATTAAATTTCATGACTCTTTTTGTTTGCCCAGTCCATACAAAATAATGTAATATTCTCATTTTCAAATATAGTTTTTTTTTATTTATTTCCCCATACAAAATCAATCAAAAGTTTGTGATTTTGGATTTATGCAATCTTATTTTAGGACAAATTAATGATTTTGAAATACGTCGTGTGCAACGTACGCATATCTTAATAATGAGAGAGTGGACAGTGGTCGTTCCGCGGAGGGTCGGGCCAAATTGAAGGAGCACACCCATTGTACTCCGAACACATTTTTATTATTACATGGACGCCATTTAATTTTCTCCGCTCGTGACCGGCTGTTTTAACATTGGCCTGTGACTTTTTTTTGACGGTTGTGAAATGTGAGCTTTTTTGTGGATTACAAAACAGGTCATTTTGTAATATAGGCACATGGGCATATTGCCCATATTACAAAATTTTGCCGTTGACAATATGAAATAGCTGATTATTTTTTCATGGATTCAGTGTTGCTCCAATAGTAAAGGTTGTTCAAGTATACTTAACTAATCTACTCCATGGAGTCCTGGCATATAATAATATTACACTTTATATGTTAGATCCGTATTTGATTCGCACTTTATAGTTGTATCATGCGGCTTAAAAAATATTACATTTACCTAACCTCCTATAAATTTCTCGACCTAAGTTTTGTTTTACAACAAATCTTTTTCCATACAACTTACTAATTTAATAACTCAAACTCTAATAATTACTTCATTAACATTACAAGAGAGTCTTCTTGTTGTATTAATTAACACAAAACTGATTTTATAGTAGGTACGCGTATACGACTAATTATTACCAGTAGGTAGTACGTCTATGATATTAATGTTATAATCTTAATTAGTTCCTTCCTAACTAATATCTCGAAAACTAAGATAGATTCGATCTTACAGTATTACTATTACATCTTCATTAATAAGATTCTGCCGTCGCGAATGTTGTTGCAATGTCAATTATCGATAACGATAGGTTCAGAATTGTCTATTAACCGAAAAGTATTACTACAGTATAGACATCTATGATAACTACTTTCATCATCAGCCATTCCTTATGATGGTTAAGGAGGATTAGCAATACCCTCCACGGTGGCCCATTGCAGTTTGGAGTTAACGACTGCAAATGCAACGGTTATATCGAGTAAATATACAATTGTGTTATTGACACCATCGTTACATATCGAACTATTTATCGATACTTAAATAATGTCACAACATCGCAACATCTAAATAATGTATTTTGTTATTTAGAAAAAATGAGCTGTGACAGACGGGTGGACAGACAGTCAAACAGAAAGACAAACGAGTTATCCTATGATGATTCCGTTTTTCTTTCTATTTGAATTAAGATATTGATTGTGCCTGGAATCGAATTCAGTAACTCAGAGATAGTGACACCTTGAAACCAGCATACGAGACACTCTACCAACTTTTTTTTATATTTATAAGTAATAGCAACAAGTTTTTAAGTTTAATTTATTTCACATGCTATTTTGTAGTTTTTAGCACATTAAACAAACACTTTTTTTTTTAAATAATAGTGATCTTAATGTAATATTTTCAAAGAACGCTTTCATTTCTTTCCCATAATATTTATTCAATGTTTATTGCCTATAACATAGTAGCACTCAAACCGGTAAAGATCTACAGAATATTCAAAAAACGGTATGAGATAATTTACTACTATTGTGAGAGTATTTAAACATAATTAGTCAGCCATCTTGGCTAATGCCTTAAGTTCCAGTTGGTCTGTTCTTATTTCAACAGACCAACTGGAACCAAGAATTTGCTAGTCATGCAGGAGCTCAAGGTCATACATTTTGTAGTCTTTATGTTCGCTTAGCTTCTGTATTCGCATACCGAATTTACGACTATCGCAGCACTGAGGGCCCCTGCTGATTTTAAATATTGTTTAATTACAAGATAGAAGCTGTAACTGTATACAGAAGCCTTATTTAGACGGCGTGTGAATCAATGGGATAAGCTTGGATAATGACGCCACGGTGCAGTGGGTTCTCACACGGGCTTATTTGAAAACTCCTTATCTTTTATGGGTTCCTGGTACTATGTTTTCTAATCACATTTAACTTGATTTTATTGGCGATTGTTTATGGTAAGTTATGTAAAGTATAGAAAATAATCACGCACATTATCACTATATTTTCTATAGCTTTTTTCCCTCGACTTGACTGCGCCGTATAACCTATGTCACTTACATATAATGTACGGTTAGGTGAAATAATTTGAAAAATCGTATTATCTCTTATAACTTTAGGTAACATAAAGATACAAAACGGTCAGTTTAAAATATTTCACTTATAAAATATACCATAAGTACAAGAATAAATGAAAAAATTGTGAGTTTTAAGAAAACTGAGATTTTTTTTCTATTTACATTTGAGTAAATTCTGAATAATAATTTGTTTATTAAAGACCACACTCTTTCCTTTTGCTATAAACTGAAAAGCTATGTTGTCATTCCTCACTTGATCTTGTACTAAAACGTGTACGAATTTTTACATTACCACGGATGTGTAATAAGCACAGAACATAGAGAGAGATTAGAAGTATAATGATATTAATTTAGTATGGGAACCGAGTGTCGCCTCTCCGCACACAAATACAGATTAGATGAAATGATCATTTTGTTCACTACATGAAAAACCGCCACGCGATAGGTTCGCGATAACATAAACCAAATCCCAAAAAGATACTAAGCTAAGAAATCACACGATTAAAAACAAACTCTAATTCAACGTGATAATAAATAATTTACTTTAACATGAATGTTGAACTGTCACGTGGCTGTATATGGGGATACCAGAAGGAAAAAAATATTTTAAGATTATGCACATTCAAGAAAATTGGGGTGATCATTTTTTGTGCGAACTATTAATATTAGATTTTGCTGTAACCAAGTGAATACTGAAAAAGTAAGGCTTTTCCCTACATAATTTATTAAAATATCTTTTAAAAAACGCAGTACAAAAACTAAGAAAACTTAACGATACACTCTATCGTATGTCTGTGGAGTAATATAATTAAGCGAGGGAAAGTGTAAAAAAAAACAAAAATTAAGAAAACAACAGAATTTTTGTATTAATTACATTAAGCCTAATTTGTATTTTTTTCTTACTGGTATCATTCCGATTGTGCATATTAGTGATGTGACATATTAGTTGATAAAATAAGAGCTTTAAATTTTGCTATGAAACAGTTCAATGTGATTCAGTTCGACAATTTTCTACAGTGGTTTGATAGTAATTATTTAAAGCTTTATTCAAATAAAACGAAATACATAAAGTTTGCATTACCTAATGTGAGGCATGTTAATATACTTATAAATGTAAATAGTGAAAAAGTTGAGATGGTGGAATCGACAAAGTTCCTTGGTATTTTGGTATATTGATAATTTGTCAAGTAGACTGAGTTCTGCAGCATTTGCTGTTAAGAAAATTAGACTCTTAACAAATGTTGAAACGGCAAGATTGGTATATTTTAGTTATTTTCATAGTGTAATGAATGACGTATAATCTATTGTTATGGGGTTCTGCGGCTAGCATTCAAGATATTTTTATTCTACAAAAGAGAGCTGTCCACGCTATATATAATTTACGGTCTAGAGAATCTCTCAGAGAAATATTTAAAGAAATAAATATTTTGACTGATACCTCTCAATACATCAATGTAAATATTATGTACGCAAGAAAACATTACGAAAAAAAGTAAAAATAAAAATAAACTTGCCATTCCAAGTGCTTGTAATAGCCTTCTTGAATAAAGATATTTTCATTTCATTTCATAATAACTAATATGATCATTATACTAATAAATTGATAATAGCCATGTTTGTTTTACTTTATTATTCTAAGTTTTATATCTGTAATAATAGTAGTAGCTACATTATTAATTGCAACGACTGGACAATAAGGAATTGCTGGTCAAGTATGAGTTTGAAAGCCGTGACAAAAAAAGTTTGAAGATAGACACAAAAGCGATAAGTACGTACAAACGTCAATCTACATATAAAGTCACATCCGTTTGAGACATGCGTCTATAAACTTATGTGCAAATATGGAGCAACAAAAAAACTGATAAAAGCTGTTCTGTGGACGGTTCTTTAAAGTGGCTTTCTTAACTCGATTTCTATAATAATAGTTTCCGATTATGAATCAGCATAATAAGGTAAATTAAATTGACGCCTAAAAATTAATTTTGTAAATTAAATTCACACCGCCAACAATATTACGTTAGTTGAAAACATAATTTTTTGTTTGTATAGATATTATGTTGTTTTGAAATTCATTTGATAGGTTTAGGTCTAAAACAGATAGGGCAAAATTAATTATGTAAACAAGGCAATCCGTTGTAAAGTTATTAGGGAAACTGAAATATAAGTAATGCAAAATAAGTGAAATCCAGTTTCACCAGTTTCTAACAAGACCTATTAGGCCAACTCTTAGCTTTTCACGAAGTTTCGTTTAATTTATGTATTGTTCATAAAACGGTGATATACTTCGTAACTTAGATATTTATAGCACATCAGTAATTTTTAATATTTATCTGCGTGTAAATAATTAACCGAATCTTCGTAAAAAAAGTGCCTGGACAGTTCATTATTTCATTTGTTCAGTATCAGTTCATCTATAATTTTCCCTTGTAAACAGTATTTTTTAGTTTTATATGGCATATATTTATCGATAACGTTGTTATGAAATGATGAAAGAAAAGCTCTAAATAAATATGTTTTAGTTATCGATTACGATCCATATAATTAACAATACGATTCCGAGCAGCAGCAGCCTATCGGTACATTTCAGACAAATGGAGGCACAGCACTATTTTTTGCAAAAGTGCACAAAATGATTTACATTGCTGTTTAGTAATGGGGTCAGAAACATTGATGTTGGTTTGAGCAATCAATGTATATTTTATTTAACATTGTGTCAAATTATTACGTTTTTTATATTTTAGCACTAAAATTATACTTACCAGTGAAAGGAAATGTTTGCATTAGTTAGATTGTATACTTTGCTTTGATTTTTGCAAGTGATAATAGCACAAAACGGCATTTTTTATAGAAAAAATCTGTAAAATCACCACTCGACGATTGACGAACGACTGGCAAACATAAAACCGAGGAAAGGGCGTCATATGAGTAAAAGCGCATATGCCAGCGACGCGTGCCCCGCCCACTTACTACTTCTATTCTCTCTCTATGTTCTGTGGTAATAAGTATTATCTAATGCCATTTCTCATCAATTTCCTTAATCGAATCCAAACATTCAACGCAGTTTGATCATATCTCGGTATCCTTGGTCAGCATTCTAAGGCAACATAACAAAGACGAGTAATAAAGTAAAATATTTTATCTTCCTGTTTTCTTACTCGGGGATCCTTTCTATTGCATAGTTGATATCTCTTCCAATTCGCATTTGTCAAAGTACATTTGGTATTATTCCAAAAATTATGATTCGGTCTTTAAAAAGCTTCAAACATTATTTGTATCTATTTGCTCAATTAGAATTTTTTTTTTTTGCTTAAACTGTGGCACATGACTCGATAAAAAATGACACAAAGTTGTGAACATTTCTTATAATAAATATCCAAAGCAATAAGGTTAGAATAGAAACAATTTTATATAGTGGTTAAATATTCTTAAATTGTCAAATCTTCCACACAATTTTCTTATTGTTTTCTTTTATAAAGAATAAGTCACAAATGGTTTACTAAACCGAGAAACAGCCTTCCCGGTGTGGGAAGGCTGTTCCTAAAGTTTTTGATAGACCTATCCAATGATGCCTTACACTATGGGGAAGACAAAAATAAAATTATCACTCCCACTTTACATGGGTAAATGTATATTTCCTAAATTGAAAGTTACTAAATTAAACGAAAAAGAAACTTTAAGTTATAATAGAAATAAATACGTAGACTAACATATATAGCTCACATAGACTGACAGAATATAAATAAAAAAAAATTAAGTTGGCTAATAATGTAATTGTTTATATGCCTAACCTATTGTTATTATAATAGCTTTAAGAATTGCCTGTCTCTATCGAATTTAAAAGAGTTTCTAGCCTAGCATAATCCCACGATACATACAAAGGTGTTTGTTTGATAAACATTTGTTGTAACGAAATGAAAGTATTAAAATCGAGGCCATTATAGAAGCGAAATGTAAACGAAATGTCTGTTGCGTAGTGGCCATTAAATTTAGTTTATTAAAGCCTATGCAACACACGGTATGGATATGAAATAATCTATAGTATATTGAAATCAGAATAATTGCAAGAGTTAACGTGAATTGTATACACTGAGTAGGTGAGGAATTTAAGACACCATTTATAAGTCATACGGTCAGTTGCACAAACAACCATTACGGTTTAATGACGCCTTTAAGCCCTAATGAATGTCAAAATTGTATTGGTAATGTCGCTTTAAACTAATGGAATTTTTAATGGACGTTTGTGCAACTGACTGTTTGGAGCGGACATGTAATTTAAATTGCGTTACTATTATTAAATCTAGCTAGACTTCATCTAGAAAAATAAGAGTGAATAAAAGAGGACAGGCCTATGGAGTAAAGCAATTGAAATGAGATTTTATTACAGTACTATTAACAACGTTATGTAGCCGATTGGTTCGTACGCCGGTTTCAAAATATTGCCATCTCTGAGGTCCCGGGTTCGATTCCCGGTCGAATCCAATGTAGACAAAAAGAATACTTTATTGTCTCGGGTCTGAGCGTTGTATTACCTTCGTTGTCTTGGACACTCCAATAATTCGGGGACTTTAGCTACTCATTTTGGAATCTGAGCAACGTATGTGATGTTATCTAATGTTTATTTATTTATAGATAGAGATATGAAAGAGATATAATTTTTCCAAATATCTTAAGAAATGAACGTTTACTATTGTTTTTGTTGAGGTCACTCATTACTGGGAAGCAAAGAACTAATCAAATTACTATCTTATATCATTCATAATTATATTGAAAAACGGAAATTGTCTTATCCATGTGGCCTATGTGGTAGGTTTATAATTTAAGACGACTGCGAAGGGTAGTTAGTGATTGTGTGCGCAGTCAATCATCTCGAAGGACCATCTTGATTGTGTGCACAGTCTATTTAATTTTTCTCTTTAGAAAAATAGGGCCGAAAATGTACAGAGATTTTTTATGGTATGAATATATTTGCTAACCGCCATGATGCTTGCGTCTTCGTCCCTCTAGAGCTGCGGCTGTACATCGGCGCCCGATGTACAGCCGCAGCGATACTAGAGCCCTCTGCTGACGTAATGTTGTTGTATGCCATAACAGCTATTGAAAATAGATGACATGATGTGTTGTCTTTTAGTTCCTTTGTCTTCTAATTGTCTAATGAGTCTATTGCCATTTAATCCCTGTTTGTTCTCCTCTCCGCGCCCCTTTGAACTTACCTATTCAGTATATAATTTTTAAATGTATTTCAATAATGTAAGACATTTGTAAGTTATATATTTTTTATTAAATTTCCCGAACATCACATGGCAATATTCATAATGTCCAGGCAATGTGATAAATAAGGAAATTTAAGTCAAATATCGTAATAAGTATTTTTTGTTAATAAGACCGTATAGGTATGTACTCACTGTATCAACACTATATCAATAAACCTACTTTTTTGTTATTGTTGATACAGAAATTGAAATTGAATGTTATATCATTCCGCTAATCTCATGGCTCTATCAACAGAAGTAATAAATGGTCGTCCTCTATGTTCAAACATTATGCGTCGTCACGGCCGGGTCAAGCTCAGTAATGAATGCGGGCGGAGTCACGTGCCACAGACTGTTTGCAAAAATCGGCTTGACAGAAGGTCTCGGTTCGGTTTCGTCACTTTTTTTTTAAATTAAAGGACCGAGTTTTGTATTGCTTGCGACTTTTTAACTGTAATCCATGTGGATTTTGAAAATATAAAGTCCAATTATCTGTTTGAAAAATGTAACCAATTAACAAAATGTGACATGTCTTTCGCTTCAAAAATACCACTGAATTTTTTTAAGGTTTAATAATAATAAAGTTATGTAAGTTTTCTGGAAAAAATAAATTAATTGCAAATTCTCCGAATGTCTCATTATGTTAGTTACCTTGTTAGTTTTATTTACAATCACACGAATAAATATTTGCCAAACGGTCGTTTGTATAAAATCAAACACTACGGCAGTAGTACTTATATATCACGAAGTTAAAAGGAAAACTGTAATACTTAATTTGGCTTTACAAGTTTACTAAAAATACGCGACCAATTGTATTTAATTCGAAAATTTTGAACAACTCCATAGAAAAAAGTAAAGGTGCAGTTTTTAATAGTACAGAACCTGATTCGTTTCAATCAATTTATATTTCAAGTGAAATGGATTTTTTATGGCCCTTGAAAACCTTTGTTTAATTATATTTTGTTTCTTAAGTACTTTTATTATTTTAATGCGTACATCAACAAACAACGATTATCCATAATCAACACTTTACCCTAGCTAAAGTGTTCGTTGAGTAGACATAAAATCACGACGATATAATCAATAATAGTTGGATATCCTATTTCTCTCTCGAATAATAATAACGTCTAATTAGTGACTATTATTCCAACAGTTGTATTTCGTTAATTGTTTCCTTTGTCAGAACAAAAGTGTTTTCAATGTATTTTCTTTGTCTCTCTCACAATTAGTGCTTGTTATGGTCGCTTATATTTGACAAATTATCTATATAGCAATAGAAATTGTTTAAAAATATTTTCTCTGAATTAGGTTGGTCTTTTAATCTGTATCTAAATACTAAATATTGTATTGATTGTTTAGATTTTCGTTTAAATTTTTCAATGACTGCTGCTTATGAAAATTATGTTTATACAATGTTATTAGATTAAATCTATTACAATAATGTAAGACATTCGTAAGTTTGTGAGGATGTGAGGTATGGATGTGTTACTCTTTAACGCAAAACTATTAAACGGATAAAATAACATATAGGCTTCTTTTCATCCCAATAACTAAACAATTGAAGGGACTACGAGAGCGAAGCCGCTGGTGGAAACCTAGTAAATTTATTATTGAAGCTTGCAGGAAACATGTGCTTGCTTTAAAATAGAATAGGTAAGTATTTAATTTAATATAAGTTATCTAAGTTATCTGAAAAATGCTCAAAAAATCCATCTTGTCCCTGATGGATGCATGAACTTTGATAAAATTATAAGTTTCCTTCAAATTTTAACACGTTTCCAAAAGAAGCTTAATGCTGGCTTTGTAAAATCGATAAGGAAATTTCTCTGTCCAATCCATTTACGTGAAACATACTGCAACAAATAAAATCACCCAGGTGTTGAAGGTGTTGGCGTTTGGCTCTATTCCAACTATTGGAGCCAACTATGATCCAATGCGGACAAAGAGTAAGCTACTTTTTTTTTTAATTTCAACAAATAGTTTTCGGCGCAACGTTGTACTCAAATTTCCGCTCAAACAGCACAGTATTTTTTTATTGGATTCATCAAATATGGGAATATTTTAAGCTTATTATATTACTGCTTAAAATCAAATAAAAGTTTATGACGGTCGATTTTAAGTACGCGATAAATCAAAAACCTGACACTATTTTATATGAGGAGTTCCTTCTTTACCAACATCACTACCAATTAATATCGCAAATTGTATCGCCCACTCGATTTGTTATTATTATGACCAGAGGTTATGACGCTGTTTCATATACGAAAGTATACGCCTGCCAAGTTAAATTTACATAAATAGTTAGTTTTGAATACAAGTTTTGTTGAGTGACTTACAGTGAGTGAATAAAAATTTTCATTAGTTCAAAGCGTCATTACCCATACAAATTTGACATTCATTAGAGTTTAAAGGCGTCATTAAACCTTAATGGAAGTTTGTGCATTTGACAATTAAATCATTTCCATGGCAAGATCTTATTGCTGGTCTGCGTTGCAATTTAAGCCTAATAGTTTCCATAAATAGTTTAATGTGGTAATTAATAAAGAGCGTAATTATATATTGTACATAAAAAATGTTAACTTCAGCTATACTTCTTCTAATCAAAGTTGTTAAAAAAACTTCGCAAACGATTCTATAGCATATATGTAATAAATATGATAGTTTTAATAACGTTTCTTCTAATCAAACTTAGTACTTAGTTGATTCTTCGCAAACGATTTTTAATGACTTCGCTTGATATCTGGATCTCTTGGACACGCTTCCCTAATGGTGGACGTAACGTGACGCCGCATATGCTATGGAAAATACGGGAAGACATTGTCATGTTTATTTTATGCAAAGCATTTAATTAATATTCCTGCTTACCTCTCGTGTTCTTGTTACAATTGAATCAAGGTTTGTATTATTTTCTGGTTTTCAAAACCATAAGGCTCTGATTTATAAATTTATACAAAATATTTATAAATAAACAATAATAAAATATAAGACATACGTTATTCAGATTTCAAGATGAGCAAATAACTAATATCTAAGATAACGAAGGTACCACAACACCCTGACCAGAGACAATATAGAAAAGCTAATTTTCTACAATGAACCCACCGGGAATCAACCGCGAGATTTCGGAGATGGTGACACCTCGAAACCGGCGTATGAACCATTCGGCTATGGCGGTTTTAGTTTTGATACTATGATTAACTATTTTTTTGTGATTTGGCATTTATTTTTGTAATAAGTTAAAAAAGAAACAATAAGGAATAATAGCTTCATAGCATGAAGCTATTAAAAAACAATGATCTATACAGATATAAAAGGCGCTGTCCTGACATACTGACTGACAGAAAACGTACAGCCTAAACCGTTGGTCGTAGATACTTAAAATTTGAAGGGTAAGTACATTAGTTATATAATAATGATGAAATATAATGGGCACCGTGGAATTGTGAATACAAAATTTATAATTATAATACCTATAATAATCCTTTGTAATGCTATTCGTTCTAATAACAAAAAATAATTTGAATTTCAGTAACCCAGGCTGATTTTGGTTTTGTAATTATACTTGAGTTGCTTATTTTTTATTGATCGATTAAAAAATCCTTTTCATTGTGGTTATACCTGCGCCGGCGGCTCCGTTCACAACACAAAATCGTATGTATCAATATTTAGGTGTACGAACCTCTGGAGCTTTGCCAACATTGCACTGATTCCGGTGGCTCTCACAGTATTCTCTGAGGTTATCACAATTTAAATACTACTTTGGGTTCCCTTCCAACCCTTGTGTACATTTGTAATTTGAACCCTATTAAGAAAGGGTTTGGTTCACGGTCTATTGTTATAAAGTATTCCATCCCTACAGAGATCGAATCTCATTTAAATATATGCTTCGGTGTTTTAAAATATTTTTTTGTTGAATTTTTTGCTTAAATGGGAAAATTAGACGTTGGCAGATCACAAATCTAGCAAGATTTTATTAAAACTTGAAAACGGGTGAAACGACTGATTTTGGTTTTGGAATATCCAAAGAAATCTAAAGAATTCTTAAAAGGTAAGAAAATATGAAGAAATTTCAAGAAATGGTCAAAGCAAGAATTTTATTTTACCATACAAACTCTTCGTACCTGTCGGATATGGTGCGTTTAAAAACTATTCACTGGTTTAAATAAAGTTATAGTTTATTTAGGATTTCATTTAAGTTTAATTTGCCTTATTATTTGTGATTATTGGTCGTTGTCTGTTTATTATGTAAAAAAGTAAATAAAAAAATAAAAAATATTCTACGGGTCCAACCAGGATCCGTATCGAAATATCCTAACACCTTTGTGTCGTGTTCGATAATTTTAACCGGCTGCGTCCGTACCTGTGACACTGTCGACACGACAAATTAATAGACCATAACGGACGAATTATCGATATTGGCAATTGAACATTACACGAGTAAAAAGACTGCAACAATGTTTGTTATTTTAGATATTGCGAAAACGAGGCGAGTTCAGGTGTGCAATGCGGTACATAGTAAGAGTGTCAGTTTTATATAATACTTTCATAACTATAGCTTACATAATAGATAACAGAAAGGGAAATACTATAGAGATCTTAGTGTCCTCTACTGATATCTATGGGAAACCTATAAGACTACTCAATTTGTCTCTTATTCTTTCAAACTTAATCCACTTCCTTTACAAATTCGGAACGCTTCAAGCTTGTTGGCATTTAAGAGAGCAGTACGAGAATATTATCTTCAAATACTAGGTTATCCTATTATTTTACTGTACTGCCTTTTGAATTTACTGTACATTTCACTGGTTTGCCTGGTAGACCAGTACCCTTTTCAAGCAAATTAAATAGATAAATATAAAAGAAGTCTTATGATTTACAAAATAAAAGAGAGTTGGGTGTGCTCTTTAATTTTTTTTTTCATTATGAAACTCATGAAATTTTAGTGATGGCTTAACAATTAATTTAATATAAACTTCTTCAAAGTAATGCTGTTCGATTTTATTTATATTAATATTGTTAGTTTTCAGAAATTTTCACCAACTTAAATAAAAACTAATTATCAACTTTAAACCATCCTTTATACGTCATCTATTAAAACAATCTAACAGTGAAATTTCTCAAACTATTGTCTATGTTTCACCTTAAAATGCTGAAGTATGTTAGCAATTACCAGTTTAAAACGTTGGCAAACGTAAACTTTGGAAGATTGCCAAACTCCACACTTTTATTCGGCTAAATTAACCTTTGATAGCATAAATTATTTTATATTAAAGCCATTTAAATTTACATTATTTTCATTAGCCTTTTAAATGACTCAATGTAAAGTTTTATAATACAACTTTATATTACTGTTTGATAGCTTGATGGCGTAATGGTAAACGTGTTCGGTGTGTGATGTGAAAGTAAAACAAATTTCGCAAGAGCTGGTCAGAGGATGGGTAAACAAAAATTTTGCTATCATCAGCTCACGGCCACACCTGCAGCTCCTTTATGTCCATGTGGATTACACCAATGCATCCACTGGGCCCGTGTTGTTATAGTCCATTCTTCCGGTTAAGGTTAAATAGCTTGACGAATGAAATGACATTTGAAAGTTCAATGTTAGTAACTTGACGATCTAAATCTTACATCAAAAATAGTTTAATAATATTGTATGAAAGTCCATTTGCACATTTGTCGATTGTTTGCAAAAAACATATTTCATCTTAACTATATTGAAAAAAAATGGATTTTAATATAATCTGAAGTGTAATTTTTTTTATAACTGCATTTATTTATTTTATTTAATATGTATGAAATCAGGCGAGTAAGCGAATGTACAAGATAGCCTTATTAAGTGAAGCAAAACTCTTGGTTGGACCGACTCTTTTTATGAAAATTGCGCAGACGCAGGAGTACGAAATTCGGCAGAGTTAAAGTTTATATGGACCGTATAAAGGAAAAAATTAACATAAAGTTAAATTAGAATTTTTGCTAAAAGCGATCTCTTTCATGTAACACTTGTTGGAAAGAAGACTAGGAGGACGCGGTCGTGTTTTAACACTAAATAATAAAATTATAATGTCCAAATATCACATATTAATAACATAGATTTGCTTTTAAATTAGCGCTGAGATCACGTCAAAGCAATTAATGTAACAATAGTTGGAACAATACAAATACTAGCTTGGTACATAATATTTATGTGCGCTGTTATCCTTTGATCCATTTACGCAACCCGAAAATACATACACGGTGTGTTCATTAAAACTTTAATTAAGTTTTAGCCCAGCCGGGGTTCGAATGTGGCGTATTACTCTAAGATATGGCTCTGCCAAATATGGTTCCTCCATTAACTGGGCTATAACGCTTAGTTAGCCAAAGTTGCTTAATGTGTTCGCATAAGAGCTTATATAGGGCAAAAAACTTTTGTAGCCGAATGCGTGCTTAGCTATGGGATTCTTAGCAGCGTTAATTATAAAGATTAGCTTTTATGTGTTTCATCACAATCATCAAGAGTTACTTCTTTTATTAACTATTTTATCATTAGAAATTAGCTTGCAACTTTATTAGCTTTCATTTCAAAGTCACCCTGTACTTTGGAGTCTATTAGTAGAATAAATCCTATATGTTAATTTAAGTTTTGAGCTGTTTCTATTCCGAATTATTTTTTGACGTAATATACATTCAAAACTTTAATGTGCCTAATTTGTTAGCACTGTATTTATTACTACCAGATTTATACAATAATCATTTGTAACGGTTCAGATATAATAAAACTGTTGTTTCGAAATTTAGTAAGAACCAGGAGAAGTAAGTTAAAAATTCAAACATGCCAGATTAAAGAGTGATAAATTTAAGATTATTAAAAACTTATAATATATGGTCATCGGGGAATATTTAGTTAGCCTATGTTACTGTAACTATCAACCCCCACACGCCCACAAAAAAAATACCATAACGATTCTCCGTTGTAACTTGAAAACGAGGATAAATAAATAATTAGTATCCAATGGATTGTTTTTACTGTATCACTTGAATATATTTATAAAAAAATGTATTATAGATATGTAATAATCCATGTAATGGTAACCTAAACATTGCATTATTAAAGGTTTGGAACAAATTAAAAGCAGAAAATGTTATTTTAGGACGCCGCAATAAATAAGATCTGAGCAATTCGCCTTACCCCCGTTTGTTTGTCTACCCCTAATTCAAAGTTACACGGTTTACTCAACGGTGGCAGAGTTTATTTGTATTTGTGTTTGTAATTTGCTGGACACCACGTGAACTGGATGTCAAATGAATTCAGAACTTCTTCACTTAAATTAGGGTGTATAAGAACTGTATTGACTGGTGTAAGCAAATCATAAATTATATTGAAGAGAATACCAGAAAACTATATATATTTTCACTTGCGGATTAGGGTACGGGTAGGCAGAGAGGACACGTTCTTTAGATACGATTTCATCCATGCTAAATGTAAAAAATTTGCTTCAGAAGAGGTGACATTAATAGGCTGATGATAATGTTGAAAATGCAAAAGTTAAGCAAATTTCGCAAATTTCTGAGACCATCGAGTAACCACCATAGGGATCCCTTTCATTCGACAATTTTTTTTTGTCCTATTTTAGTTTGGCATAATGAGTTACGCATACTATTTTTTGTCATAACAGTTTTTTGGCATAATTGGGTTTTGGCATACTATTTCAATAGGCATAAATATAGATTAGACTAATGTTTAAATTACCACTTCTTGGCACCCATTTTCAATCGGTAGAACATAAAGGAGAATTCTCGGCGAGAACTGAACTTAATTCCGGAAACAGCGTTTTAAAAAATGTTTTGAGGATTGGATTATTCGCTGTCGTATGTGTATCGTTTCTGAAGGAGCATACTTCAAAGGTGATAAAATAAATTTGTATGAATAACAAACATTGTATTATAATGCCCGTTTTCCCTATTCGCGTGTCACGCACGGTAACGTCGTAGAAAACATCTAACATTACTTTAAAAGCAAGTAATAACTTAATTCCTTATCAAACTTAAAATACTTCAATGCTGAACCAGTTGTCTCTGGTACCAGACTGGACTCCAAACGACGACCAATCGCTATCTAGCCGAGAGTTCTTTTAATTGAACTACAGGATACCTAAAATATACTAATGGATCTTTCAACTACTTGTTACTTTTGCTAGATTTTCCAACAATGTTTACCTGAAATTCGAAAAAAACTATTAACAGATATTTTTTTAATCCTTTGATTGACATAAAAATACCTGAATAAAATTAATTAGTTATTTTGATTTTACGAAAACTTTCTTTCTTTTTAATTACATTAAATTTATATAACTAGTAATAAAATTAAAATACCCTAAAGTTACCGAAGAAAAGTGTTCTTCTTGTCTTAATTGTGTATATGTATCGTGTAAATAAATAAACGTACACATTTTATAAGAAAGTGATGGACACAACACAAGAAATTCCACACAAACCTCTTTCTCAATGTTGGGTCAATGAGTATGCCACGAGTATACATTACAATAAAATCATAATTATTGGCTTAACACATTATCTTTTTGTCTTAAACAAAAGTAATGAAAACTTTTTTGTTAGCCAGCCAATAGAGTAGCCAACAAGCTTTGTACATATTACCGTATTTTACCATCAATCAGCGCGAGCATCAAAAAAGGCATTGTTAGCTCAAACAAAATACAGCATTCTATAAGCTGCAAGCCATAGGATAACGAAAAGCATACGTAAGCGGAAGCGATTTATTTTATGATATAATATGAAAAAGTATAAGATAAAATTTTGCCCTTCCGTCATAATAATAAGAAAAATAAAATTATCAGGAATGTTAAAAATTTATAAGTAAAATGCGATCTTTTAAATTATTTTTCTACCAATTTGTTTTTAAATTTAATTATTAAATGTTGGTCGTTATTATGCAAGGAATTGAGAACGATTTGATTAATTTTGTTTATCAGAAAATTAGGAAGAATTTTCTTTTTCTATAAACATTAAAAGAATAAATATTTTGAAATAAGAAATAAAAGTCCCTGACGAAATAAACAATTACTTTCGGTCCCACAAATGTATGTACTAGTCACCGTAAAGGTGAACTTTCACTATGTATACGAGTATGCAAAATACGCAACAAATAGTTTGGATTTGACAGTTTGACAGTTTAATGTTTAATATAGTATGGAAGTAATTCATACGATGTCATCGGCACATCTTGCATTTTCTCTGTCCAATGCGTATGATTAGTGTTGCTGGTACGTATAGTGGACGCAGTACTATTTACAAAGCCATGGACAATCCGTTACGTACCGTGAGTCTGTTGCGTGCGTGCGGGTACAGTCAAAGTTCATTTCAATATATCGCTGTTCGCGCCGCACTCTCTCACCACTATGGTCTAGTTGGCAACCTTACTGGCGAGCTAAAAGCGGCATTATGTTGTACCGTTTTATGCAAATGAACGCGCGGCTTTCAGCATTTCTAGTCACTTTGCAGAGAAATGTACAAAAATTTACAATAAAGAAGGGAGCCATCGACTTACTTAGCTTGGTTTATGACAGAGTTGAAACATTTTGGTTATAAAAATTAAAATTGGATTTAATAATGAATATCAAAATAATATCTTTCATAGCGCGTGAGCTTTCCAAAGCCTTAGAGTAGGAAAGAAAAGTCAAGGTTTTCAGTCAGTAACATGCGTGTTGCGAACATAACGCTCAATATAATAGGAACTTTTTTCAAATAAAATAAGTTGAAAAGCTTATGACCATAAACTCCTGATCTCGAATTTGGAGCTACAATTTTTAAGCGTGATTGTTACTTCAGATTTTTTATTTCTCTACGAAGTACTGACCTCGGAACAATGGCGTAGGTGTATATTCAGTAAATGAATATTCAATAAAGTATCCTTGTTTATTTATTTTTGGACTGTAGCTATAGAGAAAATATTATTCCACCAAAAGCATTTAGAGAAAATACAATTTCACGTTAATATAAACGTAAAGTTTGTGGCGTTTCAACCATTGGAGTCTTTTGTGTGGTGAATTTTCATTTTTAAGTGTAAATTTTCGAAAATTGTAGCTTCTTACTCATTCGCAAAATACAAGGATGCTTCACTCAAAGTTGTTAGTACTAGTAGTTGCTGTACACTGGAATTTGTTCGTATTCTTTTACTAAATAAAACTATAAACCTATTTGTGATATATTTACATATAAGTCAATATATATTTCTAAAATTTAACTGTAGCGTTCTAATCAACGATATTTTATAAAACATCAACGTCATCAATCTAATTGGTTCTACAGAATGAGCTAATGGGTGCTCTCTTGTATAATTTTTAACTATATGGGCACAGCACTTGTATAGTACGCGGTTGATCCGTGGTTGTGGAGTAGAGTTTGTTTAAAACGACTAAAATGCATTAACACATCATCATCATCATCATCATCAGCCCATATTCGTCCACTGCTGGACATAGGCCTCCCCAATTGCACGCCATCTATTTCGATTTTCGGCTGTTCGCATCCAGCTCCTGCCAGCCATCTTGCGCAAATCATCGCTCCACCGCGCCTGAGGACGTCCTACACTACGTTTGCCGAGACGCGGTCTCCACTCAAGAACTCGTTTACCCCAACGGTTATCGGTTCTGCGGCTAATATGGCCAGCCCACTGCCACTTCAGCTTGCTAATCCGGTGGGCTATGTCGATAACCTTGGTTCTCTGCCGGATCACCTCATTTTTGATTCGATCCCGCAGAGAAACGCCGAGCATAGCCCTTTCCATAGCGCGCTGAGCGACCTTCAACTTGTGGACCAGCCGTGCCGTCAGTGTCCACGTTTCGGCTCCGTATGTCATAACGGGTAGGACGCACTGATTAAAGACTTTTGTCTTTAGGCACTGCGGGATCGACGATGTAAAGACCTGACGTAGTTTCCCAAACGCTGCCCAACCTAGCCGAACTCTTCCATTTACCTCGCTCTCGAAGTTGTTTCTACCTAACTGCAATGTTTGCCCGAGGTATACATATTTTTGAACAATTCCAAGAACGGCACCGCACACTGCAATCGGTTCCGGTAGTACGTGTTCGTTGAACATGACCTTGGTTTTATCCAAGTTCATCCGTAGGCCGATGCGCATAGAAGAGTCAGCCAGGTCATTCAGCATCTGTTGTAGGTCCTGCAGATTTTCTGCCATGATGACGATGTCGTCAGCAAATCTCAAGTGAGAGATGTACTCGCCATTGATGTTGATGCCACGTCCTTTCCAGTTCAGCGTCTTAAACATATCCTCCATTGCATTAGTAAACAATTTCGGAGACATAACGTCTCCTTGTCTCACTCCTCGATGCAACGGTATAGGACTTGTTTGCTGATTCTGTACTTGGACGGTCATGGTGGAGGCCTCATAAATACATCTTATCACTTGGATGTATCGCCAATCGACTTGGCATCGCTGCAGGGACTCCAGAACGGACCAGATCTCAATCGAGTCAAAGGCCTTCTCATAGTCCACAAATGCTAGACACAGGGGCTGATTATACTCTTCAGTCTTCTGTATAATCTGCCGCACTGTGTGGATGTGGTCTATGGTGCCGTATCCACTCCGAAACCCAGCCTGCTCCGGTGGTTGGAATTCGTCAAGTCTTTGCGCAAGACGGTTCGTGACTACTCTAGAAAACAGCTTATAGACGTGGCTTAGAAGGGAAATGGGTCGATAGTTCTTCAGCAGGGTTTTGTCTCCCTTTTTGAAGAACAGGACGACTACACTCCTACTCCACGCCTGCGGAGTTCTCCCTTCGAAGAGGACGGCATTAAAAAGCTTTTGGAGCTCCTTCAGTACCGGTTTACCTCCTGCTTTTAATAATTCAGTTGTAATGCCATCCTCTCCAGGGGCTTTTCCATTTTTAAGCTGTCTCAGAGCGATCTCGATTTCGCCAATGCTGACTTCTGGCAGATCTTCGGTGTAGTGGCGTGTTAATGTGGCTCTAGTATCCTCATTTCCGGGATCAGGTCGAGATGCATGCGAAGCGTATAGCCGGGCATAGAAATTTTCCACCTCCGAGAGGACCGCTGGCTTCGAAGCAACGACTTCCCCGCTTGCTGTGGTCAACTTCGTCAAGTGGCTTCTTCCAAGAGATTGTACGAATACTTTTGACCCCCTGTTTTGCTCGATCGCTCTTTCTATAGCGTGAGTATTGGAGCACCGGAGGTCATATCGTACGCGTTTGCTGATCTCCTGGTTTTGAGCACGTTTTCCTGACGAAGTGACAGGTGGGTTTTCACGTCGTTCCTTCATTAGCCCCAAAGTTCTATCGGAGAGCTTAGACTTCCCGCCCTTACGCTGCATGCTACAAAATTTCGTACCTTCTTCCCTGAGTATTCGAACCACATTTTCAAGGTTCTCGTCAACGTCAATTGTGGTTTCCATGGCAGCGAATCGGTTCTCAAGATTTGACTGAAACGTTTCAGATTCCATCATGGTTTGGAGAGGAGTAGGTCGGAGCCTGGCCTTCATCAAGCGGACACGTTCAGCTTTAAAGTCGATATTCAGAGAGCCTCGGACAAGTCGGTGATCGCTGCCTGTGTTAAACCTATTGATCACGGAGACATCTCTGAATACGTGCTTTTTGTCCGTTATAATGAAGTCGATCTCATTTTTTGTCACATTGTCGGGGCTTTGCCACGTCCACTTCCTTTGGGGCTGTTTCTTAAAGAACGAGTTCATAAGGAAGAGCCCCTCCCGTTCGAGGAAGTTAACGAGCATTTGCCCCCTATCATTCCTGCTTCCAAATCCATGGGATCCTACTACCGATTCGCCGCAATTTTGTACTCCCACTTTAGCGTTAAAGTCCCCCATAACAACGCTGTAGTGGGTCTTAGTAGTGAAGTGGAGTGCCCTCGATATATCATCGTACATATTCTCCACTTCATCGTCCGAGTGTGTCGAGGTCGGTGCGTACACTTGAACAACCTTGAGGCTATACCTCTCAGTGAGCTTTACAATCAGGTACGCCACCCTGTTCGACACACTGGAAATTTCTACAACGTTGTCAGAAAGGGACTTATTGACAAGAAACCCAACGCCACCTTGGGATTGTTGGTCTCCCTCGCGGAAGTACATTAGATGGCCTGATTCGAGGGTTATGGTATCCTCCCCCTCTCTTCGGACTTCACACAATCCCAATATGTGCCACCTAATCTTTCCAAGCTCCACCTCAAGTTGAGCCAGATGCGAGTCAAGCCGTAGCGTGCGTCCGTTGTACGTCGCCAGGGTCAGTCGGTTGTGGTGGCCTCCCGTAGCCCGGAGATTCTTAGCACCCCCTGCCTCGCCGTTACCATGGTCGCCACCATGACCAGGAATAGCGAGGCCGCCGGGAACTAGGGGCCGTGGCCTTTTGTGCCTTTGCATTTGGGGGATATGCCCATAATCGCCACGCTGGGCAAGCGGGTTGGCGATCGCAGTATGGTCCAGTTCTGTGGCCCGCACAAGAAGACGCTGCTGCCCATCTCCTTGGGTTAAATTTCCCTTAGTCGCCTCTTACGACACCCACGGGATGAAAAGGGGTAGTACAATTCTATACCGGTACTACACGGTTTATGCAGCGTGTTAAAATGCATTAACACGCTGCAGACTAAATACTTAGAGAAACTAGCGTGCTAATTAATACATTAATTTATTAACTAACGCATTAGCTAAGTACTTATTAAAGAGGGTGCGTGACAGACGCATTAAATCAAGCAGTATACCAAATTTCGTAGCATGTCGATTTTTGAAGTGAGCGCGTGATATAGTATAAAATAATTTATTAATATTTTATTCTAGATGTGAAATACATCTATACAATTTTACATTTGCCTTTATATTTATTAACATTACCATTTTTTCTATAAACACGTATATAGTACTCATCATATAATCATGCAAAAAATATATTTAATTTTAATTATTTTTTTTTAAATTAAAACTTTCAATATTTTTTTTGTTAAAGACATAATCGATGGTGAAACTATGTCAATAAAACATAATAAACCATTGACGCGTCCATAAATATTAGCACCACGTTGACTGCAGGATCGGCTTCGCGCGTATTTTTCGGCATAGACCGTATTTTTTGTATTTCCGCTTGATACATTCATATCATGGTCAATGCTAATACTAAAAACCATGAAAGCTTTGTACAACTTTGGATATCAAATCAAATCAAATTCATTTATTTGGCACACATACATAGTGTCACTGGTGTCCTATGAGTGAAACAAAGGAAATCAGTGTATGTTTGTTAATTCTCTTATAGCTTTGTTCCTGGTTAGCTTTAAAATAGAAATGTCACAGAGAAGATCAGAGACTGTAATGAGTACACGCTTTGAAACTACTGAAAATCTGTCAACGATAAAAGATTCAGAAATCCCCGTATAAAAATTAAGGGTACAAGTTTAGTTTGTTATAAAGCGAACAAAGGGGTATAAGAGAAAAAGTTAAGGCATAATTTATTTTTAACGGTGGCTATTACAAAAGCGACAGAATTCATTATTCGGTTACGACATACCTCTATCACATTCCCTACAAGCTTTTACTAACTCTATTCGCTCGTTAACGCTTAATGGATGCACTGGGACCTATAATGGTTATTAAAATATGAGAATCGGATTGCGTGACTGGAAGTTGTTAAATTAAAACTGATTACTATTTATCACGTTATAATCATGTTGGGTTCAATTTTAATTATCCGAATTTGGATTTTGAAAGATAAAAATGGGACATGTGAACTGTGACCTCATTTATTTAATAGAATAGAATAGGAAAAAAATGCAATTAATACTACATGAAGGTGCGTACACTCATTTCAGTAGCACTATGTGATATCTACTGATAAGACCAATTCTGCTAATAATAAAGATACGATTATTAACGTAATATTTACGTAATGATCGTATCTTAACAAAACCTCAACGAGCCGATATGAATTTAAAAAGTCTCGATAAGTCTCGATAAAAAAGTCTTTGAAAAGAATCACAAATGTTCCTCCTTAAATTAATTTTTTTTCTCGATTTGATATAGAAAGTTGATATTACGAGTATAAATTATTATACCTTATAGATTCACTTAGCCGAAGTTTTTGTTGAATACATTTACAATTATCGTAATAGTTTGCGAATAATTAATTAGAAAAACATTTATTGACTCGCCTTCGTCTGACTCTTTCTGTATAGATAGATAAGAATACCGTATATAGAGAGAGATCTATTGTATTTACTCCCACTCTAAAGTGTTCAATTTCATTCCGAACTCGATTCATTAGTGAATTAGTTAGTTATTCTCGAGTTCATTGCTAGAAGGACTATATTGTGAATTATTTCTTAATAAGCTCATATGATATTTGAAACTGATATCTTAATCATCGAAATATCCTATATTTAAGACTAAACTGAATAAAGGATTCCGTTGTGACGTATCAATACGATAAGTCATGACGGAGTACTTACAAGAGAAAAAATATTGTATCACAATATAGAAGGAGCTCGGATTCTGAGTAAATTAAGAAATAGCACATATCGCATAAATAAACCATTCCTCGAGTTAAGTAAACTAAGCTTAAAAAATCCACTTTATCCTAGGCACTTTGAGAAAGTTTTTTTAAGCACTTTTAATTTAGAATATTTTTCAGAATAGCATTGTGAAAACAAAATCGATGAAATATAACAGTCAATCGTTTTGTTCGGGAACCTTTGGCGAGGCTTGAAATTTTAGAGTACAACATTGATATAATTCCGACTAGAATACTAAGAAATAATCAATGAACAGTCTATATAAATATATTGTATATACAGGTGTAACATTTGGAGCGGTAAGTATGAGAAAGATTGAAAACTATAAGATATTATGAAGACTTTTCTTTGAACCATCTCATTGATATAAGTAAGAAGAAAAACTGCATCCATAGATTAAAAAAAATCGAAACAGTTTTACTTAGAGATCAATTATGTTGGTCTTAAGCAGCTGATGTTACTATGAAACATGATAAAATCGATGACATGGTTTCGTAACTATTTTATAATTACAGACTTTTCCGAATATTATATAAATTCATAGATTTCGATTTTTAAATTATTTCCAAAAAAATGAAACACTATTTGTTATTGTTTGCTTTGAAGTAACGAGGTTAGGTAGGGGCGTTTCCTATATTTATCTCAGTTTTGCTAATGACTTCATAAATGAGTATATTATCGATCAAATCGAGATTCAATTTATTTCTCAGTTATCATTGGAATGGTTCATTCGTTTTCCCAAATTTTACTTATTGAACTCTATAGTATATAGACGTGCATGATAAAGAAAAAAACATTCCACAACGCCGTTGCATCGCAATCGCCAAAGTGCTCTAAGCTCACTCTCTGGAAGACCAAAAACCCCGTTCGATTGTGCAGTCAAAAATTTGCGTGCACTTCACTTTATCTTGGCCCGTTCATTTGTTACCGCGTGTAGAAATCAACGTGGTGCGAACTTTGCATTTGTTCGTTAGTTTAACCGCAGAGAGTCGAAGTTGCTACAAAGCTGAAGCCAGTGTGCGGGGTCACGGAAGGCCGATCCCGTAAACGTATGCAGGGGGCGCAACCGCTATCTGATCGAACAAATGCGCCGTTACTGTTCTTGATATACGTTCGATATTTATTAGATTGCGCAATATGCTGTTATTGCCTTCGTTTGTTGTAACCAAATCTGTAGCAATTGAAGTCTCAAACGAATCAAATACGAATTGATAGGTATTTAGATCTATCTTAGAAATTGTTCCCTGACACCACCAGATTAAAATGAGAAATAGTTTTAGTATAACAGATACATAAACGCAGTTAATTTTGTATAGATGCAGAAGTTAAGAATTTGATGTGAATATTAAATAGTTTGAAGAGATTAGTTATGTGCCTACTAAAGAAAATTTCATAAGAATATATCATTGGTTGTTTTATTTTGTTTATTTAAGGTGTTTAGTCCTTTTTTAATGTGAGACAATAGTACGATATGTTGTCTGGTACCAAATATGTACCAACTTAAAGAACTTCTTAACGGCCTACACTTAACGGCTTAACGTCCTAAATAATAGATTTTTAGTCACCAATCTGATGACCAGCTTTTGCAAAAGTTAAACGAACGCGCCAATCAACTCCTCTAAATACTAAAACAACCTTATCCTATCACTACTAAGCCTATGCTAGTATACCACAATGACAAAGGATAGTGTCCAGATAGCGCATTGAAACTGTATAACGGAGTTTGACACTTGAAACCCAAAGTTCGGGTATAGTTACGGTGATATTCGGAACAACTTTTACAAACAACGGCAAAACTTAGTTGGAACAATTGAGAGGATATATTATTTCAGTCAATAATTGACATTACTACTGACAATTCTTTTGTAAAATAAAAGTATCTCAATTTTTACTTGGATTTGCGTCATTTGATTTTATTTATTTTTCTTATGGGATAGGGGGCAAACGAGCAGACGGATCACCTGATGGTAAGTGATTACCGTCGCCCATGGACACCTGCAACACCAGAGGGGCTACAAGCGCGCTGCCAGCCTTAGAGGGAAGGGTTGAGGGGTAGAGGGAAGGGAATAGGGAGGGGTTGGGCCTCCGGTACCCTCACTCACACGACGAAACACAACGCAAGCGTTGTTTCACGTCGGTTTTCTGTGAGGCCGTGGTATCACTCCGGTCGAGCTGGCCCATTCATGCCGAAGCGTGGCTCTCCCACGGTCTCCCACGGTGGTCTCCCATGTTTCAAATAGTAATAATTACACTGTACCCTACATAAGTAATCATACGAATCCTATTTTGTCTTGTTGACTTTCATTTTGTGCATGTCGAGCGCAAAATGCAAATATGAAGCACAGAATAAATCAAAGCAAATATTCTGCGTTCACGATGCATCTCTTTTGTTAAAGACAATTTTTATCACGCCACCAAACACACGCGTTATATTAATTTCTTACATGCAGCATGCACTTTTCCTAGATTCCATTATACCTCCAAGATATATGCGATCAATCTACATAATAATAGTAGGTGCATCTTTGCTTAACTGTATTCAACATTCAAAATAAATATGTGTTGAACGTAGACGTAGGTATCAACATAATACAAATTATTCTAATGACTCAACTAGGTACAAGAAAAAAATGTTAATAACTCATCCGCATCAGATAATTAGTGGAAATATTCCAAACTTATTTCTGGAAGAGCGTAAAAGTTTTAAGTAGTTGACACTCCATGAGTTTGCTAGCAAGTCTTGTCAGGCTTACTTAAACTAAAATTAACAAAACTATTTCAATAAGTGAACTGAGCTCTATGTAAATTTAACTTATGAAAAGTTAAATTACAGCAGTGAAATTTGAACCATTTTTAGAAAAATATTAACGATAAGATTTTATAAGGTTTAAATAATTTCATAAAAAGGATCTATTAGATTTATAATGTTGATTTACAATTTTAGCTTATTTTCAATAAAAAATCTATATAGTTTTTGCTTTATTACCTTTATGGTATTCTTGATAAGAAATAAAAGAGAAAATAGTCTATTTTGGTTATATTGTTAGGTTTGATGATATGTAGCGTCTCGTGATATAGATATTGTTATGTCTGGAATATACAGGGCGCCGAGACAGTTCAGTTCGTATGCATAGTTGAGGCTTAAATTGCGCAGCGTGAAACTATTTTGGTCATTCAGCAAATTAAGTAGATAGCACGCAAGCTTTGCAGAGGCTCAACCTTATTGCTTACGAAGTACGTGACGTTACAATGAACTTGCTTGTTTTATATGACCAATGCAATAAATAATAATGAAAGAATAAATACTAGACAATGTTACATACTTTGATCAGATTCCAAGACAAATTTTCAGGTCACCCATCCTAAGACTGGTCCTTACAAAAGTTGCATAAACTGCACATAGCAAATTAAACAATAAAATTTATATGAGTACCATATCGTATTTTATCCTATCATAATAAAATACGTTTATCATCAGTAGATTTTAATTTTTCGCTAACGTTTAGACAAAAATTAACGTAAAGGACATTATATATTTTATCTTTGGATATCTCATATAGTTATTGTCAAATATCGGGTGTATGCAAGTTATTTTATCTGTTAGTTTATTTCTTTATTATTATTCTCGGCCATTTTTTATATTCATACAAAATGTGTACTTCTGGTTTCATCAAATTTATAGACCCAGTAATTATTAAAGTTAAGAATAATTTGAAATTAAATTAACCTAAATCATATTTAGAATTGTTCATTAACCCTTTATTACACTTTTGATTGAAACTCAAAAAATAATTTTAATTTAGAATCTGTTTTTAAGCTTACGAAACTTACTTTCCCTAAAATTGGTCTGGAGAGTTCTAACTTTATTATTAATTTCCCATTTCGTTTAATAACAGTTGTAAATTTTATTTGAAATGGTTTCAAGCTATTATGAAACTTATGATTAAACTACTCTATTTTAACAACATAAAGTTAAGACATAGTATAGCTAGAGTATGGTATGGTAAGTATGTAGATAGCTAAGTAGGGTCACTCGAGGCCCGAGCGAGAGATAATAGCCTAGACACGTAGGGCTGTCGCTTATAGGTTATTCAATCGTCAAAAATGCATGGTCAACAAATCGCTATAAAATATAGTTAAGTTTTAATATATAGACGAGGAGCTGACTACATTTTTTTCATGCCTACGTCATGTTATCGTTTAGCATTTTGGAAAATTAAAACGTTATTTTAATACATGATGTATTTATTTTGTTTTTCAAATAATCTGGCTCGCTTCTAATTATATCCAAGAAAGTAGCCATCTTATAACAAGCAGCGATACAGCGACGCGGAGTGTGCGCAGGCAAGGCATACAAGCCACAACTGGAGAATTGCCACTCGTGTCATGAGCACCTTTATCATCGATTAATTTTGAGTGTGTGCGTGCAACGATATATAAGCACGGGCACTGTCACATACAAACCATTTTCGGTGCGTATTGTAAGGTTGTCCAGAAATGATAATGCCAACACAGTAGTCAATATTTTATTGAGCGTCTAGCTCGGATAACAGTCGTCACAAGAATGCCAATATCGCCATCTTTTCTCTTAATCGTAGACATTTTATCATCATAGACTAATTTGTCTATGCTTATCACAGACTACGTAGTCCATGTTTTATAATAGACTACGCCGTCTGTGCTCTATACTTCTCAAAGGCGCACATACACTGTAGAATATAAAGTTTGTCTATGAGCAGAAACTTAAGAGGTTTATTAAAAATATTGGGTTGGCACAAAAGTAATGAGACACACTAGAAAAATCTATGACATTTCCTTTTTAAAATCAATTTTTTCGATAATATTCTAGAATGTTGTAGAACATTCTAGGTACTTCTGGTGTAGGGTATATAAAGCCGCGCTCACGATTTGTTTAGTCAGTTTGAAGAAAAATGGACGAGCGACAAGTTCGAACACTATTCTTATACGAGTACTTGTTAGGCCACAGTGCGCGGGCTGCGGCTGACAATATCAACAATGCATTAGGCGCTGGAAGTACAAGCCATGCGACGGTGTCACAATGGTTTGACCGTTTTAAATCAGGAGACAGGAGCCTTGAAAGTCAGCCACGCTCAGGGCGACCACCCGCAGTGAATGATGACGATTTGCGCCGCGAACTGCAGTTGAATCCGGATGCTACCACTCGTGAATTAGCGGAAGCACTTAAATGCAGTCACCACGCCGTGGAACACCATCTGCATGAGCTTGGTTATCGAAAAGTTTTGGCTCGGTGGGTACCGCACATCCTTACAGACGCCAGTGGTGCAGTCCGTGTCGCTATCTGTCAGTCACTTTTGCTGCGACCCCGACGTAAAGAGTTTTTGTCAGATCTGGTTACTGGAGATGAATCATGGATTTATTACGAGAACGATACACGTCGTGCTTTTTGGCTGCCTCGAGAAGAAACGCCTCCAACTCAACCGAAGCCGAGTCAAAAGAACCGCCGAAAAATTCTGCTTTGATGTTTCTGGGATGCGCAAGGCATACTGTTTTATGAGCTATTACACAATGAAACTATAAACGCTGACAAATATTCAACCCAGCTTACCAAATTATCTGCCGCTATCAAGAAAAAACGACGAAGACGAGTCAATGTAGTTTAACTGCACGATAACGCTCGACCTCACGTCGCATCTGTGGTTCGCCGGCAGTTGGAGAACTTGGGGTGGGAGACGATACCCTACCCACCTTATTCCCCAGACCTCGCCCCATCAGACTATCATTTGTTTAGAGCCCTGAAACAGCATTTGCGGGGTAAACAATTTAATGATTTCTCTGACGTAGAGGCGGAGTTGAACAACTTTTTCGAGGCACAGCCATCAGAGTTCTGGGCAAAATGCATCCAAACTTTGCCGGATCGTTGGCAAGAAGTCTTAGATACTAATGGTAATTACATCATTGACTAAACTTTTTTTATTGTAATAATAATAAAAAAGTAAAAACTTAAACCAAGTGTCTCATTACTTTCGTGCCAACCCGATAGTAACAACACTATATCGAATAAGACTTAATAATGGAGAATATAATTTAAATATTGAAAGTTAATAAAAGTTATAGTCTGCAGTCTATTGAATTAAGAGACGCATTAGGTCACTAATTTTAATCATTTACACTCGGCCTTTCCTGACAAAACATTATTACGCCCTCGTAATATAATTTAATATTTAAACTAATTTTAAATAAAATCTTACACAAACTAATTGCCAACATTCGGCCTTCCTGATTAATAATTACGACCTCGTAATTTTATAAGTAGGTATAATTATTAAATTTATTTTCTACAAAATGTAATGCATTTAATTGTTTCAGGTGAGTACAATGTTCATAATTAATAGTAGTAACACAGACAGTTTCAATAATTGATAGATATTTTCAAGACCACCGGACACACCAAGGTGGTTGATTGCGTCAGAGAAGCTCGCTCAGTACTTTTAGGAATCTGTCGGACACACCAAGACATTTTCCTTTCTTCGAGAAGCTCGCTCAGTACTTTTAGGAATCTGTCGGACACACCAAGACATTTTCCCTTCTTCGAGAAGCTCGCTCGGGTTATCAAAGATATATTGAAAATAATATCAATGCCACCGGACACACCAAGGTGGTAAAATAAATAATTAAATAATAATGTTTAGTTTGTCTTACAACCATTGCATTGTATAGTATAATTGCATTACTTTTTGTTTGGATTAATAATTATTGAACATTATCTACCGATATTATTAATTATAATTATAAGTTGACAATCATATGTTTATTGAAACAAAATATTATTTATATTTGTATACTACCTTAATAACCTACTTACAAGTTAGAATTAATCAACTTAATAAAGAAAAATAAAAAAACATTACATGACTTATAATATACTTCTAATCTACATATAATCAATTTGTTTTTAAATTATTAACAGTTATCATCATCGTCATCAGAAATACATTGAACAACAAATCTTTTTATTTTATCTGCTGCTATAACATTGTTATATTTTCTCCCACGTTTGTTTAAAGATACAACTCTATAACGGTCATTATTGTAAACATTAACAATTTTATATGAACCTGCATATTTGTCTACGAGTTTTCCACTAGTTAGACCTTTTTTTAATATTTTCTTTGAACCTGTTCTAAGTCTCCTATTTTATAACTAATATATGGTAGTCTATTTCTATCATATCTTTCTTTATTCTTTTTAGAAGCTAGAATAGTATTGCTCTGGGCTTGGGCTCGTAATTCAAGTATATTAGGTGCATGGTGTTGATTTTTGGGTAGATCAATATCGAAGCGAGGTTTAAAACCATAAACTAATTCGTAGGGGCATATTTTTGTTGTGCTATTAAGTGTAGTATTTATACCTCTTTCAACAAGTGGTACCATTTGCTTCCAATCGTTATCATTATCTCCCGTATAAGGTATTAGTGATTGTAAAATTGTACGGTTGTACCTCTCTAGTTGACCGTTTGCTCGAGGGCAAGCCACGGCATTGAGAATATGTTTGATTTGTTTAGAATTACAGTAGTTTGAAAATGAGTGACTCGTAAATGATTTACCACGGTCTGTTATAATACGTGTAGGCAAACCGAAAACACGAATAAGGAAATTCATTGTAGAAATCACATGTTCTGTGCGAGTATTTGGAACAGGTTGTAACCAAACAAATTTACTAAAAGCATCTACTATAACTAGGAGGTAGGTATTGCCTTTTCTTGAAACACAGAACGGGCCTAAATGATCTAAATGCCATGTATGCCAGGGGATATTGCCTTTATCTATAGGTTTTAAAAATCCCCGTTGTTTGCCTGTGGGTGCTTTTGCTAATTGACACGAAATACATCCTTTAACATATTTTGTAACAAACCTACGAAGTTTTTCAAACCAATATTGCCTTTGAATCAGTTCTATTACTTTATTTTCGTTCATATGACCATTATCATCATGAAACATTTTTGTGATCCTCCAACGAACAGACTTAGGTATAACGATTTTATATTCGTTATTAATTTTTTATACATAATGTTTTCGTCTATTTTATACAAATTTTTATATTCTATGTTAGTGATATTTTTAATTATATTTTGTATCCTTTGATCATCGGTTTGCACTGCAATAACCCAATTTTCTTCAGTAATATGTTGCAAAGGGAGGGCATTACGGCTAAGAGCATCTACATGTTGCATTCGAGAACCGGGTCGATACTGAACAGTAAAATCAAAACTTTGCATCTCTAGCCACCAACGGCCAATCCTTGGAAGTATATCTTTCTTGGACCATGTGGTACTCAAAGCTTGACAATCAGAAACTACTAAAAAGGGTCGACCAAATAAATAAACGCGGAACTTTCTTATGCTTAAAACTACGGCCATTGCTTCTAATTCATACGAGTGATATTTCTGCTCTGTTGTATTAGTTTGCTTACTAAAATAAGCTATGGGTTTTAAAGCACCTAGTGGTTGTTTCTGAAAAAGAATTCCGCCTATACCATGACTTGATGCATCTGTGTGAAGTTCTATATTATAATTAGGGTTGTAAATAGCAAGAACTGGTTCAGAGGTTAAAGCTAACTTTATATCTTCGAAAGATTTCTGTTGGTCTTCTCCCCATTGCCACGGTTGGTCTTTTTTAAGCAATATAGATAGCGGTCGAATCCTAAGGGCAAAAGTCTTAACGAATTTTCTAAAATAACTTGCCAACCCAATGAAACGTCTTAACTCGTGAATATTAGTTGGTTCTTTAAAATTATTTAACGCTTCTACTTTATCAGGAGAGGGTCGAATTTCTCCCACTGAAATAACATGGCCTAAATATTCAATTTGTGTCTTTAGAAAACAACATTTGTTTTTACGCAATATGAGCCCAGATTTAGTTATAAGGTCAAGGATTTTTTTGAGATGTTCCATACCGTCGGGAATAGTCTTAGAAGATAGAAGAATGTCATCGATATAAGCCGTTGCAAATTCAAATTTAAATTGATCGAGTAATGCATTTATTGCACGTTGGAAAACGGCTGGAGCATTCGCTAAACCAAAGGGCATTCTTTTGTATTGATATTGTCCGAAAGGTGTAACGAATGCCGTGTACTTCTTGCTATCAGAGTGCATTTTTATTTGGTGGAATCCTGCAGCTAAATCTAACCTGGTAAACCATTTTTCACTACTTAATTTATCTAATTGATCCTGTATAATTGGGAGTGGATAACGATCTTTTACGGTTAACTTATTTAGTTGCCTATAATCAACGCACATCCTATATTCTCCCGATTTTTTTGGAATTAGTATTATTGGGCTCGCATAAGGTGAGTTACTGTGTTCAATGACATCATCTTTAATTAAATTTTCAATTATATCACGGACGATATCTTGTTCTTTTATGGACATACGATAGGGACGGTAATAAAAAGGCGTTTCACTCATAAGCTCTATTTTCATTTCAACTTCACATTGACCAATAGTCATCCCTGGACCGTCATCAAAGCAATGCTTATATTTTTGTAGCAATTTTTTTAAAATAATTAAATCGTCACCCTCTAAGTCAGTATCGACTTTATCATCATTTTTACTTATATGACCTCTAGCAATACAACGTGTTGAATAGAGTGTAAGAGGTTGACACTGTAAATTATAGATATCTAAAAATCCAAAACTACCACGAATTATTGTTGTTTGTTCTGGTATATCTACTTCTTTGCCTAAAGGTCTATGTTCAGAGCGCTGTATTTGGACTATGTTTGTGTCTATGTTATCATCTGTGTAAATTACTATTTTATTTAAACCGTGTATTAATAAAGTATCATGTGGCACCCTGAGTTCTATTTTAGATAAAGGAATTTCTATATTGTTTGCAAATGGCAGCTCATCTTCATTAGTATTATTAGCTAAATTTCTCGAAAATGTTAAGGTATCAGATGTCTTAGAGAGACAAATACCAGGCAGTTCACTAAAGGCACGCCCCACAATCATATCTGTATCTTGAAGGCTATCACTAACTACGAGTACTGGAGTAGAGACAGAAACTCCATCAATGCAAAGCTGAATTGATGCTTCACCGTCCGGTGTTATAATCTGACCACCATACCCTCTAATGCTAGTACTACACTTATTATTATAAGAGAGTTTAATTTTTCTAGCTGCCGATAAGGTAATAGTGTTGCAAGCACTTCCTAAATCAATGTAAGCTGATAAATTAATACCGTTAGCTACAACTGTTTTATGATATTTACGATCACCTAAATCTACCGGATGGATATTAAATATTTTTGATTTTTTTCCATACATTTGTTCGGATTTTAAATCTGTATTATTTTTAGTTTTCTGGGAATTTTTAAGACTATAACATTCATCACGATCATGACCTAATTTATTGCAAAATGAACATTTTTTTGAAAATCTACAGTTCTCTGTTTTATGACCAATTTTATTACAGATTTCGCAACGTAATTTATTACTACATTGAGTTGTAATGTGACCTCGCTTACCGCAAGTGAAACACTTAATTCGATTTTCAAAAGATTCACTACCTTTTGACGGTAAGTCATCTACTGCCGCATCGGTAAGATAATTTAACAATGCACGTGTATCCCTACAACCTGCACCACGAGCCCCAGCTTTGAGCAATGGATCACTTAAAGTGTAAATTATAACATCACAAATCACAGTATCGGTAAGCTCACATGATTTACCCTGCGCTAATTTTTTATAATAAAAATCTATTACCTTCTCATCCCGATGTTTGTTGGTTGTAACGAAGTCATGTAATTTGGCGGCGAGTCCTCGGCCAGCAGGAAAATAAGCAGCAAGACGGTTCTTCCATTCGTCCCAAGAGATGTCGATATTTTGTTGATGATTGAACCACAGCAGCGCGTTGCCTTCCAGGTTGCCAGTCATGTGGTACACCAAAGTTTTCTCGTCCCACCCGTAAATTTTCGCCAATGACTCCAGTCGGTGTAACCATGTGTGAATAGACAGAGTATTAGTATTGCCGCTAAATTTAGGCACGTTATCAGGTTTTCCGATGAACCGTAAAGTATTTGCATTATTGACTAACTTTTGTGATGTAGACTGATTTAAATCATGCTCTTTATCGCCAGAATCGTGGCTTACACAGGAATTTAAGCTTCGAGTGGTTATATCACTTGTTGGCAATATGGAGGGTAGAGGCATATTGATTTCGTTAAGAATCGGAGAGACTTGAGTAGCATTTATATCAAGTTCTACGGATGCTAAAGGATCTGTACAAGAAATGACGGTAGTATTATGATTAAGGGTACCTGGCGTTGTGGAATCTTCGATGGGACTTCCAGGCGTTGTATTTTGATTCACCGTTGATCCTTGCCTAATGAGTTGTTCCAGCAATTGCTCCAGTCGCCCTATGCGTTCACTATTATTTGGGCGCTTAGATTTTCTTGATTTTTTTGTGGGTGGCGGCGGCGCCTGCTCTTCGTCACTTGAAATGACAGGATGTCGTAGTCTTCGGTTACTCATTTTGGCACGTGAGGATAAAAACGAACACTTCTGAACTGTAAGGTTGTCCAGAAATGATAATGCCAACACAGTAGTCAATATTTTATTGAGCGTCTAGCTCGGATAACAGTCGTCACAAGAATGCCAATATCGCCATCTTTTCTCTTAATCGTAGACATTTTATCATCATAGACTAATTTGTCTATGCTTATCACAGACTACGTAGTCCATGTTTTATAATAGACTACGCAGTCTGTGCTCTATACTTCTCAAAGGCGCACATACACTGTAGAATATAAAGTTTGTCTATGAGCAGAAACTTAAGAGGTTTATTAAAAATAGTAACAACACTATATCGAATAAGACTTAATAATGGAGAATATGATTTAAATATTGAAAGTTAATAAAAGTTATAGTCTGCAGTCTATTGAATTAAGAGACGCATTAGGTCACTAATTTTAATCATTTACAGTATGTATGATGAGAACTTACTCTTTGTATTCATATTATTAAGAGCTAAAATACTAAATGTGACTTTCTGAAAAGAATTCCAAACGTGTAGTTAATATGATAGTATTCAATCATTCCTAGGCTAATATTTAATCTTGCCACTTTCATTCTTAGAAAATTTGACATTGATTGGATCAGGGAATTATCGAAATTCTGCTCATCGAAGCGTACTCTCGCGCAAGTGTATCCAATCAAGAGTACGTAGCGGCACAATTGCAATGTAAATTGGTCGCGATTGTGTTCGAGAGTAAGGGGGCAGGACCTAAATAAAAATATATTTGAAAAGAAAAAAAATGAAGTGAAAAACTAGAGACAACTTCTAAGTAGATTACCGTTTTATTATTAACGTTATCTATAAAATTTCTCTTTCCACTGCCTGTACGGCGACGTCTTTTAAACTATACAACAGATTTCAATGCGATTTTCAACAACAAATAGCGTGATAAAAAAAAAGTTTATAATTATGTATAATGTAGGACGCTGTCGAATAGCTACGTTTGTTAAAAGTTACAATATTATAAGACAAAACATTGTCGGTATCCGTAAAAAGCGGGAGCTCGATTTACACACGACCGTCAGCCAATGGCGAAAGAAGGTCGTTTAGAAGATATATTAACTGAGAAAATGCAAGGAAATATGGGGACCGGTGTTATGCATCAAGAGAACGACTTGATTTAGTTGAAGTCTTTATTTCATGCAATAGTTTCTGAGAACTATTTAATTTTGTTAGAGCAAGAACAGGTAAGTTGCATTTATATACATAGTCTGACCATAAATACCGTTAGAATTGAAAATAAACTTTTGGATTTCGAATCTGTCACTTATATGATTGTTCATTGTCGTTTTTATTATGTTATTATTGTGACAATAATAACATATTTTGTGATATTTAGATGGAGTGGGGTGATAAAGAAAATCGCATCGCTGTGATTGCATTACATAAAGTAAGTATGGAACCAAACACAATAATTAAAATCCCCCATACGTTTGGTATAAAAATATTTCGTATACCTATATAATGTGATTATGAAGTCATGGTAAAAAAGAGAGTTGAGTTCCCATAGCAACGGATTATTATTGTTATGATTTGTCAAATGTACGTGTACCAAGGTTATTACAATGACTTATGATGCACTAGTCACTTCTTCGCAGATAATTTGAAAAAAAAGGGTGGCCCTAAGCCAGGGACAAAGTGGATTTTAAAGAATTTTTCAGTATAGCATTGTGAATGCAAAAAAATGATCAAATATAATAAAGCATATTCGTCCCTCAAAGGCCGGCAGCCCGCTTGTAGCACCGCTGGTGTTGCAGGTGCCCATGGGCGGCGGTAATCACTCACCATCAGGTGATCCGCCTGCTCGTCTGCCTCATATTCCATAAAAAAAAAAGAATAGGTGGTAAAATCAAAACAACTACTTAAGCAGTACACAAAGGGAAGTCACAGAAAAAAAGTGTTTGCGGCGACAAATACGGGGAAAATTATTAGTATTGAGAAATATTTTAACAGACAAAATGATCGTATTTATGTTCAAAGTTGTAAAAACGCTTTACGATTAGTCAACAGAGCACAATGACATTATCCGACTTCAATGATGGTTTGGTGAGGTGTTAGCTATGAAGGCACTCCTTCATAGCCATATTTTGTGAAAAAGGCTCAAAACATCCGCACAAGTATATCAAGATACCATTCTCGAGAAGATAGTGAAGCCCGCTGGCAATACCATGTTCAATAACAAAGAATCGTCCTGTCAGCACCACTTGGCGCCAGATCATAAAGCTCGATCCACCCAATGTTGGTTAGAAACAAACGTTCCGGACTTTATCAGAGATCAAGACTAGCCGTCATCTAGTCCAGATTTTTATCCGGTGGATTATGATTTATGGTCAGTTTTAGAGAGTAAGGCTTGCCATGAGAATTTGGAGTCCCTACACATTCCACACAATTCGCAGTTAAGAACTTTGCGTTGAAAAAGTGCGTGCGTCTATTGATGGCTGGCCTCAACGATATACTGTATTGCAGCCAATGGAGACCACTTCGAGTATCTTTTCAATGGCTTTATATTAATGTGTTAAACTAACACACTGTAATAGTAATAAATGTTGCGTTGTAATAAAATTGATGATTTTCTGTGTAACAATATTTATGGCAAATTTTTGGAATGCGGTGTCTATGTGTGCGTCGCGTCGGCCGTCGCTCGATGCGATATCGACATTGTGGCGCCATCTTTGGTGGTGTGATACCTATTACCTTAAGTTTTATCTAATATTCATAGACTTTTTACGTCATAATATCTACGTATATATATCTTGCATCCCTGCGTCCGTGTGGTGAATGCATAGGGTCTAGCTGAAAATCGGCGTCGGTCTGTTTCTGGAAAGTAAACAGACCGACAAATGCCGAGCTAGATACCCATTTGGTGCAGTCGTGGGACACAATATTATTTATTTTATTATTTAAATGTTGAATAATGTTAAATATCTTATTGCTTGTAATTGTACGTTTAATCTAATGTTTATTGTAATATGTATTAATGTGATAAATTATTATATTTTAGTGTCCTATGTGCATGCGCCGAATAAATGAATTTGAATTTGAATTTGAATTTGCATGCATAATCTTAATTTGATAATTATGATTTACTGGATCAACTATAAGGATATTTTTAAGTATAAAATAATTATTCCATACATATTCCAGCTTGAATAAGGTGTGCAATTGTCAGTTGTAATAAATTTATATATTCTGACATAAGTGAATAATGCAGACTAATATGCTTCGCTATAGAGCCAGATAATATGTAAATAAGATCAATTTTTTTTTTAAGTATGAGTCATATGGCTTCGTCTCGCAACATTTTGATGAACTTTATACCAAAGGGATATGGTTAAAAAAAAAGGAAATATCATTAACTAAGTCAGTGAGATAATAGAAAAATATTAGATGCGTATTTTTTTGCTTTAATTTAATCAAGAAATGGCTTAGATAATAAGCATTAAATTTGGGGAGTGGCGGCTCGATATGACACAGTTTTGAAGAAAATGTACAAAAGCGTGACGTCATGCGGAACTTCAACGCAACGTATCGCCGTAATTTATTGATTACGCAAAAAAATTAAAAAGATATGTAGGTATTTAATATTCTTCAATTATCTATATGACGGAAAAATAAATAAAAGATAGTCTTCATTCCTACTATGAATAGTCTACTAGTCGAAGTGTTGTTAGTCACATTGTTGTTTTAAATTTAAAAAATAAAGGGTTTAACTTTAGATTCTATGTGATGTTACCAAACATTTATTTAAAACGAATGGATTTTTAAAGTAATAAGTGTGAGAACAATTTCTTACCTTGTCGCCTCTTTCCTAATTTAATCGAGAATCTAATATTGATTGAGAAGTAATTGATTTAATGAACAAGTACTGAAAATATTTTATTTGGAAAATATTTAATACATTAGCATTGATCAGCATAAAAATCCGGCCAAATGAGAATCAGATTCGCGCACGAAGAATTTCTATAGAAAACGCAAAAAATGCCACATATCGTATTTATCTCTACAAAAATACCGTAACTTAAATTCGCACTGCCGCACTTACAATAAATCGTTTTTATGCTCGAGTGCAATTTCGTTACACTCGCGAGATCTCGCCCATTTTTCGATCGAGATCAATCTCGCTAAAAAAGGGCAAAATCTCGCGGGAACAAGATTGCATTCCCCTAATCACAACGTCTTCATTTATTCCAATACGTAACAACAACAAAACCAGAACGGGTTACAATATCAATTTAGAAATATGGACCGAATGATTTATATTATGTACCATATAAATATTGCTGCCGTCTGGATGCTGGTACGTTTTGTTTGACGTTAATTGCTGTAGGTGGAATTAAAAGCCACCGATGTCGTATGAATGACGTATGAAGTCCCAATTTTGTATATTTTCTACATATTTGTGATGTAGCGAGCCTCCACTCCTCAACTTCAATGCCTATTATCCAAACCATTTCTTGTTAAACTGAACCAAAAAATATATGTATCTAATATTTTTCTTTCATTTGACTGACAGACTAAATAGAGTGAGTTTCGAGATATAACGCAGAATACGTTGAAAATGAATAAGTTATTACCTAACAGGCGAAAATTATAATAATAGATAATTACATTTATTTGTACTGCGATAAACGTGTACAGATAATAAACTTTGACTTTGATTAAATTTACGCTGAGACTGCACTTAGTATTAGGTAGTCAAAATTCATATTATTAAACAGAGACTTAGCAAAGGTTAGCCTAGTGCGAGGTACTATGGGAGTAATATCTACTCCTAGAAGGTAGTAGTTTGCATAATCTCTGTATAATATGAATTTGGAGCAATACTAAAAATGCAATTTTAGGGTAAATTTACTCTGACGCTAAACCTTGTTTATTAATAGCACAATATTATTTTAGATACTATCGTAATAATTAAAAGCCTATAAAAAAGTTAAAGGTTAACGAAACAATATCAAAACATGCCACTTACTGTGTCATATAGGTCATCACTGATTTAAGTAATAACCACAAAATAAAAGCACAAAAGTGGTTGTCATATGAACGATAATGTACCCGGAGTAGCGGAGCGGCCATCTTTTTTACGACTCTCCACTTTAATGTTATTAGTTTTGGACATTTCTAGTGATTTATTATGATAATGTCTTGACCTTAATGTTTTGTTCCTAATTTGTTCAAGAGAATAGGCCCTACCTGCCAGGAAACTTTTTCGTTAAAGTATGATAATAATGAAAAAAAAATGTACTACTAAATCGATCATTACATTTTCAGTTGTCTGAGACTCCTTGAAGATTTAAATTTATAAGCTTACGGCACTCGTTACAAGAAATTCGCAAAAATTTTAAATAACCGCCGTATTTTTTTTATTAAACTAAAATTATTTCATATTAACATTAGTCAATGATAATAAGAAACTACTATACGACACGATCTTCGAGCGGTTTTTTTTTTTAATAAAATATGGCTTATGTTACTCGTTCACGATCATCTTCATCAGCCTATTTAATGTCCCCACTACTGAATGATAGATCATCTTTATGGATGAAATCAAATCGAATACGGAGAATGGGTCATGTCCCCCGGAACCAATGCGGCTTAGTAAGCGATAACATTTGCAGATACAGTCGGTAACAATTGAAAAAGTAAATTTTCGGTCACCCATCCTATGATCGACATTTGCGAAAGTTGCATAATTTCCGCGTTGCAGACCGAACGCACTAACCACTGCGCTATCGAGCTCCTCGCCGATAAAGTAGCTTTGTAGTTATGAAAAAAAAATAATGGTATTGAGTTTACTCTTTACAAACAAAATAATAAATCTTTCCTTTTGTTTTTTAGGATAGGGGAAGTTTGGCACCATTCGTACACGGGGAACCTTCATACAGTCACTACTACATCTTGTAGAAAAGCTTATTTATTACGACTTTGTGTTAGTGGATAGGCGCCAGCGACTGCCAGTTGTCCACGAAGTTAGCCACACATGCGGCCACTGCGAGCGAAACTAGAGAACTTAAAGTGTTTTGGCATGCTCATAGTAAATATTTTGTTGATGTTTTTGGATCTTCCGTGCTTTAATGATACGTCGTATTTTATTGAATTATTGCTTAATCGTATGTGAATACGATTAAGATAATAATATATATCTATATTGTGTAATTTTCTACGTGGGTTTTGTGTTAGAAAAAATAATTTTATTATTGATCTTCGGGGCACGTACGTACATTTCCAGAAAGGGCAGATTCGTACGCGTATGTATGTACCCCCGCTAACAATTTTTATTATTATATCAGTATATTTAGAAAAAAATATCGGAATTTTAAGAAGAACCTTTTCTTCTTAAAATTCCGATATTTTTTTCTCACGTTCCGATATTTTTTTCTCACGTTCCGATATTTTTTTCTCACAGACACGTTCCCAATATTAATTAAATGAGTTTTTTGCGTCTGTAAAAGGTGTTTTTAAATAGTAAAAAACAAATTATTTTACTGAAAAGACTTACCAATTGAAAAAGTTCATAAACACATTTCAGACTCACGATATTGGAAGTCACAATACTATCAACTGATTATGATAAAGTTTTGAAATATAAATGTTTGCAAAATTGTTATGAAACTGGCTTCGCTGATATAGAATGGATGCACGGTTTTCGTAAAAAGATAGTTAGACTCTAAGCCTATATATCGTTTAGTTTATTACATGGTTGATAAGTTTAAGATCAATGAAAACGATTTTTTTAATTCATTTGTTGTTTTACTTAATATATATGAAGTTACCACACTGTCTGAATGCTCCCCGGCCCATGTACGATTGTACCCCTTAATAGGGGTAGATTCGGACTCTTCATTAGTTTTTAGTAAAATTCAATCCTTTGATATATTATACAAGATATCGACTTTGAACTTTTTAAATAAGGAGCAGAAAGTATGCTTTATGTTTTAATAAGTAATTGAGTAATTTATCTTTGATTATCAATATTTTAAAAATCATTGACTAAAAAGTGTACGAATGGTCCCAATCTTCCCCTAATTGAAGTAGGTAAGGAAGTATCAAAATATTATGACTCAAGAATCGCAAAGATTAACCTTTTTTTGTGGCCGCAATATTTTAGGATTCTGGTTATTGATATTCATTAGATTTGTATATTTTCATGTATAGGATTAAATCTTCCTTTACTTAAGATGGCACGTACACTCAACGTCTGTTTACACAGAATAACGACATATAAGTAGTAGTTAAAATAACATTACGCAATTATAGTTTTAAAGAATCTGTTAAAGTTAAAAGGTTAATGAAAACCTTTTTTTTTCATATAAAAAATCACAGTTACCCACCACACCTTTTTTCTTTTCCTTTTATTGTTGTAATTAAATAATTTTTTTATAAATAAAAAACATTGATAAATATATGAGTCCCTTTGTAGCCGAGCGAAGAATATAACACTGCAATAATCATAATAGTTTTGTAGCCCAATTCGTCATCGTCGATTACGTCAAATGAATCTGGAAATTTCCAGCAGTGGAAAAAAGAATATTCAATATTAAAAGAAATACGAATCACAGAATACAATATGGTGTCTTATTATTTATTCACAATTTCAAAATAAAACTCGAGTGGAATAAAAATACAGAAATATTTTTATCTGTTTCAAAGTACTTAGCGACATCTATTTTGATTTCGAGAACTACTTTTCCCGTAGTTCCGATGACCATTGTGTTTACATATACATTATACCTTTCTTTGACGAGGGGTTTGTAGTGTTGAGTGAATAATGTCATAAGAACTGGAATCGTTGAATGGAATAATGTCATCATCATCATCAGAACTTTTACGTCCCCTCTGCAGGGCTCCGGCCTCCCTTATGAATGATTAAGTAGGACGGGCCATGACCCTCTCCGTATGCGTATTAAAAATATTAACGAATGCAAATGCAGCTGGTACCAACGACTTAACGTGCCTTCTGAAGCACTGAATAGCTCAAGTTAATAATTTTTCGGTCACCCATCGCGTGACCGACCCTTGTGAAAGTTGCTTAATGACAACGATCGCAGGCCGCGGCGCTTGTCCACTACACCACCGAGCTATAATGTACCCTTCTGAAATACAATCTATTATCTTACTAAGCCACGCAACTGTCAACATTATCGCACGGTGTGGAGCTGTCGCCACGTTACTCCCACGAAAGGTAGACAGGCGTATTTCCGATCAAACACAGTTTGATGTTTATACCGCGTTAAATTACGTCATGTAGGTAACAGGAAATAATGACTATTTTCACACGTGGAATCGATAAAATGTTTAGAGATCACATACATTTTGTTACATACGATAACCATGTTAGTATATAATGAATACAAATATAGACGTTGGTATACCTATATATTGGATATATATTATTGCAATATTGTTAAAAGGATTCGTTTTTAACAGAAATTGGTTTAAAAAATTGAATGTCTTTGTTGGACCAAACCCGGTTACATAACTAACCATTTCATATAAACTTGTATGATATATTTCTTACTTTTTCAATTGTATTTTATAACTACTTGCTTTCCGCTAGCGGCTTCACCCGCGTGGTCTTATATTATACATAAAAAGCACAGAACACAGAGAGAGATCTATGTTCTGTGATAAAAACCTTCCTTTTTAATCACGCTATCTATGAAAAAAAAACGGATCTAAATCTGTTGCGTGGTTTTAAAGATACATAAATTGCGAAGCTAGTATAACTATATGGTACTTTTTACTGTGTTATTTATATATTGTACAAGGTGTCTCCCGCGACTTCGCCCACGTCAATTATAGGCCATGACGCTCGAGTATGATGAAGTTTCCCGTAAGTGAAATATATTTTTAAATCTGTGCAGCAGATTTATTCCGTAAAGTTGCGAAGCCGAATTCGAATTCACTCCGGGTGACCGAATTCACTTCGAAAGCGCCATCCGCTTAACCTTGGATCGGTATTAAAGTGAAATAAGCTTAAGTGAAGTAAGCTTCGAAATGATATTTCGAGTACGTATGATGCAATCAATCTTGTTTTATTTTTTATTAGAAAAATGGAATCAATGGAACTTCTTTTACGCTAATATTCACTTTCGAAGTAAATTCGGTCGATTGAGTGAATTAGAATTCGCGTTTGGATTTTTACGGAATCGCTTTGCTCTAAAAAGGTTTCGGTGCAATGCGGAAGCAAAGGTCGATCATAGAATAAGTGACCAAAAATTTATTACCTCGAGCTCTTTCGAGACTCAGAAGATACGTAAAATATTTGAAAGCCTGTTGAAGCAGTTGAAACCTCAACAGTGGAGACATACACCCGGTTTCTCAATTAAGTATTTAAAGTTAAGCTTGTCTCAAGCTGTACCTACTTTGATGACATTTAAAATTATTTCGTTTTTGATTTTAATTTTTAAATCATTTTTATGATAGTTTGATAAAACTATGACTTTTTTCTTTGTGGAAAGTGAAAAGTTATTAAGAATATGATGTTTATAGATTGTAGTGTTAATTAATTATTTTTACATCTATCTATATATATAAAATTCTTGCGTTACTGAGTGACTGACTGACAGACAACGTACAGCCGAAACTTCTGAGCGTAGAGAGTTGAAATTTGGAATGAATATTCCTTAGAGAGTGTAGAAAAGCAATAAGAGAGGATTTTTGAAAATTACACCCCGAAGGGTCTAAATTAGCGGATGAAAGTTTTTAAGGAATTGAACTGGACTTAAAACTAGACCACCCGTCGAAGTCACGGGCAAAAGCTAGTATAATATATAATAATTTAAGAAGTATTTTACAAAAATAAGTTTTGATGATAAAATATGCATAATCGCAGGTAAAATCCATGCAACATTAATAAAATAACCCTCCCTAGAAATCAAAATAATCTTCGTTCGGTTTTACAAAAAAAGCAAATAAATTTAACCTTCTAGTCACGTAAACCTGTAAATTTGTAGGTTTTAATAAAAGAAAGTGGTTTTATTATCAACATAAATCAGTGAAACTACGCAATTTAAATATTACATACTCATAACTTGCCAAAGAACATTGCCGAGTCACGCAGAAATTTTATTGCCGTTTACTTAATAAGGTTAGTGCTATAGTTAGAAAATACAGACGTAATAACTATCATAATAATATATTTCGTCTGATAGCCTTCCCCGAAGGGAAATAAAAACAGAATATATCAGCTGCTTGTCTTCCAATCCCAAAATAAATGACTGATAAATCTTGAACTCTTGAGTAATCATTTTTTTTTTCATTTTGCATTTTGTACATACGACTTGTCACTTATTGTTGCAATGTGACATAAGATCAACGTATTTTCAGATAAAAATATTTGCTTGATTAGCTTTTGTTGAGGCAGTGTCGTGAAATGTAAGATAAGACAAAATGGGATTTTGTTAATATTAGTAAAAATGCAAATATAGAAAAATAATCATCATACAGATAGATAGCTGATAAATAAATTGTAGTTTTTTTTATTAACTTGACATATAGTCGTTAATACGGCGAGGGCCCGTTATTATGGGAAACTAATTAGTTTCAAACTGAGAATGAAAGCGATAGCAATAATAAAAATACCGTTTATTCTCTCAAATATCACATAATCATTTTTATTGACTTAAAGAAATACTTATATCAACTTTATATACCTACTGCTACTGCTAAAAAATATACTATGTTTTTTATCAAATCTTATGCAGTTCTGTAATCAATACAATAAAATTATATTTCTTTTTTATACCACTTTTTAGTTTATAAAGGCAGAACGTATTTATAATATCTCACCGGTATTGTTACGGACGCACGTCTCGTCGAGTTGTATATATTAGATGATCTTAAGTAAATTATATATAATAAGTAAGTTTAGTTAAATGAATGTGGTTAAAGCTTAGAATTAAATGATACAACCTATGGGTGTATTTATTCCCCTAGTATTAAGATAATTTAAGTTATAGCAAATTAAATGATTGTGAGGGGTTGGATTTTATTTGCTATGGTTTTCTATAAGGTATTGCCTCGCTAAGGAGGCTTAGGTAGCTCTCTGTATGGTATTGCTTCACTCAAGGAGGCTTATGTGGGTTTTCTATATGGTATTGCCCGAGTCAAGGGAGCTTATGTGGGTTTCTATACGGTATTGCCTCGATACAGGGGTGTTTAAAATGTAAAATGTTCGACTACCTTCATGTTAACAATAAAAATGTATCGGAGCGAGACGGCGCTGGTTTACGCGGGATCTTCCGTCTCGCTCTGACCACATAAATACATCGGGCAAGAGCGCGGCGCGCCTTAGAATGATTATGAGCTTCGACGGCGCGGTCTTGCCCGACACGATACGAGTTATGTAACAGTAATATGATGATGTTTCAACGTGATTTATGATGTAAATGTAGAAACAGTAAAACGTAGTAATTAACAATAATGTGATACATAGATGTTAAGGGTGGGGGATGGCTTCGCAAAGTAGGGGTTAGATGTGTAATAGGCTAACCAACTGATAATATACGGAGCTAAGTGCGAGCCACCCCAACAAATGTAAGACGGGTCGATTTGAGCGAAATTTGTAAGCTCTCCGGCCCTCAAGATTTAAGAATAAAGAAGAAGTGAAAACCATCGAAGGAAGTTTCAATTCTACAGTCCACCGCTCACCGAGCTACGAAGAAAGAAGTTTGGTCCATCGCTCGCCGGATATATGAAGTCAGAAGACTGAAAAACGTTCCAGACCTACGGACATAGCCGAAGAAAACACTCGTGTTCTGTCACGAGTATACGCGGGTGGACCGCGGGCTCATTGCGTACACCACCTAACGGTGCCAAACGGTGTGCGTAGTGAGTTAACGCCGTTCAAGGCGGACGAGGTGGTCAGTTCGTTTCCGAACTACACGTCGTACTACGCAAGGCATTGTAACCATACGGACGAAGTGGTCAGTTCGTTTCCGAACTACACGTCGTATTTCGCGGGGCTGTAAACATACGGATTAGATTGATAGTTCGTTTCCGAACTACGTCTTACTACGCCAGTAAGGTTTGGCGTGGAGCGGGGGTCCTTTCTGTAGGCACTGCCAATGCTATCGGACATTCCAGCCGATACGCGAGCGCCCCGTTGTCCGCGACCGACTCTCTGCTGGGTAGTTCCTACCTTCCTATCCTGCACGATATCCATCCTCAAGCGGGCTCCCCAGTTAGCGTACCCGTTTGAGATTGATAGGAGTAGGGGCTGCAAGTAAGAAGAGGACATGCCAACGACGAGACGTCAAAGCCAAGCCGAACAAAGCAAAATGGACAGCGCTAAAGGAAAAGTGTTCGACAGGCCACCTGCGTCACCCTCGTGCCTTGCCTCATCCGTGATGCCGTCGGAAGCGCCACAAGAAACCGTAGAAGGTACCGCCGCACAGAGAATTGAACATCGCGACGATATGCCTAGATCGAGGCCACCAACGGTATGTTCGAATTCGAGCGTTGCTGCGCGCGTTAAGCAGGCGCAACTCGCAGCGGAAGAGCGACTCGCGGAAATACGACGCCGCGAGTTGCATATTGAATCGGAGCTAGTAAAAAAGAGATTAGCATACGAAATAGCTACTATACAAGAGGAAACCGATCCGGAGAGCTTACCCGCCGTCGATAATGTCCAACGAGTGGACGACTGGTTCCAGAATCTACGGCGTCAGAACGTGTTAGAGCCCATGTCGGAAAGGGACGGCGATACGGCCGCGCAACAGAAAAGGAAGGATGCGCGAGCCGTAGAGGTAGATAAACACCGCCACATTACGGACTCTCCCTTCAAGGAACAGAGTGATGATAAACTAATCGATGAGACAGCAAACCGAGATCGGCAAACGATTAAGGAAGACTCGGGGATGGATAAGCTCGCTCATACGTTAGAAAGAATGATGAATAGGCGTCCGGTGCCGCGTCAGGCTCAAGAATTACCAATTTTTAGCGGCGCACCGGCCGAATGGCTGCCGTTTAAAGCAGCAATGCGCGACACCACAGAACAGTGGCACTTCACTAAATCTGAAAATATAGCCAGATTAAGGAGTTGTTTGAAAGGCGAAGCGAAAGAAGCGGTATCAGCGCTTTTGTATACCGTCGCCGATCCGGAGATAATCATGAAGTCTTTGGAACAATGTTTCGGTCGACCCGAAGTGATTATTTATCGAGCGCTAGAAGACATAAAGAATTTACCGCGACCGGGTACGACGGCAAGCGAACTCAACACGTTCGCAATTAAGCTTCAAAATATAGTATGCATATTGGATAATGTCGACGACCGAGGGTATTTGAGAAATCCATTACTAGTGAGAGAAGTGGTGGAAAAGCTTAGCCCCCACCTCCGATCGCGTTGGTGCGACTATGCATATGAATCCGGAAGCTACGCAGAGCCAGAGATCGTAACATTGTCTCGTTTTTTGATGCGCGAAGCAAATAGATCACTGCAATTCGCATATGTGACTAACAACAACACCGCTGCTATGAAAAAGAATATCGCCGAGACAAAGGGACAAATGAAACCGCGATACGATAGAAAGAGAAGCACTGCGGTGTACGCGACCAACGATGACGTCACCTCCAAAGTATGTCTATGTTGCGGGGGACGTCATGAAGTACCACAATGTGAACGGTTTAAAGCTATGAAGATACCTGAAAGATGGAAATGGGTTAAGAAATCCCAAATTTGTTTTCGATGTGTAAACAGAAAACATCGTCGGATACACTGTGACAGCCCGTTATGTGGTGTAGATGGCTGCCGCCACCCACATCATGCGATGTTACACGAGAACCGTGCCCAAACGAGCGAAGCGAGACCCACAAAGGAAGCCGAGATGGTTGCATCAGCTACTCACTCAACAGAAAGATCCAAAGTATTGTTGAAAGTGTGTCCCGTCACCATAAAAGGACCGAAAGGCTCGGTCAACACTTACGCCTTACTCGACGAAGGGTCAACTATAACAGTGATAGATGAAGATCTCGCCAATTACGTGGGTGCCGACGGGCCGACAAATAACTTAAGCATACGAAGCATTAACACGCAGAATGTATACGAAACGAAACAAGTAAATCTTCAATTGATCGCGGGGAATAAGAAGCGATTCAATATTAAAGCTAAAACTATGAAAAATCTTACGTTGAACCGACAAAAGATAAATAAAGAAACGTTAAACTATAAGCATATGCGCCACTTACGTAGCAAAGATCTATGTTATGGGTATGCCGAACCGCGCATACTGATCGGAGCGGACAACTGGCATCTTATAGTAACTCGAAGACTGCTCGAGGGTAAGCGTGACGAACCGATCGCTTCCCTCACGATGCTTGGATGGGTCATCCATGGGTCAGCGCCGCGATCGGGGATGCTGAAAGAGAGCGACTCGGTGTTATACGTAGACACACCGCGATGCGCGACGGTCTCGCGCCCTCTCGACCGGGATGATGCGCTTCACGAAAAAGTAAAGGAGCACTTCGAAATCGATTCCATAGGAATAAATAGAAAGGAGCGAGTCAGTCCGAACGACGCTCGCGCAATGGAATTGTTTAATACAACGACAAAACAAATTAACGGACGATATGAGGTGCGACTGCCGTGGAAACGCAATGATGTGAAGATGCCACCGAGTTACGAGTCCGCCGTGAAGAGATTGAAAACCATTGAAAAGAAGATGGATAAGTCAAGCTCTTTCAGAGACACATATAAAGCGCAGATAAAGAATCTGATCGATAAAAAGTACGCGGAGGAATGCAATGGGGAGGAACTACAGAGCCAACGATTATGGTATCTGCCCCACTTCGCGGTGTCGAACCCGAATAAGCCAGGAAAGTTACGAGTAGTGTTTGATGCGGCTGCCGTAACGAATGGAGTATGTCTCAATGACGAACTATTGGAGGGTCCCGACTTGCTTATAGATCTAGCGGGCCTCCTTTTACGGTTTAGAGAACGAGCGTTCGCCGTCACGGCCGATATCAAGGAGATGTTTCTTCAGATAAAGATTCACAAGGAGGATCAGCCGGCGCAGTTGTTCCTGTGGAGAGGCGACGAGCGAACCACGCCGCCGAAAAGATACAAGATGACGTCTATGATATTCGGAGCTAAGAGTTCTCCTTTCCTGGCTCACAGTGTACGGAACGCGAATGCCTACGCGCATGCTACAGAGTATCCACGCGCATATGAAGCAATCACTAAGAGTCACTACATGGATGACTATGTCGACTGCTACGACACAGAACAAGAGGCGATGGATGCGCTAAAGGAAGTAGCCACTGTGCACGCGCAGGCGGGATTCACGCTAACCGGTTATAACTCAAACGGACCGGAAGTGTTGCGAGAGCTGCCAGTAGAGAGCCGTGCCACATCGCCTACGCAACTCGCCATAAGCGAGGACCGATGGGGTAGGACACTAGGATTGCTGTGGGATGCGTCTACGGACGAACTGGCATTTAACACGGATATGGTGCGCGTGAATACGGACATAAAAGAAATGAAACGAGCCCCTACAAAAAGGGAGGCATTAAGCGCAGTAATGTCTATATTTGATCCGCTCGGATTATTAAGTTATTACACGATACGGGCGAAGATTATATTACAAAACATATGGCGATTGAAAATAGACTGGGACGAGGCCTTACCTGATGAGGAAGCCGGCGAATTTCACGAATGGCTTAATGGAATGAGTACCATTAGTAGGCTGCGTCTACCCCGGCGTCTCTATACGGGGGGAGTGACGGGAAAGCAGCTACATGTGTTTTGTGACGCGAGCGAGGTCGCTTATAGCGTCGCAGTCTATTGGAGAATCGAGAATGACGGGGCGGTGCAAGTGACGCTGGCCGCCGCAAAGGCCAGAGTGGCACCGATAAAAAGACAAAGTATTCCTAGAATGGAATTGCAGGCAGCGTTAATCGCTACGCGGTTGGCGAATACCGTAGCGAGAGAACAAAGATGGCATGCAGAGCGCGTCGTGTATTGGACCGATTCAAAAACCGTCCTGCAGTGGATAAACAATGATACAGCGCGTTTTACACCGTATGTGGCTCATCGTGTAACCGAAATAACTGAAACCACGACGGCGTCACAGTGGAGATGGGTGCCTACTGCACATAACGTCGCAGATGACGCAACGCGAGGCGAAGCTTACGTAAAATCGAATACGGATAGGTGGTTCACTGGACCGACCTTTTTATACGCTAGCGAATTAGAGTGGCCTACCTGTGACGTCACGAACAATACGGATGAAAATGAATGTTACGCGATAGCACAACTGCCGCAGGAAAACTATAGCATTCCCGATGTGAATCGCTTTTCCTCTTACGAACGCTACGTGAGAACGATGGCAAGAGTTTTAATGTTCGTCGATAGATGTCGCCACCGTGGTACTGATTTAACCGCGGAACACATAAACAAAGCAGAGGAGTTACTCTTGAAAAACGCACAGAAAGAAAGCTTCACAAATGATATTAACCGTCTTAAAGCTGGCCAAAAGTTGTCTAACAGCAGTCGATTACGAAAACTGGATCCATTCATAGACGAGAACGGCGTATTACGAGCGAGCGGGAGAATAAGGGCAGCGGGTGTGTCTGCCCCCGCTACTACGCCAGTAATAATGGACGGCAGCCACCCGTATGCGCGGCTGTTGCTTCAACGCGAACACCGTCGCGCCCATCACGCGAACAATGAACGCGTCGTGAATGATGTTAGACAACGATATTGGATATTACGATTAAGACCAGCGGTGCGTGCAGTGGCTTATAAATGTGCTTTCTGTCGCGTGAGAAAAGCGATACCTACGAAACCAGTACACGGTGATCTACCTCAAGTAAGATTGGAAGCCTTTATCAGACCATTCAGTAATTGTGGCGTCGATTATTTTGGCCCTATGACGGTGACAATAGGAAGACGACATGAGAAAAGGTGGGGGGCGCTATTCACATGCCTTTCAACCCGCGCCGTGCACATCGAAGTGGTGGGGAGCCTGTCTACCGACTCCGCGATTATGGCACTACGACGAATGGCGGCGAGGAGGGGGTGGCCTAAGACAATGTATAGTGACAATGCGACGAATTTTAGAGGTGCCGACCGTGAGCTACGGGACGCATACAATGAATGGGAGCCGGCACTACGAGACTATGCGCTTACACAACGAGTCGACTGGCGTTACATATCACCGGGCGCGCCACACCAAGGAGGCGCATGGGAACGTCTCGTTAGAAGTGTCAAGAATGCATTACGAGTGACGCTACATGAAAAATCGCCGCGAGAGGAAGTCTTAGTCACACTACTGACCGAGGTCGAATACACTTTAAACGCTCGACCTCTGACACACGTACCAGTCAATATTGAAGATCCAGAAGCACTCACGCCCAATCACTTTTTATTGGGTAGTTCGAACGGCCTGCCCTTTACCGGGCCGTGCGAGCGCGCCGACAAGCGAACCTGGAGGGCAGCACAAGCGCTGGCCGATGAATATTGGCGTCGATGGCTACGAGAGTACCTTCCCATGCTCATACCACGTGGAGGTGCCCGCGACGCTGGGCGTCGTGCGATACAAGAGGGTGACTTGGTTATAGTTGTGGATCACACACTACCCCGCAACATATGGCCAAGGGGCGTCGTCACCAAAGTATATCCTGGACCAGACAACGAGATACGCAATGTGGAGGTGAAGACGAAGGGCGGCACGTTCCGGCGACCGGCGACGAGACTGGCGGTCCTGACGATGGAGTGATGGGGCTACGCGGATGCTGCGCCGGGGGGAGCTCTGTTACGGACGCACGTCTCGTCGAGTTGTATATATTAGATGATCTTAAGTAAATTATATATAATAAGTAAGTTTAGTTAAATGAATGTGGTTAAAGCTTAGAATTAAATGATACAACCTATGGGTGTATTTATTCCCCTAGTATTAAGATAATTTAAGTTATAGCAAATTAAATGATTGTGAGGGGTTGGATTTTATTTGCTATGGTTTTCTATAAGGTATTGCCTCGCTAAGGAGGCTTAGGTAGCTCTCTGTATGGTATTGCTTCACTCAAGGAGGCTTATGTGGGTTTTCTATATGGTATTGCCCGAGTCAAGGGAGCTTATGTGGGTTTCTATACGGTATTGCCTCGATACAGGGGTGTTTAAAATGTAAAATGTTCGACTACCTTCATGTTAACAATAAAAATGTATCGGAGCGAGACGGCGCTGGTTTACGCGGGATCTTCCGTCTCGCTCTGACCACATAAATACATCGGGCAAGAGCGCGGCGCGCCTTAGAATGATTATGAGCTTCGACGGCGCGGTCTTGCCCGACACGATACGAGTTATGTAACAGTAATATGATGATGTTTCAACGTGATTTATGATGTAAATGTAGAAACAGTAAAACGTAGTAATTAACAATAATGTGATACATAGATGTTAAGGGTGGGGGATGGCTTCGCAAAGTAGGGGTTAGATGTGTAATAGGCTAACCAACTGATAATATACGGAGCTAAGTGCGAGCCACCCCAACAAATGTAAGACGGGTCGATTTGAGCGAAATTTGTAAGCTCTCCGGCCCTCAAGATTTAAGAATAAAGAAGAAGTGAAAACCATCGAAGGAAGTTTCAATTATACAGTCCAAGCATCGGCTAGCTACGTGTAAATCTGTTCAAGATCCAGGAAGATCCGCAACAGGTATTTAATACAATCATTATATGAAAAAAAAAAGAGGTAATTTGGGCTTATTGTCTTGGTATAATTTGCAGGCAAACTAATAGACTTGTATTCAATATTTTAGTGAAAAATATTAGCCTGCTTATTTACACCTTCTCTATTCCCGTGAGATATCTATTGGCCATCAATTCATTATGCTCGTGAAGGTTACAACTTAAACGTAATAAATAAATAATTTGGTATAATAGAGATTATTGACATTAAATGTCGACGATAGGTATAATATTCTTATTTAATGCCATGAGATCTTTTAATCACAGGAAAGTATAAAAATATATAAACTAGATATGTGATTATTTTAAAGTTTCCTGGACTGTGACAAATACTTAAAAACAAAATCTAATTGTAAGTATTAGCGAAACAAATAAATGCACATAAAGAGGATAAAATAAGTCACAAATTAATGAGTTCATCACGGTTTTCTCGATTTTTATGCTCTTATGAAAATTATATTGAATTTGCTCAAAATTTGGTAGCATTTTTTTACGCTCAATAGGTTTTTGAAATTTAGGGCAAAGAATGATAAAAAGGAGATATTGATAAACAAGCACTTCTGTAGCTTAAAAACCTAGAATCATACAGACATGGGATTTTTTGAGATTCCTACACAACTTTTAGAAATAGTCATTTTTTAGTCTCATGTTATATCACATACATTGCTCAGATTTAAATATAAATAGCTAAATATCTTGTATTATGTATTACATGCAACAACAAAGGTATCAACACCATCCAAATCTGAGGCAATATAGAAAACTTTCTTTTTCTCTATTTTCTACATTACCCCGACCGGGAGTTGGACATGGGACCTCAGAGGTGACCATACTTTGAATCAATTCACTACCTGGGTCTAGTCTATTATTATTACTTATTTGAATATAGGACATTTGAATTGAAACAATAATTACCTATCGATTTATAAACTAAAAACAATGTATAGAAAATGTTTAAAATTTTTAGTGTATGATAGAACGAACCTGTACAAAGTAGATTTCTTTTTCATTAATACATAATGAAGAACCTTCGAGTAATTAATTCTTGGTATAGCTACATAACAACGTACATACCTCAGCTGAATTAAGTTATACTCGAAGTTGAACTTGAAATTGAATACGATTATCTTGAAAGTGGGACTAGAACGTTTAATCAATCCATCGAATAGAAAATTCCGAGTAAGGAAATACGAGTATCGTTTTAGTTTCACTTCTTTTTAATGATTCAGTTATCAATTAAACATGTTCTGAATTCAATTCCCTTATAAATACTATAGTGGCAAATTTGTACTATTAAAAATGTAGAAATAATATTGTATAAAAATAAAAACGTTAAATATAAATAGTCATATAACATTATGCACAAACCCACTATAGATATTAATATTACAAGAACAAGATGAATCCAGAGGTAATAAATATATTTGATGTTGAGGTCTTTATCGTTTTATTCATTCACATTTTAAAAATTACAAATGGATTAATACTGCATTCGTCAAATCACCATTCTGTAAAAAAAGAAAAATATGAGATATGTACGTTCGCCATTTTTGGGAGTGGTTGTATCTATTCCTTTTTTTAGTATTAAGTATATTTTTACAAAATAGATTTTTAATGATCTTAGAGTAAGCAAGAGAACAAGAAATTAAAACCAAATAATCTACATATTTCTAACCTTAGATTTTGTACTAAGAAGAAACAGCAAGAAACTGAGCAAAGGCTGCTTTTTTCATCCTGCTTTATTCCATACAGAAAAGTCCAATTGAAAAATGAGATATTTTATTTTCTTAGGGTAAGCAACAAAAGGAGAAATTACAAAAAGCAAAATATTTTTAATATGATTTATAATAAGATAAGCAAATAATATACTAATTTCTAATCTTACCTAAAAGACCCGATAGATTTTATACAAGAAGGACCATCATAAAACTGAGCAAAGGCTGCTTTATTTACCCTGTTTTATTTCATACAGAAAAATTCATTTTTAAAAATTGAGGTCTATTTTTTAACTATGGATACACTTTTTATTAAATTAGTGTAAGTTATAAAAAGTGACCATTATTTCGTAATTCGATTAAGGTGCAGTGACAAACGAATTCATTGATAATAAACATAGGTTTATCTAGTTAAAGAAAAGTAAAGATAATTACGAGTAAAAAGTACAGTAGAGATTTGAAACATCAAATCGATCAAAGTGGAAATTATCTATTTTTGTTCCAATATTTATAGAGTTCTAATATATAACAATCGTCAATGTAAATAAGATTTTTTTATTTATTTACACTTTAAGAAAATTGTTTAACACGGTAATTAAACTAAGCTATGAAGATAAATCACGAAGGTTTGTACAAATAACAATAATCGAATGTCCAAATCCAAGGAATCTTGATATCAGTTTCTAAACTATCCCTAATAATTGTCTATTTATGGAAAACTTACGTATTATAAAAAAGTAGATTCAAAGTAAATAGTGTAACAAAAATACTCTATTCTTTAGCGATGTTCATGAAACTTCACAAATCGCGAAGTAAACATCAAAGTTCTTAAGATTTCACCACTCTCGGCTTTCCAAAGTACCGGTATCAAGACGGCCTAGCATCAAGCTGTAAGAAACTTCGCCCATCGCCAACAACTTTAATACGAGTTTTGCGGTATTTGGAGACGTTATCGTTGTAAAATCGACGCCATGTTTTTCTTTCATTCCTCTCTACGTCTGAAAAGTCCGTTATGAATTTTATCTTACCCAAAGATAACATTATGAAGACACAAAAGGAAAACTCCGAAGAAAAATAGTATTCGGACCGTGAAATTGTCGAATTGAAATCGAAAGGGGGTTCTTTAATTACAATTTTATTTGCAGTGGTAGTCAATCAACGTTTTAAAAACGTGAATGATGTTCCGTTTAACGGCAACAATAAAAAACCAAATAGCCTTAGAAGCCATTCAGAAGAAAATTGACTAAACACGGCACGTGGTCCCCATTCTGGAAGGAAATAGCTGTGTGAGGACACAAAACATTTGCTACCCCCCGTGCCGCACCCCGAAGCCTTTACTCGTGCAAGTTCACTTTAGTTGATCGGGACGCTTCACCGTGGGTGGACGTGTAACTGAGTTCGAGTTGAACTTTCTGTTACGTCACTCGATAATCGCCGGAGGGTGGAATTTTTCTCATTGATAATAAGTGTCCTCTGAGGATATATAAAATTGGTTTAGTGGGACGTTGTTTCGATGGTAAAGGTGAGATGGTGCGGCGGCGGGAAGTTAGGTGTGTGGCTTTCACGCATCTATGCACAACGTTATTGTGGATCATCACCTGTTTTGACGGTGAGTTTAGTGTTTTAAGGGTCAAATTGGGTACATTGTAGGGGCGGTCGGTAGCGTTACGCACTGTCGCACTTGACCGTTAATAAATTTGAATATGCTTACTAGTCGTTTGGTGTAATATTTTTGATCTATTTAAACTTTTTATTTTCGAGAGATTGGTAACATAAACTGATACAAGTGATATCTTACATTGTGTAAAATCTTGTTTAATATTTTATTTTATTAAACTATTGTTAATTTTGAATTTTATTAAAATTAAATAGTTTTATCTAGAGATAAAGTACATTTTGTTTTGTGCGTCAGAACGAAATTCTGCCTTAGTCCGTAGTTTAATCCTATGCAGTCAATTATATTCATAAACGTATTGTAAATCCATTAGAATATATCATGAGGTGAAAATTTATTGAAAACAGCTAGAAATTTGACAGCTGTTATACTACCTAGTTTTTTTTTATAATTTCTATGTAAACACAAGGTTGTTATCCGTGTTAATGTAGGTAGGTCCTATACGAATGTGCTTTGATTAATGATCATTCAAGATAATGTTTTTCATTTCGTACCTAATCGACAACACATCTATCATCGAAATTTGACCGATTTACAATTTTTAGGGTTACTATATATACATGTATTAACAATTTCAAGCTAAGTAGCTAAAGATCTTGTGTTATAGAGAGTTAAAACAAGGAATGTACCACAACACCCACGATAGCCATCTTTTTTCAGCGACCTATTGGTCGTGAAAACCACTAAGTGAAAATACTAAAACTTCAAATATACATATTCTTTTGGTTATATCAATAACTCTACTTTAATTTGCTGCTTCTGAATCCTTTAACATTAATAAATCGGCTACAACATGAGTTCAAAAATAATATTGTTACTCAATTAATGTTTGTAATTGTAACATAACTTGATTTATAAGATGCTAAGGTCAATAAAAGTGTGTTATAATGTTAATATTACCTTTATTTTATTAACCTTAAGATTATTCTTATATATAATAAAGCCCTTTGGTACCGCATGAATGTTGAAAATAGCTTTAGGCTTGACACAAGTTTTGTTGGTGATCAGGTTAAGATTCAATAACATTGTTACTTAACTTGGATACAAATTTTATTGAGCACAAAATTTTCAACGATAGAGCATTGCAATGAATCATCATCTTACCACTTGTATAGGTACTCCTTTTTCGTATAAATGTTTTTTTTTTATTAGTTTTTGATTTAATTTCCTTGGACAGTTTTATTAACATCCTTGTATTGTTTCCTTTGTCTCTAATGAATATTAGTTTCAAAGAATCTATATTTGCTAACCTTCATCAACAAGCAGTAACTGTTCTCATAATAAAGTAATACTAAGTGATTGATTCGTAATAGGAATGTAAGGTAATAATAATATTTATTACTCGTAAGTTATCTCTTTGGTTCCACCCCTCGTTTCACGATTCGCATTGTCTTAGCAACCATCGAAATCAGACATGAATATCCGATATAATCATGTGATCGATGTAACCGAATTGCATTTACATTTATTCTTAATAAGAAATCATAAAGCCAGTGAACTCATAATTACATTAATTGATATTTAAAATTTTAATCTAGCTTACTTAATTTAAGTTGTATTACAGTTTTAACAGAACCAATTACTAAACCCCAAACGAATATAATCAATCAGGAAGTATGAATAAAAAGAAATAATATTCCATAAGTATAGACACAGATATAGAAAATATGAAAAGAAAATCTTTTCATAGACTATGTAGATAAACAAATTATGTATATATAAAATATGTAGTACGTTTTTGAGTTACAATGATGGAATCATTTTAAAATTTTGATATAGCAAAGTATGTAGCCAATTTAGTTTTTTTCCGATAAGTTAAGAAATGAGCTCACTCAGTATAGTGTTTTTGATATAAATTGGAATTCACCTCCAGTTTCCAAGAGACTATTTATTCATGTATTTTCAAGAGGTAGCGATGAAATTCTATATGAAGGGACAACCTTGTACAAAATTTTTGTTTGCCATGTTAATTTTGACTGCTTACCTTACCTTATTAACATACATATTAAAATTCTCGTTCTTATACCCATAAGTATCGAGCAGAATATTAAGTTCAGTTCAGTTCAGATTATAAATGAAAGCCACATTAGATTTTGTTATAATTTAGAAAGGAATCGAGGCTGACTTCACATGGATTACAAATGTTCCTCAAAGAATTTTATATTCAACAGTGCACTTGGCATCGATATTATATCATAATACCCTTGAATTTGTACGCGTAGAATCCATGATTTTCAATTTGACCCATCAGGAATTAAATTTTTCGCAACAGTTTCTTAGCGAACCTTTCCTCGTTCCATCTGTTTATTGTTATAACGTTGACCGCAAGTCAAAAAAGCTACCGCCGCATCTATTTTATTTCATTTACTGAGAATCAAAAGTCAGCAAGGGTTGTTGAATTGTCAATTTTTTGTTCCATATCATCTCGTTAACATTAAAAGTAGATAATCTTACCTTCCAGTATATACAACTACAATTCCAGTATATACAACAGTTAATTACAATAAAATAACTACTATATGAAAATATTAAGCAGCCGTTTATATAATATACAGAAATTCCTCATTGCTTTCAGTAGTATCAGTAAAGTACGTTTGAATTAATGAGGCGAGTAATCGTCGAACCGTTGAGTCCTTCATCCTTCCAAACACGCGAATTTATGATCCAGAATTATTATAAGCCTATAAATACATTTTACGTAGGTAGACTCAAATGGATCTGTGAAGTGACTCAGAAATATTATACCGTGCGTGAGTCAATTTTATATTCTTACTTTAAATTGGTTTAATGTAATGGTTCAATATAATTGAACCAATTATGATACAGTAAGACTTACTTAAATTAAAATCATGACATCTATTTATGTGGTGCTAAACGTGTGTGTAGTTAGATTTGTATCACCGGAATTGTTTTGAGTCCAGTAACAGAGACAACTTTATTATCAATCGCCTCAATTGAAAATTGTAATTTATTTGTCTGCTACTTGGTAGTTTCAGATCTTCAGTGTATTCTAGTTGACATAGAAGTTTTATTTATTTATTTATTACAAATGAGTCCTAAAAGCTAACAGATGTTTCCATCCAAAACGCTTGCAAGATTAGATTATAAAAAAATAAAAATAAATAAAGAACATACAATAAGACATCATAACCCTTAAATATTATTAACAATGTCAAAAAATAAAGATCAAATCAAACTACAATAAAAATCTAATAATAAAATTAAATGTCAGCAATACAAAAATATGAAAAATTTAATGTTGTCAATTACAAACTAATAATTAACAAAAAAACAATAATGATGTCCATTTTAAATGTACAAAAAGAGATTTATGAAGATTAAGTAAAATTGTCATTTAGAAATTTCCGAAATTGATTATATAAATAATTAAAATTATCGGCAAATATATCCAGTTCATAGTTCTGCGCAAATACATATGTCCCCGATAACACGTATTGCACGTTTAATGGGAGCAAATAAGTTACAGGTTTTATTATATTACTAAATCGAAGGACATCTTGTTAATGTTTTAGCCAAATATAGAGCAGGGTGATGTGGTTTTCAGCAAATGTTATTCTCATTTATTATCGTTACTTTTCAGTATTTAGGATTATGTTTTACATTCTTCAGCACTAATTAAGTCCTTTAATTTGATACCAATCACGTTGTCATTAAAGAAAATTTAACACAACATTTCACGAGTAGATGGTTCCGTACCCGAAATGGGCAAAAAATTATGTTTTTTGTATGGGAGCTCCCTTAAATATTTATTTTATTCTCGTTTTTAGTATTTGTTGTGAAGCGGCAACAGAAATACACCATCTGTGAAAATTTCAACTAACTTTCACGGTTCATGAGATTCATACAGCTTGGTATAGCGAAGTCTTGATAATATGTAGGACTCCCGTTTTGCTCTTTGGGAACGGAACCTTAAAAAGGTTTTTGAGTTTCTCCTTCTCTAAATAGTGTCATCTTATCCTCATGTTACGTCACCAAACGTAACCATAGCCTATAATTAGCTGACGATATATTGTCCAATAATTAAGAATATAAATAACACTACATAGTAGGTAGTAAAAATTTTTCTTCGCCGTAATGAAAATGAAATCACTAATAGCACCCTACTACTACTTACAATCAAGTGGGATGGATTTAGACATTCGCTTATATAAAAAAGCAAACTGACTGCACAAATAATAATGAGGTCAAAAAAAAAAAAAAGAAATGGTATCAAAAAGTGACAATTACGAAGTTTTATCAATGTTTCCTCTTTAATTCAACGAAATTTCTGTTATCATATTCTTATTTTGAGTTCAAAATTGATAAAAGTAAAACTTTATAGATACGGCCTGATATCGGGTAAGTTTCCATAAACGAAGTAATTTTCGAATTATTTGCATAATTTTTGGTGACTGAAACACCTAAAAAGCAGTTGTCGGGATGATATCAAAGCATGTGATAGAGAAATGTAATATTTTTCTCAAATTAAAAAGTTACAATGTTATTGATGTATTGACAAAAAATGAAACAAATATAACACAGCGATATTTCACTTCTGCTGAATTAAGGAATGTAATACTACGTAAATGGCTATTAAAGTTTTTTTATTAAAACCATTTCCATGACCATTATAAGGTAACGACACAAACAAACTGCTATTAATTACTATGTACGACATCACTTTCGAAAGTACTACTTAAATTTGTAATTTTGTAAAAGCACTAAACTTTCGTATCATTATTTTAAAAGTTCAAATAAAACGGGTAATCCATTTAAATTGGTTATGCATAAATATAATCATATTGACACCTAATTTTTTTATTTATTTATAATGGGTTCACTATTGACCTCAACATAACCTACGGTGGAAAGAGCTTGCTCAGAAGAAAACCTGTTCACTCTGGGTTATTCTGTATTCGGTAATATAAGTGAGTTCCAGTCCTTAACAATACGCAGTTAAAGTATAAAGAATAGCGCTTTGTGCGGGTTCTTGTAATATCTACTAACATAATATACTTATAACAACATTGTTCAGATCCTAAATTAAGTAGCCACTTGCATTAGGGACGTCTGAAAAAACTAATGCCCAATATGCACAATACCCAGATCAGAGACAACAACGATAAGTTCATTTTCTACTTTGTCCCAACCGGAATATACCTCGCAAATAAGTGATGGCGACACTTTGATAGCCACTTGGCCTAGAAGGACATATATATATCTACTGTAAGGTTGTCCAGAAATGATAATGCCAACACAGTAGTCAATATTTTATTGAGCGTCTAGCTCGGATAACGGTCGTCACCAGAATGCCAATATCGCCATCTTTTCATTTAATCGTAGACATTTTATCATCATAGACTAATTTGTCTATGCTCTATACTTCTTAAAGGCGCACATACACTGTAGAATATAAAGTTTGTCTATTAGCAGAAACTTAAGAGGTTTATTAAAAATAGTAACAACGCTATATCGAATAAGACTTAATAATGGAGAGTATAATTTAAATATTGAAATGTAATAAAAGTTATAGTCTGCAGTCTATTGAATTAAGAGACGTATTAGGTCACTAATTTTAATCATTTACACTACTTTGGGGTAGATCTGCATAGAAAAAAAACTTCAAACGTATTATATATTTTATTATATTATATCCAATTTTTCTATTTCTCTCAACTAGAATGACACATATAAAATAACTTAATAATAAGGTAGTAACATATCATTATTATATCTACAAACTAAATGTAGGTTTATCGATAAAAATCAGTCATTAGCCACTGGATATAATAAGTTGATTTTATATTGCAACAAGTTTATACCTAGATACCTCTTTTTTACTTTATGTACGACGATAATAAGGTAATAAAAGAGACTAAAGACGTCACTATCGATCGGTTTCACAAACGTCCATTAAGGTTTAATGACGCTACTAAATTCTGAAATTAATTAATTTGTATGGGTAATGTAGCTTTAAACTAATGATAGACGAATAGCGGAGTCTAAGTAATAGGGTTAATTTTAACACAAAAAATTATCTGATCACATTTTTTTTATATTTTCTAGGTGTATATTATTTTTTTACATGGCTATTAGTTCAAACTTACTTTATAAATAACGAATTTGAGTGTATTGTACGAATATAATACCTATACGCGGAAGTACGTCACTATCGTATTAACAGCGGGAAACTATATTTAATTCATCTATATCGGTTCGAGGTTTACCTTTTAAATATTCGATACTCACCATTATTTATGGTGGTCTATTATAAATTCTTGCTGTAATTTATTTATAGCCTTTGATTTCAACAGCATTGTAAATTGAATTTTAGAAGGAAAATAAACTTAATTTAGTATTTTTAAGACTTTTATTTTTTTTCTAATTTTATTATTCTTGATGTTAATGTTATATTTTATAATTGGTTATAATTTTTCTGAAATATTGTTAATAATTAAACTAAATACATAATTTCAGCGTCCTTTATTAATAACAAAGCAAAGTTAAGAATGAATTTAAATAATTAAGAAAGCGAAGAGACTATACCTGACTTCTGATTTTCTTTACTTATGGGTATAAGAGTTTTATGAATTCAGCAACACGATATTTTGTAATTATTTTCTAGACACTTCTATTACTTGGTGAGGTGCTATGTAAATAGCTGACTTCAATGATTAGTGTCTCTAAAGTACACGCGATTTAACTTTGATATACAATCGAGATTATTAATTGACTTATGACTTATGTGCCAGCTGATACTTTACAAAATTAGTATTTTATTCTGTCTGAATTTCGTAAATATATTTTTGGAAAGCGTACCCAAATAAAGTATAGAAAATTTCGCAGTTCAATGTAGTTCCTTAGTCGTCTTCTTGCTCGTAGTTTCTTGTCAGAGCAGTCGTGGTCAGACATGAGGTTTGGAGGTCGCGCCGCACTATAGCTTTCTACTAGTCCCAATCCTAAACTTGATGGCATTTTTCTTAGTAGCGGTGTAAAAAGACAAAGGACAGGTGTTTTTTCGAATCAAATACTGAATGGAATATAATGTCAAAACATATAGTCCTCAAATTTATTATTTGTGATACAAAACACTAGCCATACTGGAGACCCTTAGAAGTTACTGCGCTTCTGGGCGCAGTTAGATTGGCTGGAGAAAAACAGCTAATCTTTCAAGTCAAATTAATCAACAAAGGCATCTAAGTGTGAAAAATTTGAGTTCTCATATCCACTCTAACCTAACAAAGCTTTTATTTCCAATATTTTTGATCCCAACCTAAGTGTAACACGATAAATATCGTCGTTTCAAAAGCTAAGACTTTTTTTATATAAAATGACTTCAACGGTGTGAAATACGTAACCGATATCTAATAACACTAAGCCTTAGGTAGTATACATCAAACTATACATACGGGTTTCTCAGTTTTCCAAGGTGTAATTTGTAGCAATATTTGTCGACACACGACCCGGAACGCAGAATAGCCACATCCGGCCGTTTAGACCCAAACTAACCAAACAAACGTTCGGCGATTCTAAGTTTTGCTCATATAAAGGGATCGCGCAAACAACGAATGCATATAATCGATGCTAAATTACTCTTATGTACCTAATATACATCAGTTTTATTCGTTTAAAACGTGTATTCGCTTTATTATACGATTTTTGATTTTAAATGCTAAAATAATTAGCTTCTGCAAATTGTATGAAAATGTAAAAACTCAATGGTAGCAATTCTGTTACACAGACTATACTAAATTGAGGAATGGTCCTGTAAAACTGCGTTTTTAAAAGGGTTGATGCGTAAAAAGAGACATTCTTTTAGTCTATCAGTCGGATAATAGAAAAATATATGATACGTATTTCTTACTTCAAAACAACATAACAAGAATGACTTAGATAATAGGCATAAAAGTTTAGGAGTAGGGACTCGCTATGTCACAACTATGAAGAAAATATGCAAAGATGTGACGTTAACGCAGTAATTTATGATTATGAAAAAAAAATACGTGTTTAATGTTCTTCGGTACCTGACTGACAGACAAAATAAAACAAATATAATAATTAGCACAAATTTTTATCTTTATCGATATTTTAAATATTTGTAAAAAATATTTCTTTCGGCTGTTTGGGTGGATAAACATTGATAAAAATACGATCTGTAGTTGCAAATAAGTAATAAGTTCTTGGAAAATTCATCAGTCCTGTTAGGTCCTGGATAGCTCAGCGGTTAGAGCAGTCGCCCGGATTGCGAAACTGCCAGGGACAAAGTGGATATTTTAAGCATTTTTCATTAAGAAGATTATACAAATTTTAATCTCCTCAGAATATCCATTCAACTCTTGGTTCATCCCGACTTCCTTGTTTATTTTGTACCGGTTCCGGGACAATCTGGCCGGATGTTGTCGCATCCGGTGTTATCCGTCGTATGTCCGTGAAGCCTGTTATAAATTACGCGCTTGACTTTAACGTTTTCTCTGCGATTTATCGTTATTGTTGCGTTTAATACGGAATACAAGTAATATTCGTACTATTACACCCCGCATCATCGAGTGATAATACCATAGAATAGTAGTCCCCTTTATATGGAGCAGTGGTTGATGTTGGCAACAGATGACATTTACAGTGTAACTGGAGTAAGTGACGGCGAGATCCTTAGGACTTCGAACTGAGAGTACGATTGTCTTGGAGACTATCTACTTGGAAGGCATCACCCCACTAGGGGGCGTCTCCACTTCGCTGTTGAATCACCTTGGTCTCTCGTATCTGACTGGGGATCGGAATGATAAGAGGCTGCCTCTAAAGGCTCGGACTCATGATTGTTACTTATATGTAGGAAAACACATTATACCCATTTTGAATCATTCTCCCTGTCTCCCACACGGCGGTGTCTAACTGGAGGCCATGAGAGTGCCCGCACATTTAACACTCTTGCCTTAACTCTAGCTATATAAATGATGTATTGATGTAAAAATTAATACGTTAATTTTCTTTTATATTGATATATCTTTTATCTATACTAATGGTATAAAGAGGAAAAAATCAAAGAATTGAGCATTTACTTTAATTTCATCAATAAACAATATAATAATGATAATTTAATATAATTCAGAAAACTACAAAAATCTATAAAACAAGAACACAATAAAAGAATATAAACGTATTCATTAATAAAAGGAAAATAAAGGTTTTTAGATGAGAGCTATATAGCGTTAGATGATCACTCCAGACCCCTCCGGAAAAATATCTCTAGATACGCATATGATGTTATCGACTTATTTTCTCTTTATACACGTCTTCAATCATCTTCCAAATGGAGACGCTTTTATTCTTCATTTATTTTTGGTCCCACAGAACTCCCATAGAGTAGTTAATTTATGTAAATGGCGCGGTGGTAGCATTCCTACTATTTCGTCGAGAGTCGTGGGTTCGATTCTCACCCAGGACAAACATTTTTGCGATTAACAATTAAGTCTGTTCTGTGTCTGGGTGTTTTCTATTTATATTATGTATATATTTCTGATATCCGTAACGAAAGTGCCTAAGCTACTTACCCCGGAATCGAATCAATGTGCGTGATGTCCGTTTCGTTATTTATTATTTATTATGTTAGGAACCATATCTATAAAAGAGAAACACTCGAATTTTTTAACAGTTACCTACCTACCTCATTTTATAGAGTTGATCTGAACTTTGTATTATATTAAAAGACAATGGTTATTAAATTATTGAAAATTAATGTGCAGTTGTTTTTGTTAAGAGACTCAATGCACTATACACACATCGTTCTGGCACGTAGAGAACCAAAAGTACCGCTGTCCCTCAGTTTACTATTTATACGTTTATATGGGTAGAAAGAAAAAAAAGAAAGGACAAATATTTTTACTAGTTTTAATTACAGATATATTGAAAGCAATTAAAAAAAACTTATATGATCTTTAATAATAAAATAACACTGAAACAAACTAACTTATACATAATTGTTTATATTACTTACACATCACGTCATGTTATAATGGTAACGACCTTCACCCTCATTTTACTTTAATTATAACGATAAACAATCTCTGGTGATTATTGTGTTATAAATGATTGTTAAAAATGAAAGGGAAGGAGCGAGAAATAATGAAGGTGCCATAACTCACAATCATAGGTGTCGGAAATATTGCTATCATGATCGTCCATCAGTCGTGAAATAAAGCGTTAAATATTGCTCAGTGTGAAAAAAAAACTAAACAAGGAATAGGGGCTTAGTTGCGTCAGGAGCAGCCGTTCTCAAAATTTATGAAGAATCTCGTAATAAATAAGTATTTTACGCTCATAAAGCTGAAGCAACAAATGAGACCGACGCTTTCAAACTTTATAATTTTCTGTAAAGGACTTTGGAATATTTATTGGCTACATAAACAGGCCGTTCGGTAATCGCACGTATACCTAAATAATATAAGTATACTTCCATACTCATTATTATCCGTGTGATAATTCCGAATAACGAATACGCTCTATATATCCGTCGAATGGATTATGGATGCGTGATAATGTTTGCTTCGGTAAAGGTCGAATTTTAACGCCGAGGGAGCTAACGTCGAACGTTAATTGACATAACGTAATATTTTACGTATCTGCTTTTTCTTGCAACTTTATCACTATTTAATTGATGAGAAATAAAAAAAATATATACACTATTTGTTTTGTTATGTACAGCTGGGTACTGAAATCTGAAACAAAGATTTGTTAGAGTTAATTTGTAGTTTGATATACTCGTACATAAAGCTTTGCTTAACATTTGGAAAATAACGATCGAATCAACACATGTAGATAATGAAATCCTGATTATATAATTGAAAGTAAAAGGACTTTAAACACTAAAACTAAACAATTATGTTGAACTAACAAGTAACTTAGCTATTGATATTTGTGTTGTTTAAATATTTATTCAATATTCGAAATAGTTCGGTGGCCCAGTAGATTAGCGCCGAGGCCCCCGAAGCGGTTGGTCAAAGGTGGGTGACCAATAATTATAATCTCGAATTACTCCATGTATCAAAAATAACATTAGGATTACTTTTACCAATTATATTTAAACAGATACGCTTTATAACGATTCATCTCACCTTTACTTTTTCTTGTGATGGCCAACAATGTAGAAAAGTTATCTTTGGAGTTAGATAAATTAACAATTTCCTCATCCTACAACTGTGACATTAATGATTTAAATTTATATTATACTCTGGTCCAATCTATCATTAATTACTGTATCATTGTATGGGGTGGTGCTTGCAAGATACCTATGCTAATCTTAGAAAGAGCTCAAAGATCAATACTTAAAGTCATAACATTCAGTCCATTTAGATTCCCCACTAGGTTACTCTTCGAGAATTGTGAAGTTTCTAACAGTCAGGCAACTATACATTCTACAAATACTTCTAGAAAACACAAAGCTACTCCTTTTGATGCTAAACTTTATAAAAATAAGCGTACCATAGCTAACATCTGCAGTCTCCTAAAACACCGTACGGCTTTTTTATGTCGCCAGCATACCTATCCAAGCTTTTTTACAATAGAATTAACAAAAAAATCTATTTCTACCCACTATCTCTTAACGAAGCCAAAACAAAAATAAAGAAATGGCTACTCGCCATTAGCTATGATCAAAAGGAATCCATATTCAACAGTCAAAGTGTTTTAACCCTTCCGTCCATGCACTAATGTCTATTGTTTCACATACTACGAGGGTCAAACTGAAAGTTCTTAGAACTGGCCACTTATAAACAATATAATAAAAAAATAATTCTAAAATTTGAAAATATAACTCTTTGCCAATATTACTGAGTATATATTTCATTCATTTGTCATTTGTTTTACGATTTGGCGGCAAATTGAAAATTGTCTGTGTCACGTCATCATGAATTTAACACGAGAAAATTTTCGTGCAATGATTTTTTATGACTTTCGATGTCATTTAAGTCAACAAGAAAGTTATGATAGACTACGATTGGCCTTTCACGATGAAGCCCCATCTCGTGCGACTGTTTACAACTGGTTTAATGAGTTTAAACGTGGTCGCACTAATCTCACTGATGATTTACGTGAGGGACGGCCTTCTACGGCGACGACTGAAGATAACATCTGTGTTGTGCGGCGTATGATAGAGACTGACAAAAGAGTGACCTATCAACAGATTCGGACAAGCTTAGGCATCGGTATGAGTCAAGTGCACAAAATCCTCCACGAACATTTAGCGGTCAGGAAGCTTTGCGCCCGGTGGATACCTCATAATTTGACTGAGGCTCAAAAACTCCATCGTGTGGATTGGTGTCGTAAAATGATTGAAAGATTTAACGGAGGTGACTCAAATGCTGTGTTCGACATACTAACAGGTGACGAAAGCTGGATTTACTGTTATGATCCTAAAACCAAAAGACAATCTACTCAGTGGGTGTTTCCTTTCGAGGAGTTGCCAACTAAAGTGAAGAGAGATCGAAGTGCGGGAAAAAAAATGGTGGCCTCGTTCTTTGGAAGGATAGGTCATTTTGCAACAATTGTGTTAGAGGATCAAAAAACAGTTTCTGCAGAATGGTACACTACCAATTGTTTGCCACTTGTCTTGGAAAAAGTTCGAGAGAAACGACCTCGCAGTAGGATCCTCCTTCACCACGACAACGCCTCGTCGCACACCGCCAAGCGAACGATCGACTATTTGGCGACATCAAACGTTGAATTACTGGGTCACCCGCCGTATAGCCCCGACCTCGCGCCTTGTGATTTTTATTTATTTCCAAAAATTAAAGAAAAACTTAAAGGAAAGCGGTTTATGAATGCTGAAGAAGCGGTGGCTGCGTATCGCGATGCCATTGAAGAGACCCCTAAGGACGAGTGGGCAAAGTGCTTTTCCCAGTGGTTCCATCGCATGCAGCGGTGTATTGACGTGAATGGACAATATTTTGAAAAGATATAATAAAACTAATAACTGGCTAATGTAATCAGTTTTTAATTTTCTAAGAACTTTCAGTTTGACCCTCGTATCACTAATACTTTGTGTTACTCACCACACATGATTTCCTCTACATGTCTATTATTGTACTGTATTAGATTAAGTAACATAATTGTATCTTATCGTTAAAATTAATTATTAGTTACTAGTAATATGGAAGAGGGCGCTGACTTCTGTTACTCAGGTTATACCTAGCACAGAGGTCAGAGACTTCATATTGCCTTGATGATGTATATTTGTATGACAATAAAATTATTATTATTATATCAGAAGGCACGTTAAGCCGTTGGCATCCCAGCTGCTGAGCTGAGGGTTATGGCCCTTCTTCCTTAACCATAGAAAAGGAAGGCCTGAGCCCCTGCAATGGGGACGCAACAGGGCTGATGATGATTTGAACTAGTTTAGAAATAGTTTGTCAAGTATTTACTCATTATCATAGCCTTTTAAAATGTGTTAGGGCACAGTTCTTGTATGGGATGTATTCGGAAAATTAAGAGCTTCCAAAGAGAACGAATTAATGCATAAATCTGCCTTTTATATAGAAAAGCAAATTCATTTTAATCTGGGCGGGAAAAACAAAAAAAAAAAACAATTAAAAGTAAATTTGAACATTAAGAAGTATTACAAATTAATGAATATGAAAGGATAGGTAGCCACAACTAACCAACATAATTAGAATGTAAAGCACTACCTAGTCTACCTTAACCACACTCGCTTCTATCTCTGTGCTAATTCCCGATAATCCACGTCCTATATCTCCAACGAATGGATTAGAGAAACCCAATATATTCGTTCTGGTTTGTTTGAAACTATGCAGTGAATCACATATTCAATAGATTTATATATTGTTATATTAAGGAAATACGATTTAAAAGCATTTTGCAAACACAAATGATATTGACGAAACGTGCTATATTAAAATGCTTACTCGGATTGCTGACTCGGGGACAATTTATTTTTATGTGTGAAACTACCGACACATAATCCAAATAATTTGGCATGCATTATATGGAATCTGGTAATTTTTCTGGTTTCAAATTGCATATATTTTTCATTATGTAAAAACATCGCTTAAGTCAATTAATCTAACAACCAATATGTCATGCTGTTCATGCCTTCGTTCTTGCATGCATTACATGCTGTTCAATTGACGTCCTAATATCAGCATTGTTGTAACGTCACAATCGTAGCAGTATGATAATTGAGGTAGGTTCCTGATTATCTAATGTCAGTTTTAGATCTTTGTGTTTTTATCTAATACTATTTTTCGGCCAGCGGCTTCGCCATATCTCTTCGAAAATATCTCTTTATAATAGAAACTCTTTATAATATTAGTATAGAAGTCGTATAGAAGAAATGACTTAGTTCTGATATCATAAACAAGTATTATTTACAAAGTTAAATTAATTAAATTGTTTGAAAAAGAAACCCATAATCATAACATCTAATAATAACAAAATCCGTAAAATACAATTAACATATTCAAAATTGTTTTATTTCTGTGAAAATATTCCATTTTATTGTTCGGTAGTGTACCTTAACGACTATCCGTCACTATCACCGCGATAATACCGGATAACGTACGCTCTACATCTCCGTAGAGTGGATTAGGCAAACCCGATATGTTTGTTTTGCTCCGGTGAGGGTCGTGCCGATGCGTCTGGAGTATCAGTGCCCTATTTCATGAAGCTCACATAATCAGTATGTATATTCCTTGACGTGTTTAATGTTTTATCTGAGTTAATTTATAAGTTTTATGTTAAATAACGTTTATTTAATATAAAAAATATAATTTAACGCAGATAAAATTGGCCAAAAAATTATTCAAAATATCGACATGCTTCAAAAGTGCCCATATCCTCGCTTGTTAGTGATTCGAGCACCTGTCGACTTAGGACTTTAAATTATATCAACATATATCAATAATAAATATTCTAGTGAGAGTGTAAATTTGTTAAAAAATATCGATGATATTGAAACATCGATTCCAGACACATCACTAATGAATTAAATTTTTCCAAGAACCTACATCTATGTTACTTAGGGTTTTGAATAGTGATAGTTGTCGTCACACTTATAAATACTACGTGACATGAAAATTATAACATCTTACTCAACACTCATCTAGTAGAATATCTTTTGAACAGGTTTGAGACAATACTTTCAGATTTTCAGATATTACGGATCCTTTGGGTTCCACGATTACAACACTATTTCTAAAGTGCCTGTCGTAATGCGAAATTATTCAGAAAAAGAAATGAAGCTGTTTGTATTATATTTGTCGATCCAAAAGATTATAGGTATATATAATTTTTTGTTGACAATGACTCTGAATTTATGGTCTAACTATCTATCCGTAATGCAATAAATTCATTGCATTACGGATAGATAGTTAAACCATAAATAAAAAATAATAATGTAAACGAGATATTTTCACTTCTAGATTATTATTTCAACGCAATGTTCGAGATTTAGATGGGCAATCCAACGTTCATCTCTGGAGCAACCTCTTACATTTATCATGTCACTTTACGTTATATTCAACTACAGGCCGTGTCTTTAATAAACGGAGATTGGACCATTTACCCACGCTAGCCTGCCTAATAAGGGTAGAGAATCATATTACACCTACACAACTGTACTCTTAAACGTTATAATAGAAATAATGATAAGGCCTATTATTTATTTAAAAGTACTAAAATTTTAAAATACAACTAATAGTAGGCAGAAAATAGATCGTCTTTTGCCGAATACTCAATAAGATAACAAAATTAATAAGAATAATTATCAATTAGTAGAATTTCTTTTGGCGTAATTAATTATCTTTGACAAAAATAATTTTGCATAAATTTATTTCATATTAACTGATATAGAATGCAAAATTTTCAGAATCATTTCTAAACAAATATATATATATATATATAATTTGTTAGGTCGACAAATGTAATACAAACAGCTTCATTTCTTTTTCTGAAAAGTTTGTATTACGACAGGCTCTTTATAAATAGCGCTGTAATCGTGGAACTTGAAGCATCTGTTATATCTAAAAATCTGAAAGTATTGTCTCAAATCTGTTCAAAAGATATTCTACTAGATGAGTGTTGAGTAAGATGTAATAATTGTCATGTCACAGATTATTTATAAGTGCGACGACAACTATCACTATTTAAAACCCATTGTAAGACAGATATAGACCTTGGAACACTTCATTTTATTAGTGATGTGTCTGGAATCGATGTTTCAATATCATCGATATTTTTACCAAATTAACACTCTTACTAGATTAATTATTATTGATATATGTCGATATAATTGCAAGTCTTAAGTCGACAGGTGCTCGAATCGCTAACAGGCGAGAATATGGGCAATTTTAGACGCATGTCGTTATTTTGAATAATTTTATCGCTGCATTCTAAGACCGCTTTTAACCTAATATATAACGATAACTTATCATAAAAGTTATATATTAACTCAGATAAAACATTAAACACGCTAAGGAATATACATACTGATTTAGTTATAGGCCTCATGAAACAAGGCACTTTTACAAAATTAATAATAAACAGACTAATCCATTTATTGTTATTTCCATAGCCCACGGCAAGTGTGGGGTGGTGTTTATTTCAATATTTTCAAAGATCGCTATCATTAAATTGAGAGAATATGATAAACAGAAAGATAATACAACAATAATATACACAGAAGTGAGTAACTACGATAGATTTAGTGGGTTCATTTTGTGAAAACTACTGTAAGAAAAGGGCTTTGGCACACGTTTGCCCACTTCTAAATTAATCTACACTGCTCGGCTGCTTGTCATTATTTCAAACAACGAAATAAGGATCGATGACTGACTCGAATCCGCATGTCAGCCAAGCGTTGCTTTGTCATCAAGCTACCATCAATCGACGAAATTTTATTACTAAACAATCTAGTCAAATTCTAATCATGTATATAATATATTGCTATAAACAACATTTATAATACTCGTGAACTCACAACATTATAAGCACTTGAAGAATTGGTAACTACACACCATTTGTATATTTCATGAATGTTATAAAATAAAAAACAACATAACGAAATTGCATGTAACAAAACTTAATCGACACGAAAAAAAAACAATTCGAAATCACACGAATATTGTGTTTGTTGTTGATAAAAAATGACATCAATGCCGGGACATGTGACGTTTTAGCAATCAGCGCACAAGCTGCATGCATTCGGATGAGAATTTTATACTAGTTCACAATTTTACGCTTTCAATTGGTATGAACTATTGAAAAGTAATGCGTTAAAATTTTGTTATTTTTCACATTTTATCTTTGTAATTTATAAGTGGTATATGAAAAAATTGGATAGCAAAATTAAGCTCACGTTGTAAATCAGGACTTTTTACGTTACATTTCCAACGTAAATAAGATATATCATATAGTATTCACGACTAATAATTATTTTATCAAATTATTATTTTTCAATATCACCACAAAATGTGATTTTAATAACAATAAAAACATTTTAAAATGTGATCTAACCGAAAGACGATGTTAAATCACAGAATTTCATTTGTGTTATCTGAAACCGACTAAATAAATCCGTGTAATTTCTCCGGACTCCGAGTTATCTCCATTCATAAATCATAACAGGCAATAAAAAAGGTATCTGCACTTAAATCTCAGGGTACATTTGACATTGGTCCAGATTTACTAGTAATAAAACAACTTTTAACGTAGCCGTTACAACTTTTCGATATTAATGATTAAAGTTTTTAGTTGCAAGTAATCCGAATCGTATTACTTTATTGAAATATGACGCTTGCTGCTTAAAGTTCAGAGGTAGTATTCGGTTATGTTAACCATTGGGTATTACCCGATTAACCCGAACATGGTTCAGCGCGAAAAAAAGCCGCTGTACTAGATTTTAACGAAAGTCATTTAGTGTAACTCATACTTGATGATAATAGGAATATAAATGGATTTCTCATGAGGAATATTTTTCAGTATAGCATTATGAATTCAAAATTGACCAAATATAATAAAATATATTCTTTTAGGAATGTAACTTTATTTTCACTTGTATAAGGAATTTTGCGTTACCTTTATAAGAAAAGGAATTGTACCTATTGCAATAACAAGCAATAAATTTTTCGTATTATCGTATTAGCTATGTAAACTTCATCAAGTCACAGAGTTATATTCGACTTTTTGAGGTTTCTAAAAGAAGGCGAACATGAAGTTTTAGGGTACCACTCCTACATGTAAAGTGGGGATGATAGTTTTTTCGTCTTCCCCATAGTATCGTTGGATAGAGCTTTCAAAAATATTATTAGTATTGGAAGGCTGTTTTTTGATTGAGTTAATCGTTTGTGACTTATTAAGCTTTAAAGTGGTAATTTTAGATAGAGTCAAGTGTCCTCCTCCTCTAGCCACGAAACTGTCGTTGGTAAAAATTCAAACATTACGGCAGCAGTACCTATATATAACAAAGTTGAAAGAAAAATTATCCCACTTAAATTGGCTTTAAAAGTTTAATAGTCGACCAATTGTATTTAACTCGAAAATTTAGAACAACTCCATAGAAAACAACAAAAGTGTTTCTTTTTACTTTTTTTTATGTATAATGGTACGGAAGCTTACGCGCGCGAGTCGTACTTGACCGGTTTTTAAGATTTGTTAAGAAAAAAGCTTTTATATTGTAATTAGTTGCATAAATGTCCATTAAATTGTTCATTCAATTAAAACTTTTATTGTCTTATAAAGAAGATTTAATTTTAACAAACCAATAATGCTGTGATATCTCTGTTCGAATGGTAGCCAAAATAGCACTGCGGTCCTATTCTCTCTTTCATTTAGTCAGGCTATATGTCAGAGATCAGCGTATTGCTTAAACATTCGATTCTTCTCATCTTTGGCAATTACTTTAGTAGCCTTTCACCATACTTCCGAAGGTGGATGGAGGAGAGACGGCTTCCGTAGCCAAATGGTTCGCACGCCGGTTTCAAAGTGTCACCAACTCTGCGGCTCTGGGTTCGATTTCCGGTCGGGTCAATTTAGAAAATGGTTTTTTAGATTGTCTTGGGTCTGGGTGTTGTAGTACCTTCGATATCTCAGATACTCCATATAACAGGAGCTTTAGCTACTCATCTTGGCAATCTGAGCAAGGTATGTGGTGTTGTCTAATATTTATTTATTAAAAAAAGTCCGTTTTATATTTTATGAATTTGTAAATATAAAATAAAATAAAAACTTTTTGGATACGGAACCCTAAAAAGACTTATATCTATTATGAGATGAGAAAATTTGCTTCTAAAACTAACAAGTAATTTTCTTGAAAGCTTCTTAGTAGCGGCATCGAGAAATGTATTATAATTTAAAGCGAATGAGCATGTTCTCAAACCGCAAGCGATCTTGTAACTGAATTAATATAGTTCAATCTTGAACATGTTACACGAAATTGTATGTTGCAACCGTCTATTACATTACCATTAAGTGGTCAACGATATTGAATGTTAAGCAACTATCCTAATGGTCATCAGTCAGATGGGTGACCGATGTTAGAAGTTTGAGCTATTTTCAGAGATCAATCTTTAGCCGGTCAGGTTGTAGAAGAGTCCTCATGGTATTAAGAAGTGGTCAAGTTGGTCACCTCATCTCCGTGATCAAGTGGCTCGCATGCAAGTTTCATTGTTTGTTCCTATATGGCATTGTAGAGTCCTAACGAATTGGCCAATTTTGATGATTTATACGGCAATCGATTTGTCTTAAGCGTCTCAAGTGTCACTCACGACATAAAAGTAATCAAAATTTCATTTTTAGGGTACCTCCCCTACATGAAAAGTAGGGATGATTTTTTATTTTTTCGGATTCACTATTGTATGGGATATTGTTGGATAGGACTTTCAAAAATATTAGAGGTGCGAGGACCAATTTTAGATATAGTGAGCCGTTCGCAAATTATGAAGCTTTTAAGTGCCAATAATTACTTTAGACCGAGCTGTGGTTGACTTAAGTTCGCGAATTTTTGCTGAAGATCAAGCATATGTAGCTTTGACTCGAGTGAGGTCTCCAGAGGGGCTAATAATCAGTAGTTTAGATAACCGCAAGTTGCTTAATAATCCTCACGATATAAGCTCCCTCAATGAAATAACAAGATTGCAAAATCGACCGCCTTATAGTTCTAATAACGAAATCAATTAAAACTAACTAAAAAGTGTAAAATAAAAAAAGTAATATAAAAAACCCGACAATGTGAAAACAAAAGAAAGAAGTAAAAAAATAAATAAATATAATTACTTTCACTAAAAACTAAAAAGAAAAACAAGCCCAATAGTTTAAAATGTTACTAAGTACTACTGAATAACTGTTCCATTGAAATAGTTTTATAATCTATACACACATAAAACATATCATAAATTCAAAAGCAGAATGGAAGGATCAACGGTCGGGACTAGTCAAATCTGTAATACCAATACTGTAAACAATCTTAGAACATTCGTTCCGTGTTCTATCTGTGTTTGCAAAGATTCTATGGAACATTCTAAGAAAGCTCGTTTGCTACACTAAGTATTGCACCTGAGCGTGCGAACAGTTGCTTGGAGCGTTCCTTCATGTTCGGACAAGCGCTCATCGGAGCGGTATCTTCAAAACGTTTTTGTGAGCGTTTGTTTGATCTTAATGTTGTGCCGAATTCTAGTTCTTTGTTCGAAAAGAATGAGAATTCTTGCTCGTTATTCTATTGGTGTAAACACTTAAAACGATTCTTTACTCTAGAAAAACAAAAATTAATGCTCTTGTTTGCTGTGTCTCTTTGTTCGTTTGGTTTAAATGTACCTTGAAAGGCTCACGACCAGGTCCCCGAACCCGAATTCGGGACCAGGAAACTGAACACGTCAAACAAATGTGGGCGGCAAGGCTTAGATCTAAATTATTGAAGCACCTGTATTTCTTTTAATTTACACAACACAAAGGCTGAGGTTCTTCACTTGCTGTTAATTCAGAAGAAAATTCAGTTTAAGCATTATTAAAATGAAAAACTTCCTGCCATAATAAAGCACGCATTGTAATTTCGAATGTCATTTTAATGAACGATAAATAACATTGATAAATTGCAAATTAGCAGACATTTAATAATGATGTACTAAAAGTAGGCCACGCTACTTTTAGTCGCGCGGTCAATTAACGACACGAACTTCAGTAGTTCGCCAAATGCGATTGATTATGTTGCTGGCATATCAACTTTAAATATTACGAATAATAATTTTATAAATCCTGATCCTGAATTCCCGTTTTAGATTTTGTCTGTATTTTTACCTCTGTAGATAGAAAAACAATACCTTGAAATTATTCGTGATATTCGGGTTTTTGCAATCCATATAAATTATTTATGATTTCAACACGGGTTTTGGAATTGGAATTTATGAAAAATTTTTTCTATGATATCAAATGATTGCCTGGAAATTTCTTTTAGTAAATTCAAGATATATATTTAAGACGATTATCATACCTAATGTTAAAATCTGTTGCAAGCAATAGAATAACTTTTTATTAGACATTAATTACAAAAGATTGATGAAGCAGAAAACCAAATATCGAATTCTATAAAAATCATTTATGAAATGTGATTTCGATTTACTAGACTTCAATATTAAATTTAACTTTAACATAAAGAAGCTTTTTCATTGGTTAAACATAAAAGGTTTTCCCTTGGCGTCTTTTCAGTCGTTCTTTATCAGTTAAATTCAAATTGTAACAAAATTACTTTTCACACACATTCACCATGACACATTTTATTGTTTCCATCACGGAAGCCATTTTTAACCGTTATCTGAACGCCGAAAAAACACCCATTACAAAGTACCTACCTACAAACGGTCTTTTTATGAATAATATATATATCGGTCATTGGTTTAATGGGCGTTCGATGAGACCGTGGGCATCGATCAAACGAGTCACACAAAATATATGTATAAATAATGTATGCGAAATACATTCATACTCCTACTGAAATTGAGCTACGTCAGTGCTATATTTTCAGTAATGTTTAAATAGAATTGGAGATTATTCTACGGGAATTAAGATCATTTTCAATTGAGTTCCAAAAATAATGAGATGTCCATTAGACGTAATATATTTTATTGGCTTATTGAAACACAAAATATAATATTATACTATCTTTAAGGCCATTTAAGGTCATATTTTTCAAAATTAATCTATAGACTGGAATCCTTAAAATTGGTTAAATCTAAAAAAAAAACTATTGTGTTTTTTTGCGTGTCAGTCTCCATATATAGAATTAATAAAGTTAGAATGGGAATGTTATCTGTACTCGTCGCTCTCGTAAGACGCTTACCGTTTTATAAATTTTGACGTCACACGTATAGCATATTTCTAAATATTGAAACTTGAAAACCGATAAAATAAACATCCATCTTTTCTATTAGGAACATTATACAAATTCGTCAAAAGAATAAAAAGGACTGGTGTACAGTAAATTACTAACAAAGATTCGCTTTTTACCAAAAGGGCCATATATTTCCGCAACAGTCATTAACGTCAGAAGCAAGATGGCCGATCCATAAAATTTACGTTATTATAATGTTGTTCTATGGCCGTTCAAGTAAGGTCAGTTTACATATTTACTCGTTATTCGTATGTACATACATAAATGTAATATGGTTCACAATTTATATAAATACCTCTATTTTGTCATTTGAAATAATAAAGTAGTAAATTATATGTATTTAAATGAAATCGTATATGTTGTATTTACAAGCCGACCCAGCAAACGTTGTTTTGTCATATTTTGGGGTAGGCACCCTCACTTAGTGTTATAAAAATAGATAGCAACCTACTCTCAGACCAGTAGGTCTGAAATTTCATCAACATCGGTAAGCTGTTTCGGTGTAGTATTATAACTAAAATAGGTACCTAATGTAATTTATACATTATAATATAACGTAGGTTATAAGTATCGTAGATAATAATATCAAAATATTTTCTTATTTGACAATATATATATTATAATTAAGAGGTTTTAATAATCGGAATAAAAGCACTCGCTAAAGTCGTCAGCCAATTGTGAGAGCTTAGTTACTCAATTTGATGAATTTTATTTAGGGTTAGTGGCTATAACTTTGGCTGCTAACATTATTCATCTTCATGACATCCAAGTGACCATTAATTAGCAATTTCAATGAACGCAACATTTTTGAAAAGGAAACTATTGTGAAAACGTGATAGCTAGTTTTGAACCTTCGTACTATGCGTATGTTTTTGACAATCTTTGTAATCAAAATGGTATATTGAATTCACAACGTTTATATGAAAATGCCAAAACGTTACCATAACTGATATGTAACAAATATAATTTTTATACTGAACTAAGCTAGGAAAATATTTTCGTAGGAAAACGGAGGTAAAATATTATCACTGACGTGGCAAATTCCACTTTGCGAGTAGTCACTCGCACGTGGTGTCCGTGCGAAGATGAAATTGCCGCTGACTTTTCTAATTTTTATATCACGGTATAACAACGAAAAAGTTTCTTGTTTATCTTACATATATAATAATCTAATAGATAAACTGTAAATATTTAATAAAATCAAATATAATTTTAATAAAAACTTTTTATATAAAGTTGAACCGACTTCAAACTTTAAAAAAAATTATAAATAATACTTATCTCAAAAGTGACTTATTCAAGAAAATGCTATTGAAATCGTGGGGAGATTTTCTGTATATTATTAATTAAGTGATAGGCGCCCGATTTCAATAGCATTTTCTTGAATAAGTCGCTTTTGAGATAAGTACAGTCACCTTTGCAGAGGTGGTACTGTATGAATAATAATACAAAAATAACGTACAATGATTTAAAGTATTTGATACGATAGATAAACGGATTTTATACGTTGGAGGACATACTGTTCAGTAGTTGGAGATCAAAACTAATCTTTATTTACATTTTTTATACAATCATTTCCTAACACTAGAAATTATTTGGTAAATGCGTGAAAGAAAATCTAAGAAAAAATATTTGAACATTAAATCAAATATTCTTTACCAATTCCCAAAAAAAAAAATGTTTTATTGTCTTATATTACAAAACCTATATATAATAATACACCAAATTTATCTTTCTATACTTGAAGACCGTTACCATAAATATTCAATAGGCTATCGAATTTGCATACAACTCCATCTTTCGTATACTTGAAAAACTTAAACATAAGCGTTTTCTCCACGAAAAATGTTAAAACAAATGACTGACCCTCGATTTCTGTTGGGCTTTCATCCCTACCCTATCGTTTCCAACTTACGCTGACGGAATATTAAACTCTCCTCGAAAACTTGATATAACACTCTACATGGTAACAACTACTCAACGTGGGTCAAGATGGGCCCAGTTATATGAATATTGCTGATGTAACTGTATTATAATATTGATAATCGATTTTTTTCAGTCTAAGTTTGAACCTTACTTTCTTAGGTATCATGTTTGATTTGATGATAGAACCTCTAGGCATTTCATCTCGAAACAAAGTTTGCTACAATTTTAAAGCATGTTTTATTGCAAGCTGTCGTAATTTTAACATTGATATCGCTTAGCAGGCGACAGTGGTCATTTCCAAGTTTGGTCCATTTTAAAGAAAAAAATCTGGATGTATTTTAATTTGTTTCTAAATTTTTATTTTATTTTACTATCTAATAATGATTGGGCTCACGATCAAAGAATTGAGCTTGCTAGTCCCATATCGAAGTGGCATACATGGTATTTTTTATTATTGGCAATTAATGTCAAGCGTTTCTAGTTTCATCATTATCATGATCAAAATGAGCCTATTAATGTTCCACTATTGGACACAAGCATTCACTAAGGATGGAGACGGATAGATACGTTCAAGCTCCAAAATCAGTTAATTGAATATCAAAATTTGCACGCACTAGCCATTAATATACTCGTAGTTTAGGCACTACAAATTAATAACTTTGCCGACAAATTACTCTTAACATAGTTTAGTGAAACTAATATCATAATTCTTTAGTATGGTACTTAAGGGGCCATAATTAAATTAGATTTTGTTCTGCACTTCCATTCCATTTCCAGTACTAGATATTAACAACTTAGTAAATTATGCCATTTAAGTAATTCTGTATGTGTAGGAGTATATCAACCTTATATTCTACAGGGGTTAATACAGCGTTAACAAGTTTAGATTAAATGTATACTACCAAAAACTCGTCAATTGATCTTATTCTCTTACCAAGTACTGAAAACTTGGCAACTAGCGTAAATATTTTCAGCCGAGTGGCTTTCGCATTCAGTCCTATGCATTCTTAAATAAATATTTTCGTACAAAAATTAACAAATCCCGAAACTACCACTAAATGTTTACTCTACATGTTTCTCTCGTCTCCTCGGAACAGCATCATCATAAGTTGTAAGAAATTCAAAGACAACCACAAAATGAACAAAGATATTCATTTCCTCAAGTCATGCCCAGATATCTTGCACATGCTTTGCCCGACTGCATTAAATCCTTTTTGCGCTATTCCTGGTAACGAGTTGTTTAAAAAAAATTTAAAGCACAGATTTTTATGTTTGCTTTAAGTTAAATGTTAAATTTAAGAAACTGTAATAAAGTGGTATATGACATTAATTGCAATGAAGAAGAAAATAGAAGTCTGCCATTTTGGGGAAGAGATAAATTTGATTGGAGAATTAAAAGTACTAACTTATGCATGGGAGTTGATAAAATATTATAGTTTTAACAAATGATTTTCGCAAAGTAACACTCTCTATTAAAACGAGGAAGATGGTAATTGCAATAATGTACTTCACTTAAATCGCCGCCCGGGGACCCATAATTCATCCAGGACTCATTAGTCACCAGTAGGATAATGTCACGATACTTAACCTATGGCGAAAATTCACAATTTTTGAAAGTTTTTTAATAATTATATAGTATTTCTTTTTACATAACCAAAAAAATATGAAAAGAAATCAAGGAGAGTAAAAGAAACGGTACATAATGAAAAACATTTTTAAATTTTATAAGAAAAGTTATTTAAAGTTTACGAAAGAAGTAATGTTATATGTAAGTTCCTATGGATAAGGACAGAGAAGTGCATTTGAACTATTTTTAAATAGTTACTTGCAAACATATTGATTGGGTATTCCTCGGCTAAAAACGACACACTTTTTTCTTTAGAATAAAAAGAAAAATTACAGGACGAAAGGAACGAAGTAAATATTAGAGGCAAGCATTTTTTTTTTCTATCAAGAATAATGTCTTATTTTATTATAGTTTGATTATTTTCAATTAGAGATTTCCTTGACGTTAATTCTTTTACTAAAGCAATTGAAAGTTAGTGATTTTTAATCACCCTCTAACATTTTTAACGGCTTTTTAAAAACTACGGGTGCAGCATTATAATAGGGATGATGACTAATTTTTGTTTGTTTGTCCGTCAGGTAGAGTGTTAAAAAATATTAAACACGTATTTTTTAATTTTTTTGGTAGTCATAAAATTACGGCGTTACATTGAGTTGAAATTTCTCATGACGTCACGTTAGAGTACGTTTTCTACTCAACTGTGACGTAGCGAGCCCCCACTCCTCAACATTAATGCCTGTTATCTCAGCTATTTCTTGTTAAATTGAAGTAAAAAAAAATACGTATCTAATATTTTTCTATTATCTGACTGACGGACTAAATAGAATTGCATTTTTTTTACCCAGTCATCATCCCTATTAATTTTAGTATGATACGCAGAACTCTCTAGTTCTTTTTTAATATTGTTCTTATGAAAATTAATCCAAGCTTGAAAAATATTACGCTTTATTATTTAACTAGCTTTTTGCCAGCTCGGTCCTATATTATACAAATAAAACTTCTTCTTCAATAACTCTGTATGATGATGAAAACCGCATAAAATCCATTATGAAGTTTAAAAGATATCAGCTTACAGATAGCGGAAAATGACATTGTTTGATACTTTGTATAGAAGAAACAGAAAAATTATAATAATTAAGTTATATTTGTTACGTAATTTCTTTTGAAGGTAATAAAAAATATAAAAAGTTTAAGCTTTTAAATTATTTTCGGATCAGGAAAATAGGACCAAAATCCTACTTTGGATTTTGGTCCTATTTTCCTGATTCAAAAATAATTTAAAAGTCAATAATCTCAAATATATGGACACATACATATTTTCGGTTTTCTGTATTACTTCCTTCTGACTCGTTTATAGAACTGTTAACGATGTATCTTAAATAATGAAACATAGAAATAGTTCTTTGCTATCCCATAAAGCAGACCTTTTAGTATTACACATCAAACAGTGTATTTTAAAACATAGGTGAGTGAGCGCAAATAACCATTGTTTCTTCAAAACCCGTAAGCAAGTTAGTATAAACGCATATCAAGTGCTTACGGTAATTGTATTTGCAGTTGATATGCGATGATTTTGTTTCAACTCACCACAATTTTAAAAATCCCTAGGTCTTTCCTCCTCGCTTTGAGGACGACGAGGGCTGGGTGTGGAGCACTCCGTGCTGGATCCTAAGCCCTTTCCCCAAAATAGAGGATGCATAGGCGCTTAGTAATAATAATAAAATTTATTTATTCACTCAAACCCAAAATTTTACATACAGTTGTTTATATTATTATTAAGTACAGGGCAAATGCTTAATTTAGGTTTTATACATATTGCTTTAGGTTATAGATCTCTGACCCCGAAACTAGAGAATCTGTATTATCAGGGCCAGCGACGAATTGAGGACGCTTCGTACTGAAAAACTTAAGATCAGCAGGGTAAAGGTCTTAAAAACTTTAGAAGTGTGTGTTTTTGTGTGTGAGTGAGTAGTGTGTTTATGTGTGTATGTGAGTGTGTGTGGTGTGGTATGTATTGTGTGCGTGGATAAGCCTGTGTTTAGGTTTTTTGTGTGCTATAGTTGAGTGAGTACCTATGTGCGTGAATAAAGAATTTTTTTATTATTATTTTTTAGATATACCATCTGCGTTTTGACTAGATTTCGGGCAGTCCCACACACCCACTACTGCCTGTCAAGCGGTACAAAGTATTCCTCTTAAAAGGTCTTACTCCTTATATCATCACTGCGTGAAATTTATCGTATTTGTCCAAAAGAAGTTAGCTATCTTTTAAGTTATGGTTCTCTGTAATTAGCTTAAGTTACTATCGCATCGCTAAGACATAAAATGTATTAATAAATAATCCTGACTAAATAAAATAAAAAACAAAATTTTGATTTGATTTCAGTCAGATTTGATTTGATTTGTTTAAACAAATAGCGACGGGTTACTAGGCTGACGCTTACGTAAAACCTCCACATGGACGATTTTATGTTAAATTCTAATTCAAACTAGGACAAATCCACAAAATGTGGATTGTATGGAAACCCTTAGCTCGATAATAACTATGGCTGCTAGCAAACAACAGCGCGACCTAAGCGTCACGTGATGATGATAAATTATATGGCAATCAACCTTCCTTGAGATGTATACATACATACCCGTTATATCGAATAAACTTTTCAGTTTATTGCAAGGGAAAACAAATATGTTATAACTTCTGAAACGGAATTTATTTTGACTAGATTTATATATTTACACGCTTATTTTAGTTATAACATTTCGTAGTTGCATATAAATAAATACATCCATAGAAAAAAAAACTTTTAAATACTGATACTCAAATTAATACTTCTTTTATTCAATTTTGGGTGGTATTTTATTACTATGAACATTCACGTTTACTGAATAACATTTAATATAACCCTGTTTACCTAAAAGTTTGAGATTGTAAATACTTGTTCTATGTATATTGGAAATGGGAATTCATTCGCCGATTAGTTTCTGCAACGTCAAACGTGACCTCCGAACGGTTCCAGTTACCGTGGTTACTTTGCAAATCTGAATAATCTGAGAGATCTTGTACCATTCACAGTATATATCGAAGTCTCATTTCAAAATTGTATTTGGAGAGTTCAATAGAAGATCTCTTGAATTAATATCAGGTGGTAGAAACTATTCTGGAAATTGTTTTATGCAATATAGGTAATTATTTGCACTACAGTTTCTTGAAACGTTAAGCGTCGAGTCTCAAATGTATAATTTTATTGAGTAGCCGATACCGTACTCCCACTATCAAATAAGTAACTATTACAAAGCAATTACGGATTGCGTTATTACAGTCATATTTCGCAGTTTTGCCGGACAGCGGGTGGGATATGGCGTGGATGGGATGCGCTGGCGCAACTTTTTCACTACTACTTATTACCGAAAATGTCACACAGTATTGCCAAAGCCGTATTTTTATGCCATGTTTTGAAGGAAAAGCTATGTTCGGGTGCCGTAGCAAAGAAATAAGATAAAACATGTTTAATATTTTATTTTATTTGACAATTTCAATGATTCGAGAATCAACAAAGCATAACTAAGCTTAATTTGTGCCTAGCCCTCACGAGTTCTCAGTCAAGGATAGACTAAAAACTACCGAGACAGATACGTGCATTTGCTTTTTTAATTTTCTAACATGGCATTTGTTTTTTTTAATTACCATAGATTTTGCTACGGCAATAGATCTGCTGTCGTAGTCTTCTCTTTACTTAAGTCAAATTTCCGTAAGACACGGCAATTATCGTAGCAATGGCAACGCTGATATCACACAGCACTATTGGCATAATATACCGCCATCTTTACTCTCGCTGATTCGTTGTTTGATAAAACGTTAAATACTATGTAGGTACTTCCTAATAAAAAAAATTAAAACATTAGCATCGACATCAAAAACGTGACAAATAATGATATGTTATTATGTCGTCGACGTATTTTTTTTTATTTGACATAACGCTTATTGTTATTTATTATTAAAACAAAACTTTTACTCGGATTTTGATGTTTTTCCCCTCTTCCTCTTTTCTTTATAGAAAATTAGCAAGTGCTTATTTTATATAGACGAATTCGGGGTTGTAATACTGATTTAGACAAGGGTTGAGACGTACGCGCGTATTTATTGTATACAAACGAATGATAAAATTATATTGCCAAACTACTTCAATTACAATGTGTGACCGACTCAATAGAAATACAGACATGGGTCTTTTTAAGTTACGCGTCTCTAAAATGGAATATGTTTACCTAGTTTAAATTTGACAATTTGCGTTTGTTCTGTAGTTGCCATTTGTGCTTTTATAATAGAGTAATAAATAGCAGTTAGTTAATTTTCTCGAGGATTTCTATCAGAAAATTTAGTTTCATCTTATTTCTGAAGAGGATTTTATTACTGACAGTTTGGGTGTAAATATATTTTTATGGATAACGCCATCATTGAAATTGTTGCGTGACTTGGTCACCATTTTTATTTCCTAAACTAGTGTGTTAGGTTACCACTAGTTAGCTTTTAGTGGACATAATAAATTTTAAATTTAATAGCCTTTTGAAAAGAAAGTGAAGTCTTTTTTTTTTGTTTTCTTATCATTTCCATTTCAAAACTATGAACTAGTTTTCAATCAAACCGTATATTTTAATACCAAAAAGAAGTATCATACATGACTTTAATATCTACAATAATACTGACAAAATGTGCATGTAACCATTATTCGTCGTCGCACGAATCAACAGCTGCATGTATACAAGCCTTTACTTGAATTGATCATCGATTATAAACTGACATGTTTATTGCGAGTTCGCTGTTTGTTTTCCATTTTCGTCGTTCCAAATGAGTTATTCGGTGTTCATTGTCACGAGAGGGCATCCGGTAGGTGTGTAAAGATGTGCCGAGCTGGTAATCGAGTATTCCAGTGTCAAATAAGATAAGAATCGATATGACAAGTATAGAATTCGCTTTCAAAATATTTTGTAACGCAACTATGAAACTTGAAATAAGTATTTACTAATAATTTTATAAATATTTATACCAGAAAAGACGTTTCAATACAACTGATGGTTATCATATTTTAATCAATTTTACATACACAATTATATACTGAAAAACATTCTTAATGAAAAATGCTTAAAAATCCACCAGCACCAGGTAATCTAAGATGGGACTCAAACCCAATAAACTTTCTCAATCCGGGCGACTGCTTAAGAGCAGTCGGATTTTTTAAGTATATTTCATTAAGAATATTTTTCAGTATAGCATTGTAAATGCAAAATTGATGATATATAATAATCTATTGAATCCATTTAAGTATATACCTATTTGAGTCAACCTGATATTGTACATCACTATATCTGTCGTACAGAAATAAAAAGAATAATTTTATCTTTCCGAAAATAATATCTGTTTAAAATATTATTTTTGCAACGTTTCAACAATCAACGATGTTAAAGTCTCCGGTTTATGGACGATATTTGTAGCTGTCGCTTTGACTAGTGTTTTATACAGTTACTGATTTTTATAAGTGATATTTTATGTATATTTTTTTTATATGAATAATGAATTAAATATACATACACTTTTTTAATTCAAAGATTTGAAATGTTTGAAAATGTAATAAAATTAAAAAAATACACGCGATTAAAGATATTTTTTATGTAAGACACAAAGTAAACCTCATTTAATAAAGAATATTAGCAGGTAGTAGTTTAAATTTACAAAACTTTTCAAGATCAACGCTCTTTGATTTTACCCAATGATTTCACTTATTTTAATTGACTTCACCAAGCTTTCTATTTCTGATTTTAATGAGATACGAATACAAAACTTTTAAAGCAACTTTTTCCATTTAAATGATATACTTGACAACATCCAGTACCTTTACTTAAACTTCTTTATTTATTAAACAGTTCTTTTCCATAAATATTATTCTTGAAATCTCATTAATCACACTGTAGTGCGGTTTTGTTTGTAGCTTTGGATATTTGTGCTTTAAGTTATTTGTAAAAAAGTCCGCGGTTGCATATATCTATGTGCTAAGATTATTCCACAAAATTAAAACGTTTGTCAGTCTTCGTAAAAGTGTATTAAAATGTTTGTCCGTCTTGAGATTCAATTTGATAAGTACTTTCGATCATACTATGATGTTTTTGAGAAAAGAAAAAATAACGCACACTGCCAATTATCTAAACACTATTTCATGTGTCCGTATCTATTGATATTTCACAACTTTTTACATGTACTCGATAGTGTTTATATTAATTAGGATTGTAGCAATAAAATTATTGTCTTTCTATTAAAAATAATGAAAGCAACTTCTAAAAAAAATAAAAGAGAGCGTTTGGTAACAAAAAACACCTATTCAAGGTGATATTGGCACTTTACATATCCAAGAAAATTATCCAGAATAGTATACGGCTTTTGTAGTATTGGAGAAGAATGAAGATGATTAGCTGGACGAAAATACAATCGAATGAACAGGTACTGGGTATCATGGACGAAAAGAGACGTCTATTAGTACTACCCCGAATAACATGACGTTGAACATAATGCAATTTAACGTTAGTGCCTTTATATTAAAACAAAAGTACTAATCTAATTCAATCAAAATTTGAATGGAATTATTTCGAGAATGTACTGTTTCAAACAAAAAAGTGCAATAAGCAAGATGCAGAAGAATGCAAGAAAACAGGCAAACTGAAAACCCATTCTTATTTTTAAAGTTTGGTTAAAAATAAACGACTGTAAATACTATTACCACGCAAACGAAGTTAGGGACAAAATCAAGTTCATATAAGTATAAAGCTTATTTGTGTTGTTAACGACAAAGCCTAGTTTAGTAGGACATCGCTAATGGCAGTCATTTTTAGCGAAACAACAGAGATCCGTTAGTGTCTAACATAAAAGCTATTTACGCAAAACACAAAGTACGATCAGATTAAGTTCGTAAAAGCTTCCTTTGATAGATTGAATACAAACACACTAAAGTAATCTTATAAACAATACAATTGAAATTCATATTTCAGAGGAGAATAACATAATATAGAATGTGATGATTTGGAATACTCGAAATATTTGCGTTCACACTACTGCTTAAATTTTCCATATCCGCGGTCTGCTTGCGGTTTACCTGACTTAATTAAAAGAGGGATACAATTCTTAATGAATTTGCTTTCCTCAAGAAAATAAAAATTAAATAATAATACTAATTACCCAAATGAAGTAGGAAACTATAACTTTTGTATACTGACAACCAAGTATATTGAACTACAAGAATACTGAACTAAAATAATCAGACCCGAGATTATATTATAGATTAGTTTTTAGAACCTCAGAGACAGACTTTTTGTGTCATATAGACAGGAATGTCGTTTAAGCTCTTTCTTGATTGCGTGTGTCTTTTGCAAAGACACACGCAATGAAGAAAAATGAAAAAAAGAAAAAAAATGAAATGTTAAGCTGAGGCAGATTGAAAAGTATGTTTATAAATTATGAGCTGTATCTATGATAGCATCGATTCAAATCGAGTTCCGCAGACAATAGGGGGGCAAAGACTGTCTTATGTAAAGCTGAGGCAGATTGAAAAGTATGTTCATAAATTATAAGCTGTATCTATGATAGCATCGATTCAAATTGAGTTCCGCAGACAATAGGGGTTACGTACAACCATGAGATTGTTAAAGAGCGAAATTCGCACAAACTCGAATAAAAAGTTATCGGACGAGTTATCGATGCTTGTTCTCGAATTATCATTTCCTCTGTCGCCATTTTCGACGCCATAATTTCAATAAAATGAGAGTTTCGAAACTCGCTTTGTTTTATATCAATCGTCGCCTGATTGTTGCAACGATTTGAAACAAGCAGCGATGTCCGATCCTTAAGTTGGGGGAAATATTAATTGTACATTGAACAGGATATCAAGATAAAACGACAAATTTAGAGTTTAAAACCTGAATACATTGAGGGTAGAGTACAAAATACACATAACCAACAAATAGTTGCTAATTAAACACTGTTCGTCTTCGCGCTTGGTGCTCGTTTCACACTTTGCCCTTTATTATTTAAAGATAAGATAAAGTCACATAGCAACCTTTTTAATGCAACATTCTAAGCTCGCGTAAAAAACAATACATGTTGATTTTTTTACCACTAAAGGAAATTATGATTTTATTTACCCACTTAAATGAGTTCTGCAATTATCAACAGTTCTGATTCGAGCGATATACATTATCCTCTTAAGAATAAAATTATGGGGTCCATGAACAGAAACAAAAGATATAACTATACAATATTATAATTTAAAAATAATTGTTTTCGAAGTTCCTATTATGCTTGAATGGAAATATAATTATTTACTGTTTATGCTATTTTCATATAAATAGTAAAATTTTGTTTTTGTTTTTCTTGTATGGTCACTGAATAAATAATATTCTTTCTTTCTTTCCACTGCTTCTATAATAGGTAAAGAAGTGATGTATTCTCGTTTATTTTTAAATAAACATTTTAATCTCATATTTCTTGTCCTCATAATGTACCGGTTGCAAGAGCTCAGAACAAAATCTTTTCAACATGCCGTAACCTAGAAAAAGGCCTGCTCCAAATTAAAAGCGTACGAAATTGAAATGTTCCATTCTTTAATGTAGCCCGAGTAGAATTTTATTCTCGGCGCTTCTAAACATTCGCGAGGGAAAAAGCGTTCAAATATCCTAACGATTCCCAAGAATAAGTACCTGTACTTAATTCAGTTAAAACCACGGAGGCCGTAAATGGATTTGCCAGAAATTTTGCCAAAATCAAATTACTCAAGTATTAATCTGTCTATTGCCCTGGAAGCGCTTTTCATTACATTATTTATTTACAAGTCAGCTTCTTGCCACCAAAGTCCTTGAATGGCGCGTGAAATAAAATGGGGTGTGTTTAAATTTAAATCACTTTGGGATTGAGGTTAAACAAATTTACAGTTTACTTATCGTTATGAATGTGGTTTCAAAAGCTTTGATACGAAACGATTTATGACTTAAGGAATCTATTCGAAGTTTGTTCTCTCGTGAAATTTAATTTGAACAAATTTGGTAATACAAAACTTAAATATTTTATGTCAATAAGCGAAATTTTGTCTAAGATTCGTACTTTTTACGTAGATAAGCAACGTCGAAATTTAATGTTTAAAACGCGGATGTCCATATATTAATTTTTTCACTCATTCATAAAGTTTATCATTATAATGCGGTAATAAAATAGGACTAAAATATCATTGTTCTAGATCAAGGGGAAAATGTTTTATATTTTTTTAATTGTAGCCAAAGAACCTACAGAAAAGTCTATAATCATAAATAAAATACAAATGACCTATTCACAAAAAAATATTACATTTTATTTCTGAAAATAGAAATAATATACAGATTTGGTAAATCGACGGAATGTACAAAAGCTCCTTTATAGAATGTGTGTATGTAAAAATACATAGAGTTGCAAATGAAGAAAAAAGCATAGCTAAGAAATTTAATTACAAATTGAATTGGTAGCCGTAATTTATTTTACAAAGGAAAAACGTCAAAAAAATCAGAATCAACTTAAGTATTAAGATGAAAGAGAAAATAGAACAATAAAAACTTCAATCTGTTAACGTCGAGATAACAAGTTATTTATGTAAAACTCACGAAGATTTTATGTGAGTGGGTTCAATACTGTTGGATATTTTAATTGCCATCGAAGTGAAAAGTAGAGTGATGTGGAAGGCAGCCAAATAATGCCCTAACTCATTTTCTATTTACTGCCTCGCTAAAGCTCGACAGTAAAACTACCTCGTATATGTATAATGGGTAATTTTTACGTCTTATGTAATAAATTACTGTTATATCACTACGTACCTAGTTTAAACTGAAATCGCACTCCGCCTTCGTTCCCCATATCCTTTAGCATTTTCACTTCTCATGAACGATACAAAAGTTTTCGATGCGGTTTATACTGTTGTATAGGAAATTCCTTAAGGAACTTTTATCACCCGTTCCAAATTGGTCAAGGTCTTAAGATAAAAATATGGTACAACTGTTCAATTGATTTAAATTTGAGAACATTTTTTAAATAAACTGTGCATAAAATCCAAATAACTTTTAATAAAAATGGAAAAACTACAACATATAAAAGCTTAGAGCAAATATAAATATACTTTTTTTTTATATTATTTAGAAAAAACCATAATACTTACCATTTATTCATTTTATTTTGAAGAAAATTGTTAAAAATATGTGTTACTCTGTACTCCAAGAGTAAAACAGAGAAACGCTCGCAAATAATTAAAATGAAAAATTTGCATTGAAATCAATTTTTCAAACGATTAATTTTGTACTTTATATTTTAATCAACATTTTTAAAAGAAATATATGAGAAAAGTCTATATAATATCTAAAGTAACACCGTAAAACTTATATTAGACTGGCAAATTACGTCAAGGAGTTTGCATGTCTCGTACACATCCAGTACACAACTACCCTTCACTGTGACGCATACCAATTCCCCATTTGTCTCGCATGAGCAAGACAGCATGGTCACTCCACACAGCGTAGTATCCGTTGAGTATGACGTGTATGTAATTACTTAGCGAGGGCACAGTCATGCCCCGTCATTTTAGCTAACGCCTGCCCGGTTCTTGTTAAGAGAACAATTTGAAGTGTGATTGTGTTGCCTTCGTTAGAATGTTTAATATGGTACTGATGGTGCTTTCAAAAGAGGGCCGTAATTTTTTTTAGTATACTACATTTTGTGAAAAGCTTTACTGGCTTTTCAGTGTACACAAAAGGTGACGTGTGATGTTATTATGTAAAATAACTTTATATCACGGCAACTTGGGACCCTTCATAATTCTTTAGCGTAGTAATATGTGTATTCTGAATATAATTATAAACATTACTTCGCGATAAATATAATAAGATAAAACCGAAGATACTAAATTTAATAAAAAATGTGGAATTTTTTTTTTTCTGTCAAATCTTCCAAAAGAAATCGAATAAGTATAATTTTTTATATTAAAAATCAATAAAATTACGAGTTGACTATCATATGGAAATGCATTTCGAGCAACAGGAAGTCGAAAGTGAAGAGCTCGATGCAGTAAACTAGCGCGTCCGATCTAACTGAAGACGTTACTGCGATGGCCAGGAAGGCACGTTAGGCCATTAGTACTAGTTGGCAATTTTTTTTTTAATTCCAGTCGTTCATTATTACAAAACAATGTTCACCTGACCCATCATTCGGTTTGCATAAACTTAATATTACTAAATAGATTTACATAAGAGTTTGATCAATAGATTAAATTTTTTATAAGGAAGGATATAGTAAGAAACCCGGCCATTGCCCTTGTTTTTGGCCATTTAACTCTTTATGGCATTCTAACTAACGCATATGCAAATATTCGTTTACCGTGAATGGTTTTAAAATGTTGCATTATGGTAAAACCGTTGACAGCTATGATATGGTAAATTTCGCTTCTTCGTTCGTAAGTAGTTTATAGTCGCTACAAGTAAAGCTGTCTTGCACACAATCAACATGATCTTATCCGACCTCTTCAACAATCGCCGACATTCGGAATATTGCCTTAAAACCTAATACACATATTGCAGAAGACTAAGTTTTGGTAATTTTAAAATTATGATCTGGGTTTGGCCATTTTAAGAATTAAAAAGAAGCGAAGTTACAACCTATATAAAAAAATCACAGTTCTATATTGTACATTATTACTAGCTGATGAAGTATTATTAAAATGAATGACTCTCAAAAAGTTAACGACATTGTGTTACGATGACGATGCATGCTGAATTTTTCATAAAGTGCCAATTTGTACTAATGTAGTTGACTGCTACTGAATGAGAATCCGTGTAATATTAGCATGACTCAATTATCACACAACGATGAAAGTAATCAAAGTTTTACAAAAAAGCGAATTTCAACTTTGACAATTACGACTGAGTAACGTAGTAAAAAAGCAAGAGATAGACGTATTTCATCTGAGCACGAGGATATTAAGGCGATGAATCAAGTGAACACGAAGTAATTACATGTTATCGTTGTGGATCTAGATGTGGTACTACGTCACGGAGGCCATTAAAAGTTTCCAATGGAGACATGAAAAATGAGAGCACTTTCATTCGGAGTCGACGGACGCCGTCTTGGAGCAATGTGCGTGACTTCAGTGAAATGGACGTGGACTATACAGTTTGTTGTGGAAGATTTGATTTGTGTGCTTCTTGCACAGAAGATTAAAGTAGTGTATGGGAACGTGTTTTTTGTTATAAAATGACATTTCGCTAGATTGCTGCTCTCAACGTTGTTAGTAAGGATTTCGAAATAATTTTCCATGAAATAAATTCCGATACGTGAACTATGAAATATCCAAGTATTTTCTTAGTAATGTAGGAAAAGAAATTGGTGTACCATTTTTGTAATTATCTGATAAGTCTGACCTTTGAAGTAATTCTTAATATTTGCAAGGGAAAATTTATTTTGTTGTTTCATGTTCAAAAGCTGTGGGGCGGCAAACCACATTATTGGCTGATTGTACCAAAGCGAATAAGCGCTTTGCAATGTTAAAATTTTTATATAAACTGACAAAAAAGTTGCTAAAATAAATAAAAAAATGTGAAACAATGATAATATAGAAAAGCATAACATCTGTAATAAGAATAAAAAAACCTCGATAACAATGCAGGTTAATCATTCTAAACCTAAAATGAATAATTTTTATTTAGACTAATTTGTTAAGAAAATTACTCTATTAATTGATAAATTTTGTATTTACGATACGATAAAATCAGTCACGGGATGGGTAACCAAAAAAAATGTTATCTCGAGCTACTCCGTGCTTCGAAAGCTACGGTAATCCTCCTGAACAATCCACACGCAAGGCCTGAGCCCCTGCAACAGGGCACGTATATGGGCTGGTGATGATGATGATGCATTTAAATATTTTAGGTAAAAGCCAGTTTATGTATTCAGGGATGTAACTTGTTTTCACTTTCTGTGATTAATATTAATAATATACTTTAAACTTTTGCATTTAGGGTATATTTTCGCACTGGTACTAAATACATAAATAAATACGAGTAGTTAAGAACATAACAGAACCACTAAGAATATATATTGGTGTTAATCTTTTAATTTCGATAATTTTAACTTAATTTTGAACCTCGTATTAAAGAATATAATGGAATAATTAGGTACTGTGGATCGATGAATGAGGTTTTTTTTCTCTTAATAACATTAGCTTAACAATACTGTAATATTACCACGACATGCTACCTGGAAAAAATATATACCGACATGTAAGAACATGTAGCAACATAAATACTTGACTACTAATAAAATGTATATAAAGAACACCACTCTAGTTGGATGACTGCTAATATTTAATAACATACATGTTCCACGTAATTCTGTATTGTGACGTACAAATTGATATTTCAAGACTGTCGCCTATTCTTCGTTACGTCAGCAAAAGCGGGCCAACAATACCACAATATACGTGGCTTAAAATTATTGACTAAGTATAAGGGGTTAGTAATTTTCCATTGTCTAAGTATTGGTTTCATGTCGACGCCACATAACAGTCGGTTTAAAAAATTAAAGCATTCTTTCTTTAAATACTTGTATGTTTCGACACACTTAACTGTTAAATCTAAAATTTTCCGATTAATTCAACATTTAGAGAGAAACTACACAAACTTTTGTTTATTAATTATACTGCATTAAAGTCTGTGCAAACATTAAAGTGTTAAGAGCAGAGAAGAGTGTTATAATAGTGCCAATTATGCTATACCACTATCTGTACTAAAAATATTTTTCATTTAGAATATTTTTCAGTACAGCATTGTGAATGCAAAATTGATCAAATATAATAAATAGAAAAAAAAAACATCTTTATCGAATGTTTAACTATTTGTAAAAATATTTCTTTCGACTGTTTGGGTGGTTTGACTGAACATTGATGAAAATACGCTCTGTAGTAGCGAAAAAGTAACAAGTGCTTGAAAAATTCGTCAGTCCTGTTAGGTCTTGGGAAGTTCAGTGGTTAGAGCAGTCGCCCGGATTGCGAAATGTCATGGGTTCGAGTCTTATCTTAGAGCGTCAGGGACAAAGTGGATTTTTTAAGCATTTTTCAATAAGAATTTATTTTAGTACAGCATTGTGTATTGTAAAATAATAAAAAAAATGTAAATTAAATATAATTATAAATTACTTGCTGTCATGTATCTTGTATTTTCATTATTTTAACATTAGATCTAGTTAAAATAATGAAAGTTCAAATGTTATTTATTCAAAATTATCTTAGAAATGAATAAAGATATTTTATTTTACAAATAAATATTGCAACAGTGCTTCATGAAACTAATAAAACCGATGTCACCTTCACCCAAGGTTAAGCAAGCTATCCCAAAAAAGCAACAAGGCCGCAGAAGGTCGGGGACATAAAGGAGATATTTATTTAGACAACGCGTGACATACCCCGGGCTATTTGTATCGACGCCGTATAGGCTATACGCGTTCTCTTTTCATGAATAATTAATATTTTGCGCTCTCAAGTAGTGTCGTATTATCTAAATGTACGGTTGCAACATGTTTTTCCGATGAACTGCGAAATTTTGTTCTTTGAGCTTGACTCAAAAATCTTTGTTTTGTATAAGTTGGTAATCCTAACAACAAATTGAACCGTTTTAGTCTAATAATCTTAATAAATCTGAACACCAATATTAAAGGTATGTAACTCCATTGATTCTGATGGAGAGTACAGAGGAATCCCGAGATACTATTTTACAGTTACCATCTAAAAAGAGAGCTATTTGCTGTTATTTAAATTCCATGATAAAGAACCGAACACTTTCATCAATTCTACTATCGAACTCCACCTTTGTGCAACTAGTTAGCTTGTCATCTATGCTATCATTCACTGATGCTTCGGACAAAACATCATATTTATTCGTATAACAACGAACAGCAGATAGCAATCATGCAAATCTTGATGTTTCCATTGCAAATACCTTGAACTGACGTAGCGGAGCAAATTGAGGTTACATCTGATGCTGATTGGCGACAGCCCTTCATTCAAGTACCGAGAAATATAAATCAGCCAGTTATTATTAGGAGTGACTTTAATGTTTTCTAGAAACTGTTACTTAAATGTACAAGAATTTGTTAATAAAACAACGAGAATAAATTTACTTTTTGGAAGACGCTTAGTAATTGTGTTTATTCTACTTAATATTTGCGAAAAGTGTTATTTGATACAGATTTAATTAATATTCAGATAAGGTTAAATTTGTGAATAAATTGGGCTTTAAAAAAAAAACTAAATTTTCGCATCACATCGAAGAATTGTAACGTTTCTTCGAAGTTGTAATTTGTATTTTTGAGGAATTTAGAAATTCTTAATTATAAGAAATTGTTTTTATGTCAAGTTTTTACTCGGGTATAAAGAAAGTACCACCAAATGAGAAAATAATAGAAAACTTCGTTTTCTACGGTAATCTGATAGGAAATCGGACCGATAGATTTAACGAAGTCAGCCTCAGGATACTAGTGAAACGGTCATTGGGGATGACTGTTGATCACATGATAATCCAATTCAAGCAGAACCGTACGTATGTAAGTCTGACCATAAATGTAGTCTACTTAAAATAGAATAAATTTAAATTAAGGATGTTGACGTTTTAAATCAATACACAATACCTATGTAATATAAAAAATAATTTTAGTAAGGAAATTCTTTTAGTAAAGACAAAAAAGGAAAAACGAAACTTTATTAGAATCACCTGTTGTCTGATCATCATTCACATTTTCTCTGAAACTACCCGACGGATTGATTGAATTGTATGTAAGTAAATGAGTTAAAATGATCATATAAAATATGAAAATGAGTTTGAAACATGACGGTCTATTTTGACAATAAATTAAACAAAGTATGCGTATATCATTTTGTATGATGCCGAAGTATTACTTATCTTGGAAAACTACTTCCATTTTCGAAACCAATCAAAACGGAGTGGAAACCTGTTATCTCCGTATCTTTTGATTTACACCAAACTTAAACGTCTTTGTAACTTAGTTCGACGCGGTCTGACCTACATACCGTTCCTATCTCACAGAAACAACGATATTTTTGTATAACAAAATGCTACTTTGTTCCGCATTCACGAATTTGGTTTTAATTAATTAAAAGCTAAACTTCTCTCCCGTCTTTGTGTGAAAAATTTCTAGAGATATCGTCTGTTGTTTACAAAGTGTTAATATTGTAACGAACAAAGGTTTTCGAGGGATAATTTCGTTGTAGAAATTACTTTGCCATTTAAATTTTTAATGAAAAACATAAATCGCTTTAAAGACATGTTTGTTCCATTTCCCCTCGGTATTATTAATTAATGTTTAATTTTAATATTCCTGTCAAAAGCAGGCGCTTAACGTGAGCGAGCACTTGTTAAATTGTACGCTTTTTCTATAAATCTGGTGGCACATATTAAAAACAAAGCCTCTTTACGTAACAAAGCGTTTCAATAATACTATTTTACATCAGACGTTTATTTTATTTTAAACCTTGAATTACAAAGCTTCGTTTTGTCTATTTAGAAAATAGCTAGTGTAGTCATTGATAGTATAATCTACATTATTTTGTTGTCATTAAATTTGAGCTTACCCGTTCCTTGAGATATAAGATGTGAAATAAAATCGAACTCTTATCAATATAAATACTTTTTAGAATCTGAGAATTATGTATTTTAGTTTTTCCGTGAAAGCAAGTAAACTATAAAATAAAACTCCTTCTAATGAATATTATGAGCTCATGATGCAAGATTTATTCAGAATTATCGGAATCCAAAAGCGAATTCTTGGATAAAGTAAAAAATTTAGGTATTAAATTAAATAATTGAAATATCGCATTCTAAGTGTAGGCGAGGTTAAAAAAATGTCACTGTAAAGTGCAGTGGAAACGTGTCAGATTACTACATAAGATAAAATTTCTCGATTACAAGTTTTAATCTTTTCTTCGACGTTTCATAATAAAAATATGTAGCCATGTGACCCAATTTCAGTACAAAGGAGCTCAAGAAACTTTGCTATGAGTATAAGCACTTGTTATCTTGTATCTTCTATTGCACTATCTATGACTAACTCAGTAGCAAAGTTTCACGCTGATTCTGACACATACTCAACAACATGGCGTACGTACAAACATTGTACAATATACAGGGAACGTCCAACAGGACATCATGTTATCTGAATCTTCTCATTTTGCGTAACACATTTTAAAGCTTAGTTAATTGTAAATGAAGTTCATAATCAATTCCTAATTTAATAGTATATGGCAACTTAGTGTGCTATTTTGTGTACATCTACAGGTAATTAATTTGATAATTAAGGTACTAAAAATATCATCTTATTAATAAATTATATATTGTCAGTAAAAATGCATGGCTAAAGCTAGGTAAATGATAATATTAAACAGAATTCTCAATCAAGTCACTTCAATACTCTATGAATAACCGATAAAGTACGTCATCAACTTACATTTCCAGATCTAGATCTATTGTAATCAGATGACACTGCACAAAGTCAGCAATAGTCTACGATCCTCGCAGTAACGGTCAGTTCATCCATGTAGTAACGTTAATGGTTTTAACATCAGGGCTAATCGATTTGGGCTCACAGTATTATACTCAATGCAGTCAAGAAATTTTTGAAGTATTTTAAAAACAAATTAATGTAGTATAGTATAAATATATAAGATAAATACTGCAGTTACAAACTATGATGAATTATTTCTATGAGTACTACACAAATTGCGGGCGGATCTAAGTGCCACAAGACAATTAGTAACACGGATATTAGACAAGAGATTGTTAAAAATAAGTTTTGCACAAAATTAAGAAATTACCTCATTAATAATGCCAAATGATTTCCGTTAGACGTGGCTCATGATTCCGAAGTCAAACCGTTATATGGTTTTGCTGGACTATTTCCAAACAATATTGAATCTTATACTTTAATAATAAATAAAAATATCTTGCATTACATGCATCTTTGTACACGTGCAGTTTTTTTTCTCCTTTCATGCATGCTCACCGGTTTTAATGGTTTATGTATTTAAATTTCTTTGCAACCGGAGAATTATGGCATAGACACTTTAATACGGCGGAGCTACTCAAAAATTATAAAGTCAACATAGACAAAAATACAAAAAAAAATCGAAATAGAGATCCAGATGTATCGTAAATATATATATGTATGTACAAATTATACATACATAAATATAAATATGTCAGATTAATTACAAGCGGTGGGATAATTCAAAAGCATTTCACGTAACAATCGTTTGAAAGTTAATTTATTAGGAACAGCTTGAATATGGGGAGGGAGTATGCTCCAGTTCCAGTTTATGTAATAAAAACTCTCAATTCAGCATAATGATATAATACAGCTTCGATTACACGTTTTAACATAACAGCGTCTCGAACAGTAATGCCCCTTTAAACTAGCAACAACTTTACAACAGGACTTGTCAAATTAGGTATTTCTTATAAGGATTTACGAGTAATACCTACACAACATATGGATGTTATCCATAATGTGAAATCATTTAATTTTGGCGAATAAGACATCTGTTGTTTATCATAATGTATGTGAATATGTCTGAACATTAAATGAAATATTAGAAACCATATTTTATAATTGCATTTTACGATGTTGCAAGTCTACTCAAATTTTAAGTAGATTGATGGTTCATGAGAAAGGGAAGTACAAGGTGTCTTTTTTTTTATTTATTTACAATTAATTTAAGTTATTAAGAAATAATCTCAATCCAGTCATTGAAACAACTTATTAGGGATTCATTGTCATTTTTTATATACCTTTAAAATGAATCACCACACTTAAGACGTCATCTTTCAATCGTAAAACAAAAATTTGAAAATTACCAAATTACTTTGAAATCATAATTTTCAATATTTCAGATTTTAAAAGGTTATATGTAAAACCTGATTTGATATTGACTGTTCTTAGCACATGCTCCATTAACAATCGATGAGAATATTAATTATGTATTCAGCACGCTGTCCAGAAAAATCAAGCTTCGATATGACATTATTCTTGGTTCATTTTCTTCGAATATTAACGAATTATGGACGACGGTCCCTGTCGGCCTGTGTTGTTGTCTAGATAATTCAAAACTAATGTTTTAATACTAAAGATAAGAAGATAGGTGTGATTCTTACATGCTCTTGACTGGACCAAGACCGCATGTCAAGAGGGTTCCGCACAAATATTAAGATGAATGTACTTCTTATACATTCTCTTGAAATCTATTGGTAAAGAATTATTTTCCGTTTTCTTTTTTATATTTTAAGCCCAGTAATTCAGAATTTAGAAGCGTGAGGTTAACTTTACACTTTTTCTTAAGTTTTTACTCTTTTATTTCAAAAATAAAAAATATCTTTAAATTATATTTGTTTTCAAATTTAACCTCCAAAAGCGCCCGCCATCAAAGCGTTTGCTGGGTTGTCAAAAAATGTGATTGATTTGAATCTCCTTAATTTTTATATGTGATTGAAGTAATTAAAATAATTGTAATTAATATATTAAAACAAATATTAATCTGTATTATGTAATATCATATAGTTATTTAAGTTTTTTGTAATGTAATTTATATAAATTCTTGCATGTGTTACGAACCTTAGTGGTTTACATGATGCAAGTAAACTAAATTATGTTAACCACAAAGTTTGTTGATAATTAAATAAAAAATAAAAAAAAATGTTTCAAATATGCAGTCATTTTTGTATTACCAAGTTATATGTAGTTAGAATTTACAAATTACAAGTCAATTGGTCCAATAATGTCGGAGAAAATCTACGGTGACAGACTGACGGGCAAAAAACCGAGTGATCCTATTAGGGTTTCGTTTTACGTTTTTTGATACAGAATCTTTAAAAAAAAAACATGAAACAGTCATGAAATTACAAATTCTTACTTTTTAAATTTCAAAATTATAAGTATGATGACCAAAAAAAAATATCAAAACCGTTCACAAATCAACCGCCGTATTCCTTAAGAGAAAACGTCCAAATGAATTAAACTAACAAAAACCGAATAAATGACATAGTATGAGTGCGATCGTTACTGTCAGATGCATGTAACGTTGGCAAAGAAACCCATTATTAATAGCCAGGGGCCAGACCCGAGTTTCCTCCGGGAAATATATCGTAGTCGGTGCGAGGCGTATAAGCTGAAACTGAATTCTATGAAATTTTAGAACGCTAATGAAACTGTGGAGAATTGAGTACTAAATTTAGTGGACTATATTATTTTTATTAACTTTGAATTAGGTTTCCATGATTTGTTAGTATTACTTGTTTGGAATTTAAATCTGTCCCGATTTAATCAATATAAATATCTAATGGTCCTAAGATAGTGAATTTATATTTAAGAGAAGAATTCTGAAATCTTTCCATTTAGGAGTAAGGAGTTTCAATCATTTATTATCAAGTGTTCCACTATTATAAAACAAATTACTGTTAATTCCTAATTCATTATTTCTTTCACTCTCGCTTGAATTGATTTCTCTCTCTATTACACACAGATATGATACGTGATTCGGTTTTGGGCTTTAACGGTTTTAAGACAAACTCTCTATAATAACATGTTTTGTGAGCAGTACAGTAACAACAGTAGCTTTGATAATATACATTATTCGTTTTAACAATTTAATCATTTAATAATTTCAGTTTTATAATTATTTGTTTGAAATTGTCAGGTTAAGGCCAGTAACTCTCTCGTTGTTAAGTTTAATTTCTTCGCCCAGTTTACATTGTTTGGTTTGTATTGAACGAGCGGCGCCATCTCTTACTAAACTATGTCTATTAAATTTAAAATTACGACCAACATTCTGGGTAAGCTACGTGTTATGTACGTGACCCTAGGATGCAATGCGATAATATTGTCAAATGAATGCTATTCACATTCAATGACCTGCTGGGTAGCACTCTAAAGTTGCCACATAAGTTCGACTTCGTTTCATTAGTCGAATAAAAGCTCTTTGAATAAAATATATTTTTAGAGTAATGAACTTAAAATGAAAATAACTCTTACGAGATCCTTCATTATTTATACTTCGGTCAAGAACCTTTTTCACAGTTACACATGTAGGCGTAAAGTTGAAATTATCAGCAAAACATTTTAAGCGGCTCTATTCGAATAGCGGTTTGTTTTGTAAGATTTTTACACTATCGGTGAAATAAAATACCATGGAAAAATACACTGATTAAGAACTACTCATTTAAAAATAATCTAAAAATTGAAAAATGCTTAAAAAAATCTTGTTTTTATCATTTTTCATTAAGAATATTTTATAGTATAGCATTGTGAAAGCGTTGTGAAATTGATCAAATATAATTAAATTTATAAATTTAATTATACTACAATAAGGCAATTCTATTCTTCTATGAAATATGTTTAATTCGAGTAAATAGTCGTTGAAACAATACTATTTTAATTCCAAAGATTAATAATTTTTTATATTAGTTTACATCTGCGAAACAGGTAGACATCGTCGCTCAGTATTTTTTCAATAAATATAATCAGCAGCTACTAGGAGGTTTACACCTGCACCTGTAGTCGAGAGTAGTAATTAATTAATTGAGAAAATGGCATAACTTAAGCAGATTTTTTTAACGAATAGACGAAAACTTGAATGAAATAAAAACTGTTATTAGCTAATAATAATACAATTCTTACTATTAACAGTTCTTACTTTATTCAGATTGTCATTTTATTGTTAAAATATTTTATTTAATTCATTACTTTTACTCGACTTTAGATACGGCTATTAGTAGGTACTTATGACAACCGTCCTATACAACTTCTTATTATATATTATGAAACATACCTAAATCTAAGCTTGTTTTAAGGGAAAACTGTAAGTATAAATCATAAAAACGCCTCTCAAACGTCTAAACCTTTAATTATTTATGGCCATTACGGCGCATGATAAAACTAGCTAAGTAGTCAGTTTCTTAAGAAAAAATATTCCGTTACACAACAGTTCTAAAACAATAATATATAATCTCTGGATTATAATTTCCCAAAGCTTAAAAGTAATAATCTCGAATAAAAACACTATCAGACGCTAGAAATCGTAGAACAATTGAAATTTTAATGTAGCTTAAGGGGAATTTTCTTGATCATCAAATTCAATTTTTTTATACGTGTGAATATAATGTAATGTACGTATATTCGCATCAGGCCTGTCGCTTGTAAATAACATTCATCTTCTTCTTAAATATTTATTATTGAGAACAACGCTCGTTGTTCGTTCAATTTCAAACTTCGTAGCTTTATACTTACCTACTATATCATTCAATGACAATACAAAAGTGCCGTGTCCGTGGTCTCATTTATTGAAGTAGCATTTTGTCATTGTACACTTGGTGACATTACGGCGATTCATGCTGACTATTACTATCCCAACAATAGTCTCTTGCGAGCCACTAGTCTGCCATTGAGCTGACCCGTGGGCTTCATCCAAATATGACAGTTTGAAATATTCACCTCGTTAGTGGAATTTGAGGCTGTCGACGCCGTGAGTACTCTCAGTGGCATTGTGCATAGAAGGATTTTGAGCTCTAATTTTATTAGAGCTCAAAATAATATTATATATCATATTATCTCTACATCAGATGAAATAGCTTGTGAACTCTACGATTTGTCACATATAGTTGTGTTTAATATAAACATACTTATTTATTTTTGACTCCTATGCTTAATCGAGTTTCAACCATTCCAACATTTTTAAGAAGCTAATTGAGATGCTTTAAAGTTTAAGGAAACTTTAATTTGTTATGGGTATTCCAAAATATCTGCATCTTGTTTCAAAAATGATCGTTGAATAAGAGGGGCGTGTTCACTTTAATGAAATCTTTGGCTATTATAAATTATGTTCTTACTAACTACAGTATATAAAATGAGTTCCTAAACTTTTATATTAATTTTAAACTTATTCATTTAAGAACATTCTATTCGAACAAGTTATATTATATCTCGAGGACTAAACAAAAGTAAATCTTAAGAGCAATATACAGTTGGGTAAGAGATCACAAATTTGTTGCAAGCGTAACATTCATTTATACTTTCATGTTGTCACACTTCGTCTCCAACTTGCAACTGAATGCAGAGTTAAGTAACGAAGGTGTGGTGTCAGCATTATTTAAAACGTATTTTGAAGTCACTATCTGCTTAAATGATTTTTTTATGCCCTTTCTTGAATTCCTTATCTGGCACTCAACTTAATATTCCCCCAAATGTCCACGATGAAATTTTAAGCACGGCAGTATCAAATTTTTAGGTCATGTCTACCCCTCGCTTTTAAGTTGAACCATGGATGAATTTAAATAAGCTCTCAACAACGTTGAGTTGGGAATTGCATAAATATTAATGGTTCCGTGACTACAAGACTGATGGATATGGATTAGTCGAAGGGATTCTTCTTTGAGTAGATTCCGGACCTGATAAGTCTAACGGCAAATTATTGTTTCCTGATTTGCTTTCTTTATCTTTAATTAATATGTACTGAGATATCTAATGAACATTTCATTTCATTTTCCGTATTTTTTTCGAAAAAGAGTTCAAATATATAACTTCAGTTATCAGAATCTCAACAGTATTCAAATATAAAATCAGAATATACTCTGTTTCGAATAGAATGATATGGTACTAGTAAAGGACTATTATTATCTGAAGCACTTATGAATAACATATTGAAATAATATAAACATTTTCATAAAAATTTACTTAAGTGAATACTTGCTGGAACTGTTAAGAATATATTTCATTTATTTAGAATCGTAGCGGTAAATACTGCCTAAATCTAGCGTACCAAATAAAATAACATTTAGTTAATCTAAGTACTTAAATAAGTATACGTGTGATGAGTGTATTCTATATTGATATTAAAATAGAACTCTACCTTTAGCTTTGATCATTAAAATTGAACTGAATAACACGTTTAAAATAATACGCTCCATATAACCCCTTTCTCGTTTGAAGCTACTTCAGATTTGTTTTGATGAGGGTTAACCAAACAGTTTTGTTGATTTGTTTCGTTTCCTATTTCATGGTCTGTGTGATAAAAGTGGTTTGTTATTTTCTATAAAAGTGACAATAAATCGAGTCTATTTATCACCACTGCTCTTAAGCCAATAACACGAAAAACAAACTTTTCCATGAGAATAACGGATACATTGATTTATTCTGAAGAAGCTGTTATACTTTTGCTTTGATAATATGAGTTTTTTTACTTTGTTACAGGACTCACCGCAGTGAAAATTGTGAAAGTGGTTGTGCCGGAAATAATACAATTCGGCGTACAGGATACCGTGATATTAGACTGTGATTATACTTATGGCAACGATACGTCAGGTTTAGTTGTGAAATGGTTTTTCAAGAACAAAGCGAGACCTGTGTACCAATGGATTGCAAGTCAGAAGCCCCAGGACATGGGCATATTGAGAGGTCGCGTAGACTTAACGTATAGGGCATCTAATGACCCCCTAAAAATGCACAGAGCAGTGAGAATAGTTAAGCCTGACACAGAAATGTCTGGTGATTACACGTGTGTAGTGTCCACTTTCATGGAAGAAGATTCTAGAACGAAACAAATGACTGTCTTCGGTAAGTTTTTATTTTATCCGTGATTATTTGTTAGTTGGACCCAATTTATTAGTTGAACATTAACAAGTTTATTATCTCAATTAAGTGTCTAATGTAAGTCTAAATCACTAAATCAAAAATATTTTTTGAAGTTCACCATTAACCAAAATATTGAATAAAATTAGCAATACAAAATAAAAAATATATATTTAATACAAAAATATGTACCCACCCTTGGGCGTCTGAGGCAATACTGACTGCGCTTGAGTCGAGAAAGAGAAATGGTGAGTTTATTGATGTTTTTTTCATTAAAGAAAAATACAAACATTATACATTTTTGTTCTACATAGTTCGAATACTATATGTTATAATTAATGACAAGATCTGTGCCTGTTCTGTAAATGTACCTTTTTTTGTAGATTATAAACTTTAATACACCCTCTTTAGTTCAGTTACTTCATGATCATGATGTGTACATTACAACAGGGACGAACTTTCAGGCGCGCCGTAGAAATTCCTACAGTAATTAGTTTTCTAATTCTTTGAAATAATCAATGCTACTAATCTTATAAAAGGAAGAGTTTTGTATTTCTTTTTTCCGTGATGAATAAACTCAAAAATAACGAATTGCTGATGTATATATTTTCTCATATTTTAACTAGTGTCAACAAATTAGTGTAGTATTATTTTTATGAACACAACAATATTTTAGCTATATAATTGTATGCACCTCACAATAAGTAAACAAAAATTCACAATATATGTAGACTGACTAGACAGTCACCCTTTTGAGTTGACATTCTCACTAACCACACAAAGCTTTATGCAAATTCTTAAACATTGTGGATGGCTAAAGACAAAGCCTTTGATGGCCTCTGAACTTTGTGAATTACTCGTAGTCTATGCGAAGGTCAAGGCTTTACACAGAATATATGTAAGACTGTGTTGTTTGTAGCCTATATCGTATTTTAAATAGTCGATACTATATCTATAAAACATATAACAAATGAGACTCAATTATCCGGATGTCGTTTTTACCGTTTTGCGAATATTGGGTCTTAGTGTTTGAACTTGATTTTATTATTTTAATGTTGTTATTGAAAGGGAGAAAATTAAATGGTGAAGGCAAATCCGCGAGAAACAGCTAACATTACGAATATTTTTGAATATGTGGTCTTACTTTTATAATTCAGAGGAATTTGTTATAAATTATAATTATTTTGTTCGCTATCAACCTTACCCATTAAAAATGGCCCTTATAATATTAGATGTACAGCAATATACTTAGGTATATTGTTTTCGTATCGTCATTAGGGAAGAGTAACTCGGTGGCGTAATGGATAAGCGCCGCGGACCGCGATCTACGTGCAGCAACTTTCGCAAGGCTCGGATACGAGATGGGTAACCAAAAAATTATTATCTCGAGCTACTCCGTGCTTCGGAAGGCACGTTAAGCCGTTGGTTTTATTTTAATACCATCCGATCCGCATTGGGCCAGTGTTGAGGGTCCATCGGCCCATCCACCTTAACCATCCATAAAGAAAGCCTGAGTCCCTACATTGGGGACGTAAAATAGGCTAATGATAATAATAATGATCGTCATTAGGAAATTTTCGAGATTTAAAATATATTCAGGTAATTAAAAAGAGCTTGTTACGAAGCTTCAGTGTAAATAATAACCACTTGGGGAAATTTCTTTAAAAAAATACAAAGATCTTCAATTGTATTAAAGTTCCGCAATTGCTCGCTGCGTGCAACGTAATACGAAATTTTAGAACACAACTTAAAATACAACATGCGATGCAATTCTAAAATAACAGGGGCGTATCGTGCTCATGCAACGAGCATCTAGTATTTTAATGAGCAGATTTATAAGCTCATTAAGTTCATTTGGAACAAAAATGCTAATGCAAGCACTAGTGGTATGTTCTTTGGCTAAATAAACATGTTCCGTCGTAAGTTTTATTACATTATTAAAATTTATGACGTTCTCTTACGAGTTTCTGATCAAGGATTATTATCTTCGTTTCAAATGTTCAATAATCGTAAAAGGAAATACCTCTCTTATCTCTGATTGAATCTTTGTTTTCACAACCGTTTTTCATGTGGAAATCTGTTAAACTGTTTAACTTTAAATGATGTCAATATCTAAAGTGTTATTTTAAGAATTTGAATTGAATAGAAAGCGGAATTGGATGCTTTTTTATATTTCATTGACTTTTAGTAGCTGAATGAATATTTAAAACTTTACTTGTTAGATTTGAAATTGTCGGTCTCCTTTTAACTTTGTCTAATAAAATAGATTTTTGGCTCATTGGTAAATTGAAGATTCATATTATTCGTACACGTAATTATAGAAGCTTATAATATGAGCGATGTTAAAATTATATAAAATACACCGATTGGGTTTGCTATGCGAGTGTTGCCGATAATGCTTATTGTAATGTTTTCAAAATTTAATACACTTTAAGCGATCTTTCGCAGATGACAGATAAACAACTAACTGATCTTGTGAGGTTCGTTTTTCCTTTTTTTGTATAGAACCATAATATTTATCCTTATACATAAATAATAAATATTAGAAAACATCACATACATAATCAGATTCCAAGATGAGTAGCTAAAACGCCCGTTTTATTAGGTACAACGAAGGTACTACAACATGCAGACCCGAGACAATATAGAAAAATCCATTTTCTACATTGACCCGACCGCGAATCGAACCCGGGAGCTCTGAAATGATAACAGACAAGCGAAAAAGGTATGCACAATTTGGTCTGTTCTCCCTATAACGTTTGATTAAAGTACATCTGTCGTACACCTTATGGTTATTGAAACAAGGCTATAAAGTTTCGTTTTCGTTACTCGTCGCAGATCTACCAAAGCCTTCGCTTTATAGTTCCTATTGGTAGATATGTTTTGCGCAAAAAAAAATCTGCAGGAACTTGATGTAATACTAATAAAATAATTTTTATCTGTATTAAGAAAGTCACATCACATACCGTCATCTGTTAGGCACATAATATGTTTTTATATTGACGACAGTTGCAAGTGTCGTAAGGCTTCTTCAAAAAGAACCAGTATCAAATTTATTTGCAATATGTAGCGAGATGGTCGTATAATTGACGTTATTATAGTAATGGAAATAACCGTACTTTTCTTGTTACCTTATTTATATGGACGTTAAGATAATATTCATGTTTGGATACGTGAAAAACATTTGCATTTCTACTTTTATACCGTTTCCACGTTCTTTATTCGCATCTATATATTAATATTACATCTAAAGGGGAAAGATTTGATTTTTTTTGTTGTTTGTATTAGCCTTAAACGAATTAAAAAAAGTCACCTACGGGAAGTACATTATATCGGGTCTAAAATTTGCACAAATGAAGTCGTTGAAAAAACAGCTATATTTTCTATAATTATTTTTTACCATCATCATTATGAATGTCATTACCTTATATATTATCCACCGGGCACAGGCTTTCCCTATTTATTCAATCGAGCCAGATAATTTTTTTGGTCACCCATCCTATGACCGGCCTTTGCAAAAGTTGCTTAACTTTCACATTGCAGATCGAACGAGCTAACCACTGCGCCATCGAGCTTCTCATATCCAGGTCAACATACCATTCACATTGCGTTTGCGAATTATTCCAGTAATACAGAAAGTAAACAAAGCCTAGTATTTTCGGAATAATACTTAATTTATATGCATTTTACAATAACAATTCTCTTTAACTAATTAAGTTTTCGGCTGCTTTTTCATATTCCGAATACAAGCTGTCGAAAGTATCCAAATAATATTTGATAAGCACATATAAAATATAAAAAAATCAACATTATCGTTATAACTTATTAAGCTGTTACGACCTTTATTTAACCTGCCGCGAGTGACGCTGCATTTGAATAGAGGCATGGGGTTAATATAAACATTCCCATGCTATATATATGAAACATATCCACAATCTCTTGATACTCCTTGCTTAACAAAAGCACGTCAGGCCGTTTGCTGCGCTTGCAGTTGTTAATAGCCTCCAATCCACCTTGAGCCAGCGTGGAGGGTTATGGTGCACCCTCCTTAACCAATCCATAAGGAAAGCTGGGGCGGGTGACTCAAATATAACTGCTGCTCTACGAGCCCTAGTGCTCGTAAATACAGAATTACTCTGAAAAAATTACTGACTTTGTTTTGAGGCAAACTTTTATATTCTTCAAATTAGGTGCAAACAACAAAACCTAGCGGATGTTCTTCATCATCCAAACTGTAATTTTAGTAATGTAAACAATTAACACAGAGCTTCTGCCTTTGACTGGCGATATTCATATGTTTTTATTAAATATTTATTTTAAGCAAACGTTACCGACGTTATTTAAAATAGCTTTATTTCTTTTCACGACTCCCCAAGATTTTAAAGGATTAGCATAATTTGTTGCTTAATAATATAATAATAGATGCTATTAAAATAGTCAACGGCATTTCAAATTTTTGTTGCCTTTAAAGATGAAAATTTATCATTAAACAACTTGAATTCTTAAACCGAACGCCTACGTCCGTGTTATATAAATAAACCATTATTTACGTGAGAATGTATAAAATGTTTCAATACACTTCTTACAAAAGAAGGTTTATTCCCTGCAGACATTTTCTGAATTGAAATTTAGTACACGTATGTAGGTTACTCACTCACTCATCACGAAATCTTAGAAACTACAAGTGCTAGGTGTTTCAAATTTTATACAGAAGTGTTTTTTAGATCGTAGGTACGTATATTTTATAAGATATACAGCCAGTCGCACAAAGGTCTATAATAATTTTCATTAGTGCAAAGTGACATTACTCATGCAAATTTGAGATTCATTAGAGCTTAAAGGCGTCATTAAACCTTAATGAACGTTTGTGCAACTGACTGACAAAAATATCAATTATTTTTTTCTATATAAAAGAGACATAACTGCTAAATACAAAAAAAAAACTTTTTTAATTTTCAAACACAAATGTCCAGCTGGTTATCGAGTCCGGTGGCTGTATCAAGTTTTTGTTAATCTCAGGTGTCCTGTTACAGTTCCCGAGTCGAATTTCCGTCTGATACAAAATAAGACGGACGACGATACGGTGAATGTCATATGTGCGGCGGACGGCGCGTTTCCTGCACCCAACCTCACTCTAGCCACGCCTGACAGGTGAGATATCATTATGTCATCCACTCGTACAAAGAATGATAAAAATATTGATTGAAAAAGTAAATTCGATGATAGCTCAGATGGCGTAATGACAAAATACTTCTTTACTGCTGTTAGGCCTATGGATAAAATATGATATGAGTCGGCCACGAAGTTACTTATATATTTTCCTATAAAAACAGAATAATTACGGGAAGAAATGGAAAACATTGTTACTTTCATGTAAAATTCATTTAAGAGGTAGCTTCGTAAGTTTTTCTTTCAATAAAATATTAAAAATTCAAGTTTTGACTGTGATGTTTTGTCAAATATAATGTAGTTTTTAATGAAAACATATTTATACGTTATTTCTTGCTACAAAAATTATTGAAAGATACTATTTTTTTAAGCTGAAAAGCGAACGCTGACGCTATTGTTGAATTTTGTTTTCGTTAATGTTTCTCTTTAAAACAAATCCATATTATAGATTTTAATTATCAACTGTAATGTTATTATTGTTAATTATTATATGTTGTTATTTTTTATCTATAATTGGAAACTTGTAATATATATTCTTTGTATAATAGACAATAATCGTAATATTACTTAAGTTTTTCGTCAAAAATAATAATGTAGGTATGAAAATGTTAATATATCAGTTCAAAGTGTTTTTAGCAAAAGGCAATTTAAACTTATAATTTGATTTTGTCATTTGGTTTGCTTTCAATATATTTCTCGAAGACGTGAAAGCGTTTTCGTTTGATCTGACTTTGTGGATGCATAACGCTTGGTAATAAATATCAGCGTAGCGTACGAAGTCAGAAATGCAAAGGGACTTCACATGCATTTAAATTATTGGTAATATTTTCTAAATATAGATGGTAGGTGCAGAAATTCTGTTTCAAAAGAGATCGTTTAAAGAAATTCAAAATAAATATATCTTAGGAAACACACATACGTTCATTTCTCAGATCCTAAAATAAGTACATAAAGTCTTCTTATTATGGAGTATCCGAAACGAAAGCACCACAACACCCAGACACTATAGAAAAGTTCAGTGTCTTGATTAGACCGAGAATGAAATTATGTGATAGCGGCAATTTGAAACCGGCATGCAAATCAATTAAATACGTTATAATTTCCTCAATTTTAATTAAAACAATTTGTACATAACTTTCAGTTAGTGATTTTAGTGTGAACGCCCTATTATTTTCGTAAGTAGATATAATTTGAAATAAAGCCGACGCGAGTGACTTTTCGTCTAATTTTGGAAACCTGATAACACATATTACAGACTTCGCTTTAAGATAAAATATCGATAATATTCGTTTACACATCGCTCTTTGTGTCTCCAACTTACACATACCTACTAAATTTCAGCTCCAACAATTTCAGAGTAAATTAACTATGACTGATGGATGAACAGATATATTGGTAATTGAGTGATCTTATAAGGGTTTAGGCAGGGTATGGTTTGGTTATGGTTTAGGTAGAGCAATAGATTTTTTTATTTGTGTGCTTTCCTTAATTTTTTTCTGTATTTGTATTCGTGTTAACAATCAAATTTATTGTGTTTTAGTTGGATCATGCGATCCAATAGTTTTCGAATACGTCGAGATTCTAAACATACTCATTAATCGTTGAACAATTCCTATCAAATTCTCTAAGTATCAAACCTTATTGGGGCAGAAAAACCCTTCGATACCTATCCAATATTCCGCAAAGCTCCGCTCTTTGCCAAATACCGTCGCTTTCGTTTCTAATTTCCACTGACCCCATTAACAAGGACGACCACTAAATTTAGCTCTCTCCAAACCTTTTTCACGCACTCGCTAACTCGAGATATATTTTTATCTTGTCCAAGGAAAGAAATTAATTTTACGGCTTTTTTTATTATTGTTGTAAAAATACTGTTTTTCTGTTAAGATCCACTAAGCGTTACAATACTTTTAATTTCTTTACGTCCTATCGGTTTAGTTTTATAATAATCCAACCCAATATATTATTGGGTTGTTGATGATTTATTTTTCATTGAAGACCGTCAAATTATATTTTACTAGCTGTTGCCCACGACTTTGTCCGCGTAAATTTATAGTTAAATGCAACAGCGTATGTACTCGTTTACAGCTTCGAGTAAGTGAAAGAATTTTCGTGATCTGCCCTGCAATCGCTGGGATTGCCGTAAAAATCTAAACCCGAATTCGAATTAGTCCCAAATTCAATAGAATTTCTATATTTAATGATGTGACACATGAGTTGAATCAGAATCGGTTCTGCATATTTACAGAAACGCAGGGCTGATAAGTATTTCCGAAGATCACCCGCTACAAACAAACAAAGTTGCAAGCTCTACCTCTTTATAACATTATAGATTATTTATTTATTTAAGTTATACAGATTACTCCGAGAGTAAAGAGTATCGCAAGATTTAAATATTTCGACCAATAAGTTTTCGTATCATTTGTCTAATTATAATGTAACATATTATATTTAATTTTTTTAATCATACGTTTCGATTTTGAAATTGATTTGATTTTCTTCAACAAAATCCTGATTTTACCATGCATTCAAAAGAAACTGACGGATTACCGTGATATTCCTTCTCTTTTAACTGCATTACAATTCCATTTAGAGACAGCCATTCTATGCTTTACACACGTCTCTCGTTTTCTTGAGGTGAACGTATATATGCCATCACGCAAGCTTTGGCCGCACGACATGCACCGGATTATATTAAAAATTGATATGTCGTCATCAGAATATTTCCTACGTCAAAACTGACAGTCGCATTTTATTACATAAAGCATAAATGAAAAATGAATAATTCGACGTCGTGCACGAGGCAGTGGATGAGGACCTTTAAAATTCATATACGCCTGCGGCTTCATGTAGTTTTGACATCATCATCCGATTATGCGATCTATATAAACTTACGCTTAGAACTTTCTGTTCATATATTGTTGTGAATTTACTATGACTGCGAGATATTATTATGATTTATTGACTCACTGTGCTTAATTACCTTATAATTTTATTGAGTGTCTCCCAAGTATTACTCAAACCACTTTAATTTTAACTCACAGAAAAATGATGCTGATTAAAGTCAAAAATAATTGCCATTATACTTTGTTATTTTAAAAAGAAGAAGTTTAGTTCCGTAACATTTTGCAAAGTTATAATTGGTCTTTAAAACTTTTTCACGATTTATTGCTTAGTTTAATATAATAAGAAATGTCTGTTCAGGGTAAGAGTGCGATTAGATTTCTTTTTCACTTAAAAACCAAACCGTTTAGTGCCTTCAAATAATAATCGTGGAATATTGTTTGAGAATTTATAATATCCAACTGCAAATTGAAACAAGTATGTTCACATAGATTATTTATTTTACTTAAAAGTCTGCAAATTGAAACAAAAGTATGTTCACATAGATTATTTATTTTACTTAAAAGTCTGTTACACCACTAAGCAAATAAAAATAATCAACTGTAATTTAAAAAGTTTCGCTATAACAAAGAGTTCATTTAGCGAGATACATTTGATCGATAAGATGGGGCTAATGTAATCACTAGACTCCATTATTGGAGGTGCAATTTGGTAGCTGTATACATTTAGAGATTAATAAACTAACTGTCCTGTCTGTCCTTATTTAAAACTAATTATTTATATCGACATCATAAATATTTTTACCCATCTCTAAAAACGTCTAGCTATCAAATTGCACTTCCAATAACGGTATATAGAATCAAATACTAAATATGTGATACCAATCTAAGTGAGGTGGATCGAATAAATATAATTGCGGTCGTTGAAAATATTTTTTCTTTTATTACAACAGGCGATTGGAAGGCGTCTCGCACAGCCACAAGTTGGTCAACGGCAGATACTCAGCTGTTGCTATGATCACTCTACGAGATGCTGATCTACCCTCACCCGCTGAGTTCATCTGTACCTTAAGAATACCACAAGCTAACTACGTGGTTAGAAAAGAGGCTATTTATTACCCAGGTAACCATCGTTTCTAACCGAACCTCGATTTTTCTAATGTAACATGATATGCATGAATTCCCGTATAATGCGTATAACCCTTTCTCTTAAATCGCCGTATATAGTGATGAAAACTGCATTAAAATTCGTTGTATACTTTAAAAGATCTTCGCGCATAAACAGTGGGAGAAAAGTGACTTTATATAATCTATAGAATGTATAAATACAGAAAAAACAATGTTATTGGTACACACAGTTTTTCCTGTGGTATAGTATCGTTGATCCATAATAATATTATACATGCGAAATTAAATATGTTATGTTTCACGCCTGAACTAATGAAATTTGGCACACAGATAAATTGGATATTGAGAAAAACATAAGATAGATTTCATCGCGAATAAACTGACGCAAACAACAAAAACAAATTACCTTTTTTTTTTAATTATGTTATATTGGTAATTTGGGTTAAATAGAGAGAAAAAAGTAACTATTATTCACAGTAACGAATATAATATTAAATTTTGTCCACTGTCTACAATTTTTTCCTGTACAGAACCGCACTTCTACTGCAAAATATCAAATTTTGCAATCAATTTTGAACTAACCATGCTGTCGAATGCAGCTAACATATTTTATTAATGACTTAATTTTGGACACAGCTCTCGTTACTAAAATTAACTATGCACAATAAATTACTCAAAAATAACTAAAGATTGAGTCAAAAGTAGAAATAGAATAGAAATTGCAATATATAACCTTCGCTAACATTCTATTAATAGATCCTTTAATTAAAGGAATCGGTAGAATAAAGGGCACGAAAGACCAAAAGAGACCGAATATCTGCGCGTTATCTGAAGGAGTGGGTTTATTACAATAGATTGCTTTTTAGGGTACTTTATTAATATATGATTCTCATTTATATTTAAAAAATAATAGGTATTCAATAATTAAGGCGGCTTTCAACATGTCTAATATAAAATATACACATTCAGAATGATTTATCTACATATATCGTGTTTAGAGTATTCAGAATTTCAATGTCAAAAGTCTAGGCTGTTACAAGCGCTTTCCATCGGTTCCCAAACCACCAAGAAATTTGAGCAAACTCAAAAGCAGCCTTTTTTCTCCCTGTTTTACGTTATGCAGATTAAGTTCATTTAGAAAATAACATCAATGAATTATTCCAATACCCAACTCCCTATTACAATATTAAAAATAATTTTGTTAGTCAATATTTTAATAGACTGTGGCATACATTTTCGTTGATGAATTTTTATCCAATAGGAATAATAAAAAAAATGGATAAAACTTAGTAATCTAGAGCATACTTATCATTACTGGCAGCACCTGTTTACAAGCATGACACATGAGCCAGCCATCGCTGGCAGGTATTAAAAAGCACCCGATAATCCGCCCTTTATATCGTTATATTTGATAAATACCAAAACACTATTAGACGAAATCATTCTTAATTTAATAATTTTCTTAGTAAAACGTTTCAAAAAACATTTTGAAGCCTTGTTTATTATTTCTCTTTCCAAAAAAAATACGTTATCCAGTCAGCTTTATCCTTTCTTAGAAGAAAAACCTTCAGTGACTCGTGAATGGGACCTCCAGTTTTTCTTAAGCAGACAAAGAAATCATAGAGCCCGCGGAAAATATAAAATGCTACGCAAACAGAAGCTGTTTATTTATTTAAAGCAAGCAATTTAACTGTTTTATAAGTCGACGAACGTCATTAATGCCGGGAGGCAAGAATAAGGAAAATATTTTTAACGTGGCGTTCTCGCCGTGAAAATAACAATTCAGGGAATAATTTGCGAGAGGGCCATTTAAGCTTTTTATCAGGGAAAGTTTGTGTACGCAGCTATCTAAATTGTAGGAATGAGAGATGAAACATTTCCTGCACCAGTCGTCGTGAATAATTTTATGGTTCGTTAAGTTCATTGTGGGTAGAGAGAGAAAAAAATCTCGCGTAATGGAATATCGGTGAGGGATAAAGACAAACATTTTTTTAGGACCCCCGGATACTTAATGAAAAGTCAACATGTCTAGCGAGTAGTTTATCCAAGATGCAAGCCGGAAGCCTTTTATTCTGCCGATTGGACATTAAAAGATCGTTTATTATGATTGATGGCGTTTTTGTGTGATGTAATTGCTGTGGTTTTATTTAATGAATTTTACAGAACGGCTCTTTTGGATTCTTAAATTCTCAATTAAATTACATTAAATTGGGTTATTATCCAATACAAAATTCTTTATAAGGAAAACAGTGCTTATGATAACACGAAACTTATAAAAATAACCTTAGAGAAAGACGCAGATCGGCTTAACATTTAATTGGATATAAAAGTTAACTTAAAATATGAAAGTGATCTGTAGATTATCAATTAATTATTGTTTATCAGGACCGATCAGCACTACCCCAGAAATGCCTACAGCAGCGGACATGCAGTTAGCTGCTGCGGTAGGGAGATCAAAAGGTAACGTAATTAACTTACTTGAAAATAAAAAAACTCCAAATTATATTTTTTATTACATTTACGATCTCTTTGGTAAAGTGATTCCATCTCTAAGATTTGGGGTCGAACTTCAATCTCGTGTTATTTTTGTTGTGTAGTTTTAGTTAAACATGCCTTATGATCAGATATTTTTTTTTCTCAAATATTTTTGTAACATGAGTTTCTTAGTTGACTAAATTCTGTTAAAATTATATGAATAAAGCTTTTCATGAGCATATTAGGTAACATCTGAATGATATATTATCATTTTGTACCATATTATTATTGTTATAACGAATCACGATAATCTTTTCGTTCTAATAAAAGAACATGTCAATCTTGATAACGATACAGGGAACGCTATGTTCGCAAAGACCAGTCCTAATCCAACAAGAGCAAATCCCGGAAAATTGGATGAAATTAATGAGGACATCTTATCTTCGCTTGACTATTGCAATACTTACCTTAATCGTAGCCCTAAGAGACCTGCGGAGACGATTCCATTTGTAACAATGCTTTGTTGTGGACCCTTTTAGGGAAAGGCTATGTGCAACATAGACTTTTATCTTTATTAATATATAGTTATGCGTAACTATTTTATTTTTCTTTATGTAAGTTAACAAAGCTCAATATAAATAGCACTAAGACGAATTATTAGTCTGATCATTTATTGTTATTTAAATGGAAGAAAAATAATCAGAATTTATTTTAATACTAGTAGTTACGTGAATATCCATATTAATATAATAGAAAATCGCGGCAACTAAAGGTCTCATTTTATCCTTATGCTTAAGAAAAGACACTTTAGGAATATAATAGATGTTTATTGGCAAGCAGGCGGTCGTTTTTTAGTTAGTTACTTATAGTCGATCGAATAATTTATCGATGTTCCAAACGTTCTACCAAATCACACGCTTTTATTAGAACTTGACCGTTTCATCCGCTAGTAGTGATTAATTTATTTTCACCCTTAAAAATCCTGTAGTAATTATTATATAATAATAATTATTTATTATTATATAATAATTACTATTAATTTTCATTTCATCTGTAATAATGCTTTTAAAAATCGGATTGAATGTGAAAGAATTCATAAAATTATTCCTCTCTGTCCCTTGACCCATATCACCTTGAAAAATGTAAATGTGGCCACTATCGTGTGAAACCATTTTAATATCTCTTTCTTTGGCAGTTACTCTAATAGAGTACTCAGTTTGTATTCAGATCTAAATCCTACTCGATACATGTATAGATAATATTACCATATTATTGTTGTGTGTTATAATTCTCTGCGACCAGTTCGTACACTTCTAGAGAGACCGATAAGTAAATAAATATGGTTTATATTATAATTATTGTTAAAGGTATAAGTAACACTTGGTGTTCTAAATTCATTAAATCTTATAAGAGTCAGTGTAAGCTGACACCGAGTGTCTCACCGAAGCGATCCCACTCTCCCAATTAGAGCAACCATTAAAAGTTGGAAAACATTGGATTTCAGATTGAATTTCCTCGTTTGTAATTACAACGAACAAGTCGGCTTCTTCTAAAGTATTATTAAATTGCAAATTATGTCTATGAAGTTAATGTTTATTCAGAATTCATTACCATTATATAATTGAAACTTGTAATTAATAGTGTAATCGAAAAAGTAATTCGAGCATCGAAACGGTGCTATTATAATTTCACTGACGTTAAATTATTTACCATTTTATTGAAAGCTTTTAATGTTTGGCAGACTAAAATATGATAGATTTCTTTTTTTTCCAGGGGCAACTTTTTATAAAGCCGTCGCGATGTTGTTGCTGCCAGTGTTAGCTTTTGTTGTAATATTATAAATGGAAATCGAAGGTAAGATTGTAAAAAAGCAAATCAACTTAATTAATATAAGTATTTTATTGACAAGTTTATTATCACGAATATTTCGGTCAAGTAAAAAAATAACTTTTTGGATATAATTATAAAACTGTTGGTTTCAAAATTGATAAAAAGACACAAACAACACACGAGTTTTTAAATGTTCCATAAAAGATAAAAATAAAATATTATCCAAATAGATTTGATTTTTTATTACATATTATCAAGACGTTCAGAAAATATTGTATCTTGAATATGCTGATATTATGGTAGTGTCGTTCAGAGTTTTGGTGGGTTATCTTTGAAAGGAGATAGTTTTTGCTAATGGTTTCCTTAGGTCTTATTATTGAGATATCACTTTATGCAAGTTGAAGAAATACTAGACAATTAAATTCACTCAAAATATTTAAAATATTAGAATCTAAAATGGATTTGTATTTATGTGACAAAAAACTTATTCTAGAACCCAGTTTAACCCTTTTAACTAAATGTTTTATATCTCATAATGTTAAGTGCAATTAAAATTAAAATTTGTTTATAACATAGTGACTATTTTTAACGTTTCATTTTCTATTACAGGTACAATTATTGCAATTATGAACTAAAGCTTACATGTAAAGAGTTAAATAAATGTGCTAGTCAGGCCCAAAGTGAAAAGTGAACGTTAAACGGACTCCCACAAGGAACTGCTCTAAGTCCACATTTTCTAATGTTGTCATGCAATTAAATTTAGCTTCAATATAATATTCACCACCGCGTGTTAAAAATTAATTATTACTAAATATGTGAATTTAAGCTGTAGCTAAATAATTGTACAGACATAATAATAATTTCATATGGAAATATTTTTCGTAACTTTAGAATGTGTTAAGTAAATAATGTATATATAAATGCATTTTTAAAAGATGTAAATAAAGAGAAGAAACGTAGGTGGTAATGTTTTCTGAATGTTATATTTTATCTATTATAATAAAGTTTCCGTTTGAAAATTTATTAATTTCAATTTGTTATAATACCGTTTTCTTAATTGGTTATTCTTATTTATAATATTATTTAAAAATATGAACTTTGATTGTAATTTTTCAAACATTAAAAAGCAACTATAGCACATAAATAATAATCTGAAATAATTTTAACTTTATAAATATTCATAATTCAGCAAAAAACTATTGTAGTACAATAGCAACCACAAATTAAAAACGGCTTAATAACAATGCAACGAACGCATCCACCATCAAATAACTTATATGATCACTTTTACTCTAAAGTGTTAGCTAGAAAAAAATAACAAACGAATATTGAAAGCCAATGTAAAATTTGTCTCTGATTTGGAGATAATTATGTATGCAAATTGATGAACAAATTATTTCTAAACTTGGATCTTAACTGATTCGTGGCAGTCAAGTTTGTTTAGGTCTATCGGATATCTTATAAATGTTTCGATTACACTTATAAACGATCTGATACAATAAATAATTGTTCTAGGAATCGATAAAAAAGTTTGTGATTTTAAAACATGCTTGTTTGTTTTATCAGTTACATAAATTGTTTTGGTATATAAAGGCATCATAATATCCGATTATTACCCGTTTAATAAAACGTTGATCGGATAGTCAACAATTGTTACTGAAATGATACTTGTTTCGTAGTTATCACTAAATAATTGTTAGTTTTCATTAGTTATAGTATTTTCTCCAAATTCACTAGCAAATACTAGCAAAATTCAATATTATTTATTCAGTGTAGGTTATTATTTATATTATTTATTCAGCAATCCGCAGATCTACCACAGAGACCTTACACTTATTAGAACCGGCAACAAACCTAACAATGGCTGGATTTTTCTTCCAGTTATATTTCATTCAGAGAAGTACAATTGAAGAATGACTTAATAAGTAGGTATATGAATGAATTCGATATAATATTTAAAAAGTGCAGATTTTTTTTGCTATTCGATTAATAATTAATCAAGCTATGTGGAATAATTATCTAATCAATGTTTAATTTAATAAGCAATCGACTGTTTCTACCTTTACTAAGAGTTACCCCATAACAAATTAGTTAATTGTAATGAATTTTGTTATTAAGCTTAATATATTATTTACTGAAATCATACCAAATTAATTTATTAATAACATAAATTCTTATTTGGTTATTATAATAATCACAACACATTTCACCTCATTATATTATAATTAAATAAAATCATCATGTCTTTGGTAATGTATGTTGTTTAATTTTTGCCAACTGAAACTAACTTACTTTATATAGTTAGTCCTAATTATAAAAAAAAAATATACGTACATGTATGTACAAATTTTAAAAATTCTTTTTTTTTTGCATTAAAGCGAAACGATGTTTCCAAACAGGGTATTAAATTTCGTTAAAATTGTTTTAAATCACAATACTAATTATAAATTTTTGACAATATTGTAAAATAATTTTAGCCCTTATTCGAAGCTCTTATGTGTATTAATGTTACTTATATAAAAAATAATATTAAAAAGAAAAGGCGTAAACGAATAAGGGCTTGTGTATATATTGTAAGAAATTTGTATGACCGTAATAAATAAAAAAATTAAGTGATTGTTTAAGTAAAAATATATTACATTTGCTGTGCATATTGCCGTTTATGGATAAGATCCAGTCAAGACTTTTATTGTGAGATTTCTTAATATTAATTAAAAGGATCGTTGTGTATTTTAAGATTGTTTTATTGCCTATCCCTCTCCTATAAAACCTAAGGATTTGGATTGATGTGTAAACTCAGGTAAAATGAGAATAAAGATTTATTAAAAATGAGAATGTGATTATTTATAGCTTAAAGCTTGAGACATTTTTTTTTGATAATACGTCTTTTGTAGCCTTTTTATAAGACTTGTTATTTTCGAGGTGAATTATTAAATTAGTAATTATATAGATAAAATGATCGGATAATCCGATCCATATTTGCTCAAGTTAATTTCTGGCTTCGAAGTTATGAAATACTTCTTAAAAGAAATCCAAAATGTATATTTACTTTTAAAAGAAATCCGGTATTCCAGAATGTATATTTAAGTTTATTTTTAGCTCCCCATACAATTTATGAGTGTGCAAAGTATACGAGGACGTGTAGCGTATGTTAAATTAAAAAAAAATTATAAAAAGGAATCTAATACTTGAGGTGTTGACTGTTATTTGATACACATGCCTACTACATGCATTAAAAATCGATACGATTGGACAATTACCAATTTCAAAATCCATCGTAATCTCTTTCAAAGGTGTAGTCATTGTGATATCGATTTATGGTCTATGTATTGTTTAAAGTTGCAATCGCTTTCGGAACGAATGATGATTTGATATGCGATCGCTGTTTATGGGTTCGAATCCCATCTTGAGTAGCTGAGATTGGTGAAGTATGTAAGCATTTTTCATTAAGGCAATATAGCATTGTCAATGCTATATTGGTCAAATAAAAATAATAATAAAATTATATCTATTACATCAATCTGTATTTCTTTTAAGGTAGGCAGAGCGAACTAAAGTAATATACTCAAAAATATATTCAAGTAATAAATATTCTATTCTATCCATGTTTAAATTACGATATTTTCACCAAGTTTTGTTAGAAACATTATGCCTGCAGCGAAGCATTATACTTTAGTAAATATATAGTTACAAACCATTTTCTACTTTATCTGTATTACTATAAACTGTGTAAACAATAGTGGACTCCACGAGGTTAATGAGGCGTCATCCTGCGAGCACCACTGATTAATGTCAGGATCGTATATAGGTTTTGGTGTCTCAAGGCTTTTCCTTAATGAAGCTCTTAAGGTAATTTCATCAATTAATTGAAATTAGTTCATATTAAAATATTGAAGTAATTGTTTTGAAATGAATTTGTGCTACCTACCACTGTACCCGAACGACGAAGATGCCAAGCTGACAGTTTTCTAGTTTTAGGAACTAGCAACCATCACTGGCCGAGGGTACATCGTACCGCAGGGTGTGTAGTAGGTATCATAATTATCAGTCTATCAATGTCTCGAATGCTGAAGCACAAGTCTATGGATGGAATCAAATAAGAATCGAACCACTAGGGAGAACGCATAACCCAGCTTGCAGGCGGTGTGAATCGTTGCGTATAAACGACTGCAGATCCAGCCTGAACCAAAAGCTTAGCGTGCCTTCCCGAATTACGTAGGAACATGAGATATTTTTTTTACCATCCATCTTATTTACCTGCCTTTACGAAATGTGGTTAACATCTGTACGGCAAACCGAACGCTTTACGCGATTCCTAAGTTTAGCGAAAACGGGCTTTATTTCAGTGAATTACGCACAAATATGAACAAAATTTTTTTTGAATGAAGCTATAAGCTCATACGCGTTCATTTTGCGGGTTAAAAGATAAAAAGATATCAGTTACATTTACGACAAGTTTTTTTTTTATAAATTAATATGCACAGTTTATAACTACTTATTATAATGGAAGTTCAAAAGTAAATTCAATGAATTATTATTACTTTGTATAAATTATTACCTTGTATAAATTTAATTAAATAAATATTATATTTTATTTGCAAACACATTCTATTTAAAGTCGTCTTAAAATATATTGATTGAGATTTACTGCCAACTGAACTGCTTGAAAAGCGAATGATGACTTCCTGCTGTGAACAACAAATATGGAGCTTAAATCGATTTAATCGGTTTTGTTACAAAGATTTCGAACTTAATCTGATTAAGTTCGATCTTTATTAACAAGTGGAAATCATATAGTGGAATATTTTATTCCTACCATTTAGTCATTGTAATAAAATTATAGGTATACAATAACGGTATATCAACTAATCAGTATGTTAAATGAAGGTTATAGGTACTATAAGTTATTTCTTACATTAACTGTAAGTAATCATAATTTAATTTTATGAGAATAACATAATACAACTTTGATTGATATATAAAACGATGGTTATATTAACAAGAAATAAGACAAGTGATCGTTACGAGTATATAAATTAAGTGTTATATTAATTATTTTTAAGTGTGTTGAATATTATAACATTTGATATAATACAAACTTCATATTATTTAAAACAAGTGTTATTTTAAACGAAATTATGATAATAGTCGTTATATATTCTTATTATAAATAAATAACCATATTGATATGAAATTATATAAAAAGTTGCTATAGCAAATGAAGCGCACCCGACTAACTAATGCAGTAAGCCGCTAAAGAAAATGTAATTTCACCTAAAATACATTTAAAAAATGTGAAAACACGCTATCATCTTTAAAAGTGTAAAAGTATTATTATGCCAATGTAAAAACATTAAACGCTTCAGCGCTGATGATTCCGATACTTATATTCATTAAAATGACCCAAAACCATTTCAGGATCCGTTAAAATCCGAAACTGTTTTACTGTATGGTGCAAGTACAAGAATTTAGCGTTTTATCAGTTAATAAAACAGAAAAATAGTTATTTAAATAAGCATATTTACAAATAATTAGTTCAATTAGAAGTTATTACTTTAACCGAAAATCTTTTGACATTCAGAAAGACCACGGGTATGTTCCGATATACACTGCGACTACTGAACAGTAGGTATGACGTCAATTTAGTATACTGGAAGCCCGTTCCTTTATAGCTAGTTATACTGGTGACTTTTTAAAACGGAACGCAGTCCAGTATACTGTTAATCCTATTTTTTGGCGCCATTTTCAAATTTGTTATTGCAAGGTGAATATAAATATAAAGATTCCCTCTTTTCAAAAGAAAATTGGACTTAAAGCTCGAACACTCCGACATCACTATAAAACAAAAAAATTTCGAGTAAATATGATATTATAATTTTAAACAAAAGCTTTCATTTTATACCTTGTTCATAAAACCGAGCCTCGTTACTGTTAATACCTTGCTGTCTTTTGTGAAATTTGAACCCAAAGGGGGTTAATACTGCTCCCACTAAAGAATCCCATTTCAAACGTATTTTTGAACCCCATTGACCAGGAGTTTTGTCTCTTTTGAGCTCGGATAAAATGGCTTGTTGTCAGCAACATATTTCTATAAAAAAATCCATCAATTCAAGAACCTTTTTAACCGACTTAAAAAAGACGTTATCAATTCTATAATTCCTGATCTTGGATTCCAACGAAATTGCATACACACTTCTCGATGTATGTATGTTTGTTTGTTTATGGATATCTCGCAAACTGGACATCGGATTCCAATTATTCTTTTTTATTTATTTGCTTAGCTTTCTCCTTACGGAAAGCTATATTGTTGCCGACAGCCTTACCATGCTTTTGAAATATTATTACTGGCCTCTTTAAGTAGGTTTTTATACTTGTTTTTAATTTATATTTTTTTTATTTTTTGACTTTGTCAATGTATCTTGCTTTTTGTACGTTGATTAATAAATGTCTCTCTGTGCTAAAAGTTATATTATTTAATTATATACAGTCCTCTGTTTCTTGCTGTCGATTACATCGGTCCTATCGAAAGGTAAGTAAACCGGTAAGTATTCGATAATTTCTTTTTGTTCAAAATGCAGACTCGTTCTAAGGCTCGTGTTCATGTTGAAGCCTCAACTGCTCCACCTCCTTCTGAGATGCGAGTGGCTTCCAACTCACCGCCTCGCTCTACGTCCATTTCGACCAACGCTTCAGCCGCCGCTCGTCGGCTTGCTGCTGAAGCTGAGCATGCTCAGGCTGCCCTGCAGCTCAAATCTGAGCAGGCCGCTATCGAAATGGCTGCATTAAAACTGGCACAAGAGAGAGAGTTGATGGATTGCAAGATACGAGTACAAGAACTTACCCACAAGGCTCAGTTAGCCGAGATTGAAGTGGATAATCAATCAAATCGGTCTAGTTTATCGCGACATAATCATTCCCGTTGTAGAACTAACTCTTGGGTCCGTAGTTTGCAGGAACAGTTCTTTGACGTCAATGACGCTGCTCAGCCAGAAGTCAACAATGTTAGTAACACTGGAGTCATCTGCGTCGGGCGGTCAGCTGATTCAACGAATGCCTCGCGATACCCTCAAGAAAACATTCGTGAGGTTAAGCCCTGTTCCATGCAGTTACCACCGCACTTGAAAGGAACAGAAAAGCATCACGACTGTGCCGATACATCAGAAGCTGCCGACACTGATATGAAACGATTGGGTGACATATTATTAAATTTAGCAACAAAAAAACCGTCTCATTCGTCTCCACAAATAGAAATTTTACCATTTTTCGGAAAAGCATCACAATGGTTGAGCTTCAAAAGATCCTTCAATGATACAAAACAAAAGTATTCCAATTCTGAAAACTTAAATAGGTTAAGATTTCTGTTACGTGGAGAGGCGGCTAAATCTGTACATGCTCTTTTACAGACCACCACTAACCCGGAAGAAGTCCTGGTAGCTTTGGAGGAGCGCTTTGCGAGACCAGAGAGCATAGTTCTCGAAGAACTAGTCGCAATAAGGGCTCTTCCTAAGCTACAAACAGATTTAAAAGATCTAAATTCCTTTTCGTGTACCATTCAAAATTTGGTTTGTACAATAAAACATTTGAACCAGGTTGAATATCTTTATTCTCCAGAATTGTATAATGCTATACTTTCTAAATTAACACCGCTTTTGAGATCTACATGGACGCACTTTGCTGCTTCTAATAACTCAGTTCAAAACACAAAATTGGAACTTCTTTCTGAATTTCTTCGTCAGGAAGCAAGAAACCATTCACGTTTCGGGTTGATGCCACAATACACTTCAACATTCGCAGAACCTGGAAGAGGCATGGAAAGGAACTCCAAACGTGTCGAGAATTGTTTTATGAGTAAAAGTGTCGATCCATGTACACTTTGTCAAAATTTACATTCTTTGGCTGACTGCAATATTTTCAAAAATTATTCCATTTCCGATAGACAGGACTACATTTCGAAAAATAAACGATGTTATAGGTGTTTATCAGGTAAAAAACATAATTGGACAACTTGTAAAATCAAAATTAAATGTGGCATAAACGGTTGCAAATCATACCATCATCGTTTATTACATGACGTTGTCATAGCAAAGACAACTCCGTTATCTCTGCAAGAGACAACGACATTCTATAATGCCGTCCCCACACGTACTACCATAGACGAAAACATTCTTTCTCAATCAAAACCTCTGCTGGTAGAAGCAAGTAAGTCCGTTCCAGAAATTTCTTCGTCCAGCAGAAATTCCCAAGAGCAGTTGGACAAAAAGTCCTTACCCAAGTTAAAACAATATACTGAACAAAATACCGCTTATGCTAACCAAGATTTTAGTTCCGATTCTCGAGTTCATCCAAAGATATTATTAAAAATTTTACCGGTTATTATTAGTGGGCCCTTAGGAAGTGTTGAAGTTTTGGCACTGTTGGATGAAGGCTCAACTGCTACTTTGATTGACGCCGACCTTGCGAGGTCTTTGGGCATCAGTGGACCAAAGGGTCATATTTGTGTTCAAGGGGTAGGGGGAATGATGCGCGAGGACGTTATTGAATACGTAGACTTTCAAATACGAGGTAAGTATAGATCAGATTTATATACAATAAATAGGGCGAAAGCCATTCAAAATTTAAATCTATGCTATCAAGCGGTACGTCGTTCGGATATTCAGCGTTTTAGCCATTTAATTGATTTGGATGAAGTATTAGTTTATGAGGGCAAACCGACTATTCTCATCGGATCTGAGCACTGGTACCTCACAGTTTCCCGTGGTATTAGGGCAGGCACAAAGACACAACCCGTTGCGGTTAATACTTTATTGGGTTGGGTAATCTACGGTGTCTCGGGAACTAATACAAATCCAGTACATTTTTTATATAATTTAAACTTATCCGAAGATAAGGGTTCTCTTCAACAACTAGAAGAATTAATTAAGGAACAATTCAAATTGGATTCAATTGGAATCACCAAACATCCAAATTCAATTGGTCCTTTGCATAAGCGTGCTATAAAAATTTTGGAAAATACTAGTGTCAGGCTTAGTGATGGTAGATTTGAAACTGGTTTGCTTTGGAAGGATGAACTTCCCAATATCCCAGATAGTTATCAGAACGCCTTAAAACGTCTTAAAATGCTAGAGCGTAAAATAGCTAAAGATTGTGATTATGCAGCTGCCTACCGTCAAAACATAAACAGTATTATCAAAAAGGGTTACGCAGAAGAATGTGAGGTTGTTTATGAAAATTTAAATGCTACTAATATTAGATTTTGGTACCTCCCACATTTTAGTGTTGTACATCCTCAAAAGAAAAAACTAAGAGTCGTGCACGATGCTGCCGCCAAGATTGATGGGGTCAGTTTTAACTCTTTGTTGTTAGCTGGACCTGACCTTATGCAATCACTATTAGGCATTCTTTTTCGTTGGCGAGAGCATGGTGTTGCACTTATGGGTGATATAAGAGAAATGTTTCCCCAAATTAAAATTAGAAAAGAGGATAGAGATATGCAACGGTTTCTTTGGCGAGATAGCCCCGAACTTCCAATTAAAGAATATCGTATGTCGTCTATGATTTTTGGAGCTACTTCCAGTCCATGTACGGCTATATTTTTGCTGAACAAAAATGCTAGTGATAATGCTCACCTCTATCCTCAGGCGTCTCAACAGGTTTTAAAAAATACCTACATGGATGATTACGTTGCAAGTGTTGAAAGCGTGGACCAAGCGGCACAGCTGGCGCGTGACGTTGTAAATTTACATAAACTTGCACAATTTGAAATGAGAAGTTGGATATCAAATTGCCGTGAAGCGCTAAGGCTTGTGCCTCTTGATTTGCATGCTTCCTTACCTGAAGCTGTTCCTATAGGAACTAATTTGAATTCTATTGTTCCTACTTTGGGTCTTGTTTGGAATCCCAATGCCGATACCTTGAGTTTTCGTGAAAATTCTGTTTCTCAAGCACCTACAGTTTTTACAAAAAGAATACTGCTGTCACATGTGATGCGCTTATATGATCCTTTAGGCATTCTTTCTCCGATCACAATCCACGGTAGGATCCTCTTGCAAAAACTGTGGCGTGGTAATTTAGGATGGGATGAGCCAATCCCACAAAATGATTGCGAACAGTGGCACATTTGGTTTAAAGGCCTATCCGTAGTTCCAAATTTAAGAATCGGACGTTGGTATTCTTCAAATGAATTCCAAGGTAGCGAACGGGAACTTCACTTATTTGCTGATGCAAGTGAATCGGCTTATGCTTCCGTGGCATACTGGCGGTTCATAGATACTAACGGTCGTGTTTTATTGAGTTTAGTTGCTAGTAAGGCGCGTGTTACTCCAAACAAACCCGTTTCTATTCCTCGACTTGAGCTTCAGGCGGCTTTATTAGCTACACGTTTAGCTCGTACAATAGTTTCTCAGCACGATCTGAAGCCTCTTCGGCGGTTTTTCTGGACTGACTCTAAAAATGTTTTGGGTTGGTTACGCACTGAAGGTCGAACATTGCGAACCTTTGTTGCAAACCGCGTCGGTGAGATTTTGGAAGAAACGGAAGCCGCCGATTGGCGGTGGGTCCCGTCTGATTTGAATGCAGCTGATATTGCAACAAGAGTAGGTCAGGGTATCCCACCATGTTGGCTTAATGGCCCACCATTTCTTCTCTTACCGAAAGAGTCTTGGCCAGTTGAATCTGTTGCTACGCTTAATAAAATAGGTTTAAGTGAAATTAAGCGCGACTTTAAAACTCTTGCCATAGTCGAATCTTCAGTAAATTTTTCTATTCCTTTAGCAGCCGATGCATCGCGTTTTTCAAGTTGGTTGAAATTAATACGTGCTACTGCTCGTGCTCGTCAATATATCAATATTCTAAATTCCAAAATTACTTCTAATCGTTTGGCTGCATCTCGTCGCTCTTCTCGCCTCCATCATCGCTCATCAGAAGCCATATCGTCTTCACTTCATCCATCGCTAACTGCGGAAGATTTACAGACGGCAGAAGAGAACGTTATAAGACGAAGCCAGCAAGAGTCGTTTCCTGATGAGATCCAGGCACTTCAAAAAAACGCTCCCCTTCCACGCCGTAGCCGTTTATACAGATTATCATTGTATCTCGACGAGAAAGGTTGCATGCGTTTACATGGTAGAGTTGATATCTCCGATATATCATTTGACATGAAACGACCTTTGGTCCTTGATGGTCGCCACCGTACCACTCGACTCCTGATTGCCCACTATCACAAGAGAGCTGCTCACGCCAATCCGAATACAATAGTCAACGAGCTCCGTCAAAAATTTTGGATTGTGCATTTAAGATCAACTGTACGTCTCGTTGCACATGGATGTGCTATGTGTACGCTAAAGCGAGGAAAGCCTATGACACCAGTAATGGGTGACCTTCCTGAAGAACGTCTGGCCCATCACCGACGACCCTTCACATACGTGGGCTTGGATTACATGGGTCCTGTAACCATCACAGTTGGTCGACATCATGAAAAACGTTATGTAGCCTTGTTCACTTGTTTGACATCCCGAGCAGTGCATTTGGAAATTGTAGGCAGTCTTTCCAGCGATAGTGCCCTTATGAGTCTAAAACGTTTTATAAGCCGAAGAGGAACTCCAACAAAGATTTTCTCAGATAACGGAACAGCCTTTGTTGGAGCGAGTAATATTCTGAAATCTATGAGCGAGGCTGGAGCGAATATCGGTATAATCTGGAGTTTCATCCCGCCTGCAGCTCCACATATGGGAGGAGCTTGGGAACGATTAGTAAGATCTGTTAAAACGGCACTTAAAATGATACTAAACGAGCGTGCTCCAAAAGAAGAAGTTTTGCACACGGCTCTATTAGAGGCAGAGGCCATTATTAACAGTCGTCCTCTTACTTGGACCACGGAAGGAGAAGAGTCATTAACGCCCTTTCATTTTATAATAGGTTCATCATCACCTCATACCATAATCCCACCGCATTTAAATGATGGGGACCTCTTGGGACGCAGTGATTGGCGAAAGGCACAACGCTTAGCCGATATGTTTTGGGGTAGGTGGGTTAAAGAATATATGCCAACCCTGGTTCCCAGGAGAACCTCTGGTCACCGGCCGTCTGAGCTTGCCGTCGGAGACGTAGTTTTACTCGTCGATTCTTCCATGCCTAGGGGAACATGGCCTCGTGGTCGTGTTGCTCGTCTTTTTCCTGGGCGTGACGGTATAGTAAGAGTTGCCGAGGTGGACACGCTAGGCGGTAGGTTACGGCGACCACTCACCAAACTGGTGAGGTTGTCGGCATCTCTTCATTGAGTGTGGCTTCGCCACAGGAGGGGAGGATGTTGCCGACAGCCTTACCATGCTTTTGAAATATTATTACTGGCCTCTTTAAGTAGGTTTTTATACTTGTTTTTAATTTATATTTTTTTTATTTTTTGACTTTGTCAATGTATCTTGCTTTTTGTACGTTGATTAATAAATGTCTCTCTGTGCTAAAAGTTATATTATTTAATTATATACAGTCCTCTGTTTCTTGCTGTCGATTACAATATGTTTCATCAAAATTGGATAACTACTTTTGAAGATATAAACTATTAAAAACAAATTGCTACCAGAATTAAAAAATTAGGTTAGGTTAAAACTGGGACCCTATCAGAAAATATTTATTCAGTAAATATAGCTATGTTTAAATATATTATTTTCAATTAAATCGAAACACAAAAATACACTTTTTTTTTAAATCGGTGCAACCATACATGAAATCTTTTTTTTACAAATGCCGTTTTTTAAAACTAGCATAACATTAGGACTAGTCAAATCGACTTTCTTTAATAAGTGAACACAACCTCCATTTCTGGACGAATGACATTTTTTATTTTTGATAAACAAACCAACGTATTTTATAGTAATTTAAATAATTCTGTTGTTCTATGAATAAACTAATTTGTTATTAGATCTGATCAATTTCGCATTCACAATGCTATACTGGAAAATATTCTTAATGAAATAGTGCGGAGAGTAAGGTTTTACGAATAAGGGCCAAATTGAAAACACGAGCATAGCGAGGGTTTTCATTGGCACGAATTCGAAAAACCTTTTACGCTCAAGTTTTTATAACATTTTTCAATGCTTTTTGCGAGGAAATAAAATAAATATATAGGTTTATAACAATAACTTTATATTAAAGGTAAAAATTATTTGTTAAAATGAAACGTGATATTTGAACATGTTTTCGTGTCATACTCGAAAAACCTTTTACGCTCAAGTTTCTTACAACATTTTTCAATGCTTTTTGCGAGGAAATAAAACAAATATATAGGTTAATAAAACTAAGTATGTATTAAAGGTAAAAAATATTTGTTAAAATTAAACGTGATATTTGAACATGTTATCGTGTCATACTCGAAAAACCTTTTACGTTCGAGTTTCTTACAACATTTTTCAATGCTTTTTGCGAGGAAATAAAACAAATATATAGGTTAATAAAACTAAGTATGTATTAAAGGTAAAAAATATTTGTTAAAATTAAACGTGATATTTGAACATGTTTTCGTGTCATACTCGAAAAACCTTTTACGCTCGAGTTTCTTACAACATTTTTCAATGCTTTTTGCGAGGAAATAAAACAAATATATAGGTTAATAAAACTAAGTATGTATTAAAGGTAAAAATTATTTGTTAAAATTAAACGTGATATTTGAACATGTTTTTGTGTCATACATTTTTATTTGAAAATATTCGTTCTAGGCTCCTTGAAATACTTTTGCCTCTAAAGTTTGACATATTTTCATCAGTTTTTTATTTTTTTATTTCTTTGGTGATTGGCCAAAAAAATTAAAAAAATACTTTTAAGCACGTGTGCAGTTAAGGATTACAGTACATTTTTATTTAACACGTGTTTAAAGACTCACTTTCGGTGTTTATAATGGATTAAAAAAATAGCGCTTTATTAGCAACTGCATTAAAAAATATTTAAAAACTCACTTTGGCCCTGGTACTCTGAGATTCGATTCAAACCCACGACTGGACGGCCTGCCTGAACATTTACAAAAAAAAACATTTATTTGGGACAAAAAAAAAAGACAAAAAACCGAAGCAACACAATTACATGGGCAACTAAATCTTTGTCCCAAAACGGTTCCAGCTCAGCATAATATGCTAATCTTGTGATCAGCGCAGTCTAGTAACGAGAAACAAAAAAGTGCTTGTAAGAGTCGTCAGTCCCGTAATGTCCTGGATAGCCCAGTGGTTAGAGCAGTCGACTGGATTGCAAAAGGTCGTGGCTTCGAGTCCCATCTCAGAGTACCTCAGGGCAAAGTGGATTATTTTGAAGCATTTTTAATTAAGAATATCTTTCAATATATCGTTGGAAATACAAAAAAATATGAAATATAATGATAAGAACAAATTTTCCTCTTCATCGTAAGTTTAATAATATATGTAAAAATATTTCCTGTGGTTATTTGGGTGGATTGCCTGAACATTGATGAACAGTAGCGAAAAACTAACAAGTGCTTTGAAAATTTGTCGGTCCTGTTAGGTCCTGGGTAGCTCAGTGGGGCTCATAGGGCAGTCGCCCGTATCGCTTAAATATATTTAATTAAGAATATTAATTTGTCTAATTAATTATTTATAATTCCATCTTACAATATTACGAGTCTTTTCTGATTCTATGTAGAGTGATGATTCAATAAAAAGATAAGTTCAGGGTAACATCTCATAAAAATACATATTTAAAGAATCTACATTTTACATTGAATTTCTATTCTTAACAAATCAGTTGTCAAAACAGTTGTTTTAATTATAAAAATAAAATAAATAAGAAATGATTTACATTTAAAAATAGAAGTCATAAATCCAACTAGCCTATGGCCAAACTGAAATTAGAGTTCATTTTCGGATGCATTAGAACATTCTGTGCGAGTTCGGGACTCCTTACTGAATAATAAATACAGGCCTCACTCCCAAACGTATTACCAACTAAATTATTAAGCAACGCTAGCCAACGGTGTGGGGGAACGAATTGACTTCGTTGCTTATTTCAGTGGTCAGTACAGAGTCAAATGAAAGTTTCCCCAAATTGATTGACGTACCCGGTGATCGATGTATATCACAAGCATTAGATGCTTAACGTTTTCCGTGAACCTTCCTGAGGATGGTTCATCAAAAATGTATGTCGTTTTAAATAAATGAGGATATATCGAATATTGAAATGATAGGTCCTCGTAAAATCTTTTACAGCAATCAAATTATTTTAAGATATTGAGCCAAATTTGAAGGATAAAAAATGTGATATTAATAGTAGAATCTTAATATAGATTTTTTTGGTTTAACAAACTTAAGTGATTCTCAATATGATATTGTTTTTATGATATAAACTAGCCTTCCGCCAGCGGCTTCACCCGTTTATTTGGATATCGATTCATACGGATACAATTACATTAACAAATTCAATAGTAAACAATGATGACAATGGCAACGTTTTAATTCCCTATACATATTTTCACTCCCATTTTCATCCATCTAATTGCTGGTTTTCAGGATAAAATATAGCCTATGTTTACCGCATATGATGTAGCTTCCCGCAGGTAAAAGAATTTTTAAATCAGTCTAATAGTTTTGGAGCCGAATCGTTACAAACAAAACAAACAATCAGACTTTTCCACTTTATAATATTAGTATGGATATAGATAATATATCATGAAAATTGAATGTCCGTAATGGATTTCTATGCTTCTGTTTAAACAATTCAACGTTGCAATTTATATAAACGATATTGCAAAATTTTAATCAAGTCGCTTAATATTCATTTTAGATGCAAAGTCGTTGACACATTAATAGATCGCTCTGGCTGTTTCAATTCTATCAACAATTTGAAATTTCAAACAGGTAATTATATATGCATCAGATAATAATACAGATAATTCTGTACTGCTCGCTAATAATTTTTGAACGTGCTTTTATTAGAGTAGATTACAATACTGCAATAGATTAAAGTTACTGAAATCTATGCAAAAACACAGTATACCTACTCTTTTTTGTGCAGTCGCGTATAAAAATTATATTTAACCAACTTCAAAAAGGATGAGATTAACGATTTTTATGAAACCTTTTTTATATGTATGTTTTAAGACATCGTTGTCATTAGAAGACAGATTCTAATGCTTTTTTTTTTGTTTGAAACAGTAGTTTTAAACAAGAATAACTACAGCGTAAATTTATATATCTTGTAAATTTATTTGGCGATTTCGCTGTTCATCCATTTTCTCCATTTAATTGACAAAACCCATTAATAAGGCTTAACAATAGCTAAGCTATATATGCTATTTGTAATGCAGAAAATAAATATGTTTAAAAATATACTTTTATTGGTGCTTTTTTAACTCCGAAGGTTGTATGAAAACGTATAACCTACCATTTAACAATGGCAGCCATCTTGGATTTAAAATTATTTCATAATATATTTAATTTTGTATTCTGTAAGGTTATCTTGAATTTGTCAAATGTCTTGAAAATGTCTCCAATAAGAAACTCCCAATATAGTTATCGTATTTTAATAACAAGACGAGTTAAATAAAACGTCTAGAAATTGCTATTTTATTACTTACCATTGATACGAGTATTATAAAATATAATCTAAATCAAAATTCAATCGAGCTACAGAAGACTGCAATGAATTTAATACTATCACAAATCATGGAGCTCATGAAACTAACCGTTCTGTATCACTCTCAGATCCCACGTACGATATCGAGAAACTAGTATGTGAATGAAAATATTTCATATCCACGCCCGATAGCCCGCCGCTTACAATTCAGAGCGAGGCAGTCACTTCTACGTGAGAGAAAAGAGCAAAGTTTACGCACCTACCTGGTTTTATAGAATCAAGTACACTGGAAATGGCAACTGATGAAGTTTATTTTGTTAGTCAGCTTCAGGTCTTATGTTTTTATGTAGATGGCGAAAATGTTAAAAAAAAAACTACTTTCTTTCTTCTTCATTTTCTCTCGATTCGATTCCATCAATAGGGAAGGTCTGAGTCACAGCAGTGGGGACATTAATGGGCTGGTGATGATAATAACTGCTTTATCTCAATGGAATCTTCTCTGAATTGGCATACACATTACCTATGTTTTTGACATATTTTTACAGGGATAAAAAAAAGAAAACTACCATGAAATACTATAAGTATTTTAAAGCCAACCGACAAGAATGAGACAGTAAGGGAAACTGAAAAGTTTTAACAAACCGTAGCGATTGATATGTGATAATGCCAACTTACTAGCGATTATAAATTTCGAGAAATCAGGTTTGCCGTAACTCACCTGTTTCAAAACCTTTTGGTCTCCCCTACCAGTTCCTTCACTTGAGATCCGCACTTTAATATATGTATGTACAAAATTTGAATGACTTTAACATACAGTTCAAATTAATTTACAGAAAATTACAAAAGATTCTAAATCTATTTTTTTGTGCACTCCTCGCTATTATTCCCAATATTTTCGACTAAGTAAGTAATATTGGTAATAATAGCGAGGAGTGCACAAAAAAATAGATTTAGAATCTTTTATAATTTTCTGAATCTTTTATAATTTTGTCTCTAGAAATGGCAATTTTCATTCTTGTACATAAAGTTATGTACAAGAATGAAAATTGCCATTTCTAGAGATGGAAACATCGTAGCAGGGACGTCTCATTTGTTTTGCACGACGCACGTAATAACGCGATCAAAACGTATGAGAATTTTGACAGGGCGACGTGATGTGGAAACTTAAATTGTGCCAAATAACCACTGCTGCTGTTGTACCTGAGTATAAAATGCTGATATGTACGGTTCAGCCATAATCATCTAACAACCTGCATTTTTCTATTCCATTTACTGAATTTTGTCATGAAATCTGCATTTTTACCACGTGCACGTGAACCCAAAAGTCGTATTATATCTGTTACTCGCATTCATGTTCTTTATGAACGTCTTGCATGTATTTGCCGTAATTCTATTTAGCATAATTATTAGTAAAGTATAGATATTTCCATGGTACCTTTGAAATACATCGCTATTTTGGGTTGATTATCCACTGTCAGCAATCTGAGTAAAAAACATAAAAAGATAACCATCATGTATGACGAGACGAGATGAGACGAGACTAGACAAGCTCTATTAATCGTCCAAATTTTTTCCCCTATCACTCGTTCAGAATGTATTTTAGCTGACGAGAAGAACAATCGAAAGACTTTATCATAAGTAATAACATTTAAATAAATCATGTCATTACCATTATAGTACGTATTATAACAATAATAAATACAATTTTTAAAGTCTATAGGACATAGATTGGTACCACAGAACATAGGTTGGTACATATAATCAATCGTTATAGGACAAAGCGAAGGCTATTAATTGCATGTTTTGCGATCCTTAAAATTCGACAACTTCTCTAATATTACCTTCATTCCATTTTTCTGTACTAAATATCTAGTTCATTATTTATTTCTGTATTTCACGCACCTAAACATCTATATGTTTACTATCTTCACTTCATTTATCATCATTATTACTTCACATCATTCGCCATTCAAAATAGAGGTAAAGGTTTATAAAACTTTTGATTGAATTCGGGCATGCTTAGTGAAATCATAAATGAATGCTTATGAATATGACAATCTCAGTAAAGATTAACTCTTGACGTGTGAACGAAGCGGCGGAAGTTAATTAAACTTATTTTCTAAATTAAATTTTCATCAAATTCATGTGTTAAAGTAAATGCTACTAATCATTTACCTTAAATATGTGTGTACTTGTTTGCATTCCTAATTATGACGTAATGCTAGATTGCAATTTGAAGTAACAATACGTATTAGTGTTAGTGATGAATAAAAAGCTAAAAAAAATATTTTGAGCTTATTTGATACTGTACTGTAATAAAACCAATCGGCGCAACCCAACCCGATGAATTTTACCTATCTGCCGTAGGGGATACGATTTATTGTTGAACTTATTTTATGAAAATATTATTATTAATAAGTTTAGATTAATGCCAGGTAATTTTTATGTAAATGGGATTTTAAATACGTACGATTATAATTTTCTGTATATTGTATGTATCTATTATATTATCGGGTTAGAATATATATTATAATCGTACGTATTTAAAATACCACTTACGTTAAAATGACCTGGCATTTTACTTTATTGAAGTCAGATTTTAACCCCCTTGTCTTCACCTATTAACCCCATTTCCAAAGGTTAAATCGGCGTATAACAAAACAAGAATTCAAAGGTTAGATAGCATATTATGAAAAGTAACTGAGATAAACCACATTATTATTATTATTTGAAACTATCAAATAATATATTATTGTTCAATTCTGCATTCACAATGCAATACTGAAAAATATGCTTAATGAAAAATGGTTAAAAAATCCACTTAGTCCCTGGTAACCCCATCTCAGAGTACCGCCAAGTCGAGCAAAATTAAAAGCACAAAGCACGGCCGTAACATCCTTTTCTCGAAGCCGTTTGGATCATTTTTGACCCCAGTAACTTCGTTGTGGAGTAAACTAGATGATATTTTCAGTGACCAAGATATTATTATCTTGAGAGTTTTTTCACTAAGGTTAAATAGAAATTATACTAATGGCTCAGTTACACTGGTCGATGACGTGTTAGAGCGGAAGCCCGCATTTTGAAAGGTTCAAGTCCCATCTCAGAGTGCTTGGGTCTAGAGGACTTTTAAAAGTATTTTTCCAGGCGATTTCTGTCGGTTGTTTTATTGAACAATGAGATGAGCCCACAAAGGTCGTGCGGTCGCCATCAACTAGTGTAACTGACCCATGATTGCTTTTATAACTGCAATTTAAATCGTTTTGCAAAGAATAGGGATCGTTATCAAATATTTATATATTGTCTTCGAAGTTACGAAAATCGTTAGTAGCGAAAGACCTAGAAAAAATTTGTAAAGTGTCGAAGGTATATTACTATTTTCGAGAATATATCAAATATAATAATACTAGAATGATATAACAATAAGTTACTAATGAATCTTATGAAACAATGTTACGAGTGACTTTGTAAAGTCCTGGGATTTCAAAGGCGATCTTTTCGTGTGTTCAACCACATCTGAAACTCTTTAATCGCATATAATTTCATCATCACGAAAGTGGCATGCATGTCAAATGAATTGGGTGACACAATGTATGTACGTACATATGCTACTAAAGAGAATTTGTTGAAACACAAAGAGAAGGTCCAATTATAACTTAGAATTACTTTAACAAAGGAAGATTATTATTATGAATGAAGACTGAGTTAGACATATTCATACATTTGTCGCAGCTGGAATGAGTTATAATTAATGTTTTATTTTAGTACAGTGCTAGTTTTTGTCTCATAAATTCGTATTGTGCTATTTAAGTAAGTGTATAGACGTTTATAATCACATAATAATTTAGTCATATTTCACCTAACTCATTTAATAATGCAACAAGATAATATGTCTAGTTTATAATTTCGAAAGTTATGGTCGTCAAATATTTTCTCAAATTAAACTCTCAAATTAACTTCTCAAAAAAAGTGTTTGGTCAGTCTCAAAGATGGCTTAAGACATAATGCCTTACTTCGAAGTGCGGTCTTATTTTGATTTAGTTTGTTTTCGACGTCACTAAGGTTCGAATATATTACGATGTCACAGTGCGTATTAAAACTGCAAATATAACTATCTGAATAAAAATGTGTCTGTTGGAATATCATATTTATGGGTTCTAAATGTGCAAATATAACTGTCGGAATAAAAAGGTATCAGTTGGATATCATGTTTACGGGTTGTAAATGTGATTTTACAATGTGTATAATTGATAATCAAAGTATTTTCAATAAAATAACCGAGTTTTGTTTCTGACCCAAGCCACGCGCTAATGTCATTCAAAAATAGAAGGCCAAATAATTGATGTTCTAAGACAGGACATACATGGAGTAGTGTACTATTACGTTTTTTATTACCAAAAATTTAAACAATAATTGGAAACCATCTTGGCGTAGTGGTTCGTGTTCTCGATTACAAAGCCGCGTGCATGAATATATATGTTTGTATCAGTTTTGGTGTTTTATATCTATTTTGGGATCTATTTACATACTATTAAAAGCAAAAGATGCGTTTCCTGAAAGTGACTTCAATCGGTAATCGAATGTTTATATTTATATACCATCGATTTCGGATCCAATAAATCTTAACTCAGATAACACACCGCGAAACCTAAAGTAACAGTTCTTAAAAAAGGCACTCAAATTTTGAACTGGTGATTGTTTATGGTAGTCAAGAGCTAATAAACCAACAATAAATTAAATATTTTAAAACTGTACTGTTATTTAAATTGAAAATCTCATACCTCCCTTAATTATCAAGGTATATAATTACACATATATTTTACTGAGAGAAATTACCCAAAACTTACCCAGTTCCGTAGCTCAGTTTTCGCCTAGAGTATTTATCACAGAATATACTCTGTGGTATTATGTTGTTTGGTTGTCGCAGTGTATGGTCTTTAGTTTGGCGCCGTATTTGAATATTGTTTTAGTGTGGGCGTTATCTAGTTGAATTGTTGATAGAAGAATTCAACTGATAGGTGGACGCCGACTGTCACCCCGCGCACACATTGGCTGCACAATACGCAACGAGATGTTCAGATTTTCCGATGTCATACGTCCTCTGCGTCTACATTAACATAGGCACTTCTATGACAAAAAGAAACAATGTCTGAAAATGAAAAAACAATTCAACACTTGACAGTTTTGACATAACGCAATGAAGTTATGTAAAGTAGCTCTTTGGAAATAATCCATATGATGTCATCAGTATTTTAATTGCACATAGGTATATTGCGTGTCAGCGATGCAGCCGAAGCTAGTAGTGGAAGGAATGCTATACATATACACACAAAGGTGTCGTGCGGTCGGGGACTCAATTAACTATCACAACATACTTCAAAAAGTAAAAGTGATTTAATAAGAATACATGTTATAAAACAAATTAAATATATACTCAGAAACTTACAACAGCATGATGGAAAAGTCCTTTTTTTAAAAGGGCTCGGAAACAATCTCGTAAGAGAAATTATTCACTTGACACACTTCATTTGTTGTCCTACACACAAACAGTGTACATAAGCTTAAATTATTGCGAAACGTCCTTCTGAATACGAATTATAATTGCACGCTTATACGGGGCTTACGCGTGACAAGGAAATGTCGACTCTTTTATAGGGATTTATTTCTAAAGAGTGTAATCATAAATTTTATACTCTGAGTGCATGTAAAAAAAATTGTATTTTTTTATACTATAGTGTTGTGTTTTTTTAAATATCGCACTCCTGGTGCGACACTGTCACTTATGCAAAAATTTAGTTTTTCAGGAGAAGAGTTTTAAACTCTGTAACCTCACAAAACAATGACTTTAGAAGATACAGATGAGATGAATCATACTGAACATAGTTCCGTATGATTCATCTACAAAAGTAACATTATCGCACCAAGTAAAGGGGGCTTTAGGACAATTATTATATATTTAACTAATTTTTGTATTTTTTGCAAAAGTGACAGTGTCGCACCGGGGGTGCGATATAAGCAATGTTAATAAAAAATACCAGTCCTTGGTACACCGAGACCCATATAAATATTTTCAAGTATGTATTACTATAATTATTTATTTTTATTTTATTCCTTTTTTGATCAATAAACGTATATATTTTAGGGATGTACTTATCGAGACCTAATTTGATAACCAAATTATTACAATTTCTGAAGATGTAATTTTTTCATATTTTTTACATCCCCCATTTACAGCCAGTGTTACTCGGGATGATGTAAGAATTCTAATGATATCCTATGTATTAATTACCGTTAAGTCTATCAAAAGTTATGGTGGAATAAATAACTCCCATACATTAACCCTAAACACATTACACTCCCTTTATGGGTAGTCGTCTAAAAATAGAATTCGTATTGCAATGTATATCCATTATTTATCCGTTTCGAAAATTTTTCGGAACGAATAATTTATAACAATTTAACTCATAAAAAGTTTGTTATTTTTGAATCCGACGAACTCTAAAGGAAATATATTAACCCCATCATGGAGGTGGTTCATAAAAACATCTGGGTTATTCTAAAATCCGTTGCAGAAAATGACGTCCCGAAATTAAAATATTTTCATCACAGTGATATATTAACAAAAAACAAAATAGTTATAGCGTCATTCGATAAAGAACACATCATTTAGTAACTTCTCGAACACCTTACGCCATTATTACTAATAAATCACCAATTTTTTTATGGAACAGAGCAGTCATTTATGGTAACAGAGTTGGTTTTCATACAAAAAACTTGTGTCCCAGGGTGCAGACCATTACACGGAGATCGTGATAGCATTCTATAAAACCATATGATCTTTTTGTTGAAATACTATAGTAATTAAGCAATTTTAAAACTTTTTACTAGTCGTTTCATACCTAGAAAATACAATTCATTGATACACCTACGATTATTTCAAATTTTGTCCCGCTTCACCTCAAATAGTAAGCGTGAGCTCTGGTACCACATATATTTGGCAGCTGCTAATAGATGGCACCACCTTTTTAATGGAAACAGTTGTACTATTAAGTCTACTGCTTTATCAACACTGTTGCAAGTAAGGCGGAGGTTGTCCGAACCAGTTGTCCGTTGGCTGTGATGTGGGGTGGTTTTATTCTGTTTGTACTCTGTTACGTGCATTTACAAGTAAGTATTTCTATATTTCCGTTCAAATTTACAACATTACAGTTAGTCTTATGGAATAATTCCCTCTTGTGCCTTGATTTTAACATAATATAATTTTGTTTAAATAATAAAGGACCCGATGTGTTATATTGACTACGCTGTTAATGCACAAATCTCTTACCACTATCCAGTAACAGAGATGTAGGTAGTGGTAGATTTGTTATTTTAGTTATTATTTGATAGTTTGAAGCTTTGATAGTCATTAGTCTATCTATATCTTGTATAATCAATTAAATAAATTATTCTAGATAACTATATGACATCATTATGGATCTTACTGCTGCTGAAAAGCAGCGACGCTATAGGGAGAAGCGAAACCTAAACCCAGAAAAAGAAGCTGTAGCTAGAAGGAAAGATTTAGAAAGATATCATAAAAAAACGCTTGAAAAAAAAACTTGACTCCACGTGAGCATCGACTATGTAAAAAATATGGCCAAAAGAAGAAATCGTCAAAGAGCACTTCAAGTAGTTATGCATACACCAGAATCAACACCTGTAGCTGAGACACCACCGCCTTCTGCATCTGATATTATAACACCAGTTTTATCACCAAGATTTGCCACTCGTCGTCAACTCTCCACTCCTCAGTCTTCATCTCCAACATATATAATGCAAGCCCTAACATGTATACAAAAGCGCGAGGTAGAAAAAAAGTAAGGAGGGATAGAAAAGTTAGACAAAATGAAATATATATATATGAAAAATACAAGAAAAGGAACAATAGTGTTCTACGAAAAATCATAGAAACTACGCACATGACGACGGATATAATATTCTATCGAATGCTATTAAACAGCAGTATAAGAAAATAAAAAGACCAAAATTATTCCGACGTCTGAATTTTATATTATTATTCAAGAAATAGTTTGTGATGTACATTTATTGTCCTGTATGTCAGAAAACTGCTTCGAATGTCAATACAATAAACTAAGGTATGATACAACAAAGAAAGAACTTCTTGTGAAATATCCCCAATGGTAAGGAGAGCTGAAATTGTAGAAAAATCGGAAAAAAGTAAGAATTACGAAAAATTAAAAAAAAAACATGGAAAGCAAAGAACACAATTAGGTAGAAAATTTTGAAGAAACAATCAAAGACTTAAAAGTCGCATATTTAATATAAAAACTATAGAGAGTGTATAGATAATTTGACTGAAGACGAAATAGCACTTCATATAGATTTCAGCGAAAATTATAAGCACTTTATAAAGATTTCAGAGCAAATGAGATAAGTGAAGTTTGTTGCGTGGTTTCTGTTCTTGCATGTTTATGATCGTGAATTAATCAATTAAAATACAATAATCCTAATACGTTACTTACTAATTTAATTTACAATGTTGTATACGGTTCGAACTCGGACTCTATTCAAAATCAAAATCAAAATTGTTTATTCAGTTTAGGCTTTTACAGAGCACTTGTAAAATTTGAAAACTACACCATCGGTTCGCAAAACTACGGCGGGAGACCTTGTACTGAGAAGAACCGTCAAGAAAAAGGCAAGGGCAAAGCAAGGGCTGCTTTTTTCTCCCTGTTTTATTTCACACAGAGAAGTATTATTGAAAAGTGATTTCATTAGCATATGAAGTCACATTCTATTACAATATTAGAAATAAGAGAGATATTTTCTATAAGTGATTAATATGCCGATTGCCGATTCATACATACTCGTAAACAAATCAATATACAATATTCATTATAAAAAAAATAGGCAAACTTAAATAGTCCAGAGCAGATCCATCCCCACTGGCAGTACCCGTTCACGAGCATGATGCATGAGCCAGCCATCGCTTCGCTCAACCATATTTTAGGGAACGTTACGATCCGACAAACACGATACCACCATAGAGCGTGACTACTCTAGGTACTTAACTTATGCAGTGAATTAAGGAAGCTAATTCTAATACATCTATCAGTACCTGCATGACACGGCACATAATACATAGTTACAATGTTAATTACATAAAATTAAAATATCTTACACCATGCCTTTTTGTCATTTAGATTAGATCTTTAACGGTATAATAACCTTGAATTTGTAGACAATTTTTAAAACGACTTTTAAAATGATTTAATGGCAAATCTAATACATCACTGGGGATCTTATTAAAATACTGTACACCTTGACCCATGAAAGAACCTAATACCTTCTGTTACCTATAAGAAGGCATCACTAGCTTGTTTTTATTTTTGATAATTTAAATAGTGATGATGATGTTCCTTTAAAAGAAATAAGAAATAAAGCTCTAGATTAACCTGGTCAGTAGAAAAGATGATGATAACCACTCAATCGAGAAGGAGAATATCACAATTTCCTGACTCCTTTAGATATTTTTGAAAAATAAATATCAGTAAATTTAAGTTTGATCTCAGTTAGAGCATGGTTGATTTTTTAAAGTTTAATGTCTAATTAATATAAAAAGGAAGCTTCGAGTTCATAAATTAGTTGTAAAATCACAACTATGTTACTATTCCCACAACTCTGTTATATTTATGTCCCTATTTTAAAAATACTTCAGTTAGATTTTTTATAAAATATTTGATACTTTAAAGTATATACTTAATGTCAGATATATACTTTTTTATTTATGAACAATAGTTTCGTGATGACTATTATATTTAATTCGATTAAAACAATTTAAGGTAAAAATTTCTTCCTATTAAACATACAGAGTAACAGAGTACATTTAATTTTAATTATTACTCGTAAATAAGAAATAATAATGTAATTTACTATTTCAAACATGAGAGTAAACACTTAATTAACGTAAATTCCAAAGAAGAATAGAAAATAAATATTTTTGTTGTTTAAATAATAATAAATAAATGGTGATAACAGAGTTGTTATTTTTTTGTACCGTAATCCAGTAAATCCTCTAAAAATCTATTAACGACAATATTTTTATATATGTCAATCCATATTATGTTATTTGAGTTCAGTACACCCGTTATTTGAGTAAGAAGTGTGATTTATTAAATTACTAAAAGATTATAAACTTTGCTGTTAAAAAAATTATAGCTAAAAACTATGTTGTTTAATAAAAATATTTAGTTCCTGAAGTTACAAATGAGTTAAATCGATACTTACACTTAGTTTTATAATTAATTTGTGAGCTTTCGTAGTAGAAGATATCTATATTGGATTATGCAAATGTACTAACCAAAGTCAGTGCATTACTGGTAAATGTGGTCGAAAGTACCTACCGAGATGTCTACGGGTTAACCGTCTGAGAGCATGTGTAGAGTACACGCGTGTAAATCGTTTCAAATGAGAGCTTCATGAGTGCAGATAAATTACATTAAATTTCCCCCGCTCAAGTACCGGAAAATTCGGCAATGTTTTACTAAAGGGGTTGGGGTGGCCACTTTCACGGTTTTTTTATGAATGACAGATGTCTGAAAATGTCAAACGAAATAATAGTATATACCGTAGTAAAAGTCATCGCTAAATACTCCTCTTCCCTGTGTAACGTCATTCAGAAATACCCAAAACTACAAATTTAAAACCATTATAAGTATTATTAGCACCGTATCAAATTAGCCTTTTCTGCCTCGCATATCAATAATTATATTAGCCCCGTTTCGTGTATCTATTAAAGTCAAATATTAAAACTCTGGCACGCCTGGTTTTGAGTAGTTAAATATGAAGTCTGGAACAAAGGTTCAAATAAATTACGTGTTTCGCCTTTGACTGACACTTTTGTTTAATCTAAGAGCGTCTAATTTAGACAATCAAACGAAATAATTTCATGAAATTGGAGATTGATTAGTTAGACCTCAATTAAGTATCGGAATGTGTTACTTTATCAAATTTTATTGCTTTAATATTACATCAAAAGATTGACCAATAGATACAATACCAATTTAAATAATTTTTTAATATGAACGAACATTTATCTTTATTAGCTGACGTAGCGGCGCGGTAGTAAATATAAATATGAAAGAAAACTGATTAAAATTGTAATAATTTTAGTAGGAATTGTTTTGCTGGTTCCGTCGTGATCAAAGCTTATCTACCCACCCGTATTGCCAAGTAGTATAGGCTAAGTGGGCTTATTAGAGCATTTTATCAACTACACATAACGACTGTATCGCTATTTAGCCAGCACTGCAATTAAGTAGTACATACTGATGTTATTTTTATTCAAATATACCGTTATATTTCTGGATTGCCAGATAATCACACATAAACTAATTTTTATTACTATATACGGGATGAAAAACTCTTTTTATTTGTACCACATTCGTTTCACGCTATATCATTCTGAGTTCAACGTTACTGCTTATAATATATGGGAAAACGAAAGAAAAAAGTGAACATTTCTCGTTATTTTAAGAAAGTTTTCGAAACAAAGCAATTATCCATTCAGACAAATATAAATAAAAAAATAAAGAATAATGACTAAGTAGGTAGGTAACTTGTCTGTCTGAAGCAAAAAGTTTGTTCACCCTACAAAAGAGTAGGTATTTGTTTACTTTACGTACTTACGTTAGATTTTTTCAGATGTTTCATGATATGAATTATTATTTAAGTGACAAAGCGAAAAATTTGAAAAAGATGCGATGTAACTTTATAAGAGTCCGAACTTATATCTAATTTTATTTCTGTGAAAATATAAGAAACTGCGCGTCTAAGCCCCCCACAAATATTAAATTTTAAAATAATAGTCCCAGTTGTTGTCATAGGATGGGTGACCAACTACAGCTACATAAGTTCCAGCTGCAATCGTCAACACCCACAAATCCGCACTGGGACCACGGCCGCATAGTGGTTATCACTCGTTTTCCATATTTGACTCCATCGTAGTAAAGTTTTGTACCTCAGGAGTGGGGTATTAATAGGCTTATGATGTTAGCAAATTATTAAAATAACTTCGGTCATACCTAAGCAGAGTAGCAACGAATCGCATTGGCCGGCCATCATATAGGTGACCAAAATGTTTATTTACTAAAGCTATTACATTCAAGTTTACAAGAATTATTAATTTCCAACTCTCCACTTCCAGTACTCCGAATAAAGCACAATATCTGAAAAACAAATCATTACATCACCCAAGCCTCAACGCTGACCTTCACCAAGCAAAATTCTCGCAAATGGCGGCGCGGCGTATCGAGAGAACCGCACCGATGAACCGGCTAATTCAATCAGAGATATCTATTCACAGATCCAATTTACCTAAGAGACTATGAACAGGGATCGTTCCGCTATTATAGCTCCCTAACAGGTGGCGTTATATAAGAAATTGGTTAATTATATATTCTTACTTATCTTATCTTACACTTATCTCGAGCAGGATCGAGGTAAGAATAAAATTTTAATAAAAATAATAAGGTTCAGATAGTAAGATGATATTATACATGGAGGTTGAAGCTCAATGGCGTATAAGCAATTTTCGCAAGGGCCAGTTATAGGATTGGTTACCAAAAATGTATTATTTCGAGCTTCTCTGTGATTCGAAAGCATAGTCCCCGTTGCATCTGTAGTCTTTAATATGCAACAATTCGCACTGGGTCCGCTTGGTGGGTCGTGGCCCATTCTTTCTATTCGATTACGTCTATAAGGAAAACATACTCCAGGTATTGGGGACATTAATAGTGTGCTAATAAGCTGACGATGATGATGTATAGATTTAAAGTATATTCTTTTTTAATCAAAACTCGTCCTGTGTCCGAAAATTAACTATAGTTACGACAGTAGCTGTAGTTTAATTTCGTACAGCTACCTATGGTTTTGTTCGCAAAAATCAAAATAACTATTGCTTCGACTGGAAATTTAAAACAAAATTGATATACAATTTCACAGAAACACTCGCAGCCAATACCAAAATAAATTCACCGTCAATTATAATTATTATTTCGATAAATATGTTATAGCAGACCTTCTACAAAAACATGTTCATATACATAGTTATGGGTCTTAAGGGTGGGAATAAATATCGAACTATTTAAAAAAGTTTTATTAATGCTAATTATCGTCAAAAGAATAAAGAAAATTTTCATTATTCATTAATTAAAACCTTGAAATTTTCCATCTCTAATTACGGAACGCCGCTGCGATACTGTTTCAATAAAGGATAACCTTCTTTGAACAAATCAACACCGTTTTAATGAAAATAACTTAGACTGTTTTTTTTCGAGTAAATAAATACAATATCAAAAGAGGTCCGTTGTTATATTTTAAACAAAAGATAAACAGGTAAAAAAACAGGTAAAACAAATCCGATCCAAAGAATCGAATGTTTTACCTGTATTTATCCTAAAGAATTTATTTGAAAATATCAGAATGAGCTAAAGAAAAACGTGGTTGAGTATAAGTAGATTGAATCTATATTTATGAAATTTTTCTTGTCACGATTTATGTTATCTATAAACAACGATATTATGTACTGTAAGGTAATTCTGCTAATGTTAAAGTAATCATGGAAACCCAATAGTGCTTCAACTACAACACTTTATGACACGGTTCTTGTTGCTAGATCATAAAATAATATATATGTCACCATTTATTTGTGAGAAAAACATTGTTCTAATAAAATTGGAGTTCAGGTAGATAGATTACCAAAAAAGATGAAATGTCCAATATATTGAAGTGGACTGAACCGAAGCACATTGTCAATCCATATTATTTTTCAATCTAGGCGTTTCAAATACATTTCATTGAATCCTGTGGATTCCGTTCAGCCATCTGCACCTGCCATTGAATGATTAAAAAAGCCTCTGTCCACCTACCCTGCCCGACTGATAAATAAAAAGAAATAGCTACAGAGGTGGCTATTCCAAAAAGTATTCAAAGTTAAAATAATCTTTATTAAAATAGACTTCCTAAAAGTACTTTTGAACCGTCTAACATTTTTTCCCTACCACTCGTTCAGGACGTCTTTTGGCTGATAAGAACGAGTAAAAAACTTATCAGCTCTAATGATATTCACAAAACCGTGTTATTACCAGATCAATACATTATAAATAGAGAAAAAAAAACTATGATCTAATAATAATAACATAATAAATTGTAATGGCAATAAGATAATTTTGAGATATCTTGAGTATAGAAGAAAGACCTATCCAGTTGCTGCATTCTTACGTGTTTATATAATCAGACTAGCTTTCGCTTGGTTGCCCCGGGCTGCGAGCAGCCCGGGGAGGTCACGAGTAGCTGGTGGAATCGGGGCGGTGGGGTTTCAAGTCCGCCTCGAAAGTGGATTTTAATATTTTTCGTTTTTTTATCATGTTGTGTTTACAATTTGAAATTGCTTAGAAAAAGTTAGTAAGTTCTATCTTCAAATGAAAGGTTTTTAAGCACCATACATCCAATAAAAAGGGTTGTCAGTTAACGCTTAATAGAAAAAGAAATATTCAGTCGAAATACGCAAGAAAACCTTAAAATAAATTTTGTATAGATCGGCTCGTAGTCTTTTATTCTCTTATTCTTATTCAAAAGTAAGTTAATATTTAGTTAATACAGATATTGGAGTTTTAAGACCGCCTCTTGTTATGTTAGGTTTACAGTATAAAATTGCCTAGAAAAAGTTAGTAAGTTCTATCTTCAAATAAAAGATCTTTAATTACGCAAAACATCATACATAAAAAAAAAGATTGCCAGTTTACACGCAATATAAAAAGAAAAAAAAATCAGTTGAAAAACGTAAGAAAACTTAAAATAAATGTTGTATAGATCACCTTGTAGTCTTTGATTCTTAACACGTTAAACGCCATGTTGGTCACCGGTGACCGCACCCTACCTTAATCTAGGCGCCGTGTTGGCCACCGGTGACCTCAGAGCAGACCTATTTTCAAACAGAGTTTAGGAGCCGTAGGTCGCGTTTACGATGGATTTGACGCAGTGAGGTGACCGGTATGGCGCTGTAGATTATTTTGCCTAAGTGGTTTTCGCCTAACATGGTTATGTTAGTCAAAAATATTTTTTATGCGTAATCACTACATAGTATAAAGTAAAGTCGCTTTTCGCGTCTGTCACTATGTATGTATATATGCTTATATCTTTAAAACTACTTAACGGATTTTGATGCGGTTTTTTTTAATGGATAGAGTGATTCAAGAGGAAGGTTTATATTGCAAACGTTAGGACGTGCGAAGCCGGGGCGAGTCGCTAGTATGTATGAAATAAATTAAATGTGTTTATTCTGATACTACAGCGTTACTTGAAATAAAAGTTTATAATAAAGAGATATAATAACACATTTTTACTTTTGACATCAATAAAAAATTACTTTATTGTGAAAATCAGTTATTTATTTTCCCAAAAATAGGCGCGGGTGTCCGGAGAACGTGACCTCATGGCGCCGTAATAACAACATTGACAATTTTTACATTACAGCGCCACTACGGCCACCCGTGACCTCACCATGTTTTTCAGGAATATCTCTGAAAGTAGGTCTCAGATCCAAACCTAACCAAGACATAAATACCAATCTTGAGATACTGTATCTTAGAACAGCAAAAAAAAAAAATGTAAAAATCGTATTTTGGCCTTGGCGTTTAACGTGTTAATCAATAGAAAATTTCATATGATAAATTTTCTAGATAAAATTTTGAAATTTCAGCCTCAGACCTAAAAAGCACACTTATAAGCACATTTGGTCACAGTTCCTTAACCGATTGACCAGGTCTCCGTTTGTTATGGCTCGCTTCGCTCGCATTTTATTTTAGCCATAGTTCTAACCCTACCAATTAACCAAATCTCTCTTAGCAGTTACTCCTTATGGCTCGCTTAGCTCGCTTTTTGTTTTAGACACGTTGCTTACATAATCGATTGATCAGGACTCTTTTAATGGTCTAGCATTATGGCTCGCTTCGCTCGCTTTTTGTTTTATTGATAGTTCTAATCTAACTGATTGACCAGGCCTCTATTGATGGTGTTCTTTATGGCTCGCTTCGCTCGCATTTTATTTTAGTTACAGTTCTTACCTTATCAAATAACCAAATCTCTCTTAATAGTTACTCTTTATGGCTCGCTTCGCTCGCTTTTTGTTTGAATCACAGTGCTAACATAACCGATTGATCAGGTCTCTTTTAATGGTCTCGCATTATGGCTCGCTTCGCTCGCACTTTATTTTGGTCACAGTCCCTTAAACGATTGACCAGGTCTCCTTAATTATGCCTCGCTTCGCTCGCTTTTTGTTTTATTCACAGTTCTAATGTAACTGATTGATCAGATTTCTATTGGTGGTGTTCTTTATGGCTCGCTTCGCTCGCATTTTATTTAAGTCACAGTTCTTACCTTACCAATTAATCAAATCTTCCTAAAGGTCACTCTTTATGGCTCGCTTCGCTCGCTTTTTGTTTTAGTCACAGTTCTAATCTAATCGAATGATAATGTCTCACTCGCTTTATTTTTCTGGCGAAAATATTGGAATTTTTTTCTCACCACGTAAAGATTGAGTAAAGATACAAAAACGGTCTATACGAGGGTCAAACTGAAAGTTCTTAGAAAATCAAAAACTGATTACATTAGCCAGTTATTAGTTTTATTATATCTTTTTAAAATATTGTCCATTCACGTCAATACACCGCTGCATGCGATGGAACCACTGGGAAAAGCACTTTGCCCACTCGTCCTTAGGGGTCTCTTCAATGGCATCGCGATACGCAGCCACCGCTTCTTCAGCATTCATAAACTGCTTTCCTTTAAGTTTTTCTTTAATTTTTGGAAATAAATAAAAATCACAAGGCGCGAGGTCGGGGCTATACGGCAGGTGACCCAGTAATTCAACGTTTGATGTCGCCAAATAGTCGATCGTTCGCTTGGCGGTGTGCGACGAGGCGTTGTCGTGGTGAAGGAGGATCCTACTGCGAGGTCGTTTCTCTCGAACTTTTTCCAAGACAAGTGGCAAACAATTGGTAGTGTACCATTCTGCAGAAACTGTTTTTTGATCCTCTAACACAATTGTTGCAAAATGACCTATCCTTCCAAAGAACGAGGCCACCATTTTTTTTCCCGCACTTCGATCTCTCTTCACTTTAGTTGGCAACTCCTCGAAAGGAAACACCCACTGAGCAGATTGTCTTTTGGTTTTAGGATCATAACAGTAAATCCAGCTTTCGTCACCTGTTAGTATGTCGAACACAGCATTTGAGTCACCTCCGTTAAATCTTTCAATCATTTTACGACACCAATCCACACGATGGAGTTTTTGAGCCTCAGTCAAATTATGAGGTATCCACCGGGCGCAAAGCTTCCTAACTGCTAAATGTTCGTGGAGGATTTTGTGCACTTGACTCATGCCGATGCCTAAGCTTGTCCGAATCTGTTGATAGGTCACTCTTTTGTCAGTCTCTATCATACGCCGCACAACACAGATGTTATCTTCAGTCGTCGCCGTAGAAGGCCGTCCCTCACGTAAATCATCAGTGAGATTAGTGCGACCACGTTTAAACTCATTAAACCAGTTGTAAACAGTCGCACGAGATGGGGCTTCATCGTGAAAGGCCAATCGTAGTCTATCATAACTTTCTTGTTGACTTAAATGACATCAAAAGTCATAAAAAATCATTGCACGAAAATTTTCTCGTGTTAAATTCATGATGACGTGACACAGACAATTTTCAATTTGCCGCCAAATCGTAAAACAAATGACAAATGAATGAAATATATACTCAGTAATATTGGCAAAGAGTTATATTTTCAAATTTTAGAATTATTTTTTTATTATATTGTTTATAAGTGGCCAGTTCTAAGAACTTTCAGTTTGACCCTCGTATATGCAATAAAGCTTCCGAGTCGCCAGCTCGGTCAGAATCATTCTGAAATTAATATGGTGACTATTATCAGTGTTGCTAGTCGATCACTCAAATTATTCCATCAATTATGTTATAAATGCAACAGTAAAAATTTTGTTAAACAGTGAAATCATTGTAAAAAGATATTTAAATAATTTTCATAAATGACATACATGAAAGTTTCTCAAAAATCTCACTATATAAAAATTTACAGATTTTTTTTTCGTCTGGCAACACCTCAGCTAAATACATATTTTTTGTTAGAAGTATTCTTAAAAATGTTACCAAAAACGCCAAAATCAGCTCTATAAAGTGAATGTCATGAAAAATGATCAATTTTCTAGATAAAATGGTCACTGTTTAAGCCGCCATCTTGAATTTTTAAATTTCAACCTCAAACCTATGTAGCCCACCTATTGGCGCATCCAATGCAGTTTCTATTATTTTCCTAGCGGCGATAATGACTGCGCTAGAGTCCAAAACGTGAATAGTGGGCATTAAATCTTCAAACCACCGTAGGTGCCAGGGTTGCCAGGTGTAGGCAACGAAAATAGTCAAATATGATTTCGAGGTGTGCCCTCCATCGAAGAATACCAATTTACAAGTTCTAAAATTATTTCTTTGACATTTACAGTTTTTGGGGTAAATCTCAGAAACTTCCCTAAAATCGGGTAATTTTTTCCCACCATATGAAAGAGTCTATAGAGATACACAATCGCTCTATACATGCCAAATACTTGCGGGGTTGCCAAGTCGGTCAAAATCGAGGTTGAATTTCAAACGTTGTTTGCTCTCAGTGTTGCCAGTCGATCGTTCTATTTTTTCCATCAGGTATCTTGAAAAGTTAAAATTAAAATATTTGCATCAAAAAAGTTCAAAAATTCGACAAAAATTGTTTCCTCAAAAATCTCATAAAGTATCAAAAATTTTCGAGTTTTTTTTTCACCAGGCAACACTTTAGTTACTTGCCTAAAAAATGTTTCCCCGGAAGTACTCTGACAAATGTCGCCAAGTGCGTCAAAATCGGCTCGACGTGGTGACGATACCCAATTTTTTGGATAAAATGGCCGCTGGTTTGGCCGCCATCTTGAATTTCGAAAATCCGGCTCCGTACCGGTGTGGCCAACTCGATAGCGCATCCGATGCAGTTTTTACCATTTTCCTAGTGGCAATATCGACTGCGCTAGAATCGACAAAGTAAAAAATGGGCAAAATTTTTCAAATCGCCGCTCCTACCAGGGTTGCCAGGTGTCGACGATGAAAATGGCCAAATGTTATTTTGGGGAGTGCCCTCCGTCGAGAAAATTCATTTTTGAAATCCCAAAACGGCTCCTTCTACTTTTTAACTTTTTGGGGTAAATCTCCGAAATTACCCTGAAATCGGGGAAAAATTTTACGTCATTCGAAAGAGCCAGCAGAGACTCACGACCAGTCCATACAAGGCGAAGAGCTCCAATGTTGCCAAGTAGGCTAAAAGTGCGTTTGAATTTTTCGAAAAAGTGAAAAATTCACAAAATGGCCGCTGCCGGCGCCGCCATATTGATTTTCCCCAGTTTTATAATTTTCCCATAGTCACGACTATATCAGGCAAGGGACCTCATTCACAGATTTTCTCCGCTGGCCACCCAGGTTCCCAAACAATTCGGGTTATGAGGGCATGTCGAAAAACACGTTTTCTACCGTGGAGCCCAGGGTTGTCAGCTCGCGGAAACGAAAACTACCAAAAGTCATAGGGCTCCTCCGGCGCCACACTGCATCGAGTATTTTTTCTGCGAAAAGTGCGTATTTCCAAATTTCACTTTTCTCCAAAAATCTCCTAAACTACCAAGAAAATGGTAGAAATTATTACCAACGTGAAAAGTTAGCAGCGAGCCCCACGACCGCCCCATACGACGCGAACCCGTCCGACGCCGCCATCTTGGAGAAAATCTCACTGGAAAATGGCGATTTTTCATTGCCGTAACAAAATGGCCGCCACCGCCGCCGCCATGTTGACACGCAAGCGAAAACTCCCCGTACGTGAAAATCGACTATATTTCCGAGTCGCCAGCCTAAAAATACCCCCTGCAAACCCACCACAAAAGAATTGACGATCGCCCGAACAGAGGTCGAAAAATGCCAAATTTCCAGGTGAAATATCTCGGCCGCCATTTTGTTTTTTTAATCAAACCCTTTTTCAGCGTCATTTTTTTAGCTACATCTACGACTATTTTGAATATCGTAATCGTAGAGTGAATAATGTAGAAACTAAAAAAATTATCTCGCCGCCATTTTGTTTTTTGGCTGAACCCCAATGCCATTTCAACTCATTTTAAAAAAATATTATCACTCTTCATACATGAAAATGTCATTTTCCCTCTCTTTCTACCCGAAAAAAGCATGGAGTGAGTCAGTCAGTCAGTCAGTGGTAATTAAGCTTTATATATTATAGACTAGCTTTCGCTTGGTTGCCCCGGGCTGCTCGCAGCCCGGGGCAACCAATGAGGTCACCACCACTTTCTGATTCTACTAGCTACTCATGACCATGAGGTCATGAGTAGCTAGTAGAATCGGGGCGGTGGGGTTTCAAGTACGCCTCCGTTGCAGAATTTGAGTTTTTCGATTTTTTTGTTATGTTTGTTTTATAGTTTGAAATCGCCTACAAAAAGTACCATACATCAAAGAAAAATGGTTGCCAGTTTACGCTTAACAGAAAAAGAAATATTTAGTCAAAAAACGCAAGCAAAACTCCAAATAAATTATAGTCTCTCACTATAAAGATCCCGAATCGTTAAGTCCATCGAAATCATAATTGAAATTAAAATGGTCACGATCATATTTTAAACATTATAAACCAAATGTTACCATCAACAAAAGTGATTCGTTTCTGGCACTTCGCCGGCCGCTGCCGCGGCACGCTCGCTACGCTCGCTCGGCTCGTGCGTTGTTTTTCATACACTAACCTAACCTAACCCATATGGCTTTACTTAATGTAAAGTTCTTGAGCATAAACGAGTCGCTTGTGGAATCGGAGCAGTGGAATTTTAGGTCCGCCTCTTGTTATGTTTACAGTTTGAAATTGCCTAGAAAAAGTTAGTGAGTTCTATCTTCAAATGAATTATGTTTAAGTACACAAAGCACCATACGTCAACGAAAAAGGGTTGCCGGTTTACATTAAATAGAAAAAGAAACATTCAGTTGAAAAACGCAAGCAAAACTAAAATAAAATTTGGAATGGATCGACTTGTAGTCATTTATTGTCGTATTCTTATTCAAAAGTAAGTTAATATTTAGTTAAAACAGATATTGGAGTTTTAAGACCGCCTCTTGTTATGCTGGGTTTACAGTATAAAATTGCCTAGAAAAAGTTAATAAGTTCTATCTTGAAATAAAAGATAATAATAATAATATTCTTTATTGCACAAATATAGGACACATTACAAAGAAAGAAAAAAGATCAGACAGTATACAAAAGGCGGCCTTATTGCTATGCAGCAATCTCTTCCAGGCAACCAATGGTAACATAGAAAACATAGATAAACAGTAATGAATGATGACGGGGAGTAGGTGCAATAGTGACAGGAATTAAATAGATATACATAAAGAGAAAAATATATAATGTACAGATGACGCCAAACAACTTGAACAAATGACCTTGCATGCGAAGAAACCGATTTTAGGCGTCGCGGTATGCGGTGCGGGGCGCGGCGTGCGGAAGTAGGATCGCATCGACCGCGCCAATCCACGCTATTGGTGGATCAGTCAACCATCGCTTCCCGCTTTGTGTTCACGTCTCATCGCTACTTCAGTACACTTGCAGGCAATAACATCACGACCTCAAAATATGTCTCGTCGACAATCAAACACAGTTTTAAAAAGGCAAGCCAGAAAGATGGTATACGATGTGTATTGCTTTTTAAAGAAAGAAGAAACATCCGATTTTGAAACAATGAAACAGACATCGGAGGCTCGTAATTTCTCACTACTACTATACACGCAGCTACTTACTTCACGTGTATCATTCGTGTGCACGTTTACCACTCAGTCACTCATGCAAATAGGACAGAAAAAATACAGAAATAAATAGTTAACGTAGGAATAAGAAATTCTAATGCATAGGTTTTTTTGCTCGTAAGTGTACATGCGCAAACTTTCCCTCACCACCACACTTTTTGTTCAAGTTGTTTGGCGTCATCTGTACACGAGAGAGAGAGAGAGTTAAAAGTTGGAGAGAAAGTGACCTTTTACTTCTGCGACGAAAGATCGCGAAGTGCGAGCCTTCCTAATATTTTCTGGTAACGAGTTCCAAAGCCGAACAGCTTGAACAGAAAAAGAATAGGATAGGAAGTCAGAGAAGTGAGGAGGGATTTCAAGTTTCAGGTTTAAGGCAGACCGCAGAATACACTGTGATCTGAATGAGGAGTTGCGAAAGGAAAAATTTTTTTTAAGTAGGGTGGAGACATGGGCAAGAAAAGAACAGAATAAAGAAGCGTAAGAGTGTGTAAGTCCCTGTGCCGGCGAATAGGGAGCCAGTTAAGTTTTGAGTGGTAATGCGACACATGGTCATATTTGCGAAGATTAAAAATAAACCGAATACACATATTCTGCAGACGCTCTAATTTGTTGAGGAGTTCCTCGATTAGATCAGTATAGGAAACATCAGCGTAGTCAATGATGGAAAGTAGGAGAGTTTGTGCAAGCGTGACTTTAGTTTTAGTTGGTAGAAAATTTCGTAGTCTATTTAGCGAATTGTACGCAGCAAAGATCTTTAAGTACGCAAAACATCATAAATAAAAAAAAGTTTAAATTCAATATAAAAAGAAATATTCAGTTGAAAAACGTAAGAAAAACTTAAAATAAATGTTGTATAAATCACCTTGTATTATTTTATTCTTATTCAGTAGAAAATTTCCTAAAAATCACAGTAACAGTTTTTTGTCATCCGGCAACACTTCAACTGAATACATTTTTTTCTGTAAGTAATCTGAAAAATGTTACCAATAACGCCAAAATCAGCTCTATGATGTAAAAACCGTGAAAAATATATACATTTTCTAGATAAAATGGTCGCTGTCTTAGCCGCCATCTTGAATTTTAAAATTTCAGCCTCAGTCTTAAATAGCACACTTATAAGCACATTTCGTCACAATTCCTTAACCGATTGACCAGGTCTCCATTTATTATGGCTCGCTTCACTCGCTTTTTCTTTTTGTTTTTTTCGCAGTTCTAATCTAACCGATTGACCAGGTCTCTATTGATGGTGTCCTTTATGGCTCGCTTCGCTCGCATTTTACTTTAGTCACAGTTCTAACCCTACCAATTAACCAAATCTCTCTTAGCATTTACTCCTTATGGCTCGCTTCGCTCGCTTTTTGTTTTAGACACGTTGCTAACATAATCGATTGATCAGGTCTCTTTTAATGGTCTAGCATCATGGCTCGCTTCGCTCGCTCTTTATTTTGGTCACAGTACTTTAAGCAATTGACCAGTTCTCCATTTATTATGGCTCGCTTCGCTCGCTTTTTGTTTTATTGACAGTTCTAATCTAACTGATTAACCAGGCCTCTATTGATGGTGTTCTTTATGGCTAGCTTCGCTCGCATTTTATTTTAGTCACAGTTCTAACCTTACCAATTAACCAAATCTCTCTTAATAGTTACTCTTCATGGCTTGGTTCGCTCGCTTTTTGTTTTTGTCACTGTGCTAACATAACCGATTGATCAGGTGTCTTTTAATGGTCTCGCATTATGGCTCGCTTCGCTCGCTCTTTATTTTGGTCGCAGTCCCTTAAACGATTGACCAGGTCTCCTTAATTATGGCTCTCTTCGCTCGCTTTTTGTTTTATTCACAGTTCTAATGTAACTGATTGATCAGATTTCTATTGGTGGTGTTCTTTATGGCTCGCTTCGCTCGCATTTTATTTTAGTCACAGTTCTTACCCTACCAATTAATTGAATCTTTCTAATGATCACTCTTTATGGCTCGCTTCGCTCGCTTTTTGTTTTAGTCACAATTCTAATCTAACCGAATGATAATGTCTCGCTCGCTTTATTTTTCTGGCGAAAATATTGGAATTTTTTTCTCACCACGTAAAGATTGAGTAAAGATACACAAACGGTCTATATATGCAATAAAGCTTCCGAGTCGCCAGCTCGGTCAGACTCATTCTGAAATTTATATGGTGTAGTCACCATGAATGAATGAATGAATGAATGAAATGAATATGGTGACTACTATCAATGTTGCTAGTCGATCGCTCAAATTATTCCATCAATTATGTTATAAATGCAACAGTAAAAATTTTGTTAAACAGTGAAATCATTGTAAAAAGATATTTAAATATTTTTCATAAATGACATACATGAAACTTTCTCAAAAATCTCACTATAAAAAAAATTACAGATTTTTTTTTCGTCTGGCAACACTTTAGCTAAATACATATTTTTTGTTAGAAGTATTCTTAAAAATGTTACCAAAAACGCCAAAATCAACTCTATAAAATGAAAGTCATGAAAAATGATCAATTTTCTAGACAAAATGGTCGCTGTTTAAGCCGCCATCTTGAATTTTTAAATTTCAACCTCAGACCTATGTAGCCCACCTATTGGCGCATCCAACGCAGTTTCTATTATTTTCCTAGCGGCGATAATGACTGCGCTAGAGTCCAAAACGTGAATAGTGGGCATTAAATCTTCAAACCACCGTAGCTGCCAGGGTTGCCAGGTGTAGGCAATGAAGAAATTTGCATTGAAAAAAATTCAAAATTCGACAAAAAGTATTTCCTCAAAAATCTCATAAAGTATCAAAAGTTTTTAAGATTTTTTTTCACCTGGCAATACTTTATCTACTTGCCTAAAAATTGTTTCCCTGGAAGTCCTCTGTCAAATGTCAGCGAGTGCGTCAAAATCGGCTCGATGTGGTGACGCTACCCAATTTTTCGGATAAAACTACCGCTGGTTTGGCCGCCATCTTGAATTTTGAAAATCCGGCTCCGTACCGATGTGGCCAACTCGATAGCGCATCCGATGCAGTTTTTATAATTTTCCTAGTGGCAATACCGACTGCGCTAGAGTCGACAAAGTAAAAAATGGGCAAAATTTTTCAAATCGCCGTAACCACCAGGGTTGCCAGGTGATGACGATGAAAATGGTCAAATGTCATTTCGGGGAGTGCCCTCCGTCGAGGAAAAGCATTTTTGAAATTCCCAAACGGCTCCTTCTACTTTTCACTTTTTTGGGGTAAACCAAATGAACCATCAACAAAAGCGATTCGTTTCTGGCACTTCGCCGGCCGCTGCCGCGGCACGCTCGCTACGCTCGCTCGGCTCGTGCATTGTTTTTCATACACTAACCTAACCTAACCCATATGTCATAATAAACCTATACAAAATTTTGTTGCCTTTCTTATTGTAAAGTTCTTGAGCATAAACGAGTCGCTTGTGGAATCAGAGCAGTGGGATTTTAGGTCCGCCTCTTTTTATGTTTACAGTTCGAAATTGCCTAGAAAACGTTAGTGAGTTCTATCTTCAAATGAATTATGGTTGCCGGTTTACACTAAATAAAAAAAGAAATATTCAGTCGAAAAACGCAAGCAAAACTGAAATAAAAATTGGCTTGTAGTCATTTATTCTCTTATTCTTATTCAAAAGTAAGTTAATATTTAGTTAATAGAGATATTGGAGTTTTAAGACCGCTTCTTGTTATGTTGGGTTTACAGTATAAAATTGCCTAGAAAAAGTTAGTAAGTTCTATTTTCAAATGAAAGATCTTTAACTACGCAAAACATCATACATAAAAAAAAGATTGCCAGTTTACACGCAATATAAAAAGAAAAAATTCAGTTGAAAAACGTCAGAAAACTTAAAATAAATGTTGTATACATCGCCTTGTAGTCTTTTATTCTTATTCAATAGAAAACCTAAAAATTAAAGTATAAAAAAAAACAGTTTTTTATCATCCGGCAACACTTCAACAACAACACTATCAATAATGCCAAAATCAGCTCTATAAAGTAAAAACCGTGGAAAATGATACATTTTCTAGACAAAATGGTCGCAGTCTTAGCCGCCATCTTGAATTTTAAAATTTGAGCCTCACCTACCTGTATTATACTGTAGTATATACAGCCAGACCTAAATAGCACGCTTACAAGCACATTTGGTCACAGTTCCTTAACCGAATGACCAGGTCTCCATTTTATTATAGCTGGCTTCGCTCGCTTTTTCTTTTTGTTTTTTTCGCAGTTCTAATCTAATCGATTGACCAGGTCTCTATTGATGGTGTTCTTTATGGCTCGCTTCGCTCGCATTTTATTTTAGTTAAAGTTCTACTTAAAGTCCCTATCAATTAACCAAATCTCTCTTAACAGTTACTCCTTATGGCTCGCTTCGCTCGCTTTTTGTTTTAGACACAGTGCTTACATAATCGATTGATCAGGTCTCTCTTAATGGTCTGGCAATGTGGCTCGCTTCGCTCGCTTTTTCTTTTTGTTTTTTTCGCAATTCTAATCTAACTGATTGACCAGGCCTCTATTGATGGTGTTCTTTATGGCTCGCTTCGCTTGCATTTTATTTTAGTCACAGTTCTAACCTTGCCAATTAACCAAATCTCTCTTAATAGTTACTCTTTATGGCTCGCTTCTCTCGCTTTTTCTTTGAGTCACAGTGCTAACATAACCGATTGATGAGGTCTCTTTTAATGGTCTCGCATTATGGCTCGCTTCGCTCGCTTTTTGTTTTATTCACAGTTCTAATCTAACTGATTGATCAGATTTCCATTGATGGTGTTCTTTATGGCTCGCTTCGCTCGCATTTTATTTTAGTCACAGTTCTAACCCTACCAATTAATCAAATCTCTCTTATTGGTCACTCTTTTTGGCTCGCTTTTTGTTTTAGTCACAATTCTAATCTAACCGAATGATAATGTCTCGCTCGCCTTATTTTTCTGGTGAAAATATTGGATTTTTTTTCTCACCACGTAAAGATTGAGTAAAGATACACAAACGATCTTTATATGCAAAGCTTCCGAGTCGCCAGCTCAGTCAGAATCATTCTGAAATGAATATGGTGACTACTATCAGTGTTGCTAGTCGATCACTCAAATTATTCCACCAATTATGTTATAAATGCAACAGTAAAAATTTTGTTAAACAGTGAAATCATTGTAAAAAGATATTTAAATATTTTTCATAAATGACATACATGAAAGTTTCTCAAAAATCTCGGTATCAAAAAATTTACGGTTTTTTTTTCATCTGGCAACACTTCAGCTGAATACTATTTTTTGTTAAAAGTATTCTTAAAAATGTTACCAAAAACGCCAAAATCAGTTCTATAAAGTGAAAGTCGTGAAAAATAATCAATTTTCTAGATAAAAAGGCCGCTGTTTAGGCCGCCATCTTGAATTTTGAAATTTCACCTCATACCTATGTAGGCCACCTATTGGCGCATCCAACGCACTTTCTTATTATTTTCCTAGCCGCGATAATGACTGCGCTAGAGTCCAAAACGTGAATAGTGGGCATTAAATCTTCAACCCGCCGTAACTGCCAGGGTTGCCAGGTGTAGGCGATGAAAACGGTCAAATGTGATTTCGGGATGCGCCCTCCATCGACGGATACCAATTTTCAAGTTCTAAAATTGTTCCTTTGACAGTTACAGTTTTTGGGGTAAATCTCAAAAACTACCCTAAAATCGGGTAATTTTTTTCCACCATATGAAAGAGTCTATAGAGATACACAATCGCTCCATACATGCCAAATACCTGCGGGGTTGCCAAGTCGGTCAAAATCGAGGTTGAATTTCAAACGTTGTTTGCTCTCAGTGTTGCCAGTCGATCGTTCTATTTTTTCCATCGGGTATCTTGAAAAGTTAAAATTAAAATATTTGCATCAAAAAAATTCAAAATTCGACAAAAAGTGTTTCCTCAAAAATCTCATAAAGTATCAAAAATTTTCGAGATTTTTTTTTCACCTGGCAACACTTTAGTTACTTGCCTAAAAATTGTTTCCCCGGAAGTACTCTGACAAATGTCGCCAAGTGCGTCAAAATCGGCTCGACGTGGTGACGATACCCAATTTTCCGGATAAAACGGCCGCTGGTTTGGCCGCCATCTTGAATTTTGAAAATCCGGCTCCGTACCGGTGTGGCCAACTCGATAGCGCATCCGATGCAGTTTTTACCATTTTCCTAGTGGCAATACCGACTGCGCTAGAGTCGACAAAGTAAAAAATGGGCAAAATTTTTCAAATCGCCGCAACCACCAGGGTTGCCAGGTGATCGACGATGAAAATGTCCAAATGTCATTTCGGGGAGTGCCCTCCGTCGAGGAAAAGCATTTTTGAAATTCCCAAACGGCTCCTTCTACTTTTCACCTTTTTGGGGTAAATCTCCGAAATTACCCTAAAATCGGGGAAAAATTTCACCTCATTCGAAAGAGCCAGCGGAGACTCACGATCAGTCCATACCAGGCGAAGAGCTACAATGTTGCCATGTAGGCTAAAAGTGCGTTTGAATTTTTCGAAAAAGTGAAAAAATCACAAAATGGCCGCTGCCGGCGCCGCCATATTGATTTTCCCGAGTTTCATAATTTTCCCATAGTCACGACTATATCAGGCAAGGGACCTCATTCACAGATTTTCTCCGCTGGCCACCCAGGTTCCCAAACAATTCGGGTTATGAGGGCATGTCGAAAAACACGTTTTCTACCGTGGAGCCCAGGGTTGTCAGCTCGCGGAAACGAAAACTACCAAAAGTCATAGGGCTCCCCCGGCGCCACACCGCATCGAGTCTGTTTTCCGCGAAAAGTGCGTATTTCGAAATTTCACTTTTCTCCCAAAATCTCCTAAACTACCACGAAAATGGTAGAAATTAGTACTAATATGGAAAGATCCTACCGAGCCCCACGACCGCCCCATACGAACGCGAACCCGTCCGACGCCGCCATCTTGGAGAAAATCTCACTGGAAAATGGCGATTTTTCATTGCCGAAACAAAATGGCCGCCACCGTCGCCGCCATATTGACTCGCAAGCGAAAACTCCCCGTACGTGAAAATCGACTATACTTCCGAGTCGCCGGCGTAAAAATCCCCCCTCCAAACCCACCACAAAAGAAACGACATCCGCCCGAACAGAGGTCGAAAAATGGCAATTTTCTAGGTAAAATATCTCGGCCGCCATTTTGTTTTTTTAATCAAACCCTTTTTCAGTGTCATTTTTTTAGCCAAATCTACGACCATTTTGAATATCGTAATCGTAGAGTGAATAATGTAGAAACTAAAAAAATTATCTCGCCGCCATTTTGTTTTTTGGCTGCATAGGAATACCATTTCAACTCATTTAAAAAAAATATAGTCAGTCTCCATACATGAAAATGTCATTTTCCCCCTCTTCTACCCGAAAAAAGCATGGAGTGAGTCAGTGAGTCAGTGAGTGGTAATTAAGCTTTATATATTATAGATATAGACTAGCTTTCGCTTGGTTGCCCCGGGCTGCGAGCAGCCCGGGGAGGTCACGAGTAGCTGGTGTAATCGGGGCGGTGGGGTTTCAAGTTCTCCTCGGAAGCGGATTTTAATATTTTAGTTTTTTTATCATGTTGGGTTTACAGTTTGAAATGGCCTAGAAAAAGTTATTAAGTTCTATCTTTAAAGGAAAGGTGTTTAAGCACCATACATCAAATAAAAAGGGTTGCAAGTTTACGCTTAACAGAAAAAGAAATATTCAATCGAAAAACGCAAGCAAAACTTAAAATAAATTTCCATCAGTGTTACTATCATTAATTAATTAATTAAATGTCAAGAAATAGTATTTGCATTATTACATTACATTATTTATGTAAGATTTATTTATTATATGAAAAGGGAACCGATGTCGTGGTCAGATATTAGAATAGATCAATTCACGACGCGATGGGGTTTTAAGTCCGTCTTCGTTTCAGAATAGAAGCTTTCGCTTGGTTGCCCCGGGCTGCGAGCAGCCCGGGGAGGTCACGAGTAGCTAGTGGAATCGGGGCGGTGGGGTTTCAAGTCCGCCTATTGTTATGTCGGGTTTACAGTTTGAAATTGCGTAGAAAAGGTCAGTAAGTTCTATCTTCAAATAAAAGGTATTAAAGGACACAAAGCACCATATGTACATCAAAGAAAAAGTGTTGCCAGTTGACACTTAATAGAAAAAGAAATATTCAGTCGAAAAACGCAAGCAAAACTTAAATAAATTTTGTATAGATACTTCAAATAAGTTTTGTCTTTTATTCTCTTATTCTTATTTATTAGTAAATTACTGTATAGTATTAAAAAACAATCGAACATATATTTCCATCAGTGTTATTATCATTAATTTATCAATTAAATGTCAAGAAATAGTATTTATTATATTTGCATTATTACATTACATTATTTATGTAAGATTTATTTATTATATGAAAAGGGAACCGATGTCGTGGCCAGATGTTAGAAGAGATCAATTCACGACGCGATTGGGTTTTAAGTCCGCCTTCGTTTCAGAATAGAAGCTTTCGCTTGGTTGCCCCAAGCGAAAGCTTCTATTGGGAGGTAACGAGTAGCTAGTGGAATCGGGGCGGTGGGATTTCAAGTCCGCCTACGTTGTGGAATTTATGTTTTTGGATTTTTGTATGTTAAGTTTGGTTTATAGTTTAAAAGCACCTATAAAAAATAGTAAGTTCTGTCTTAAAATGAAAGGTGTTTAAGTTCACAAAGCAACATACATAAAAAAAGGGCTGCCAGTTTACACTCAATAGAAAATGAAATAGTCAGTCTAAAAACGCTAGATCAACTTGTTGCCTATTTACTCTCTTATTCTTATTCAATAGTAAATTAATATTTTGTATAAAAAAACAATCAAACACATATTATTGCCAGTGTTACTATTATTAATCAGTATTTATTGTATTTGCATATATATTTAAAAAAAAACAAATGGTTCATATACACGCTATAAAGCTCCCGAATTGTCAAGTCTATCAAAATCAAATTTGAAATTAAAATGGTAACTGCGCGGGCTGGATTGATCATAGTCAACCTTACACGTTCATCTTGAAACATTATAAACCAAATGTTACCATCAACAAATGCGATTCGGTTCTGGCACTTCGACGGCCGCTGCCGCGGCACGCTCGCTACGCTCGCTCGGCTCGTGCGTTGTTTTTCATACACTAACCTGACCTAACCCATATGTCATAATAAACCTATACAAGTTTTGGTTGCCTTTGTTATTGTAAAGTTCTTGAGCATAAACGAGTCGCTTGTGGAAATTGCCTAGAAAAAGTTAGTGAGTTCTCTCTTCAAATGAATTGTGTTTGAGAACACAAAGCACCATACGTCAAAGAAAAAGGGTTGCCGGTTTACACTAAATAGAAAAAGAAATATTCAGTTGAAAAACGCAAGCAAAACTAAAATAAAATTTGGAATAAATCGGCTTGCAGTCATTTATTCTCTTATTATTATTCAAAAGTAAGTTAACATTTAGTTCATACAGATATTGGAGTTTTAACTCCGCCTCTTGTTATGTTGGGTTTACAGTATAAAATTGCCTAGAAAAAGGTAGTAAGTTCTATCTTCTTTATGTGCGCAAAAATCATATATAAAAAAAGGGTTGCCAGTTTACACGCAATATAAAAAGAAATATTCAGTTGAAAAACGCAAGAATAATTTAAAATAAATCTTGTATAGATCACCTTGTAGTCTTTTATTCTTATTCAAAAGAAAATTTCCTAAAAATCACAGTATCGAAAAAAAAACAGTTTTTATCATGCGGCAACACTTCAACTGAATACATACTGAATACATTTTTTTTCTGTAAGTAATCTGAAAAATGTTATCAATAACGCCAAAATCAACTCTATAAAGTAAAATTCGTGAAAAATGATAAATTTTCTAGATAAAATTTTGAAATTTCAGCCTCAGACCTAAATAGCGCATTTCGTCACAGTTCCTTAACCGATTGACCAGGTCTCCATTTATTATGGCTCGCTTCGCTCGCTTTGTTTTATTGACAATACTAATCTACCCAATTTACCAGGACTCTATTGATGGCGTCCTTTATGGCTCGCTTTGCTCGCATTTTATTTTAGTCACAGTTCTAACCCTACCAATAAACCAAATCTCTCTTAACAGTTATTCCTTATGGCTCGCTTCGCTCGCTTTTTGTTTTAGACACAGTGCTAACATAATCGATTGATCAGGTCTCTCTTAATGGTCTAGCAAGCATTATGGCTCGCTTCGCTCGCTCTTTATTTGGTCACAATACCTTAAGCAATTGACCAGGTCTCCATTTATTATGGCTCGCTTCGCTCGCTTTTTGTTTTATTGGCAGCTCTAATCTAACTGATTGACCAGGCCTCTATTGACGGTGTTCTTTATGGCTAGCTTCGCTCGCATTTTATTTTAGTCACAGTTTTAACCTTACCAATTAACCAAATCTCTCTTAATGGTTACTCTTTATGGCTCACTTCGCTCGCTTTTTGTTTTAGTCACAGTGCTAACATGACCGATTGATCAGGTCTTTTTTAATGGTCTCGCATTTTGGCTCGCTTCGCTCGCTCTTCATTTTGGTCACAGTGTCTTAAACGATTGACCAGGTCTCCGTTTATTATAGCTCGCTTCGCTCGCTTTTTGTTTTACTCACAGTTCTAGTCTAACTGATTGATCAGATTTCTATTGGTGGTGTTCTTTATGGCTCGCTTCGCTCGCATTTTATTTTAGTCACAGTTCTAAACTTACCAATTAATCAAATCTCTCTAAATGGTCACTCTTTATGGCTCTCTTGCTCGCTTTTTGTTTTAGTCACAGTTCTAATCTAACCGAATTACAATGTCTCGCTCGCTTTATTTTTCTGGCGAAAATATTGGAATTTATTTTCTCACCACGTATAGATTGGGTAAAGATACACAAACGGTTTATATATACTTTAAAGTTCCCTAGTCGCCAGCTCGGTCAGAATCATTCTGAAATTTATATGGTGACTACTATCAGTGCTGCTAGTCGATCACTCAAATTATTCCATCAATTATTTTACAAATGCAACAGTTCAATTTTTGCATGAGAACTTTCTTTAATGACGACATACATGAAAATTTCCTAAAAATCAAAAATTTTTCAGTTTTTTTTTCATCTGGCAACACTTCAACTGAATACATTTTTACTCTATAAGTAATATGAAAAATGTTATCGATAACGCCAAAATCAGCTATATAAAGTAAAAACCGAGAAAAATGATAAAATTTCTCGATAAAAAGGTCGCTGTTTAAGCCGCCATTTTGAATTTTAAAATTTCAACCTCAGACCTATGTAGCCCATCTATTGGCGCATCCAACGCAGTTTTTATTATTTTCCTAGCGGCGATAGTGACTGCGTTAGAGTCCAAAACGTGAAAAGTGGGCATTAAATCTTCAAACCACCGTAGCTGCTAGGGTTGCCAGGTGTAGACGATGAAAATAGTCAAATGTCATTTCGGGATGTGCCCTCCATCGACGGATGTCAATTTTCAAGTTCTAAAATTGTTCCTTTGACAGTTACAGTTTTTGGGGCAAATCTCAAAAAATACCCTAAAATCGGGTAAAATTTTTCTATGATACGAAAGAGTCTATAGAGATACACAATCGCTCCATACATGCCAAATTCCTGCGGGGTTGCCAAGTTGGTCAAAATCGAGGTTGAATTTCAAACGTTGTTTGCTCTCAGTGTTGCCAGTCTATCGTTCTATATTTTACATCGGGTATCTTGAAAAGTTAAAACTAAAATAATTCCATCGAAAAAAATCCAAAATTCGACAAAAAGTATTTCCTCAAAAATCTCATAAAGTATCAAAAATTTTCAAGTTTTTTTTTTCACCTGGCAATACTTTAGCTACTTGCCTAAAAAATATTTCCCCGGAAGTCCTCTGACAAATGTCGGCGAGTGCGTCAAAATCGGCTCGATGCGGTGACGATACCCAATTTTCCGGATAAAATGGCCGCTGGTTTGGCCGCCATCTTGAATTTTGAAAATCCGGCTCCGTGCCGATGTGGCCAACTCGATAGCGCATCCGATGCAGTTTTTACCATTTTCCTAGTAGCAATACTGACCGCGCTAGAGTCGACAAAGTAAAAAATGGGCAAAATTTTTCAAATCGCCGCAACCGTCGGGGTTGCCAGGTGACGATGATGAAAATGGCCAAATGTCATTTCGGGGAGTGCCCTCCTTCGAGGAAAAGCATTTTTAAAATTCCCAAACGGCTCCTTCTACTTTTCACCTTTTTGTGGTAAATCTCCGAAATTACCCTAAAATCGGGGAAAATTTTCACTTCGTACAAAAGAGCCAGCAGTGATCCACGATCGGTCCATACCAAGCGAAGAGCTCCAATGTTGCCATGTGTGCTAAAAGTGCGTTTGAATTTTTCGAAAAAGTGAAAAATTCACAAAATGGCCTCTGCCGGCGCAGCCATATTAATTTTCCCGAGTTTCATAATTTTCCCATAGTCACGACTATATCAGGCAAGGAACCTCATTCACAGATTTTCTCTGTTGGCCACCCAGGTTCCCAAACAATTCGAGTTATGAGGGCATGTCGAAAAACACGTTTTCTACCGTGGAGCCCAGGGTTGTCAGCTCGCAGAAACGAAAACTACCAAAAGTTATAGGGCTCCCCCGGCACCACACCGCATCGAGTCTCTTTTCCGCGAAAAGTGCGTATTTCCAAATTTTACTTTTCTCCCAAAATCTCCTAAACCACCACGTAAATGGTAGAAATAGGTAGTGAAGTAGAGAGATCCTACCGAGCCCCACGACCGGCCCATAGAAAGCAAATCCGTCCGACGCCGCCATCTTGGAGAAAATCTCACTGGAAAAGTGCGATTTTTCACTGCCGAAACAAAATGGCCGTCCCCGTCGCCGCCATATTGACTCGCAAGCGAAAACTCCCCGTACGTGAAAATCGACTATAATTCCGAGTCGCCGGCGTAAAAATCCCTCCTCCAAACCCACCACAAAAGAAACGACGATTGCCCGAACAGAGGTCGAAAAATGCCAAATTTCCAGGTGAAATATCTCGGCCGCCATTTTGTTTTTTTAATCAAACCTTTTTCCAGTGTCATTTTTTTAGCCAAATCTACAATATTTTCGAATATCGTAAGCGTAGAGTGAATAATGTAGAAACTAAAAAAAATATCTCGCCGCCATTTTGTTTTTTGGCTGAACCCCAATGCCATTTCAACTCATTTTAAAAAAATATTATCAGTCTCCATACATGAAAATGTCATTTTCCCCCTTTTTCTACCCGAAAAAAGCATGGAGTGAGTCAGTGAGTCAGTCAGTCAGTGGTAATTAAGCTTTATATATTATAGACTAGCTTTCGCTTGGTTGCCCCGGGCTGCGAGCAGCCCGGGGAGGTAACGAGTAGCTGGTGGAATCGGGGCGGTGGGGTTTTAAGTCCGCCTCGTGTTTTGTCGGGTTTACAGTTTGAAATTGCCTAGAAAAAGTCAGTAAGTTCTATCTTCAAATAAAAGGTGTTAAAGGACACAAAGCACCATACATCAAAGAAAAAGTGTTGCCAGTTGACACTTAATAGAAAAGAAATATTCAGTCGAAAAACGCAAGCAAAACTTAAAATAAATTTTGTATAGATACTTAAAATAAGTTTTGTCTTATTCTCTTATTCTTATTTATTAGTAAATTACTGTATAGTATTAAAAAACAATCGAACATATATTTCCATCAGTGTTACTATCATTAATTAATCAATTAAATTTCAAGAAATAATATTTATTGTATTTGCATTATTACATTACATTATTTATGTAAGATTTATTTATTATATGAAAAGGGAACCGATGTCGGGGCCAGATATTCGAATAGATCAATTCACGACGCGATGGGGTTTTAAGTTCGCCTTCGTTTCAGAATAGAAGCTTTCGCTTGGTTGCCCCGGGCTGCGAGCAGCCGGAGGGGTAACGAGTAGCTAGTGGAATCGGGGCGGTTAGGTTTTAAGTCCAACTTCGTTGCGGAATTTGGTTTTCGTTTTTTTGTTATGTTTGTTTTATAGTTTGAAACGTCTACAAAAAGTAAGTAAGTTCTATCTTCAAATGAAAGGTGGTTTAGTACCCAAAATACCATACATCAAAGAAAAGGGGTTGATAGTTTACACGCAATAGAAAAATAAATATTCAGTCGAAAAATGCAAGCAAAACGCTAAATAAATTATAGTCTCTTATTCTTATTCAATAGTAAGTTTATAATTAGTATGAAAAAGGATCAAGTAGATATTTCCCCCAGTGTTACCGTTAATAATACACCAAATAAATAAATGTCAAATTTCAAACTCATACCTACGTAGAACACTTTTATATTGAATATCAAAAGAACATGTTTCTCAATAATCTAAAAGTATAGAAAAATATGTTTGAAGTATTAAATATCGTGTCAAAAATTGGATTTTCTTTTCTCCATACTTGACGTATGTGAAAGTGTGGGTAAAGATTTCTTACACAAATGGTCCATATATACACGCTATAAAGATCCCGAATTGTCAAGTCCATCGAAATCAAAATTGAAATTAAAATGATCACGATCATCTTTTAAACATTATAAACCAAATGTTACCATCAACAAAAGCGATTCGTTTCTGGCACTTCGCCGGCCGCTACCGCGGCACGCTCGTTCGGCTCGTGCGTTGTTTTTCATACACTAACCTAACCTAACCCATATGTCATAATAAACCTATGGAAGTTTTTGTTGCTTTACTTATTGTAAAGTTCTTGAGCATAAACGAGTCGCTTGTGGAATCGGAGCGGTGGGATCTTAGGTCCGCCTCTTGTTATGTTTACAGTTTGAAATTGCCTAGGAAAAGTTAGTGAGTTCTATCTTCAAATAAATTATGTTTAAGTACACAAAGCTCCATACGACAAAGTAAAAGGGTTGCCAGTTTACGCTAAATAGAAAAAGAAACATTCAGTTGAAAAATGCAAGCAAAACTAAAATAAAATTTGGAATAGATCAGCTTGTAGTCATTTATTCTCTAATTCTTATTCAAAAGTAAGTTAATATTTAGTTAATACAGATATTGGAGTTTTAAGACCGCCTCTTGTTATGTTGGGTTTACAGTATAAAATTGCCTAGAAAAAGTTAGTAAGTTCTATCTTCAAATAAAAGATCTTTAAGTACGCAAAACATCATACATAAAAAAAAGGTTGCTAGTTTACACGCAATATAAAAAGAAATATTCAGTTGAAAAACGTAAGGAAAACTTAAAATAAATGTTGTATAGATCGCCTTGTAGTCTTTTATTCTTATTCAATAGAAAATTTCCTAAAAATTAAAGTATCAAAAAAAAAACAGCTTTTTATCATCCGGCAACACTTCAACTAAATACATTTTTTTTCTGTAAGTAGTCTGAAAAATGTTATCAATAATGCCAAAATCAGCTCTATAAAGTAAAAACCGTGATGGATCACTTCGCTCACTTTTTCCTTTGTCACAGTTCCTTAACCGATTGACCAGGTCTCCATTTTATTATGGCTCGCTTCGCTCGCTTTTTCTTTTTGTTTTTTTCGCAGTTCTAATCTAACGATTGACCAGGTCTCTATTGATGGTGTTCTTTATGGCTCGCTTCGCTCGCATTTTATTTTAGTCACAGTTCTAACCCTACCAATTAACCAAATCTCTCTTAACAGTTACTCCTTATGGCTCGCTTCGCTCGCTTTTTGTTTTACACACAGTGCTTACATAATCGATTGATCAGGTCTCTCTTAATGGTCTGGCATTATGGCTCGCTTCGCTCGCTTTTTGTTTCATTGGCAGTTCTAATCTAACTGATTGACCAGGCCTCTATTGATGGTGTTCTTTATGGCTCGCTTCGCTCGCATTTTATTTTAGTCACAGTTCTAACCTTACCAATTAACCAAATCTCTCTTAATAGTTAACTCTTTATGGCTCGCTTCGCTCGCTTTTTGTTTGAGTCACAGTGCTAACATAACCGATTGATCAGATTTCTATTGGTGGTGTTCTTTATGGCTCGCTTCGCTCGCATTTTATTTTAGTCACAGTTCTTACCTTACCAATTAATCGAATCTCTCTAATTGGTCACTTTTTATGGCTCGCTTCGCTCGCTTTTTGTTTTAGTCGCAGTTCTAATCTAACCGAATGACAATTTCTCGCTCACTTTATTTTTCTGGTGAAAATATTGGATTTTTTTTTCTCACCACGTAAAGATTGAGTAAAGATACAGAAACGGTCTATATATGCAAAGCTCCCGAGTCACCAACTCAGTCAGAATCATTTTGAAATTATATGGTGACTACTATCAGTGTTGCTAGTCGATCACTCAAATTATTCCATCAATTATGTTATAAATGCAACAGTAAAAATTTTATTAAACAGTAAAATCATTGTAAAAAAATATTTTAATATTTTTCATCAATGACATACATGAAAGTTTCTCAAAAATCCCGGTATCAAAAAATTTACAGACTTTTTCATCTGGCAACACTTCAGCTGAATACATATTTTTTGTTAAAAGTATTCTGAAAAATGTTACCAAAAACGCCAAAATCAGCTCTATAAAGTGAAAGTCATGAAAAATGATCAATTTTCTAGATAAAATGGTCGCTGTTTAAGCCGCCATCTTGAATTTTGAAATTTCAACCTCAGCCTATGTAGCCCACTATTGGCGCATCCAACGCAGTTTTTATTATTTTCCTAGCGGCGATAGATGACTGCGCTAGAGTCCAAAACGTGAATAGTGGGCATTGAACTTTCAAACCGCCGTAGCTGCCGGGGTTGCCAGATGTAGGCGATGAAAACAGTCAAATGTGATTTCGGGATGCGCCCTCCATCGTCGGATACCAATTTTCAAGTTCTAAAATTGTTCCTTTGACATTTACAGTTTTTGGGGTAAATCTCAAAAACTACCCTAAAATCGGGTAATTTTTTTCCACCATATGAAAGAGTCTATAGAGATACACAATCGCTCCATACATGCCAAATACCTGCGGGGTTGCCAAGTCGGTCAAAATCGAGGTTGAATTTCAAACGTTGTTTGCTCTCAGTGTTGCCAGTCGATCGTTCTATTTTTTCCATCGGGTATCTTGAAAAGTTAAAATTAAAATATTTGCATCAAAAAAGTTCAAAAATTCGACAAAAATTGTTTCCTCAAAAATCTCATAAAGTATCAAAAATTTTCGAGATTTTTTTTCACCTGGCAACACTTTAGTTACTTGCCTAAAAAATGTTTCCCCGGAAGTACTCTGACAAATGTCGCCAAGTGCGTCAAAATCGGCTCGACGTGGTGACGATACCCAATTTTTTGGATAAAATGGCCGCTGGTTTGGCCGCCATCTTGAATTTTGAAAATCCGGCTCCGTACCGGTGTGGCCAACTCGATAGCGCATCCGATGCACTTTTTACCATTTTCCTAGTGGCAATACTGACTGCGCTAGAGTCGACAAAGTAAAAAATGGGCAAAATTTTTCAAATCGCCGCATACACCAGGGTTGCCAGGTGACGACGATGAAAATGGCCAAATGTCATTTCGGGGAGTGCCCTCCGTCGAGGAAAAGCATTTTTGAAATTCCCAAACGGCTCCTTCTACTTTTCACCTTTTTGGGGTAAATCTCCGAAATTACCCTAAAATCGGGGAAAATTTTCACGTCATTCGAAAGAGCCAGCGGAGACTCACGACCGGTCCATACAAGGCGAAGAGCTCCGATGTTGCCATGTAGTGCTAAAAGTGCGTTTGAATTTTTCGAAAAAGTGAAAAAATCACAAAATGGCCGCTGCCGGCGCCGCCATATTGATTTTCCCGAGTTTCATAATTTTCCCATAGTCACGACTATATTTGGCGCGGCACCTCATTCACAGATTTTCTCCGCTGGCCACCCAGGTTCCCAAACAATTCGGGTTATGAGGGCATGTCGAAAAACACGTTTTCTACCGTGGAGCCCAGGGTTGTCAGCTCGCGGAAACGAAAACTACCAAAAGTCATAGGGCTCCCCCGGCGCCACACCGCATCGAGTCTGTTTTCCGCGAAAAGTGCGTATTTCGAAATTTCACTTTTCTCCCAAAATCTCATAAACTACCACGAAAATGGTAGAAATCGGTAGTGAAGTAGAAAGATCCCACCGAGCCCCACGACCGCCCCATACGACGCGAATCCGTCCGACGCCGCCATCTTGGAGAAAATCTCACTGGAAAATGGCGATTTTTCATTGCCGAAACAAAATGGCCGCCTCCGCCGCCGCCATGTTGACGCGCAAATGAAAACTCCCCGTACGTGAAAATCGACTATACTTCCGAGCTGAAGGAGTAAAAATCCCCCCTCCGAACCCACCACAAAACAATTGACGATCGCCCGAACAGAGGTCGAAAAATGCCAAATTTCCAGGTGAAATATCTCGGCCGCCATTTTGTTTTTTTAATCAAACCCTTTTTCAGTCTCATTTTTTTAGCCAAATCTACGACCATTTTGAATATCGTAACCGTAGAGTGAATAATGTAGAAACTAAAAAAATTATCTCGCCGCCATTTTGTTTTTTGGCTGTACCGATATGCCACTTCAACTCGATTTAAAAAAATATTGTCACTCTCCATACATGAAAACGTCATTTTCCCCCTCCTTCTACCCGAAAAAAGCATGGAGTGAGTGAGTCAGTGAGTCAGTCAGTGGTAATTGAGCTTTATATATTATAGACTAGCTTTCGCTTGGTTGCCCCGGGCTGCGAGCAGCCCGGGGAGGTCACGAGTAGCTGGTGGAATCGGGGCGGTGGGGTTTCAAGTCCGCCTATTGTTATGTCGGGTTTACAGTTTGAAATTGCGTAGAAAAGGTCAGTAAGTTCTATCTTCAAATAAAAGGTGTTAAAGGACACAAAGCACCATACATCAAAGAAAAAGTGTTGCCAGTTGACACTTAATAGAAAAAGAAATATTCAGTTGAAAAACGCAAGCAAAACTTAAAATAAATTTTGTATAGATACTTAAAATAAGTTTTGTCGTTAATTCTCTTATTCTTATTTATTAGTAAATTACTGTATAATGTTAAAAAATAATCGAACATATATTCCCATCAGTGTTACTATCATTAATTAATCAATTAAATGTCAAGAAATAGTATTTATTGTAATTGCATTATTACATTACATTATTTATGTAAGATTATTTATTATATGAAAAGGGAACCGATGTCGTGGCCAGATATTAGATCGATTCACAATGCGGTGGGGTTTTAAGTCCGCCTTCGTTTCAGAATAGAAGCTTTCGCTTGGTTGCCCCGGGCTGCGAGCAGCCCGGGGAGGTCACGAGTAGCTAGTGGAATCGGGGCGGTGGGGTTTTAAGTCCGCCTCCGTTGCAGAATTTGAGTTTTTCGATTTTTTTTTTGTTGTTTGTTTTATAGTTTGAAATCGCCTTCAAAAAGTTAGTAAATTCTGTCTTCAAATGAAAGGTGTTTAAGCACCATACATCAAAGAAAAAGGGTTGCCAGTTTACGCTTAACAGAAAAAGAAATATTCAGTCGAAAGACGCAAGAAAAACTCTAAATAAATTATAGTCTCTTATTCTTATAAAATATATTTTAAGTATTAAATATAGTGTCAAAAATTGGATTTTCTTTTCTGCATACTTACCTATGTGAAAGTGTGAGTAAAGATACCTACACAAATGGTCCATATATACACGCTATAAAGATCCCGAATTTTCAAGTCCATCGAAATCAAAATTGAAATTGAAATGGTCACGATCATCTTTTAAACATTATAAACCAAATGTTACCATCAACAAAAGCGATTCGTTTCTGGCACTTCGCCGGCCGCTGCCGCGGCACGCTCGCTACGCTCGCTCGGCTCGTGCGTTGTTTTTCATACACTAACCTAACCTAACCCATATGTCATAATAAACCTATACAAGTTTTTGTTGCTTTACTTATTGTAAGGTTCTTGAGCATAAACGAGTCGCTTGTGGGATCGGAGCGGTGGGGTTTTAAGTCCGCCTCTTGTTATGTTTACAGTTTGAAATTGCCTAGAAAAAGTTAGTAAGTTCTATCTTCAAATAAAAGATCTTTAATTACGCAAAACATCATACATAAAAAAAAGATTGCCAGTTTACACGCAATATAAAAAGAAATATTCAGTTGAAAAACGTAAGAAAACTTAAAATAAATGTTGTATACATCGCCTAAAAGTATAAAGTATTCTTATTCAATAGAAAATTTCCTAAAAATCACAGTATCAAAAAAAAAACAATTTTTTATCATCCTTCAACTGACTAAATTTTTTTTTCTGTAAGTAATCTGAAAAATTTTATCAATAACGCCAAAATAATACATTTTCTAGATAAAATGGAAGCTGTCTTAGCCGCCATCTTGAATTTTAAAATTTTTGATTCAGACCTAAATAGCACACTTATATGTGAATTTGGTCACAGTTCCTAAACCGATTGACCAGGTCTCTATTGATGGTGTCCTTTATGGCTCGCTTCGCTCGCATTTTATTTAAGTCACAGTTCTAACCCAACCAATTAACCAAATATCTCTTAACAGTTACTCCTTATGGCTCGCTTCGCTCGCTTTTACTTTTTGTTTTTTCGCAGTTCTAATCTAACCAATTGACCAGGTCTCTATTGATGGTGTCCTTTATGGCTCGCTTCGCTCGCATTTTATTTAAGTCACAGTTCTAACCCTACCAATTAACCAAATATCTCTTAACAGTTACTCCTTATGGCTCGCTTCGCTCGCTTTTACTTTTTGTTTTTTTGCAGTTCTAATCTAACTGATTGATCAGGCCTCTATTGATGGTGTTCTTTAAGGCTCGCTTCGCTCGCATTTTATTTTAGTTACAGTTCTAACCTTACCAATTAACCAAATCTCTCTTAATGGTTACTCTTTATGGCTCGCTTCGCTCGCATTTTGTTTTAGTCACAGTGCTAACATAACCGATTGATCAGGTCTCTTTTAATGATCTCGCATTTTGGCTCGCTTTGCTCGCTCTTTATTTTGGTCACAGTCCCTTAAACGATTGACCAGGTCTCCATTTATTATGGCTCGCTTCGCTCGCCTTTTGTTTTATTCACAGTTCTAATCTAACTGATTGATCAGATTTCTATTGATGGTGTTCTTTAGGGCTCGCTTCGCTCGCATTTTATTTTAGTCACAGTTCTAACCTTACCAATTAATCAAATCTCTCTAAATGGTCACCCTTTATGGCTCGCTTCGCTCGCTTTTTGTTTTAGTCACAGTTCTAATCTAACCGAATGACAATGTCTCGCTCGCTTTATTTTTCTGGCTAAAATAGTGGAATTTTTTCTCACCACGTAAAGATTGGGTAAAGATACACAAACGGTCTATATACGCTATAAAGTTCCCGAGTCGCCAACTCGGTCAGAATCATCCTGAAATTTATATGGTGACTACTATCAGTGTTGCTAGTCGATCACTCAAATTATTCCAACAATTATGTTATAAATGCAACAGTAAAATTTTTGTTAAACCGTAAAATCATTGTAAAGAAATGTTTTCATATTTTTCATAAATGACATACATGAAAGTTTCTCAAAAACCTCGGTATCAAAAAATTTTCAGTTTTTTTTCATCTGGCAACACTTCAGCTTATGTTTTTTTTTAAGTAATCTGAAAAATGTTATCATATGCGCAAAAATCAGTTCTATAAAGTAAAAGTCGTGAAAAATGATCAATTTTGTAGATAAAATGGCCACAGTTTAAGCCGCCATCTTGAATTTTGAAATTTCAACCTCATGCCTATGTAGCCCACTTATTGGCGCATCCAACGCACTTTTTATTATTTTCCTAGCGGCAATAGTGACTGCGCTAGAGTCCAAAACGTGAATAGTGGGCATTAAATCTTCAAACCGCCGTAACTGCCAGGGTTGCCAGGTGTTGGCGATAAAAATGGTCAAGTGTGATTTCGGGATGCGCCCTCCATCGACGGATACCAATTTTCAAGTGTTAAAATTGTTCCTTTGACAGTTACAGTTTTTGGGGTAAATCTCAAAAACTACCCTAAAATCGGGTATTTTTTTTTCCACCATATGAAAGAGTCTATAGAGATACACAATCGCTCCATACATGCCAAATACCTGCGGGGTTGTCAAGTCGGTCAAAATCGAGGTCGAATTTCAAACGTTGTTTGCTCTCAGTGTTGCCAGTCGATCGTTCTATTTTTTCCATCGGGTATCTTGAAAAGTTAAAATTAAAATATTCCATTGAAAAAAAATTAAAATTCGACAAAAAGTGTTTCCTCAAAATTCTCATAAAGTATCGAAAATATTCAAGTTTTTTTTTCGCCTGGCAACACTTTAGCTACTTGCCTAAAAAATGTTTCCCCGGAAGTACTCCGACAAATGTCGCCAAGTGCGTCAAAATCGGCTCGACGTGGTGACGATACCCAATTTTTCGCATAAAATGGCCGCTGGTTTGGCCGCCATCTTGAATTTTGAAAATCCGGCTCCGTACCGGTGTGGCCAACTCGATAGCGCATCCGATGCAGTTTTTCCCATTTTCCTAGTGGCAATACCGACTGCGCTAGAGTCGACAAAGTAAAAAATGGGCAAAATTTTTCAAATCGCCGCAACCACCAGGGTTGCCAGGTGATGACGATGAAAATGGTCAAATGTCATTTCGGGGAGTTCTCTCTATCGAAGAAAAGCATTTTTGAAATTCCCAAACGGCTCCTTATATTTTTCACCTTTTTGGGGTAAATCTCCGAAATTACCCTAAAATCGGGGAAAAATTTCACGTCTTTCGAAAGAGCCAGCGGAGACTCACGACCGGTCCATACAAGGCGAAGAGCTCCAATGTTGCCATGTGTGCTAAAAGTGCGTTTGAATTTTTCGAAAAAGTGAAAAAATCACAAAATGGCCGCTGCCGGCGCCGCCATATTGATTTTCCCGAGTTTCATAATTTTCCCATAGTCACGACTATATCAGGCAAGGGACCTCATTCACAGATTTTCTCCGCTGGCCACCCAGGTTCCCAAACAATTCGGGTTATGAGGGCATGTCGAAAAACATGTTTTCTACCGTGGAGCCCAGGGTTGTCAGCTCGCGGAAACGAAAACTACCAAAAGTCATAGGGCTCCCCCGGCGCCACACCGCATCGAGTCTGTTTTCCGCGAAAAGTGCGTATTTCGAAATTTCACTTTTCTCCCAAAATCTCCTAAACTACCACGAAAATGGTAGAAATTAGTACCAAGTAGAAAGAGTCTACGCGAGCCCCACGACCGCCCCATAGAACGCGAATCCGTCCGACGCCGCCATCTTGGAGAAAATCTCACTGGAAAATGGCGATTTTTCACTGCCGAAACAAAATGGCCGCCCCCGCCGCCGCCATATTGACGCGCAAATGAAAACTCCCCGTACGTGAAAATCGACTATAATTCCGAGTCGCAGGCGTAAAAATCCCCCCTCCAAACCCACACAAAAACAATTGACGATTGCCCGAACAGAGGTCGAAAAATGCCAATTTTCCAGGTTAAATATCTCGGCCGCCATTTTGTTTTTTTAATCAAACCCTTTTTCAGTGCTCATTTTTTTAGCCCAATCTACGACCATTTTGAATATCGTAACCGTAGAGTGAATAATGTAGAAACTAAAAAAATTATCTCGCCGCCATTTTGTTTTTTGGCTGAACCGCATATGCCATTTCAACTCATTTAAAAAAAATATAGTCAGTCTCCATACATGAAAATGTCATTTTCCACCTCCTTCTACCCGAAAAAAGCATGGAGTGAGTCAGTAGTAGTCAGTGAGTGGTAATTAAGCTTTATATATTATAGACTAGCTTTCGCTTGGTTGCCCCGGGCTGCGAGCAGCCCGGGGAGGTCACGAGTAGCTAGTGGAATCGGGGCGGTGGGGTTTCAAGTCCGCCTATTGTTATGTCGGGTTTACAGTTTGAAATTGCCTAGAAAAGGTCAGTAAGTTCTATCTTCAAATAAAAGGTGTTAAAGGACACAAAGCACCATACATCAAAGAAAAAGTGTTGCCAGTTGACACTTAATAGAAAAGGAAATATTCAGTCGAAAAACGCAAGCAAAACTTTAAATAAATTTTGTATAGATACTTAAAATAAGTTTTCTCTTTTATTCTCTTATTCTAATTTATTAGTAAATTACTGTATATTATTAAAAAACAATCGAACATATATTTCCATCAGTGTTACTATCATTACTTAATCAATTAAATGTCAAGAAATAGTATTTATTGTATTTGCATTATTATATTACATTATTTTTATATGAAAAGGGTTATTTATTATATGAAAAGGGTACCGATGTCGTGGCCAGATATTAGAATAGATCAATTCACGACGCAATGGGGTTTTAAGTCCGCCTTCGTTTCAGAATAGAAGCTTTCGCTTGGTTGCCCCGGGCTGCTCGCAGCCCGGGGAGGTCACGAGTAGTGGTGGGGTTTTAAGTCCGCCTCCGTTGCAGAATTTCAGTTTTTCGATTTTTTTTTGTTATGTTTCTTTTATAGTTTGAAATCGCCAACAAAATGTTAGTAAGTTCAGTCTTCAAATGAAAGGTGTTTAAGCACCATACATCAAAGAAAAAGGGTTGCCAGTTTACACGCAATAGAAAAAGAAATATTCAGTCGAAAACGCAAGCAAAACTCTAAATAAATTATAGTCTCTTATTCTTTTCAATAGTAAGTATATATTTAGTATGAAAAAGGATCGAGTAGATATTTCCCCCAGTGTTACCTTAAATAATAATACACCAAATAAATAAATGTCATATGTCAAAATCATATCTACGTAGAACACTTTCATTTTGAATATCAAAAGAACATGTTTTCTCAATAATCTAAAAGTATAGAAAAATATATTTTAAGTATTTAACTACGTCTACGCCGTGTCAAACCATGGCTCTTTTGCCTACAGACCCCATTGAAGTTTATAATATTATAGGAAATCTAGATTCAAACAGTGCATGTGGAGGGGATAAAATAACTATTCGTTTTTTAAAAATGTTTAAACTGTTGTTGACACCATTAATTGTGTTCATTTGTAATTTAAGTTTTTCTACTGGGGTTTTTCCAGCAGTATTCAAGAGTGCTATGGTTTGTCCAATATACAAAGCAGGAGATCGAAGCAATCCTTCAAACTATAGACCGATATCACTTTTACCAACAATTTCAAAAATAATAGAAAAAATTGTAAACAGTAGACTTGTTTGTTATATGAATAAAATAGATACATTATCAGAAAATCAATATGGGTTTCGAGCCGGTAGGTCTACTGAGGATGCCGTGCTTAATCTAACTAGTTTAGTCACAGGACATCTGGATAAGGGAATGAACTGTGTTGGTGTATTTCTAGACCTTCAGAAGGCCTTCGACACAGTTTCAATTCCGATACTACTTAGACGCCTCGAAAATCTAGGTGTGAGGGGACTGATGCACTCTTGGTTCACTGACTATTTGACAGGTCGAAGTCAAACTGTTAGGGTTGATAATTATTACAGTAAGACAGCCTTGCGTACCTACGGCGTCCCACAAGGCAGCACTCTTGGCCCAACATTATTTTTAATATATATCAACAGTTTATGTAATATAAAATTACCTAAGGCTGAAACAATTATGTTTGCAGATGACACCGTAATTTTATTTCATGGTAAGACGTGGAGCGAGGTTATAAAAGTGGCAGAGAAAGGTCTATGTGGGATTACAAATTGGTTAGAGGAAAATCTCCTATCAATAAATTCTGTAAAATCTAAATTCTTATGTTTCAGTAAGACTAAAGCTAAAGATCCGAAAAATAATTTAACTCTTACATTACACACATTTCCATGTAATCAGAAAATGAAACTCAATTGCAATTGCCCAACACTCTTACGCGTTCCAAAAATTAGGTACTTAGGTGTGATCGTAGATGAAAATCTTAAATGGAAAGAACACATAAGCACGGTGTCAGCAAAAGCTCGAAAACTGATGTTTGTTTTTAAACAACTACGCACTGCTGCAGATTACAAACTTCTTATATCGACTTATAGAGCCCTTTGTCAATGTATACTCACCTACAGTATATGTGTTTGGGGAGGTGCCGCAAAGACACATATGATACAATTAGAGAGAGCTCAAAGAGCTGTACTTAAAGTAGCTTTAAATCTACCATATAAATTCCCAACAGAACAACTCTATCAGCAAGCAATGGTTCTTCCAGTCCGTAAACTTTATGTTTTCCTTTTACTATGTAGGTTTCATTGCAAAACAGTTCCATATACACCCTTGGTAACAAGAAGAGTCCCTAGATACAAAGTTCCAACAGCTCACTCAACACTTGTTAAACGTCACTTCACATATATAGCCCCACGTCTTTATAACAAGTTACTGAGATCACACAAAGACATTGTACAATACAGGCCAAAAAAGTTTCAGGACTCGATTATAAAATGGTTAGAACAATACAAATATGATAACTTAGAACAAATAATACAAACAATCACTAGTCTTTCTTAAAAATAAGATAAAGATGTACATGTTGATATGTAACACACACACACACACACACACACACACACACACACACACACACACACACGAACACACACACGAACACACACACACACACACACACACACACACACACACACGAACACACACACACACACACACACACACACACACACACACACGCACACGCACGCACGCACGCTCAGACACAAAACACAGGCATTATATTATTTACTCATTGTTTTATTAATATTTATACTTTAATATAATTATTTGCAATGTATTGAAGGAGGAGCCTGCCTCTCATAACACAGGGTAACCTTATATGAGAGCAGTTCACATTTTGTACTGAAAAAAGTGTATAAAATAAATAAATTTTCATTTTCATTTTCATTTTCAGTATTAAATATCGTGTCAAAAATTGGATTTTCTTTTCTCCATACTTACCTATATGAAAGTGTGGGTAAAGATACACAAATATACAAATGGTCCAAATATACACGCTATAAAGATCCCGAATTGTCAAGTCCATCAAAATCAAAATTGAAATTAAAATGGTCACGATCATCCTTTAAACATTATAAACCAAATGTTACCATCAACAAAAGCGATTCGTTTCTGGCACTTCGCCGGCCGCTGCCGCGGCACGTTCGCTACGCTCGCTCGGCTCGTGCGTTGTTTTTCATACACTAACCTAACCTAACCCATATGTCATAATAAAACCTAAAATCTATACAAGTTTTTGTTGCTTTACTTATTGTCAAGTTCTTGAGCATAAACGAGTCGCTTGTGGAATCGGAGCGGTGGGATTTTAGGTCCGCCTCTTGTTATGTTTACAGTTTAAATTTGCTTAGAAAAAGTTAGTGAGTTCTATCTTCAAATGAATACGTCATACGTCAAAGAAAAAGGGTTGCCAGTTTACACTAAATAGATAAAGAAACATTTAGTTGAAAAACGCAAGCAAAACTAAAATAAAATTTGGAATAGATCGGCTTGTAGTCATTTATTTTTTTATTCTTATTCAAAAGTAAGTTAATATTTAGTTAATACAGATATTGGAGTTTTAAGACCGCCTCTTGTTATGTTGGGTTTACAGTATAAAATTGCCTAGAAAAAGTTAGTAAGTTCTATCTTCAAATAAAAGATCTTTAATTACGCAAAACATCATACATTAAAAAAAAGATTGCCTCTTTACACGCAATATAAAAAGAAATATTCAGTTCAAAAACGTAAGAAAACTTAAAATAAATGTTGAATACATCGCCTTGTAGTCTTTTATTCTTATTCAATAGAAAATTTCCTAAAAATCACAGTATCAAAAAAAAAACTGTTTTTTATCATCCGGCAACACTTCAACTGAATACATTTCTTTTTCTGTAAGTAATCTGCAAAATGTTATCAATAACGCCAAAATCAGCTCTATAAAGTAAAAACCGTGAAAATTGATACATTTTCTAGCACACTTATAAGCACATTTGGTCACAGTTCCTTAACCGATTGACCAGGTCTCCATTTATTATGGCTCGCTTCGCTCGCTTTTTCTTTTCGTTTTTTTCGCAGATCTAATCTAACCGATTGACCAGGTCTCTATTGATGGTGTCCTTTATGGCTCGCTTCGCTCGCATTTTGTTTTAGTCAGAGTGCTAACCCTACCAATTAACCAAATATCTCTTAACAGTTACTCCTTTTGGCTCGCTTCGCTCGCTTTTTATTTTATTGACAGTTCTAATCTAACTGATTGATCAGGCCTCTATTGATGGTGTTCTTTAAGGCTCGCTTCGCTCGCATTTTATTTTAGTTACAGTTCTAACCTTACCAATTAACCAAATCTCGCTTGATGGTTACTCTTTATGGCTCGCTTCGCTCGCATTTTGTTTTAGTCACAGTGCTAACATAACCGATTGATCAGGTCTCTTTTAATGATCTCGCATTTTGGCTCGCTTTGCTCGCTCTTTATTTTGGTCACAGTCCCTTAAACGATAAACCAGGTCTCCATTTATTATGGCTCGCTTCGCTCGCCTTTTGTTTTATTCACAGGTCTAATCTAACTGATTGATCAGATTTCTATTGATGGTGTTCTTTAGGGCTCGCTTCGCTCGCATTTTATTTTAGTCACAGTTCTAATCTAACCGAATGACAATGTCTCGGTCGCTTTATTTTTCTGGCTAAAATAGTGGAATTTTTTTCTCACCGCGTAAAGATTGGGTAAAGATACATACACAAACGGTCTATATATGCTATAAAGTTCCCGAGTCGCCAACTCGGTCAGAATCGTCCTGAAATTTATATGGTGACTACTATCAGTGTTGCTAGTCGATCACTCAAATTATTCCAACAATTATGTTATAAATGCAACTGTAAAATTTTTGTTACACCGTAAAATCATTGTAAAGAAATGTTTTCATATTTTCCATAAATGACATACATGAAAGTTTCTCAAAAACCTCGGTATCAAAAAATTTTCAGTTTTTTTTCATCTGGCAACACTTTAGCTTATGTTTTTTTTAAGTTATCTGAAAAATGTTATCATATGCGCAAAAATCAGTTCTATAAAGTAAAAGTCGTGAAAAATGATCAATTTTGTAGATAAAATGGCCACAGTTTAAGCCGCCATCTTGAATTTTGAAATTTCAACCTTAGACCTATGTAGCCCACCTATTGGCGCATCCTAGGCAGTTTTTATTATTTTCCTAGCGGCGATAGTGACTGAGCTAGAGTCCAAAACGTGTAAATGGGCATTAAATCTTCAAACCACCGTAGCTACCAGGGTTGCCAGGTGTAGGCGATAAAAACAGTCAAATGTGATTTTGGGATGCGCCCTCCATCGACGGATACCAATTTTCAAGTTCTAAAATTGTTCCTTTGACAGTTACAGTTTTTGGGGTAAATCTCAAAAACTACCCTAAAATCGGGTAATTTTTTTCCACCATATGCAAGAGTCTATAGAAATACACAATCGCTCCATACATGCCAAACACCTGCGGGGTTGCCAAGTCGGTCAAAATCAAGGTTGAATTTCAAACGTTGTTTGCTCTCAGTGTTGCCAGTCGATCGTTCTATTTTTTCCATCCGGTATCTTGAAAAGTTAAAATTAAAATATTTGCATTGAAAAAATTCAAAATTTGACAAAAAGTGTTTCCTCAAAAATCTCATAAAGTATCAAAAATTTTCGAGATTTTTTTTCACCTGGCAACACTTTAGTTACTTGCCTAAAAAATGTTTCCCCGGAAGTACTCTGACAAATGTCGCCAAGTGCGTCAAAATCGGCTCGACGTGGCGACGATACCCAATTTTTCGGATAAAATGGCCGCTGGTTTGGCCGCCATCTTGAATTTTGAAAATCCGGCTCCGTACCGGTGTGGCCAACTCGATAGCGCATCCGATGCAGTTTTTATGATTTTCCTAGTGGCAATACCGACTGCGCTAGAGTCGACAAAGTAAAAAATGGGCAAAATTTTTCAAATCGCCGTAACCACCAGGGTTGCCAGGTGATGACGATGAAAATGGTCAAATATCATTTCGGAGAGTGCCCTCCGTCGAGAAAAAGCATTTTTGAAATTCCCAAATGGCTCCTTCTACTTTTCACCTTTTTGGGGTAAATCTTCGAAATTACCCTAAAATCGGGGAAAATTTTCACCTCATTCGAAGGAGCCGGCGGAGACTCACGACCGGTCCATACAAGGCGAAGAGCTCCGATGTTGCCATGTGTGCTAAAAGTGCGTTAAGATTTTTCGAAAAAGTGAAAAAATCACAAAATGGCCGCTGCCGGCACCGCCATAATGATTTTCCCGAGTTTCATAATTTTCCCATAGTCACGACTATATCAGGCAAGGGACCTCATTCACAGATTTTCTCCGCTGGCCACCCAGGTTCCCAAACAATTCGGGTTATGAGGGCATGTCGAAAAACACGTTTTCTACCGTGGAGCCCAGGGTTGTCAGCTCGCGGAAACGAAAACTACCAAAAGTCATAGGGCTCCCCCGGCACCACACCGCACCGAGTGTGTTTTCCGCGAAAAGTGCGTATTTCGAAATTTCACTTTTCTCCCAAAATCTTATAAACTACCACGAAAATGGTAGAAATTAGTATTAATATGGAAAGATCCCACCGAGCCCCACAACCGCCCCATATAAAGAAAACCAGTACATTGCCGCCATCTTGGAGAAAATCTCACTGGAAAATGGCGATTTCTCAATGCCGAAACAAAATGGCCGCCCCCGCCGCCGCCATGTTGAAGCGCAAATGAAAACTTCCCACACGTTAAAATCGACTATATTTCCGAATCACCAGTGAAAAGATCCCCCCTCCAAACCTACAAGAAAAGAATTCACGATCGCCCGAACAGAGGTCGAAAAATGACAATTTTCCGGGTAAAATATCTCCGCCGCCATTTTGTTTTTTTAATGAAACCTTTTTTCAGTCTCATTTTTTTAGCCAAATCTACGACCATTTCGAATATCGTAATCGTAGAGTGTATAATGTAGAAATTAAAAAAATTATCTCGCCGCCATTTTGTTTTTTGGCTGTACCGATATGCCATTTCAACTCGAATTAAAAAAATATTGTCACTCTCCATACATGAAAATGTCATTTTCTCCCTCTTTCTACCCGAAAAAAGCATGGAGTGAGTGAGTGAGTCAGTCAGTCAGTGGTAATTGAGCTTTATATATTATAGATATATATATATATATATATATATATATATAGATATATATATAGACTAGTTTCGCTTGGGAGGTCACGAGTAGCTAGTGGAATCGTGGCGGTGGGGTTCGCCTCCGTTGCAGAATTTGAGTTTTTCGATTTTTTGGTTATGTTTACGCTTAACAGAAAAAGAAATATTCAGTCGAAAAACGCAAGCAAAACTCTAAATAAATTATAGTCTCTTATTCTTATTAAATAGTACGTTTATATTTAGTATGAAAAAGGATCGAGTAGATATTTCCCTCAGTGTTACCTTAAATAATACACCTAATAAAAAAATGTCAAATTTCAAACTTATACCTACGTAGAACACTTTCATTTTGAATATCAAAAGAACATGTTTTCTCAATAATCTAAAAGTATAGAAAAATATATTTTAAGTATTAAATATCGTTGGTATCAAAAATTGGATTTTTTTTTCTCCATACTTACCTATGTGAAAGTGTGGGTAAGATACCTACACAAATGGTCCATATATACACGCTATAAAGATCCCGAATTATCAAATCCATCGAAATTAAAATTGAAATTAAAATGGTAACCGCGCGGGCTGGATTGCTCATAGTCAGCCTTATATGATCATCTTTTAAATATTATAAACCAAATGTTACCATCAACAAAAGTGATTCGTTTCTGGCATTGTTTTTCATACACTAACCTAACCTAACCCATATGTTATAATAAACCTATACAAGTTTTTGTTGCTTTACTTATTACAAAGTTCTTGAGCATAAACGAGTCGCTTGTGAAATCGGAGCGGTGGGGTTTTAAGTTGGCCTCTTGTTATGTTTACAGTTTGCAATTGCCTAGAAAAAGTTAGTGAGTTCTATCTTCAAATGAATTGTGTTTAAGTACACAAAAGCACTATACGTCAAAAAAAAGGGTTGCTGGTTTACACTAAACAGAAAAAGATATATTTAGTTGAGAAACGCAAGCAAAACTAAAATAAAATTTGAAATAGATCGACCATATTCAGGCGGGCGGTTGGATGCCACCTTGTTCGTTGCTTATAGAATTATACTTCAAAGTAGATTAATTAAGTTCCAAGTCGTATTGTGTACATATTCTTAAAGGTTGTATTTTTTAGTGCTGTGTCTCGTGTATCGTTATCCAATGCATTAGAACAATAATTATTACAAAATTCTGAAGATAGGTAAATTGCTTGCGTGATTGTGTGTAAACTACCCCACACACACTTAAGTAAGGATAAAACTTTAACATCAAATCAGTGCTGCTTTTAGTGAGAATCCTGAAATACGTGTTAACTAAAACCTCACTTTCAATCATGAAACTATTTATTCACTAATTTGCATACATCACACATAGCTATCAATAATCACAACACTTTATTTTATAATTTACACTAGTTGTCACAGCGCGAGCGGAACTAAGACTGCCATGCTTAGGTCGGTTGCTTGCTTATATAGTCGCCATCTTGCACGTGAACGTCATTGTGCGCCGCAAGATGGCGTCACCGGCGTCAACTTCCGGTCGATTAATGTTGATTTCATTAAGTTGCCAACACGGCCATTCTGCAAGGCGTTTGCCCCAGACGCCACAATTTTATGGAATATACTGAAACTGATAATATGAAATTAAGTATGAAATAATGTAAATGTCACACGTATAATGTTCAGTCTTCTTAACATGTTCACATACTGATCGCAAACAGAATATTTTGAAACTGAAGACCACTCGCACTTAAAGGGAATTTACCACACTTAAGAGACCAAGTTCGTCTTTGTTTCCGTGACGACTAAACTGAAGACCACTTGCACTTAAAGGGAATTTACCACACTTAAGGGACCAAGTTAGTCTTAGTTTTTGCAACCACTCGCACTCAAAGGGCAATAACCTCACTTAAGCATACCGAGTTGGTTCAACACGTCCTACCTCACTTATATACGAGTCAGTATGTTTACACGCATGAACTATATTTAGGTAACTTATTTATTTACCTTGGAATACCGACGGTTTTAGGTATTTTTAATTTCTATTTATTAAAATAACAAGTCAGTTACAGGAAATATTTAAAAGTTATATGTTATTATTAGTAGTTTAACATATACTTAATAAAGGTGTAAGGTAATGCGGTCATATTGTTACTAATATCACACATAAGTAACTGTTTCCACATTTGTTTGTCTGTTAGAAAACTACTTGCACTTAAAGGGACTCTGCCGCACTTAAGAGACCAAGTTAGTCTTCCACCCTGCACAATAGAGCCACTTGCACTCAAAGGGATATACCCACTTGAGCGTACCAAGTTCACTCACAATTATGCCTATGTACCTTTCAATATGTTTACAACAATTATTAATGTGTGACATAAATATAAGTTAAAGCATTTTATCTTGACTCGCAAACCTTACGTGTATACTCGTATTACTTTATAAACCAAATTGTTATGCCTGATGTAATATTTTACTTGTATACATATTTTTTTTTTTATGTGTTCTATTTTTAATAAACTATGAATTAGGTAAGATACCAAAAACAGTATATTAAGGTGTTTACCTTGCCAACACGAATATCTATTACATACATAATATAATCACGTAATTATTCAGATTCATTCCAGTTGTCTATTTTAATCCACGGCTTCATATTTTCAGCCGCTATCACGCCAGTATACTTTTTAAAGGATCTTTCACTTCCTTTAAGATCCGTTACCTCATATCTGTCATTTCCCACAAGTTTTTTGACTTTGAATGGACCCAAGTGGTCTAAATGAAGTGTATGAAAAGGTTGAGCATATTTTGGCATTGGAAATAATTCGCCTTCCTTGGCACCCCCTTTGTTTTTGAAGTATATACAATTTAAACAATTTTTTATGTACTTTTTTATAATACGACGCATGTGGGGAAACCAGTAAAACTTTGATATTCTTTCTACAGTTTTGTCTACAGAAAAATGTCCAATGTCATCATGGTTGTATTTAATTATTTGCCAAATTCATTTTTTTGGTACCGACCATCGACGACCCTTTGCTGTTCTTCTGTAAACTTTTGACCCAAGCAATTCGTATTTGTCAAAAACATCTCTATTTTGGTCGGCCTCTCCCGATTCTAAAATTGATTTTAATTGTTGAATTTTAGAGTCTTGTGTTTGCACTAACAGCAACCAATCTGCTTCAGTAATGGACATAATGATTTCAACTTCAGACTTTTCCCCCCGAAACTACAGGATTTCGACTTAATGCATCAACATGCAGCATACGTGTACCTGCTCTATGGAGAATCTATCTATATATATATATAAAAATGAATCGCAAAATGTGTTGGTAAGCGCATAACTCAACAACGCCTCGACCAATTTGGCCAAATCTTTTTTTAAATTCAATTTGAGCTTTATTGCTATGGTATAAAGTTCATATTAAATTACAAGCACTCACTGTTGTCTAAGCAATGTAGGTGTGTTCCTAACGTCAAAGATCATATCTATCAAAACAATGTGCGTTGGAGCACAGAATACATAGTTGGAGGAGTTTAATGTCGCGTTCCGAAACTCGCGTTTCTTTTGTATTAGTTTCGGCACGCAGAATTTTTTTAAATACGTAGGCAAAAAAAACTGCCACATTACAAATCTTTTTGACAGGACGAAGTCTGTCGGGTCAGCTAGTTTCAAATAAAAATTCTTGTGTAGCTAATACCCATCGAGCTATGCGTGGGACAATATTTTTTTTTTTTTAGTGAGCGCATATCGTACAGCACTGCAGTCAGTTATGATTTTAAAATTTGAACCTAACAGATATAGGCGGAATTTTCGGAGCGAACAAATAATTGCCAACAGTTCTAATTCAAATGAATGGTATAATTTTTCATTTTCGGTAGTTTGCCTACTATAATAATGGACTGGTTTTTCTCCCTCATTTGTAATTTGCATAAGTATTCCTGCAATACCCTCTCGACTAGCATCAGTGTATAAAACACTATCTCTATTGGGATCAGAAATAGACAGGAAATTATCTGATGTTAATTTATTTTTTAACGATTGAAATGTCTCTTCTTGTTTGTCTTCCCAAGCCCAGGTAGTATCCTTCTTTAACAGTTTTGTCAAAGGCACCAAAATCATTGCGCAATTTTTAATAAATTTCCGAAAATAGCTTATTAGACCAATGAACTGTCGAAGTTGGTGTACTGTTTTGGGTCTTGGAAACTGCCTAACTGATTCTAATTTCGCTTCATTTGGCATAATTTTCCCAGACTTTACTCGATAACCTAAGAACTCTATTTCACTTTTGAAGAAATGACACTTTTTTTAGATTCAGAGTCAAACCATTCATCCTAAAAATTTGCAATATCTGTTCTAATAACTTCAAATTTTCTTCCACCGTATTTGTTACAAGATAAATATCATCTAAATAACTATTACATTGTTAAACCTTAAATTACCTAAAACTTTATTCATCATATATTGAAAACAAGATGGTGCATTAACTAAACCAAAGAGGAGTCTGAGAAACTCATAATGGCCATCTTCCGTGATGAATGCAGTTTTGGGTATTGAATTCTCGTTCATTAATATTATAACCACTTTTGAAATCAAGACTTGAAAAACATTTGTGACCAGAAAGTCTATTAATAAGGTCATCAATACGTGGCATAGGGTACTTATCCTTAATAGTTATTTTGTTTAATAACCGATAGTCTATACAAAGTCTTTTTTCTCCATTTTTTTTTTGTTACAAGAAGTGCGGGGCTCGCATAAGACGATCTACTTTCGCGTATGATGTTATTTTCTAAAAGTTCATTTACTATATCACGTATTATTTTTCTATCGTTATTAGAAGTCCTAAAAGGTCTGCACTGAATCGGTTGTATATTGTTAACGTTAATTTCCATTTCGTGATGATTAACTTTCCCTAACTCTTTAGTATTGAGTGCTACACAATCTCTATATATACTGAAAATACATTTTAACTCGTTATAATGAGAGTCGGTGTCTAAATCTAGTTCATTGATACTTTTACAGGATTCGCTGTACCCTATTGCATAATGAAACCTAAAGGTATTTCCTACACGTATGTACATCAAATCTGATCGCTCAGTTACATTCCTACCTATCAAAATATCATAATCCATCAAATCATCAAGCACATAAATGTCAATTTGCGTTAAAGCTATAGAGTCCATTTCTAAATCAACGGTTATCTTATGACTCACAAATTTTGAGGATTGTTTAGAAAATCCTTGCAATAAAATCGGAGAGGATAAAGGACTAATTTCAAAGCAATTATTCTTTGCGAATGACTCTGACACTAACGAACAACTACTTCCAGTATCTATAAAAGCTTCACACTTCACGTGATTTAGTATTATATTTTTAACGAATTTGTTACGAGGGTTGGGGGTAGAAATAAATTTAGTTTCGTGCGTTTCGGTTTTCGTCAGTTTTTTGTGAAAGCATACAGCTTCTAAATGTCCCCTTTTCCCACAGAAGTCGCATTTATTTTTATCACATTGATTTCGTTTATGATTCCCACCACAAATGAAGCATTTTAACGATTTACGTTGTATGTTCTGCATGGTCGCTAGTGAACCAGATGGAACAGTTTGATCTATTATGGTTATACTACCTCCATTTGTGGAGGAAGTAGTTGGTTGTGCGACGGTTTGTCGTGGTTGGTTTTCACAAGGAACATTTGAAGATTTAGGAAATTTGGATTTGTATATTCGACCATGCAAAAAACTTGCTAGATTATCACATGTTGTAAACTGATTAGCGTCTATTGATGCTAATAAATTTGCCTCTCCTATGTTCCCTAAAATAATAGATATAATATCTTGTTGTGTAAAGTTTAGTGACAAACGATCGATTTTACATTTTTGATCAAAGTAAAAATCGTATAAAGATTGATTTTCTATGGGTTTTTTATCGAGTATTTCTTTTAGAAGATCAAAAATATTTCTCCTACTTTGAAAACAAGCCGATAGCTTTATTCGCCAATCTTTCCATTTCCAAGATGGCCACTGATATTCAGTATGTAATAAGGAGTCGTACCATGTTTTAGCGGAACCTTTCAATTTGTTCAAAGCTTGATAGCGAATCACTTCATCCGACCAGGCAAACGTTTGAGAGTAAGATTCGATAATATTAAGCCATGCATTTACGTCGTCTATTAACGGGTCAAATTCTGGTATGATATTGCACAATATTAAGCTGTTGTTTGTACTTACAGTCGCGGTGTCAGTTTTGTGTGCTACCTTTTTCCTTTGTCTCGGTGAGGGCGACGGTGTTCGAGCGCTACTCGAGCTACTCGACGTCGAACTCGAGCGTCTTTCGCGACGTTTAGAGCGCTTCCTGCGAGAGCCCATTGGCGCCTAATATCCCACTTCTGATGTTAACTAAAACCTCACTTTCAATCATGAAACTATTTATTCACTAATTTGCATACATCACACATAGCTATCAATAATCACAACACTTTATTTTATAATTTACACTAGTTGTCACAGCGCGAGCGGAACTAAGACTGCCATGCTTAGGTCGGTTGCTTGCTTATATAGTCGCCATCTTGCACGTGAACGTCATTGTGCGCCGCAAGATGGCGTCACCGGCGTCAACTTCCGGTCGATTAATGTTGATTTCATTAAGTTGCCAACATACGTGAAAAGACCTGCCACCTTGTGTTAGTGTGATGCGAGTGAAAGTGAATAAAGGCTTTAGATGATTAATTAATATTATGCTCATCGGCTTACATGCTGCCATCTATCGGATGATACAAGTGCGTCTTGAGCGTGTTCATTGTACCGTAGAGTGCCCTGTGTGCTTTATTTTTGCGCTTCCGCATACATCGATCATTAATGTTTATCTCTGCCGTGGGAGGGTGCCATTGGAAATAACAAGTATTATACAATACTTATTATTACTTATTATTACTTATTTTTACTTATTTTTACTTATTTTTACTTATTTTTACTTATTTTTACTTATTAATTTAGTAAATAAACATAACATCGAGGTAAAACAAGTAAAATGGCTAAATGTGGAAGCTGTGGTAAATTTACATCTGCAATTGAATGTTTGCGCTGCCTTAAGTGTAAGGCAACGTTCCATAAAGCTTGTGTAATACCTAACACTGCACTAGTGCCGGAGTCGTGGGTTTGTCCGGGATGTCAGTTGAGATTACCGAGACGTGAAAATACATCCACTACTACTGTTAAGGGGATATCTGAAGAACAACGTACATCAAAAAGTCCAAACCATCTTGATGACACTGTCCATAATACCACGGAAGAAATCAGGCTTGATCTCGTACTAGAGATACGTTCCTTTCGTAATGAACTTAAAGCCTTAAGGGAAGAAGTTCATCAATGTCGCCAAGATATATCCGAAATTAAGTCAACTTTAAGTGTGTCTGATGTGAAAATGTGAGGATTCGTGAATAGATTATCATTCCTAGAGAGTAAATTCGAGAAAAATGGGCAGTCATATGAACAATTCGCTGGAGGAAACCATAGCTGACCTTAAGGCACAACTCAACGAAAAGGATCCAGATGCGCTCTCCAATGATATCGAATTGGCTGGCGTTCCTGAACAAAGTGGAGAGAATATTTCCAACATAATCTTTACACTTTCTACCAAGCTAGGAGTTGCGTTGGATGAGAAAGATATTGTTCATATGGGGAGAGTGGGCGCAACGCGTCGCAACAGAGTCGAGGGAGCCACTGATAGTGCGGCGCGATCCCGTATTATTGCTGTACGATTCGCGCGACCAGTGGCTGCACGCGGCTCGCGTGTGCCGTAATCTAACCACTAATGACTTAGGTATAACCGGCAAACCTAGCAGTATCTACATGAATGAACGCCTGAGTCGCACTAACCGTCAATTATTTTATCAAGCACGCCAAGCTGCTAAAAAGTATAACTGGAAATACGTATGGTCCTGAGATGGCAAAACATTAACTAGAAAGGAAGATGGTCAGGGTATGGTACTTATCCGTAATGAGAAAGACTTATCAAAATTTTTTTAATATATAAATATTTGTTAAATTATCTGTTACTGATCTTATATAAGTTCTTAAAAGAGTGTATGTGTTATCGCTATTTATTGAGTATGTTTTATTTCTGTTATTGCATTGATTTGTGTCTCACGGCTGTGCATTGCGACAGTGTGAATGTCGATTTGGGGCTAATTACATTTGCTATTATTACAAATATGAGGGATTTTTTTTTATAGAAGACACCATATTAATCTGAGTCATTCCTTTTTTTATTATGTGACTCAGGTGGGAACATCTTCATCTGTGAATTGTGATGTCATTGCAAGTAATTTAGTTGTAATTTGTATTTGTAATAAATTATTGAGATTTTATGTAACATTTCTAGCTTACACTTATATTTATAACTTATTTACATATTATAACGGGAAGTTTTTTTATAGAACTGAAGTTATGTCTTTTTCTTCCAATCATCTTACAATATATTATTATGATATATGTATGTGGAAATGAAAATTGTTTTAGACTTTGTACTACTTATATAATTAACTTTTTTTATTTACAAATAGATTTATGTTTTATTATCATAGACATTTAAATATACATAGTTATTGTGATTACCTTATTATTGAACTTTTAAATCCTTTTTATAAAGATTTTACAACATATTATATACACATTTACTATGATTTAATAACAACTGAATTTACAGTTTTATTGGTTGGTTATTATGATTTACTTTCAATGGAAATTTTGAATCATTTTTGTAGCAATTGTACAGCGGACAATGTGCATAATTATTATAATCTAATTACAATTGAGCTTATGAATTATTTAAATTTTGTAACATATTATATACATAGTTGTCACGAATCAATTATGCTCGTATTTAAAATTTTAGATTATCATTTTAGAAATTGTACGTTATATTACATGTATTGTTGTTATGAATTTGCAATTGTTATGTTTACTAGTGAAATTATGAATTTTTTAAATATATATCGTACGCCTTGTATGTACATCTATAAAATGATCACAGAAGGAATATTAAAAGGGATACAGAAAATGGTTTTATATTTTTCAATTTTTTTTTTGTTGTTTACTTTTGGAACCTATGGCAACTGCATGGTTAGTAATTATGAAATTATTTACTTATTTTATTTACAACTCACGGCTTATACAACAAATCACGATGATCTATTTATATACTTAACGTACAATACTGTCAATCGCTATTTTTGTACAATCAATGTGAGTTACCAATTAAATGAGAAATTGAAATGCTTTATAAAAATTTATTATGTTAATGGGTAACAAGGGTAATCTGATATTAGGTCTATATAATGCAGGCTCTTTGGGCACCAACCATGATGAATTAATTTCGGCTTTTGGGTTGCAAGAAGTTGATATTATGGCTATAAACGAAACTTGGTTACGTTAGTCAGAAGAAGGTCGTGCTCCTGTAGTGCCCGGTTACCGTTTGCGGCATACGCGTCGACCGTCTGGTGTCTGCTCTGGGCGTGGGGGAGGAGTTGGATTTTACGTTAAAAGGGGTGTTGCCGCGCGAACTTGCAAATTATCTATTGATCAGAAATATGAAACAATTGAGCAAATGTGGCTAAAGCTTACTGTTAAAGAGAAGATTATTGCTGTCGGCACTGCCTATCGTCCACCATGATGTGATGTTGAACTTTTTTTGATGCAATCACAAACTCCGTCATGTCATTGGCGGATTGTGATCACTGTATTCTACTGTATGGTGATTTCAATATAAATTTGCTAAATGTCCTAGACACTAAAGTAAAGATGCTAAATGATTGTCTTAATTCACTGGGCCTGAAGCAGTATGTCACGTCTCCGACTCACTTTACGGATACTAGTGAGACCCTAATCGATCTTGTGTGTACTGACTTAAAAGTGAGACGTATAACATTTGAGTCGATTGGTAACTTACGAGGCCACGCAGTAGTATTTTGTGAATTTAGCGTTAAAAAGGAAAAAAAGGAAGCCCCTCTCTGTCGAGTACAGGCCCATAAAAAATATTTGCCTTGATGATTTTAATGATTGCTTATTGGGTATGGAGTGGAGTGATTTATTGAAGCTAAGTACGGTTAATGAAAAGGTAGAAGCGTTTAATAGTAATATTTTGAATGTTTTTGATAGGCATGCACCATTAAAAAACGCACTATAAAGGAACCTCCTCCACCATGGCTAACAGATAATATCAGATTTATGATGAGAATACGAGATAATGCGTTGGCTAAATACAGAAAAAGTAAGTCCTTAGTGCACAGGAATGTAACTGACAACATATTGTATGCTCAGAATGAGGGTATGTGTACGCTGCTTGTGTTATTAGACTATTCGCGCGCTTTCGATGCTATTAATTTGGGGTTACTATTGTCAAAAATGAAATTTTATGGTTTCGACCATAGAACAATTAATTGGTTTGATAGTTACCTTAGCGATCGTAACCAAGCAGTAAATCTACGTATGTGTGACGGAACCAACTTGATTTCAGAGCTAAAACCACTCACAAAAGGGGTTCCTCAGGGCTCTATTTTGGGCCCAATACTGTTCAATTTGTACTGTGCGGATATTACCAAATGTATAAAGAAATGCAAATACCACATTTACGCAGACGATATTCAATTATATATTTCTTTCCGGGCGAGTCATTGTGACATGGCAGTGAGGGATTTAACCGAGGACCTGAATCGGATTGCGGAATGGTCTGATGTTAGCTGTTTGTTATTGAATCCAACTAAAACCAAATATATGTTGTTGGGTTCAAAGCATCAATTACATAAACTACCACCATCCCTTAATATTACCTTAAGGGGCGAGTTAATCGACAGAGTCACTGTAGCTCGTAATCTGGGTTTGAAAATTGACGTGAGTTTGAGATTTGAGGAGCATATAGCTGAGTTAGTTAGAAACTGCTTCTATCGACTTAAGGTAATTTATAAAATTAGACCGTTTCTGTCCGAGGAACTACGTGTACAGCTGGCAGAGTCATTAGTTTTGTCTAAACTAAATTATGCTGACACAGTTTATGGCCCAAGGCTACTATCAAGGACGGAACGACTTATACAGCGCGTTCAAAATGCTTGTGCCCGCTATTGTTTTTCAATCCCTCCGAGAAGTCACGTGACTCAGTTTTTAAATGATCGTCTAATACTCAAAATGAAATCAAGACGCAAACTCCACTTAGCGTGTGTAATGTTCGGAGTTGTGAAATTCAAGGAGCCGTCTTATCTGTATGATAAACTAGAATGGGTCGGTAGTAGTAGGAAATGTGAGAGGCGACATTGCTCTAAAATGTTACTGACCGGAACACACAGGACTGCATGTTTTAGGGGTTCTTTTCGTTATGCTGCATCGAAAATATGGAATAATATTCCACCTCCTTTGAGGCTACTAAATTCCACTGCGATTTTCAAAAAACATTTAAGAAGATTCCTTATAACTGCTCAGGTCGACATGGAACCTTATAATGGCGATCATTCATTTATTTAGCTTGCACACTGTGTTGTGATCGGAAGTATATTAGTCTAGTCAAATGTATTTATATACCTATATTTTGAGCAATATTTAATGTATTGTAATATTTATATTAATAATTAGCAATTGATAAGTTAATAAAGTGAATAATGAATAATGTAATAATAAATATTGATTAATGATAGTTAAAAGTATAATGGTAGATGTGATAATTGTTGTTTATGATTGTATATGATTGTTTAGGGGGGTAAGGGGGGAACGGTAATAACATCACACCGACCCAACAGTCAACCTCACCTGCTCGCGTCCAGTGGTTCGTATTGAATAACTGACGGCGGCCTTCTGGCTATGGCCGGGATGCCGTGGTGCCCCCTGCTAGACAACTGACGAGGCTCTGGCGACCGAGAATTGGCGATATAACCAAACAGCCCAACAGGTAACTGCTGGAAGAGGTTTTCACAAACCTAGGGACTAAATCACCCTAAAAGAGTGACAGTGGCACCTTGGGAAAGTGACTCGAGAATATTCCCATACTTTTCATGAAAATATGAGTGATAGCGAATACGATTTGTCATGCGATCCGGCTAACCCCCGGCGCTCGCAGGTAACCGGGCCTGCGAGTGTGAAATTGGTTACCGAAGACCCCGTGAGAGTAGGCGACCAGGCTCTCACGATGGTGAATACTACTGGCAGCACTAGCAGAAAATTGGTTCAACAGGCATTCCATCCAAGCCTTTTCATCACCAGACCTAGGTCAAACTCATTGGGAAATACACTCAGATTTGCTAATAACCTGACGGAGGGGGACCCTCCTGATTCGATTTCACCAGCTACTTCTGTAAGTGGTGATAATAATAATCCTCCGCCTCCATGGCAAAGAGTACCCACCCAACGCAATCCAAAGCGTAAAAAATTAATTAACAGCCCACCCTATCTAGAAAACATGGATGACACGGAGCAGAAAACTACTAATACATCCAACAGATACAGTGTACTACCTATAGATTCAACTGAAGACTATACAGTGAATTACCAAACCCTCACTAAAAAAATCAATAAACCACCACCAATTATCTTATATGGAATAGAAGATTTATCTAAGCTAACAGAACTTCTAAATAAGTCTGCACCAAGTGGCAGCTATTCCTATAAAATAATCAACAGAGATCAGTTGAGAATTATGACAAAAACTGCAGAGGTATACAAAGATATGGTAGACGTCATACGTAAGAATGGACTCATAGGGCATACGTTTACACAAAAAGAAAAAAGGTGCTGTAGGTTGGTCATTAAAAATCTACATCACACAACTCCAAAAACAGCCATTGTTGAAGAACTAGAGAAAACAGGCAATAAAGTAAGAGGTGAAATTATAGGCGCACTGTCTAGAAAGAATAAAAAGCCCCTAAACATGTTTTTTGTAAATATAGAACCTGGGCCAAATAATCTTGAAGCAAAACGCATACAATTTATTTACAACACGAGGGTAAAAATAGAATATCCACGAAAGACAAATGAAATACCACAATGTACAAGATGTCAACAATATGGACATACGAAAAATAATTGTATGCGACCCTTTCGATGTGTTAAATGTGCCGAGGGACATCGAACTATTGACTGCCCTAAGAAAGACCGAAGTACACCAGCTACGTGCACCCTATGCCTTGGTAAACACCCTGCTAACTACAAGGGTTGTCAAGTGTACAAGGAAATTCGAGCGAGAAAACTGGCACAATCTGCCAACAGGAAACCCACACAAAACATAAAACTTAAAGAACGCAACACAACCCTCTTCCAAGCAGATGATTTTCCACCATTAAAACCAAATAGTTTTGCAAGACTGCATAGACAAGATTGTCCTACTCCAGAGCCAAATAATACTGGATATTGGGCGAAAAATAGAGAGGATAGACAATCTCAGCCAACAAGCTCATTAGAGCAAATAATCATAAAACAATCAGAGAAAATAGATCTTCTCGTACAACAATTAAGTACCCTAATGGGGCTTCTAACGACAATAATAGCCCAAGGTAAAAAATGAAGTTCCTTCGCATAGCAACATGGAATATCAATGGCTTGTCTCCTAATAAGCAAGAAGTAGAATTATTCATTAATTTCAATAATATAGATATCCTTTTACTATCAGAATCACACATGACTGATGAGAAAATCATCAAAATTAAGGGTTACAATATTTACTACACCAATCATCCGGACGGAACATCACATGCTGGTGCTGCAGTTATAATAAAGGAAAATATTAAACAGCATGCTCTTCCAAATTTCAAGCAATCTTTTCTCCAGGCTGCAATAGTATCAGTCGATGACTGGCAGGGTCCGCTTGTAGTCGCCGCGCTGTATTGCCCACCTAGACATCGCATCAATGAACAAATGTTTAATAACTTCTTCCAAACTCTTGGTGCCAGATTCATTGCTGGAGGAGATTGGAACTCCAAAAATACTTTCTGGGGTTCTAGGCTGACCACAACTAGAGGTAGGGAACTAAAAAAGGCTATAGATACAAACTCACTAAACGCCTTGTCCTCGGGGGAACCAACTTACTGGCCATCAGATCCAAATAAAACACCCGATCTTGTTGACTTCTTCATCACCAATGGAATGTCAGATTTATACACAAAAGTTGAGTCATGTCTGGATGGTTCTTCCGATCATACATCAGTTATATGTACACTGAGCACCACGGTAATATGGAAAGATACTAATGAAAAATTGTACAATAGCAAAACAGACTGGAGGTCTTTCCAGGAATACATACAGGAAAATGCAGATCTACATATGCCGTTGAAAACTGAGGAGGACATTGAAAATGCTGCCTGGTATACTACTAATCTTATTCAAGTAGCTGCCTGGTTATCTACTCCGCATATTGAGTACAGCCCACAAAAATATGACTTTACGCTGGAAATACGAAATATGATAACTGTAAAGCGAAGATTGAGAAGACAATGGCAAACTAGCAGGAATATGCATGATAAAAAAGCGTTTAATAAAGCACAAAAAGATCTGAAAAGAATAATCAAAGAAAATGAAAATCAAACACTTCAAGATAAACTAAAAACTTTATCACCTTTTAAAAGAGACGACTACTCACTCTGGAAAATAACGAAATCACTAAAAAGGCCAAAAGAACACATACCTCCATTAAGACAACCAGATGGTAACTGGGCTAGGAAACCTGTAGAAAAAGCAGAACTATTTGCTCAAAACCTTGAAGAAGTTTTTAAACCAAATGAGCCTGACATAATGTTTCCAGAGAAGGAATTCGACGAGATTCTTGATAGCGATCAGCAGATGTCCCTGCCGTTACGGCTATTTACTCCTTTTGATATCAGAAATAGTATCAAACAATTAAAAAAGAAAAAGGCCCCAGGATTTGATTTAATCACGTCAGAGATATTGAATCGTCTGCCAAGGAAGGGAATCGTTCTCATAACAATCCTTTACAATGCAATCCTCAGATTACATTATTTCCCCCTTATGTGGAAAATTTCAATCATAAATATGATCGGAAAGCCAGGCAAACCGGCTACAGAAATTACCTCATACAGACCTATAAGCCTTTTACCCCTGTTATCCAAACTGTTCGAGAAGTTGCTACTGAAGCGATTGCTTCCTATACTTGAAGAACGAAATACAATACCAGACCACCAGTTCGGTTTCAGACAACAACATGGAACGACTGAGCAAATACACAGGGTGGCCCACACAATACGCCAATCTCTGGAAAGGAAGGAATACTGCTCGGCTGTCTTCCTTGACATTCAACAGGCGTTCGACCGAGTGTGGCACAAGGGTCTCTTATGTAAATTGAAGATTTCCTTGCCACATACTGCATACATGCTCCTCAAGTCTTACCTACAAGACCGATTGTTCCAGGTAAAGTACGGAGACTGTCTGTCCCAATGCCATCAAATAGAAGCTGGAGTACCGCAGGGATCTGTTCTCGGGCCTATATTATATACAGTATACACTGCTGATCTGCCTACTTCCAATCAAGTCATCACCGCAACTTATGCAGACGATACCGCTGTTTTGTCTTGTGATAGATGTCCTATAACTGCATCGCTGAAACTTCAAAGACAACTTAATGTTATAGAATCGTGGTTAAGAAAGTGGAGAATCAAAACTAGTGTCACAAAATCTATGCACATAACTTTCACTTTAAAAAGAGATAGCTGTCCTCCAGTGACATTTGGTGGAAGTATTTTACCACAGCAAAACACGGTCAAGTATCTAGGTATGCACTTGGACAGAAGGCTCACTTGGCGCGAACACATAAAAAATAAAAGAGAGCAGGCTAACAGAAAATTTATGGAGATGTATTGGCTGGTGGGCCGGAGATCTACACTTAGTCTGGAGAATAAAATCATAATTTATAAATCCATAATAAAACCTATATGGACATATGGTATAGAGCTCTGGGGATCTGCAAGTCACTCCAACATAGAAATACTGCAACGCTTTCAAAATAAAGCCCTAAAAACACTAAGCAGTGCAATATGGTTCACAATGAACACTGAAGTACATGAATACTTACAGATTCCAACCGTCAAGGAAGATATAGAAAGGTCTTGTATGGCCTATAAACAAAGGCTACAGCATCATAGAAACCAGCTTGCTGTAATGCTGTTAGATAATAAAGCATCTGCTTACCGGCTAAAAAGAAAGAGAATAGCTACGCTGTAAACATCTGTTTAAACTTTTGTATATGAGGTGACACATCGCAGGATGTGAATAACCCAAATTGTCATAAAGAAATTGTCAAAAAATCTGATTATAGCTGCTGGGCTGATTGTAGATAGATAAGTGAATAAATAAATAAAATAAAAAAATGATTGTTTATATGTAGTTTTTTGTACTGTGTTTTTTTTTTATTTTATTGTGAGCTCGAAGAAGTTGGCATCTACCTGCCAAGAAAACGGCTAGGGGCCAATTGAAAATCAGCGTCGGGTTCGATAAAGACCTGATAAATTACTGAATTGGCTACCTTTTTTGTTGCGGCTGTGAGACACAAAAATCAATCCAGCCCCTATGTATCATTTCTTCTTTTAAATTAATTGTATCATTTAAAAACCTTTTGTCAATTTTATGTATGTTTGTAGTTTGTCTCATGTCTGTAACTAAGTAAATCTATCTATCTATCTCTCTCTCTCTCTCTCTCTCTCTCTCTCTGCTTGTAGTCACTAATTCTCTTATTCTTATTCAAAAGTAAGTTAATATTTAGTTAATACAGATATTGGAGTTTTAAGTCCGCCTCTTGTTATGTTGGGTTTACAGTATAAAATTGCCTAGAAAAAGTTAGTAAGTTCTATCTTAAAATAAAAGATCTTTAAGTACGCAAAAAAAGGTTGCCAGTTTACGCGCAATATAAAAAGAAATATTCAGTTGAAAAACGCAAGAAAAACTTAAAATTAATGTTGTATAGATCGCCTTGTAGTCATATTATATTCTTATTCAATAGAAAATTTCCTAAAAATCACAGTATAAAAAAAAAAACAGTTTTTTTTATCATCTGGCAACACTTCAACTGAATACATTTTTTTTTCTGTAAGTAATCTGAAAAATGTTATCAATAACGCCAAAATCAGGTCTTTAAAGTAAAAATCGTGAATTTTTTTTAATTTTCTAGATAAAATGGCAGCTGTCTTAGCCGCCATCTTGAATTTTAAAATTTTATCCTCATAACTGTGTAGCCCACCTATTGACGCATCTGATTGCGCTAGAGTCCAAAACTTGAATGATGGGCATTAAATCTTCAAACTGCCGTAGCTGCCATGGTTGCCAGATTAAGGCGATGGCAATAGTCAAATGTGATTTCGGGATGCGCCCTCCATCGTCGGATACCAATTTTCAAGTTCTAAAATTGTTCCTTTGACATTTACAGTTTTTGGGGTAAATCTCAAAAACTACCCTAAAATCTGGTAATTTTTTTCCACTATGTGAAAGAGTCCATAGAGATGCACAATCGCTCCATACATGCCGAATACCTTCGGGATTGCCAAGTCGGTCAAAATCGAGGTTGAATTTCAAACGTTGTTTGCTCTCAGTGTTGCCAGTCGATCGTTCTATTTTTCCCATTGGATATCTCAAAAAGTTAAAATTAAAATATTTGCATCAAAAACATTCAAAAATTCGACAAAAATTGTTTACTCAAAAATCTCAGAAAGTATCAAAAATTTTCAAGATTTTTTTCACCTCGCAACACCTCAGCTACTTGCCTAAAAATTGTTTCCCCGAAAGTACTCTGACAAATGTCGGCGAGTGAGTGAAAATCGGCCACAATTTGACGATACACAATTTTCCGGATAAAACGGCCGCTGGTTTGGCCGCCATCTTGAATTTTCAAAATCCGGCACCGTACCGGTGTGGCCAACTCGATAGCGCATCCGATGCAGTTTTTACCATTTTCCTAGTGGCAATACCGACTGCGCTAGAGTCGACAAAGTAAAAAATTGGCAAAAATTTTCAAATCACCGCTCCTACCAGGGTTGCCAGGTGACGACGATCAAAATGAGTAAATGTCATTTGTGGGAGTGCTCTCCGTCGAGGAAAAGCATTTTTAGTTTTCACCTTTTTGGGGTAAATCTCCGAAATTACCCTAAAATCGGAGAAAATTTTCACCTCATTGGAAAGAGCCGACGGAGACTAATGACCGGTCCTTACAAGGCTAAGAGCTACGATGTTGCCGTGTGCTAAAAGTGCGTTTGAATTTTTCGAAAAAGTGAAAAAACACAAAAAGTCTGCTGTCCGCGGCCGCCATATTTTCATAATTTTCTCATAGTCACGACTATATTTGGCGCGACAGCTCATTCACAGATTTTCTCCGCTGGCCACTCAGGTTCCCGAACAATTCGGGTTATGAGGGCATGTCGAAAAAAATGTTTTCTACCGTGGAGCCCAGGGTTGTCAGTTCGCGGAAACGAAAACTACCAAAAGTCATAGGGCTCCCCCGGCGCCACACCGCATCGAATCTGTTTTCCCGCGAAAAGTGCGTATTTTGAAATTTCACTTTTCTCCCAAAATCTCATAAACTACCATAAAAATGGTAGAAATTGGTAGTGAAGCAGAAAGACCCTGCCGAGCCCCATAACCAACCTATAGAACGCGAATCCGTCCGACGCCGCCATCTCGGAGAAAATCTCACTGGAAAATGACCGCCACCGCCGCCACCATGCTGATGCGCAAATGACAACTCCCCGTTCGTGAAAATCGACTATACTTCCGAGCTGAAGGAGCAAATATCCCCCCTCCGGACCCACCACAAAACGAATGACGATCGCCCAAACAGAGGTCGAAAAATGCACATTTTCCAGGTGAAATATCTCGGCTGCCATTTTGTTTTTTTAATTAAACCTTTTTTCATTGTCATTTTTTTAGTCCACTCTACAACCATTTCGAATATCGTAGCCGTAGAGTGAATACTTAAAAAAATAAAAAAATTAACTCGTCGCCATTTTGTTTTTTGGCTGAACCCCAATGCCATTTCAACTCATTAAAAAAAAATACAGTAAGTCTCCATACATGAAAACATCGATTTCCCCCTCCTTCTAACCGAAAAAAGCATGGAGTGAGTGAGTGAGTCAGTAAGCTTTATATATTATAGATATATATATATATATATATATATATATATATAGATAGAATAGATAGATAAAACCTTCGCTTATCGGTCCACTCGCGTTGCTTCAAAAGACCACCAGTGGTCCGCAGATCACCAATTAAGAACCACTGCTGTAAATAATATTCGTTTAATTATTTCTCTCTTTTTCTTTCAACTTCAAGATTGGAAGATATCTATAAAGACACCACTGCTTATGAGAAGCAAAAGATACGGTCTGAGTTTGATAAAATGAACGAGAATATTTAAAATGGTATTAATGAAAAATTAAAATGATAAATACTAAAAACTATAGTGCTAAACGATTAAATTTAGTCTATTTATCAATAACATTTCATTAATATTAAATGAAACTATTTTGCGAACCGCGTTTATATTTGATTTCATGACTGATCTTTTTCCAAAAAACATTAAATATGGACCATATAAGTAATATTTTTATATGATAATGATAATACGATAAAATAATTAAAGAGTTGATTAAAATATACACACGGCCGCATGTCAGACCATACATGGTGAACTTTGTTTGTATCGACCGCGCTTCGTACAAAACATTAACAGAGTTCAACTTACTGTGGTGGTAGTGAGTAACATGACATGCGACAGTGCGTACAATACTAAAATTTAAAATATTAATAATATAATATAATAATTTATTTACCGTGACAGTTAAATATTTTTCCATTGGCACGATTGATTGAATTAGTAGATATAATCCAACATAGTTTTATGGCAGTGAATTACTTCCTTGGTTACTCTGTAAATAAAACAACGAGTACATAAATTAAATTGTTATCAAAAGATTTGCAAATATAAACTTAAACAAAACTTTATTATCAACACTGTTTCATCAATATTATAAACTTTCAGATAGAGAAACATACTTTTATAAGAGGGGGTGACTACTCTCATACCTAATAATGATCTACCAATAATGGTTTAATTTAACTAAATAACGGGTATTTAATATTTAACTAAAAAAAAACAGTTGCTCAATAAAAAACAACTTGAAAATAAAAACAAAAACTGTTAAATCATCGGAAAAGTAAAGCAAACATATAGTCAAGTTTTGGGAGCTCAAACTTTATTTTTTTTTTAAATATAAAAATACAGAAAATTAAATCTAAGCCTTAATACTAGGTGCTGCCGATTTGGAGGCTAGCAAAAGAATGATTTATTCTTAATAAAAACTGTCCAAGAGGGCCAGACAGCGACGCCCACGTATTCACAGGAATTGTATCCAGGGTGCTGACTAAACCCCCTTTAGTCTAATACAGAAGGGCGAGGGGGTAACATAACTCCTCCATCCCCAGATGGAAAATTATCGGAATTTTCACCTTGTGTGTTTTTCCGATAATTTTTCATAAATGGAAAATTAATAATTTTATTTCTAAACATGTATAAAAATATTATAATAGAACCAAGGCTTACTATACTTAATAAGACATACACTAATACACTGATTTTAGAGTCTGTTTCTCTGTTAAAAACACTATCTATCACTTCACTGTGTTTAAGCGCTTGTGACATGTACTTAATCTCATCTAGTTTGACATCCTTCATATTGAGTACATGTGCACCGGATAGAGCGACGTTCACTCGTAGCTGCGGTAAGTTGATTATAGGAATTGGTGATGCATAATCCCTTTCTGTGTATACTTGATGGTGACCAATCTGGATGTTTCCTATTCTTAATTCACAGGGCTCCTCCAAAGTCAAAACATAGGTTCCCAGTATAGAGTATTTGCTCATTTCACCATTACATTCTTGTGTTAATGTTTCCTTGAATTTTGTATATAAAATCCAGTTTCCAGTGTTAATTTTCTGCACCTTTACGTCTTCAACATGGATCGGGCGTTGTATGCAAATGCTAACGTTAGTGTCGAATTTCATCAGCTGTTCCACGCAGGTAAGTTCTTGGTATAGTACTGTATCATCCATTGCACACAGGAAGTGATTTCTTGTAGCAAGGACGCTGCACTTCTTCATGATCGGTAAATATTTCAAACCTTTCGCCAAAAGGTAAGGGTATTTAGGAAATATAGTTAAGGTTATATTTTCAGGTTTTTGGAAAACAGGTAAGGAATACAATTTAAAATAATTATATGTAGTATTATCAATAAGTGGAACTTCCATAATGAACGTTATCTGGTTTTTCTTTAAATATGATTTAACACGAATGGTTTCCTCTATCCGTACTAAATTATCTTCATTAGGTATATAAACTAAATTTTCAGCATTAGCAATAATTTTTAGATGTGCCATAAGTTCAGTCGAGTTTACAATGGACTGATGCAATATAGAGCTTTTACTTAAAGCTAAAGCAGTTTCAATTTCACTTAATTTAATAAAAATAGTTCTAAAGTTACTAACAAACATATTATATAAGCCCATGAGATACAAGGAAAGTAGCCAATCATTTTCTTTATTTACTAATTCTTTAATACTAGTCTCTGCCATTTTCAGACGGGTGTCTAAGTTAACAGTATTATTATTAATAGTTTCTGTTGTATTAATAATGCTATCGAACATTGTAGATATGAAAGTAATTTTTTGGAAACAACGATTTGGTTAGTATTCAAGTTTTTTATTAATTTATCATATTTTAAAGCGTCTTCATGATCTAAGTTACCAGTGATAATTTTGACGATCGACCCTAACGGGTTGATAAGTCCTCTCTTAAATCTCTTTGGAATCAATTGGTGATACTTGTCTATTGTCATATCACGTAAATATTCCGCATGTTTTAGAATAACGACAAAATCTTGAGGAAATGATTCGTTTGATGTAACTAATATCTTAAATTCGTCAAATTTTGTTAAGGTGTACATTAGATCATTATGAATGTTCTCTAAGTTTATATTTTTTATAATTGTCCAGTAGTCGGTTTGTAAGAATGCTTGACCTTCCTTTACAGGCAGGATCCCGGGGTTCCCATCAAGGTTTTGCAGACGAAGGGCCAGCACCGGGGTCGTTATAATCAGAATACACCACCTGTGGAGGGCGTTTAATATTTTTAATCGGAGCCTTGGTATCCCTCTCACCTATTCTGAGTGGAATTATGTTTTTATCTGTTTTTCCTATTATTTTTGCTTTATTATATCGTGCCTTGTCTTTACCTTTTCTTTTATTAACACTTTTTACATAAATTGTTTCTCCTTCAGAAAATTCTAATCCTGATTCACCACCCCTCTTATCTCTAACCTTTTCCTTGCTTTCTATCATTTTGTCTGATAAATATTGATACAGAAACGCTGTACGTTTGGCATGGTCCTTTACTAACTGTTGCACGTATGCTTTTTCGAATGCTAGATTAAATGGGCTATCGCTATCCGTATGTCCAAAGACAACTTCAAACGGGGTTAATCCTGTTGTAGAGTGTATTGTATGATTATATGCCATTATACTGTATGTCATAACCGAGGCGGCATCGGTGCATTTCTGTTCATACTTCGCTATCCTATAAATTTCGATAATAGTGGAATGTAGCCTTTCAATCAAACCCATTGAATTGGGATTGTTTGGAGTACCTATGTGAAGAGAGACCTTATGTAAATTTAAAAATTCTTTTAATAATTCATTATTAAATTCGGTTCCCGGATCCGAACTGATTTTCTTAGGAATCCCATAATTAGAAAAATATTTAATTAGCGCTCTTACAACTTCGGGTGTAGATTTATTAAGAATTTCAATAGCTTGACCTAATTTGCTAAATGCATCAATTAATGTTAAATAGTATTTTCCATCAATGGAAAATATATCCATAAAAATTTCTTGAAACGGAGCATTCTGTGTTTGCGTTAACTGTAGTATTGGTTTAATAGGTTTTCTATCATATTTCATTTTACGGCAGGCCTCACAAGCGTTAATGATGGCGGATACGGTTTCTGACATATTTTCCCAAAAATAATTTCTACGAATTCTTACTAAGGTTTCTCTGATGCCTCGGTGGCACGTCTTTCCTTCGTGATGTTTTAATACTACTGCCCTTTGCTCACCCTCATCTTCGATGTATACTATTCGTTCTGTACATTCATAAAACTTTACTATATCTTTTTTAAATAATTCTATTATTACTTTACTAAATTGTGCACGATGTTTTTGTTCTTCAAAATAGACGAAATATTTAAGTTTTGGTCGAATATATTCTTTTAGAAAAGTTTTAATTAATTCTAAATTATCTGTAGGCATGAATACCTCTAATATTTTTTGCTTCTTTCTGGAAATATCTTTGACATTTAATTCATTTTTAAACCAAGAAAACACTAAGATTTGGTTTGGTTTTGTGTCTATTGCTTCGTGTAAAATGGGTATTCCTGATGATTCTAAATCTATTGCTGAATGTATAGTCTGTGATTTAGTGCTAGCTTCGGACGGTGATCCAACAGGATACTCTAAATTTTTCTCAGAAGCTGAATCTGATATTGTTATTGGACTAGCAGATGTTGTTTTACTTAAATCTGAAATAGACATTGTAGAAGACGAACCACGTTTTTGTAATTTTGAAAGTTTTTGTATATCTTTAACGACATCATTAATATGTTCCTGCAATCTTTCTTCGTCCTCATCTACGTTTACCTGCATTGACTGCCCGTCATCATCTGTATCTATTGCATTGACTCTAACTCTAGATAAAGCGTCAGCATTCGTGTTTTGTTTTCCAGATTTGTATATAATTTCGAAGTTGTAATCTTGTAAGCGTAGCCTCCATCGCGTGAGTTTACTATTAGGATCTTTCAAATTATTGAGCCAAGCTAACGGACGGTGGTCGGTATATATAAAGAATTTACGTCCGTATAGATACGGCCGGAAGTGTTTTATTGACCAAATGATTGCAAGCAATTCGCGTTCTATTGTGCTGTACCGCGCTTCGGTGTCACTTAAGGTACGGCTAGCGTAAGCGACCGGTTTGTCGTTACCTATAGTTCCTTGTGATAACACTGCACCTAAGGCCACATTAGATGCATCTGTAGTAAGTATGAACGGTTTGTCATAATCAGGGTACTGTAGTAAAGGGGCATGCGTTAAGAGTTCTTTACACTTATGGAAGGCATCTATATATTCCTGATTGATAATAATTTTGTTTCGCTTTTTTAAACATGTAGTCAAGGGTTTCGTTATTTTTGCAAAATCTGGGATAAAACGTCGATAATAACCAACGAGTCCTAAGAAACTTTTAATGTCTGTTGTAGTTTTTGGTAAAGGGAATTTTAGTACTGCATTTATCTTGTCATCGTTTGGTCTTAATCCATGCTCTGTTATTACATGTCCTAGGTAAAGTACTTCTTTCCTTAAGAATTCTGTCTTGTCTAATTGGACCTTCAAGTTAGTAGTTCTAAGTCTGTCAAATACAAGTCTGAGTTTGTTTAAGTGTTCTTCTAAGCTGGGTGAAAATACTATGACGTCATCAAGGTACACCATACAATGTAGTCCTTGTAAACCTCTCAGTACGTTGTCCATTGTCCTTTGAAAAGTCGCAGGTGCAGTCTTCAGTCCAAATGGCATTCTAATAAATTCATAATGCCCATTTGCAGTGAAAGCTGTTTTTTGTCTGTCTTGTTCCTCTACCTCAATTTGATGGTACCCACTAGCTAAATCAATCGTGCTGAAGTAAACGCTTTTCCCTAACTTGTCCAATAAGTCGTTAATATTAGGCAATGGGTACTTATCATCAATTGTTATGTCGTTGAGTCGTCTGTAGTCAATAACCATTCGATATTTAACTTCTCCAGAAGCATCCATTTTTTTTGGTACTAGATGCACTGGAGCGTTCCATGGTGAATGGGATTCCCTTATAATATTATCAGCTAAGTACTTTTGAACTTGTTTGTTAATTTCGTCTGTTTGTGCGGGGGATTGTCTATATGGTTTAACGTAAATAGGGTCTTCATTTTTTGTTCGGATTCTATGTTTAACCTGATTTGTAAATGTCAATGGTAGTTGATCACAGTGAAATATGTCCTTATACTCTTTACATAATTGATAAATTTTATTTCGTTCGTCGTCGTTAACATGGTCCAATCTAAGTTTTTGTAAATTTTCCTCAAGTAATTTGTCAGTTTGTATTTGCTGTCTGTTGTTATAGTCTGAGTTGTCTATAAAATTTACTTCACAATTTGTATTCTCATAATTAGTCACTGTCAATGGTTTGGTCAAAGTCAGTTCAAAATTTTTGTCGGAGGTATTTTGTATGACTGTACATGCATATCCCTTTTTACAATTTACCAATGCACTAGGCATTCTTACATCTGAACTAAATTGTGTGAAGTTTAAAATAGCTTGTCCAGAATATTGATCTATAGGCAACTTAACGCGTTGTTCACAACGTGATGGTAACTGAAGGGTATAATTTAAGTTATTGATTATAGGTATGTTTGTGGTCTTTGTCTTTAACGTAAGGTTTTTCAGATCTATTACTGCGTCTAAGTTCTGTAACAAATCGTTTCCAATAAGACCGTCGTATCTCGAGTCCACATCATATAAATAAAATTTGTGGAAATCATTACTTTTAAATGTAGGTAAAAGTGGAATTGTGATTACTTCATTATGTCTACTGGATGCATGCGTGCTTACTACTTCAAATGGTTCGTGTTTAATATATTCATAGAAAAAGTTATATGCTATCTGAGGACTTAAAAATGATCTCGCGCTTCCCGTATCGATCATAATTTTTGCATTAATTTCAGGAATAAAAATATAAGGTAGTTTTAAATTTGGATCGCAATTCAATTCTATGATTTCGTATCCTTTGAGGCGGCTATGGGAAAATTTTCCATAGATTGAGCGACATCTTGTTCTGTAACTATTTCATCATTAAACTGTTGTTGCATATAGTTGTCACAGTCAATGGGGTCACAGTATGTCTCGTTGTATGTATCATCGTTGTCACAGTTAAAGTTAATATATTGTTCATATTCGTCATTATTATTTAAATTTATTTCATTTATTTTAAAACCTTCTTGTGGTTTAGGGGGAACTGTTCTCATTGAAATGTCGGTGGATTGATAACGCGGACTCTGTATTTGAGGGGGTCTGTAGCCGAATTGTTGATTATTACCTATCGGCGGACGGTAACCAAACTGTTGCTGATTTATTGCTGTATTTTGCCTATTTCCAAACTGTTGTGGTGTCATTGTAAAATTAGGCCTATAGCCGAACTGGTTATTACCAAATTTTGGTCTATATCCAAATTGTTGAGGAACGGCTTGGTTAAAAGCTTTATAATTAGTTTGCAAAGGCTGATTGCCTAACTGTGGACGGTAACCAAAACTTGCTTGACCGAATTGAGGTGGAATACCGAATTTAAATTTTGTATTATTATAGAAAGGTGATGGTGACATAAATTTAAATCCGGGGTTTATATGAGAATTTTGTGGAAAATTGTTGAATTTAAATCCTTGATTTTCTGGCTTAGAAATATTATTAGTGCCATGAATTCGGTTACGCATTTTATATTGATCATGGAAATTGACTTCTTCTAATACGACCTTTAAGGCGTCTTCTAAAGTTTCAGGTGAACGTAGTCGCACAATACGGACCATTTCCTCAGGTAAGTTATAAAGAAAAACTTTTAACGACAGGTTATTATAAATAGTGTGTTTTGCACTTTTCAAATTTTCGTCTGATAATAAATTTACTTTTGATATTAAGAGCGATCTAACGCTTTGAATTCTATTACAAAATTCTAAATAAGTTTCACCATTTTTTAATTTTAATGATTCGAGTTCAATACTAATACTTTGTTCACTACGCGGATCCCCAAAATGTTGTTCCAATAGCGCTCGCAATTCGGACCAAGACAAAACATCCTCCCGTTCCGATAAGAGCGCAGCTGCGTTATCTATGAGCCGGCTGGTTACGGCGTGATACACGTATAAATTTTGTTCCTCTGAACCTCTATACCTGCTAATTACATATTCACTTTTTCGTAAAAATAAATTCAATTGTCTTTTATCGCCCCCGTAAAGTGGAATAAGGCGTAATATTTCATTTGGAATAGCAATAATTGGATTTTCTTCGGGCATTTTATTTACTATAAATTAGCAGATTTAGAGAAAAACACACACAATAATTATAACACAAATAGATTTAATTCCTTAAATTATAATTTAATAACACGAAAATGAAATAACAGTTATAATTCTTTAAAATACTAAATTGTAAAGTAATAGTTTTGTATAAATTCTTTATAAGTAATAGTTTTGTTTCAAAATTTTATTTATTTTGTATAACATGTAATTCGATTTTTTTTTTTATATATATATATATTTAAATAGATTTCTTAACACTTAACACAATACCAGAAACGTTTTTCCACGAAAGAGTTTTATTTCGAGAGTAACGAGGAAATATGAAAACACAGGGAAATGTAAAAGGAAGGCGAAAAGTTTTACTCACCAACCGATCAGCCCCATATTCAGCTTTTCCGGAACCCGTTCTTGACAAATTTGTTTGTTCGAGGATTCACTCGTGCTATTCGCGTCGCGATTACTTAAACAGGCGAATTTGGACACCCGTATTTTAATGAAAAAGCGACGCAGCCTTAAGCGAATCCTACCGGCTGCGCCAGTCAAGTTTTGGGAGCTCAAACTTTATTTTTTTTTAAAATATAAAAATATTTTTAAAAAAAATAAAGCCAATAATCTGATGTTTTCCAAGTGACTGTAAATAATGTGATAAATAACTTATAAGATTTTAAATATATCACCTTAATAATGCACTTTCAGCATTAAACCCCTACCTACCAAATCATATAACATAAGAATATATACTTTATTCTTGATTATAAATGTAATTTATATTGTAAATAAAAATATGTACAATGTATATAGTTCTTATTAAAATGAAATTATTTGTGATGGTCTTTTGCTGAATTAATCTTATTTTAATTAATATGGATATGAAGGGGTGATTAATTAAATAACTCTCGTTTATGAAATTCTATAATGACGTTAACAAGAATTTCATGTGATGTGAAAAATAAAAACAAAAAATAAATATTATTTCGATTCAATTTTAATCAAGGATATATTGATTAAAGAATTATTGTTATTGAGCAAAATTAAAATGGTTTTAGTACCTGATTTGTATATTAACAATTTGAATTTTCCATGTTGTATTTGTAGTATGTCCCATTCCATACTTCGATTCAAACAATCGATTATACGCATTGGTGATCGATGTCGATGTGGTATATCTGGTGTTGATGATGTGTTCTTTCTGGTGAACAGAGTAGAGACAATGCTAATTTGTTCAAAACATATTCAATACATTTTTAAAAAATAAAAATAAAAACTGTAAGCCATTACCTCGTTAGTTGATTAATGCACAAGCAAGTGTTAATAAAGTAATAAAAAGAAAATGTGCATGAATCGTAGCAGGGAGCACCACGTGCAGGTGAAGTTGGCAATTGGATAACATAAACATAAAATTAAACAGCTGTATATTTTTTTTTAAGAGTCCATAACCACTCGTAAATAAAATACTTTTTAATGAGTGTTTTGTTTACAATATTTATGTTTCCATTTACTCTCCGACTAACTACATTTAACTACGGGAACAAATATACGGGTGAGGAAAAAAACGTAAGAGAATTACTCTACAAGCGTTATAATTTACCTACCGTGCATTTATACTAATAAGCAAACGTTTAATATATGCTACTAAATATAAACATGCGTTTCAAAAGTTAAATAAGCGTACAAGCATAATGTACAATAGCAAGCATAATGAGCAAGCAGATATATGGGAAAACAACTAAATACAAGCGTTAAAATTTACGTGCCATGCATTTATACTAATAAGTAAACATTTAAATCATGCTACTAAATATCTCTTCTTCTCTATCGTTTCCTCACTGCTGAGGATCGTGACTCCGTGTCATCTCGTCTCTCCGTGTCAACCATCCGTCTCCATCGGTTTCGCTCAGCTGCTTGGTGGAGTGCAGCACTGACCGGGATCTCAAGTACCTCCGAGACCTGGTCCGACCAACGTTTAGGACTCCGGCCCCTGGGTCTTTTCCCCTCTATTTTCCCCATAACCATCAAGCGTTCCAGGTTATCGGTATCTCGTCGAGCAACGTGGCCGAAGTATTGTATTATGCGTCTCAGGCAGGTTGAAGACAGGCGCTGTGCTTCCTCTAGTTTAAGCTGATGTAAGACAGAGACATTTGTGCGGTGAGCTGTCCATGGTATTCTCAGCATACGACGCCAACACCACATCTCAAACGCGTCGATTCTCCGTCTATCAGCCGCCTTAATAGTCCAGGTCTCGGCACCATACAGAAATATGGAGAAGACGAGTGTGCGAACTAGGTGTATTTTTGTTTTATTGCTGATGTTCCTATCTCTCCACACTTTGTCCAATTGTGTCATTGCTGTCTTTCCCATGCCGATTCGTCTTCGCACCTCCGGCTCACAGTTGCCCTTTTTTGTGATTACGGAACCCAGATACTGGAATTGGTCCACGGTCTCATATCCATGCAGGAGGTTAGTGTTAGGACACGTTGAAAAACGGTCTATGACCATGACCTTGGTCTTAGCTTTATTTATGGCGAGGCCCATTCTTAAGCTGACGGTTTCTAACTTTTTGAGCAACTCTGCCATTTCTGCTTCGGAAGATGCAAGTAGTGTGGTATCATCCGCAAATCGGGGGTTGGAGATATTAACTCCACCTATCTTGACTCCACCCCTCCAGCCCTCGAGCGTCTGGCGCATTATAGACTCACCATAAATATTAAACAGGATTGGTGAAATGACACAACCCTGTCTCACTCCCTTTTGGAACTTGAAACGGCTAGAAGTAACGCCTCCCGTGGTCACTGTACCAAATCCAGATTCATAGAGGTTGCGAATCAGCTTTACGAGGTGAGCGGGGACGCCCATTTCAGTAAGCACCTCCCAAAGCTTATCCCACCTCACACAGTCGAAAGCCTTCTGGTAGTCAACGAAACACAAGTATGTAGGTGTGTTGTACTCATGGCATTTCTCTACTATCAGGCGAAGGTTCAGTATCTGCTCTCTGGTACCTCTTCCCTTGACAAATCCTGCTTGTTCCTGTGGAATTTGCCAGTCCAGAAAAGAGCGCAGTCTCGAGTTAATTATGTGAAGTAGGATTTTGCTAGCGTGGGATATAAGAGCTATTGTCCTGTAGTTATTGCATTTGCGTACTGAGCCTTTTTTGTGAAGAGGAAGGATGGAAGAGTGGACCCAATCTGAAGGCCAAACACCGGATTCCCATATCGCATTACAGATTTTATGTAAGCAAGTTATTCCATTCGGGCCTAAACCTTTTATGATTTCCGCCGTGATGAGATCTGAACCCGGCTTATTCTTCTTTAACTTTCTAACCGCCTCTTCAACCTCCGAACGAAGTATGCTCGGTTCTGGCTCTAGCACACCTGCGCTTGGTTGGGAGGATTGAGCTACTAAATATAAACATGCTTTAAAAAAAATAAACGTATAAGAGTATTTAAGTAGTCAAGTTTTGGGAGCTCAAACTTTATTTTTTAAAAAATATAAAAAAAACAGAAAATTACTACTATTTAAATCTAAGCCTTAATACTAGGTGCTGCCGATTTGGAGGCTAGCAAAAGAATGATTTTATTCCCAATAAAAACTGTCCAAGAGGGCCAGACAGCGACGCCCACGTATTCATAGGAATTGCATCCAGGGTGCTGACTAAACCCCCTTTAGTCTAATACAGAGGGGCGAGGGGGTAACATAACTCCTCCATCCCCAGATGGAAAATTATCGGAATTTTCACCTTGTGTGTTTTTCCGATAATTTTTCATAAATGGAAAATTATTAATTTTATTTCTAAACATGTATAAAAATATTATAATAGAACCGAGGCTTACTATACTTAATAAGACATACACTAATACACTGATTTTAGAGTCTGTTTCTCTGTTAAAAGCACTTTCGATCACTTCACTGTGTTTAAGCGCTTGTGACATGTACTTAATCTCATCTAGTTTGACATCCTTCATATTAAGTACATGTGCACCGGATAGGGCGACGTTCACTCGTAGCTGCGGTAAGTTGATTATAGGAATTGGTGATGCATAATCCCTTTCTGTGTATACTTGATGGTGACCAATCTGGATGTTTCCTATTCTTAATTCATAGGGCTCCTCCAAAATCAAAACACAGGTTCCCAGTATAGAGTATTTGCTCATTTCACCATTACATTCTTGTGTTAATGTTTCCTTGAATTTTGTATATAAAATCCAGTTTCCAGTGTTAATTTTCTGCACCTTTACGTCTTCAACATGGATCGGGCGTTGTATACAATTGCTAACGTTAGTGTCGAATTTCATCAGCTGTTCCACGCAGGTAAGTTCTTGGTATAGTACTGTATCATCCATTGCACACAGGAAGTGATTTCTTGTAGCAAGGACGCTGCACTTCTTCATGATCGGTAAGTATTTCAAACCTTTCGCCAAAAGGTAAGGGTATTTAGGAAATATAGTTAAGGTTATATTTTCAGGTTTTTGGAAAACAGGTAAGGAATACAATTTAAAATAATTATATGTAGTATTATCAATAAGTGGAACTTCCATAATGAACGTTATCTGGTTTTTCTTTAAATATGATTTAACACGAATGGTTTCCTCTATCCGTACTAAATTATCTTCATTAGGTATATAAACTAAATTTTCAGCATTAGCAATAATTTTTAGATGTGCCATAAGTTCAGTCGAGTTTACAATGGACTGATGCAATATAGAGCTTTTACTTAAAGCTAAAGCAGTTTCAATTTCACTTAATTTAATAAAAATAGTTCTAAAGTTACTAACAAACATATTATATAAGCCCATGAGATACAAGGAAAGTAGCCAATCATTTTCTTTATTTACTAATTCTTTAATACTAGTCTCTGCCATTTTCAGACGGGTGTCTAAGTTAACAGTATTATTATTAATAGTTTCTGTTGTATTAATAATGCTATCGAACATTGTAGATATGAAAGTTAATTTTTTGGAAACAACGATTTGGTTAGTATTCAAGTTTTTTATTAATTTATCATATTTTAAAGCGTCTTCATGATCTAAGTTACCAGTGATAATTTTGACGATCGACCCTAACGGGTTGATAAGTCCTCTCTTAAATCTCTTTGGAATCAATTGGTGATACTTGTCTATTGTCATATCACGTAAATATTCCGCATGTTTTAGAATAACGACAAAATCTTGAGGAAATGATTCGTTTGATGTAACTAATATCTTAAATTCGTCAAATTTTGTTAAGGTGTACATTAGATCATTATGAATGTTCTCTAAGTTTATATTTTTTATAATTGTCCAGTAGTCGGTTTGTAAGAATGCTTGACCTTCCTTTACAGGCAGGATCCCGGGGTTCCCATCAAGGTTTTGCAGACGAAGGGCCAGCACCGGGGTCGTTATAATCAGAATACACCACCTGTGGAGGGCGTTTAATATTTTTAATCGGAGCCTTGGTATCCCTCTCACCTATTCTGAGTGGAATTATGTTTTTATCTGTTTTTCCTATTATTTTTGCTTTATTATATCGTGCCTTGTCTTTACCTTTTCTTTTATTAACACTTTTTACATAAATTGTTTCTCCTTCAGAAAATTCTAATCCTGATTCACCACCCCTCTTATCTCTAACCTTTTCCTTGCTTTCTATCATTTTGTCTGATAAATATTGATACAGAAACGCTGTACGTTTGGCATGGTCCTTTACTAACTGTTGCACGTATGCTTTTTCGAATGCTAGATTAAATGGGCTATCGCTATCCGTATGTCCAAAGACAACTTCAAACGGGGTTAATCCTGTTGTAGAGTGTATTGTATGATTATATGCCATTATACTGTATGTCATAACCGAGGCGGCATCGGTGCATTTCTGTTCATACTTCGCTATCCTATAAATTTCGATAATAGTGGAATGTAGCCTTTCAATCAAACCCATTGAATTGGGATTGTTTGGAGTACCTATGTGAAGAGAGACCTTATGTAAATTTAAAAATTCTTTTAATAATTCATTATTAAATTCGGTTCCCGGATCCGAACTGATTTTCTTAGGAATCCCATAATTAGAAAAATATTTAATTAGCGCTCTTACAACTTCGGGTGTAGATTTATTAAGAATTTCAATAGCTTGACCTAATTTGCTAAATGCATCAATTAATGTTAAATAGTATTTTCCATCAATGGAAAATATATCCATAAAAATTTCTTGAAACGGAGCATTCTGTGTTTGCGTTAACTGTAGTATTGGTTTAATAGGTTTTCTATCATATTTCATTTTACGGCAGGCCTCACAAGCGTTAATGATGGCGGATACGGTTTCTGACATATTTTCCCAAAAATAATTTCTACGAATTCTTACTAAGGTTTCTCTGATGCCTCGGTGGCACGTCTTTCCTTCGTGATGTTTTAATACTACTGCCCTTTGCTCACCCTCATCTTCGATGTATACTATTCGTTCTGTACATTCATAAAACTTTACTATATCTTTTTTAAATAATTCTATTATTACTTTACTAAATTGTGCACGATGTTTTTGTTCTTCAAAATAGACGAAATATTTAAGTTTTGGTCGAATATATTCTTTTAGAAAAGTTTTAATTAATTCTAAATTATCTGTAGGCATGAATACCTCTAATATTTTTTGCTTCTTTCTGGAAATATCTTTGACATTTAATTCATTTTTAAACCAAGAAAACACTAAGATTTGGTTTGGTTTTGTGTCTATTGCTTCGTGTAAAATGGGTATTCCTGATGATTCTAAATCTATTGCTGAATGTATAGTCTGTGATTTAGTGCTAGCTTCGGACGGTGATCCAACAGGATACTCTAAATTTTTCTCAGAAGCTGAATCTGATATTGTTATTGGACTAGCAGATGTTGTTTTACTTAAATCTGAAATAGACATTGTAGAAGACGAACCACGTTTTTGTAATTTTGAAAGTTTTTGTATATCTTTAACGACATCATTAATATGTTCCTGCAATCTTTCTTCGTCCTCATCTACGTTTACCTGCATTGACTGCCCGTCATCATCTGTATCTATTGCATTGACTCTAACTCTAGATAAAGCGTCAGCATTCGTGTTTTGTTTTCCAGATTTGTATATAATTTCGAAGTTGTAATCTTGTAAGCGTAGCCTCCATCGCGTGAGTTTACTATTAGGATCTTTCAAATTATTGAGCCAAGCTAACGGACGGTGGTCGGTATATATAAAGAATTTACGTCCGTATAGATACGGCCGGAAGTGTTTTATTGACCAAATGATTGCAAGCAATTCGCGTTCTATTGTGCTGTACCGCGCTTCGGTGTCACTTAAGGTACGGCTAGCGTAAGCGACCGGTTTGTCGTTACCTATAGTTCCTTGTGATAACACTGCACCTAAGGCCACATTAGATGCATCTGTAGTAAGTATGAACGGTTTGTCATAATCAGGGTACTGTAGTAAAGGGGCATGCGTTAAGAGTTCTTTACACTTATGGAAGGCATCTATATATTCCTGATTGATAATAATTTTGTTTCGCTTTTTTAAACATGTAGTCAAGGGTTTCGTTATTTTTGCAAAATCTGGGATAAAACGTCGATAATAACCAACGAGTCCTAAGAAACTTTTAATGTCTGTTGTAGTTTTTGGTAAAGGGAATTTTAGTACTGCATTTATCTTGTCATCGTTTGGTCTTAATCCATGCTCTGTTATTACATGTCCTAGGTAAAGTACTTCTTTCCTTAAGAATTCTGTCTTGTCTAATTGGACCTTCAAGTTAGTAGTTCTAAGTCTGTCAAATACAAGTCTGAGTTTGTTTAAGTGTTCTTCTAAGCTGGGTGAAAATACTATGACGTCATCAAGGTACACCATACAATGTAGTCCTTGTAAACCTCTCAGTACGTTGTCCATTGTCCTTTGAAAAGTCGCAGGTGCAGTCTTCAGTCCAAATGGCATTCTAATAAATTCATAATGCCCATTTGCAGTGAAAGCTGTTTTTTGTCTGTCTTGTTCCTCTACCTCAATTTGATGGTACCCACTAGCTAAATCAATCGTGCTGAAGTAAACGCTTTTCCCTAACTTGTCCAATAAGTCGTTAATATTAGGCAATGGGTACTTATCATCAATTGTTATGTCGTTGAGTCGTCTGTAGTCAATAACCATTCGATATTTAACTTCTCCAGAAGCATCCATTTTTTTTGGTACTAGATGCACTGGAGCGTTCCATGGTGAATGGGATTCCCTTATAATATTATCAGCTAAGTACTTTTGAACTTGTTTGTTAATTTCGTCTGTTTGTGCGGGGGATTGTCTATATGGTTTAACGTAAATAGGGTCTTCATTTTTTGTTCGGATTCTATGTTTAACCTGATTTGTAAATGTCAATGGTAGTTGATCACAGTGAAATATGTCCTTATACTCTTTACATAATTGATAAATTTTATTTCGTTCGTCGTCGTTAACATGGTCCAATCTAAGTTTTTGTAAATTTTCCTCAAGTAATTTGTCAGTTTGTATTTGCTGTCTGTTGTTATAGTCTGAGTTGTCTATAAAATTTACTTCACAATTTGTATTCTCATAATTAGTCACTGTCAATGGTTTGGTCAAAGTCAGTTCAAAATTTTTGTCGGAGGTATTTTGTATGACTGTACATGCATATCCCTTTTTACAATTTACCAATGCACTAGGCATTCTTACATCTGAACTAAATTGTGTGAAGTTTAAAATAGCTTGTCCAGAATATTGATCTATAGGCAACTTAACGCGTTGTTCACAACGTGATGGTAACTGAAGGGTATAATTTAAGTTATTGATTATAGGTATGTTTGTGGTCTTTGTCTTTAACGTAAGGTTTTTCAGATCTATTACTGCGTCTAAGTTCTGTAACAAATCGTTTCCAATAAGACCGTCGTATCTCGAGTCCACATCATATAAATAAAATTTGTGGAAATCATTACTTTTAAATGTAGGTAAAAGTGGAATTGTGATTACTTCATTATGTCTACTGGATGCATGCGTGCTTACTACTTCAAATGGTTCGTGTTTAATATATTCATAGAAAAAGTTATATGCTATCTGAGGACTTAAAAATGATCTCGCGCTTCCCGTATCGATCATAATTTTTGCATTAATTTCAGGAATAAAAATATAAGGTAGTTTTAAATTTGGATCGCAATTCAATTCTATGATTTCGTATCCTTTGAGGCGGCTATGGGAAAATTTTCCATAGATTGAGCGACATCTTGTTCTGTAACTATTTCATCATTAAACTGTTGTTGCATATAGTTGTCACAGTCAATGGGGTCACAGTATGTCTCGTTGTATGTATCATCGTTGTCACAGTTAAAGTTAATATATTGTTCATATTCGTCATTATTATTTAAATTTATTTCATTTATTTTAAAACCTTCTTGTGGTTTAGGGGGAACTGTTCTCATTGAAATGTCGGTGGATTGATAACGCGGACTCTGTATTTGAGGGGGTCTGTAGCCGAATTGTTGATTATTACCTATCGGCGGACGGTAACCAAACTGTTGCTGATTTATTGCTGTATTTTGCCTATTTCCAAACTGTTGTGGTGTCATTGTAAAATTAGGCCTATAGCCGAACTGGTTATTACCAAATTTTGGTCTATATCCAAATTGTTGAGGAACGGCTTGGTTAAAAGCTTTATAATTAGTTTGCAAAGGCTGATTGCCTAACTGTGGACGGTAACCAAAACTTGCTTGACCGAATTGAGGTGGAATACCGAATTTAAATTTTGTATTATTATAGAAAGGTGATGGTGACATAAATTTAAATCCGGGGTTTATATGAGAATTTTGTGGAAAATTGTTGAATTTAAATCCTTGATTTTCTGGCTTAGAAATATTATTAGTGCCATGAATTCGGTTACGCATTTTATATTGATCATGGAAATTGACTTCTTCTAATACGACCTTTAAGGCGTCTTCTAAAGTTTCAGGTGAACGTAGTCGCACAATACGGACCATTTCCTCAGGTAAGTTATAAAGAAAAACTTTTAACGACAGGTTATTATAAATAGTGTGTTTTGCACTTTTCAAATTTTCGTCTGATAATAAATTTACTTTTGATATTAAGAGCGATCTAACGCTTTGAATTCTATTACAAAATTCTAAATAAGTTTCACCATTTTTTAATTTTAATGATTCGAGTTCAATACTAATACTTTGTTCACTACGCGGATCCCCAAAATGTTGTTCCAATAGCGCTCGCAATTCGGACCAAGACAAAACATCCTCCCGTTCCGATAAGAGCGCAGCTGCGTTATCTATGAGCCGGCTGGTTACGGCGTGATACACGTATAAATTTTGTTCCTCTGAACCTCTATACCTGCTAATTACATATTCACTTTTTCGTAAAAATAAATTCAATTGTCTTTTATCGCCCCCGTAAAGTGGAATAAGGCGTAATATTTCATTTGGAATAGCAATAATTGGATTTTCTTCGGGCATTTTATTTACTATAAATTAGCAGATTTAGAGAAAAACACACACAATAATTATAACACAAATAGATTTAATTCCTTAAATTATAATTTAATAACACGAAAATGAAATAACAGTTATAATTCTTTAAAATACTAAATTGAGTTATTGTCCAATTATTGGTGGGTAGATTAACTTTTACTTCGCCCATTGAAAATTTCTACAACGACACTAGCTTGCTGCGCGCTGAAGAGAGCACAACGTTTGTGTACCGCGTCGTGTGTGAACTAGTTGTGGACGTTCCACCACCCATATAGTGTCTAGACCCGTGGTCATAGCATATCCATGTATAGACTTGTCCAGCAGTGAGCTACCAAAGCTGAGCACCGTGTGTACCCGCCAAGCCGAGCTACCATCGGAGTTACGTGTCTGACAGTTTGGAATCAAGGTGGGTGAGGTTTTGTTATTTGCTCGCCGAAAGTTGGACAGGATCATACACCCATTTCTTTTCCTTTCAATACCTTTTGGGTTACAGTCCAATTTGCATTAAATTCTAACATTTTTTTTGGCCTTCGAGCCAATGCTCTTTACCTACTTACCCTCCTAGTTAAAATCACAAAAAAAAACGGTTAAATTTAAACCCCTGTATTCTAACTTTGTACTATATATTTATAAAATATAAATTTTAAATCATATCATACAATTTATTATTTTGATACTCCAACAACCTTTTATAAAAGATGCCTCCGAAAAAGGATATTGCAGAAGAAAAATCTCCTGAATTATCAGTTTTGTGTTCTCGAAAGGAAAGATATTTTGAGCAACTACAAAGCATTTATGACTTAATTAAATCATTAAACGATACTGAATCGCAAGAATTATTTTTACTACAAGTTGCCGAAATTGACATTTTAAGAAAATCTTTCGAGAAATGCAATTATGATATCTTTGAATTTGAATTAAAAACAAATCCAAATGCATCATTTCCTAATAAGGAATTAAAAAGTTTTGATCAAATATATTTTCGTTGTAAATTAGCAGCATCCAAACTTCAACCTTCTGTTGAGAATATTAAGACAGGAAATTGTGTAACAGAATCACGGCCACGCCTTCCTAAACTGGAATTATTTTGTTTCGATGGTAATATTGAAAACTTTACTACATTTCATGAAACTTTTTGTTCGCTTGTGCATAATCAAGCTAATATACCTAAAATCGACAAGTTTCATTATTTGTTATCGTGCACAAAGGGTTCGGCTTTAAATATTGTCAAAAGTGTACCTATTTCTGCTAATAATTATGATGTTGTTTGGCAAAGTTTATTAGATAAATATGAAGATCATAGAATGCTAGCCGGTAAATATTTAGATAAAATGTTAAATTTCACACCGATGATTACAGAATCATCATCGAATTTAAATTTATTTATTGAAGCTTTTGAACATTCTTATAAGGCGATCCAGGCATTAAATATAAAAAATTTAAGTAGTTTTATTTTATGTCACATTGCATTAAGGGCATTAGACCCGAGCACTAGAAAATATTTTGAACAAAATTTAGATCAATCTACGATTCCAGACTTCACAAATTTAATATCATTTGTTCATAATCAAGTTAAAGTTTTAGATCACTCAATAAATTCTTCATATTCAAATACTAAATTCTATAATCAAAATAATTATAAAAAAACAACTGTAAAAAATATAAGGTCAGATAAGACGCAATTTAAAAATTTTTCCCTTGCGTCAACTTCACGTTCCAATAATAATCATAATTTAAAATGTAGTCATTGTGGCGATAAACACATGATTTTTCGATGTGAACAATTTCGCCAAATGCCTACTATACAACGAATTAATCGTGTTAACCAATTGCAGTTATGCCATAATTGCCTAAAGCCCAATCATACAGCATCTGAGTGCAAAAGTGAATTTAAATGCGTAGTTTGTAAAAAACTTCATAATGCTTTATTGCATGTTGACACGAGCGCGAGAATCGAACCCGTTCCAAGCGCAGTGTCTATGCCGTGCGCCGCAGTAAAGGATAGCCGCTCCGCGAGTGACTCAAGCGCATTGAACGTGTGCCTGGCTGCATCGCAGCTAGGTAACTATAACGCTGTTTTATTAGGCACGGCCGTAGTGCACGTTAAGGATAATTTTAACAAATATCAACCGTGTCGCGTTCTAATCGATTCGGGTGCACAATCGAATTTCATTTCTATATCTTGTTTGCAACGCTTAGGACTTTCTACTTACAAATGTCCATTTAATATTTTCGGACTTGCCGGTGAACAAGTAAAAAATCATGGTATGACGTCATGCATTATTAAGTCACGTCATACTAATAACTCAACATTTAAAATAGATGCAGTTATATTATCAAAACTTACAGCTGATTTACCAACAGTAAAAATTCCAAAAAATGTTATTAATAAATACAATTCATTAATTTTAGCGGACCCACAGTTTTATATAAAATCACCCATTGATATTATTTTAGCGGGTGATATTTTTCCGCACATTTACGATGGAAATAAAATTATTTTTGATGAAAACATTCCTGCAGCCCTCAGTAGTGTATTTGGTTATGTAATCACGGGAAAATTATGTACACCTTCCTGTGACGTCATGAATGACGTCACCTCGGTACTTTCAACTTCTTTAGTGTCATACACTATTGAAGATAATTCTTTAAATGATATCCTAAAACGTTTTTGGGAAATTGAGTCTTTGCCGTGCAAGGCTCCAATTAATCCATTAGAAGAAGTTGCCGAAAACTTATACGTCAGTGGACTTTGCCGCGATGAGACTGGACGTTATGTTTCGCCTATTCTTTTAAGGCCGGAACATGAAGAGCTGGGTGACTCATATGACACAGCCTATAAAAGGCTCACTCAAATTGAGCGCCGTCTTTCTCGATCCCCTGACCTTCGTAAAGCATATACCGAGTTTATGCAAGAGTATGAGGCACTAGGGCATATGGAGGTTTATCGTGGGTCTGAACCGTCTAAGTATTTAATACCTCATCACTTCGTATTACGTCCATCAAGTAGTACTACTCCTCTCAGGGTAGTATTCGATGGTTCCTGTCCCACCAGTAATGGTGTATCGTTAAACGATATATTACTGACAGGTAAGAAACTTCACCAAGACATTTTAAAAATAATTACTCGTTTCAGACTGTATGAAGTGTGTTTTACAGCTGACGTGTCAAAAATGTACCGCGCAGTACTCATTGATCCTTCAGATAGGCAGTATCAACATATTCTATGGCGTGATGCTCCTACGGATCCAGTAAAAGTTTATGAACTGAAGACGAATACGTATGGTCTCCGTAGTGCTCCGTTCGTAGCGGTCCGCACGCTGCATCAGCTGGCGCGTGATGGCCCTCAGTGCACTGCCTCGCACGTTATAGTTGAAGGCTTTTATGTGGACGACCTTGTCTGGTCCTGTCAGTCCCTAGCTGAAGCATCCACAATACAAGATCAATTAATGTCCATTCTCAAAAGTGGAGGTTTTGATTTAAGGAAGTGGTCCAGTAATCATCCCGAACTTCTCTCGAGGGTGAAGGCGGATGAAATCACTATTATCGATTACAATGATTATACATCGTCGTCGTTACAAGTCTTGGGTCTGAAGTGGATACCGTCTTCTGATTGTTTTTCTTTTAACTATAATTTTAAGGACGCTGTGTCTACTAAGCGCTCAGTATTAAAATTACTTGCCAGTATTTATGACCCTGTGGGTTTCTTATCGCCTTGTATTTTTGTGGCCAAGTGCATAATGCAGGATCTGTGGAGGTTAAGCTTAGGATGGGATGATAAATTACCACCTGATCTGAATTCAAAATGGAACAAATTCCTTAATGAATTACCATTACTAGCTAAGTTACGCATTGAGCGGCACTTATTAATTCCAAATTTCGTTAACGTAGATGTAATAGGCTTTTGCGATGCGTCATCGCGCGGGTACGCTGCCTGTGTTTATTTACGTAGCACTGATTCGGAAGGAAATATTAAAGTCAGACTATTAACCAGCAAATCAAAGGTTGCGTCATTAAAACCTATTTTATCAATTCCTAAGCTAGAATTGATGGCAGCCTTATTGCTCGCAAATCTTATTAGTTTTTTCGTACAACACTTAAAAGACTTTGAATATTCAATTTATGCTTTTACCGACTCTAGTGTCGTTCTCTCGTGGTTACAGACGCCGGCTTACAAATTAAAAACATTTGTGTCTAATCGAGTTTGCGAAATCGTAGATATTGTTTCACCAAATCTGTGGTTTCACATTAATAGCGAGAATAATGCTGTCGATATCTGTTCTCGAGGGGTTTTACCTAATCAATCTATTAATGATTTCACTAATTGGATTAATGGTCCACAATGGTTAAGTCAGAATTTTAATGACTGGCCGATAAAAAAAATTCTAATAAAGAGTGACGACACTATTCCAGAAATTAAAAATAATTTAGACAAGTTTTGTTTTAATTCTACCACGAATAAAATCTTAATTAATAATCTTGAAACTGAATTTACAAAATTTTCATCTTTTAATCACTTACAACGAGTGATTGCCTGGTGTCATAGATATATATTTAATTTAAAAAATAAACCATCCAATCGTCACTTGGGTCCATTAAGATCATCAGAAATAAAAAATGCTCATGATTCAATTATTTATGTCATTCAATCAAATTATTTTCATAACGAGATTAATGATTTAAAGCGTAACCGCACTGTGACGTCATTACGCAAACTTTCTCCATTTGTGGACACCCAAGGGTTCCTCAGGGTGGGGGGTAGGATTTCACAATCTGACCTACCATATAATACAAAACACCCGTTTTTATTACCGAAAAACTGCCATACTGTAAATTTATTAATCGAATATTTACACAAACTGTATTTACACACAGGTCCCCGTAATTTACATGGTATTATTTGTAAAAAATATTGGATTGTAAATGCGCGTAACAAAATTCGATCCGTGTTATCAAAGTGCATTCAATGCTTTAAGTACCAACCGTCTGTGGTGCAACCAATGATGGGTACGTTACCCGCACCTAGATTAATACCGAATAAGGTTTTTAGTCACGTCGGCTGTGATTTGGGCGGACCATTTATCGTGAAGGAAAGCTTGCGACGTAATGCCAAAACATTTAAAGCATACCTTTGTTTGTTCATATGCTTTTCCACAAAGGCAGTGCACTTAGAAGTGTTAACTGACTTATCAGCAGAATGTTTTTTAGCCGCGTTTGATAGGTTTGTGTCGAGGCGAGGGCTTTGTGCTTGTCTATACTCCGATTGTGGAACCAATTTTATAGCATCTGCAAAATATTTAAAGGAAGTGTGTCGTTTTTTTAATAATAACGAATTTAATAATGAAATCCTTAACGGTTTGACATCGCGATCGGTAGAATGGCGAAATAACCCAGCAAGTGCAGCTTCTATGGGTGGGCTCTGGGAAGCTGGCATTAAGTCAGCCAAACAGCATTTATACCGCACTGTAGGGGATCGTTCTTTGACATATGAAGAATTGTCAACCATTTTCTGTAAAGTAGAAGCAATTATGAATTCTCGGCCCCTGTGCTCGATATCAAATGATCCAAACGAATTTGATATTTTAACTGCCGGTCACTTTCTTATCGGACAAAATTTACTTTCCGTTCCGGAATATAATGTTGAGGAAGTGCCTCTGCATAGATTGTCCCGTTGGCAATCCATACAGAAGGCAACGCAATCATTTTGGAGACGTTGGTCCGATGACTACCTCCACACATTACAACAAAGGGAGAAGTGGCACACATCTCCTCCTAATGTCAAGGTAGGAGATTTAGTGTTACTTAAGAGCAATTTAACTCGGCCATTACAATGGCCTCGTGGTAGAATAGAAGCGGTCCATCCTGGAATTGATAAGGTTGTTAGAGTATTAACTATTAGAACCCCCAATGGCCTTGTCAAGAGACCAGTTAATAAAATTTGCCCCTTGCCTCAAATAGATTAAAAATAAACAATCAATAAATAAAAACTAAAAAAAAAAAAAAAAAAAACAATAGTATACATATAAGTAATATAAATATCTATAATATAACATTCTATAATTAGTAAATAATGTAATTTTCTATTTTTATACCAAATCTTCCATATCTATTGGAAATCATCACATTGATTTCGGTGGGGGGTATGTTCAGTTATTGTCCAATTATTGGTGGGTAGATTAACTTTTACTTCGCCCATTGAAAATTTCTACAACGACACTAGCTTGCTGCGCGCTGAAGAGAGCACAACGTTTGTGTACCGCGTCGTGTGTGAACTAGTTGTGGACGTTCCACCACCCATATAGTGTCTAGACCCGTGGTCATAGCATATCCATGTATAGACTTGTCCAGCAGTGAGCTACCAAAGCTGAGCACCGTGTGTACCCGCCAAGCCGAGCTACCATCGGAGTTACGTGTCTGACAGTTTGGAATCAAGGTGGGTGAGGTTTTGTTATTTGCTCGCCGAAAGTTGGACAGGATCATACACCCATTTCTTTTCCTTTCAATACCTTTTGGGTTACAGTCCAATTTGCATTAAATTCTAACAGTAATAGTTTTGTATAAATTTTTAATTTTTACTTAATTTTATTTATTTTGTATAATCATGTAATTCGATTTTTATATATTTAAATAGATTTTTTTTTTAACACTTAACACAATACCAGAAACGTTTTTCCACGAAAGAGTTTTATTTCGAGAGTAACGAGGATATATGAAAACACAGGGAAATGTAAAAGGAAGGCGAAAAGTTTTACTCGCCAACCAATCAGCCCCATGTTCAGCTTTTCCGGAACCCGTTCTTGACAAATTTGTTTGTTCGAGGATTTACTCGTGCTATTCGCGTCGCGATTACTTAAACAGGCGAATTTGGACACCCGTGTTTTAATGAAAAAGCGACGCAGCCTTAAGCGAATCCTACCGGCTGCGCCAGTCAAGTTTTGGGAGCTCAAACGTTTTTTTTTTTTTTAAATATAAAAAAACAGAAAATTACTACTATTTAAATCTAAGCCTTAATACTAGGTGCTGCCGATTTGGAGGCTAGCAAAAGCATGATTTTATTCCCAATAAAAATTGTCCAAGAGGGCCAGACAGCGACGCCCACGTATTCATAGGAATTGCATCCAGGGTGCTGACTAAACCCCCTTTAGTCTAATACAGAAGGGCGAGGGGGTAACATAACTAAGTATATATAATAAGTTGAGCATAATAAACAATAATAATAAAATAAATATATATAATATAACATTGACTATACGGCGGTTGATCGGCGGGTAAAGACGTGCGAAATATACTCAGTAATTAAATTATCTATATAAACCTCAAATCTTTATAATTGAACAATATACTTGTTTAGCGTAAATAAACTTTAAAGTCTGCGTTTCATATAGTGTTCGTGTTGTGTTGTGATGCGTTAGTAAAATAAAAATAGCAGTGACAAAACAAGGAGATGATAACAGTGGGAAAATTAATCCTTGGAGATCAGTAACACTGTGAGTCGTTAATAGTACAGGTAACTACCTGATTATTGTGATTTTTAAGTTGATACAAATAACACAATAAGTAATTACAGTAGTGGTGTAATGGTTGTGATACAATAATTCAGTAAGTGGGTATCGAAAATTGTTATTTAAGCCTTGGTTACCCTACAATAAGCACATAAACAGCTGATAATCAGCTGTGCATAGTACACAAACGACAACAGATTAGTTAGCCTTTGTCGTATCACATTGACATGGCTAAGTGTAATGTATGTAGGAGGTTCGTGTCACAGTCGGAGACTATTACTTGTGCAACTTGTCCTCTGAATTACCATCGAGGTTGTCTGGGACAATTTAAGGGTGGTAATATACCTAAGAAATGGGCATGTCTAAAATGCACAAAGAAGAAACCGCGAGATAATGTTTCAGAAACACCTTTGAAAAATCGTCAATCGGTCTCTTTGGTTGAGGACATGTCTATTGTAACCCAAGAAACGCACAATACTACGGACACCGATATCACAGAAAAAAATAAATTATCCACTGAAATCCGTTTACTAAGGGAGGAGTTGCATAGTATGTGCGAGGAAATGAAGCGAATGCGTCAAGATATGTTGGATCTGCGTGGCACTATAACGCAAAATAATGAAAGAATCGATACCTTGGAAATACGCATTGAAACACTGGAGCGATCGGTGTCATCTAAAACCGGTTCTAATGAGCACTTTGATACTGTTATTTCTCAATTACGCCAGGAGTTAAACGACAGGGACCAGGCATTTTTGGCGAATGACTTGACAATATCTAATTTACCTGAAGACAAAGGCGAAAATCCACTACATATTATGAATTTAATCGCGACTTAGTTGGGCGTACAATTGGACGAGCGAGATGTAGTGTCCGCAGAACGTGTGGGCTCAATGAATGGACGCGGTAACGACAGAGCGGGTTATGAGAGCGGCTTTGGTAGAGGAAGGCCCCGCCCACTGGTCGTTCGATTAGCACGCCGGACAGTGCGAGATGATCTACTACAGAGCATGACCGTGCGTCGTGGGGCCAACACAGCGGACTTTGGCCTCACTAATGAGACTCGGCGTTTCTACTTGAACGAGCGTTTAACGAAATATAACAGACAGCTACTATATAAGGTCCGCGAAAACCGTAAACGAATGCAATGGAAATTTGTCTGGACGAAACGTGGCCAAATTTTCGTTAAACAGGACGAAGGTAAAATGACACACCTTATATGCTCTGAAGATGATATTAAGAAGGTTTTTGGTAAAAGTGCCGTTTAAAAGACAATATACAATTTCCATTGCGCTTTGTAGCGTCTCTCTTCGCATGAATTATATTGCACTTAATATTATGAAATTAATTGAATTGATTTGTTATTATGATCCAAAATATAGTTGGATAATTTTTTTAAGAAAATTAAAATACAAATGTGTGAATATGTTTGTATTGAATAGTATAGGAAAATGTTATATCTTTATTTTATTTATGTATAATATTATACTCGTAATAAACTCTTTACGTGCAATAGATTTAATGGATTTGGATTTTTTTATCAATTTAAAGTTAAATTTTTCGGAGAGATGTTGTTATACAATAATTCAGATCATTAATTCGGATGTACTAAGATTGTTTTTAATTTTATGTCTACAACTTATATGTATTTGTTTTGAAGAAGTCCGAGTTCAATTTACATTAATTAATTCCAATAGTAATGTTTTCGACCCTGTGATAATTTTTTATAGAAGAGTAATGTTTATTTATTTAGGAAAATTAAAAGGCAGTGTATTAGTAATGGAATTTTATAGTCATGTTATGAAATTAGAGCATATTTTAAATAAACAATTGAGATTTATTTATGTAACGAAATTTGCAGACATTTTTTATATGCGAGTGATATTTATTTGTTTTGGAAAAATTAGAATGAATAAACTTATTATGAATTCTAAAATGGATAAGTTGAATGTGTTAGTTTTAAATAATCAATTCATAATTATATATTTGAAAGCATTTAGAAGCAAATATTTTAGACTGTTAAATTTTTTAGTTAATGGTTACGTTGATTTGGTCCTATTTATATTAAATACTGTTTTATGTGCAATAGATTTATTAGTCTTGGTTTTCTTTATTTATCTAAAGAACTTAAAACGCAAAGCTATTGAAATGTTCTGTGATTATATGGGAATTTTTCTATTTTTAAATATACCATTCACATTTTTTAATTTACTATTTATATTTGGAGTGTATCCGGTTTGGTGTGTAATAGACATGTGGTTGTGTAAGTATTATGTGGTATTGGATGCGATTTCTACAAGATATAATGTTTATATCAACGTCAACAAACTAACGATTATGTTATTTTATTACAAAATTATTATATCTAAATACAGTTACATTATTTATAAAAGTAAGAATTCATTATATATACAATGGCTAGCTTTATTACTTTTACTACATATTATGCTATATTATTATTATAGAAATGAATAGGGAGAAATTTTTCAAGGTTGGTTTCCTCAATGCTGGATCTCTAGGAACAAATCAAGACAATTTTATTCTGGGTATGCAGCATCATTCTGTTGATATAATGTTGGTGAATGAGACATGGCTAAAGAGCGGAGATAAGAACTGTGAATCATCTATACCGGAGTATCGTTTACGACACATTCCGCGTCCGCCAAGTATCTGTAATGGTCGGGGAGGCGGGGTTGGTGCGTATATCCGGAGGGGTTTAAGTGTCAGGACATGTAAACATCCACCACAACAATTAATCGAGCAAATGTGGTTTAAACTAAGCGTAAACAATAACAAAATAATAGTGGGTACGGCGTATCGCCCCCAATGGCTTGATACTGGTATTTTGGATGGTCTTATGGACACTATCGGTAGTCTAGGGAACTTTGACTTTTTGATATTGATGGGTGATTTTAATATAAATATGTTAAATAAAACAGATGCAAAGTATAGGTTTTCACACGTTTCTCGAATGCATGGGATTAGAACAGATGGTTAGTGAGCCCACACACTTCACGGCATATAGTCAGACACTTATCGACATTCTGTGTACTAACGCTAATGTGCGTAAAGTTACTGTCAGTGGTGTGGGATTATTGAATGGCCATAGCTATATATCTTGTGAGTTCATGTTTCGTAAGCCCAAGATCTTACCTAGAGCAGTTAAATATCGGTCCTTGACAGGAATTGATAAGAAATCTTCGATAGTGATATAAATAAAATTAATTGGGATGAGATGTGCACATTATGTGATGTTGACGATATGGTTTCCCGCTATAATGACTCAATTATTCAGTTGTTTGACTGTCATGCTCCTATTAAAATAAAAACATTTAAAGAAAATCCATCACCATGGTACACCGAACATATTAAATTTCTAACAAAATTACGTGATGCTGCATAAGGTAAGTATAGGAAATTTAAAATAGAAAAATATAAGACATATTACAAAGATTTAAAGAGACAGGTTGAAATCGCCATTACAAATGAGAAAATATGTTATTTTTAACTAAATATAAATAATCATAGAAAGAACCCAAAACTATTATGGAAGAATTTAAAATCAAATGTATTTCCTAAACAATATAATGATATTCCAGACCAGTTGAACGATCCAAATACGATTAACAAACATTTTCTTAATGTTCACTGCAGTAATGAACGTGATGATGTTTACTTTGATTTCTTTGAATTCAATAGAATCAAAGGACACCAGTTGTTTTCTCTTGAGGCCTTTGCGGTGGCGGATATTTTTAAAATTATAAAAAAAATGAAGTCTCGTGCATTGGGAGTGGATGGGATATCGTTGGACATGATAATTTTGTCCCTTCCTGAGGCACTTGAGTTAATAATAAAAGTAGTAAATGTGTCAATATTGACTTGTAAATTTCCCACACAATGGAAAACTGCAATAGTTAGACCTTTACCTAAGACTCCTACACCAACAGATATTAAAGATCTTCGTCCAATAAGCATCTTACCCTGTCTGTCTAAGTTACTGGAGAAGGTTGTTGCCTTACAAGTAACACGGTACATTGAAATAAATAGAATATTACCGGATAGACAGTCAGGCTTTAGGAAGAATAGAGGAACAGCAACAGCCCTGCTTGACGTAACCGACTCAATCTTAGAAGCACAGGATAGAGGCGAGAGTACATTTCTGGTGTTATTGGATTTTTCGAGAGCATTCGATGCAATCAATATTTCTCTTTTGCTCAATAAGTTACACTTCTATGGATTTGACGATAACACAATTGAATGGTTCCGATCGTATTTGACTCAAAGGTCTCAAATGGTGGAGATAAGTGATCTAAGTGGCAAATGTCTGCGATCGGATTTAATGACTGTCGCAAGGGGGGTACCGCAGGGATCTGTATTGGGCCCTATTCTATTTGCTTTATATAGTGCTGATATAGTCAACGTTATAAAGCACTGCAAATTCCATATATATGCTGATGACGTGCAAATGTACTTGTCATTTAAACCGAATAATGCCATAAAAGCAATGAATGACATAAACGAAGATCTGAAACAAATTTATGTTTGGTCACAAAAGAACTCCCTTACTCTGAATGCAAATAAAACAAAATATATGCAGCTGGGTACAAAACATCAAATTGGTAAAGTCGAATCACAAAACGCTAAGTTACATATAAATAATAATCTGATTGAAAGAGTACAAGAAGTACGAAACTTGGGGTTGATCATGGATGAGGACCTTAGATTTGAAAAACATGTTACCGAAACGGCACGACATTGCTTTTTTAGATTGAAGACTTTATATAAAATCCAAAATCTTCTTAGTGAAGATCTGCGAATTTAATTAACAGACTGCCTTGTGCTATCAAAATTTAACTAAATGGATGTTGTCTATGGCCCTAGACTGTATGCCAAAACAGCAAAAATTATCCAATAAGTACAAAATGCATGCGCACGATTTTGCTTTAAAATACCACCACGACAACATATTACTCCATACCTATGTCTAAGAAATATACTAAAAATGACACAAAGGAGGAAACTACACCTAGCTCTGCTCCTTTTTGGTGTGATTAAAAGTGGCATTCCGAATTATTTGTATTCGAAATTAAACTGGAAAACGGGTCGGGGTGGACACAATGCCCGTAAAACCACATGCGTACTGCATATCCCTCAACATAGGACAGCGGCATTCAGAGGAAGTTTCAAGTACATATATAAAGAATGTAATGTAATGTAAATGTATTAGATTTCTTCAGAGATTGATCTTCGATGTCATCATGCAATGCACAGCTACCTCATGTCTGGTTTTCTGAAATAAATAACAAAAAAATAATTATATTACGTAATAATACGTATTATATAATAAAATTAATAACACTCTAATAAAAATAATGACCTTGCTACTACATAAAGAAAAATCCATAAGGGGTTATTTTTTGGGACCATGCGTGATGTAGTAATTCATTAAAAATGTTGAATAATCTTTGATAAAAGATATAATGTAAATGAATAACTGTATTTTTTCTACATTAAATAATATTATCTGTTTTCATGAAAAACAAAAAAAAAATACGAGTACTATATTTTTTCTAATCTTAGAGAAAAATGCATAAAAATACATTTAACTTTCAAATCTAATGTTTTTCTTGTTTTACTGATGTCAATTATCATAGACATTAATTATAATTTGTGTGAACTATGATTTTGATATGTAATAAGTCTTACTTTATAAAATCAGGCTGACATGGATTTTTAAACTAAATTAAAATTATGTACTCACAAAGACATTGTATTGGCTTCACAATACGTAAGTACATATAGTTTGTGAATTATTAAAAATGTATAATTTGGAGAATTTATCCTTTAAAATTTTTCTATAAAACGGTATATGAAAATTTAATTTATAATTAAAAAGCAAATTTTGGATTTGCTTTGTGACACCTTCGTCGTTTCAGATAATACACAATACGAAGGCTTTAACTCTTATCTTAGAATCTAAGCAATGTATTTGATTTTGCCTAATATATTTTTATATATTTTACTTGAATCTAAATTAAGTATTTTATAACAAATTAGTAATTTATTTAGAAACACAATCATTACTTACTTGATCTTCTTTTTTTTTAACAGTTTTAGACCACTTAGTGATGATTTCTTGAATTCACAAGTAAAATGTTTATATTTACTAAACAGTTAAATTTCGCTATCTCGCTCAAGTGTCTTTGCAAATGAAGTAATACGTGGGAATAGACACACGAACCCGACGGAGTTTGGTTGCACTTACGATAGTCCTAGAGCAACACATCAAAGTTCGCTTTAATACCGGCTTAGTATTTTATCTTTTTTTTTTTATGGGATAGGGGGCAGATGAGCAGACGGATCACCTGATGGTAAGTGATTACCGTCGCCCATGGACACCTGCAACACCAGAGGGGCTACAAGCGCGCTGCCGGCCTTGGAGGGAAGGTTTGAGGGGTAGAGGGAAGGGAATAAGGAGGGGTTGGGCCTCCGGTACCCTCACTCACACGACGAAACACAACGCAAGCGTTGCTTCACGTCGGTTCTCTGTGAGGCCGTGGTATCACTCCGGTCGAGGCGGACCATTCATGCCGAAGCGTGGCTCTCCCACGGACGGACATTAGAGTTACAGTTTATTATCAAATAATGATTCATTTCATTTGATTAGTACAATAACTTATTAGTACAGTATTATAGTAAAAAATAATGTTTAAATGTTGTATGTCACCTCGACTAATTGTATGAATTACTTTATTTCTAATTATTATCAATTTTAAAAATAGTTCCGAAAATATTATTTTGTGTACTCCAGTATCACAATTTTTCATGAAATATTTAATCCGGCTCTAAGCCTTTAAAAGAGATGCACAGAATTTATAGATTCTTCTGAAAATGGATTAACTCGAAATGTATCGATTCATATCATTATAAATATGATTTTGGTTGATCATCGAAGCTTATATACGTAAAATATTATTCATTTATTAATTACTAAAGTAATATAGAGATGAAAACAACAATTATCTACATATAAATAAAATAAATTGTAGGTACATTATAAGTATATATACCTAAACCAGTGATAACATTATTATGTAAAATTATTCTACCTTTAATGCAATTCGCAATTTAATTGTTAGTACAAAGTAGCAGCTCTCTACTGCATACTCATTCAATGATATTGATTACTAAAATTTAAATTTATTCTCTAGTAGCACATCGATGGTGATTTTTGTAACTACTTATTATAACTCGAACGTCTCTGTGGATACAAATAGCAAATGCAGCTATTTTTCAAGTAGCGGTAAATAAATTAAGTTACAAAGCAATATCGTTAAGTATCACCAACATTATGCGCTCACATGCAGAATGTCCTATGTCATATTAATCAACAAGGGATCATTTTATTGTGTTCTAGTTGTTAAAGTTAAAAATTTAATTGAAGAAAATTCTAACATTCTAATTTTTATTATATTATAATTTCGTTTGACAAACCGACATGTTTACGCTAAAAATATAATAATTTATCCTTGGTTCGTTTGTATGATTTAAGTTCAACATTTAATTGAACATTATATATGTTTATCAATAGACTAAATCAATATAGGTACTTACGATTGCAGTAGTCAATATTTTATTTTTAACCACCATGACAATCTTTTAAACTTAATAAATATGTTGTGCAATAAAGCATTCGCGCTTGACCAGTTAGGTGTTTATTTTGATGACAACAACGATTTTCTTGCATAAAAACTCGGTGATCAAAGAAAATTATTCATTTTCTGAAATTTATAGATTGGTAATCTACCTATCTGCATTGGTCAACTTAATATATAAATTATATATATTTTAAAGTGACGCAAATACAAAGTATAGAAAATGTACGTAAGTAAAATTTATTTCTTTACAAGGCTTTCAACTGTATCTCCAATGTTTTTAGAGTGATATTTAAATAGCTGTTTATTCCAACAGGTCTGACTCTGAGTTTGAAGCGTCTGTTATCTCCGAAGTTCCAATTAAAAAAAAGAAGACATCGTCTGCTGGTGCTGCGACAGGCAAGCGCAAAACCATAGGTACAACAGTTGCCACTGTTGACACCAAGAAATATCGCTCCAAACAAGCCCCGTATGAATTTTCTCCACCTCACAAGTAAGTTATTTACCTATCATTGAATATTACTTTGTCAGTACTTACATTATGTTAACCAGACATTTATCGATCTAAATATAACATACTCATTATTAAACTAAATTTTAAAGGTACAGTGTTATAATAATAGAAAATCATTTTTACAGTACATATACAAAGTTTTTTGATCTCATAGTATTTTTATTATAATGTTATGTACGGTCATTTAATTAATTTAATAAAATGTTTGTTTCTACTTTGCAGAGTGAACAAGAAACGGGACTTGTTCAATATATTGCAGTCGGAAGAGATAGCTAGCGGTCGACCGAGAAGTGGTGGAATCGTGACGTCCAGTTTCGCCAGCCGTGTATCAACGGGTACAAGTCGTCGCACCGTAGCTACTACAGGCGAGTTTTTTGTAGACTTTAAAGTCTACAAAACAGGAGACTACGCTTCCAATCCCGTCGATGTGCGCTACAAGACAGCATTAGTAACAGTTAAGTTACAGTGTGAAGACTCGTCACCATCGTGTGACGCTCTTCAAGCCTTCCTAGGATAAGCTTGGACGGTATTTGAAGACTCAGAACCTATACATTATTCAAATAAAATTAATTTTAAGTAAATTGGGTACCAAATAATTGTTTATTTTATTAAACAATCAATTTATGTAAGTGCTTTCCATTTTTATTCCATTATTTAATGACATTAGTTTTTTATCGTAGCAATTTATTACTATAAGATGCCTTTCTGTGCAACGTGTAACACAGCTGTTCTTAATAAATCATGGGTGGATCATTTGAGAAGTAATTTGCATAAGCAAAATAGTCGCTCAATGAAACATAGCGATGGTGTAGAAATCATAACACCTGCATTTCGTAATCGTATAATAACATATAGAATAGTTGCTATAAATGATTTTCAGTCGGGTTCAGTAGATGGATTTTTTTATGAGATTCGTGATAAGTTAAAAATGATTTTAGATCAATTTCTCAAATCGCATACATGTGTTAAAGTAAATTTAGAACTATTCGCAACGTTTTTAAAATTTAAAGATAATTCTCAAGAAATTAAATCTTTTGGAACAAAAAATTAAATATTATATTCTAATTAAGAATTTAACAATTTCTACATTGAAGTAGTAAATTAGTAGGGTAATATTGGGCATTCTGTCCCCCACTCGTTCGTGTCGGCGTTTCGCCACCACTCACTCGTGGAATGACAGAATGCCCAATATTATAAATGGATTCAGTATAAGAATTTATTAGAGAATTGATGCTATTCACGCTTTTTAGTTCAAGTTTTATTGAATGGATAATCGACTAACCTGGTGACCATGGCAGCGAGATTGATCACATTTTTTCACTACACTGACTGAAACGTAAACATTCATTAGATTCCTTTAATATGCCTAACGCAATGAACATACATATTAAACATTTAGCGATAGGACTACGGTATACTTTTATAACTTTATGGATGAGCAGCTTGCCTCAGTTAACACCCGGAAATTATAGTAATAAAATTATAAACTCTATCCAGTTTGGCTCGTGGTCTCCCTGAATAAAAATTCAGTGCCGATTGCCTCGGAGTTGCCACTAGAGTATCATAATTTTAGTAGTAAAATCAAAATCAGAAATTATATACTCCATCCAGTTTGGCTCGTGGTCTCCCTGAATAAAAATTCAGTGCCGATTGCCTCGGAGTTGCCACTAGAGTATCATAATTTTAGTAGTTAAATCAAAATCAGAAATTATATACTCCATCCAGTTTGGCTCGTGGTCTCCCTGAATAAAAATTCAGTGCCGATTGCCTCGGAGTTGCCACTGGAGTATCATATTTGTTTTAGTTCTATGAAGTCTCGACCCGATTGGCTCATGGTCTCCCTGAATAAAAATTCAGTGCAGTTTGCTTCGGAGTTACCATCTTGACTTCTAGATTTTTTCTGTACCCGATTGGTTCGTGTCTCCTCACCCAATATAGTTAAAAAGTAATACCAATAACCCCTAACTAGCTAGGTAACATCTAAATGATAATTGGAATCTAATAAATTATTTTGTTTCTCACTGTTTAAATACACACACTTTACACGTTGCTTATCGGAACACTGACTGACTGAATGTACAAACGGTGTGACTATTCAAGTTATAAGCGGAAGCGTTTTAAGAATTGGTTTGAACTGATCGCTATTATATTGCGTTTTTGCCTTGAAATAAAACCAATGTATGAAATTTAAAATAATTAAGTACTCATCACAAAAAAAAAATAGTTTAATGTTTAAATTAATAACCAACGTAATAATTTAAACTCACAAAAAGTTTTTAGGTACTAATAGAATAACTAAACATACATACTTGTGATATATGTATTTATAATCTATCATTAACTAACTTAATATTTTACACGTGAGTATACTTTCATTTAATAATAACACTATACATTCTATTTAGAAAGTCTATTGTTTGATCCTATTTATTTATGCGAAAGTATTCAAGTTAGATAAATATCGCAGTATATGAATCAATGTGAACCATTATAATCTTATTTTCTTTGACTTGGACCACATTATATGCAACACTGAAGGTTATAGACTAGGAGTTAAATAAATAAAATCGATGACATGATCTAAAATAGATTTAAAACAGAAAATAATTCTTAACAATATTACTTATCGAGTTTTAGATTTTTCTAGTATCCTATCATAGTCCATAAAACAATTACAGTTATGCATCCGCGAGTAGTCTAATAAGCGAGTAACTAATGCTTTTGAAAATTGATTTTATAAAGACTATATGGTTTTTATTTTGTAATAATACGTATTTTTAATTGCTATCTTCCTGATGAGTCGTTGAAACGATTATTATTACTTATTTACATTATTAATAAATAGTAATAGTAAGTTTTTATATTACTATTAATGAATAAAAACTGTGACATGTAATAAATCACTATTATTGAAGAATATATTAAAGAAAATAATATTCAAAGAACAATAAAAATATCTGTTTGAAATTATTTATCACACAGCTCCCGCACTCTATAACATTATTCTATAATTCATTTCTGCAACGTTGTTTATGTATATTTTTCTGCAAGTAAGGCATAAAGTGGTATACGACCAACATCCGCTAAATGAAACGTGATACTTTAGCAAGTAAATAATCTTGCCGTGGTTTTACTTGTTATTTTTATCTACTAATTATAAAAAAAATACTTATAAAACCGAAAAAATAAAATCAACGAGTTTATAAGCATTTTAATGTCAATAATAAAATCGAATTTTATTCAAAAAATATTTTTAATTTATTACATGTTGTTATCATTGTATTGTTAAACGATTTATTATGCTAAGTAAATAGCACAATATATACGATTGAGAAAAAGTATATTTACATAGTCCATATTATTCTAATATCAACATTTAGATGTGTATTATTATCACAAAAATCAAATCATATGAGAACGATGATACAATGTAGAAAAGTATTTTTTTTATATGAACTCATACAAGAACCAAACTCGGTACACCTTTGTTAAAATCATGTTAGCACTGAGGCGTTCCTAATAATCACTCAGGAACGGAGCATTTATATCACCATTTATTATATCACAAACTATGTAAGAATAACTTGTATGATGATTTCTGTGGTCGAGTGGTTCGCAGGCCGGTTGCTATGTTTTAGGTTTTGGTTTCTATTCCTGTTTGAGTCATTGTAGAAAATGAACTTCTAATATTAATACTATCGATAGGCTAACACATCGGTTTCAATGTGTTGCCACCGCTGAGTTCCTGAATTCGATTCCCAGTCGAGTCAATATGAAATATTATCTAATATTTATTTATTATAAGTTACATGCATCGATGTATCTAGATAAAGAATAAATACTAAAATATAAAAAAAAACCTCCGTAGTCAACGTCACTGAGGTCTCGGATTCGGTCCCAGTGGGGTCAATGTAGAAAATGATTTTTTCTATATTGCATCAGGTTCCAGATGTTAATGGCACCTTCGATGTTTCAAATACAAGTACATTTTTAGCTACTCATCTTGGAATCCGAGCAATATACGTGATGTGATAATGTTGTCTAATATTTATTTATTCTTCACTTCTAATTCAATGTATTTACGATTTTTATGCAAATTACTTTAAATAGCTTTAATTGTTTTTCATATAGAGATTAAAAAAATATATGATAATTTTTAGAAATAGTTTCAATATAATCTAATAAAACTATTTTTTATTGATGGTGATAATAAGTTCGAGTTATCATGGATAAACTTAGTATACAACCGTCTCTTGTTAACCACTCAACCACGCGGTCTTCATAATTTGTTAACAATACAGGGGTGTAAGGGGGTCCGAACAACATCTAACGGATCCCAAGCCAACCTCACCTGCACGCGGTACACCCTGCCGACTAACCAACGAGGCTCTGGCGCTCCCCACCAACCCGCATTGGGCCAGCGTGGTGGGAGACGGCCCAAAACCCCTCAGAGATAAAAATTGAACCAAACGAAAGGCCCCGAGTGCCCGGCGGTGCCGTAAGCCGTGCTGGCGCGGACTGACGCCAACTCGGCGAAGGCACCAGGGGTGCGAAGAATCCCCGGGCGGCAAAGATCCCCCGTCAAACGACCTTGGCCCTGGCAACCTACAACGCACGCACACTGCGGACCGAGGAGAAGCTGCTGGAACTAGAGAAGGAATTGGGCAGGATTCGTTGGAGTATTGTAGGATTATCCGAAGTCCGAAGAAAGGGCGAGGACACGATGATCCTTAAATCCGGTAACCTGCTCTATTTCCGGGAGGGCGAAGATCTGTCCCAAGGTGGCGTCGGGTTTATCGTCCACAAGTCTCTCGTGAACAATATTGTACAGATCGGAAGTGTATCGAATAGGGTGGCGTACCTTATACTCAGAATCACCGAACGGTATTCGCTGAAGGTCATACAGGTTTACGCCCCGACCTCGACGCACCCCGACGAGGAAGTGGAAGCCATGTATGAGGACATTTCCCGGGCAATACATGGTTCCACGACCCACTACACTGTTGTCATGGGAGACTTCAACGCAAGGCTAGGCAAGCGTGGCGATGAGGAGTTGAAGGTGGGGCATTTTGGATCTGGGATCCGGAATCACCGTGGTCAAATGCTAGCCGACTACATGGAGAGGGAAGGACTCTATATGATGAACTCCTTCTTCAAAAAACGGTTGCATCGAAAGTGGACCTGGAAGAGTCCGGATGGTGTGACAAAAAGCGAGATCGACTTCATCATGTCGACTAAGACTCGGATATTCAATGACGTCTCAGTGATCAATTCGTTTAATACGGGAAGCGATCACCGTATGGTAAGAGGCGCATTGAATCTAAATGTAAAAGCTGAACGGTATCGACTGGTGAAGTCTACGCTCCGTCCTGAAGCCACCCAGATCCGGGACCCCGAGCACTTTCAGCTCGAACTTCAAAACCGCTTCGATTGCCTGGAGAGCTGCTCGGATGTGGACGAATACAATGACAGGGTCGTAGAAGCTGTCCTTACGGTGGGTTCAAAATTCCTCAAACCTCGCCGTACTCAAAAAAGAAGCAAGATCTCGGAGCAGACAAGCAAGCTAATGGAAGAAAGGCGTGAAATGGTTCTGCAATCTTCTGAAGATGCTCGTCGGCAACTCAATAGACAGATCTCGAAGTCTCTCACACGCGACATACGCCAATTTAATACTCAATGTATTAAGGAGGCGATTGAGCGGAATAAAGGCTCCAAAGTGTTCGCTAGAGATCTGTCTCTCGGACAAAGCTTGCTGACGAAGCTAAAGACAGAGGACGGCAGAGTCGTTACATCCCGTCCTGAGCTTGTGGCGGAGATCGAACGCTTCTATGGACAGTTATACACAACATCACAGAAACCTGTCATTGAGGCTACAGACCCTAGAGCCAAATTAACCCGACATTATACCGAAGACATCCCGGACGTCAGTCTATACGAGATTAGTGTGGCTCTCAAACAGCTCAAGAACAACAAGGCGCCGGGGTATGATGGAATCACAGCGGAACTTCTGAAAGCGGGTGGACTACCAGTCCGGAAAGCGCTTCAGAAGCTATTTAATTCCGCCATACTCGAGGGCAAGACGCCAGAAGCATGGCACAGGGGCGTGGTGGTGCTTTTCTTCAAAAAGGGCGACAGGGCCCAATTGAGGAATTACAGACCCATCACGCTTCTGAGTCATGTGTACAAGCTGTTTTCGAGAGTCATCACGAATCGTCTCGCACGTAGATTTGACGACTTCCAGCCTCCTGAACAAGCCGGTTTCCGAAAAGGTTACAGTACCATAGACCACATTCATACGCTGCGACATGTTATACAGAAGACCGAAGAGTATAATCTGCCACTATGCTTGGCGTTTGTGGACTATGAGAAAGCCTTCGACTCCGGCGAGACCTGGGCCGTGCTTAGGTCACTCCAGAGGTGCCAAATAGACTATCGATACATCCAAGTGCTGCAGTCACTGTACGAAAATGCCACCATGTCAGTTCGGCTCCAGGACCAAAACTCGAAAGCAATACGACTTCAGCGTGGAGTGAGACAGGGCGACGTTATATCGCCGAAACTGTTCACTGCCGCACTGGAGGACGTGTTTAAGCTTTTGGACTGGAGAGGACTTGGCATCAATATAAACGGCGAGTACATGACGCACCTTCGTTTCGCTGATGATATCGTAGTCATGGCTGAGACCATGGAAGATCTAGGCACAATGCTCGAAGACCTCTGTAGAGTTTCCCAGCAAGTGGGTCTTAAAATGAACATGGAGAAGACAAAAATAATGTCAAACTCCCATGTCGTACCCACTCCAGTGAATGTTGGAGGCTCTACACTGGAAGCTGTCGACGAGTACCTTTACCTGGGACAAATAGTCCGATTAGGTAAGTCCAACTTCCAGAGAGAGGTAAGTCGACGGATCCAACTCGGCTGGGCAGCGTTCGGGAAGCTACGCAGTCTATTCTCGGAACATCTACCGCAGTATCTCAAGACAAAAGTCTTTAATTCGTGCGTGTTGCCAGTGATGACTTACGGTGCTGAGACGTGGCCGCTTACGATGGGCCTCATAAGGAAGCTCAAGGTCGCTCAGAGGGCAATGGAAAGGGCTATGCTCGGGGTTTCTTTGCGAGATCGAATTAGAAATGATGAGATCCGCAGAAGAACTAAAGTCACCGACATAGCCCACAGAATTGCAAACCTCAAGTGGCAGTGGGCAGGGCACATTGCTCGCAGGACTGACGGCCGTTGGGGCGGTAAGGTCCTGGAGTGGCGACCGCGTACCGGGAGACGCAGTGTTGGCAGGCCCCCCACAAGGTGGACCGACGATCTGGTGAAGGTCGCGGGAAGCCGCTGGATGCGGGAAGCGCAGGACCGATCGTTTTGGAGATCTTTGGGGGAGGCCTATGCCCAGCAGTGGGCGTCTCTCGGCTGAAATGATGATGATGATGATGAATACAGTTCATATTGCTGTCATGATTACGATATTGATTTGTGTCTTTTTGAAATTGATTTACTAACTTGCGCGTGTTATTCGATATGATGCTAATGAGTTATAACTTAAAAACAATAAGGCACATTTTGCTAAATCAACAACGGAATATGTATTTACGTCTTTTTAAATACAATAACAAACTGCTGTACAAGCGTATTTTTTTAAATAAAACCCCGAATTTTCGAACAATTTTCATTCATTCTTCACAAGTATTTGCAAGTACAAAGCTGCAAGAGCGCTGCTGCCACTCCACATTCTTCACACCGCTGCCCCAACCTTCATCGAGTATATAGAGGTGTGCACAAGTTCTTAAAAAGTAAAAAAATGTTAGTGAGTATTTATAATAATTTTACTTATAAATATAATCTATTTGAATTGTTTGGATAATGTTTTCATGTATAGACTTTGTATTCACTCACGAATTGTTTTCTACTTCCAGGTTATAGACTTAGTATTTCACTTACTAATATTTGTTTTATTTCCAGGTCTGACTCCGAGTGTGAATCTATTGCTGTTCCGAACGTGATCGCGAAAAGCGCAAAGAAAAATCCAACAAATAAGCGTAAGAGCAACATCAGTTCACAAAGGTAAAATCTATATGTTTAACATATTTTACTGTAGATTGTTCACTTATAGGTATGTTTATGTTGTTAGCATAATGAAATACTGTGTTCGACTTGCGGTACGTTTTTTCGTTACATTACTTTTTACAGATCACGAGAAGAATACCGGTTTATATATTATATTTTTATTAAACACTGATAAATATTAAAATTATTTTCAGAAGTACCAACAAGAAGCCAAAGGTGGTGGACATTTTCGGCCTATGTGACGGCGAGGAAGACACCGAAGTGACAGAGGTGAAGTCTTCGAAGTTGTCGTCGGTTATAGTAAACAAAGTTGCGAACGGTTCCCAACATCGATACGCCTCTACAACCGGCGACCTCTATGTGGAACTGAAAGTGTACCACCGAGACGACGTTGAAACCAGTCTCCCAGACGAACGCTGGAAGAAGGCTCTGCTGCGATTGAACTGTTTACTGGAAAACGACTCGACGCAGTGGAAACACTTACAGCGATTTGTAAAAGAAACGAACCTCTTATTTGAGGACGCGAATCCTGTTTTTTATAGTGATAAATTAGAGATTAAGCGTAGCGTAAAATAAATTAAATCAATAAATTATATTTTATTATTAATGAGACACTTTTAAACACAATCATAATATCCCATATCGATTCAATATAATAGATTTTTTAAATTTTTTTATTAATAGTCAACCGCTTATTCGTAATAATGCCTTTTTGTACATCTTGTAATACGACAATAGACAATAGGTGTTGGGTAGGACACTTACGAAGTAACAAACATAAAAACAATAATAGTTCACCTTATTGTGATGGGGTACAGTTAATAAAGTCGGCATTTCGTGGTCGCATTGCTGCTTATAGAATAGGAGCCCGTGAAGGCAAGGAACTTTATTCTATAATTTCATTCTTAGATACTCTTCGTTCTAAAGTTGAAGTCCTTTTAGATGAATCGTTGCAAATTCATACCTGTCTTAAAGTCAACTTTGAATTATATTCCATGTTTTTATTAATAAAAGACGACAGAGAGGAACTCAAATCATTTGCAATGAAAAATTTTTCTGTGAAAGTGACAACGAAAAAATACTGTACAGCAGTCAGTATGTAGTGGCTGATCATTATGATCCAATTATGGAACAAACGGAACAATTAATTAGAAATATAAGTAAGAAAATATGTGACAATAATTTTTAAGTGAATTATTATATTTAGTAGTAGTTAGTTTTATATTTTATATTATTTTGAAATATAAACCCTAAAATATATTTTCTTTGTTTTATTTAATCAATTTGACATTTTCATAATTTTTAAGATTAAAGTTGTCGTAGTGGCATCAACGGATGTTTACGAAATTTCCTAGTCACCATTGAGTCGAGAATGGTACAGATATGCAAAATAATAGTAAGGTTTTAATTTAAAATAATACACTTTTTCTTATAAATTTAATTGTGTGTAATAATGTTTAATAAAACATTATTACACACAATTATTTAAATACCACTTCTTAATACAGAAAACATTTTTTAGCGCACATTCTTTTTTATGGTCTAAACGATTAAAATTAGATTCACACTTACAATAGGTTTTATACAGATCTAAAAAATTAGGACTACCTTTTTCTTCAATATTTATCAAAAAACAGTTTTCACACAATTCCTTTATCCATTTCTGTTTCTCTAATCCTTTCATGATTATGGTTTTGTTTTGTAAAATTGGAATGATAAGTCTTTTGAATTCTCTGTAGTCAATATTTCCTTCACTCCACGTGATACCTCTATTTCGTTCAATCCATCTCACTTTCTTTTTTTCATCCACGGTTAACTATGGATACGGGTAGGGTGGTTTTACTAAGAAAACCTGAGAAATATCCTTCGTCGACAATGCTAATTCTTTTAAAATGAACTTATTTTGATAATCTTTAAATCCTTGAATATCGACAAAAACAGTAGAAGTCATGATATTTTACGAACTATATTACTAAGAGGTTTATATTCGACTATGCAATCGTTTAAAATCAAACAATATGCTGATGTCTGGTCCGGTATCTCCTTATGGCTCTCTAATTCTAAGCGAATGCTAATAACGGGTCCTGTTTTTATATTATCGTTCTGCCTTGAACAATCGATTACAAATAATGGTGCATATTCTCTAAATTCTTGAGCACTTAATAAACAACTCGATTTACGCGAATAATAAGACTGCTGAAAATTTGCGAATTGTTCATATATTAAGGCACAGTTGTGCTTTGCAAAGTCGGTATTATAGCTTTCATAAGGGTAATAAATAGAATTTAAATAAACCTTAACATCACGTAGATTACAATGATCAAATTGGGACATATCTTTTGATCCATTATTTTTTCTATTAGTTTTCAAGCCGAGAATAACATACCTAGGTTTTTCAATCTGAGTAGAAGTTTTAATTGACCATGTATGTTTAGTGGTCTTTGGTAGCATTGAGTATTCGTAAAGATCCCAGTTCCGAAACGTCAATTGAATTGGTTTATCTTTTTCCAGAATTTTGAGTATATTGATTTTTTCTCTGTCAGATACTTTGACATGAGGAACACGCCAAATTATTTTATGTATATCAATACTTTCTATTACTTCATCGTTATTAAGTTTTAAAGCATTGAGGTTTGTATTGCTTCGTAATAGAACAAGCTCATGTTTACAATTTGCTATAACCTTTTTATAATCTTCAGCAAATCCTAGTATGTTACTTAGTGGTATTGATACAGAGAAGTGACCACCGATAGTATTTTTTAAACCCTGTATATTCCAACCCCAGACTTCAGATATCTTCGATTCAGTTTCATTCATAGAGAGTAAAGATTTCATAGTAGTTGTTATACCAGCATTTTTCACTTTATCTATTTCAACGCCGTTTAACTCATAACGTATGTCTTGAAACAAGTACATCAACGCATTATTAGTAAAATGAAAAGAAGGCACTCTTTCTTTTGTACCCTTATCTCCAAATTTGATCACATTTACCACTCCTTCAATATACAAGGTGCTTGCACTTGGAAGCACATATAAGTCTTGTTGATTTATCGGTATTCTTATTTCATCATTTCTATTGAAACTTGTTATGTATGGTTTATAAGAATGAGTTTCTATGCACTCTATAGAATTGTCATATGCAGGCGGATTTGTTATATTTAGAATATTCATTATAACAATCCAATCAATTTCAAAAATGCTTTATTTTGTGGAGTTAGTTTAATATTAGCAGAAGAATGTGTGTTCTTGCGAAGTGATCGAATACCACTATATTTGTGACTATGAGATGATACGTTTTTATTGTAATCAATCATGTTTCTTTATATGTAAGTATAAATTCACTTCTTCTCCTCGAAGGTCAACAGGATTATTATATATATCTAGTATTCTTATGGTGATACTATTGATAGTATCTCTGTTCACTGGAAAATATATAGTATTCTTTGGTATTTCTATTATTCTATAACCCGGAGGTACCGTGGGTGCAAACTCATGTAGTATATGACTTGGTTCACCGTTTATATACGACCCGCTTATGATATCACATTCGACTCTCACCACAGTCGTTGATAAAATGTTTACGGGAAGAAGTGACTCATGTAATATATGACTTTTTAGGACTTCCTTACTATAACCCAGCAATTCTCCGAAAGAATCGTGTTTTTCAAAATGAATATCTTTAGTACAGAATATAGTTGTCTTTAGTGTATTGTTATTGCAATATAACTTTAAATCACAATCTTTTACTTCAAACTTTAAAAAATCGTAAATATCTTGTAGTTCATAAGCTCCTTCAGGAATCTCAACCACTTCATTAGTACCATAGTGAAATTTGTTATTAGCTTTAGTGATATTCGGCATAGAATTAAAAGTAGAGAAATGCAATAATGCACATTCATAATCACCATTCAGATTTAAAGTTGGTGAGTAGTTCGTGGTTAATATGGAACTTTTGCCAGTTATAGACAATGTGAAAGACATCGTGAAAATGTATATATAAAAATCAAGTCTGTCAATATATACTAACTTGATCCCAAAAGTTGTGCAAAAATTCTAAACATAAATGTCCACAATTAACGCTATTATATTTTGGATATCGATTATAATTATAATAAATATCACGATGACCGAAATATTTCAATAACTCTTTTGGTGGTTTTAAATCACCAAAACTATCAAAATATTCACAATAACTGTTTATTATTGCATAAGCTACCCAATGCGTTACATTGTTATTATGATTATCTAAATTAACGATTCCACATTCTATTGGTTTTGACTTAGTTGGTAATCTATCTTTCATAAAAACTCCTCGAAAATGAGGTATGTTTTTAAAATATTTCATTAACTCAATATTAGATAAAGCTTTATTGGGTAACTGCGAAATTAGTTTTTTGAACTTCTTATAAATAAACCACTGCCTTTTTTATACGGTTTGATGTAAAGACCTTTTCCCAATGCAATAGCTTCCATGGTTTTATTGTGACGTTCAATCAGAACGAACTTTTAAATTTTGTTGTGCAGCTTTGTATTCATTTACCGTTTTCGCAACACCTGCCGCACCTCCAGCTAATGCACCTAGAGCAGACAATCCCGCAAAAATGGGTATCAGAGGTAATATTCCTCCTGTCTTTGGAATCGGTATTATTCGCGGTAGACGATAATGACAATTTTTGGGAAAGCATTTTTTAGCAGCTTCATATGCGTACTTAATTGCAGCTGTATGGCTCTTTGGTTTGATTTTTTTTTTATTTGAGATTGAATTTTCGATACAATTGTCTTAAATTTTTGTACTCCAGAACCACTTTTTACTTTAGCTTTCATAACTTTACTAACTAACCATGACGCTAGTTTTTCACCTCTTCCAGCGTCTTTCGAATGCAATCGTCTCTTCGCCATGCTGAGTAGTTCCAAGTCTGCTTTATGTCTACTGTTTGAATCGATGTTTATGTACGCAATATCATGAAATATGCAGGCTTCGTCTAATTCATTGACTCCTTTATCACCTCTCGCTAATCTTTCTTTTAACTTGGTCCCTGGTCCACAATAGTTATATCCTGGTAAATGTAGTTCAAACGGTAAACTATCAATTATACTGTTGACTAGTCCTCCTCCTTGCATATCTGGATATGCAATGATTACAAAAAATGCTATTTAACTCTTATATTATATAGTGATTGAACTGCGATCAATCCAACTGTTTTCACTATTAGGGAGACCTAACCATTTAACGAACAATTTATTACCCTTCTTTTTAATTACTTTTTCTATTAAATAAACATCAGGATGATTAGTTTTTTGTAACTCTTCCTGGTAAAACGTTCCTAATATTGGTTGACTCCTTCGGTCTTGTAAATTATATGTAACAGGATCAGTTTTATTGACCGATTTAATAATAAATATTTCTGTTGACCAATTCGGTGTATAACCCTTTTCAAAACTGCTTTTGTATTTGCTTATTCTAACAAAGTCACCTATTTGAAATTTATTCCTATGTGATTTAATTCGTCTATTAAAAACTTTTCGATGTTATTCTTAACCTTTGTTTCATTTATCGAATTTACATTAACTGGTTTATGTTTAGTGACACTATGCTTGCTATTATTATAAGTATTCAAAACATCTTCTAAAGTCTTTCCCACCCATTTATAACTACCGTTATAGCTAAAAGATACATGCAATTTGTTCTTTAATGTTCTTATGAATCTTTCAACAATAGATGCTTTTTTTGTAGAGTAAGTCCAATAGTGCTTTATATTTAGTGACTGCATTAGTTCTTTAAATGATTCATTGTAAAATTCTGTTCCCATATCAGTTTGTAAGTGAACAGGAGATTGACCACTTGTTTTGAGAATTCTCTTAAACGCATTAACCACACATTTTCTCGATTTTGACTTTAAGACCCATGCATATTTGCTAAAGCAATCAATAACAATTAAAATATATGTGTAACCACTGTTATATTTTTTTAAAGATTTAAAATCAATTAGATCTGCTTGCCATAGATCATTAATGCCTTTTAGTACAACAGATCTTCGAATAAAGTTTTTACGTGCAGACCTATGGATTTCTTTTACTACTTGGAGCTTGACCATTTTTTCTGTTGGTTACATTCTGTTCATTCAAGCTCTTAGTGTTAAACTTCTCTTCAAACTGTTTAATTTTGTTGGTGATATCAGCTTTTATTGATTCTATCCAAACATGCAGTTCATGCTTCGTGCACAAGGTTGCAATTTTTTCATCTACGTATTGTTTATTGACAGCGTCATCCTTTTCCAAAGGTGTGTTGACTCCAGTTAATCTAGATGATTGTAAATTAAAACACCCACTTTCTGATTTCATTAAAGAGTTTTCCCTAAAATCTAACAGTTCAGACAAACGTAGCCTTTTGTGGACATGATGCCCGAATTTATCAATATTCATTTTTATTAATTAGAGATCCGATGCAATCAAGGGAGAGTGTGTAAATAAAAAACAATAAACTATGACAACTATTTTATAATTCCGTTTTCACGTAATTCTTCAATAATAGAAATTATTTCATTTTCTACTCCAGTATTTCCTGCTTCTTTAGAAGCTATCAGTAATTTTAATCTTTCAACTAACTCATTAGGATCATCCCAATAAATATAATCAGTATATTTCTTAAACTTTTTCTTAAGTCTTAACCCTTCTCCTTCACTTAAATGTTCTGTTCTAGAAGAAACAGAAGATGTTGACGGTTTACGTAACTTAAACAGCGGTTTTATAATTTGCAAATACTTTCGACCTCGATTAGTTTTTATTGGTTTATTTGGATCATAATCTCTTCGATGAGCATTTGTTTCTAACAACAATGCTTTATATACTTGCGAATCTTTTTCTGTAACCAAATTTAATTCAGGAACTCTCTTGAACAAAAGTTCATATAATCCAGGAGTTTTCTTGTATACTCGACCTGCTACGGATATATTCTCCTCGTGAACTTCCACACGTGAGTTACCCATCAATAGTTTACCTCGTTCTCTTCTGACACCAAATGGCACATCCTCAAACACTTCCGAAGATAATGACCAAGACAAAGCATCTCGGTTAGGACTATGGACGGACTCGACTGTTGCAAACGATGTATCGCTTGTATTATTTTTATTTTGACCATCGAAACTGTTTTCATCAATATTGTCTTCAGAATCGCTATCATGGGACTCGGATATGGAATCGTTACGTTTAAAATATGTATTCTCAGAATCTGTATTCAAATTGTCTTCTTTAGGTACTTCATGGACTTTAGATTTGTTAGATTTTGAAGGATTTGTGTTATGATGAATTATTTGATGAAGTGGTTTAGTGATGGGTTGAAAAACTGTATTTAACATGTTTTCTTGATAAGATTCCCTCATACGCATTTCCTTCAGCTTCTTTTTAACACCTTCTGCAGCGCGAACAACCTCAGCTTTTAATTCCATTTCCATTTTGAAAGAACAGTAGCTTGAGTTATGCAACGTGTTGTATCTTATAGCTTTACGTCTTAATAATAATAATAAATTAGGCGTAGGGATGTGACGACCCCATCGCCCACTGATGCGGCGAGTTTAGTGAGAGGATTTGCCGTATCAGTGCAATTAGTCCGCACCTTAAATGTTACTCATAGGCGAGAAGTGTTGGTCCGTGCTTCTTTTCCATCTGCCGTCATTGTGGGTGCAATCTATCTTAACGGACCCATCAGGGAATTGGGCGACCCCTGATGTATCAAACCTATTTAAGTACTATGATGAGTGGAGTAAATAGAGCGCGTATAGGGCCGCTGCCTGGGGGTCGCCAGGGCTCGCCCGGAGCTGGCGCCGGGTCGAGCAGAATGCGAGCCAGCCAACCCCGAGGGCCGGCACGACCATCTCGCCGGCCCACTCCACCATCACCACCAGCTGGCTTGGGTCCGGCAGGGTCTTCACAGACCCAGCAATCGGTCCCCGCCGCTGGTGGAGTACGCCGCATGAGGTGGACTACTCCACAAAACGAAAACATCATGCGCGCGTACTACAGGGCGACAGAGACAGGTGTCGGCGGAACGGGTTATCGGGCAAGATTGCTTGCTGCGTTTCATACCCTGGAGCCTTCGCTGTCCGTTACGGCGCAAAATTTGGCAGATCGAGTTCGCTTTATTCTTCGGAGAGAAATCTTTACTCCAGCAGAACTCGGTCAACTACGACTCGAGGTTGTGTCGTCTATGAGTCCCGGTAGCAGAAGGCAGAGCAGAAGGCGGAGTAGCATTGCGCGCAGCACCATATGCGACCCCAATGCTACAGTGGCCAGTCCTGCTCCTGATGAAACGGGAAGGGTAGACGACGCAACCGCCCAGAATTTAGAGCAGATCAGGGGATTACTTGAAGAGGCGATTCTCGAATTTCGCGAGCTCCCACTTGAGGAGAGGCCGAAAATCCCGAGGATACCCCTAAGTCGTAAAAATCGGGATGTCGTTGAGGCAGTAAGCCAAATGCTTCTTCCATACTTGGAAGAAAGCGGCAGTCTCAGTGATACCAACTCGATCCTATTTGGCGCCGCATTGGCGGTCTGTCGATTCATCGGCGCCAAAGTGCCCACTGGGAGAGCTGAACGGCATACCAATGCCCGGCACAGCGAGACTCCGGCGTGGCGTAAGAGGATTGAGAAACGTATTGCTGAGACCAGAGTCCGCATCGGCAAACTGATTAGTTTCAGGTCAGGCAATACGAGGCCGAGGGTGATGCGTTTCGTACACATGGCAATGGCGGGGATAGATTTCAGTCTTGCAGACCCCGCCTTAATGCGAAAAGTGTCGGAGCGCATCGATGACCTGAAGCAGAAAATTGCGGCTTGGGGAAGTCGGATACGGCGGTACTCCGAGAGAGGGGCAAGGTTTCGCCAGAATCGTCTCTTTGGGAGTGACCAAAAGAAGTTTTACCGTACATGGGAGACACGAGCTGGCCCCTCCACTGGCCAAGGACCGAATGTCACAGATGTCATTGCCTTTTGGCGGAACATCTGGTCCCGGCCTGTGGAGCACATAGAGGGCGAATGGATGGCGCCTATAGAGGAAGCGTGTGCATCGATAGATGCGATGAACCCCATTACCATAGAGTCGGATGACGTGTTGGCTGCGGTCCGTAAAGCTCCGAACTGGAAAACTCCAGGGATTGACGGACTGCACCACTACTGGTTGAAGAGTTTCCGCTCATGCCACGCATTCCTGGCCCGCCAATTCCAAGACGCCCTAGAACAGCGAAGTCTCCCAAACTTCTTAACAACTGGGGTCACTCACTTAGCTCCAAAGTCCACCAATACCGCGGATCCGTCACAATACCGCCCCATAACGTGCTTGTGTACCACCTACAAAGCACTGACATTCATTCTGAAGGCTAAGATTGATGCTCACGTTGAGCACAATCATATCATGGTGGACACTCAGAATGGATGCAGGGGCGGGAGCCGCGGTTCAAAGGAGCTTCTCCTGATCGATGCGGTCGTGGCCCAACAGGTCAAACGCAACCGACGCAACTTCTCTGCAGCCTGGATAGACTACAAAAAAGCGTTTGACTCGGTTCCCCATACGTGGTTGAAGAGGGTCCTCGAGCTGTACAAGATCGATAGTACAGTTCGAAACTTCCTCGAGACCTGTATGGGGCAGTGGAGTACGCAGCTTAGTCTGTTCGGGGTGCAGCTGTCGGATGCGGAAGACCGAATAAAGATTGAGAGGGGTATATTCCAGGGCGATTGTCTGAGTCCACTTTGGTTTTGCCTGTCCCTAAATCCGCTTAGCACTTTGCTGGATAAACCAGGGACAGGTTTTCAGTTGAAGAGAGGATTGTTCAAAATATCTCACCTCTTCTACATGGATGATCTCAAGTTGCTTGCTCCAAATGCTCAGAGGCTGGCGGAGCTGCTGAAAATCACAAAGGATTTCAGTAGCTCCATCAGCATGGAGTTTGGGCTGGACAAGTGTGCGGTTATCCATGTGGATAGAGGTCGGATAAGTGATTCCACCCAAGTGGACCTACCGGATGGATCCACCATCCGTACCCTCTCCGAAACTGATACATACCGGTATCTGGGTATGTCACAGAATCTGGGTGTGCATATGGCGGGCGTGAAACAATCCGTTAAGGAGGCCTTTTTGGGACGCCTGACTAAGGTGCTTGAAAGCTACCTGTCAGGCGTCAACAAAGTCAGGGCCATCAACGGTTGGGTCATGCCAGTCCTAATGTACACCTTTGGCATACTCAGATGGACTCAGACCGAATTGGACGCCCTGGATCGGAAAGTGCGCACAACTTTGACACTCCATAGGATGCACCACCCGAGATCGTCAGTGATGAGGCTGTATATCCCGAGGAAGAGCGGCGGTCGTGGGCTGCTCAGTGCGAAAACCCTGCACAACCGCGAGATACACAGTCTCCGTAATTACTTCCTGGCGAAATCGGAATCCAGTGAGTTGCATAGAGATGTCAAAGCATGTGATGTAGGACTAACCCCTCTCTCTTTGGCCACCGAGCAATGGCGAGAACCGGCAGTACTTAGCACCACTGACCGAGAGGCCGTTTGGAGGGAGAAGGAGTTGCACGGTAGGTTCTACAAGGCGCTACACGAGCGTCATGTGGATCCGAGAGCCTCCGTGCATTGGCTGCGCTTCGGGGACCTCTTTGGGGAAACCGAAGGTTTTGTCTGTGCAATACAGGACCAGGTCATTATGACCCGAAACTACCGGAAGTATATCCTGAAGGATGGGACAGAGGACGTTTGTAGAGCCTGTCACCAGCCCGGTGAGTCACTCAGGCATATTACTTCCGGTTGTCCTGTACTGGCTAATACCGAGTATTTGCACAGACATGACCAAGCAGCCAAAATACTCCATCTCGAGCTAGCCTTCAAATACGGCCTCATAGGCGAAAAGGTGCCGTACTATAAGTATGTGCCGGAGCCAGTTCTTGAAAACGACCGCGCTCGATTGTACTGGGACCGGTCCGTCATTACGGACAGGACTGTTCCTGCGAACAAGCCTGATATCGTACTGATGGACCGGGCGGAATCTCGGGTGTTCTTAGTGGATGTCACCGTCCCATTCGATGAAAACCTCGTGAAAGCCGAATCAGACAAAAAACTTAAATATCTGAACCTGGCGCACGAGGTTACCGATATGTGGCGAGTGTCATCCACTGAGATCATCCCAGTCGTAGTGTCAACGAATGGCCTAGTCCCCACTTCTCTTCACGACCATCTGAAGAGGTTGGGACTCCGTGACGGACCAATGATTGCGAGGCTCCAGCGGGCGATCTTGCTCGATAACGCAAGGATCGTCCGCCGTTTTCTCTCTTTGTCGCCCTGACCCCCGGCCGTCTGGCCTCCTCTGCCGGGGGGAATCCTCCCACCCCTCGAATCGTCGAGGGGTCGGGAAGAGTAAATTATGGATACGGGAATAATAATAATTCTTTATTCATGCCAAAATAATACAAAAAAAACATACATTTGAACAGATGGTATGCAGGTCTTAAGGTAATTAGTTATATAAGGCAATTATTATAGACGGTATAAATCACAACTGACCCTAATAGATTATACAAATAATCTGTATTTAGGGATTCAGTTCCTTTCCCTATATTCCCTTTAGTATGAGCACCAGATTGCACTAAGTTACGATAAATGTAAGGTTACTTATAATAATTACTGATAGTTACAAATTTAATTATTAACCAACATTGTTCACTTAAAATCAGGTATTTTGTATGTGTGTATGTGTGTGTGTGTGTGTGTGTGTGTGTGTGTGTGTGTGATGTTTGTGTTTGTGTGTGAGTGAAAGAGCGCAAATGTTGTGTATGTGTGTGTAATATTATGTCAGGATATTACTGTTAGAAGTTTTTCCGTTTCTTCATATGACCTTCCGAGTAACCAGCTGTAGATTAATTTCTTACAGCATGAATATGATAGATTGTGATGTTGTATAATTTTATTGATTTTATTATATAAGTGTGGACCGAGAAATATAATAAATTTTTTTGTAAATGTAAAATTGATCTTAGGTGTTTGACAAACATGAAAATTCCTTCTCTTATTAGAATAAGTAAAAGGTGTTCTAGCGTGTACGTATAGAATAGTATTCATTATGAATAATTGTCTTACGGTTAACACTTTGCAAGCTAAATAAAGATCATTGGTTGGGAAGCGTATGGGGCGAAAGTTACTAACTTTTAATACTGCACGCTGCGCTCGTTCCAATTGTAATAGGTTAGTTTTGGGTGCTCCACCCCAAGCAGTAATGCAATAAGTGATAATGCTTTGACATAATGCATAATATGTAGTTTTGAGAATGGAGTGTGAAGCAATGTAGCGAAGTTTTCTAAATATATATATTAATTTGCGAACTCTACTAGTAACAGCATTAATGTGATGTTTAAAATTTAAGTTTTGGTCAATATAGACACCAAGATATTTAGTGACTAGGATAGATTGGATGTGTGGGCAGGAACAATTATAGGCATTCTGAGTTGAGCAAGTGTGAGCTGTTAATGTTGGGGTTGTTTTGGGTAGGGTATCGCTTCGGATGGAGAAAGTAATAAAGTTGGTTTTTGATGCGTTCAAGGTGAGAGCATTGCTCACTAGCCATGAATTTATGACATTGAAACCATTTTGGGCATAGCTGAATGCATCAGACCAGTTTTCAGCAGCGAATGTGAGTACGGTATCATCCGCAAAAGAGGTAACTTTACCATTTTGTGTTTTTAAGTTGCAGAGGTCATTAATAAAAACAAGAAATAGGGTAGGGCCTAAGATACTACCTTGTGGAATACCGTAGTTTACAGGAAGGTAATCACTGTAAGTATCGTTTATTTTTACCATTTGAAATCGTTCTAGTAAATAGCTACTAAATAATTTATGTTGAATACCACGTACACCGATTCTGTGAAGTTTTTGTAAAAGGGTGGGGATGGGAATGGTATCAAAGGCCTTTGCTAAATCTAAGAAAATGGAGACAACTTTTTTACGGACATTTAAATTTGTTACAATATTATTTAGAAGTTCGAGTACGGCGTCGGATGTTGAAATATTACGTCTAAATCCAAATTGATTGGGTGATATGAGTTTATTAATCTCTAGGTAATAGATGAATCTTTTATTTAATATCTTTTCAAGTACCTTTGATAAAGAAGTAAGAATTGCAATTGGTCTATAATTACCTGGAGAATCCTTATCCCCACTCTTATAAATAGGATGTATGATGGCTCTTTTAAAAGCACTGGGGAAAATACCAAAGCGGAAACAGTTGTTAAAGATATGTGTTAATGGAGCTGAGAGTACAATAGCATATCTTTTAAGTATATTAGAGGATATGTTGTCCCATCCGACTGTTGTGTCCGATTTTAAAGACATAATTGTATTATGCACTTCATTTTGATCGGTTTCGAGTAGAACGAAAGATTGTGAATGTATGGGTGTAGTAAATTTAGATGTAATGGTCGATTTTTTTTTATTTTTACTGATTTTATTTGCTAACTTTTCCCCAATTGTTGCGAAGTACGAATTAGCTCCATTAACAGATTCAATTGGTGTGGCACTTGATTGGAGTAGATCAGCTGAATGTAACTTAGATGGTAAGGTATGAGTTACCTTCTTAATAGTATTCCAGATTTTTTTGGAGTCGGTACCTGCTTCAAGAAACTGATTTTTTTCATATTGTCTTTTGAGATTTTTTAGTAATTTTGTGCAAAATTTGCGATATCTTGTATATGTTAGTTTTATATTACTGTCATTAGGATTTTTTTTAAGTTTGCTGTTCAAAGCATCACGATTGCGTATGCATCGCAACACACCAGGAGTTATCCAGGGCTTAAGGATTCTTTTTTGTTGTGATGGGCGTACAAATTTGGTGTGTGTTTCTAAAGCCGTGGTTAGGGTTTTAATGAGTAAGTCAATAGCATCATTTGGATCGTTAGTGTTATAAATAGAAGTAAGATCGAGACTTTCAATTAACCGGTCCAATCCATCAAAGTTTGTTTTACGAATAGTAGGTGTACAATGGTTGCGTGATTGGTTATTATAAAGACAGAATAAGACTGCTGAATGATCTGTCACGGTGGAGTTTATAACGAGGGTAGTGGATGGTAAACATGTTTTTAATAAGACATGGTCTAGACAATTAGGACCACGTGTAGGGAGTGTATGAGCAGATAAAAGTCCATTACAGGCTAAAGTGTTGAGGTATTCCTCGGCACGAGTATCAGTGGTTGATGGAATTATATTAATGTTTAAGTCACCCATAATTATTATATTTTTGAAGGCTGTTAAAGTTCGTAATATGTCCGACAAGGATTGCAAAAATAGTTCAATTGAGTCGTTAGAAGGTGAACGGTAAATACAAAGAAGAGCCGTATCACCATTTAACTTAACCAATAGACAGGAAGCATGTTGCAATTTTAGTTCATCTATTGTGTATTTTATATTAGTTTTTATGTATGTTACTACACCGTCACTTTGGTTTATGTGATGTTGGGTGTGGTGGCTGTTATAATTATTCAGTGTAGGTATAATTTGATTTGATGAACAAGGGAGCCAAGCTTCTGTTAATATTATAATATCTATTTCAATCGGAAATCTGTGAAGCAGTGTTTGTAATTCTAATATATTTGTATTAATTGAACGAATATTTTGTGTTAATATTTTAAGATTTGTTTTATGGTTATCTATATATGTCACACAGTTTTCAGGCGAGCAGGTGTTTGACACAGAAATTGAAAATTCATCTATGTTATTACTAATGTTAGGAGGGGAGAATTTTATATAGATTACAAAGTTTCATAGATAATTGTTTTTCTAGTGGTAATATTGGTTTAACCGAATGTGCATGCTCTGATTGATTAATTATTACTTTTGTAAAATGTGTATAGTGTGTTTTATAGAGAACAAATATAAGTTGTTTTAAATGTACATAGTTTGATTTTTTGTATGTGTAAATTGCAGAGGTGTTTATGCAATCTAATTTAAATGTATTAATGTTGGTTTTAATGTTATATGTGCGATACCCTTTATCAGACAATGTAGGTATTAACCCAAAAATAAAGATTTGACATGCAAAAATATACAAAAGATAATAAAAAACTACGACTAGTCAGTTATCTTGGTTAAATTCATCCAATTGATGTTCAGACTTGATTTGCACGGCGGCTGCTGTTTCTGTCTTACGTATTAGGATACGACCGTCGGACGTCCAGCAGTGTTTAATTTTACCATTTTTCTTCAGATTTCGTACTAGGTAGAACAAGCGGGAGGCCTGTTGAGTGAGATGTTCGGCAACAAAAACAGATTCGCTTGAACTGAGATGTCCAATATGATTTGCACTTAGTTTAGAGGTTTTGTGTGTTTTATTATATAGCTTGAGAGCGGACAGTAATTTAGTTTTTGTCGCTGTGTTGGGTAGATCAACAATTATTGGCTTTTTCTGTTCTCTTTTGCCAGGTAGTCTATAAATATCGTGGACATCAGACGGGTTCATATCCAGACTCAAAAACTGAAACAGCTTTGAGATATACATCATAAGATCGTTTTTTTTTTCGTTATCCTTCAGTGGCACGTTACGGATTTCAATTTTCGTAGATCGATTGTCACGTTCTAAGACCTCTATTCTTTCCTGGAGGGAATCGATAAATGCTCGGTTTCTCTTACACTCGTCCTCTAAGGATTTCATTTTTGTTTGTAGGTTTTCATATTCAATATTAAAGAATTCCATCGATTTTTGAATGCCTGCATTAATTTTCTGTATATCTTCTAAGGAGGTTTGGATGGTATTTAATTTCTCATTGTGATGTGTTGTAAATGCGCCGAACATACGCTTTACTTCTTAAATGAATTGTGTTCTAGATTGAAAGTAACTTTATTTTGTTACTCATCGAAAGTAACGAAGGTGTCGAAGTTCATTCTGTAGCAACCGTCATTCTTTGCACAATCTTTATTAATGACTAAAAAGTTGTATGTATCTTTCCAAATTTTTGAACACATTTCCCGAAATTCTGACCACGACATATCTGTATTCACATGTTCATCATATACATGTCGTAAATTTATATCGTCTTGTTTGAATAATATTATAAGGTTTGCATTGTCTCTTACTAGTTGTTTTGGTATTTTACTATATGTTTGGTTTAAGTAAAAACAATCAATAAATTTATGTCTGCCCATAGCGAAATAATCTCGCATATTAGTTTGATTCTCACAAGCAACATCATCAAAAATTATTACAGAATGGGGCTTAGCATCATGTGGACTGAGAATCAATTCATTATCACTGTATTTTGCAAACGTAACACTAGGTAGCAATTTAAAGACGTTCTCTAAATAAATGTACTTAGTTTGATACAGTGTTTTTGAGTATAAATATACATTCTTAAAATGTAATCCATTTTCATGCAACAGAAGACCTATTATTAAATTTGTTTTTCCACAGTTTGATGGACCGCAAACTAAACACCGAACTGAATTAGGAAGCAAGTTTCCATGTAGAGAAATAACTGTCTCAGTATCTGAACAAATTCTATCCAATTGCAACGTTTCAGATTGTTTTATAAATTTCATAGTAGTAAGCAATTCTTTCGGGTGTTCTAGATAAAGTGAGTCAATTTGTACAAATTTGACTATTTATATGAAGTGCGAATAATCAGAAACATTTTATGGATTTTCGTCAAAAAACTACGTAATCTATTTATAATATTGGGCATACTGTCATTCCATGAGTGAGTGGAGGCAAAACGCCGACACGAACGAGTGGGGGACAGAATGCCCAATATTACCCTACTTATTACATTAAAATGAGGAAATCAAAACAAAAAAAAAAGCAGTCGATAACAAGACAAGACACAAATAATTATTACTTAAAAATAGGCTGTATAGCTAAATCCCTGCGTTTAAATAAACAAGTCACATATTCTGACTTGTCAATGTCATTTAACTTGTAAACAGTCATTTCCAATAGTGAAACTTGTCACAAAAAATAATTAAACAAAAAGAAGAACTTTATCGTAAACGAAGTCAGTGTAAAGAAAAATAAAAAAATTGTGACTACTCGAAATAGTTACGCAAATGAAGTTACATGGCACAAAGAACTGTGATAAATAAATAAAACAGACTTCACTTCTTGCTCGCGACACCAGCACGCCTACTTTTCGTCGTTATCACAGGTTTCAACGGGAGGGGAACCGTGGCTTCCTTAGCAGTTTCCGGTGTTAATTCCACTGTTACAGTGAGCTTCTTCAACTCCTCCATGGAACTGATGCGCGTGCGCTTCCCGTGGGTACCAATTACCATGACAAGCCCTTGCTGCGTAAAGTATTTATGAACACCAAATGCGTCACGAGCCGCCATAAAAACGTCGTGCCTCGCCTTCGTAAGGAACTCAGATATAGTAATCCCCGACTTTTTGAGCGCCGTCTTAACGAACCAGATCTTATCCCGCAATCTGATTTTTTTTATTTTTATTTATTTATTAAGGAACAAACAGTTATACAAAATTACATGAACACAATCAAAGAAAAGTATAAATAAACCTATAGTTCCCAAGATTATTAATGTTTAACTAAGAAAAAACATATCAAAGACATGTTACACATTATAAATATCAAAGACATAAAACAAGTTAAATATGTTGAACAATATAAATAAATAGGTATCTAACTATTCTTATCTTATGTATAGTAAAACGAACTACGCTATACAAAAATTCAAATAAAAATAAAAAACCGGTCGGCGGCGGCCAGCAAGCGCGTCGCTAGTGCGCCGCCGCAGCGGGCGAGAAGTAGACGCAAAGTACGCCATTTAACATACTAGGAAAAGTCATTACCGATTGTGGATATTGAAACAAAAGTATGAAAGTACCCCTCCCAAGTTACGTTATTAACAAATTATAATAAAATACATGAGAAACTAAAATCAACAACAAAAATGTAATATACAAATTCTAAAAACCAATCGGTGACCTGATTTTTTATTTTATTATGTGTTATAGTTGGTAGATCCGGTTACACAAGGATCCAATACAATTATCACATTGCAAATCATAACAAGAATCATACTCGTAAAATGAAAAAACTCGATCAAACATTAGTTCGGACTAAGCCCAAGAAAAAATAGCGTAATGTTGCAGCCATCAACTTCCAATTATTGCAGAACAGACAGGCCGACAAGAAGAGGTAACATATTTTTAGCGATAGAAATTATTGTTACTGTAAATATATACCATTATATTATCTTTGTATTCGCGTTTACCAAGTAATTTAGGTGTAAATTTAAGTTCATTAGTTAAATTAATTACAATGTTTATTTTCAGGTTTGAAATTACAAAATTATGATTCTAAATAAGAAGCGGGATCAAGACATGACAATATTTAATAAAATAAGATAAAAGACATAATTGTTCGACAATGATAAAAACAAACTTTATGTGGAACAGCAATCCTTGTAAACGGGTAATTGGAGTGACCAAGTCAATAACAGTGAGTCAGGTCACGGTTAAAGTATTTTAATTTAAAAACAAACTGTAATAGTGCGATTCTATAAATGCATGTCATGTACTTTTAAAAGAATGGGTCTAGGCATACCATTCCCAGAAGCACTGCCCATATGATGACACCTGCTTATACTGTCGACGGTGAACTCGGTAATTTTTAACCGATCAACAATAGCACTGGTTATCACAGCTGCAGCGTCCTCATCCTTCACTTCAGGTAAGCCATGACACAAGATCATTTTTCGCCGGGTCCGCATTTCAATATTGTCTACCTGATGTGCAAGGAGACCCACTTGTTGCTGTAATCCTTGTAGTACTGTCATGATAAAGGACCGAAATGCAGCGAAATCACTCTTTAGATTGTTGATGTTTGGGGACGGG